>OX463243.1:8368131-9568131 GCA_949820135.1 Sylvilagus floridanus
GTCATTGTGAATGGGGCTGATCTTACAAGTTCTTTGTCAGCCATGGCATTGTTTCTGTATAGTAATGTTACTGGGTTTTATGTGTTGATTTTATATCCTGCAACTTTGCCAAATTCTCTGAGTTCCAGTAGTCTTGGTGTGGAGTCTTTTAGTTTCCCTATGTATAGGTTCATATCGTCTGCAAAGAGGGATAAATTGACTTTGTCTTTTCCCATTGATATACCTTTGATTTCTTTTTTCTTGCCTTATTAGGCAAGCTTTCAGAATTATATTAAATATTAATAATAAGACTGGGAACTCCCTTGTCTGGTTCTGGATCTTAGTGGAAATGCTTCCAGCTTTTCTCCATTCAGTATGATGCTGGCTATGAGTTTGTCATATATTGCATTGATTGTGTTTAGGTATCTTCCCTCTGTACCCAATTTGCTGAAGGTTTGAAAGGATGTTGTAAAATTTTATCAAATGCTTTCTTTGCATGTATTTAGATAATTATATGATTTTTATTCTTCAGTTTCTTACTGTGACGTATCATGTTTATTGATTTGTGTATGTTAAGCCATCACTGTATCCCAAGGATAAATCCATTAAATAATTTGCATTATTTTCAATTTGCATTGATGCAAATGGATTCTCTTTTTGGTGCATAGTTGGGTTTTGTTTAGTATTTTGTTGATGATTTTTGCATCTATATTGGTCTATTGTTCTCTTTCATTGTGTCTTTCTCTGTGGTTTTAGAATGAAGGTGATGCTGGCCTCATAGAACCAATTTAGAAGAGTTCCCTCCCTTTCAGTTGTTTGAACAGTTTAAGATGAATTGGCATGAATTTTCTTTAAAAGTTTGGTACAATTCAGCCGTGAAGCCATCTGGTCCTAGGTTTTTCTTTTTTGGGAGGGTCTTTATTACTGATTGAACCTCCATCTTGGTTATTGGTCTATTTAGGTTTTCTGTGTCTTTGTGCCTCAGTTTTGGTAAATTTTATATGTCCTGAAATCTAACCATTACTTGTAGATTTTCCAATTTGTTGGCATATAACTATAGCAATTTTTAGTTCTGCTATAACATCTTTTTTATCTATGATTTTATTAGTTTGGATCTTCTCCCTTTGGTTTTGGTTAGTTGGGCCAACAGTTTGTTAATTTTATTTTTTCAGAAAACCAGTTCCTCATTTCACTGATCTGTTATTTTTTTATTACAATTTTTTTTTTTATTATTTTTTAGCCAGGCAGAGTTAATGAGAGAGAGAGAGAGAGAGACAGAGAGAGTTATAGACAGTGAGAGAGAGAGAGAGAGAGAGAGAGAGAAAAGTCTTCCTTCCATTGGTTCACTCCCCTAATGGCCGCTACGGCTGGTGCTGCGCCGATCTGAAGCCAGGAGCAGGGTGCTTCTTCCTGGTCTCCCATGTGGGTGCAGGGCCCAAGCACTTGGGCCATTCTCCACTGCCCTCCTGGGCTACAGCAGAGAGCTGGACTGGAAGAGGAGCAATCGGGACTAGTACCCAGCACTCATCCGGGACTAGAACTTGGGGTGCCGGCGCCGCAGGCGGAGGATTAGCCAAGTGAGCCACAGCACTGGCCTATCACAATTTTGTTTATTCTCTAATTTTTTAGTATTTATTATTATTTCTTTCCTCTTATTTTGAATTTGTTTCGATGCTTGTTTTTCTAGGTCCTTGAGGTGCATTGTTAGATCACTTGTTTGATAGCTTTTCAATTTCTTGATGTAGGCTCTATTTGTATAAACTTTCCTCTTAACATTGCTTTTGCTGTATCCATAAGTTTTGGTATGTTGTGTTGTCTCCTCCATTTGTTTCTAAGAATTTTTTTATTTCCTCTTTTGATTTTTTTTTCTGTGACCCACTGTTCATTAATGAGCATGTTGTTCAGTCTCCATGTGTTTGCATATGTTCTGTTGCTTGTGTTAATTTCCAGCTTCATTCCTTGTGATCAGAAAAAAGATATATGGTATGATTTCAGTGTTTTTGAATTTGTTGAGACTTGTTTTATGGCCTAGTGTATGTTCTATCATAGAGAATGTTCCAAATACTGTTGAAAACAATGTTTATTCTGCAGCTATGGGATGAAATGTTCCGTAGATATCAATTAAGTTCACTTGGTGCATAATGTAGATTAGCTCTGTTGTTTCTTTGATATTTTTTAAAGATTATTTATTTATTTATTTGAGAGGTGGAGCTATAAACACAGAGAGGGAGAAACAGAGAGAAAGGTCTTCCATCCGATGATTCACTCCGCAAATGGCCACAACAGCTTGAGCCAGGCTGATCCAAAGCCAGGAGCCAGGAGTTTCTTCTGGGTTTCCCATGGGCCTAAGCACTTGGGCCATCTTCCACTGCTTTCCTAGGCCATAAGAACGTAGCTGCATCAAAATAGGAGCACTGGGACTTGAACTGGCGTCCATATGAGATGCTGGTGCTACAGGTGGAGGCTTAGCCCAAAACACCACAATGCCAGGCACTCTTTGTTGATTTTTTTTGTCTAGTTGATTTGTCCACTGATGAAAGTAGGGTGTTCTAGTCCCCTATACTGTTGTATTGTAGCAAGGGTTAATTTAGATCCATTAACATTTGTTTTAAATAGCCAGGTACGCTGGCATTGGTGCATATACATTTATTAGAGTCAAGTCTTCTTGTTGAATTGATCCCTCAATCATTACATAGTACTCTTCTTTGTGTCTTTTAACAGTTTTTGTGTCAAAGTCTATTTTATAGTCTGATACAAGGATGGTTTCTCCTGCTTATCTTTGATTTCTGTTTGCATGGAGAATCTTTTTCCATCCTTGCACTTTTAGTTTCTGAGTATCTTTGTTGATGAAGTATGCTTCTTGTAGACAGTGTATAGATAGCTTTTCTTAAATCCATTCAGCCAGTTTGTATGTGTGTGTAAACATAGATAAATATATACATACATACAGGTATCTATGTATCTACATCCAGCCTCGCTTCACATTCCCATAGTACAAAGTAAAATTAATAGACTTTTGCTTCATGGAATAGCTAATTAATAGTACCAGTTACTTTTTCAACTAGTTGTAAAAATAAAATCCACGTTTTGTACTTTATCACAATCCCAGTAAAACAATACTGTTTCTGCTTGTGAGTTCTGCCAGTCATTCCTCTGGGTGGGGACTGTGAGCCTCTTTCCTCTGAAGTGTGCCGCTTCAGAGCGCCTGGTGTCTCCCCATCAGCCAAGCTAACGGGACTGCGGCGTTCTTGGTTTAGCATGTGTCTCTTCTTTGAGATTGATCCTAAGCACTGAAGTAACCCATACAAGCTCACAAATTTCCCAGTTATGCATCAGTCATTTCACCTTGAAATTTCTGTGAACCAAGCATCTTGTCAATGATTTTAGTCTGTTAAGGTTAGTTGGAGTACAGTGATGCTGTTAATTTGACAGAAAAATCATCTGTTATAGTAATTGAATAGCGTGGGAAGGTTTAAAGGCATTATTTTATATCCATTTGATGGAACAGTGTAGTCATTAATTATATAGTGTTTTGAAGACTGACAATGAAAATGCTTATACTTTGTTACAGGTAAAAGAGACTAGTCCCTATATGGTATCCCATTTAAAAGTATAATCATGAGAAAATATATGAAATGCATAACACAGTACAGGAATGATCTTATTAAAGATACATAAACATTTTCTGTTTCAGCTAATCTTCCAGTGCCAACGATTGCAGCAATTGATGGACTTGCTTTAGGTGGTGGTCTTGAATTGGCTTTAGCATGTGATATACGAGTAGCAGGTGAGAATACATCCTTCTGAAGATACATTCTTTTCAAGTAGTTTGTGTGTACTCTTCAAGTGATTCCCAATATTTTGTTTTGTTTCCTGTTGTTCAGTAAACACTTTTTTCAATTTCTAGATAGAATTCTAAGAATATAATGGTGTTCTCTACCTCCCTTTCCCCTGTCTCCCTCTCTCTCTTTCTCACCCCTTTCCTTCTCTTTCTTTCTGTCTTGTTTTTAGTTTTTGAGATAACTTATTTTAAATTTTGATTACAATAGACGGATTAATGCTTCACCAAATAAGTTTAACAAGTAAAAAAAAAAAACCTTTAGTTTAGCAGGAATATAGGCAATGGCTCTAAGCAATGATTGAATGGAAAAATGACCATTTTATCTTTGTCACAGATCACTAAAACTATAATAGCATAACCTTCTTTTTTTAAGATTTATTTATTTATTTGTAAGTCAGAGTTACACAGAGAGAGGAGAGGCAGGGAGAGAGAGAAAGAGGTCTTCCTTCCTATGGTTCACTCCCCAGATGGCCGTGACAGCCAGAGCTGTGCCGATCTGAAGCCAGGAGCAGGAGTTCTTCTGGTCTCCCACATGGGTGCAGGGACCCAAGGACTTGAGCCATCTTCCACTGCTATCCTGGGCCATAGCAGAGAGCTGGACAGGAAGTGGAGCAGCTGAGTCTTGAACCGGCGCCCATATGGGATGCTGGTTCTTCGGGCCAGGGAGTTAACCCACTGTGCCACAGCGCCGGCCCCTAGTATATCATTCTTAACCACTGATTTGACAAAGGTTTAAACAAAGTTTTATAAAACTATATTTGCAGCAATACTGATAAACATTGAAGTCATACCATGTATATTCTCAGGACATAAAGGAATAAAACTAGAAGTCAACAACAAGAAGAACAATAGAACACTCATAAATACTTGGAAATTAAACAACATGCTACTGAATGATACTTGCATCATTAATTAAACTGAAAAGGATATCAAAAATGAAAATATAACATCAAAACCTGTGGGATATGCCAAAAGCAGTATTAAGACGGAAGTTTATATTATTAAGTAAGAAAGAGAAATGTCTCAAATTAATGATCTAATAATACATCTTGAAGACTTAGAAAAATAAGAACGGGGGCCAACGCTCTGGGGTAGCAGGTACAGCCACCAGCTGCAATGCCAGCATCCCATATGGGTGCCAGTTTGTGTCCCAGCCACACCATTTCTGATCCAGCTCTCTGCTATGGCCTGGGAAAGCAGCAGAAGATGACCCAAGTTCTTGGACCCCTGCACCCACATGGGAGACCCAGAAGAAGCTCCTGGCTCCTGGCCTTAGATTGGCACAGCTCCAGCCCTTGTGGCCAACTGGGGAGTGACCCAACGGATATAAGACCTCTCTCTCTCTTTCTCTCTCTCTCAGTCTCTCTGCCTCTCCTTCTGACTCTGTAACTTTGACTTTCAAATAAATAAATAAATCTTTTTAACAAAAAAAAAAAATAAGAAAAATAAGAACAGACCAAACCCTAAATCAGCAAGAGATGAGAAATAATAAGGATCAAAGCAGAAAATAAATATAAAAGATCAACAAAACAAAAAGTTGGTTTTTTTTGAGAAGAAAAACAAAATGAATGACATGGCTGTGTATTGAAAAAGTCTACATAATTTTTTTTAAGAAACACTGATTTATTTATTTGAAAGGCCGAGTGACAGAGAGGAGACTGAAAGGGAACTTCATCTGCTGGTTGACTCTCCAAATGGTCACAACAGTCAGGGATGGGCCGGGGTGAATAAGCCAGGAGCCCAGACCTCCATCCAGGCCTACCACAGTGGTGGCAGAGGCCCAAATACTTGGGCCATGTTCATTGCTTTCCCAGGGGCGTTAGCAGGAGCTATATTAGAAGCCAAGCAGGTCGGACTCCAACCAGCATTTTGCTATGGGATGCTGCTGTTGCAAGCGGCAGTGTAACCTACAGTGCCACAGGAGTGGCCCCATAATTCAGTTTTTTAATACTCTTATGTGACTGTGCTGTGGGATTTGTGGTTTTTTGTCTCTGTATACGTTTTCCTCTTTCCACTTTAGGTCCTTTTTTCTTGCAATGCAATTAGTAGGTTGTAAACTGAAAAGCTAAGGTACGTTGGATCTGTTTTTGAAGGAGTGTGGATTCTGTGAGTTAGGATATGGGATGTAGTCTGACCACATTTGCATATGTCAATAAAGGAATAATTAAGTTTGTAAAGTAGCCATGAAAACAAACATGAAGAGAGGCAGCCTGTCCAGCTGTCTGAACAGTAAGCCATTTGCCAGAAAGTAACAGGGCAGGTGGTCTGGAGATGCTGCTGTGTCTCATATGAGACATGAAGCTGTTTGATCCGGGGGAATTCTGGGCAGCTAGCGCATTCATACTTGTCAGACTTAGCTTCCTCCTGATCCCGAATAATGAATGGGATCTGAACCTTCAAATATGACTTGGCAATATTAGGTTTAGTGAAGTGATCTTTCTTCATTAGAAAGAATTCACTGCTAAACAGTTTTTAATAGAAAACGTGTGTGATTCTGCCAGTATGTCACATAGCGGGTTTACTTATTTCCATGACTAAGTATCTTTTGAAGTGGTTTTTTAAAAAAAATTGTGCCATTAATTTTATCACAAAACAGAGTGTTTTTAATACATCTTATTTTACTCACTTTGCAGGTTGTCATTTTTGAGTGTAATGATTTTAATTTTCTTCCTTTGTTTTTAGCTTCCTCTGCAAAAATGGGTCTCGTTGAAACAAAGTTGGCCATCATTCCCGGTGGAGGTATGAGTTGTTCACTTCCGGGTGAGGCAGCAGCACGGTCATGGGAAGGGCAGCGGGTTGGTGTGAGGCTGTATTCTTTGCTCCTCTGGCAAAGTCCCTGTCACACACGTGTTCTTGGTTAGCCCAGGCAGATGGTGAAGACAGGGATTGCGTTAGCTGTTGGTTTCTCTCACCGCTCTTTCCTGTGATGGTCTGCATTACTTCTTAAGTTGTAAGTAATGGTTCTGTTTACATTATCATCACTGTTTGGGTCTGGTTTCTGGAAGAATTACACAGTGTGTAATTTTGTGTGTGCATTTGAATTTGCCACCTTCCTGAGAGCTTCATGCTATTCACTCCTTTGTGAAGGAGGAGAGAGTGTTCTCCTGGCGTTGAGCCCCGTACTTGTATTTCTGTGCAGTGGGTCAGAGGTTGCCTGAATTTGGTGCTGAAGAGGTGTCGTTTCTCTTTTCTGTGAAAAACACAGGTGGTCTTCTTGTATTGGAAGTCATTTAAGAAAGCAGCTTCTAACATTGGTACCGACATCTTACATTGCCCAGTAAATCTGCATTTTTTAGCCCTTTTGCTTCAGAGAATTTGGAGACACTACATTTTGTGACTTTTTTTTTTTTTTTCAAAAAAAAAACAGACTTAACGATGCATACTTTTTTAAAGATTTATTGAAAGGTGGAAACACACACACACACACAGGTATCTTCTGTTCACTGATTCTTGAGAGAGAGAGAGAGAGAGAGAGAGAGAGAGAGATCCTCTCTCTGCTGTTTCCCTTTCCAAATGTCCGTAACAGGTGGGACCATGCTATACTGAAGCCAGGAGCCAGGCTTCAGAAGTACTACATGGGTGTCAGGAGCTCAAGTACTTGAGCCATCACCTACCACTTCCCAGGCATATTAGCATGGGGCTGGATCAGAAGTGAAGCAGCCAGGGCTTAAACCAGTACTCTGATAGAGGATGTGGGCATTGTAAACCAGCTGTGTCACTTGCCAGATTCAGGTAACTTTTCTTGGTCCGTGTTACATACCACAAATAATAATTTCATGTATGAATGAAATAACAGTAACGATGTAAAAATCGCAGTGCTGAACATGGCAGACAGGTTTGTATGTGAATAGGTTAAATTGTATGTTTAACCTTATGAGAGTATTCATCTTGATTAGGGTATGTAGATAGAAATTAAAACATAAATTGAATTGAGATTGAAGACTGTTCAGGTCAAAGTGTAAGAAAGACTTACATTATTTGTAAGACTAAGTTGTCTACTTTGTTAATCCGTGAAAATGCTCTTCTTGTAGGCTAGAAGCATTTACTATCTACTTGTTCTACCATCCCTACTTTCTTCATAGTAACTAATGAAAATGCAGGTTCTCTGAGAAAATAGATCCCCTTGAAGAGAATTGTCAGATGAGTAACATGTGAAATAAAACAAAATTTAGAGAAATGGTGGCATGACATGTTTCTGAAATCTTTTTAAGCAGCAACCATTTACTGATACTTGGATGCAGCTAATCCTAGAAAGATAGTAGCTGTAGTGGATTGAATAGTGCTACACCCCATCTGGATTAAGGAATGTCAACCCAGAGCCTGTAGATGTGACCTTATTTGGAAAGGAGTCTTTGCAAATAAAATTAAGTTAAGGGTTTTTTTTTTTTTTTTTAAAGAGTTATTTGTTTATTTTGAAAGGCAGATTTAGAGAGAGAGTTAAAGATCTTCTGTCTGTAGGTTTGCTCTCCAATGGCCAGAATGGCCAGTACTGGGCCAGGCCAAAGCCAGGAGCCAGGAGCTTCATCAGAGGCCCAAACACTTGGGCTGTCTTACACTGCTTTTCCTAGGCCAATCACAGGGAGCTGGATCAGAAGTGGAGCAGTCACATCTTGAACTGGTGCCCACATGGAATGGCGGCATCACAAGCAATGTCTTTACCCACTGTACCACAATGCTGGCTCCAAGTTAAGGATCTTCAAATGATGCCCTCTTGGTTTCTTTGAGCCTTACACCTGAAGACAGAGGTCCTCACGGAGAAGACACAGAGAGTAAAGGAAGGTGACGTGGAGACAGAGATAGGGGAGTGATGGCATCTACAAGGCAAGGAAGCTGCAGCTCCCAGCTGCCACAGAAACTGGGAGCCGAGTAATGGCCCTGGTGTCCCTTGGTGCTTTCAGAAGGAGACAACCCTGCCAACACCTTGACTTCTGACATCCAAAGCTGTGGGAGAGTAAGTTTCTGTTTTTAAAAGGTACTGAGTTTGTGGTAGTGTTTTATAACAGCCCTAGGAAATGAATAGTCACACTTTAATGCTGCATAAGTAATTGTTTTGGATAAGGGTTTAGTAGTTGCCAGAGATTGGGGTGGGAGTAAGATGAGCAGGGTAGTTTTGGATATTTACCAGGTATTGAATGTGAAATGTTTTACATTAAAACCACTAGAAGGCAGAATGGTTGTATGAAAGTAATATTTAGATTGATTAAATGAAAAAATTGATTAATTATACCACAGAAAAGGGGTGAAAGCTTTTTCTTTTCTTTTACTTGTGTTAAAGAAATGTATTTATTTATTTGGAAGGCAGAGTGACAGAGAGAGGAAAGGAAAGAGAAAGAGATGTTCATCTGTTGGTTCATTCCCCAGATGTCCCTAGCAGCCATGTTTGGGCAAGGCTGCAGCCAGGAGCCAGGAACTCCATCCAGGTCCCTCTTGCAAGTGGCAGGAATCCCAGTATTTGGGCTGTCATCTGCTGCCTTTCAGGCACATTGGCAGGAAGCTGGATCAGAAGCAGACTAGCTGAGGCCAGAAGGCGTATTCCAGCATGGGAAGTCAAAGTGCTGTGCGGTGCCCCTCGACCTGCAAAAAGGTGGTAGCTTTCATTTCTGCCCTCTTCTTTCATTGTATCACTGTGCCATGCCATGCGAGGTCCAGAAGATACAGAAGATAGAATTTTATCCCCAGTATCCTTAAGTTCCATAGCTTCCTCTTCAGTGGTGGCTCTAGTAACCAGACAGCACTAAGTTCTGTAGATTTGATCGGATTTGGGTTATATATTCTCATGAATAGAATCGTGAGGTCTAAAATGCTGGTGGTAGCAGCTGGGAATGGCTTGGTGTAGTGGGGCTGCAGAGGCTGACCTGTGCCTCGAGTCCATTCTGCACACAGAGGCTGCCCATGACTCTCCGCGTCCCATCTGGGGCACTTGTGGAGCCATTTTTCCAAACAGAAGTCAGCCTGGGTTGTGGGCTCAGTGAGACCTAACAAGGGAAATGGTGCCCTGCGTTCCAGCACTGTGTTCCTGTTGACCCTATCGGTCATAGTCAGGGCCCAGGTGCTGCTGTCCACTTACTACCTCACCAAGTGTGCTGTGGAGTCTGGGAGCCCCACTTGATCGCCCGTTCTCAAATTTGGACTCTGCCTTCTCTTCCATCTTGGGAGTCAGCGGCTTTGATGCACAGTTCCAGATGTAAAGACAGCACGTGCCATCATCCAGTCTAACCTTGACCCCAGCAACATGGATTCCCTCTTCTTCACCGCTTCACCACTTAGTCCAGCCAGCCCTCTCGGGTTATGAGATCTCTATTTTTTATTTTATTTTTATTTTTTTTTACAGGCAGAGTGAACAGTGAGAGAGAGAGACAGAGAGAAAGGTCTTCCTTTGCCGTTGGTTCACCCTCCAATGGCCACTGTGGCCAGCGTGCTGCGGTCGGCGCATCGCGCTGATCCGAAGGCAGGAGCCAGGTGCTAGGTGCTTCTCCTGGTCTCCCATGGGGTGCAGGGCCCAAGCACTTGGGCCATCCTCCACTGCACTCCTGGCCACAGCAGAGGGCTGGCCTGGAAGAGGGGCAACCAGGACAGAATCCGGCTCCCCGACCTGGACTAGAACCTGGTGTGCTGGCGCCACAGGCAGAGGATTAGCCTAGTGAGCCGCAGCGCTGGCCGAGATCTCTCTTTCAAATGAAGCCGAAGATCTTCTGGCAGCTGTCCATGAGGACTCATCTGTTACCAGTTAGCTGTTATCTATTATCTCCAGTTTGAAGAAGAACTAGCAAACAACGTGCTATTTGTGGCTGCTACATACAAGCTCCTTGGACCATTAAGGACTGAACTGTCCTTAGGAAGGTCGGGTCATCTGACTCATTAACACCATCTTCAGCAAAAAGAACTTTGAATTGTTCCCAGAAGCCTTTGGCATGTCTCTGCTGCTGCTGGCCTATCCCAGAATCAGCCACTTGTAGTTGTGCTTGCTGCCTGAGCTTCCAGCACTCCCAAACAGGATACCCTGTGGTTGCAAGTTACCAGTGCCCTGTTGCAGCCTCTGGCTCAGGCCATTGTTGAACTAGAACATGCTAAGCGTACTGCTTTCAGGGCCATTGTCCTCCAAAAGATGTCTTTGACCTCTGGTGGGGATGTGTTTGAATTAAACTTCATGAATGCCAAATTTTCCAGTGGTTGTTGTAGCTTCTCTGTCAGGTTTGAAGGTGATAGCTGTCACATTGCAAATACCTTAGAGCCCAGATTCAAGATTGCCACTGAAGTTGGCATCAAAAATGTTTATCTTTCTGCCCCAAAATCACCTGCGTGACCTACCCAGCCAAAACCAAGGGCACATTCTTCACAGACAGCCACCAGAGCTTCACCTTGTTCTTCTGGCTGTTAGATGTGAGCACGTGTGCTGAACTCACCCCTCACCAGACATTTGTCTGACTCTGTAACCAGAAGACTGGCAGGAAATGCTGTTTGTCGCTGAGCTGGACAACAAGAACGTGTACAAGTTTAAACTAGATACCTCTAAGACAGATTGAATCTGACTCTGCCTCTGGCACATACACTCTGCTTCATCGGAGATGCGTTTGAAAAGCGGAGTGATGGAAGGAAAGAGAGCGAGCGAAAGCGAGAGAGAGCGAGCGAGAGCGAGAGCTTCCATCTGCTGGTTCACTCCCCAAATGACTACAATAGTTAGGACTGAGTCAGGCTGCAGCCGGGAACTCCATCTGGGTCTCTCTTATAGGAGGGGCCCAAGCGCTTGAATCATCCTTAGCTGGTCTCCCAGGCACACTAGCAGGGAGCTGGATCAGAAGTAGAGCAGCCAGGACTCAAGCTGGCGCCCCTGTGGGATGCCGGTGTTGGAGCCATGAGCTGCTGTGCTACAATACTGACCCTGGAGATGCTACTTTGGAGAGCCCACTCCTCTGGACATGGCTGCTGTGGTCGACGGGTTCCCAGAGGAAGAAGCTCCCCTGACAGTCTTGTCCCAGAATCTTTTCACTCCAAAGCAGGAAATTCAAGTGTGAGCCGGAGAAGAGCCCCTAACAGTGGTGTCCAGGATATTCACAGCCCTGACTTCTCTCGCCCTTGCTCCTGCCCTTTGCTCTGGGGATTCAGATTGGTGCCAGTGTCTCCAGCTCCACTAGCATGCTTCTCTTTTCATCCGGGACTCGTGTGTGTTTACTGGACTCAGCTCAAACAGAACCTGAAATACCTGGCCATCTTGGAAAGTGTTGTTTCTGATTGGCAATCAATGCCGGTGCTGTAGGCATTTGAGAGAACAGTACATTAGTTCCAGAAGAAGGAAGGGAATTCTGAAAACTGAAACGAATGTTGAGAAATGGAGTCAAGAGCAATTCACAGTGTGAAAAGAAGAATGCAAAATATTTCATTTAAAAAGAAACAAGCTGAGGTTGTGGTTATACTTTGGCTTGCTGTTTTTCAGTTTCCCGGACACGGCACAGATAACTGTAAGCCCACATACTCAATTTCCTGGGCAAGGCTCCCCAGCAGGCTGTTGTGAATATTCCAGACTTACCCAGATGTTGCATGTGAAAGCTGAAGTATAAAAGTAACTGTTTTGGAATAAAGAGAATGATCACAGGGAAAATAAATTTGTCACAAAGATCAGAATGCTTTAACATTTTCCTGAATATTTATGAAGGGTGGTTTTCCTTTTTGATTTTCCTCCTGAGACTGAGGAATATATTTCATTTGCTTTTCTATTTTAATTTTTTAAAAAAATACTTATTTATTTGTTAGAAAGGCAGTACGACAGAGTGAGAAGCACAGAGGAAGAGCGATCTTCCATCCACTGGTTCACTCCCTAAGTGGCCGCAACAGCCAGAGCAGGCCTAGGCTGAAATCAGGAGCCGGGAGCTGCATCCTGGTCTCCCACATGGGTGGCAGAGGCTCGGGCACTTGGGCTGTCTTCTGCTGCCTTCCCACATACATTAGCAGGGAGCTGGATCCAAAATGAGGTAGCTGGTACCCAAACTAAACAGGATGCTGATGTCACAAGCCTTGGCTTAACTTGCTGCACCACAGTACCAGCCTCCAGAGTTGCTCCTGTAATACCATGAAGATTTCAAGTTTTTACCTCTTGGCATTTCAATTAAACAATGAATCTGATTGCATATGAAGCCACATACTCACGTTTAGGTTAAAAGAAAGGCACATAGAAGTTTTGGTTCCCTTTCACATTTTACATTTACATTGTGTTTTAGAAACCAGCAGAGTAGTTAAGCTTTTTTTGGCTTTTAAGTGGTGATGTTTTTGTTTCATTAGTTTATTAATGTGAAAAAGTCAGAGAGACACTCAGAGGTCTTCTGTTCATTGGTTCACTCCCCCCTGAAAGGCGCACAACAGCCATGGCTGGGCCAGGCTGAATCTAGGAGCTGGGAACTGAGTCCTGGGCTCCCATATGGCTGGCAGGGACCCAGCTACTTGAACCATCACTCGTGCCTCCCAGGGCGCCCATTTGCAATGAAACTGGAATTAGAAGTGGAACTGGGACATGAACCCAGGCACTCTGCTCTTGGATATAAGTGTTCCGGTGCCGTCTTCACCACTGGAAACTTCCATCCCAGTAGGTATGTTTTAACTAAGATTTTGTGTGTTACCTAAAGGAACTTTGCTGAAAATTTTATTCAGAAAAATCCTCTTCTGCCCTATCCATAGATTGTTTCATTCACAGATATTTTTGCATATCCATTTTCCCCTTCCCTTTACCTTTCTCATAGATGATCCTCCTGTAAAAAGATTGCTTTTTTTTTTTTTAATTTTGTTTCTGAGTAGGTGAGTTTTGTCATGATCCCTGAGATGTGCTCTGAGGCTCTGAACGTTTCTGTTAACTGACTGGACGATCTTCAGAAACAGTGAGCAGCACTTGACTTTCTTCCCTTCCTGGTGGATCTCTTGGTGCCAGGAAGATGCCTGCTTCCTGTTCTGAATGTCCCTGCGAGCAGCCGGGGGCATGATCTGCTGGGAAGGTCTGGCCGAGACCAGTGGTCTGGGCTTCTCTGTCAACTGCCTCTGCTCTTTCTCTTACTCACACAAGAGCAACTGCTGACAGCCAGGAGATGGGTGGAAAGTAAATGGGGAGAATTCAGATGTGAGTTCAATAGTGTGGGAAAAATGAATGCTTCCTTTCCCTTTTTGTTATTATGGAGAAAATAAGTATCTTTGGGTCAATCCATAAATTGCATCCTGTCTAAGAAATGTAATTCTGACACATTATGCTTTTGTATGTATGTCCATGGTTCTGTACTGGGCAGCATCGGCAGGGCAATCCCAGTGAAAATTTGCCTCCCAATTTGAATTCCTGTCTGTCTGATTGAGACAGAGAGTTAATGTGATGCTGCTGTTGGTCCTGGCATCTTTTCACCTTTAATGATACCAGTTTACAGGCAAGCTGTGTGAGGGTACGTCAGAAGGGTTGGAATTTTAAAAGTACACATTTTCTGTGAACTACAGGCTCCTTGTATTAATCAGCTTTGTGTTACTGCAGCAAAGTACCTGATGCAGCTGAGTTAAAGAGATAAGGTTTTTATTTTAGCTCAGTTTTTGGAGGCTCCACGAACCCATGTCATGGCAGGTGCTTTGTCTCTGGTGAGGCGATGACAGATTGTAGAAGGTGAAACCCACGTGAAGGAAAAGTCACATGATGAACCAGGAAACAGACTTTGGACCCAAAGTTGGGATTTTATAACTCTCCTGTTGTGAGAACTACCTTGTGAGGGTATAGACCTACTAACCTAAGGACCTCCTACTAGGCCCACTTCCTGAAGGTCCCCCCACCTCCATGGGGACCATATCTTTAACACCTGGACCTTAAAGGGTACCCAAACTTATATCCAAACATAGCACAAACAATTGATCAGAGAGTAGCCTTCAGTTTTCTTGAACTTGAACTAGAACAGCAATATAATTATTTGTAAGGTATATTTTATATTTTATAAATTGAATAAGTTGTTATAACATACTTCTTTGAAGAGATAGCAATATGCAGTTTAAATTAGAATTTCAATTTCCGTCTTTATTAGAAAATATTTTATCTATCATCAAATGATTATTGAAAGTATATAGTTTAATGAAAAAAGATATAAAGCAATATAGAAACATTAAAAGAAAATTGAGCTCCATTAAGTAATAATTATGTCAGATAGAATTAAAAGATAGAATGTGGTTAACTGTCAGGTAGTTAAACAGACATTTCAAACTAATTTGAAAGGCAGTGAAACATATCTTGTTACCCTGCACCAAGATGTGTGCTTCCCACTCTTTCTTGCTCCACTTCCCACATGCTCTCGGGACCCGCATGTGTTATAGCAGGCTCAGCCACTGCCTGTGACGCCATCCCATATGCTGGTGCATGTTCTGGATGCTCTGCTTCCATTCCGGCTCCCTAGTGGTGGCCTGAGAAAGCAGTGGAAGATGGCCTAAGTGGTTGAGCCCCTGAACCCATGTGAGAGACCGAGATGGAGTTCCAGGCTCCTGATTGAGCCCTGGCCATATGGCCATTTCAGGGGCGAACCAGCAAATGGAAGATTTCTCTTTGTCTCTCCCTTACTCCTTGGAACTCTGACTTTCAAATAAATAAATAAATAATTAAAAAAAATGCTTCTGTCTCATAGAACCATTCGAAGTGAGTTGCTTTTTCATAACATTGTGTACCTTTACTGTATATGCTTATTTTTTTTTTTTAAGATTTATTTTATTTATTTGAAAGGCAGAGTTACAGAGAGGCAGAGGCAGAGAGAGAGGTCTTCCATCCACTGATTCACGCCCCGGATGGCTGCAAAGGCCGGAGCTGAACCGATCCAAAGCCAGGAGCCAGGAGCTCCCTCCAGCGGCCCAAGGACTTGGGCCATCTACTACTGCTTTTCCAGGCCACAGCAGAGAGCTGGTCAGAAGTAGAACAGCTGGGACTTGAACTGGTGCCCACATGGGCTGCCAGCACTGCAAGCGGCGGCTTTACCCGCTATGCCACAGAGCCAGCCCCTGTGTATAATTATTAAATATAGGTTGTCACCACAATGCACAGATGTTGAACCCATTCCTCCTGTGTAACTGAAGTTTTTTTGATCAATACTTCCCCCAATCTTCCCACCCACCCAAATGCCAATTTATTTGAAGAATCCAGTGATTATCTTATGTAGGTTTATACATTCTAGATTTCACTTAGCATTTCCTCATGGTTAAGTTTAGGTTAAGAAATTATGCCAGGACTATTTCACAGGTGGTACTGCGTGTTTCATTATGTAGCTCTTGATGGGAGAGTCTGCTGTCCTTGGTGATGGTAACTTTCATTACTTGCCATGGTAATGACTGGTTATGGATATACTTGAAGTGTTCTCCTGGCATTTTTACAGAGAAGATGGGGGTACACCCGGTTTCATAGATGGAGAGGGAGGTTCCCCAGTCTTGCTCAGGGGCGCTCTCCCCAGGCCGGGGCTCTGGGACGTTACTGCACACCCCTGACAGCCGTGTTCAGTAACAAGCAGCCTCCTGGCACATTTTCCACTCTATTTTAAGGCATGTCTGTGAGGTGATGACGGAATTTTAAATCCTGTGAGTGCGTTGTCCTGAACACAGTCGTCATTTTGGAAAGCTTTGTTTATAACCTTTGTGGAAATTCTCCTAGCATTTGCATCAGAACTGGAGCTTATTTTTTTCAATATCCTCAGTCGTGACTCATCCTTGTCCTGTGAGGATGAATTTGATTTTCATAAATAGCAATAGATCTTTCTGTGCCAAATCTGATGAATAAGGTCATACTATTTCAGGAAGAAGAAAACTTTAACAAAAATAAGGCTGATTTTCCTAAGATGCTTGTATAATGCCAGACATTTCTTCCCCGTGGTGAACACTGGACAGCACTGCTGCGTTCAGTGCAGTATTTCCCGTGGTGACTTCCTTGAGAGCGACCACTTGTCACTGCCTGAAGTTTTGTGTAGTTATCATACACATGTGCTTACGACACAGAGTCTCATTTCTCTATCCATTAGACTGCAATTTAGTAACTGGTTTCTTATAGTTAGCTTAGGGTGACTGGGGAGTTGTTGACTGCACACTGTGTGCTGGCCACTTGGGTAGTTGCTGTGTAGGAAACAGACAACATGGAGGGCTCAGCACTGCTCCCTTGGAGTTGGCCCTCTGAAATCTGGTGGGAGAGATGAGCCATGTGTGCAAGTGTCATAAATGCTCTATTATTGGAATGCTTAAGTGAACAGGAATAAAGCAGTTTGAAACCAGGAATCAGTTTAGAGAACACACCATGGATTCTGTTGGCCCTCATGATGGAAGACCTGATAGATCTTATGGCAAGCCCTATGGTATAGCTCCCTGGCCACTCCTTAGAGCTTGGTTGCTACTGTTGCTTCCTTTGCTCACACTATGGTCCAGGCGTATTTGCTCACTTAGCAGATGTTTATGTATTGTTGTAGACACTGGGGATATAACCATGAACAAACCAGGAGGGATTCCAGCCGCGTACTGCTTACATCCCCGCACATTATTTATAGGGAAACATGAGTGACTGACTGTAGATTCCTCATCATTAATTATGGAGTCCCGAAGCAAGTGGAACAGCATTTCTAATTGATGGAAGGAAAGAAGAGAATAGCAAACATAGAATTCTAACTGCCAAGGAAGTGAAGGTGAAATAAGAACATCCTCTGATTACGTAAGACTGGGAGAATTTATTGCTTGTACACCCAGTGTGTTATTGGCAAGAGGATAGCACAGTGATCAGTGGAGCACAACAGAATTCAGAAATAGACCCACACAAATATCTCCAGTTGAAATTGACAAAGGGGCACAGAGCATGCAGTGAAGATAAGTACTGGAAAAACTAGATATCCATGTGCAAAAATTAGTAAAGAAGCTCAACGTAAACCTCACAGTTGTGCACAGTTAGTTCAAAGTAGATAAATGTAAAGCTGTACGAGTCGGTGAAGCTATAGGAACTTGGATACAGTCTCTCGTGTTTCCTAGAGCATAAACCAAAGTCCTGGCCTGTGGTAGGTACTCAGTCAGTACAACTGAATGTGTGAATTGCTGCTACTGGACAAGATAGAATACTCAGAGTACTCCCACAAAGAAGACTGGAAAACTAATACTATGGGAATATTATTTTTTGGCTTCATTTTTCTTCATTAAGTTAATTTTGTGTTTTATATGTCCAAATTATATAAGTAATGAAATATAATGGATTATTTTGATTATAAGAAATTTTAATTTCTTCCTTATAACCTCTGATTTGTTATTGGTCTTAATAGTCATAACATTTTTGATTTATGTTTTGTTGTTCATTTTGTGAGCAACATGTTACTTTCCAGTTTTCCAACTGCTATCACAGTAGCCTTATTTGCATTTTAATGTTCTATAATGTTTGTTTTATCTGTCAAGTTAAATAACTAGTCTCAAGAATCACTTGACGCAGCATAGACAGCAGATGTTCAGAGATCTACCCTTGTCTCAGAGACATCAACTAAGATGTGTAGGAAGTTAATAAAGAAGGTAAATTCCACCTTTCAATTAGGAAGAATAGCAGCTTGCCGCTGTCATATTTTAAAAATAAAACTGAATTCACTTTTTGTGAATTGCCCATTTTTGTGACTACTCTTTTACATCTCTGGTGCCTGTCATACGACAGACAGACCATGAGCTCCTCAGGCCTCAGAGGGCTGTTTCAGTGAGTGCCTTCGAGCATTTCTTGTGAAAACTTAAATGTCTATCTAATACCAGATGTCTGATTTGAATAGTAGAATCACGATTAGATTCTTTTTACTGTGAAAATTCAACACACTTATGAGCTCAGCAGTAACTTTGCTAATTACATATCTGATGATGAGCTATGTCTTCCTATGAGAATTCCCACTGTCAATAAATCAGTTTCAGTTTTGTATTACTTCCTCACCTGTATTTGATATGGTTAGTCTTTTTTTATTTAGTCTTCCTTATAAGTGTGTGATAATCTGATTGTGGTTGCAGCTTGAATTTTCCTAATGCCTACTGTTGGTGAGCATCTGTTTGTGTACTTATTTGCCATCTGTATCTCTTCTTTGGTGACATCTATTCAGATCTTTTACCCCACTCCACTTTTTAAAGATTTATATACTTACTTATTTGAAGGCAAGATAAGAGAGAGAGAGAGAAAGAGAGAGAGACAGAGAGCGAGATGTTCCATCTAATGGTCCTGTTCCCAAAAAGCCCCAACAACCAGGATTGGGCCTGGCTGAAGCCAGGAACCAGGAACTCCATCCAGGTCTCCCACTTGGGTGACAAGGGACCCAAGTACTTGGGCCATGTACCACTGCTTCCCAGATGCATTAGCAGAGAGCTGGTTTGGAAGCAGAGCAGCTGGGCCTCGAACCAGCACTCCAGTGTTGGAGGGCAGCATCACAGGTAATAGTGCACTCCAAGGGTGGCTGTATTGTTACCCTTTAGAAAAATTGCTTTGTTTTATTTTTGAATTCTCACTGAGTTTTTATGCTTTTGAGTGTGTAGGTACAAGTCTTTTTTATCAGATATATTCTTTGCAAGTGTTTTCTTTTGGTGACTTGATTTTTTTCATTCTCTCGAAAATGTCTTTCAAAAAGTAGATTTTTAGTTTTGATGAAGTCCAGTGTTGTCAATCTGTTGTTTCATGCATTGTGCTGTTAGTATCATTTCTAAGAATTTTTTGCCCATACCAAAGTTACAGATGTTTTTCTCCCGTTTTGTTCTAGAACTTTATTGATTTGGTTTACATTTAGATATAATATGTTTTTTAAAAAATTTAATTTTCATTTTTATTTGAAAGGTAGAAAAGAGATCTTCTGTCTGCTGGTTCACTTTCAAATGTCTGCAACAGCCCAGCCTGTCCAGGCTGAAACCAGGAGCCGGGAACTCTATCTGGGTCCCATGTGAGTGGCAGGAACCCAAAATACTTGAGCTGTCACCTGCTGTCTCCCAAGACACACATCAGTGGGAAGCTGGATTGGAAGTGGAGTTGCCAGAACTGGAACCCAGCATTCCTGTGGGTGAGGCAGGCATCTCTAGCAGCCACTACACCGAATATCCACTTGCTATGATCCATTTTGAGTCACGTTTTGTAAATGGTTCTTTTTCTATATAGACATCTGGTGGTTCCATTTTCATTTGCTGAAAACCGTATTCCTCTTGTATCCCATAGTGTCTTTTTTCAGAAGTAATGTTCCCATATGTGTGAACTGTTGGACACTGTTACGTTCCATTCATCTACTTGTCTATCTTGAGTCCAGTACTAACACTGTCTTGATTACTATATAATAAGTCTTGCAATTAGTTTTAGGCCTTTTAACTTTGTCACTGTTGTTTTTTGTATCCAGGTCCTTTGGATTTCTATATGAATTTTAGAATTAGAAAGATGTCAAGGCATGTCAGTTTCTTAAAAAAAAATCCTGTTGAGACTTCATTTGGGAGTACAGTCTATATGTAGATTAATTAGTGGAGACTTGACACCTTGCACTATTCTCTCAGCAATTTGTTATGTTTTCTAGTTTGGCAGACTGTTCTATAAATGTGAAATAGATTAAGCCGATTCCTAGTGTTACTCAGTTTTCTCAAGTGTGTGTCTGTCTGTCTCTCTCTACTGCCAATTATAGAAAGAGAGGAATCTGAATTTCCAACTATAATTTAATTTGTCTATTTCCTTTTTATGTTATGTTGGTATTTGCTTTATGTATTTTGAAGTTCTGGTTTGATATTAATCAGCCTTTTGTTATTACAATGAAATACCTGAGAGAACTAATTTTCTTAAGAAAGCAGGTTTAGTTAGGCTCGTGGTTTTGAAGGTTCATAGTCCTTCATAGTTCATAGTCCTGCAGGCCCATTGGTTCAGCCTCTGGGGTGGCCTTCTTGCTGGCACTGTCCCAAGGTGGTGCAGATTGTCATAGGGGAAGAGGGTGTGTACAAGTGTCCGTGTCTGTGCTTTGTGGTCTCTTATAAAGCCACTAGAGTTCAGTCGTGGGGGCTCTTCTTACCATTAACACAAGACTTAGGAGATAAAACCTTTAATACATGGGCCTTTGTGGGACATTGAGCAGCCAAACTGGTATCCAAACGTTAGCAGTTATTAAGCATAAACATTTGGTTTGGTCATATTTTCTTGATTAATTGACCTTTATGTTATTATTTATAGTTATTCATTTGAGAGAAAGCTCCTATCAGGTGAGATTGGGCAGTGACATGAGCTGGTAGCCAAGAACGCAATCTAGGTCTCCATGTGGGAGGTAGCAGCCCAACTACTGGAGTCAGCACTGCTGCCTCCCAAGGGCTGCTTTGGCTGGAAGTTAGTATCAGGAACAGGAGCTAGGAGTGAAACCTAGGCACTGCAGTGTGGGGCGCATCTTAAGCTCTAGGGTAAACACCTGCCCACCATATATCATTTTTTAAAAGATTTATTTATTTGAAAGTCAGCATTACACACAAAGAAAGAAGGTGAGGCAGAGAGAGAGAGAGAGGTCTTCCATCTGCTGGTTCACTCCCCAGTTGGCCATGATGGCCAGAGCTGCGCTGATCCAAAGCCAGGAGCCAGGAGCCAGGAGCCAAGAGCTTCTTCTGAGTGTAGGGGCCCAAAGACTTGGGCCATCTTCCACTGCTTTCCCAGACCGTAGCAGAGAGCTGGAATGGAAGTGGAGCAGCCAGGTCTCGAACTGGTCCTCGTATGGGATGCTGGCATTGCAGGCGGCGGCTTTACCCACTATACCACAGCACTGGCCCCACCTTATATCATTTTAAAGATGATGTTGTTATCTCTGGTAATACTGCTTGCAATCTAGGTGTGAAATTTGTATAGGCATTCCAGTTTTCTTTTGGCTGATGTTGTTTGATGCATCCTTTTCTGGTTCACAATGGGAGCTCTTTTTCCCTTTATTTTAAATCCGTGTTTTTGGTTAGGCAGATGTTCCTGGATTTTCTTTTTTAAATCTTAACTCACAGTCACTTCCTTTAATTAAGATATTCAAATCATTTACATTTAATATGATTATTGAATTGTATTTAAATCTTTCATTTTCTTATTTTCTATTTACTCTGGTTTTTGTTCCCATTTTCTTTTTTGGCCATCATCTGGGTTAATGGAACGTGTTTTTGTGGTTTTAGTTTATTTTTATTGGTTTATGCACTATTATTTTTATTTTGTCATCGTTTGGATTATTTTAGGACGTATACTGTACATCTTTCATTGTGGTGCTCTACCATCAGTGGATAGACCATTTCACATATAATTATATTATAGTAAGTACTTGTATTTCTTTCTGTGATCTTTCTGCTATACTGTTACATGTTTGACTTTCACATAGTATATGCCCACATTGCATTATGATTTTTGTTGAAATGTTATTCGTTAAAGAGATTTAAGTCATTAGGAAAAGCCTTATATATTTACCTCCATTAATTATTTTCAACTCTTTCTTAAAACTTCTCTGTGTAGATCATTTTCTTCGCCAGAAAGGTTTCCTTGAATAGTTCTGTAGGTTAGATTTGCCCGTGATGAACTCCTTGAGCCTTTGTATGTTTGATCAAGCCTTTATTCTACCTCTGCGTTTGAAAATATTTTTCCTGAGTATTGAATTCTAGGTTAGCATTTGTCTTTTTCAGTACTTTAAAGGTGTTACTCCATGGTTGTCTTATTTGCATTTTTTTCCTGACAAAGAGTCTGTTATCTCCTTTATTCTCTGTGTACAATGTGTTGGTTATTTTTTCTGCAGCATATTGTAAACTTCTCTTTTTCACTGGTTTTGAGCAGTTTCTATTATGTTGCACCCTGGTGTGGATGTCTTTGTGTTCCCTCTGCATGGTGTTTGTGGGATTTCCTGAATTGCTGCTGTTTCTGGTGGCTTTTCACACACCTGGTGGTTAGTATGTGCACCGCTGAGTCCTTAAGGAGGGCCCACTTCAGACTGTGGGAGCTGCGCCCCTGCACGGCACTGCACAGACTGCGGTCACCGGAATGGGGCTCCTGGCTCCTTCTCTCCAGCTGAGTGTCCGTGGACTCAGGCCGGTTCTTTCCTCTCTGCTCTGTGTCCTGGAAACCCCTTGGACGCCTACGATTGGGCAGTAGCAAGGCTCATCTCAGTCATTTCCCATCATTCAGCAGTCGCTGTCCTCTGTTGCTTCAAGCCCCGTGAAACCAGAACAGTTTTCTTGTTTCTCAGGCAGGAGTAAATGCAGTCGTCACCGCTGGCGTGGCTGGAAGAGGAAGCACTATCATTTCTGAAAGGGGTAAATGCATCATCCTTCAGTTGCGTGGTTTTTGTCAAGTGATGGATTGCTTAACCCAGCAAAGTTCCCTAGTATGCACTTGGAGTGACTGTTCTTATTTTCCCTTTCGTTGAAATCTCACCAGATGACTTCCAAGATTTATTGCCCACAGGTCAAATCGTACTTAAGAGTGATGATCTCAGATTGGCATGAGTGGTCTAAAAGACCACTTTTACTCTGAAATAGACTTGCCAGTTTTTAGTTTCTTGTCTTTGAAAAATAGGTGCCATGTGTCAAAATTGTAGAAGAAATGAAAAAAAATCCTTAATGTTCAAGTTTCTTTTAAAATAAACTACTTGAAAAGCAGTGAAAAAGATCTTCTATTTGCTGGTTCATTCCCCAGATGTCCACAGTGTATAACACTATTAAATTTTCTTGATTCATATTTTCCTACATAATTCATAATTCTTAGAATACTTTTTTTTTAAGTTTCCCAGTTACTTTTGGTATTTCTTATTTCCCATTGATAATTTCTAGTGTTACCATAACGTGTACAGGTAATGCTTTCTATAGCAGTCCTTTTAGGAAGTAGTTGCAGTTTCATTTTTTATAAAATAGTTACAGTTAGGGCAAGTGCTTTGTGCAGTGGTTAAGAGGATGCTTGAATGCCTGCATCTCGTATCAGAGCGCCTGAGTTTCGTCTCAGCTCTGCTTCCAAGTCCAGCCTCCTGCTGATGTGCACTCTGGGAGGCAGCAGGTGATGGCTCAAGGGGTTGGATTCCTGCCACCTGCATGGGAGAACTGGATTGAGTTCCCCGTTCCTGACTCTGGTCTGCCCCAGTCCCAGCTATTGCAGGTGTCTGGGGAGTGAGCCAGCAGAAGGGAGATCTACCTCTCTGCCTTTCAAATAATAATTATTAAAAAAAAGTCACATTGACCAATTTTTGTAAATATATTCCAGGAATCTCTGTTTATAGGGTCTAGTCCCATTTATGTTTTGTATCTTATTGTTTTATTTATTTTTTTCTTGGACCTGTCAAATTTGAAAGAGCTATGTTAAAGTATTCGTTGCTGTTGTCCTGTCCCTTTCTTGGTTTTGTTTTTTTTTTTTTTTTTTTTTGTTACATGTATTTTGATTTTGTGTTTTTGGTTTACAGTTCATGGCTTTCATCAGGGCCCTTATTTTCCCATTAGTAATTGCTTTTACTTAATGATTTCGATACTGAGATCCCTAGTGCCCTCTGTCTTCTACCTTGAGTTGCAAAGTATGTCTAAAGAGATGTTGTGTGAGAGTCTGTAGATGTATTCTACAGTGCACTTCTGCTAGGAGGTAGTTTTTGTTTACTTCAGGAAGAAAACCACAGAGTAAATTTATTTGTAGGCCAGCATCTCCCATATCCTGTGCCTTCTAAAAGTTGTTATTCTAGTGGTTGTTTTTTTTTGACAGACAGAGTTAGACAGAGAGAGACAGAGAGAAAGGTCTTCCTTCCGTTGGCTCACTCCCCACAAATGGCTGCCACAGCTGGTATGCTGCGCCGATCCGAAACCAGGAGCCAGGTGCTTCTCCTGGTCTCCCACGCAGGTGCAGGGCCCAAACACCTGGGCCATCCTTCACTGCCTTCCCAGGCCACAGCAGAGAGCTGGCCTGGAAGAGGGGCAACCGGGACAGAATCCGGCGCCCCGACCGGGACTAGAACCCCGTGTGCTGGCGCCACAGGTGGAGGATTAGCCTAGTGAGCCGCGGTGCCGGCCTATTCTTGTGTTTTGACAGTGTATATTGTGTCTGATTTTATTTCCATGACACTATGTGCAAGATCAGTATTTATTTTTTCATGTAGCGTAAAACTACTTTTTGTTTTGTTTTGTTTTTAAGCTTTGTGTTTCATTACTTGATTCTTTAGATGTGGCACTGGCAAAGTCATTCAGTAATTTTTGTTTGAGTTTCTCTGCAACAATCCTGACCTACTGTTGAAGTGTTTTGTTTTTGTTTTGTATTGCTTAGAAAAGAGTCCAGAACAATTTTATTAAAATCATATTACCCTGTAGATAAGCATAGGCCATATTTTTGAGAGCTTCCAACTTAGAACAATTTATATATACAACATCCATTTTCATTCAGTACTAAACATTTGAACCTACACTGGGCAACTATAGGATATTGGAATTTTTTTTTCACTTAATTCAACTAATCCTCATTTTTTGTTCAAATTTTGAAAATATAGATAGCGTTATTAGAGCCAACATAATTTACATGATACATAAAGGAAATTCATGTTTATTTAATACTGGCTTTGGTTATTATTTCTGTTCTTGTGTGGAAGAATTGTTTAAACCTTTTAATGCATTAAACTGGGCTTTAGGAAGTTATTTTGGTGCCAGTCTCAAAGGACAAATTGCTGTTTTTTCCTACCCATGAAACTAGGTCACTGATGCTTGGCACATCCCTGTGACACAGGGTTTGTGTGACGTTCAGGTGTGCAGAAATGGTGATATGTCAGCAGGGCCACTTTTCGTTTCATTAACATGATTTCCAGTGCCCTGGAATTCATTTATCCCTTGACCTGTTAATAACGACACTGGGTCACTAGCATTTCAAAGGCAGAGGAAGCCTCTGGAAATGACCATAGTCATCTCGTTAGGTGATGACTTATAGGGTTTTTGTTCAGCCTGGGGGTTTGGCCTGTTGAGGTGGTTGACATTTTATGAAAACAAAGGAGCAGATCAAGTTACTGTTTCTCATAGTGTCCATTTCACTTCAATAGGTTTCACCTTTGGTGCTCAATTAGTTGTCACCAATCAGGGAGAACATATGATATTTGTCCCTTTGGGACTGGCTTAATTCACTCAGAATGATGTTTTCCAGATTCCTCCATCTTGTTGCAAAATCAGCTCTTGTGCTGACTGTTGTTGTACAATGTAATACTTTATCCATTTTATTTTTTTTTTTATTCTAGTACTATTGGTTGAACTCTGTAATTAACAAACAATTATTCTTAGGTGTTTTAGGTGTTTAAATTTTAACTGAAAAGTGATCACTGTGAAATATAAGAGTGGGAATAAGAGAGGGAGGAGATGTACAATTTGGGACATGCTCAATCAGTCGTGCCCCAAATGATGGAGTTAGAAATGTGCCAGGGAATTCCAATACAATCCCATCAAGGTGGCATGTACCAAGGCCATCTCACTAGTCCAAATGATCAATTTCAGTTCACAGTTGATCACACTGATAGGTCTAAGAGTCAAAGGGATGACACAAACATGACTAGTGTCTGCTAATACTAACTGATAGAATCAAAAAGGCAGAGAATGATCCAACATGGGAAGTGAGATACCCAGCAGACTCATAGAATGGCAGATGTCTTAAATAGCACTCTGGCCTCAGAATCAGCCCTTAAGGCATTCAGATCTGGCTCAAGAGCCCATGAGAATATTCTAGGCATGGAAAGCCAAGACACTCTGGAAAAAAAAAAAACACCTAAATGAAAGATCTCTGTGAGTGAGATCCCAGTGGAATGAATGGGGCCATCAAAGAAGGAGGTACCTTTCTCTGAAGGGAGGAGAGAACCTCCATTTAGACTATGACCCTGTTGGAATAAGATTGAAGTCGGCGAACCCTAAAGGCTTCCATAGCCTCGGCAACTCATGACTAGAGCCTAGGGAGATTACTGACACCATAAACAAGGGTGTCAAATTGTTAAATCAACTTCAGGAGTCACTGTACTTACGTCTCATGTGGGATTTGTCCTTAATGTGTTGTCCAATGTGAAGTAATGCTATAACTAGCACTGAAACAGTATTTTACACCTTGTGTTTCTGTGTGGGTGCAAACTGATGAAATCTTTACTTAGTATATACTGAATCAATCTTCTGTATATAGATAATTAAAAATGAAAAAAAAATATTGGTGTTAAATTGGAAATTGCCTAGAAAATTAATCAATTTTATAAAAAAAATATCATGTAGGATCTCTGTCCTTAATGTGCTATACATTGTGAATTAATACTATAACTAGTACTCCAACAGTATTTTTCACTTTGTGTTGCTATGTGAGGGCAAACTGTTGAAATCTTTCCTTAATATATAGTAAACTGATCTTCTGTATATAAAGAGAATTGAAAATGAATCTTGATGTGAAGCAAGGGGAGAGGGAGTGGGAAAGGGGAGGGTTGCGGGTGGGAGGGAAGTTATGGGGGGGGAAGCCATTGTAATCTATAAGCTGTACTTTGGAAATTTATATTCTTTAAATAAAAGCGTTATAAAAAAAAAAAAAGAAAACAAAGGAGCAAACTTAGGTCTGACGCACGGTGGGATTCCCTGCCTGAAGTGGTTGAGGATACTCCTCTGTCATCTCTAATGGACAGTTGTCAGTTCTCTGAATCTGTGGCTTCCACCTCCCCAGAACCAACCATCCTCAGTGTGAAAATATCCTATAAAAATGCGTCTGCACTGAACAGGTACAGACTGTTTCCTTGCCATTATTCTGTGAGCATTACAGGACAGCAGCTGTTTACAGTGTGTTAGGTATTGTCTAGAGGTGATTTACAGGTAGGGAGAGTGTGTGGGGGAGATTCTGTGTAAACACCACTCAACTTTGTTGGGGGAACTTGAGCACCCACATGTCTGAGCATCCCTGGGGGTCCTGGAATCAGCCTCTCACCATTATTTGGGGGACTCAGAGACAACTGTAGTTTGGGATTATGTTTTTCTTTGAGCAACTGTAAATATGCTTAGGGAAGTTTTCTGTTCTCATTCACCAGCAAGAAACAAGTTTTTGGTAGATAGGAACTAACCATAAGGCTCCTCTAAAATTAAATGACCATTGGTCCTATAATATCTCATGTCTCAAATGAACTATTTTCAAATCAGTCATGTATCAGTTTGGTGTTTCAAAAAGATGAAGAGAAAATACAATCTACCCCCAAATCTCTAACCTGTCCCATCTGTCTGGTGATTCGGGGCCTTAGCAGGGCTCCTGGTTTGAATTCTCCCTCTCTGGCCTTGGGAAAGTGCATTGTGGGTCTGTGTTCCTGTGTTCGAGAAGTCGTGTGTATTTTACAATGGCATTGTCAGGATGCTGGGAATGAGTGCTGTGCAGAGCTTTGGAAGGGCTCTGTAGATTCCCACCCACCGCCCATCTGCGTAGTGTAGGAGCATGGTTAGTGTTGCTCTGTGTGTTTTATAGAGGTCAGCGTTCTGTTTTGCCAAGTTTGTCCCTTTCTTGCCCAGAAAATCGTTATTCTCTTCCCTGCAGTGAGGGGTACTTAGTTCTGTTCAGTTTCCCCAACAGGGCAAGTTCTAGGAAGAGTATCATTCTGAATTACTCTAGAAGGAAATTCTCGTAGGGTTGACCATATCCTGTGTAATTTAGCCTGGCATAATTGAACAGGAACTTCCAAACTGTAGATTAGAAGGTAAAACTGCGGAAGGCAAGGTATGGATTTGGGGCTTTTTCTGTGCTCCAGTTTATGAATTTCTCTGTTTAGGAGACTTTTTTCCCCTTGTGTTATGTACAGCTCACTCACTTTCATCTTATTATTGTTAACAGAAAGACAATTTATTTAATGTGAATTAAGTCTTGTGTTCTTCAGACATATATATTGAGCTGCCAATCTAATGTTTACCTCATTCTTTGATAATTTCCTTACACTTGCATTTGCTGTTGTGAAATTTGCACTAAGTATTTATTCATAAGCCCCCAAACCACTATTGGGAATGCGGTGGACAGTAAAGTCTTGCTAAATCTGAACAGATTTGGATTTTATTTGAGTGTACTCAAAGCGCGTCACTAGATAGTGAAATAAGACCCTGATGGACATCATGTCCTCTTGCAGTTTGCAATTACATCTCTCTGCTGTGGGATGGTGTGGTGTTCTGGCACCTCGTGTACCCTGAGGGAAGGCACTGCTCCATTTTGTTGACTCCTATATCAGCAGTGTCTCCCTCAGTGCTTGCTAACTGATAGGAGCTTACAAATATTTGTGGAATGAACCAGATGATTTTTTCCCCCAAGTTTTGTATTTTTGAGAATTTTAGGAGGCATACCCAGAAATTGTGTTTTGTGTTCTTGGAATTTATTTCTACAGAAAATACATATGTTTTTCACATTTGCGCTGTGCTTCTGTGTTTTTGTTATAGTTTTTTAAATAGGCGTCATTTCAGTGCCCTTCGGGGACAGATGATTCGGATTCTGGGGGATTTGTAGAAGCTGTTTCTCCACTATGGATAAAACAGGCCTCGAGAGAGACAAAGGAAAGGTTAAGAGTTATTTTGTGACTGCACAAAATTAAAGCTGCAGGGAGTGCAGAGAGCCTCCTACCTATTTTAAATACAAATGACTGAATTTTCATGAGTCAGTGACTGCTGTGGAAATGCAGCCTCCCCGCTCTCAATGGCTGGTGTTTGGGTGTTGGTGTAATTATGTTTTACTGATTTACCTCATAAATGTACACATATGGGTGTTATATTTGATGCCTTAAATATTTCAGTTATAGAGACAGAGTTTTAAAAATACTTCAGTTTGTACCTCTATTCTGTGCAACCTTAACTAAAATATAAATTTCCAATGTCAGCTGATGTTACAGAAATCTAAATTGCTGTTCAAATCTGTGAAATGTAGCATATTGGTTTTCAGCTGTTCTCACAGACACTGCTAGTTACCAGCCACTTAGCTGCACTTCCACACGAGCCCATTGGAGAAGAATCAGAAGAATCGTTTTGTCCTACTCTGTAAGATCTCAGGGAAGAGCCTTCTCTTTGGTGTTTATGTTAAGTGAAGGGCTTGTGAGTGGTCTTTACATCCTTGCCTTGGCAACACCTATATACCCTTCTTTCTCAGTCTCCGGGTGGCTGCTGTGTGGGGTGGGGACGAGGGGCTTTGTCCCCTTCCAAGGCAGCAGGTCCTTACCAGAGGCGGGCATCTGGAGCAGAGTTTGGGGCTGCGGTCCTGGCTCATAGTATCTAGCTTCCTGCCTGCTTTTGTTTGTTTTAAATACAATTCTCTAGTGTTCCTGTTAGTTCAGTAAGCGCCTTTTCTGTGTGAAACAGCCAAAAGATGGCTTCTGTTGCTAGCCGCTGGGAAATTTGATAATAGCTACCCATTTTCTGCCCTCCTACATTCAAATCAGTGAGTGTATCGATGCTGAAGCCGAGTTCTATGGGCTTAGAATTTTGCTCTCTGGCGCAGCTGTTTTGGGGAGTGAACCAGTGGGTAGAAGATTTCTCTCTCTTTCTCTCCCTCTCTCTGTAAATCTTTCAAATAAATAAATAAATGTTAAAAAAAAAGAGAGAGAGAATTTTGCTTCTGCTTTTTCTACAGAGGACGTTGTATACCTACTAGGACTTACCTGATTTCCAGTAAAGCATTTTTGTTGGATTATAGGTCTGGGAGCTGTGTTCATCTGTCAAGTATTTTGTCAAGCACTTCTATGTCCCAAACGCTTGTGTCTGGAAATACAGCAGTAAACAGAGGAGACAAAGACACCTGCCTTCATGCAGCTTGCTTGCAAGGAGGTGTGCAGATAAGTAACAGGTTAGATGCTGTTAACGTGACAGTGAGAAAGATTGAGCATGCTAGGGAGGAGTATGAACCGAGGGGCCCTCAGAATGAGGGTTAAGATGACCTGGGGGGACAATGAGATGATTGTGATGGTCCTGAGGCAGAGCGGAGAGAGCATGGGCCCAGGTCCCATTTCTGCTGGGACAATGCACAAACCCAGGTGGGAGCAAGACCTTGACTCCTGCGATGTCCTCGTTGGTGCAGGGCCCTGCCAGGACCTGTGGAGGTAGCATCTTAGAGGACCACTGCTGGCAGGCGTTTGGCTCAGTGGGTAAGAAGCCAACGAGATGCCTGCATCCTGTATCAGAGTTTTTGTCCTGCCTCTACTGGAAGCTTCCTGCTGATACGCCACCCCCCTCTCCCTGCAAAGCAGCAGTGATGCCTGAAGTACTTGGGTCCCTGCCACCCACAGGGGAGACCTAGAGTGAGTTCTGGATTCCTGGCTTCAGCCTATCCCTGCCCTGGCTGTTGCAGGTCTCTGGGCAGTGAGCCAGCAGATAGGAAGATCTCTCTCTGCCTTTCAAATAAATAAATAAAAATTAGCCCATATGTCCCTTCATTCTAAGTGTGGGATACCTATAAAGACAAATTGAGCAATAAATACCACTTATGACATCTTTGAAATAAGTAATGTCATTGAAATATTCTCAGAAATGAAAACTTGAGGCTTAATGGGTGAGTGAGTGAGTGAGTGAGTGAATGAATGAATAAGTAAATAAGTGATCAAGTCCCAGCAGCATGGGAGCAGCCTGCATGTTCTTCAGCAGGTATAGGTATAATGAGCTTAAATACGCAGTTGTAGAAGGTGGTTTTTCAAAGTACATTAGAACTAACATTTTAAATACTCTACTATAAACATTTAAGCACATGGTCTATTAAATCTGGGCCATATGCTCTGTCATCCTAATGTCTATTTATGTCGTGGCACTACGCACAAAGAATGTGCAGGACCAGATTTTAGAATAGCATCATCTCCAGGGGAGCTGCTGTTGTGTTTCCTTATTTAACATACAAAAGCATCTGACACCTGATACTCACACACTAATGCAATCCATGTGGAAGTGGCTAGGAGTTACAGAAACTTAGAAGCATTTTGAAGATTTTCACATTTCATTACAAAAGAACTGATAGGATATTTTACTAAACAGAACGGCAATAAGTATTTGTCATAGGAAAAGTCCTACTCAATGTTGGGTCTCCTTTCCTCACCTTTACTTTTCACTAAACACATTCTGACTGAGTATTTATTTTTGTCTGTGTGAATATTAAAGAAAGCTAAGTAGAAGCAATCTTCATGTTTTGTTGATTACATTCCAGGAAGAAGAAAAAAAAAAGAAAGAAATGGCAGAGCATTAAGCCTGAATACCATTTGCTATAATTACCCTGTGTGAAATATAACTGGTAGCTGTCAAGCTTTGATTGAAACTTACTGAAGGTTGACACCAGCTGCATGCATTAATTGTTTCGGCAAGCAAGTGCACATACTGCAGTTACCATTTGGAAGCATACTCATTTCTATTTAATTTGTTGTAAAGTTATTTTATGATTGAGTTTGGATGAGGGCTGCTAAAAGTTCACATTTATCTTTTGCTTTATTTCCAGCAAACAAAAGTTCCCTTAGCTAAATCCTAAGTACATCTATGAAAGTGACGTTCCCAAATTGTGTAATACTGAGCACTTGGAGGAGGGGAGCTCATAAGTATTACTTTAAAGGAGTGTTTTGAACCATGCTTCTTTTAGATGCCTTTTTTGGACTCTTAATATTTATTTCTAAAGATATGAATTTCAGTTTATAAATATCTTTTTAATAAGGCAATTTGATCATATTAGATCATTTATTTTCTTATCCTTTTCAACTGGAAGGTTGCAATCTCCAATGTAGTTTTTCTATAATCATATTCGGTCTTCACAAACTGTAAGTGCTTTGGAAAGCATTGAGACACACGTATTATCCTCTATATCAGTGACGCACACCAGTAGGGGAGTTTATGTGTGCCATTCCCAAGTGTATTTCTGTGGGTGTAGGACCGCAGATTCCATGTGCAGCAGCAGGCAGGCTCAAGAACTAGTTCTTTATTCACATCTTTTTAAAAAGAATTTGCAGTCTTTTTGTTTTAGTAATAGATGCTATTTTTAAAAAAATGTTTATTTTTATCTGCTTGAAAGACAAAACAGCAGAGTAGGGGAGAGGGAGAGAGAGAGAATGCCAGCCATGTTATCTGAGTGTCCCTTGTGGGTGGCAGGGGCCTAAGCACTTGAGCCACCATCTATCTGCTGCCTCCCGGATGCATCACCAGAAGGCTGGATTGGAAGTGGAGTAGCCAGGACCCAAACCAGGTGCTCAGATGTGGGATGTCCCAAGCCACAGCTTAAATCGCAGTGTCCTAATACCCACCCCTCTTATTCATACTGATCATGATTAGAGTTAAATAGAGATTCTAGTTGGAGGTAAAACAAAGGTTGTTTATTCCTTTATTGTCCCACAAATGGAATCTGTTTTAAGTCCAATGGGAACCCAAAGAGTATGCATGTGTTTTAAAGTCATCTACGTGTGAATCCTGGGAATTAGTTCAGTGTCACTGGATGGTAGAGAGTGTACGGAGACATTTGGCTACTCTGCATCTGTCTCCTTTGCTGCGAACATCCTGGTGTCCATGGGGCAAGCACAGGGCCTGTTCTCACCTGGTGGGGGTCTGCGAGGAGCCAGTGCCCCGTGCTTCCTCTCCTTGGGTACAGCCTCGAGCTCCTGCACTCTGGGCTTTTCCGCAGGGCCTTCCAGCAAGAGGTGGTGCAGGGTGCTGGGACAGGGCTATGGGCTGCTCTGACTTCCTGTGGACACGGCGCCTGCGCTTCCTCTCTGCCTGTCATCTTTGAGAGCCTCTACTGGCTTCTCCAAGTCTTCCCCAAATCCCAGACTTTCCCCTTATGCTAACCAGCATCAATATTCGGTGCTTTCAACCTTCATAAAGAACTTCAATGGACTTAAGAAGTGAATCCTTTTAAAATGTAAAGTGAAATGTTAATTTTGCTGCTGGTTCGCATCAGTCAGTTTGAAGCCAGCTTAAACTCCATTACTGGTGGACAGTTCTTCCACAAGCCCGTGAACCAGCCAGGTGATTGTTTGTTTCTCTTTGCAGTTAGGTTTCAAAGATTGTTTTGTACTGATCTGGAAAGCAGGCCATAAAGGGGTTTGACAGTGATTTTCTGTGTTGCTGAATTGTTTTAGGAGTGTTTCTCAGTGCCCCAATATTTAAAGCAATGGTTAATCCGCAACCATCGGTTGATGCTTTGTGTCTTAAAGGGGGTAGACAAGCGAGAACAGTACTTCATGGAATTTTTATGTAATATAGTTAGTTTATGTATTTTCACTTTTCATTTGAGAAAGAGGTAGAGCGAAGTCTTCCATCTAGTAGTCCACTCCCCAAATGCCTGCAGCATCCAGGCTTAGGCCAGGCCCAAACCAGGAGCCTGGAACTCCATCTGGATCTCCCGTGTGAATGTCAGGGACCCAGGTTCTTGAGCCGTCACCTGCTGTCTCACAGGCTGTGCGTTAGCTTGCAGCTGGATTAGAAGGGGAATAGCCAGAACTCAAACCAGCCATTCCCATATGGGGTTTCCACATCTCAAGCAGTGACTTAGCTGCTGTGCCAAATGCCCACCCCTAACGTAGTTTTATTAATATAAACAAAGAGTTTCTTTTCCCTTGTGTAATTGTAAAGTGACAGTTTGGGGTAGAAGTAAAAGATGCCTGGATTTTTAGTATTATATTACGGAATTCACTCATGCAGAATAAAATATACTTTTAGCATTGAATGTATTTGTTTTTTATTGAAATTAAAATACTGCTGGGAGAATTATGTATTGAAAATAAATTAAGAATGATTTGGAATGAAATGGAAAATTGGAGTTCTTACATTTAGATCTGTCACTGCGTAGTTTTTATATTAGCTCACTATTTTGTTTCTATCATAACTTTTCATTCTAAGCCTTCTAGAGTTAGACATTTCTGTACATTAATTCATCTTTTATGAGGGAGCTCATGAACAATGATTTCTTAAGTATTTAGAAAATGTCAGGGGCTGGCACTGTGTCTTACCAAGTTAAGCCATTGCCTGCAGCACCAGCATCCTATATGGAACAGGAGCATCCAGGACTCGAACTGGCACCCATATGGGATGTTGGCAATGCAGGCAGTGATTCTTCTACCTGCTATGCCACAGCTTCAGGCCCCCTAAATAAAGTTCTGAGCTCTTGGCTTTGGCTTGGCTCAGCCTGGGCTTTTGTGGGCATTTGGGAGTTAAACAGTGGTTGAAAGATCTGTCTGTATTTCTGTCTCTGTTTCTGTGTCTGTCACTCTGTCCTTCAGATAAATGGAATGTTAAACGTGTCTCTGAAATGTCATGCTCTTTTAGTGTGAGTTGGTTCTTTGCACATGCACAGGTTTGCAGACACTGTGTGCTCTGCTCATGTAGGAATGAGTTACCTGGAATGAGTTCATAATCCACGGTGTGTTCTCATTATGGAAATGCTTAGGAATCTCACGTGTCATGCCAAAGTCTAACTTAACCCAAAGTTTCAGTGAACACTTGTGATTTCAAGCATAAAAGAAAACAGTGTCTTCGTGTGAATGAACTTTAAATGGCAGCTTGGATTTGGAGTGTGTTAGGGTTGCTGGTCTCTGAGAAGAGGCTGACTCCATGGGTTCTTAGTTGACTTTTTTCCAGGGCATCCTCTTGCTATCCAGAGTTGATGTGGCGGATCCCAATGGCCATCGCTGAAGTCGAGAATCAGTGGGAGAGATCGTGGACCTGGAAGTGGAGCTTCTGTGCAGTGTGATGTCTGCAGGTGGAAGGCCGGGACCAACCAATCCATGTTCTTGCCATTCTCCCGAGAGCTAAGGAAAAGGAGGCTGTATCCTTAAGGAAGTGAAGGTGTTCACAGGATAGGGAAAAGCAGATGGAACAGGGAGATGAACTGCCTCCATTGCCTTCTGCCCTCCTTGCCTGCCCAGGGCACCCAGGGCATGGGAGAAGCAGCAGCCAAATGTCCCTGAATGTCAGCCCCTGGCTCCTTGAAGCTACTGACAGCAAGGATGGGGATTGAGCAGAATTATAGTTCAGGGGATAGTCTCATGGCTGCTTTCCACTTGGGAAGGGCTCCAAGGGACAAGCAAATAAGGTCCAAACATTCAGGAAATGCAGGCAGCTGAAACCACAGACTTGGACACCCTTAGTTAATCCACCTGGCTGTCCCAGCTGTTGAACAAGAGCAAGACACTTGGAGAAGGAAGCAGATCCCTGGTGGATGTGAAAGACCAGCCTCAGCATCAAGGTGTGGAGTTAAAGAATCAGCTGTTTGTTCATTGAGTGACAAGTTACTGATGATGACAGGTTACCTAGGTCTCTGAACATTTCTTTCTCTATAAAATGAAAGGGGGAATACTTATATTACAAAAAGGTTTATTTTATTTGCCATCTTTAAGAAATTCTTTATAAGCTGTAAAACACCATGGATGTGGCAGTTATCCCAGCTGCTGCTAGGTTGCCTTTGTCTAGTGTGGGCATTGCAGGTTCTCAGCTTTAGAGATGTACCAGTGGGTTAGCTAGCTCTTCCTTTTCTGCTGTCTGGACTGATAATCAAGAAACCCAGTGACCTAAAGATCTGGTTTTGTTCCTAACTGTAGCTTTGCTTTTCAAACTCACAGGCAAAGCACACCTAAAGTGAAACACAGCTGTGGAGCGCACATGCAGTCTGCCCCATATGTTTGCAGACCCTGAAGTCTCGTTTTCCAACTTTATATAAAGCTTGCTCTCTAGCCTATACTGTATGTTTATAGTAAACCAGGTGTACCTTTTAGACCATACGTACTTATGATTAAGATGTTAACAGGGAGGAGGAGCTGTTGCCTGCTGTGTCACTTGGTAGGTAGGAAAGGGTTGCCTGAGCCTGTGGCTTCACATGCCCGTGGTTGTAGGGGCACAGACCCAACTTTTGGGCTCTTCTTGTTGAAGAAAATGGGACTCTGTGAGGCCTGGTGTCCAGATAGCTGTGTGTGAAACCTTGTTGTAACAGTTATTACAAGGGGTTTGATCTGATTACAAAATCAAGTGTCTGACACATTCATTTTTACAAGTGGGTTTCTAGATACTGTGTATTCTTAACTGTAAACCAGTCGCAGAGGGCTTTATTCATAGTCTGTTATTGTAGAAGCTACAAATGAACAAATCTTACTTGCTTAAAATATTCTTGAAGAAAGCCATCAATACGTGACATTTTATTATAGTCTTTCTACTTTTGTGTGTGGTTGTAACTTTCGGTTCTTAAAAGGAAATTTTTTTCCACACCTTGAAAGGCAGAGAGAGAAAGAGACATAGAGAAAGAGAGATGTCTCCCATCTCTGGGTCACTCCCCACGTGGCTGGAACAGCAGGGCTGGGCCATGCTGAAGCCAGGAGCCAGGTCTCCCCTCTGAGTGCTTGGAGTGCCAGCGCTTGAACCATCACCTGCTGCCTCCCAGGGTGCATTAGGAGACTTGACAGCCTGAGAGCAGTCATTCCCAGAGACGGCAAAGACACATGGGATTCTGTTTAAAGGGCCCATGAAGAGCCCGCACAGTTAATGAAAAGGAGTCGTTGCGTATTAGTGTGTGCTTGTGAAGCTACGGTGTTCCAAGGACGAAGAGAAGATCCTAAACGTTTTCACAGAGGAAGAAGAACAAGTTACCTGTGTATGAAGACCTTTAAAACTGGTGTTACAAACTTTATCAGCAACACTGGGGGCTAGCAGTGTTGCCTACAAAACCCAAAGGTAAACATACTTTTGAATCTAGCATTCTATGCCTGGGACACTATTGGTCAGATGTAACCGCAGAATGAAGATATTTACATTATGCAAGGCCTAGAAAAGTTACACCACGCCCACCCCCACTCCTTTACTAGGAAAATAGTGGAGTGTGTGCTTGGATAAACCGAAGGAGTAAGTTGGCCTTCAGGAAATGCAAGAACCACTTAATTGGGCAATCAGCAAATCTTTCTAGGAATCGTGGCTTTAAATTAGATCTGGAGATTATCCATTCCAAACTGGATCAGGGGTACAAGAGACTTCTGGAATAAAGCTGGAATCGACAACATGGGGATAACTCTGTCTTCTGTGACCCTGTGTTCACAGAGAGCAAGCAGTCAGAAGCTCCAGAAACCCCTCACCCGCCTCGGGGCCTCAGTTGGGTAGAGGAAGGCCGTGCTTTTAGTCAATCAAGCAAGAAAAAGAGGTCCATTTCATCTTAAAACTAGAATTTTAAAATTTCTTGGAGTGGTCAAAAAATCATGACATTGGATTGTTAAAGAATGAAATGGGATTTTAGCACGCGTCTTAGCCTGGCATTAAATGATATTTACGTATCCTAATATGGATGCCAGTTGTTGATTTTCAGTACTCTGAAGTAGTCTGTGATAAAGAAGCTGTGATTGCTGCTTACTTCAAGTTATGAATGGCTGTGCTCTTGATGTTGTTAAAGCAAAACTGTAAGCTTACCAGAGTGGGTCGTGGAAGGTCAGAGGCATTAAGCATTGTGGTTCCAGTGTCAGCAAGGAACTAATAGACATTTGTATGTCTGGGGCTTAGGACCTAGGACAAGCAGATCTGATTCTGACAGTTCAGAGGACAACTCAGAGCCATCTGTGGGTTTATATCTCCTTTAATCAGAATGGCAGTGAAAAATGCACAAGAAATAGCCACTAGCCTCCAATCCCTGCCTTGTGTCCATGGCAGCAGTTGGACTGACACACAGACATCTACATACATCCACATGGAGGCAACTGCATATGTGTCCACATCCATGTATAGGCAACTGCACTTAAACATGCCCCCCAGTTGCTTCTATGGGTTTACAGACAAAAGTGGCCCAGAGCCAAACCATTGTATAATAGATGCATGAGCAGCTTAGCCAAGCAGGTGGACCTGTCCTTACTGTAGACACACAGAGATATGGGAGCACAGAGATAAGGGACATGGGCCAAAGGTGTGGGAACTTGATAAACACCCTCTTCCCAACTTCATCTCTTCAACAACGTGGACAAGTTCATTTCTCAAGTATTCTGTTTACTCACAGATGGGGGTAGGGGTGGGGGGCCGCGGTGAGGGTACAGAAGTACAGATGAGCTAAATTCTGATTTTTACTTTAGAAGAATCAGTAGGCATTCTGTAAAGTCATTAAATCCTAAGTCCTATTGATAAAGCTTATTACTCAGGGTATATAGAGAGAACTCAAAAAAATTGAAAAAAATAGAAATTTTATCTTTGTGAGTTAGACATGGTGTGGAGAGGAAGGGTAAAAACACATAAATTCTTGTGTATTATTAGATTTCTGTGTACATACATTTTGAGAGACATAGCAAAATATTTGCTAATTTAGTGTTTCACTAATCCAGGCCTATAATGAAATTTTGCTGTGGAGAATTTGTCTGAATACTTGATCATGGTTTTAGGAAATAAAATATGTGAAAACGTTTGCTCTGCTCTTAGTTTTTAAGCTGGCTCATTTTAGACAGCAACAGAAAAGCTGAGTGAATCATTGTTTTTACCATCATTTAAAGCAACACTTTGTTTTTCCTCAAAATATTTGCACTCTTATACTGTTACTTACATGGAGTATAAGTGCACCTAGTTTACTTCTGTTTCAACAGATTTGAAATTTATCCCTGGATCTAATAGACTAAAGACATGGATGACACAAATGATACTTTGTGTGGTAAACCCTGGTATAGAAGTGAGGATGGAGCTTAACAATCCTCTCTAAACCAGTAGATAGACATCAGTAGACATTTGCTCATTTGGAATTGACTCAGAAGTGAACTGTGTATGATCTTGGTGCTATTCTCTTTCCACTCTGAAGATAAAACTCATGGTAGATTGAGCTAGGAAGGACACATGGAATACCTCAAAATGCAGATCACTGCCATAACTTCAGCAAGACAAAAACGTCCCCTCACTCAAGCCATGTACCCATTGCCATGGCTCTTACCACTTTTGTTCCTTTCTTACCCGGTGGGGTGGGTAATTCCTGTTTCTCTTTCCCCCAAGCGGATTTCCACTCTGTGATTATGTCCAAAGTCCTCTACTCCCTCTTGTGCAGAAACAAGTTATTTTTTTAAATATTTATTTATTTGAAAGGCAGAAATACAGAAGCAAGGAGAGAAGAGGGGGAGAGAGAGAGAGAGAGAGAAAGAGAGATACCTTCCATCTGCTGGTTCACTTATCAAATGGCTGCAATGGCCAGGGCTGGGCCAGGCTGAAGCCAGGAGCCAGTAGCTTCATCCAAGTTGTTGCAGGGGCTCAAGGACTTGGACCATCCTCCATTGCTTTCCCAGGCCACAGCAGAGAGCTGAATCGGAAGTGGAGCAGCCAGGACCTGAACTGGCACCCATATGGGATGCTGGCATTGCAGGTCAGGGCTTTAACCCACTATGCCACAGCACCAGCCTGAAACAAGTTATAAATTACAAAAGAGGCATCTGGGTCACTGGCCATAGTTTACTGAGCCGTGTGATGCAGCAGTTAGCAACATAGAGTCTGGAACTAGTTGGCTCTCCTGTTAACTGTCTTGCATCCTGCAGTATGAAGATCCTGGAAATGCCAGTGCCATTGAGCTTTGTGAGGGAGGGTATGGAAAGTGCTTGAGGACAGTGCCTGGCTCATGGCAGCCGCTCTGGATTTCAGCTGTTACGGAATAGGGTGCGTGTGGCTGTCAGGTTTACTCTCCTGTGCAGACTGTGAGAGGCTCTAGTGGCAGTGCCGCTGTCTGGCTGGCTGTGTTTGCAGGGAGAGGGCAGACCCTGGCAGCTCGGTGAGGGCTTTGCTGCCCCTGCTAAGTCATCCTGCAGCCTCTTCATCATTAGTAATGTAACACTACATTAACACTCCTCTTAGAGAATGCAGAGGCACTTCACAGTCATCCCAGGGTACACTGGATTCTATAGAAATACAGTTTTGTACATTTCAGGTTGGCAGGTAATGAATAGGGAGCTTCAAGAAATTCATGGGAATTTTGTATTATCTTGTCATCCTGTTTTTTTTTTCTTTTTCCAAACTTTCTGAAGCTCTCTCATATAAAGCACCCTTTAGAGATGTTAACTAACTCTAACGTGTCTTGAAGGCATTTTGCAAAAATGATATTTATAGATCTAAGCAGCTTGTTAAATAATAAGAACTAAGTGGGATGTAAACTTGAACCGCTTTTATACTTCTTCAGGTATTACCTTCAGTTGAACCTTTTATAATCTTTTCCCCCAGTCTTTCATGTGTTAATAAGATCTAGTAGCCATCTAGTCACTCCTGGCTGTTCAAGAGAGAAAAAGACCCCTTCAGGTTAGCCCAATTTAAAACTTATATCTCAGGCACAGTTTAGAAGTATGCCTTTCTACTGTTTCTTGCCATGTTGGAGTAACAGATTTGCCTTTTGACTTTCAGATAACTGGAAAACTGGACAAACATATTAATCAACTTTTTTCAGGCATTGGATTATAGGTAGGAGGGTCTCCAAAAAGTTCATGGAAATTGTATATTATGAAAAAGCTATGTGCGCTTTTCAAAATTTTTCATACCAAAATATAAACTTATCTTTGAAAGTCACTTTCCATGAAATTTTTGAAATACCTCCATAGTGTAAGAATGTGATTCTGACAAAGAGTTAAACAAGAGAAGTCCTAAAAAAAAAAAAAAAAATCCCTGCAGCTTTCTGTCTACAGGCATTTTCTAGACGACAGTGCAAGAGAGAGGGATCCAGGCAGTGGGTGGCAGGCTCTCTGGAGCGGCTGGAGTGGATTGTGAGGATACAGGAACGGAAGAAGGAACACTGAGACCTGGAACAGTGCTAGCTGACCTGATTTGGGCCAGGGGTGCGGCATAGTACATAGTACTGTGATTGAAAGACAGGTCATCAGTAACAATCCTGCAGACGTTTAAAAGATAATACGGCAATAGTATGAACAACTTCACGCCAGCAAATTCTCCAACTTTTAAGACATAGACCTACCAAGACTGACATTAGAAAAAGGAGAGAATCTGACTACTTCTGTACTTTTTAAAGAAGTTGGATCTGTAAGCACGGATTTTCCCACAAAGAACACTCTGGGCCCGGATGACTCACTGGTGAATTCTGTCAGCCTTTGAAAGAAGAAATACTGTCATTCCTACTTAAGTTCCACAGAAATTACAAGAGGAGAGAATACTTCCCTTCTCAAGAGACCAGTATTGCCTTCCAACCAGAAGCAAACAGAGGTGGTGAGGAGAGAAATCTGTAGGCAAATATCCCACAGGAAAGTAGATACGAAAATTCTTACCAAAATTTTATCACATCAAATTCAGTAAGACATAAAAAGATCTCAGTTGCAACTCAGTCAACATAATTGACCTTATTAACAGAAAAAAGTACTGTCATCTCAATATTTGCAGAAAAAGCATTTGACACAATTTGGTGCAATTCATGATTTAAAAAACAACAAAAACTTAATAAGGTAGAAATGGATGCTTCCTCAGCCCGTCAGAGGGCCTTTACATAATACCTGTAACTTACATCTTTAATGATGGGAACAAGATATGAATGTCCATTCTTAGCACTTCTATTCAGTATTGCACAGTAGGTTCCAGCCAGTTTAGGGAGGCAATATATAAGAATGATATACAACTATAGTTTTAATGATGTGTGATTATTTTAAAATACAGATGAGTGAAATTGACGTCTTTTTCATTTGATTATTTATAGTCCATGCTAATATTCCTGCTGAACCCTGGTCTTTTTGCTTGTTGAACTCTTTTTTTAGTGGAGCATTAAGCCTTTGACTATAATATAAATTTAAAATATGTTATCTCAAAAATTAAAAAGAGAGAGAGTAGGAGAGAAGTATCATTATATTCTTAGAATTGTATCTGTGACCTACATTGAATCTGTTCTCTTTATTAATATCACATTAACATGAGAATTGTTAAGAATTGTGTTGCAGTAATTAGCATGAATTTGCTGTGACCCTGAGAATGAATAAATTCCTTAAAAACCAGAGGGAATAAAAAACGAAGGCAATAAAGAATTAAAACTCTGTTTTCGGTGGTGGGCCTTGCGGTGCTTGTGATCCTGGTATCCTGTGTGGAGTCCTGGCCACTCTGCTTCTGCTAAGGCTCCTGCTGGTGCTCCTGGTAAAGCAGCAATGGTGGCCTGAGTTCTTGGACCCCTGCTCCCCTGTGGGAGACCCAAATGGAGTTTCTAGTTTCTGGCTTTGGCCTGGCCCAGACCTGCCTATTGTAACCATTCAGGGAGTGAAGCAGCAGATGAAAAATCTCTCTCTCTCTCTCTCTCTCTCTCTCTCTCTCTCTCTCTCTGTCAAATCAATAAATAAGTCTTAAAAAAAGAAAAGCACAAAAGCACAAAACTATTCACAGATAACATGTTCTTAAGGAATCTCTCAAAAGCACCATTATATGTGATGAGTGAGTTGAGCAGGGTCACTGGTTACAAGGTCAGAATATAGAAGAAACTATTCCTGTGTGCTAGCAATAAACATTGCAAAAGGGAGTTCAGAAAATTACTATCATTTACTAACCATGAAATATTTGGAAATAAATTAAAATATGTGCAAGATGTGTATGCCCACAACTACTGAACATGGTTGAGAGAAATGAAAGAAGGCTTAAAATAGTTACAGAAACATAAAATGTTCCTGCATCAGATGGCATAATATTTTGAAGAAATCATTTGTTTTCCAAAATGATCAAATCCCTAGTTAAAATCCTATCAGCTTGTGTGTGTGTGTGTGTGTGTGTGTGTGTGTGTAAAATGGCAAGATGGTAGTAAAATTGCAGTGGAAATGCAAAGAATGAAATTGGCTGAATTGTGTTGCCCAATTTCAAGCCTTGTTATAAGAGAAATCAAGGCAGCACGTTCCTGGTGTAAGAGTGCGTGTACAGAGCAATGGAACTGAATAGAACTTCCTGAAGTAGGGTCACATGTCTGTGGTCAGGGACATGGCAGGAGAGGGGCTGAGATCTGCTTTTACTCCCCCGTGCCTTCCCCTCTGAGGAGTGACAGACCTCCCTTGTCTAGGATATACCTTGCCTCCCGTCCAGGAAATAGGAATGCCTGCAAGTTTGGAATTTTTAAAAAGCAAATAAGCTTTTGAATCCAACGTTATTTTCATCAGTTTGATAAATAATCACGCCTTGGCCATTGCAGAGGCTCTCCCTCTCTCCCTCACAAAGGAGCCCTTGCAAGGGACTGTGACCCAGGAACTTCTTCAGAAGAGACAGTCACAGCCTCACAGCCACAGGGAGTGGAGTGCAGGCTGCCACCAGGGGCCATCTCCCCCCCCCCCCCCCCCTTTGAGTAGACAGCTGTGACTGCAGGCACACCAGGCTGCCCTGGGAAGGGAAAGCTCACAGCCCTCCTGGGTGGGACCGCGGCCACTTCACTCCTCTCTTCTCCCAGTCATCAACTACAGACTAGCAGGAGGTGTCTGGGGTGACTCTGGAGGAGCAGAGCCGGTGTAAGCCCTGTGGGAGGCCCTGCCTCAGTGGTGTAGAATTGGGGTACTCGTTCTCGGTGCTCAAGTGGCATCAGCACCTCCAGGTTGGGACCACAGTTCAGCCCTGCTTAACCGTGAATACTCTGAGCCATAGTTTTATTAACAGCGTTGTTAGGACAGATTCCATGAAGTGTTATTTTATGCCTCTAAATAAGCCATAAGCTTAATTGCTGCAGTCTGGATAGACGTTTATTTGTTGTACCATTTAAACCTCACTAACTAGTTTAATAGAACAGCCAAAAGCAATTTCGGATGTTATGTTACAAATGATCAATCTCTGTTGTTTCTAAGTTGAAACTAAAATAAAATGTGCATATGACATTATTGAAATTTAATTACTATAAAATAGGAGTTAATATGCCAGAACTTAGAGCTTATCCTTTAATTATCTATTTTAAAAATAGAACTGCCTAAGTTATAGTGCCCCAATTCATGAGCAATAAGCTTGTTTTGATAATGAAGAAAATGTCATTTTCTAAGTCAATCCTTACGTTATACTTTTGGTTCTAAATAATAAAGGTCATTTGAAAATGGTTACTGTGTACCAAGTTAGCATTTGTTAGTTTAACATGAAAATTTCATTTTATGACTGAGAATAACTTTTATATAAAAATATGTACATATGCATAGGCATATTTAATCATTAAATATTGCTTGTCAGAGCAGTCATGGAAATGTCCTCTGTTCCAGTTTTTCTCAGATCTATTTCAGACCTAGGCATCTGTTACTATATTTATCTTTATCTTAATCAGCCCTTGCAGTGAGGTTTGGTTATTTTATTACAAGCAGCTGTGCAAAGCTTTTTCTTTTAAAAATGACATTCTTTTGTAGTGCGGCCATTTCTCACAGTTGACACATTTCAGCAGCAAATGCCGAGCAAGTGAGCTGGATGAAATGCCCGACGCCACTCTCTTCCGTACCTTCGCAGAACCACTGTGTTGTCAGGGCAGTTTAGACAGAAGGCATCACAAAGACATGCCAACAGAAGACAGAGTCAGTAACATGGGCTATTGCTCTTAGGTTATTTTGAACATGATGCTTCTCTCCTTCCACTGGGTTTGACTATTTTGAGGCCTGCTTACTATCTTGCCAACACTTCACTTAATCTGCTTTCATGCTGAGAGAAATCTAAACATATTAGTGTATATTTTTAGTGACTTTGTAAGATTATCAGACGTCTAAAACCTCAAACCTGTGGCCCAAGTGGGAGCTTTTGGAATTTATAAGCCTTTTTAAGAACCTAAATTCAAACCTCATTCCAACCTCTGGGCGGCTGTTTGAAATGTTTTCAGCGCCAGGCTGTGAACACGGTCGGCTGACCTTGGAGCTTGTGGTCCGTGGCAGGTCCTAGGGCGGGACTTGGTCTGTTGTTTCCTCCACCTCCAGCCTCAAAGGTAGATTTCTCCCATATTAAAGATAGGCAAAGTGAGCCTTAGGACCTCTTCTCAGGCCTCATAGGTAACTGAGGATATTTGATCCTTGGTCTATGGATTGCTCCATTTTGTCGTTTAGAAGTTTTGTTCAAAGAAGAAAGTAATCTTCGCAGTGTAAACATTGTGTTGAAGGCACATAAATGGCTGCTACTCAGGCAGTTCTTTGTGTATTTACTGCATTGTATAATTTGCTATTTTTAGATCCCATCTTGAATGTGTATGTATTTTCATCTACTTGAAAGGCAGAGCAACAGAGAGCCACAGAGGGACAAATACACACAGATCTTCCAAATGCCTACGACAACCAGGACTGGGCCAGGCTGAAGCCAGGAGACCAGCACTCTCATCTGCGTCTCCCATATGGGTGGCAGGGACCCCAGCACTTGGGCCATTAGCAGGAAGCCCAATGGGAAGTGGAGTAGCCGGGATGAGTAGGCACTCGGACACGGGCCTGTGTGCTGTAGGTGGCGACTTACTCTACACTGCAGTGCTTACCCTGATCCCCCGTTTCTTAGGGGTTCGAATTTATTTTTCTTTCTACTGCCACTGTCGTGATTCAGACTTCGGTTATCTGCTACTTGATCTAATCTAGCATCTTTCCCTAGACTCTGGGAATCTGTCCTCTCTTCAGTATGCTTCTGTGTGTATGATTGCCAGACTAATTTTAATTGAGACTTCCAGGTTCACACATTGCTTACTAAGGAAAGTGTGTTGAAGAGTTTGAGTTTGTTGCCAGCGCTGCCCCACCTATCTAGTGGCCATGCCCCAACTCGGCCAGTTGAGACTCCGGCTGTTTTTGAGAAGTCCTGTCTGTCCCAGATGCCCCCTCCCATAGCCCTTTGTGCTGTTCCTCTTATCGTACCTAATGTTTTAGACCCCAAATCATACCTGTCTGGGAAGCTCAGGCTCACAGAATAAGCTAGTATACACCATCCAGGAATGCCCCTCCCACACTGCCATCTTCCTTGCATCTGATTGGTGCTCATGATAGTTTAAATTTACTCTGTTAATATGCTTTCTGTTAATTTATTGATGGGTAGATCTTTAAATATGCCAGAAAGGACATTAGTTTTATTTTCATTTTTATTATTAGAAATACAGTTGTTTTCCCCTCTTTTTTTAGCTTCCTTACTAGCCTTCTTATGTTAATTTCTTCTTACATATTTATAGTTTGTCTCCTTGAATCATGCTCTATTTCATATGATTAAAGTACAATTTACATGCTGGAGAATTACTTGTCTTTGATATATAAGGATTATCCTCTCTGCACAGTGAAGTATTTAGATAACCTTGATGGACTAATCAGAAAAGAGGCTGTGAGTGGTCATTCACAAGCAGCAGTCGGTGAAAGCCAGCTCTTCAGTAGACGTGGAAGAAATCGGGCCCAAGGTGAGCAGAGAGCACTGGGGTGGCTAGGAGACTCAACGAGCCAGAGCCCCAAGAAGTAACGCTGGCAGCTTGGCTCTTCTTGGGGTTTCAGCCGTTGCCCCCAGATTGATCTCTGGTCTCCTCAGAGGTTCTGGGGAATATAACTTAATACAGAGGAAGATACGATTTATAAGCTTAATTTTTAGAAAATAAGCCATGTTGTATTGGTAAACATGAATCTGTGGTATCAGAGTATCTGATAAATCTTAGAGCGGTAATTATTTGTTGTCTTCATATTATACTGTGGAGAAAGACCAGGTCTATGTGTCCTGTTAAACCTGGGAATGGGAAATGGGAAATTAATTTTCCAAATTTCTCTTGAGTAGGAAGTCGCTTATCATATGTAGTCTGAGGTTGAAGTGTTTATTAAACCCACACTTGCTTTTCATTTTGAATTTCTGAAAGATTGTAGAATCTCAGTGACCTTAATCATTCCAAGCAATGAAAGGACGTGGTTTAAGGAACTTTGTGATAAATTGTTTTCTTCAGAGTAGTAGACTCTAGTCTGCTTTTTGAAGTTATATATTCAGTGAAAAGGAAAAGGTAAAAATGTAAATAAACCCACTAGTGTTAAAACTGTTATACAAGCAGAATATTTCTGATTCTCGTTAAGTGTACGTGTGTGCAAGTTTACTACGGTAAACTTGGGGAGGTTAAGAGATTTGTTGGGCACCTTCGTCTTAAAGGCCAGCATTCACAACTTTATTTCTTTGTCCTAAGGGTTTTGTGATACCTTCATCCCAATTTAGCCAAAACGTGCTCGAATGTACCTCTAGCAGTGTCTTACTCTAAGAGTGTACTTCAAGCATTTTTATTTGTACTATCTGACTTCGGTAATCGGTGTGTCCCCTGCCTTTCTGCTACTGCAGCCTGGTAGATTTGGCACTCGCCGAGGAAAGCCACTGTCCCTGTATCCTTAGGGACAGAAGAGACAGCATGGTGATGAGTGTGTCAGACTGGTGCATGGAAACACTAGGTCAGTGCCCCTTTATTGCTGTGTATCCAGGCACTACTATTACCATATTGCTACTCCTTGATCACGTATAAAAGTGTTAAAAAATGACATCTGCTTTTTCCTTCAAAAAAAAGTAAGTACAGAGGGGAAAAAAAAAGTAAAGAAATACTGATTGGGCGGTAGATGGAGTTCCTCAGTAGCTGCTGTAGCTGCACTAAACACAAAGGACCATTTCCTTAGAAAGTGGACTTCGAAGGATCTGGAATAGCAAAAACGCGAGCTCCTTAGTACATAGTCATTTACATTTGCCTGCAGATGCCCGAGTCTGCAGATGTTCAGGCCTCTTACATGAAACATGTAGAGTTCGCAGAGGACACAAGCACATCCTTCCGCGTACTTTGAATCATTTCTGGGTGACTCATACCACCCGATCACACGTGGATGCTGTGTAAGTGGTTACTATGCTGTATTTAGTGAATAATGAGAAGAATAAAGAAGTCTGTGTGTGTTCAGTGCAGTCACATTTGGTTTTTTTCCCTTAATGGTTTTGATTCTTGGTTGATCCAGCAGATCTGGAACTTGCAGATACAGAGAATTGACTGACAAAGCAGTTCGAAGAGGCAGTGTGAATTATTCTTTGCTTGATGAGTATAAGGGTTTTTTTTTAAAGATTTATTTGTTTATGTGAAAGTCAGAGTTAGAGAGAGAGAGAGAGAGAGAGAGAGAGAGAGGTCTTCCATCCGCTGGTTTACTCCCCAATTGGCCGCAATGGCCAGAGCTGCGCAGATCCGAAGCCAGGAGCCAGCAGATTCCTCTGGGTCTTCCAAACAGGTGCAGGGGCTCAAGGACTTGGGGCATCTTTTGCTTTCACAGGCCATAGCAGAGAGCTGGATCAGAAGTGGAGCAGCCGAGACTTGAACCAGTGACCATAGGGGATGCGGGCACTGCAGGTGGTGGCTTTACCTGCTACACCACAGCACTGGCCCCTGTGAGTATAAGAATTTATCTGGAGAGCTACTGAACGGATTGTCAGGGAGTGAAAGAGAACATTCAGGGAGAGCTGCCTCTGTCCTGGCACACACTTCACGTTTGGCTGTCATTCCCATTTCCTTTACAGGCTGTTTAGGAGCTTCTGTCAGTGGAAACCTCAGCTTCTAGCTTGTCTAGTGAATCCTTATCACCATGGTTGACTTGTGTTTACCATTCTCTAATGACCTCTCTCAGAAACTCAGCTCTTTCATAAGTAGTAATTCCCAAAATGACTAAATTGCCTCTGAGTATTCACACTCCATAAACACACAGTACAGACATAGATTTTACCCTGGTTCCCTCTGCATCGCAGAAAGATCTGAGGGAGTCGAAACTTCTTCACCGGAGAAGACACTGGGAGAAAAGAACTCATCCCGCTGTTGTGGGCCTGGCAGGAACACTGCTGCTGTACTCACTCACTGGCAAGGAGAGGACATGCAGTCCCACAGACTAGACATGGTGGCAAGATCATTCTGTCTTCTGTACCTAATAGATAAGGAAACCAAGAATCACAGAGGTGAAAGGTCATCCTGTGGGTTGCACCACTCTCCTGCCACAGGCAAGCGCCTTGGTTACTTCTCGCTATACTGAGCACATTATCAGGCTGTTCATGAGCAATTTCTTCTTTATAGCTGGCATTTACTTGTATTCACAATTGCTAGAAGGAATATATGTATGTCTGTAATATAGCAATCCTCTAGAGCAGGGGTGTGGACGTGTGGTGTGAGCGTGTTCTAGAGCAGGGGTGTGGATGTGTGGTGTGTGTTCTAGAGCAGGGGTGTGAACGTATGGTGTGAGTGTGTTCTAGAGCAGGGGTGTGGACGTGTGGTGTGAGCGTGTTCTAGAGCAGGGGTGTGGACGTGTGGTGTGAGGGTGTTCTAGAGCAGGGGTGTGGACGTGTGGTGTGAGCGTGTTCTAGAGCAGGGGTGTGTGGTGTGAGCATGTTCTAGAGCAGGGGTGTGGACGTGTGGTGTGAGCGTGTTCTAGAGCAGGGGTGTGGACGTGTGGTGTGAGTGTGTTCTAGAGCAAGGGTGTGAACGTGTGGTGTGAGAGTGCTGTAGAGCAGGGGTGTGGACGTGTGGTGTGAGCATGTTCTAGAGCAGGGGTGTGGACATGTGATTTGAGCGTGTTCTAGAGCAGGGGTGTGGACGTGTGGTGTGAGCGTGTTCTAGAGCTGGGGTGTGGATGTGTGATGTGAGCGTGTTCTAGAGCAGGGGTGTGGACGTGTGGTGTGAGCATGTTCTAGAGCAGGGGTGTGGACATGTGGTGGGAGCGTGTTCTAGAGCAGGGGTGTGGACGTGTGGTGGGAGCGTGTTCTAGAGCAGGGGTGTGGGGTGTGAGCGTGTTCTAGAGCAGGGGTGTGGACGTGTGATGTGAGCGTGTTCTAGAGCAGGGGTGTGGACGTGTGGTGTGAGCATGTTCTAGAGCAGGGGTGTGGACGTGTGGTGTGAGCGTGTTCTAGAGCAGGGGTGTGGACGTGTGGTGGGAGCGTGTTCTAGAGCAGGGGTGTGGACGTGTGGTGGGAGCGTGTTCTAGAGCAGGGGTGTGGGGTGTGAGCGTGTTCTAGAGCAGGGGTGTGGACGTGTGATGTGAGCGTGTTCTAGAGCAGGGGTGTGGACGTGTGGTGTGAGCATGTTCTAGAGCAGGGGTGTGGACGTGTGGTGTGAGCGTGTTCTAGAGCAGGGGTGTGGACATGTGGTGGGAGCGTGTTCTAGAGCAGGGGTGTGGACGTGTGGTGGGAGCGTGTTCTAGAGCAGGGGTGTGGGGTGTGAGCGTGTTCTAGAGCAGGGGTGTGGACGTGTGGTGTGAGGGTGTTCTAGAGCAGGGGTGTGGACGTGTGGTGTGAGTGTGTTCTAGAGCAAGGGTGTGAATGTGTGGTGTGAGAGTGCTGTAGAGCAGGGGTGTGGACGTGTGGTGTGAGCATGTTCTAGAGCAGGGGTGTGGACATGTGATTTGAGCGTGTTCTAGAGCAGGGGTGTGGACGTGTGGTGTGAGCGTGTTCTAGAGCTGGGGTGTGGATGTGTGATGTGAGCGTGTTCTAGAGCAGGGGTGTGGACGTGTGGTGTGAGAGTGTTGTAGATCAAGGATGTGGACGTGTGGTGTGAGAGTGCTGTAGAGCAGGGGTGTGGGTGTGTGGTGTGAGCGTGTTCTAGAGCAGGGGTGTGGACGTGTGGTGTGAGCATGTTCTAGAGCAGGGGTGTGGATGTGTGATGTGAGCGTGTTCTAGAGCAGGGGTGTGGACGTGTGGTGTGAGCATGTTCTAGAGCAGGGGTGTGGATGTGTGATGTGAGCGTGTTCTAGAGCAGGGGTGTGGACGTGTGGTGTGAGCGTGTTCTAGAGCAGGGGTGTGGACGTGTGGTGTGAGCGTGTTCTAGAGCAGGGGTGTGGACGTGTGGTGTGAGCGTGCTGTAGAGCAGGGGTCCCCATCCCCGTTCGAGTGGAAAGTAGCAGACTTTTGGGCAGTCACACACTGGTAGAGGGTTGTCTTAGGGGTGACTGTTCCTCAGTGGTTGGAGGGTTTAGATGATTCATCAGCTACTTAAAACTTGAGAAATGCTTGTGTTTAATGAGCTTTTAAATACAGATGCTGTTTTTCAGAGGGAAGAAATCATAATGAACATATTTTCAACATTTCTTAGAGGTTTCTAATTAGTTGCCTTAGCAATAGAATAAGAAAGTTATTCAGAATGCTAAGTTGCTACAGAGACCAAAATACTCTATGTGACTTTAGAATCAAAAGCTAGCAAAATGCCACGGTAAGCCGGCAAGGTCAGGCTGCAGGCAGCTCTCTGGGGATGCTACAGCTCACCTGTGTCCCTGTACAGGTGGTGAGGGGCGCTTCTCCTGTCGTGCTGACCCTCAAACAGGACCTCAGTGTTGTGTGTGTTGAGTAGGACAGTGGCCTTTCGGGCCCTTGGCAGCTTAGTCTGGGAGAGGAGTGTTCCACAGGAGTGAGAGGAGCAAGTCTGTGCCCCTGGGCAAGCTGGGACAGATGCATGCTGAGTGGATGAGGCGGGTGTGCGCCCAGGTGGGGTCCCTGTGACAGGGCGGCCTTCCAGCCTGGCTGCCCTCACGGCGGGCGGCGCCAGTCCCCCCACAGCTTCGCTGCCCTTCCACATTTGGCCTGGAGACTGTGAGTTTTTTCTGTTTGTTTTTTTCTTTCTAAAAGAAGAAGTTAGTGGAGAACACAACTTTCCAGGAACTCTTGAATTTTTCCTTTTTAAAATTAAAGTCTTTTGTTTAAGGTTAAGATAAATAGCTGAAAAAATACATTTTGAACATGGCTTTTAAGTTCACTTTCATCTATTATATTCATAATCCGGAGCAAAGGTATAAAGGGTATTTGAGCATGCTTTTAATGTATCTCTTATACTGTTGATCTTATGTCACTGCTACAAAAAAAAATCTCCTGAACAAACAGCTTTTGTGTAATCAGCTGAAAGAACAGCCGCAGGGGTGAGGTTACAGGAAAGAGGCCTGACAGATGATTTGTGGGATATTGTTTCCTATGTTGTCCCAGCGTCACTGTGGCTCTGCTATTCCCAGAGCTGCCTCCTTCGGAACTCCACGTCTGTGCTGAGAAGCACTGCGTTGTGCCCTGGATTCTGCTCGTCTCTCTCACATCGTTTATCTGGAAGTATCCAGGACAAACATCAAAGTTTTGTCACACTGGTGACCTTGAGCAAATAACGCCAGCGTGCTAACCTGCTGGTGTCGACTTGTCTTTAGGTGACCGCATTTGAATGTAAAACAATAAGGACAAAAGCTAGCGCTGTAGGAAAGGTCTTCAAAAAGTTCACGGAAAATGCATATTATTAAAAAAGCGTGAATTGCAAAATTCTTCTGTACCAACATAAACTTTATCTTTTAGTTCCGTTTTATGCAGACTTCCTGAAGTCCCCTCACAGGAGTCAGAGGTGATCAAGTGTAAGGCTGGCCTGCCAGCTCTGGTAAATTTCTTTTGTTGCAGCCTAAAGCCCATCCAGGGCTCGTTTCCACTCCCCTAGGGCCACCTCCCTTGCAGAGGCTGGCTTTGTGTGCACCTGTCAGGCTGAGCCTCCGCTGTCAAAGACTCAACACCGTCAGGCGCCTGTGCTTCCATTCTCACGTTTCTTATAATGGTAGCCATTTTTAGAAAGAAGGGATTTATGTACTTTGTTTTGAGACACTGTAAGTCGGCTCCTTAGAGACAGAAATAATAATGAAAATTTAAGCACTTAAAAATCCAAGCCTGATACAAGGTAGTTAATTGGAGAATTGGTCTTTTTAGCTATAGGTTATCCATAGGCGAAAGAGTAAACTTAAGTTTGTTATCACTCATCATGTGTATAAATGAACAAAAGTGGATCACAGACCTAAATATGAAACCTAAAAACAAACTCTACAACAAAATAAAGAGAAAAAAAAATCTTTGTCTAAGATTTCTTGGATAATATATAAAGAGCATGATCCATACAAGAATAGCATGATAATCTAGAACTTCATTGAACTTAAGAATGTCTTGTCAAAAGACACTGTTAAGAGGCTGAAAAGACAGGCCCCAGACTGGGAGAAAATGGGTACAAATCACATGTCTGAGAAAGGACTTGTATTTGGAATATGGAAAGAGTACTCAAGAGATATAAGGTGATGTAACTTAATTAAAAATAGTCAAGAAATTTAGTCCTTACTGCAGAAAGATGTGAACATGGTAGATAAGCACATAAAAAGATGCTCAGTGTGATTGGGGAAATATGAGTGAGCAGCCTCTGGCATGGTGGGGTCCAGTCTCATCTCTGCTCATGATTCCACCTTCCTGCTAATAGGCAAGACAGCAGGTGATGGCTCAAATACTTGGGATCACTTGGATCTCAGCCACCCATGTGAGAAACCTGGATTGGCTTTGGCTTTGGTCCAGCCAAACCCTGGCTGTTGGGGGCAACTGGGGAGTGGACTACTGGCTCTATGTTCCCTCCCTGTCTCTCTCTACCTCTCTCTGCCTTTCAAGTAAAATGAAAATAAAAACAAATAGAAATTTAAAGAACGTCCCAATTGTAGACTACTGAACACCGATCAGAATGGCAAAACTTACAAGGCTACAACAAGTATTAGTGGGGGATGCAGAGCACCTGGAACTTTCTACTTGCCATGTAGGATTGTAAAATGTCTCAAGCAATCTGTGAAATAGTTTGAGGGGCGGGTGTTGTAGGACACAGGGTTGAGCAGCTGCGTGGACTGCCCATACACATATCAGAGTGTCTGACATCAAGTCCTGCCTCTGCGTCCCATTCAGCTCCCTGCTGATGGAGGCAGCAGGTGGTAGCCCATGTCCTTGACTCCTGCCACCCATGTGGGAGACCTGGATGGAGTTCTGGGCACCTGGCTTTGGCCTGCTTGGTCCACGGCTGTTGTAGGCCTTTGGGGAGTAAGCCAGTATGTGGACGATTCCCTCCCCCCCCCCCCCCCCCGTCACTCTGCCTTTCAAATAAATGAATCCTTTTTTTTTTTTTAAAGTTTGACATTTCCTTAAAAAAGTTAAATGTATATCTAACATATGACTCATCGTAAGACTTGTTAGCGGTTTATATATTCCTAACACATGTAATTTTCATAGCTGCATAGATAACTCCTTCATTTTTCCCCATTCTATAGATGTGCTATAATCCATTGAATGCATCGCCTGTTGATAGATATCTGACCTGCTTTCATCTTTGATTATTTCACATAGTGTCACAATGAAAACCCTGGTGTGCCTAGGTTAGTTTATCAGTCTGCATTCCTAGAAATAAAGTAGCTGATGTAAAGGGCAGATGCTCCTGGGTCTTGCCTCACCTTTCCCCGGGGGTTGTAACATTTTGCCCTCTTCAGACCCTTGCTGACAGAACCACTACAGTTGGGATACATGGTCGTCTGGCAGATGAGCAAGGGCATCTCGAGGCTGGAGAGCTCGCATCTCTCCTTATCAGCAAGATTGATAGTTCTCATGTGTCTAAGGGCCATGTGATTTTTTAGAAAGATGTGTTTATTTATTTATTTGAAAGACAGAGACACAGATGGGATTGGGTGAGGGGCAGGAGTCTAGGGGAGAGAGATCTTCCATCTGCTGGCTTACTCCCCAAGTGACCACAACAGCTAGGTCTAGGCCAGGCCAAAGCTAGGAACCAGGAACTCCATCTTGGTCTCCCACCTGAGTGGCAGGGACCCAAGCACTTGGACCTTCTGCTGCTGCCTTGCCAGGCACATTTGTGGGGAACTGGATCAGAAGTGGAGTAGCTGAGACAAGCTGGCACCCTGATGTGGGTGCTGGTGTTGCAAGCGACAGCTTAACCTGCTGTGCCCCAGCATTGTCCCCCAGCCGTTTGACTTTTTTAATTGGTTGGTCATAGCATTTGCCCTTCTTTCCTTTTTAAGCAAGTTTTCAAGTCTCATTTTTTTTTTTTACAGTTTATTATATATTAAGAATTTTTTGAGGGCAGGTGCTGTGGCCTAGTGGGTAAAGCTGCTGCCTGCAGTGCTGGCATCCCATATGGGCACTGGTTTGAATCCCAGCTGCTCTACTTCCAACCTAGCTCTCTGCTATGGCCTGGGAAAGCAGTAGAAGATGGCTCAAGTCCTTGGACCTCTGCACCTGCGTGGGTGACCCTGAAGAAGCTCCTGGCTCCTCGCTCCTGGCTTTGGATTGGCCCAGCTCCAGCCGTTGCAGATATTTGGGGAGTGAAGCAGCCAATGGAAGATGTCTTGCGCCCCTCCCCCCAACCTCTGTAACTTTTCCTTTCACATAAATAAATTCATACTTTAAAAACAGAATTAGCTCTTGATCTATGATTTTTGTCCAATTAGAAATATTTTTTCTTCCTACTTTGATCTCTTTTTGATTTTTGCTTTATAGGAGTTTTTTAATTAATAAGAATTGTTAATTTCTGATTATCTGTGGATAAGTGTTAGAGGCTAGACCCTCGGTGGAGGTGGTTCTCATGGGCCCACTCACCTGCCTTGGTGCTTAGCCAGTGTGACAGGATAACCCCCTAGCACTGCCAGGAGATTGAGCTGCTGCCCAGTGCCCTCCCTCCTCTGCACTGGTGCAGGGTGGGCATCACACGGGCAGAGGCCATTGTGTGAGTGTTGGTGATGTCTCTGCGCTGTGCACTCAGAGGCGGGTGGTGGGACTTGCAGGACCGGGCTGGACAGCTGGGTTGGAGCTGTAGGTGTAGTCAGCCAGCTCCACTCCACTGGCACTTTTTTTTTCTTTTTTAGCAACAGTTTTCTGCTTGTATTTATGTAATATTTTTTCTTTATATCCTTCCTTCTTCCTCTCCTTCCTCCTCCCTTTCTCCTTGGTCCCAAGGTTTCCAGAATCAAATACTTCCAGTTCATTGTTATTTTTCTTCTTCTCCTCCCTCCTCTTTCTTTCTTCTTTGTTCTTTCTTCTTCCTTACGATCTAAGACTTTGCAGAACTAATGCATTGCCGAGGTGGTTCCAAGATTCAGGTTTTTCTGAAAGTATAGTTTGCATCAGTTTCAGAACCCAGAAGGAAATAGGAAGGATTGAGCACCATTCATTGAAATGATCATCTTGACTGAAGCAATACAGCTGTCTAGGAAAGCCGCCCTAGGACGGGACAGGGAAGCCACATCCTTGTGGCCCCTGGAACTCTGGGGGTGGAAGCTGCCCCAGAGCCCACGCTGACTTAGATGCACCATATCGAAAAATCACTTTTACTCTGTTCTTGGCTTTAGTACAAAGTTGGCTGTTGTTACAGTTCTTTGTTTTGAGAGAAAACTTCTCAGAAATACTCAAAAAATGTTAAGTTAAAAGCAAAACATAAAAAAAAAATAGCTATTTCATGTTCAGTATTTTCCTTTTCCCCACAGAGATGCTTTTTTAACCTCAGGTTTTTCCTGTGTCTTGTTATCATGATAGATCACTTTGTGAAATCAAATTTATAACACACATGCATTTAGTCTTTATGATTTCAACTCACTTGAATGAGAAGTTGTTGCTGCCAGGTAGGCAGGCAGAAACATCATTCTAGAAATGCTTATTTGTGCCTTTATATTCTTAGTGTTAGGCATCCTGTAAAGCCCTGAAGCCAGCATCTGTGTGCTTGTGGGCTGGATGGGAGCATGCGTACAGTGAGGGAGAGAAGAAGCCAGGAAGCAGAAGGGATCCGTAACATGGAGGCAGTAATGACAGTAGGTGACCCAGGGCTTGGTGCTGGGGATGCAGCTGGAGAGAAGATTCCTCCTGCCTGAGCCCAGTGGTGTACGGAATAAGAAAGGGGGCATGATGAGATACAGCCTGGGTAGAGGGAGAGGCCAAGTGAAGAAAACCTTGGGAAATGGAGAGAGGATCTGCTGCCTGGGAGTGTGTGTGTGGACAGAGAGGAGACCAGGGGTAGGGTCCAGTGCCAGGGGAACACCCGGGCAGGGCACACAGAGGTAGCCATCTGTCAGGCCTCCCTTCATGGGGCTGGACTTGGAGGAGCACATCGGAGGGTGCTGGTTTTCTGCCACAGTGCTGTGCTGTCCAGGTGGAGGATCAAGGAAGGTAAGAGGACAACAGCTTGCATTGTTGAATTTGCCAGTTGTAGGTGTGTGCGGTGGAGATGAAGGGGGTGGCAGGGTGACAGATAAGACAAGTGACAGCTAAGGGCGCAGGTCGAAATGTGGCTGATGTGTTGCGGCCTGGTGAGACAGGCTGCGTGGAGGTAAGTGAAAGTCAGGCTGAAGGATTGTGGGAGAAGGGAAGCGGCTGCAGCGGCCATGCAGAAAGCTCAGCTCACTGTGGTTCACAGCGGGCGGACGCGGGAGGGGCAGGCAGTGCTAGCATGGTTCTGCTGGAGCTCGCAGCCTCAGTGCAGGCTGGCCTTTAATGTCCTTTCAGGCGGCTTTTCTCCAACACTCTGGTCTCCTAGGACTCACTGGACTTCTACTTTAGAACAGCAGTTTTCCTTTGTCCTCCAGATCTGTTCTCTTATGTTTATCTGTGGACCTTCTAACTTCTTCATGTGCACTTGCTACCTTGTTTTGCAAGTATTTTACCTTTAGCACGAGTTCTGTCTTTAGCCTTGTTTCTTTCCTTGACCCAATTTCTAAATCTTTTATTAGTTCTGTTGGCCTTCAGCACTTTTCATAGCTTGGTGGTGTAGCTTTTCATTTCAGTCTCTTGCTCCAGCATCGTCTCTTTGAGTCCCTTGCATTGATGTCTCGCCTGTCCAACTTGTTTGCTGGTGAGAACTCTCGTGGGAGCTCTCCTTCAGTTGTCGCATTAGGCTGCCTTACACACAGGGCAGGGTCCAGCGTGCCGGGGCCTCTGCTTTCTTCAGGGGGAGGAGTGGACAAGCTGACATGGTTTGGTAGCATCACTGTGCCATGTCTTCTCTCTCGCACATGGTTTTAGCATGAGCCACTGCCCATGCTGTACTTCTGCCCCACGGTGAGTGGGCTTCAAGGGGAGGGCTCCGTATGGTTGTGTAGGGTTTGGGGCTGGAGGCAGTCCGTGGTGCAGCTTCATGTACGTTCTTTCCCACTCTTGCCTCCACCTGGCTAGGCTTTCTCTTGTTTCCCATGAGATACACCCTGGACTTGATGTCTTTCCCAGCCTGGGACACGGGCCTGGAATCTGAGGACAGCAAGTCTGGCGGTCCCGTTGCTCCTGTCCTGCACCTCCTGCAGCTGTTTACACTGTTGCCAGCATGGACAGGGAGAATGGGGACAGGCCTTGAGTGTGCACACTGTGTTGGGGGGAGGGGCAGGGGCAAGGGCGTGCTTGTCTGTATTACAGGGTAGGAGAGCCAGAGCTGGGTCAGCTGTCCAAGCTCCATAGGCCCTGACTTGAGGCCTCTGTTTCCCTGTATGTAGAGTGTGATGATAGTCCCCACGGCACAGGGGAGGGAAGGATTAAATGAGGTCCTATTTATAAGTCAGGTGGCACTAGAGTTGACTCCCCTCAACAGGTGTCAGCTCCAGGAACTGGCCTTTCACACCCCTCACTTTGCTGCTCAGCTCTCCTGGTCTTGCTGAGTTGTCTCATTGATTTTCACTTGGGCCTTATATTTCAGTACCTCCTTCTTCGTTGCGGGTGATTGGTGATTGGAGGATCATGGTATTCTTTCTCCAGCTGTCCTTGTCAGATAAAAACCAGAACCCAGATGACCATGTCCACATTCTGTGGGACAGCCTGCTGGGCTGGGAAGCGGAGCCTTGTTTCTCAAAAAGGGGGTTGATTTTTAGTTTTCTCAGTGGGCTACTTTCACACCCCTTTCCTTCCAGTGGGCAGAGGGGCTCTGCTGGCACTGACACTTCTCCAGACTTCGCCCGCTGGCCACTTTCGCCCCAGGGGTTTCTGGACTGGGATGTGGTCCCGAGTGGTGCCACACTGTGCCCTGGTTCCTGCTTTTTGGTGATTATGTCATGAGATGTGCCCCTTCTCTTTCTCATTGCACTTTTTGCTGCACATCTCATCCCTTCCCCTGTTGGATTTTCAATTAGTTTTCATTGCTTTTCATGGATTTCAAGGGAGTTTAGGAATTAGATGTGAGATAAATATCTACCCTAGAAAAATCTGAAATATATATTTCAAATTTGTAATCAACGAATTTTATGTTTTCAATGTTTAAAGAGTTCTCCGTTGAACATACAATATGAGTCAGTTTTAATCTCTGCATCTCAAATACATTTTCAGAGGGACACCTTGCTGAGTCCAGTGTTGATCTGAGCTCTATTTTGTGTCGTGATGTGGAGGCTTTCGTTGTTCCTTCTAGGATAGCAGTAATCAATGCCTATTGTGCCCCTAAATTCTCTTCACCTGTTCCTCTGGAGCAGGGGGAGACCAAGGGTCACCCACCGGGAGCCTTCTATTAGTGAGTGTAGAACTGTCAGGACACTGGGGAGCCCGGTAAAGGGAAGCTGTGACTGCCTGTCTTTCTGATCGTTAGCCACAAGCTTAACAGCGTCTGCAAGAAGCTGGCTGTGCAGTGCTGGTGGGCAAGAAAGAGTGTCAACATTGAGACAGGTTGATTTCAAATATGATTTACCTCCCCCTGGGCCTTAAAGTAGTTTGAAATCTGAAACTCTAAAATCTATGTAAAAACATGTTTATTAAACCTGCAGCTTAAGTTTCTATTCATTTATGAGCAAACTGAGTAGGAAGCCTGCAGGTGGCCAGTGTTGTGGGGTTTCCCCAGCATTTTATTATGATGGTGTTGGCCAATGTTATTTTAGCTGATTTTCTATTAATACAGTGTCTCTCCTTATCCTTGGGGGCTATGTTCCAAGGTTCCCAGTAGACTGCTGAAACAGCATATGGTACTGTAACCAACCTTACATTTAGCAGGTGTTTTCCTATACATGCACACCTCTGATGAAGTTTAATTTATAAATCAGACACAGGAAGAGATATACCAGAAATAATGACTAATGAAGGAGAACGGTTATAGCACTAGACTGTAATAAAAGTTAGATGAATGTGGAGACTGTCTCCGCTGCCGTGAGATGTGCAGGCAGCGAGGGTGCTGTCCTGGGCTCAGCGGAGCAGCGCTACAAGAGATTCTATCACAGTGTTCGCGGTGGCAACATAAACGTCTGGCTTGTTTGTTGCTGGGATTTTCTGTGAATGTTTTCAGACTGCAGCTGACCACAGGTGACTGAATCCAAGGAACGCAAAACTGAGGATGAGGGTGTGACCTCTGTACTATACCGTGAACATCTTCAAGTACATCTTGAGTGATTTGTACAAGCTAGCCAAATGAACCTGAAAGGAAAGACTCCATTGATACTGTTGAATGTTGAGGATCTTGGGATCTTGTCACTTGCTGGGTTAGAGGAGGGTTTGTTTTATGGTATGTTTTCTTCTTATTTTTGTCGAGGTTGGGAGAAGGTTGCTTCCCCCCCCCCCCCCCCACTGTTTCTCTTGAGAAATGGCTTACAGTTTTGAAACACTGATTAGACATTGGATATATTTTACAAAAATTTGTTTCCAGTAAGTTAGAGTTGCTTCATCGTGCTTGGCTGTGCTCTGAAGAATGCCTCATCCCACGTTGTTGGTAGGAAACAGCTGTACGAGTTCCCCGAGCAACAGAATCTTATGTTTTACGAAATGTTTGTTGATTTTCTGTTCACCTTTGGAAGTTTTAGTCACTGTCAGATATCATGGTTGCTTTAGTTCTGGTGTTTTCTGTTGAAAGGTGCTTTGTTTCGTTTTGTTTTTAGTGGGCTGCTGCACACCAGCTGAGCCAGGGGCCTCAGAACATGTGGGCCAGGCACAGTGCTGTGAGTGCCTATGGTCAGTTTCCCATCCATGCTGCCAGCCTTCTCCTGCAGCACTAGCCCAGAGAAGCATAGGATGAGGTAGAGACGGGCAGGGAGCAGGCAGACCCTCTGCACCCCTGGAAAGGAGTGCTGGCATCCAGCTCCCCTCCCGGGGGTGAGCCCTGAGGCATCTTTGTCTCCAGTGGCAGTTCTGCCCGGGAACTGTGTGAATCTGCTTTGAAGCTTTCTGCCCCGTTACTGTCTCTAATAGCAGAGGAGGGGGTTAGTAATCCATTCTTCCTTTTGTTCTAGTTACCCCGTTATATTCTCTCTCAGCTTTGCTTTGACTAAAGCCTCAAGGGAAACTTATTTAAGGGTTCTAAACTGTTCCAGTTCCTGGGGTTGAAGATAGCTGGCGACTGGAAAAGCATTAGAGCCATAGAGTCAGGATGAGTTAACCCACCACTGCTGTATTGCTGCATGTAGAGTCAGGATGAGTTAACCCAGCACTGCTGTGCTATTGCGCGGGAATGGGGCGACTGCTTGCCTGTCTGTGTCTCTGCTTGTCTAGTTTCTGATGAGCACAATGATCACAGTGGCCTTGTAGGATTGTTGTACACATTGTAAGGATAAGGTGTTACATTTTATAGTATGTAACAATTTCCTAATAAATGGTGGTTATCTATTAACAGTGGTGCTACTGTACTGGAATTTTCAAATTTTCATCATGTGACCTACTTTTGTTAAGGAAAATAAATATTTCTGTCTTCATATTATCTTTAGGTAACATCAAATGGGTTTATGTATTATTTCTTTTTATCACAAATATTTTATTGTCCGTGTGATAACACATAGGCTGTGAAAAGTACTTACCCAGATGTTTTGTGTTCAAAGCTGAGAGAAGACATCTGGATTGGGGAAGATGTTCCACTTACATCTTAAACCCTTTATTAGAATTCTCATTATTGAGAACTTCAAAGTTTAGTTTATGAGTTACAACCAGAGTGCTCACTGTACTTTTTTTTTTTTTTTTTTGAGAGACATAGGAAAAAGAGACAGAGATTTCCTACCCAGTGGTTCACTTCTCAGATGCCCAGATGGCTAGGGATGAGCCAGGGTTGAAGACAGGAGCTGGGAACGCAGCCAGGGTTTCCCACATTGGTGGTAAGAACCCAGCTACAGTGCCCTGGTTACCACTGCCCAGGGTCTGCATCAGCAGGGAGCTGGAGTCAGGAGCTGGCGCTGGGTAGGAAGCCAAGGTTCCCCTGTATGAGCTGTGGGTGTCTAAATGCTAGGCTAAATGCCGTTCGTGCTCAGTCAGTCCTTTCTAGAAATGCCAGGAAAACCGTGATGTGTGGGTGTCATTTCCTCCTGACTGAAGGTGGCAAGTGCACTGTGTTTCCTGTGATGAGCTTTCCAGTAGGCTATCTGCCATAGTCTCCTCTCCCTTTTCAATTGTGTGTTCTACTCACCTTCTCCTGGACCTTGGGAGAATGAGAGGTGATTTTGAACTTTGGGTAAATAATCTCAGTGTCTTCTAGCAAGACTGCTCTCTGGTAAAAGAAAGGTGGGTGGAAGGGATGCCCCTTGTGTTCTGCTGCCGGTCGTTTCTTGTCCGTGTGGTGGTCAGTGTCTGGCATGGCCCCCTGCTGCTTACACCATGAAACCTGCCCCCGGATGGGAGGCTGGATGTACTGACACGCGGCAGGAGCTCCCCTCCCACCCTCCCAGGTAGTTGCTGAAAGACAGTGGCTCCTGACCTGTGCCTGTCTCTTGAATCCAGTGAGGCTGAGTCCAAATGGGGACATTTATCATTAGGGATAATGAAACTATCTTTTTGTAACACAGTCGTTGCATTGTTTATACTTCAGCATCTTCACTGTCCAACTGGGCTAGGAATTATTGTTACAGAATTGGTTTATTCTCAACATTTAAGAGAGTTTTTTTTTTTTTTAAGTCAGAGTGGTCTCATAAAGGATGGTACTGGAGTTGGCAAGGCATTAAGCCTGACACTTACTTGTGAAGTGGTTTATATGGGGAGGGAAGTAAGACACATTTTATTCTTACAAATATCACTGCCTCAAAATAATCAAGTCAAGAACTTTCTTTCAAGCTGGCTTATATATTCATATTTATCTGACATTACAATTTATGTATTATGCATATATAATTATATCATATATTATATATATATTTATATATAAGCACCACAAAACCTGGTCATCCCCAAAAGGAAATATTCAGTCTTGTAGCCTTGTGAGTAAGATACTAATATAACTTTAAATCAATTGTCTGTTTGTTTATGGGGTATGACATACATAACATACGTTGTATAAATCTCTGGAGATTAAAGCAGACCAGTGCAGCACATGTGTGAAATAAATGCGGTTGTGGAGGCATCTGATGGCATCTGTGGGGAGGAGGTTCTGTTGGTGCAGTACAAGTGATTTGTCTGTTGCATACATGCCACCTCAGAGATTCCTTGGGGTTGGTTCTCTGGCTGATTAACTTGGGTAGGCTTGGGTTGAAGGCTGTTAGAAGGAGCTTGGTTTAGCTCAGCTTAATGATGGCACTTTTCTTGCATATGGGACAGCTGTGTTAAAAAAGAATCATTTGGTTCCTGGATGTCTCCTTTCTCCCTGGGTCATTTCCTGTGACAAAAGTGGTCTAGCATGGCCGGCGCTGTGGCTTAACTGGCTAATCCTCCGCCTTGTGGCGCCAGCACACTGGGTTCTAGTTCCAGTCGGGGCGCCAGATTCTGTCCCGGTTGCCCCTCTTCCAGGCCAGCTCTCTGCTGTGGCCTGGGAGTGCAGTGGAGGATGGCCCAAGTCCTTGGGCCCTGCACCCCATGGGAGACCAGAATAAGCACCTGGCTCCTGTCATTGGATCAGCACGATGCACTGGCCGCAGCATGCCGGCCGTGGCGGCCATCGGAGGGTAAACCAACGGCAAAGGAAGACCTTTCTCTCTGTCTCTCTCTCTCACTGTCCACTCTACCTGTCAAAAAAAATTAAAAAGTGGTTTAGCTGTAGAACACAACTTATGTCCCCAGGCATCTGCTGGCTCTTTCCAGGTAAATTGTGGGGGATACTGTGCCAGCCTTTCACCCTCACCGTGGCATAGACCCAGACACAGGACATGCTGAAATGAACTACAGGGCATGTGAAAGCATCTTTGGTTTTGCAACAGAAACTAACACTGCAGCTATAAGGGAGCTCTTGGGGAACTCACGGGGTCATCAGAGGCTGTCTCAGTGGCAGGAGACTCTAGACCTGTGCTGTCTGCTAGCACAGCCACTAACCACAAATGCTACTGAAATGTAAATAGATTAAAATGAACTGAAATGAAAACTCGAGTCAGCCTCGCTGTACATCAGGTGCTCAGCAGCCACGTGTGACTAACTACTCTTGCATGAGACCTTGAGAACGCACACCACTGCCACCATCACAGCACGTACTGTGGCAGGACAGCTTTAGACTGCTTACCTGGAGGCCCTCACTTGCTTTTATAAACCCAGCCATTCCTCCCATGTCAAGAACCAAGGTGCAAGGTTGAGAGTTGATTTGTGATGGCCTAAGTAATTTGCCTACCACTCATTACACTAGAGTAGGCGTGAGGTTTGGGCAGGAGAAGCGTCTAGAATCTCTTTGGACCCATCATAGCAAGCACTTATATTCACAAGTGCCTGAGACCGCACACAGTGGCACAGGGGTACACAGTGCTGTTGGTGGATGCCAGTGGCCCAGGATAGACAGATGCATGCCACACAATGGCTCTTTTCAAAATGTTTTTTTGAAAGTGAGATTTTATATTCAGCTGGTATTTCACAGTGTGCTTTTCGAAAGATACAGTAGTGCTTCAGCAACTATTATAAAAATTACATGTAAAATATTTTAAAAGAGAGAGAGAGAGAGAGATCTTCCATCTGTTGGTTCACTCCTCAAATGACCACAATGGCTGGAGCTGGGCTGATCCGAAGCAAGGAGCCAGGAGCTTCTTCCAGGTCTCCCATGTGGGTGCAGGGACCCAAGGACCTGGGCCATCTTCTACTGCTTTCCCAGGCCATAGCAGAGAGCTGGATCGGAAGTGGAGCAGCCGGGTCTCAAACTGGTGCCGCACTGCAGGCGGAGGCTTTACCTGCTACGCCACAGCACCAGCCCCTAAAATAATTTTTTAATGAATGAAACTTTGGTGTATCTGTTTTTCTAGCAGTCTGTAAGATAATAGTTGAAAAGGCTTTCTGTAATAAATATTGGTGAAAGTTATATCACAAAGGGTTTCATTTGTTACCAATCTGCTCTATTTGCTCTGGGAAAACAGATTTGGTGTTCAGGCTTTATTTCCCTGCCTCAGTCTTTAAAAGTCTAAGTTTTTAAAAGCTAAATGTGTCTTTAGCACAAGCCCCTTGGAGCTCACACTTGTATTTTCAGATAGGTTCTTCTCTGGTAAATCTTCACATATTCTCTCTCCCTGTCTCTCCCTGTCTCTGTCTCTGTTTCTCTCTGTCTCTCTCACTCACTCTCTGTGTGTGTGTGTGTGTGTGTGTGTGTGTGTTTTCATAGATTTGCAACATGCTAAAAGCCTCAGGGAATATAAAATATTGCAACACTTTGAACAATGGTCACACATTGAAGGATACGTATTTTTATGGTTTTGTAGGGTTGAGTCACAATCTGTTCTAAGACAGTAAACACACTGTGCTTGGTCACATAGCTCCTCCCCTTTGACCCTACTGCTTTCTTTATGAGAGCAAAGGAAGTCAGTTTTGTGAGCATCCAGCCCTGATCTATCCAGAAAGCTCTTGCCTAAAACCTCTGACAGCGAGTTCCGCAGGAATCGGTTGCAAAGGGCATGATGAGCAAAGCTGATGTGGTATTTCTTCTCTCAGTTCAAGGAAGCAGTAACCTTCAGTGGAGCTTTCTGTTTACAGGATGGAATATGTAAGTAATTCAAAAGTGATATCTCCTTCTAGAAGTCAGAGATCATTCTTAATCATGTCCATACATGTCCTTAGTGCAGCATCTGTGCGACATGCAGTTTGCTGTGTTGTCCTTTATTAGTGAGGCTTTTTTCTCCATGAAGCTATAAAAGAAAACAAAATGAAGATAAGGGGGAAAAAAAAAACAACCCTCAGCACGTTCCATCTTTAACATGCCTTGTAATCCAACACTGTAAGTTACAGTCAGCTATTTACATATTACATTGTAATTGTGTCAAATACAGCTTTAAATTAGTTTAGTGCACTTAAGTATACAAAAGGAGAAATGGCGTCTGTGTTTAGTGTTGCTTTGCCCTGTGCATTGATGGCCCTGGTTGGCTGTGGCCTGGGAGAAGGGCTGGGGGGGGAGTGGAAGGTTGCTGCCTGCCCCTCCCCTGAGGCACTGAGGGTCTTTACACCCAAGAGGCAACAGAGAGAGCACAGGGGTGGGGGGCACAGTGGATGGCTTTCTTACTTGTCTGCTCTGGCAAAAGCTGGCTGTGCTTAGGCCTCTCCTGGTAGAGGTTACTGCTTCCAAGTATGTTATTTTAAGTAATACAATCTCAGGAAACCGTTATCTAGGGAAAAGAATCCTTGATGTCTTCCCAAAATATTTGATTAAATGATGGGCAAATCAATAACAGACATGACATTTCAAGTTATTTTCATTCTGTCCAAATAACATATAAACTTGAAAGCACTGTTTAATGATTAAATCAGTTTTGCTATTTCTGGTGGTGACTACTAATTACCTACCCTTTTAAAAACATTTTCCCTGGGCTGGTGCTGTGGTGTAGCAGGTAAAGCTGCCACCTGCAGTGCCAGCATCCCATATGGGCGCTAGTTCAAGTCCCGGCTTCTCCACTTCCAATCTAGCTCTTTGCTATGGCCTGGGAAAGCAGTGGAAGATGGCCCAAGTCCTTGTACCCTGTACCCATGTGGAAGACCCGGAAGAAGTTCCTGGCTCCTAGCTTTGGATCGGCACAGCTCCGGCTTTTGTAGCCATTTGAGAAGTGAACCAGTGGATGGAAGACCGACCCCCCCCCCTTTTTTTGCCTCTGCCTCCCTATCTCTGCCTTTCAAATAAAAGCAAATAAATCTTTAAAAAGCCATTTTCCCTTAGTAATAGAGTCCTAATTTTTATTTTCTATGGTATCACAAAACACTCTGCAAGAAGATGGCGTTTCTGAGCCTCCTGTAACTGCCTGTGACCAAGTTCCAGCCAGTGCGGTGGAAGCAGAAGTTGTTGGCCAGCACTTGATCCGTGGCTCCAAAAGTGGAGCATGCTGTTGCCTTTCCGCTTCTCCTCCTTCCTGCTGTTTGTTTCTGGATATGCTGCCAAGGCTTCAGCCTCCTATTTTGAACCATGAAGTAACCTGGAGGTTAGAAGGTACAGTCTGTGTGTAGCAAAGCGAAAACATTGAGGGATCTTGGGCTCCAACTTGATGGAGTGGCCATTTGGGATTTTGTGCAGTCTTGCTTTCCAAGATTTCAAGAACATGGTCAAACCAAAGCAATAAAAATGCAGATCTTGGGGCCGGCACTGTGGCATAGTGGGTAAAGCCGCCAGCAGTGCCAGCATCTCATATGGACACTGGTTCGAGTCCCAGCTGCACCATTTCCAATCCATCTCTCTGCCATGGCCTGGGAAAGCAGTAGAAGATGGACCAAGTCCTTGGGCCCCTGCACCTGTGTGGGAGACCTGGAGGAAGCTCCTGGCTCCTGGCTTCGAATCAGCAAAGCTCTGGCCGTTGTGGCCATCTGGGGAGTGAACCAGTGGATGAAAGTCCTCTCTCTCTGCCTCTCCTTCTCTCTGTGTGTAACTCTGACTTTCAAATAAATAAATAAATAAATCTTTTTAAAAATGCCAATCTTGTTATCTAGTCTGTACTTGGTCATATGGGCAATGAAAGGGTTGATGGTGTGGTGGCATTACATAGTGAGGTGTGGCTACCAAGGAGCCTGTCTCCATGTTTGTTGGCTAATGTTCATCCTTTGTTGGAAAAGAGAAGCCTTAAACTCAGTGCATGTGGGTGGTATTGCAGCCTAGTAGGTAAAGCCTCTGCTGCCTGAGATGCCAGCATCCCATGTGGAGGCCTGTTTGTGTCTCAGCTGCTCCACTTCCGATCCATCTCCCTGCAAACCAGCAGAAGATGGCCCAAGTGTTTGGGCATCTGCCATCCTAGTGGGAGACCCAAATGAAGCTCCTGACTTTAGCCTGGCCCAGCCTTGGCTGTTGCAGCCATCTGGAGAATAAACCAGCAGATGGAAAATCTCTCTGTGTCTCACTCTCTCTCTTTACTTCTGATTTTCAAATAAATCTTAAAACAGTGCAGATATTTTAAAGAATCTTCAGAATGTGCATCATGATAGAAATGGAAGTGTTAACTTTTAGAAATACAACTCTGCTAGAAGGAACCAAGGTCTGCCTGGTGAGGAGGTGTATAGAAGTTGAAGATTGTGTTATCTGATAGCAAGAAGTTGTCAGAGACTTATCTGAGTCTTGGCAGAAAGGGGTCCAGAGGAGTTGCCAGTGACCAATGGTTTGAACATTAAAAATATATATATAGTAACTGCGGTGGACTGTTGTGCATCAGATAGGTTAGAATCTGTGAGCTGATGGTGACAGCCGGAGACGTGAACTTACTGGTCTCCTTTGCAGGATGCTAGTGAACCGCCTTGTGGTTCTGAAAACCAGTAAGTAAAGGCAAAGAGTCAGCCACTTGAAAACTTGTGTAAATTTGCTTTTGTATTATTGCTAAGTCACAAGCAGACACAGCGGAGACACCCGTTTTGCTTATCTTCATTCTGCTCTTTTGTCTGTGGCTACAAACGCTAGTTCAGAGCTATTGACATCCAGAATCTTAGTGCCAGAGCTGATGTAGGCGTGAACGATGCTCCGGTGTGCAAAGTTCTACCCACCCCTGCCCCAGCACAAGGCCCCCTTCACCCTGTGTTCAGGCATCTGCAGTGCCTCACGCCTCCCTCTCCCACCTCAGGCCACCATACTTTGCGTGTGAGGAGTAAACAGCTTTAAAATTCTTTGTTTTGCTAGTCATTCTTGGCATTCCTCATTATCTTTAGCATAGCTCTTACATCATCTGTTTAATGGCATATGGAAGAAAACATAATTCATTCCTGATATATTTGTTTTCTGCATACACATATCCCCCTAATGAATTCAGTAAATGTTAAATAATTAGGTACTTGGTATATAAAATGGTGAATATTGTGCAGAGATCATTATAGACTGTTACATTTAGTTTAAGAGGTTTTTCCCCCCAGCTCTTTGATTAATATCTATCTAGGGAAATTAGAGCTTTTGGATGGGCTAAGAATACCCTTATCACTTTTCCCATTTACAATGCTAGGTTCCCAGTATCCAAGTATACATTATATTAGTCAGCTTTTCATTATTACAAGTAGAATACCTTAGAGAGGTTACTTAAGAAGGAAGAAGGTTAATTGAGGCTTACGATTGTGGAGGTTCACAGTCCAAGATGGGCAGCCCATTTAGTGCGGCGTATGATGAGGGCAGTAGACGGCAGTGCGGGTACAGGGAGGACCACAGGAAGCGGAGAGGGGAGCTGATACAACCAACCCTTTTGTGAGAACTGCCTTTTAATGGCAAGCCCCCAGGGACCAGCATACTTCCCGTGGAACCCACCTGCCAGTCACCCTAATTAGATTACGCTTCCACCCTCTTCAGCATCATTAGCTTCCAACTTTGGTGTTTAAACATGTGTGTGAATTGGGGAGCCAAATTCTCTTCACCCCATGGTGGTTGCTACTCACCAAGGTTTAAAACAGGAAATTTATTCTAGAAACCTTGATGAGCATTCTCTACGTTTTCTCATCCTGGCCACAGAGTTGAATTGCCATTTGTAACTATACCTGCAAGGGTCTCCTTTCCACATCGGCCCCGTTGCCCCGTGGCCTCTGCCAGGCACAGCTGCTCCGTTCCGAGTTTGGGCTTCCTGCATCTCACTCTACAGGGCCCTAACCATCCACTTCTCCATAGACCCCACTGAAGTACTGGGTCCATGAACATTCCTACTCTGTCATCTCTCTCCTTTACCCTAACTTCCTCCCCACTCTGGTTAGATGTCATGGTCCTTTCTGATAACCACTTCCTTGCAAATGATCTTAACAACACGCATCCCCCACCTCCCCAACCCCTACCCCCCTCCACCACAGGGGGAAATGTAAGGACTAAATGAGTTTCATGCTGTTAAAGTGCTTTAGACAGAGTGTAGTACCTGCTCAGTGTCAGCTTCTGCTTGGGCTTAGCTTCCCTCCTCTCTCTCTGCACTTGTCTGGCAACATCCCAATTTATCTGACGACTCTACCTGCCTCGCAACTAGCTAGAAATTACTGGGGTCAGGTGAAGAGGGGTGGTGCGGACAGAGACCCAGGCTAACTTATCTTCTTGACCACATACTCAAATGTGTAATGGATTTTATCCTACTATATTGCAATAGGATGTTTGATTTTCCACTTTGCAAAATATGTGTTCAGATCTCTTTCTTCAATCTACCTCTAGTTCCAGACATTCTTGGGCATAAATAACAGGAGACCCCATTTCAGCTCTCTTTTAAAAAAGTAGAAATACCTTATAACATTCCAAAAGCCACAAGGCAAGGCATCTTCAGGGTGGGTAAGTTTGATAGTTTAGTGATGCCTCTCTGCTGTGCCATCTTCAGTTTGTCCATTCATCATGGCCACAAGGTGGCTGCTGTGGCTCCAGGCATCATGTGAATGTGACATCATCCTGGAGGAAGATTAGTTGATTCCTAGAGTCTTTATTTCCATGGAGGAAGTCTTCCCTGGAAGATTCTCCAGTGTCTGCACCACTTTGCTGGGGTAAAATGAACTTGCTTACCGTAACTGACCCTGCTCACATCCCACCCCTCCCTCGTGGGAGCCACAGGGCCCTCCTTCCTCTTGACTGTGCCACGCTCAGTCCTACTTTAGACCTTCACTGTGCTGAGCTCATCGTGGGTGGTTTTCCTAATTCCTGTGGCTGCCTGGCTGTTTGTATGTTGGCCTCCCCTTTTTTCCTGACCACCGGCCTGAGTGAGCCATCCAGGGTGCGCTCAGAACCTTTCCCCGCTGGCAGCTCCCTCCAAAACCCTCCTCACAGTGTGCTCTCTTGTTTCCTAGTTGTTTTTTCCCCTCCAACCTGCAAGGTGGTCTGTCTGGTATGCCACTGTGTTCAGCACCTGGGACAGTGCCTAGCACTTACTAGGTTGCCTCACCAATAAATAATTAATGCTATTATTGAAAAAAAAACAGATAATCTGTTTTATCAAGAGATAGGAAAACTACTCATTATGTGACTGTGTCACTCATGTTTAATAAAACCCAGGTGACACACTGGAAGCCCCGGGTCCTAGACAGCCTGCTTGTCACTGCACTTACAATGCCGTGCGCCCGGCAGGGCCCATTCAGGGCCCTCCGTGCTGGGAAATTGCATGTAGTCGGTCAGACCTGCCATAGCGCCTGCCTGTCCAGCGGCGTCACATCAGAGAGGAGCCTCTGCATCCGGGGACCCTCTCCTGTCCAGCTGTGTTCAGTAGGAGGAGGGATGCCAGGAGGCTTCCTTAGGGAATGACAGTCTGCTCCACTGCTTGTCAGACGATGCTGTCTCCCAGTGGCTTCCTGTCTTCGCCAGAGTAAACCCCAGACCCTCTTAGGCCCGTAGGACCACCAGAATCTGGCGCGACTCTGGCGTAGTTACTTTCAAAGTGGAGCAGAAATGTTGGTGTTCAAAGTTTTCTATTTAGGATAGCTATTCCTATGATATATGTTAGAATCTGGATTCCCCTGTGAGTCATGGTTAGTTTTTTTGTGTGTGCCATATTGCACTATTAACTTATATCTGTAAAACCTTTGCTCTCTTTCTCATTATTGAGAAAGAGAAACTAAGCAGATCATGTCACTTGATAAGATTTGAAATGATAAATTTTGTATGCCTGAGGATGGTTGGGGGCAGTTACCCTCCCTCAGTTCTGTAAATGTAAAAAGAGAGTGTAGGCTGTCAGTCTTTAGTCTTTGATTTCTGCACACGGAGGTATTTGTGCATTCACACTCACAGCAGCATCAAACACAACAGCCAAAGGGTGGGAGCAACCCAAGTGTCCAGATGGATAGATCAAGATGTGTGTGTGTGTGTGTGTGTGTGTGTGTGTGTAATGGGATATTAGTCTTAGAAAGGAATGAATTGCTGATAACTGCTGCATTGTGAGTAAACCTTGAGGCCATGGTCCTGTAAAATTAACCAGTTATAAACAGACAAAAGATCTGTGTGACTGCACTTACGGAAGGTACCTGGAGTGGATGACGTGTGGCGGCACTGAAAGGCTAAGTCTGGGATGCAGTGTTAGGTGCTGAGCCTGTATGACATGCCCTGTTCAGTGGGTTAGAAGGCTCGCTCCAGCACCGTGCCTGTCACTTCCATACCAAGTCCCTCAGCAGACTTGTGCGGGATCCTGTTTAGGAACAGTGAGCTGCAAGCAATTCACTTAAGGGAGTAGATCTGTTTCATAGTGTTGGTTTCTACCTACGGGATGTTACTTTGTTAAGTTTTTTTTTTTTTTTTCCCAAAATCCTAGTTCGTGGAGATTGATACTATAAAAGGAATGATAGGATAAATGGAATAAATTGTATGGATTTGGAAAATGTTGAATTTCAGCTCAATAAAAGGTGCGAGAGTTGTTAATAATGAAGGTCGCCTTTGCTGATGTGACCAGTCTGCATTAAGCCTTTCACAGAAGGCAGAGATCCCTTCGCTGAAGTCAGTTTTCTCAAAGTTCTCATCAGCTCCATTAGTAAGCGTAGTTATCTGGGTCATGTGTGGGGGCTTCAGAACGCTCGTGGAAAATGTGTGTTATGAACAAACCACGTGTGGATTGTAAAATTTCTTAGCACTAAAGTAAATGTACCTTTTAATTGCATTCGCCACACTCTGTGAAGTGCCCTGGTGTTCCTGCGTCTGTGTGCTCATTAGCTGCCGTCAGAAACCATACATGACTGGTGCCTGCCACACAGCGTGCCCCTGTCCCCTAAGTTCTCAGCCTATCCTGCCTGCCCTCACCACTCTGAGCAGTGCTGTCGTTTACAGGACAATTTAAATCTCAGTGGCTCCTTACTTTCAGACCTGTTTTCTGCCATATCAAGTAGACACTCAGTCTCCCTGTCTCTAATTGGGCAATTTAAATCCCTAGTGTTAACTGCATTGTCCAGAAGTATCATTCATTCCTTTATATCTGAAAACAGTCTGTTGGAAATATAAGTCCTTGGGACTGGCGCTGTGGCCTGAAGTGCCGGCATCCCATATGGGCGCTGGTTCGAGACCGGGCTGCTCCACTTCCCATCCAGTTCTCTGCTATGGCTTGGGAAAGCAGTAGAAGATGGCCTAAGCACTTGGGCCCCTGCATCTGCGTGGGAGACCCAGAAGAAGCTCCTGGCTCCTGCCTTTAGATCGGTGCAGCTCCAGTTGTTGTGGCCATCTGGGGAGTGAACCATCGGGTAGAAGACCTCTTTCTCTCTCTTTGCCTCTCCTCTCTCCCTGTAACTCTGACTTTCAAATAAATAAATAAATAAATATTTTTAAAAAAGGAAATATACGTCCTTTTCCAATTAATTGACATTTTGTTTTTCCTTTTATCGCCCTTATTTTCTAAATGCTGGTCCTGGTTCGTAATATGGTGTGCTTGGTAGTAGCGTCTTAGTGTCTGCGTCCACGTCAGGCATCTCAGAGTGTCTGTCATTGCAGAAGGGAAGTGTGCCTTGAGACTCACGCTCTTCTGTGCACACACACACTTTTCCTAGTGATGTGAGTAGAAAGTGATTCCCCTTTCCTCTTCAAGGAAACCCAAGTCCTCAAAGCCACCCGGCTGCAGTGTTGCAGAGTAGAGGGAGGTGCAGACTGGCAGGGCAGAGGACATTGCAGTTAAAAGGCACGGCTGCGGCCAGCTTCCAGCTGGAGTCTGATTGCTGATGGAGTCCTAGATCCCCTTCTTCAGTTAGTAACTACTGTGGGGGTGGGGCCCACTTAAATGAAGGGAGCGTGTGCGCAAGGTCAGCTGTAGTTTGCTTTTTTCTCTTCTTGCAACTTGGCATAAGCTGCTCCTCTGCCCCCAAGTCACGTGTGCCCCCGGCCGCCTGGCAGCTATTTGAGGAATCTGTACACACATCCTGATGTTGCAAGTACTTCCTGTCCTTGGTGGAGATGGAGGCTAGGCCTGTGTTACCTGCTTTTGTCTGTCTCTATGTAGTGAGAGCCTGACTTCATCCCTAGCAGAAGGTACTGGAGTGAATGGTTACATGGATCCAATGAGCTAGGCCGACGTCAGCCACACACAGGCATCTATTGCTACAGGATTACTCTGTCCTAAGTTCATCCTAAACCATGCTGCTACACCACTGTGTTCCCCTGGAGTCCGAGAGCCAATCAGCTCTCAGAGTCCCCGCAGTAATAAGGGGCGAAGTGGAAGTCAGAACCGGCGAGGCAGTGTTCTGTCCCCAGCCCCCGGAAGGAGGGTGTGTTTGTGTGAGAGCGGCTTCAGATGAGGAGAAGCTATTCGGGGGTCAGCGGGACTGAGAAAATGAGCACCTTTATTTTTATTGGAATAAAGCCAGTTTATAGTTCATTCGCCTTAAGGAATTCTTTAGAAGGACATGAGGTGAGGTGTGCAGGGTCCTGCAGAGCCTGGTGGAACTCCCTGTCCGGCCCTCTGAGGCGGCGCTGTGTGTTCAGCGCTGTCAGCCTGTTGTCACTGACCTGGGACAGGGTGCAGGCCGGGCTCAGCAGCGCCCAGCTACAGAGCGCGGAGCTGCAGTGCAAAACCTTACTCGGTACCATTCTCACATATTTCTTAGCGTGATTTTATACATGAGTTAAGTTCTGTTTGGAAGTTGTTAGTAATTTTGACATGTGAACTTCCCGGGTTTCTTTCACAGGTGAAGAGGTATGACCCTGAATTACTAAAGAGGTCCTTGCCTTTCTGTCTCCTCTACCCCAGGGGGCACCCAGAGATTACCCCGCGCCATCGGAATGTCCCTGGCCAAGGAGCTCATCTTCTCCGCCCGTGTGCTTGACGGCCACGAAGCCAAGGCCGTGGGCTTGATCAGCCACGTCCTGGAGCAGAACCAGGAGGGCGATGCTGCCTACAGGAAGGCCTTGGACCTGGCGAGAGAGTTTCTACCTCAGGTACTTGACTCCTTTCCCATGACTTTGCAACACAGGGTGTGAGGCACCTGAGATGTCCTTGGCTTGTGTTCCAGATAAGCGGAGGCGTGCTAACTGTAAAACTAGGAATCCTGCGTTGTGTTAGCATTAAGATTTTCAGAATAGATTAGGATTGGAACCCTAATTTTAATTCTGAAAAATCTCCCTTCACTCCCTAGCTGCGTACTCTAAGCTAAGCCTCACTGAGATATAGGGAGAAGTGGTGGGTGGGCTGCCACGCGGCACCTCCCCCAGGTGGACCTCCCTGTGGTGAGAAAGGAGGCTGGTCTGTGGAAGCAGGCCCTCCTTGCCATGGCTTCACTGGAGGTGACCCACTGGAGGAGCCGCACTGTCCCTCTGCTTGTGTGTTTGCTATGGTGCTGCGAGCCCTCGCATGTGACTGCTCTGTGCAGAAGGCACTTCCTCACGAGCACGCTGTAGCACCTGGCCCTCTGCACTGTGCACACCTGACTGTGGCCGCCCTCCCCAGGAGGGTGCTGACTGTGCTCTGCACGCGTGCACACCTGACTGTGGCCGCCCTCCCTGGGAGGGTGCTGACTGTGCTCTGCACACATGCACACCTGACTGTGGCCGCCCTCCCCAGGAGGGTGCTGACTGTGCTCTGCTGCTCCTGCGTTAAGGGCTTTACTTTCTGTCACTTTTCCAAATATGTGTTTCAAAGATTGCTTTATCCGAAATCACACATGAAAAGGTTTTCATGTAAGAGGAAGAGGCCTCTTTGCTGTATAAGCAGTTAATGATATCTCCTTGTCCCTGATGAAGTTTGAAGTTTTGTGGCTCCCCTAACCATTTCTGAAGTCAAAATAGCTTGCTGTCCAACTCAGGTCCCCTTCTGCAAACAAGACTCAGAGCCGAACTTAGGGGCCAGGATTTCCTTTAGGAATGTCATGAAGTTTCTCTCCAAAATATTGCAGATGGGGTCGCACTGTGGAGTGTGTTTCTTTCTCTTTTAAAACAAAGATTATTTATTTGAAAGAGTAAGGGAAAGAGGGAGAAAAAGAAAGAGAGAGAGAGAGAGAGATCTATCTTCCATCTTCCAGTTTACTCCCCAGATTGCCACAATGACTAGGGCTGGGCCAGGCCGAAGCCAGGAGCCAGGAGCCAGGAGCCAGGAGCTTCATCCAGGTCTCCCACGTGGGTGCAAGGGCCCAAGCACTTGAGCCATCTTCCACTGCTTTTCCAGGCCATTTGCAGGGAGCTGGGTCAGAGGTGGAGCAGCTGCAACATAAACAGGTGCCCATGGGATATGGGCGTCACAGTCATAGGCAGCGGCTTTACCCACTGTACCACAGCGCCAGCCCAGTGGAATGTGTTTCTAAACCACACTTCCTGGTATTCATTAGTCTGGTCCTTCTTAATTAACTTAGGCGCTTTTTGTTTTTAGGGCAGGGCTCATGTTTAACTTATTCCCTACATAAGGTAAAGCAGTCTTATGCTTGTACTTAGTACAAGTTCAGAAGTATGTGCTGAATTGATGGAGAGAGAAAAATAAAAAAAAGATTTTTACTGCCTTTAAAAAAAGGGTCTCAATATGTTTGATGTTTCTCTCCAAAATATTAGGGAGGTGAGAGTTAACTAAAGGGAACAGTATCAGAAGTAATAATTTAACTAAGTATTGGTTTAGTAAAATCCCATAGCTTAACACTCGATGACCGAATCATATCTCAGTTGAAGTAAAGGTGTGTTTGTAAAAGGTCCTGGGATAATTCTGATGCTGATATTCACAGCTACCGTGGCCTGTTGACAGGTGTCTTCAGCCCCCTGCTTCACAGTGCCACAGAGGGGGCTTTACCCCCTATGATCCTTCACAGTGGGTACCCACTGTCCACGTTGTGTGGCCTGAGAACGGGCACACCAGCCTGGCAGCCGGCTGTGTCTCACCTGCAGTAGCTCAGACCAGCAACCCCTGCCCTGTGCACGCCTCCATGCCCTGTCATCCAGGAATGAAAACAAATGTGTAAGGGAAGATGTTGAATGACCAAAACACGTGCAACTGCAAAACCACATATACAAGACACTGAGGAAGCTTCGGCTGGAGTCTTTATTTTTACCTTTGTTACTTATTACAGAATAGTTACTCTCCCAAATGATGAGAAAGCTTCTGTAAAGTTAGTATTTCCACATGATTTCTGTGTTCATATGTTTCATTCCTCTGAGAAAATGATGTGTAGAAGAGGCATCAACTTCGTTTCAAAGGGGAAACTAATTAAATCAAATGCTGTCTCTGTCGACATTTTAAATTTTTAGTGTTCTCTTTCCCTCCCTCCCTCTTTCCCTCCTTTCTTCCATCCTTCCTTTTTTTTTTCATTTCTAAGCCTTGATATCCAAAGTGGAGTCTGTGGACTGGCCACCTGGCATCTACCGGGGGCTGTTGAGACCTGCAGAGCCCACGCGTGCATCTTAACAAGGGGTGGGAATTGTGTGCACCTGCTAGTCTGACGGCACCTCTTTTGGCGCTGTTGGCAATGAAAACGGACAAGCGAAACATGCTGCTTTAAAAACTTGCTTGATTCTCAGGGAAGACGTGGTGCCTGTGTGCGCCACACATGCAGGTCCATTTAGAGGATCACACCTGGGTGTTTAAGTCCTCTACCCTGGGAGAACCACCAGCTCCAGAAAAGATTTGTAAGCACAGGACTCGGGAAGAGAATTTAGATAGATCGAATTTGATAACAGAAACCCCCAGAGAAAACGGTATTGCTCATGCATTCATAGGCTTCTCCATTCACTTGTTAGAATCCCTTATCGCACCTGTTATTTAGAAATTGCCATGTGTTTTAACTCAAGAACATTCGATTCAAAATGCAGTACTGGAATCACATTCCTCACCCGTGAACAATATTTTAGGCATTTAAAATGAGATCAAATAGCCAAATTCCAGCAGGGGGACGCTGGTTTTCTATGGGGCAGTTGGTGAGTGTTTGGCTTTGATAGCGAGCTGTAGTGTTTCCTTCTCGCAGAGGGAGTCTAGTTCTTCCCTCCATGACCTGTGCACATCCTGAATGACTTTCGTAGACTGTGCTTTTGGGGTGGGAGCACTGCCTGGGGTACACATCTTTCTGAATCCACATTTGCGGTGGTTAGCTGTCAGTGCTAATGCAGGAAAGCTGCAGAGCCTGGGCCTGAAGTGGGCGGTGCTGGATCTGCAGAGCTTCATCTCCAGCCCAGACTTCTGTCCTAACCCCTGACCAGTGTGGGACTGAGCCAGAGTCCCTCCTTTACTTTCCCTACTCTTAGGGAGCGTTGAAGAAGAATGAGAAGCCCTCAACTGACCTGCTGACCTTGGAGAATCTGGAGTTTGCTACATGATAAAATAGTGTGGAATCTAATGTGATTGCAATCACTGTTTAATTAACACCTGAAAGGCTTAGTAAGGAAAGGTTCGGTCTGATATCCCACAACCATTGTTGTCTGTGTTGTGGATCCAGCAGTGGAAATTTCTGGGTTTTAACTGAGGTGCATGGCGTTATTTGCATAAATAGTAATTAAAATCTGTATTTTGTAATTTGAATTTTAGGGACCTGTTGCAATGCGAGTGGCAAAATTAGCAATTAATCAAGGGATGGAGGTAAGTTCCTTAATGTTTAAATCTGTTGTTCAAGTGGATAATGGTGATTTAATTTAAATGAGCCACATTCAGATATATACTTGATTTTTCTTTCTTCTAAAATATAGCCATTTGAATGCCGCTGTTACTGAAAGTTATTGAAATTCCTTCTAACTACATCATTGAGTTCATTCTTTCTGATTTAGTGTGATAATCACAGAATTAAATAATTTCACCAATGTCCTGCTGCTTATGGCATGCTTATTATGTCTGTAAATTTAAAATCGTCTATTTAAAAGCAGAAATAGAGAGCGGGAGAAACAGAGCTCTCCCATCTTCTGGTTCACTCCCCAAAAGCCGATAATAGCCTGGTCTGATTCAGGCTGAAGGCAGGAGTGTGGAACTCAGTCTGAGTCTCTCATGGGGGTGGCAGGGATCCAGGCACTTGAACCCTCGCCTTCTGCCTCCCAGGATGTCTGTTTGCAGGAAGCTGGGCTCGGAAGCAGAGCAAAGACTCAAACCCAGGCATTCCGGTATGGGACGTAGGTGTCCCAGGTGACATCTTAACTGCTGTACCAAATACCCACCCCAGAAATGCTTCGTGTTTTTGCCATTGACTTAATAGCTGTACCAGCTCACAGTTTTTAGAAAAAGACATTATGTGTATTCTCAACATCACCATAGTATTACTGAAAACTTTCAAGGAGGACTTCCTAGCTCAAAGCCAAGTCCAGCTCCTTCCACCTTTAATGTCCCTGAGTACATTCTGTGGAGAGACAGAGGAACAAGGTGAACCTGTAGGGGGTCCTGGGGTTACCCTGGCAGGCGACTCCAAAGGAGTACAGGCTGTGGGGTGGAAGATATGGGAGACTCTGTGGGTACCCATTTCCTTTGCATGTTTAACTCCAGGTGTTAAATTCTGGATGTATTTAGGGAAGTTTGGAGAAACATATTTCTTTGCAGACACAGAAGCTACTATATCTTCCGTGCTAATAGTAAAAAGAGATTGAGTTTGTTAGCAGTAAATGTTGCTTTATAAGTTTGCAAAGTATTTGGTTGGTTCATGTGAATACTTGGAAAACACTAACAATCCTGACAGTTCGATGCTCTGTAAAGGCCTGTTTCATCCTCACAGTACCCCCATTTGGTGGGAACTGCAGCCTTCTCCTTGTTCAGAAACGCATCTCGGAAGCCGAGAGGTTAAATTACTACCCCAAGGTTGCACAGCTCCCAGGGGGTCAGGGCAGGACCTGAACCAGGAAGCCAGGTCTCCTCTGCTGGTCAGACGTCGACTCTGCCATTTCATCGGAAGGGTTCTGGTTTTGGGAGATAGGGTTATTCGATTTGAATTCATGATGAATAGAGTGTATTTTCAAATGCTATGTTTTTCTAAAAAGAACCTGTTTTCTCCTTAGGTTGATTTAATCACGGGGTTGGCCATAGAAGAAGCTTGTTATGCTCAGGTATGTAAGACCATTGCAGGTTCTCTGAGGGACCTTGCATCTTGTAGTTCCCTTCTGTATCATTTGAATGAATTACATGATACCAATGAGCAGATGTATCCTCTCGCCCATTCCAGAATCATTACAGAGGGGCTCACATTGTTTCTGCTGTTCCGTTGTTATCAGCTCCTGAAACAGTTCCGTCCCACAGACTGATGGCATTGGTCCTCAGAATTCCGAAAGCTCTTAGAATAACTAAATAACATGTGTGCTCAGCTGTCCCTCTGGGCTTCTGTTGTCTTTCGTGGAGTAGGCCAGCCTTCACCGCAGCGTGGAGAGATGACCGGGCAGCCAGTGAGTGTGAGGTTGCCACATGGTGTGGGTGTGGGAGACTCACTGGCTTTTCTAGTTCCTAGCCTTCTCTCTTGCCCACTAAGAATTCACTAATGAAATTATGTTTTCTTTCTTTCTATGCAAATTAGAAGGTCTTTCTACACAGAACAAGGTGTTTTTCTTTTTTTCCTGAAAAATATAACTTTGTTTTAGGGCATCTAAAATAGCAAAAGAGTTTTGTCCTACTTTTCCCGAGAGTTCGAAACTATGTGAGCCTCCCCTGAAGCATGGCGGAGCTGTGAGTTAGAGGCAGTGTCCAGGGTGTTCCCCTGTGCCTTGTCTCTGTGTGTAAATCACCATGTGTGTCACTGATGAGCTCGTGTCCTGAGTGAGATCAGTTGTAAGCGTTTAGCAGTGGACAGCCTCAAAGGACAGTCAGTCCTAAACTGCCACCTAGCCACGTCGAAAGAGCAGAAAGCATGTGAAGTGTTACTGACATAGACATCCATAAAAGAAAGATAGCTGGAAAGACCCCATTTTTGCGAGAATAAGTGGGATATTATGTGTCAAAAGAAAAAGTCTCAAGGAATTTTTAAGTATTTTGAACTAAATCAAAATGAAAATACAACTTAATCAACTTGTGGGATGTTTCAAAAACAGTGTTTTTAGAGAGAAGTTTGTAGTGCTGAGTGTAAATGTTAGAAAAGAAGAAAGATCTAAAATCAGTAAGCTTCCAATTTCTTGGAAAACTATAAAAAGGAAGAGGGAATTAAATCCAGAGAAAGCTGAAGGAAAGAAATCAAACATTACAGCAAGAATCAGTGAAATGAAATTGAAAATAGGAAAACAGTAGAGAAAAATCAACAAAGCTAAAGGCTGATGCTTGGTAAAGATCTATAAAATGTGCAGACCAAGTTAAGCAAGGGAAAAGAGAAGACTAAAAATCACTAATAGTAGAATCAGAAATAGGAGAGAAGCTGGCATATCTGTCCATGAACATTAAAAGAATAAAGCGTATTAGGAACAGCTCTTTGTCCACAGATTTAATAACCTGGATGAAAGGGGCCATTTCTTTTCTTTTTAAATTGAATTATGTAATTTTTTAGAAAGAGTGACCAATAGATGCAGAGAAAACTCCCATTTGCTGGTTTATTCCCCAAATGCTTGTGATGACTGGGGCTAGGCCAGGCTGAGGCTGGGAACAGAGTTCACTCTGGGTCTCCCATGTGATGGCAAAGACCCAGCTGGTTGGGCCATAACCTCTACTGCCTTCCAGGGCATTAGCAGAAACTGGAATCAGAAGTGGGACTGGGGCTCAAACCGGGCACTGCAGTCTGGGGTGCAGACATTCCAAGCAGCTGCCTCACTGCTAGTCCAAATGCCACCCAAGAGCCAGTTTCTCAGAGCACAGCATCTTTCAAAGCTCACATGAGGAGAAATAGATATTAAAAAATCAGCAATTGGCCGGCGCCGTGGCTCAACAGGCTAATCCTCCGCCTTGCGGCGCCGGCACACAGGGTTCTAGTCCCGGTCGGGGCACCGGATTCTGTCCCGGTTGCCCCTCTTCCAGTCCAGCTCTCTGCTGTGGCCCGGGAGTGCAGTGGAGGATGGCCCAAGTGCTTGGGCCCTGCACCCCATGGGAGACCAGGGAAAAGCACCTAGCACCTGGCTCCTGCCATCGGATGAGCCTGGTGCGCCGGCCGCAGCGCGCCGACCGCGGCAGCCATTGGAGGGTGAACCAACGGCAAAGGAAGACCTTTCTCTCTGTCTCTCTCTCTCACTGTCCACTCTGCCTGTCACCAAAAAAGAAAAAAAAAATCAGCAATTAATAACCTTTCAAAACTGTGGGTACCAGACACAGTCTCACTGATGAAATGGACCAAACATTTAAATTAGAAATGACAGCAATACCACTCCTTTGCAACTTCCAGAAAATAGAAGGAACACTTCCCAGTTCATTCTGAGGCCCTCATTATCCTAATACCTAAAAGAAAGAAAAACATTGCAAAGTAGATATCTCTTCAGTGTATAGACACAGAAATTCTGAATAAAATAATAGCAAATTGAATCCAGCAAGGTAAAGAATTGCATACCAGGACCAAGTGGGATTTATTCCAGGTGTGCAAGGCTGGTTCAATATTGAAAATCAATCTATTCAACTTATCATATATCAATAGACTAAAGAAGAACTAGTGCATGATCATATTCATAGATCCAGAAAAAGTATCTGACAAACTCCCACACTCATTCATGATAAAAACTCTCCACAAACTAAGAATAGAGGGAGATTTCTTCAACTTGATGAGAACATCTAGCAAAAATCTGCTAACATTTAATGATTAGGAACAAAGTACAAGGATGTCTCTTCTCACTGCCTTTTCAAAAACAGCATACTGGAATTCCTAGCCAATTCAGAAAGACAAAGAAAAGTTGAAGGCACACAGGTTGAGAAGGAAGAAATAAATTGACATGATCATCTATGTAGAAAGTCCCAAAAAAATCAACCAAAAATCTCATAAGTAAATACAGGAAGATTACATGATACAAATTTAATACAAAAAAATCAGCTGTTCTGCTGTATACCAGCAATGAGGACCTGAATTTTTAAATTAAAAATATGATGCCATTTTCATTAGCATGCAAAAAGTCGAAAACTTAGGTATAAATCTATCAAAATATGCACAAGATCTACAGGAGGAAAGCTACAAAATTCTGGTGGAAAAGAAACAAGAACTAAGTAAGTGGAAACCTATTATTACAGTGTTTATGGATAGGAGAGTGCCTTTGATGGAAAGTCAGCTGTTCCCATTTTGACACACAGATTTAATACAATCCCTGTGAAAATCCCAACAAGTTATTTTGTGGATATTGACAAACTGATTGTAAAGTTGTGTCAAAATGCTGAGTATCAGAACAACCAGTGCAGTCGTGCAGAGAAACAAAGTTGGAGGGCTGATGCTGCCTGACTTCAGGACTTACTGTAAATCTGCAGACATCAGAATAGTGTCATTGTGGTGAAAGGAAAGGCAAAGAGACCAATCAGACAGGTTAGAGAGCCCAAAAAGAGACTCCACATCAGTAGACTCAACTGATAGTTGACAAAGCAGCAATTCAAGTCATTAGAGAGAGGTTAGTCTTGACAATAGATGGTGATGGAACATCTGGACAGCCACATATAAAAACGTGGTCTGGACACTGAGTTTACATTTTCCAAAGACTTAACTCAAAAAGGGTCATAAACCTAAATGTAAAATAAAAACTGTAAAACTCAGAGAAGCTAGGAGATAATTGCAGTGACACTGGGTTTGGCATTGGCTTTTTGGATGGTTTTTAATTCCATTCTCCATTAACTTACTGCAGTACCCTTGTACAGATAGCAAATAATCATTTGAAAAGATGTCGAAAACATTTCAGTGAGACACTGCAAGTTTAGCAATGAGATACAGGCTGCAGACACCAAGTGCTGATGAGGGTGTGGAGCTCCAGAAACCCTCCGTGGTTGCTGCTGGGAATGTCAAATGGTTCCACCACTTGAGAAGAGTTTGGCAGTTTCTTTGAAAGCAAAACACACTCTCATCCTGGGATCCAGCCGTTGAGCTCCTTGGTGTTCATAGCCAAATCAGTTGAAAACACGGCCACACAAAAACCTTGCACACCAAGCTGTATTCACAGTTGGCCAATCTCGGAAGCAATGAAGATGTTCTCCTGTAGGTGAATGGCTAGATGGGGGCACACCTATGCAGTGGACTATAACTCAGTGATAAGACAAGCTGTGAATCCACGCGCTGACGTGAAGGGAACTTTAAGGCACGTTGCTGTGTGTGAAGAGTTCATTCTAAAAGGACTGCACACCATATGGTTCCAAGTCAGTGACATTCTGGAAAAGGCAAAACAGGGACACTTTTGAGTGATGGGGCAGAGATGAACAAGTAGAGCACAAGAGATATTTTGGGCAGTGAGACTGTTCTGTGCGATGCTGTGATGGTGGACATGTGTTATGATCTGTCTGTCGAAACCCAAACCCATAGGACGCAGACCACAATGAATGAACATTAATGGAAACTACTGATTTTAGTTAATAATGTTTCAGTATTGGTTCATCTCTTGTAACAAATGTACCACACACATGCAAGATGTTACTAACAGGGGAAATAGCAAGGCTGGAGGCTGTGTGTGGGAACTCTATTTTCCACTCATCTTTTTTGTAAATTTAAATTGCTCTGAAAAACAAAACCTTTTCATGTTTTTCAGTAGATTGGAAATAGAGAGAAAAGCATATTTGGAATAAGATTGTTCAATTTAGTTTCCTAATATAGATTTCAACACTTTAGAATGTGCTTCTAGTTTTCTTACGCAATGCTTGATAGCTTGACTGTTGTTTTTTTCATCTTTGGTATATGTCATGTATTTTGTTTTTCTTAGACCATTCCAACGAAAGACAGACTTGAAGGGCTTCTTGCTTTTAAAGAGAAAAGGCCCCCTCGCTATAAAGGAGAATAGAAGAAGCAAGTTCTGAAAATGCCATCGTAATAAATGTACCTCTGGAAGTATCTTTCAGATCCACTCTATGCCTCAGCACATGGAATCTCAATGACCAAAGTGAAGAGTGAGTTAATTATGTAGTGTACGAAGCGTCTGGAATGGACCCATATGTGCATTTCATTCTGATGTGTACTATTTCATCTCCATTCAGATTTATAAAGCTCATAGTGTATATTGTCTAAAACAAATTAAAATAGATACACATTTTTAAATATTTACTGCTTATGAAACTTTCCGTTCTTAATTTTTAAAATGTGAATAATTTATATATTGCACATTCTAGGGGATAATATTGATTGTATGTCTACTGTGCTGCATTAAGAAAATAAAAATATTTCTGTATACCAAAAATGTGAAGTTATACCAAATAAGATTTCTAAGTTATTACATACATATGAACAGATACATACATCTCAACCTGCAAAGTGAACTGGATAGATATTCTGAGTGAAAAACTACCTGATACAAATAAAATTAGTGGAAAATAAAATCTTGGGAATTTTTCTTTTACCCCAGTTTTTTAAACTGAGCAAGCCATTGCATGTTGGTTTGAGAAGAGACAACGGGTCCATGCTGATTGTGTCAGCATTGAATACAGTCTTGGAGGTGAGGGACTAGTGCAGCCAGAGATGGGCCAGTGAAGTCCACGGGAGGTGGCGTTCTGTTGTGCTTGCAGGACCTCCTCCCAGCAACTGGCGCACCTTCTGGCTTAACCAAGGCCAGGCTGATTCACAAGGAAGAAAAGAGTATGGTGCAGCTGAGCCATGGACATGCTTGGCACGGTGGGTGCAGAGTAACGTGGAGACCACTGTTTCCCGGCCACCAGCCGACTGCATGTGGTTTCTGTAAGGGAAGGAGGGACACACAGCAACCCTTTCTCCTCTGCTGACAGACACAGCCTGCCCGCCTATCCAGGCCAGAGCTCTCCAGTGTCTGAGGTTCTGCAGCCGTGCTTGGTGGGGGGATGTAGAAAGGAAGAACAGTATCACGCTCTTAAGTAACTTGATGTAGTTTCCATTTTATCAAACCGGACTGCTTCTGAGCCTGGGCATGGTGGATTCAGCACCTGCCCCTGGTGTGTCGGGGGCCCAGGAGGGCCCCTTGCACCTTGCTGTCACGCGGCCCAAGTGCCTCCCTCAGGAGTTCCCCTCCTCCACTGCACGTAGACGTCCTCGTCCCAGGACCTTCACTGAAATGTTCCTTCTTTGGTTTGGGAAATCGAAGCCTGAATCGCAGTCCTAAACTGAGGAGAGACACAGGTGGACCCAGTGGCAGCTGCTGTTCATCCTACCGGAGTGGGCAGCCTCTATGTAATGCGCATGTGCCCAGGTAAGCACTGTTTTGCCTTGATCACCTTAGATGCTGAGAGTAGGCAGATTTATGATGATTGCTCAGCTGATCAGAGTATACAAAAGGGGCTTATTAAAATGCATGGCAGGCCCCCTGGTGACTATCCCTGCTGCCCTGCACATTTGTTTACTCATAAACTTGCTGAGCTGTTCTTTTCAGGTGTGATAATTTGCAAATAAAGGGCTGGAGCTTGTTTTCATAGTCCTTAAAAGGTTCCAGGGCCATCTTGTCCCGTCAGTGACATGCTAAAACACCACTTCCATTTTTACTGAGTAGGAAATAATTATGTTAATGGGAAAAAATTATTGAGTGTGCTGAATGACTTCTCTCTCGTAATATGGATTCCTAGTCTCATCTGCTCTGGCTGATTGAGCACCATTTAATTCCTAGCAAATTTGTACTAAGTCACTGGAGTGTGCAAGGGTACTTCAAAAAGTTCATGGAATTAAGAGAAGTTTATGTTGGTGCAAACAGTTTTGAAGTCCATGCATAGTTTTTTCATAACATGCATTTTCCATGAACTTTTTAAAGACCCCTAGTACATACATTTCAAAATTGCGGGAAGGGCAGGCCTTGGACTCAGCAGCTAAGTTGCTGCTTGGAACACCCACATTACATGTTGGAGTGCCTGGCTCAAGTCCAGGCTACTTCCCTTCCAATCCAGTTTCTTGCTAATGCACTGAGAAACAGCAGGTGATGGCTCAGATGCTTGAGGTCCTGCCCGGTCATGTAGGAGACCTGGGTTGAACTCCGGGCTCCTGGCTTTGGCCTGATGCAGCCTTGCTTGGCTATTATGGACATTTGGGAAGTGAACCAGTGGACAAAAACACACACTCTACTCTCTCACTCTTATTTTACCCTGTCCCAATCTCTCTGCCTCTTTCAAAAAAAAATAAATAAAAATTTAAAAAAAAATTTTTTTCACCATAATAAACATCTTTCAGTTTCATATCTTTGTATTTGAAAGTAGAGTCCTCAGATATTGTAGATGTCATATATAGCAAGAGAAATGTCTATTTTCTGTACAAATGCTTACCTTTCACTGGATTTTTTTTAAACCAATCCATGTCCAGGACTTTTTAAACTGAATATATTTTCATTTATTTGAAAGGCAGATAATGTGTTTTTTTTTAAAAGGATTTATCTATGTATTTGAAAGGCAGAGTTACAGAGGTGGGGGGTGATGTGAGGCATCTTCCATCCTCCAACTGCTGGTTCACTCCCCAAATGCCCGCAACAGCTGGAGCTGTGCCAATCTGAAGCCAGGGGCCAGGAGCTTCTTCCAGGTCTCTTATGCGGGCACAGGGGCGCAAGGACTTGGGCCATCTTCTACTGCTTTCCCAGGCCATAGCAGAGAGCTGGATTGGAAGTGGAGCAGCTGGGACTCGAACGAGCGCCCATATGGGATACGGGCACTGCAGGCGGTGGCTTTACCCGCTCGCCACAGCGCTGGCAGATAGTGACCTTCCAACCACTGCTCCACTCCCCAAATACCTGGGGCAGTCAGGACTGGGCAAGGCCAAAACTTGGAGCCTGAAGTTCAGTGTGAGTCTCCCCCATATTGGTGGCAGGGACCCAAGTACTGGAACTATCAGTTGTTACCTCCAGGGGTGACATTAGCAAAAAGCTGGATCAGAAGTGGAATAGCCAGGACTCAAACCAGGCAGCTGATACAGGATGCAGCACCCTTCATGCCAAACGCCTGCCCCCAAACTTGAGTTTCCTTTCAGTAGAGCAGCAGCCTTGGTGATAATTACACTAAGTTCTCCCTTACCTGCAGTCTCATTTTGCATAATTTTAGTTACCTGCAATTAACTTGTGGTCCAAAAATATTAAATGGAAAATGCCAGAAGCGTAAGTTTTAAATAACTTTTATTACAGTACATTGTTGTAATCGTTCTATTATTCGTTGTTGGTAATCTCTTATGTGCCTAACTTGCTTATCACAGGTCTATATTGGAAAGACCATAATAAATGTGAAGGTAGGATTCAGTATTGTGTGCAGTTTCAGGCACCCACAGAACATCTTAAGACCTGTCTCCTGCAGATAAAGGGAGTGGCTGTAGTCCTTGCGTCCTGGGAAGAGGCCTGCTGTACTGGCTGGTCTGCAGAATAGCCCCTGTGTCTTCCTCCCGCACAAGTAGTGTGTGTGTGTGTGTGTGTGTGTGTGTGCACGCGCGCACGCGCCCCCGTCCTCACTCCAAACCCCGTCAGCGTGGCACAAGCTGACTCTCCAGTGGAGGCAGGCTGTGTTCAGCTTAGGTTTCAGAAGACAAAGGGGCAATGGTCCATCATGTCCAGCTACAGTTCAGAGGACAAAAACAAAGAAAAGCACTTGACTGTCCCTCAGAGCTTGAGAGCTGCTGGTTCCAGAGCCATTGGCGCTGGTTAATTTATAACTTCCCTGCGAAAGGGAACGAGTGCCCCAAGTCACCGGGATTCCGAGGGGAGAGAAGAGCTCTGATAATGGCCAAAGCAGGGATCCGATGTTCCGTGATTCATTTCCGTGACTTTTAGGAATCATTTTCAAGTGTGTATTTGTTTTCAATAATAAGGGATCTGGTTTTCGTATGCATCACGTCCTTTGTCATTTCTCTGCTCGCTATCAGATGTTGGCTTGGCACCAGCTATTAACTTTTCGAGCAGCTCTCAGAAAGAGTGCTTTGTGCGTGGGCGAATTCATGATCCAATCATGTACTCGTGATACGATACTTACCGAAAATGCGTATTTTCATATGGGCTTGCCGCTGCCTGGCAAGTGGCCCTCTTCCGCACTCGCCCTGCATTTCCACTGTGGTGACGTGCTGCCCTACATTTGCTCTTATTTGAGGTCCAAAGGTCCTGGCAGGCAGACACTTTCAAAGAGTTAATCATGCCATTATTTGTCTACCAGCCTAGTTAAATATTAGCCAGCATGTATGTCAGTGTTTATTGGGCTTTATCAAATCGCAGTAAAAGTTATTTTCTCATGGTCTATTAAGGAATCACAGTATACATGATATCCATGTGTTGTAAAAATGCATGAGGCATTTTAAAGTTATTACTTAGTTGCTGCTAATGTGGTAAATACATAGCAGATGTCGGGTGGAGTCAGGAACTGAACCTAGAGCTGTTGACCTTTTCGTCACTGTGGAGCTTGGAAACAGCCAAACAGCACAAGTAAAGGCTGCTGATAGGTGTGTTTTTCTCAGCCCAGAAGGAACAGCGTCCTTTGCCCCGAGTTGTTCAACAGTTTCCTCCTGACCTGGAAAGATACGGAAAGTGTGCTTATCAAATGATCTGCTGACCCGGGCTGGCAGGTGACAGTCGCAGCTGACCCACTCCGCACCTCCTCCCAACCAGACGCTCACTCTCTAAGCTTTTGCACACCTCATACAAAAGCCTCGGGCAGTAGGTTTGTCAGTCTATAGTTTAACAAACAGAGGCAGAAAGAAGGATTCGCGCTGGCCATTCTGTGTTCAGGGCCTCCCTCAGTGACGACACCACCAAGTCCACGGAGCCAATCTTGGGTGTGACTGATGCATCGGGTGTGCCAAGGTGCTGGAAGGGGCGGTGTGGGACCTTTCAGCTCGGGTCCCTTTAAAACCCGCTGCTCACGTTTTGAAGGACTTGCAGTTAGATGATACCTGTCTACAGAAGGCAAGGTGAGCGCCACATGAGCCAGGAGCATCTCGGGCATCATTTGAGAAAGGAGGCGGATGTGTTGCTGTCTCCTGCCCTGCTCAGACTCACCTGGAGTATGGTAGTCAGTCCTCAACATCATGATGTCCTGGGGTCATAGGTTCCCTGTGGTTTCCTTGTAACACACAGGAGCTCTTGGGGCGCTTCTGAAACCCACAGAGGCCACCGACAAAGCGTCTTCTTGATTTGTAAAGAAATTCAGTAGCTGCTCATGATGGCAAAGCCCCTGTCTGGATGCATTCTATAAAGAAGCGCTTTATGGTTCATGAAGTCTTACGTGGATATGGTGGTGGTATTTCATTTGTTTCACATTTCAGGACACAGCAATTGCAATAGGGAGGTGGGGCTCACAGCCATGGCCATTTTGGAGACATGCCCAAGAACCTGCACTGTTCACTACAGAAGAGAGACACACAGTGACATGTGGCAGCTGCCTGCTGTGGAGATGTCGTGTGAAGATGAGACCTTCCGAGGCTACCCCAGGCTGCTGGGGAGCCGCCCAGCTGTCACTCTCCCACCCTTTCTCCTTGCTGCTTACCCTGCCCCGGGTCCAGAAGCCTCTGAGTGTGGAAGCAGAAAGTGGGCAGTAGTGGGACAGAGCAGGTGCCTTGGGAACTTGCACAGGTGGACCTTGACGACCGCCCTGGGCCCTTGGACAGTCTCTGTCTCTAACACGACACCAGCTGGCCTCCCTTGAGCACTGGCACAGACCCAGTGGATGTGAAATACGAGCCTCTGCTGCAGATGCTGGTCACTAGGGTTGGGTCTTTGGGGCAAAGAGAGCAGGTATCTGCCCCAGGTGTATCTACCTAAGTACTTGGTCCTTGGGATACTCCACAGCATAGAGAGTTTTCCTTTAGAGTTTTTACAAAAATGATCACCCTGTCCGTATGCCATGTTTACGACACATTTGAGGGACCAGGAGAGGACTGTCCTGGAGAAAGCACCCTGCTTTCCCATCACCTGTTGGATTTTGTGTGGCTGCCCGGCACCTGCAGCTCCCTCTTTGCCCCACTGTCATGGTGGGCCATGGCCAGGCCATGAAGAGGCGGCTTCCTGTCTGGACTTTGCTTCTGCTGACCCCTTGCTGCCAAAGTGCCTTTAAATGGCTCAGCCCTGAGAGCGTTGAGAGAGACCGAGGTGTTCCCTGATGGCAGTCTCTCCGGAACCCCGATTCCCAGAGCAGGTCCCTGAGTCGTCTGGGTGCAGCAGTCGGCTCACCCTGTCTTCAACATGCAGCTCGTGGCGGTGTGCAGAGGAAAAGGCCTTGGAGGCTGTGAGCACTGGCAATGCACTTTCTTGACCTTTTCAAAAATAGCCTGAGCCACTTTCACTTTCAGCCTCGGAGCCGCGGTGAATGAGTTCTTTGTGCAGTTTACAGAAAGTGAAGAACTGTTTGGCAAGTGAGAGAAGTCCAGACTCAGCCTCTCTTGCATTGAGTAACATTTCTCTTGAGTTGTCTATTAACACTTTGCTGTTGAAGACCAGAATCTGCTTGATACTGTCTATCATTTGAGTGTTTTAAAAAATACAAGTACGGGAGCCCATGTTGAGGCACACTGGGCTAAGCTGCTGCCTGGGATGCTGACATCCTGTATCAGAGCGCTGGTTTGAGTCCCGGCTGCTCCACTTCCCATCCAGCTCCCTGCTAACTGACCTGAGAAGACAGCAGAGGATGGCCCAAGTCCTTGGACCCCTACCACCCACATGGATGAGACCTGGATGAAGTTCCTGGCTCCTGGCTTTAGTCTGGCCCGGAGTGAAGATCTCTTTCTCTGTGTCTCTTCCTTTCTTGATGTCACTCTGCCCTTCAAAGAAATCAAATATTTAAATATATATATATATATGTGTGTGTGTGTTCAAGAAATGGTTACACACCATAGGAAACAAAACGACAGCCCACATCTGACGTGGTGGAAAGACATTCTAGTCATTGTAGAAGTGATTGGGATATTTGTTCTTGACACCTGCCTGGGACTCTTGGGTGCCCACTCAACACTAATGGGAGTGTGCACGTAATACTGAAGAGTGACTTTCTTTGCCTGTGATCTTTGTGGGAACGCACAAAGTATGACTTGTGATTGTTAAACTTCTCCTAACAAAGACTGACATAGTGTTTATCTTTTGGGTTTATCTACAAGTAGAATTACTAGGTTATATAATTTCAACACTGACCAGATGCACCACTTTTATAATCCAGCAATGTCTGAGGGTTCCTATTTTTCCACATCTTCATTAACACATGTGACCTTCTCTTTGATTATCGCCATCCTAGTGGGTGTAAAGTGGCATCTTATTGTGATTTTGACTTGGAGTTTCCTGGTGACCATGGCTTGTTGGCCATGTGTGTATCCTCCTTGAAGAAAAGTCTGTGCAAACCCTTTGCCCAGTTTAATTGGGTTGTCATTTTATTATTTGTAAGTGTTCTTTATATGTTCTGCATACAAGTCCCTTGTTGGATATGTGTTTTGCAAATCTTTTCTTCCGTTCTTTAGGTTGTCTCTTCATGTTCTTGATGGTGTCCTAGAAAACACAAAAAGATCTTTAATTTTGGTGACACTTTATCTGCTATTTGCTTTGTTGCTGGTACTTTTGGTGTGATTTCTAAGGAGCTGCTGACGAATACAAGGAAATGAAGATTAATGTTTTTGACTGAAGTTTTAGACTTCGCATTTAAGTTTTTGATCAATTTTGGGTTAACTTTTATAGGTGGTGTGAGACAGGGGACCCAACCTTCATTCTTTTGTTGGTTTCTAGTTGTCCTAACACCATTAGTTGGGAAGACCATTCTTTCTGTCCTGGTGCTCCTGTCAAAAATCAGGTAGCCATAAATGTAACAGTTTAATTCTAACCTTGCAGCTCTGCTCCACTGATCTCTCTCTGTCCTCATGCCAGCACCATGCTGTCTTAATTACTGTATCTTTCTACTAAGTTTTGAAATTAGAAAGCTTGAGTCTTCCAGGTTTTTCAAGATTGTTTTGGTTATTCTGCTTTCTTCATATTTCCCTATGGCTGTGGAATCAGCCTGTTGATGTCTGCATCTGGGATTTTGAAAGTCATTGTGTTAAATCTGAAGATCAATTTGGGGAGTATTTCCCTCAGAACAGTAGTACTTCCAATGTCTGAACATAGGGATCTTTGTTCTATTTAGTTCATCTTCAATTTCTTCAGCCATGTTTTGTAGTTACCTGTGTGTCTTCAACTTTTTGTTTGTTGTTATATTTATTCCTGAGTATTTTATTATTCTTGATTCTATGATAAATGGAATGTCTCTGTTTTATTTTTGGACTGTTCGTTGCTGGCTCATAGAATTACAGTTGATTTTTGTTATCTGTCAGAAATAATGTCCTTTGCTCTGAGTTAATTTATTAATTGTAATAGTTCTTTTAGTGGTTCTCTTAGGGTTTTCTGTAAACAAGATCATGTCATCTGCAGAGGTAGTTTTACAGAATCCTTCCCAATCTGGACACATTTTACTTCTTTTCCTGTGTTATTTCCCTATCTAAAACCTCCAGTGCAAAGTTGTGTAGAAGTGGCAAGAGAAAACATCGTGTCTTATTCCCGGTCCCAGGGGAGAGCATTTAGTCTTTCACTGTTAGATATGAAAGTAGTAGGCCGGTGCTGTGGTTCAATAGGCTAATCTTCCACCTTGCAGCGCCGGCACACAGGGTTCTAGTCCTGGTCGGGGCACCGGATTCTGTCCCGGTTGCCCCTCTTCCAGGCCAGCTCTCTGCTGTGGCCCGGGAGTGCAGTGGAGGATGGCCCAAGTGCTTGGGCCCTGCACCCGCATGGGAGACCAGGAGGAGCACCTGGCTCCTGCCATTGGATCAGCGCAGCACGCCAGCCGCGGCGGCCATTGGAGGGTGAACCAACGGCAAAAGGAAGACCTTTCTCTCTGTCTCTCTCTCTCACTGTCCACTCTGCCTGTCCAAAAAAGAAAAAAAAGAAAGAAAGAAACTGTGGATCTTTTCACAAGATGTCCTTTATGGGGTTGAGGTTCCATTCTGTTTAGTTTACTGAGTGTTGTGTTTTTGTTTTTGTTTTTTTTTTTTTTTTTTTTTTTTTTTATAACGCTTTTATTTAAAGAATATAAATTTCCAAAATACAGTTTATAGATTACAATGGCTTCCCCCCCTATATCTTCCCCCCCACCCGCAACCCTCCCCTTTACCACTCCCTCTCCCCTTGCTTCACATCAAGATTCATTTTCAATTCTCTTTATATACAGAAGATCAGTTTACTATATATTAAGTAAAGATTTCAACAGTTTGCCCTCACATAGCAACACAAAGTGAAAAATACTGTTGGAGTACTAGTTATAGTATTAATTCACAATGTATAGCACATTAAGGACAGAGATCCTACATGATATATTTTTTAAAAAATTGATTAATTTTCTATGCAATTTCCAATTTAACACCAAGATTTTTTTTTCATTTTTAATTATCTATATACAGAAGATTGATTCAGTATATACTAAGTAAAGATTTCATCAGTTTGCACCCACACAGAAACACAAAGTGTAAAATACTGTTTCAGTGCTAGTTATAGCATTACTTCACATTGGACAACACATTAAGGACAGATCCCTCATGAGACGTAAGTACACAGTGACTCCTGAAGTTGATTTAACAATTTGACACTCTTGTTTATGGCATCAGTAATCTCCCTAGGCTCTAGTCATGAGTTGCCAAGGCTATGGAAGCCTTTAGGGTTCGCTGACTTCAATCTCATGAATGAGTGTTAGAATGTGTACAAGTACTTTTTATGCACCGGGGTAACCACAGAGTGCTTATTTTTATTGTTGATGTGGCTGTTACATGGAACAGTTTTTTCAAATATTGAGCCTTGCATTCCTAGGATAAATCGCTTGTCTGTGACGTATGCTCCTTTTATGTGTTGTTGGGCACAGCTAGCTAGCACTTTGTTTAGGATTTTAGGATCTGTGTTTGTAAGGAATTAGTCTGTTGTTTCCTTGTGATGTCTTTGACTGATGGGATATCAGAGTAATATTGGCCTCTTAGAATGATCTTAGAAATGTTCCTTTCTCCTCCGTCTCAAAAGAGTTTGTACAAGACTGGTACTATTTCTACTTTTTGGTAGAATTCATTGCTGAGGCCATCTGGCCCTGTTCCTTGCTTTGTTGCAAATGTTTTGATTGCTAACTGTTTCTTTACTTGTTATGGCTCTATACAAATTTTCGGTTTCCTCTTGAGTCATATTCAATTAGTTTGTGTCTTTTTAGGATTTTTTTTCTATTTAATCTGGTTTTCCTAATCTTTCATGTATAATTTTTCACAATATTCCTTTGTGATCCTTTTTACTTCTATAATAGCAGTAGTAACATCCCTTTTGTTTCTAGTTTTAATCTTTTTTTTCCTTCGTTGGTTTAGCTAAGTTTATCAATGTTGATCTTCCTAAAGCACTATTCATTTCATTGATTTTCTGCTATTATTTTTCATTATTTCATTTATTTAATTCTAGTCTTTATTATATCCCTCCTTTTGCCTGCTTTCAATTGAACTTGCTCCTACTTGACTAGTTTCTTAACGTAGACGTTAGGCTGTTGATTTAAGACATTTCTTCCCTCTGATAAAGGCATTCGCAGCACCGCATTTTCCTCTGCGCATCACAGTAGCAGCATCTCCTGTTTTAGTTAAGTGTTGGTAGAAGTGAATTCACATAGCCCCAACCTGCTGTCCTTGGGAAAGACTGATGGCAAGAGTGGCCTGCGACTGGCATCTTGGTAGGTTCCCACCATTCCCAGAACTGATACAAGCTGTTGCCTCAATACACTTGCTCTCTGTTTTGAGTATTTTTCAGGTAGAATATGCCTACATGGCCAGGCGCCAAAAACCCTAGACTCCCGGCGTCTACTGCAATGTTGACCATATTTCACAGAGATTGTTACAGTTCTTTTCTGGGGTATTAAATGCATCCTATGTGACTCAACTGTGAGAGGACCTTTGGAAGCTGTGACTGATCTCCCCCTGTCTGCCCCAGCCATCTTGTCCCTTTGATCCTTTACTTGATGTTCCTTGGCTGTGATACTTCCCCACCATGGGTATGAGTAAATGCCAAGTCCTCGGAGTTTTCCCAGTGACTTACTAAACTTGAATGTGGTCTTGGGAACTTTGACACAGGGATCTCAAAGTATTTAATTTTCTTTGTGATTTTTTTGTTTGACACGCCCATCCCCACTTTTGTTAGAACTCTATTCTTTAATCCACAAACTTTTGAATTTTCCTTTTAAAAATTGATTTCAGATTTCATTCTGTTGTTTGTTGGAAAATAGACTTTATATAACTGGTCTTCTCTGACTTCACCAAGACTTGTTTTTTGATGTAGCAGATGATCTGTCCTGGAGAAGGCTCCGTGGGCACTAGGGAGGAATGCGTATTCTGCTGCTATTGGATGGAATGTTGAATAGATGTGCATTTATAGTATTTCATACTTTCATTTACTTCTTTGTCAATGTTCTGTGTAGTTGTTGTGTCCATTTCTGAAAGTGACATTTTGAAGTCTGCAACTGTTATTGTCTGTTAATTTCTTCTTTTAATTCTGTCAGTTGTTGCCTCATGTATTTTGATTGAGGTTTTACTCTTGGTGGCAAATGTGTTTATAATTGTTATGTCATCCTGTTGGATTAATCCATTTAACAATATTAAGTATACTTATTTGTCTATCTCTAGTAACCATTTTGTTTTAAAATCTATTTTGTCTAATTTTAGCCACTCCAGGTCTCTTTTGATCACTTTTTGCATTGTGTATTTTTTGTATAGAATTACTTTCTACTTATTTGTATCTTTGAAATTGAGGTGAAATTGGGTTTTATGATTTTCTTATAAATCTGTTCTGTCATTTGATTAGTTTTTTTAAACATCTACATTTATTATAATTATGAATAAGATAGAATTTATATCTGTCATTTTACAATTTCTTTTCTACATGTTGTATCTTTTTTGTCTCCTTTCTTCCTCCATTACTACCTTCTTTGTGTTGATTAGGTATTTTCTAGTGTGCCATTTTAATTACCTTGTCGTTTCTCTTACTATATATTTTTCAACTTCTTTTCTTAATGAATTCTGTGGGAATTACAATTTCTATCTTAACTAGTCTGTTTTGGATTACTGCCAACTTGATTTTAATAGTATACAAAATCTTTACTCCCATGTATCTTTTTACCTTCCTCCATACTCAGTGCTATTGTTGTCATAGAAGTTAAATCTTTATGTATTATAATCTCATCAGAACAGCTTTATAATGGCTGCTTTGTGACATTGCCTTTTAATTTGGACTGGAGAAAAAGCAGCTTTTTCATGTGGATTTGAGTTACCCGCTAGTGTCCTTTCATTCCAACCTGAAAAGACTCCCTGTAGTATGTCTTGTAGGGCAGGTGTACTATGACAGATTTTCACTTTTCTGTTTTCTTGGGCTGTGTTGATTTTTCCTTCACTTTTGAAGGGTAATTTTGCTAGACATAGAGTAGGGTTCTTGGCTGATAGTCTTTTGCCTTCAGTACTTTTGGCCTGCGTGATTTCTTATGAAAGTGTGGCTGTTCACCTTAGAATCCCTGTGTATGACCACTTGCTTTTTCTGTCTTACTGCTGTCAAGATTCTGTTTGTGTCTGTGTCTTGGACAGTTTGAGTAGAGTGTGTCTTTGTGTGGATCTCTTTAAGTTGATCCTATTGCATCAGTCTTCCCGGGTGTGTAGATTTATGTCTTTTGCCAGATTTGGGGACATTTTTGTCCATTGTCTTTCTACCTCCTTCTGTCTTTCCCCTTGGTATTTGATAGTGTACTTGATGACATCCCACTGGTCTCAGAGGTTGTTCACTTTCCTTTGGTTATTTTTTTTCTGTCTTCAAAATTGATCATTTCTATTGATTTCTTTGCATTTACTGATTCTTCCCTCTTTCACCTCAAATCTGCTTTTGAGACTATTTAGTGAATTATTTTTATTACAGTTACAGTATTTTCAGTCTTAGAATTGTCTTTGTTTAAAATTTCTTGGTATTGGTAGTCTTTGTTCAGTGAGATCCCATCATTCTACTTTAGTTTTTTGAATACATTTTAAATAGCTGTTTTAAAATATTTTCTAGTTAATTTCGACATATGGGCATTCTCGGGAACAGTTTATATTGCATATACTTTTTTTACTTGTATGAGTCACACTTCCTGGTTTCTTTGCAAGTCCCCTAATGTTTTGTTGAAGAGTGAGCATTTTAAATAATACAACTCTACAATCTGAACATTCGGTTCCCCTCCCCCATCTAGGTCTGTAGTTGCCCTTCATCATCGTTGTAATTTGTTTATGGACTTACAGGGCTAATTCTGTATTTGTTGTATGTGATCCTGGAAGTCTATGCTCAGTCAGCTCAGCGAATAGACTGACAGTTCCTTAAATGCCTGGAACTGCGAAGCCTCCAGCTCTTGCTGAGGGGCCCTGCGAGCATGTTGAAGCATGAACGGGCCGACGGTTGACAGCTCTGCCTTAGCATTCACTTCCTCATGGTCAGTCAGAGGTGGGAGCTAGGGCCCTCTCAGTCTTTCGTGAGTCTTCACGTAGCCCCACACGTGCACGTGGCCTTCCAGATTCCGTGGAATTTGTCTGAGGTTTTCATGACCCAGTATAGACGTCTCATTCCCCAGTTTCCCTTTTTAGGTTTTCTGTCCTGCTTCTCATTTGCCCCAGCTGTCTTACTGCCTCAGGTGGCTCTGATATTCAGCACTTGTCCCTGACTACTGCCTGCAAATGCTCTGTGGGTAAAAGCCCTTTCCAATGAGTCAGGACAAATAAAGGCAAGCCCTGTGAAAGGGGGCTTTCTATTAGTGAATCTCCAGGGAACTGACCAGCAGATCAGATCATGACAGGGTTCTAGGACCAGGGATCTTGGACAACTGTCAGTTTGCACAGTGCTATGGTTCAAATGTCCCCTCCAAGACTCATGTTGAAACTTAACTGTCCCTTATTATGGTATTAGGAGGCGGGACCTTTAAGATGTGTTTAAGCCTTGAGGGTTCCACCTTCACAAATGGACTGATGCCATTGTTACAGGAGCGGGTTAGTTGTTTTCTCTCTCTCTCCATGGTGTGCTGCCCTCTACCATGCTATATCATGAGACACCAAATACCAAGAAGGCCCTCACCAGATACCAGATACTGGACCTGCCAGTCCCCAAGAATGTGAGAACTGAGTTTTCTTTTCAATTACTAATGTTCCAGTCTGTTGTATTCTGTCACAGCTCTAGGAATGGACAAGACACATGGCTATGATGATTGCAAGCCCTTTGGTTTCCAAAGTGTATTCGGTGCTGGGACAAGAGGGTAGAACAGAGCAAGTTAAAAAAAAATATGTCACGTCCTGTTCTGCCTGAGGTTCAGTCATTTTTTTCCTGGAATAAATGATCCTCAGATTGGTGTTAAGTCTTCGGCTACATTCTGAGATTTTTTTTACAGAGTTTTCTAGACAGTTTTTGTTGGCGCCTATGGAAGACCAGAGTTTGGGTGGCTGTCCGTGCGCTGCCTCCACCGCCGCTCCCCTCGCCCACTGGCCCTGGTGTATGCGTGTGTACACAGCACAGGCTGTTACCGTTCGGTAAGGTGTGTAGAGGAACTTCCCGGCCACTCGGGCGGCAGAACTGACGTCTGTTGAGTTCTACTTTACTCCCCAGATGGCAAGTTTAGCAGCAGCCAAAAGAGTGGAATTCACTGCTGTGTTGTGTTACAGCGTGTGTCGTAAGGAAGAGCCCGGGGAGGCTGCCCCTGCTTTGTCATCGGGCTGGGTGGTCCGGGATAGATTTCTGCTCACTCAGCCCCCACTGGCTTAACCAAGAGCCATAAAGCAAAGTAGATCCATCTAGAAACGAGACATTCAAGGAGTAGAAATCAGAAGTTAGTTACTGAGACCCCAGCATCTGTTGTGTTTTGTGTTTTACAGAAAGTTGTCTTTCTTGCTCTTAAGTGCCTGTTCCGCTGTTGGATGTTTATACCATGATGACGGAACTGTTCATCCGTTTGAGCTTGTCAGACATTGGGCAGGATATCAAGTTCACGGCGCATTTGCTGATGATGGAATCTGAGAGTCCTTTTCTTACAAGAAAAAGAAAAGTACAGATAAGATGCAATTTGATGATGTGTTATTTCCAGGTTCCAGTGGGGAACCAGACTTACTCTAGCGGGCTACTAGAATGTACATGTGGCCAGGGGTTCCGTTTCCGAGGGATCATCAGGTGAAGGTGTTATTGAAAACAACGCTGGCCGCTGTGACCACTCTGTGGGCAGAAGACCACATGAAGTCATCCCACCTCCTCTCAAACACAGGCCTCATTGTTGTTACCCTGGCTAATTACTGGTCGGCTCCCGAGGAGTTTGTCTTGATGTTACACAAACAGTTTATGCTACACAAGCTCTTTATTCATGTAATAATTACAGCATATTTGTCTTACGTATTTCGCAAGTGTTCTCTTTGGATAATACTGGCAAGATTAAGTAATTGTTTCTCGCTAACAGGATTGCTCAAGAACATCAAACATGACGGACCGAGAGTTGATGTATTATGCCTACGTCTTTGGCTCCCAGCCTCTTTTGACCCTTTTGTTTTCCTTATGTATAAAATAATTTTCCTGTGGGGTCGTGTCTATTGTTTCTAGCACAAATGCCAAGAACCACTTGTGCAAACTAAGTTGATTTCAATGTCAAAGGGATAGTTTTTTTTTTTTAATATAATGATCAAGAGTACTGCATCCAAGCCAGCCGCGACCCTGTGCCAGAAGTCAAGGACTTCAAAGCAGCTTCCCTCTAAGACTCTGAAGGAACTGAGATTTCTATTTCTCCATATCATCCAACTTAATTATGGGCCATAAGTGACTGCTGGCAGGGAGCACGCATCACATGGTTCCAGTTCTGCTTCGGCAAAGGTCAGCAGAGGCACGAACACTGGCCTGCATTATGCGGCCTGTACTCTGCTCCCACGACACGTGCTCCAGGACACATGTTGCAATGTCGCACCACTGATTAATAGCCGCTTGCACAAGAAGTTTTTCATTACCCTGACTGCAGGCATCCTGGAAACGATTAACTGTGTGACATAACTCTCATCCCACAAACATGGGAGACTCAGACCAGGCTCCAGATTCTCTGCTTCAGAAATAACTGAATGGATTTTGGCTGCTTGATGTGAACATGATTAACAACTGTTTTAAAGCTACTGAGCAAAACAGAGAAACCTATTTGGGATATTTTTTTTAACAAGTGGGAGTTTGATAGGAGATTGGTTCCTGTGTGAACACTCTTCTACCCTATTTTAATTTTGCTTTACGTGTTTTCCAGTTTTGTTGCTGAAAAATGTCAGATGTATTGAACAGTGTTCCATCTGATGAGCTAACGACTGAATTTATAGTTGATTTGGTTAAACATTTGCGGAGCCACAAATATACGACTCTCATATTCTCACACACTATATAAAGTTACGGTCTGACTGTTACTGAGTCCATATCCCTACCAGGGTAAACTAAAATCCTACAGGCTTTCTTATCCCTGGAGAACAGTCTGAAAGCCCGGGGCGCTGGGACTCCTCATCGTGAGTGCTGTTGGCACCCAGGGGCCGCGCCTTGAGGCTGCAGGCTGCTGTCCGACTCCCAGCATGCGCAGTCTCTGCTGTGTGCCTTTGTCCCCTGGGCCTGTGTCTGAGGGCAGCACCCAGCCACATAGCTGAGCTCCGGGCAGGAAGGGGGCTCCCCTCCCTGGGTCCCAACTCCCAGGAGAGGCCTGCAAGGGCGCCAGCTGAGATCCTTGGCGCTCACTGTGGCCAGAGGGCTGGGGAGCTGAGCATGGAGGAGAGGCCTTCTGCAAGAGAAAGGGGCGGGGGGCTGCCATCCATGCGCCCCACTCATCTTAACGCGTCTCTCATATAGCCAGGCCCCACTTGCTGCTGTGCCCTGGATGTGGTTCCCCCACAAAGGCTCATGTGCTGGGAGCTTGGTCCCCAGTGTGGCAGCATCATGGCGGTGGGACCTGGTGGCAGGTGGTTTGGTCGCTGAAGGCCCCGCCCTCCTCAGGGATTGTGTGGTGCTCTGATCAGTTACCACAAGAGGGCGCTGTTACAGAACAGCGAGTCCAGCCCTGGGTGGCTGTGGGCACGTGTTCTCTCCGGCTCACTGTGCATTCTCCAGGCATGGCCAAGCCACCAGCCCCGAGAGCCTCATGGGAGGAAGCTGAACAGAGGGACCACGGGATCTTGGACTTTCAGCCCCCAATACTGTGCACTAAATAAACTGCTTTTTTTTTTTTTTTATGAATTACCCAGCCTCTGGGATTTTGTTACAGCAACAAAGAACAAACTAATACACTTGCCTTAATGCACGTCCTCTTCTCCAGCCCCAAATGCCAGCACCCTGCAGAGTCGGGGCCGCCCCAGGGCTCTGAGGCCAGGTCTCCAGCTCCCTCTAGTCCCCTCAGGGCTCGGTGCTGTGGAGCCAGCTCAGCGCACTGTGCAAAGCCACTAACAAATGGGTAGACAGCACCCTGAGAGCCCCGGGGCACACAGCCCACGGGACAAGAAGGGCTGGCGGGCCGCAGGGCTCACACATCCTCTGTTGACCGATTCCCTGACAGTGAGGGAGGGCCTCGGCGCTTCTTGCTATGGAGATTCTTGCTGAGAGGGTTTCCTCCTGAAGGGAAGTTGGAGAGACTTTCTTGACTGGGATCTTTAGCACCCCGCTGGCTCGTGCGCCACCTCATGTTTCTGCATGTAGTTGGGGGTCTTGGTCGCTGTGTCCTGGGCTGGGAAGAGACCCCTTAAAACCTGAACTGGGGGCCGTCGCTGTGGTGCAGTGGGATAAAGCCTCGGCCTGCAGGGCCAGCACCCCATATGGGGGCCAGTTTGAGTCCTGGCTGCTCCACTTCCGATCCAGTTCCCTGCTAATGTGCCTGGGAAAGCAGTGAAAGATGATGCAAGTCCTTGGGCCCCTGCACCCCACATGGGAGACCAGGAAGAAGCTCCTGGCTCCTGGCTTCAGATTGGCTCAGCTCCAGCCATTGCAAACCATTTGAGGAGTGAACCAGCAGATGAAGACCCCACCCCCACCCCATCTCTCTCTGTAACTCTTTCAAATAAATATTAAAAAAAAAAAAAAAAAACAAACCTGAAGCGGCTTTCCCTAACTTCGAGGCAGGGCGGGCACCAGTTGTCTAGTGGTCAACAGCGTGATTCTAGGCAAATTGCTGGATGGCTGGGCTGCAAGGCCGCCTGCCTCTCCAGAGTGGGCCCAGGGTGCTCTCCTCATCTCAGCTTTACTCAGTCTGCCTTAGAGCAAGGGGAAGGAGAGGACACAGGGCAGGGGACAGTGGGTGGCCTCCTCCAGCACCCACGCCAGCCAGAGGGGCGGGCAGCTGCGCCCGCTCCTGGGCAAGTGGGCCAGCCCTGGGGACAAGGCCATGGATAGGGCGCCGACGCTCGTGTCTGACCCCTTCCAGTTGTAGCGTCAGCTTGCACGGAGCCAGTCAGGAAAAAGATCCGTAGACTCTGGGACAACTGGCCCTGTGGTCTCCTGTGCCCCCAGGACTGGCTTTCTTCTCCCACCTCTCCCTGTGCCCTGCAGATTTGCGGGAGGGACACAAGGCCTTGGTGGGAGGAGGAGGGCTGATGTGCTTGGCAGCCTCATTAGTGTCAGGTAGGAAGTCAGTCATGAGCTTATGTGTGTGTGACATAAAGGCCTAAAGAGAAGACATCTATGTCCAGCATATGCACCTGCATCTCAGAGTCATCCTGACAATGTTTCAGGGGCAGCCTGGCCTTCGCATCCTGCCCTGCCCCCTCCTACCTGATAACCCGCCAGGTGGAGGTCCCTGCCCCTTCTCCCTGACAAATCTTCCACAATCTCCCAGATGCAGCCCAGTATCTGCATTTCAAACACCCTGCTCCATATCCCCATTCTCCAGGGGATCCTGCTCACCCTTCCTCTGAACCCAGGATGGCGCCAGCTAGGCTTCCTCCTGTCTGATACCTTCAAGGAAACACTCAGATAGGAGCTTCTCAATATTTACAGCCATAAAATCCTTTGTTTCAGGAGGAGATGTGTGAAGACAGAAACCCATCTCCTTAAACACCCCCCCACCCCCCCCACCCCCACCCCCGGCCTCAACCGGACTGTGCGCTCAGCCCTCTGCCTCTCTGCTGAGCTGCCCACCTGGTCTGGCCAGGTGTACTCTCTCCACTCAACATGTAACCTCACTCTCCCCCCCCCCCCGCCCCAGTCTCTCAGGCTCTGTCTGGAGAGGTGCCCATCCATCCTTATGGATGTCCCTTCCCTAATAAACCTTGCTATTTTACCTCCCACTACTCTCTGTCTCACAGCTGAATTCTTTCTTGCGCGAAGACAAGAACCCTGCAAATTTCTCCGGTAACAATTAGGACTTCCGGATTGGAGTCAGGTGGACAAAGCAGGTGACATCTACCACACTTGGTGTCTGATTCCAGCAGGTGCCACGTGGTGGTGTGTGTGGGGGGGAGCAGTACCTGTCCAAGCTTTTGTCTTTGTTACCTTTGCACTTGCGGGGTGGTGATCCCCCAGTGTGTGTTTTGTGGACCCCAGGAGCCCGCTGGCTTATCTCAAGGTTCTTCAGACCCCTGTTGCTGCCACCTAAGTAAATTTGTTTGTCACAAACATGGCGCTGCTTTCCCCAAGCCATAAGAGTGGTTATGTTGTAGGAGATCCACCCAAGTCATCATTTCATTCTAGTGTATGTGGAGATTTTGTCCTCTGTCTTCGCAGAGGGTAAGAAATGTGCAGGTGTTCTCAGGTTGGGCTCCCCAGGATGGTTTGCAGTCCACATGGAGGACACAGGGGCAGCCCTGTTTCCTAGTGCCCGGTGAGCTGTGAGCCGCTAGCCGCTCTGTGACTTCTGCAAGATGATCAGGCTGCGCAGGCGAACTTTGCCAGCCTGTTGCTTTAAGAAAGCAAGAACACGTGCTTGTCCTTCTTCTAAACAGTTTCCCTGATGTCTCTGCTAGGTGAGAAAAAGGAGAGAGGAAAACAGGAGGGAGGAAGGGGAGTTACCGGCCTGCCGGCCTCGTAAGCCCTCGCTGCTGGTTCTCGCCTTCTAAGAAAGGACTTTGTTTTCTTAGTACTTTTGATGGCTTTGTGTGACAGCAGTGGCAGCCAGGGTATGTGAGTGGGAAAGCGGGCTGTGCAGTGTGAAAATCAAAGGATGGCCAGGACTGGCCCCGTCCCTGGCCCTGGCCTCCTTCTCTTAACCTGGCTCCTCCAAAAGCCAATAAGGTGGTTAAACATTGACTTTGGAGGCCTCCTTTGGGAATCTGTGTGTTCCAGCCCTCCCCCAAGCAGAAGAGCAGGGGGAGGGACGCAGGCCCTCACCACCATGCTGAAGCCTACGTGCAGGCGCTGACGCTGCTTCCCGGAATGGGACACAGATAAGAAGCCGCTGGCTGGGCTCAGGTTTCACGTGAACTTCACCACCATTGGCAAACCCTGTGTCATAACTGCACTTAGCAAGTTTCTAGTGCTGGCTTTCCTGAGCGCTATGGATTTGGAGAGAGAGAGAGGGAGGGAGAGAAGGAGAGAGGGAGAAAGAGAGAGAGAGAGACTGAGAGAAGGAGAGACAGAGAGGGAGAGAGAACTCTCCCCCATGATTTCCTGTGGGTAATTATTTTGGAAACCCCTGCTGGCCCATTTTGCCCTGAAGAGGGGCTGTGGTTGGGATGAGTTTATTACCTTGGTAGTAAAAGTTTAACTTAATCTGCAATCTCCCTTGCAGGATTTTTTTGACCTGTAGGAGAAAAATGGCATTTAAGACACAGGTGATCCAGCAAGGGAAGAATTAGCTAAGGCTGATGGAGGGTATGCAGAGCCCCAGCCAGGCCAGGCCAAGCAGGGCAGGCCCCTCCCCACATCCCCCACTTCACCCCTGCCCAGCCTCCAACCTGGCCTGGGAAGCCCCCAGCTCTCAGCTTCCTGGGTGAGTCCAACCAAATGTCATTTCCAAGCGGGGCCTGTGGGCCAGGCTACTCATATGTCAGATTCCCATTCTCTGTTGTGTATCATGCACTGCCTGCATTTCCACAGAAGTGTGTGAGTCACCGCCCCCCCCCTCCGCCCCTGGGTGGGGGAGGGCGCGCTGTGAGAGGGAGGGAGCAGCCACCAGCCACCGGAAGGGAGAGGTGGCAGGAGCCTGTTTATAGCTTTCTGAGTAGGCTTTCTTTTCCATAGGTTAATTTTTATCTTAACAACCAAGATAAGCTTGTGTGGCCTTTTAAAAAGAAACCTCTTTAAATACAAGGGACTATTTGAACTTGGTTTTAAAAAGCCAAGGGCATTTTTTTTTTTTTTGTGGTTCTCCGTTTATAAATAAAACCTATCCATAGTTGTTTAATGAGCAAGTAAAATGCCTGTGACTGTTTTTAGTGCATTCCCTGAAGGCTGGTGCACGGGCAGCTCTCTCCTCCCTCCTGCCGCCTGGGGATGGGTCAGCTACACGCCCAGCATGGGTCACGGAGCCCAGGGCTCCGAACAGATGGGGATTCTCAAGGCGAATGCTATTCTGGTGCACTAACTTAGGGAAAAGATCTAAAAATAGCCTTGAATGAGCAGAACCTACAAAATACGTTGTCAGCTTCTTTCTCCTCCTGCCGGCTTGGAAACAAAGCTGTCAGCGGTTTCTGTGAGTGGAGGAATCGGTACTTTCTTTATTTAGAGAAAGCAGTTCCACCAAGCCTGTAATCGGGTACCTTTAAATCTCTACGTGTCCACAAGCCACCACCTGTTGCTCCAGAGGCTCTGACGCTTATGGGACCAGCTCGCTGCCTGGGGCAGGGCTGGGGCCTGGGAGCAGTTCGTCTCCCTCCTGGGTCACCAGCTGATGCGGTAGCAGTAGCTCGGGTTTTCCATCCACCTGCAGAACCTGGGGCCCAGGCGCTCCCAGCCGCAGGCAGCCCAGGCTCCAGGCCCTTTTGCACAGAAGCGCTGCCGGAAACAATGTCTGCTCTCCGAAGGGGTCTGGGTGCTGAGGTCCAGAAAAACCCTCATCCAGGGAGGGCGGGGCCTCAGGTGAGTGCAGGTAGCAACGGGCCAGAGCGCTGGGTTTTAGGGGGTCATTCAGCCCTCAGCGTCCAGAGGGGTCTGCACCTGCCCACTCAACCAAGAGCACCTGGACCCGACGTGCACAGACTTGCTTTCTTGTCCCGCGTCCCCAAGCAGCACAGGATGACAGCTGCTTACGTGGCATTTACCTCGCGTTTGGTGTTCTGCGTCATGCAGAGGTGAGCTCATGTGTACAGGAGGATTGCGTGGGTGTGCTGCTAATCAACACCATGAATACAAGGGACGGCACATCCCAACGGAGGGGCATCCTGTTACCAGTCTCCCGCGGATGCTGAGGTTCGGCTCTGCTTGGAGCCACCTTCATGGCGGGGAAACTGTACGCGAGGGGAACAGCCGAGGGCCGTGGTCCCCATCCTAGTGCGTCAGCACTATTTTTGTGAATGGGTCCCACGTGCTAAGGGGTATGTGTGTGTGTGTGTGTGCACACGCGTGCGGGAACAGGAGAGCCGCCCCCAAGGACATGGAGCCCAGCAGCTCCAGGTCCTGCCGAAACCATGCTCAGCCCCCCAGAGGAACAGCCTAACCCGACTGCTCACCCACAGTGCTCAGTCTGCTGCCTCAGCAACTCTCCAGTCACTTTTACCGTATTTTACCCTCCTGCGCCTCCTTATAGTGGGGACAGCTCCCAGTGCCGCCATGCATGTCTGCACGCACACACACAGCTGCTTAGGAGAGGGATCCCCCAGGGCCAGGGCCGGTGACCTAGTGACCCAGCTGAGGACCAAAAGGAAGCAAGGAGCCGCTAGGGGGTTGGGCTTCCTGGGAGCCAGCCTGGGCTGTGTCTCATAACTCCACCCTTTCCACGGGAATCAAGTATGCCCACTTTCCCATGATGCACCTGTGCCTCATTCCAAATCAGGAAGTAGGAGACACCATGTGGAGGTGCCAAGAACCTCCCAGGAAGCCTCCCCCACACTGAACCCCTCCCCCCCATTTGTATATTCATCTGGGGCCCCACCTCCTGTCCTGTAAAGGGGACTGCTGTTGCGTGGGAGACTGGCCCCTTTTGCCCTTGGCTTCTGGCTCTTGTTGGTTGGTCTGACCTCTCCGGTTCTCTCGAGCCACTTGTGAGCCACTCGTGTTGGGCAGGTCTCCCTGTGGGGCGGCCCACGGCCACGTGCGAGTGTGCGCTCACTCTCTCACTGTTGGACAAGTCCCGCTCCCCCTTGTGCACTGTATTTATGCCTCTGCTTTGAAGTCTCCCCTCTGTGGGAACAAGGATATGGAATATAATAATTAACATACACACACACTTAAGAATTGTTTATTGGGGCCAATGTTATAGTGCAGTGGGTCAAGCCACCGCCTGGGTGTCGGTTCCTATCCCAGCTGCTCCTCCTCTGATCGAGCTCTCTGCTAATGCACCTGGGAAAGCAGCAGAAGATGGCCCAAGTCCTTGGGCTCCTGCACCCACATGGGAGACCCAGAAGAAGCTCCTGGCTCCTGGCTTTGCAGCGGCACAGCTCCAGCCATTGCAGCCAACTGGGGAGTGAACCAGCAGATGAAAGACCTCTCTCTCTCTCTCTCTCTCTCTCTCTCTCTCTCTCTCTCTCCTTCTCTCTCTGTGTAACTCTTTCAAATAAATATTTAAAAAATTATTTATTAGAGAGTTTTTCCATCTGCTTGTTTGCTCCCTGAATGCCTGCAACAGCCAGGGCTGGGCCAGGCCGAAGTCAGCAGCCTGTAACTCCATCTGAGTCGCATACATGGGTGGCAGGGACCAGGTACTCGGGCCACCACCTGCTGTCTCCCAGGGTGCACATTAGCAGGAAGCTGGATCAGAAGTGGAGCTGGGGCTTGAACTCAGGTGTTCGAATGCAGGACATAGGCATCCCAAGGGGCGGCTACCCCAGCTGCCTGCTCCATTTGTTTACATTGTTTATATAAAGTCAGATGTCACCAAAGGGCTGCAGATCCTAAGGCAGTGAAAGCGTGGCCTACCTATATAAGCAGAGGTTCTCTACAGAGTAGCAAGTGTGTCTGGGGACAACAGAGGAACAAGTGTGCCACAGTGAGTACGTGCAAGTTCAGAAGACCGAGGCCAGGCAGTGGTCTTAAAGGCAGTAACAAGGGGGACCACATCAGATTCTGCAACAATCGTCGCTAGCCTCAGGGGTCCTCGGAGGGTCTATCCGCAGGCAGACGTCCTCCAGAAGCATTTTCTGGGCAAGGCTGGGGTGTGCCTGTGCAAGGTGCTGGCTCAGGGGGTCTTCAGGGATCACTCTCATCAGGCGGTTTTGTGTGAGGGCTTCTTGGGGACCTCTCGGCTCTATTATTTGTTAGGGTTCACACAAGAGACTCCGTGGTGACTGACAGCTGTCACAGGGTGTTGTGTTCACGTGTGTTCCCAGCGAGTGAGGGGGAGGGAGATAGCGGTGACCTTCTGCCCCTGGCTCTGCCCCAGTCTTTTCTTCAGGCCCAGAGGACATGAGCGAACTCCAAGAGTCAAAAGTATCTCACAATCAGTTAAAAGAGTGCTGTCAACAAGTCTAGGTCCTACGGCATCATCTTTAGAGGAAATGAAATCCTACAGAGGAATAAAAAGAATGTAATACTTCGAAACCAAAACGGGGGCCTGGTGTTGTGGCACAGCAGATTAAGCAGCCACCTGCGATGCCGGTACCCCATAGGGGTGCCGAGTTCCAGCTGCTCCACTTCTGATCCAGCTCCCTGCTAATGCGCCTGGGGAAGCAGTGGAAGATGGCCCAAGTCCTTGAGCCCCTGCACCCACATGGGAGTTTCAAGCTCTTGGCTCTGGTCTTCACGTGGAGAAAGTGGAAGCTCAAGTTCAAAGCTTCTGAAAGCCTGGGCTTAAAAAGACAAGCTCACCTCTACCACGTCCTGGTGATCAAAGGGAAAAGCAAGTGGACAGCTGGCCTCTTGGGCCAGCCTAGGGAGGAAGTATGGACAAAAAGCTCAGGCCTGGCACCTACGAAATAGCCTCTACACAGCTGCTGATTGCATGGCTGTGAGCCCGTTAGCCGTGGGCTAATACTCATGCTGCAGCTGCTGTGTGTCCGCCCTGTCCTAGGGAGCAGAGACTCTCACCATACGGAGAGTGCATGTGGGTGCTGGCCAAGGCAGGTGTTGTGCAGGGAATGCACTATGCCCAGACATTAGCAGCCCCTACCCCACCTGCAGGACCAGGTGGATCTCTGCACATGTTTGAGATGGTTCAGGGCCCCTGATTCATCTGCCTCAGGTCAGTCTCTCTGGAGTCGCCACCACCCCTGTCCTGCCCCAGGATGTGTAGCCCGGATCCGCCCCCTCTCCTCCTACCTCCTTCAGGTCGGAGTATTTGGGGGCAGGGGGCTTTGCCAAGGTGAGGACCATATCATGCCATGTTCCTGGGCCTACCTGGACTGTGGAGAACATGATGGCTCCTGAATAGTGCACGGGCTGCCAGGCCTCGCAGGTGCACGACGGATATCACAGAGCCATAAGTAAATTCACATTTGCTTTTGGATGGGCAGATTCTTCAAGTCTCTTGGGCCTCTTCTCCAGGACGACAGAGCCTCCTGCCTACTCCTGGCCACCCTGTGCCTCCATCCTCTTGCTCCCCTCCCCCAGGGCCGCTAGTTTTCTGGAGAGAGGAGTTCCCCTTTCTTGTGTTGCCCTGAAGCCCCTTATTTCCCCTCCCCCACTCCCTTTCCCCAGGACCCCCTCTGCAAGCATGTCTTAGGACTTACCTGGGCACTCGCCCCCTGAGGGCAGTGCTGGTTGCTTGTGACATTGAAAACTATTGACCCCTGAAACTGGTAGCTGCAGGATTAGGGGTGGGACATGCCAGGAGGGCTCCCTGGAGGAAGTGGATCTGCTCAGGGCTAATGGAGTGGCCAGAGAAGACAGTGAGAAAGCCCATGGGAGGCCAGCCTCTGAGGGCAGAGGTCTGTTTGTGGAACTCCTTGTACAGCTCTCAGCCCTAACGGGGTAGTACAACCACCTAGGGGAGGTTTCCAAAAAGTCCCCTGCCCAAGCTCCTTGCCCTAGACCACTTAATCAGAGTCTCCAGGGATGGGACCCAGGCATGGGTATTTTTGAAAACTCCCCAAGTTATTATCATGGGATGGCCACTTATCAAGACACGGTGAGAGTCATGGATTCAGAAAATCAAAATGTGGTTAGTTTCAATCAACTAACACTTGGTAGAACCCAAACTGTAGACAAGAAGAGTGTCCCAGCATGCAAAAGCACATTCTGCAGGACTCACAGCCAAAGCCTCCCTGGGCCTCTGAGCCCTGCTGTCTCCACCGAGGAGGAAGCCAGGCTCCCTACAAGCAGGTGCACGCTTACTCAGCACACGGCATCGTAGATTTATCTGATCAGTGAAATAAACACCCAACCTGAGACCAAAAGTCTGGACTGGACGATGTTATGAGTAACTCCAGACACTGTGAGTGGCTCAGGACCCCCGAGAGACACGGAGCAGCTGTCTGGGCCACTTGTGCAGTGCACGTGTTAGTGTGACACCGGCAGGACATGCATAGTGTGTCCTAGGAACTGTGCAGAATCTGTCTGCATTCTCATTTTGGTAGCAGGACTGAAAAATAGAAACCAAAAACCAAGAGACAGAGAGAGAGAGAGAGAGAGAGAGAGAGAGAGAGAGAGAGAGGAAGAAGAAGAGGAAGAGGAAGAGGAGGGGAGGGAAGGAAGGAGAGGAGGGGAGGGGAGGGGAGGAGGAGAGCAGGGGATGAGAAAGGAGGGGAGGGGGGAGGAGAGGGGAAAAGAGGAGGGGAGGGGAGGGAAGGGGAGGCAGAGAGAAGGGGAAGAGAGAGGAGGGGAGGGGAGGGAGGAGGGGAGGAGAGGAGCTGAATGGGATTCTTACAGCTTCACGTTCCGGGTGGAAAGCTGAAGTCATGAAACCAGACAGATCTCTCTTTCTTTCCCCTGATTAATTACAGGTTGTAAAGTCAGGGTGTGAGCTGGGTGCAGCCTTCTTGTTTTTCAGACCGGCGTTTGCCAGCGCCGGGGTTTCATCACCTTCTCAGGTGTGCTGCAATTGTGCGAAACGCGCCCGGCTGCACTTGCCCATCTCCGTGTTGCTGCAGGGATGGTGCTGTGCCGTGGAGCCACTTGCATCATGTCGTGGGCAGAGGAGCCATCCCACTGCACCGTCTCATCCGAAAGACAAGATGGAGCTGCTTCTGAAAGACAAGTAGCTTCTTCTGTTTTTCTTTTCTTTTTTTTTTTAAAGTAGTAACCTTAGAGATAAAAGCACTAAAAAAGAAACTAAGAAACACCCAGAGTCCCCCACTCACCCAGCAGCGTGCCTCAGCCACCTTGCAGGATTCTGAGCACGGCGCTGGCATGGAGCGGATCGTGGATTTCAGACAGGGTTGTCTGCTTTGCGTGGGTGGGCGCTTCCTGCCTTGTTTTCCTGGTCTGTGAACTCGAGAGAGCAATGGCAACTCATGTGACAGCCTTGTTCTGAGAGTTAGATGCATTCCTACACGTAAGGGGCTTCGAACTGTGCCAGACAAGATGGAACTCCATGCCGCTGACTGCTATTAATCCCATGGCTCTTTCCACTCTTCCTATGCTTGTAAAAACTGACACGCACACACGTATGCCAGCAAGTCCATACTCACAAAAATGTACCTGTATGTAATGTGCACACAACCATGCACACATGTGCACACATACATGTGTGCACACATTCCAACAAGCCCGTATATTTGTGTTTAAACACACATAAGTGCACACTTGAGCACACATGAACACACAAGGACACACATCTGTGAACACACACACACGTCTCCCCACAAATGACAAGTATCGTACTCTGCATAGTTTGCCACCTGGGCTTGGCTTCTTCTGAGTGAATATTCCCCCCACCCCCGGTCACACCTTCCCATAGGACCACTGTTCCTAAGAGCTCTCTCCCTGCCTTGAGGGACATGTGATGGTTCTGAGGGCTCACTGTCACCCTCTGTGTTGGGAATACTGTCAAGTTGCTCTGCAGAATTCATGCCAGTTTGCCTTCCCACTGGAGAGCGCCTCTCTCTCTACATCCTAGGAGTGGACGCAGACCTGCACCTGCCCGTCTGATCACCAGGACATGTTCTCTAATTCTTTTCCTTTGCATTTCCATAATCGCTATTTATGTTAAGGCTTCTCCTTTGCCTTGTGCAATGTGTAAGCACCATTGTGAACAATGTCACTGTCTTCGTCTTCCAGCTGAACCCCTGTGTAAGTGGAGTAAACATGTTCAGGCGGTCTCCAGCATGCCCCGACCGGTCATTTGCCAAATGAGCACGCTTAGGTGAAGGCGTTCGAAACCTGAATCCTTCATGTTGCTCGAGATGGCATTATCCTGGAAGCGCTCTCCCTACACACCGAGATGAAGGTACCCATTCAAAACCTGTTTACGGGGCACCTTCCCTAAGTCAGGCACATGTGTTTTTTAAGCTTTTGGGTGACATCAGTAAACATCAGTGTTAAAAATTCCTTGCCCATGGTGCTGGCACTGTGTCATATCAGGTAAAGCTGCCACCTGCGGTGCCGGCATCCCATATGGGCACCAGTTCAAGACCCGGCTGCTCCACTTCTGATCCAGCTCTCTGTTATGGCCTGGGAAAGCAGTAGAAGATGGCCCTTTGTGTCCCTGCATGAATGTGGGAGACCCAGAGGAAGCTCCTGGCTCCTGGCTTTGGATCAACGCAGCTCTGGCTGTTGTAGCCATCTGGGGAGTGAGCCAGTGGATGGAAGACCTCTTTCTCTGTCTCTCTGCGTCTCCTCTCTCTGTGTAACTCTGACTTTCAAATAAATAAATAAATCTTTAAAAAACATTCCTTGACTGTGTGGAATTTGGATTTGTCTTTGATCGTATTTGTATTTGGGTGACACAGATGAAGAGTACATGGCCTCTGGTGGCTGCTGCAGACCGGAATCCTCACGTGCCAAGCCCACACAGGACTGGTGGGCAGGGATCTGCACTCCTGATGTCCCCAAGAGCCAAAGGAAGGACCAACAGGTGGCACCCCAAGACCCCTGAGCTCTCCTATGTCCACATAGGAAATGAACCCCAAAGGTGCCTGCCTTGTCTGAGCTGCACTGCAACTGGTAGTAAAATCAAAGCCACTGCCCAACTTCCCACAGGGCAGCTCGGGGAGCCCTCAGAACCTGCTCCCTACCACAAAGCATTCACACACTTTGGGATCCCCCTTGGGGTCCCTGTAGAGTCCAACTAAGGGCAGATGGGTTTGAGACCCATTGAGACCAGCCTTGGGCCCACATTATCTCCCATGTCTGGCTCGCAGAAGCTGGTGGTGATGGCCCTTGTCTCCCCAGGTCTTATTTGAAAGAACCCAGCAAAGAATGTAATGGCTTCCCCTCAGCTGAGGCTCTTCCCTCTGGGCCAAGCAGCAGTCCTGGCTGGGTGGCAGATGTCCCTGGGCTGGCCAGGTGCAGAGGCTCACCTGGGCCAACACACGTAGGATTCTAATTCCACAGCAGCTCCCCCCAAACAGCATGGCCCGGGAAGCGAGGTGATTTCCCAAACCCTTAGGGGCTTCTTCTAAAAGAGAGTCAAGTCACGGGTGGCTTTGTAGGTCTGATGTGTGAGTGACAGGGCTGGGCCCAGGCCTGTGCCATTAGATGGTTCATGCACGTATCCTATCGCAGCCGCAAGGAGCCCTGGCAGACAGCTGCCCTGTTAGTGGAGTTGGGGGAGTGCCCTGGGGTGTGAGGCCCTGTATGAGTGTCCTGTGGTTGCATCCCTAGCTTGGTGGCTTAAAGTGACCCAGATTGTGTGTGTGTGTGTGTGTGTGTGTGTGTGTGTGTTGGTGGGAGGTTGCTGCCGAGTTGTTTGTGCTGCTCGTGTATTCAGGGCGCTGGGTGACTTGTTCGCGGCTGTTTTCCACCATTCTGTCTTCACCCTGTGGAGTGTACCCTTTGCTGTGCAGAAGCGTTTCGCTTGGATAAAATCCCGTGTGTCCACTCTGGCTCTCCTCGCCTGTGCGCTTGGAGTAGCCACAGTCTACGACAATCTAGAATATATTTCAGAACCACTGCAAGGGTCCGAAGGTTCTCAACACAGAGAAATCATAGATGATGGAGGGGAAAAGCTAACCTACGTGACCTCATCCTCACACGTGGGACGCAGGCATCAGGTTATCCTGCCGTGCCCATGACATACATACAATTATTACGGGTCAGCCAGGACAGTAAACCAGAGCACAGATTTCCTCGCTGACTGCTCTGGATGCTGAAGTCCAACATGAACCAGACCTGGCGGAAGGCAAGGTGTGGGTGGGAGGCTGCAGGGAGAATCCTTCGCATTGTGAATTTCTAGCTTCCACAGGGGGCTGGATGTTGGTCCCTCCCTCTGCTTCAGAATGCAAACGTCCCGCCTGCCAATGAGTCCAGCTAGGACCAGTTCCTGTGCATGGCCATGGTCTGGGCTGAGGGGTCCCCAGGTGGTAGGCACTGAACCCCAGCCCTCTCTGTCCAGAGACACCGTGGGTCCTTGTGAGGGAGGACAAAGCAGCCAGGGTGGCTGGGGGGGACACAGGACAGATGACAGTGACAGAAAGGGCCAGCCTCACGTATTGCCAGGGAGGCATCATGCTCTGGGTAGGGACTGGACAGGTGTCACAGCAGGGCTGGGAGCAGGAGGAGGAGGTTCTCATGGGCTGACCGTGAACTCTGTGTAGGGGCAGGGGCAATGAGAGTGCAGGGGAGCCAATGGAGCCAGCACCAGGAGGACAGAAATTACCTCCTAACCCTGGCCCCAGGGGATCCGGTCCAGGCAGAGGTCTCTGCAGGCCATGGAGGGGCGGGGGCAGGTTCTCTATTTTGCCTTTCTTACTGCCCTCATTGAGCGATCGCCTGTAGAGACGAATTTCCCATTTCAACTCCTTGGGGACCACAGGGACTTTGCAGAGACTTCTTTGCCCACCCTGACAACTCCTGCCCTTCCTTCCCCCGCTCCTCTGCAGCCTCGGATCCCTCTTACCCATGTTTGGAGGGCTCACTGCTGAGTGTCATGGGTGTGGGCAGTGTCTCCCCCATCACAGGTGACTGCCCAGGGCACTGTTTGCAGACAGCACCAGGGAGGCCTGAGACGCCCCAGGGAGCCCCTGGGAGACCTCTTGTCTCCCACTCAAGGCTGGTTTTACACCTGCGCCCACTGGGCAGTGTGCGTTTTGTGCTCAAGCTACTTTCGGACAACTGTGAGCCTTGGGCTGTGCCTAGCCATTTCTCTGGTGTCACAAGGGAGATGCCCCTGGACTGGCCAGTCCCGTGACCCCAGGCCCTTGGGAGGAGCAGGATTGCACCCACTTCTCCTGAAATGCCCCCACTGCAGGGTGGAGCCCGGGGCGGAGCACTCCACCCTGGAGTTCTAAACCTGAAACCTTCCTGTTGCTCCAAATGGCATTAAATGGGGTGAGCGAGCACTCCAGCAAGTCCCAGGTGCCGGGTGGGCTTTCTGCACGAGCGGGATCCCCATGGCCTCACTGCCTGAGCTTTTCTGCCCACCTCACATCCTGCACAGCTAGGCCCTGTCGGGGGGGGGGGGCACTCAACAAAGATTGATAACGGCAGGGGCACTATGGGCCAGGCTGTGCCTGGTTTTGCACCAAGCACCACGTGGGTGCAGCATCTGGAATCTACCAGCCAGATTCTGAAACTGCCACCCTCTGCTGGCTGTGGCTGTCCAGCCCTGGTCTGTGACCTCTGAGCTGGGAAAAGCTAGGGCCCCTCCTCTGCACCCTTCATGCTCAGCCAGACCCAGTTATGGCCTGAGCTACATTTCCCAAGTCCATCTGGCTCAGAAACATCCCTGGAAAACCACAGAAATGACACAGGGCCGGCTTCCTGGCAAACACAGCTTCCCGAGCCAGGCGTGGCGGGCCACAGATAGGTTTACCGTGAAATCAAGTATGACAGTGACGTTCACCGCGTCTTCCAACAGGCCTGCAAAGGTGCAAGAGAGCAGCACTGGAGTGTTTCAGGACCCTGTAGATAGGGCGCTGCCTGCCCGCTCTGTACAAGGAAACCTTCTGGGAAGAAGAGTGAGCCCCAGGCCAGGGGCTGTGTGATCGCTGCACCCTGGGGCTCCCGCCACGAGGTGGAGGCTGCAGAAGAGAAAGACTGTGTCATTTCCAGTTTGCATCTGTAAGTAACCACATGTAAGTGAGGCTGGAGGCTGAGTCAGAGAGACAAAGAAGTTTCAAGCACTCTTGCCGCCCGCGGCTGAGACGAATCCTGGTCTCTCTGCTCTCCTGCAAAGCCTGGGAACACCATGCAGCCAGGTGTCCCGCTGCTCCGGGCTCACCCACTTGGCCACAAAATCGCTGTCTCCTAGCCACGGGTGAGAATCCCCTCTCCACCTGTTCGTGGGTCCTCGAAGGATCTCACAGGAGGCCTGACTGCCCAGGCACACCCCAGACTTCAGCATCTCCTGGCACATTAACTGAAAACCATTTCTTCTTCACTTTGAAAACACGGTGGAAGGCTGGGGGCAAGGGGACCGAGACACGCACAGGGGCAGCTTTGGAGGCATTAAAAGCTGTTTTCGGTGTCGGCTGCGCCGTTTGGAGGGAGCGATGTCCTCAGGGGCTAGTGACCTGTGATACGTGGGCAGCATCCCGCCATGCGCCCAGTCCCCGGTTCTGGAATGGTGTGATATGATCAATCTTGAAGGAAGGGCCAGTCCCGGCAGGTCTCCCTCTCTCCTGGTCCTGGACCAGTCCTTCTGCAAGCCAGCAGGGACGTGAGTCTACATACACCGTCCCCATGGGCATGGGGCGGTCGTGCGACATCGCTATGAAGGGTCGCCGTGTATGTCTCCGTGGCTTGTCGGGACCTTGTGTCGGAGCAGACAATGTTCTGCAGCTCCCAGGGGGCCACGCTGGGCCAGCGCCGGCAGCGCCCCACCCCAGGTTTTCCACACTCGTTCCCACTTCAGCTGTGAGCAATCTTTTTATTGTTCCTATAAACCACTGGTGCTATCAGACTGCCAGCCAGAAAATCCTTTGTGGGACCACGCATCCTGATTTTCAGCCACCACGGTGGTGGCGGCTGCAGTGCGTGTGGCTCTTGGGGCTTCTGCTGCAGTCCCTCTGTGGGAGACTGGGCGGTGCTTGCCCCTGGACATCACGCAGCCCCGGATGATGTTCATGGGGTCAGGGCCACTGGTGGAAGCGACTTGCATCCTCCAGGAAACACACTGAGTTTTCATTACCAGCTAAAACCATTCTCATCACACTGTCACAGACATCTGAGCAGGAAGGTCCCTCAGCTACAGTGCAAACCACAAGGCTTCTTCAAAGAAGTCACATGTACAAGCTTATAAAATTCTGCACCATGCACCTGTTGACATGAGCACAGGCCCACGGATCTCACTGCATTTTCCTTCCAACATTCTTTATTCCTTTTTTTTTTTTTTTTTACAGGCAGAGTGGACAGTGAGAGAGAGAGACAGAGAGAAAGTCTTCCTTTTTGCCATTGGTTCACCCTCCAATGGCCACCGCGGCTGGCGCGCTGCGACCAGCGCACCGTGCTGATCCGATGACAGGAGCCAGGTGCTTCTCCTGGTCTCCTATGGGGTGCAGGGCCCAAGCACTTGGGCCATCTTCCACTGCACTCCCTGGCCACAGCAGAGAGCTGGCCTGGAAGAGGGGCAACAGGGACAAAATCCGGCTCCCCGACCGGGACTAGAACCTTGGGTGCCGGCACCGCAAGGCGGAGGATTAGCCTATTGAGCCGCGGCACAGGCTCTAACATTCTTTTAGTACCCATCCCTCCCCCCCACACACATGGTTTTTCCAGGGTCCTACTTAATAACACTTAGATTTCTGCTAAGCCAATCATTGGGTTTGCTGGGTTTTCTTACCCACATTTAGTATTTTTTTTTTGAGAAAAAATAATTTATTGTCAAATTTGGCAAGCACTTAAAACACATCATGGGATGAACTTGAACGTTATTGATCTGGGAGCTGAATTCGTTTTCCCTGGCTCAGAAGAGCCATTTCTGCAGCAATGGAGCTGGCATCCGCTGCAGGAGTCTCCTGAGAGTGTGAACTTGCTGATTCTAGTGCTTCGGAGAAGTCCTTTTCTTGGGACGCTTTGTTAGGTTTTGGTGAGAGGTCATGCTGCTCTCGTAAAACATGGTGGGATGTGTCCCCTCCTCCGCAGCTCCCTGGAATGCGTGCTGTACCATTGGTGGCGTTGCTTCTTTCAACATCTGCTGAAATTTACTTTTGAAACCATCGGGGCCTGGAGCTTCCTTGGTTTATGACAACAAATCCAATTTCTTTAACGAGTAGAGAGCCATTAAGATTGCCCCTTTCATCTGGTGTAAAAGTTGGTAAATTGCTCCTTTCAAGGAATTTGTCTATTTCATTAAGCTCCAGATAGACTAGTATAAAGTTGCTCTCCAAATTGGATTATCCCTTTCATATCTATGATATCTGAAGTGATCACTAGTCTCTCATTTCTGATGTTTGTGATTTGTGTTATTACTATTTTTTCTTGATCAACTAATAGTGAGTTTCTCTATTTGTAAATTTAAAAAAATATTTAAATTTCTTTCTTTACTTATTTGGAGAGGAGAGAGAAAGAGAGAAAGAGAGAAAGAGAGAGAGAGAGAGAGAAAGAGAGAGAGAGAGATTCTCCCATCCTCTGGTTCATTTTTTTTTTTTAAAGATTTATTTTATTTATTGGAAAGAGGGTTACAGAGAGAGGTAGAGGCAGAGAGAAGAGGTCTTCCATCTGCTGGTTCACTCCCCAGGCGGCTGCTATGGCCGGAGCTGCGCCGATCCAAAGCCAGGAGCCAAGAGCTTCTTCTGGGTCTCCCACGTAGGTGCAGGGGCCCAAGAACTTGGGCCATCTTCTACTGCTTTCCCAGGCCATATCAGAGAGCTGGATTAGGAGTGGAACAGCTGGGACTTGAACAGCTGGATTGAGAGTAGAGCAGCTGGGACTCGAACCACTTCCCATTATGGGATGCCGGCGCTTCAGGCTAGGGCGTTAACCCACTGCGCCACAGTGCCAGCCCTGGTTCACTTTTCAAATACTCAAAACAGCCTTGACCTGGGCCGGGCTGAAGCCAGGAGCCAGGAACTCAACGTAGGTCTTCCACCTCCCTTGTGAGTGGCAGGGAGCCAAGTACTAGAGCAGTCACCTGTTGCCTGCCAGCATGGACGTCAGCAGGGAGCTGGAATGGGTAATACAGCAGGAACTCAAATGCAGGGAGTCCAGTAAGAGATGTGGGTGTCCCAAGCGGCATCCCAAGCACAGCGGTGCCCGACACTCGCCCCTGTAATTTTGCCCCAGTGTTTACTTTGTGGATCTCTACTCTTTCTCTTCACGTTGGGTTCACTTTGCACCTCTTTTTTTTTTTTTTTTTTTTTTTTTTTTTTAGCTTCTTAACTCGGTTGGGATCTCAGACATTTCCTCTTTTCTCACCAACACTTTCAAAAGCGTAAATTTCCCTCCTGGGACTGCTTTAGCTGCCTCCCATCCATTGTGATGTCACATTTTCACTATCAGTCAATTTCAACTATTTACAAAATTTTTGTGATTTATTTTTTGAAACATGGATTATTTATAAATGTGTAGTTTAATCTCCAAATAATGGGGGATTTCCTCCATATGTTATTGATTTCTAATTTAATTCTGCTGTGGTCAGAAAATCTACTTTGTGTGACTTTCAGATTTTTTAAATTTGTTGAGAGTTGTCTTTAAGGTCCAGCTCCGGAGGCGTCTCAGAAAGTTCATAGAAAGTGTATATTATGAAAAAATGCTAGGAATGCAAATTTTTTTTTGCCCCAAAACAAGCTTATCTTTTTATGCCTTTCTCCATGAACATAGAAAGTATGCTTATATACTTATCCTAGTGGATTTTCTATCTGGACTTGAAAGAATGTGTGGCGTCATAGCAACGGCAGCTAGAGCCGGGTCCCCTGTGACGTCAGCGCCTCTGCACATCCACCCCTGCTCTTTCCAGCTGGTCTGTAAGTTGCTAAGAAAGGAGTGGTAAGTCTCACCGTGACTGCAGGATTCTTTCTCCCCCAACAAGCTAAGCACAGAAAGGGGCTCACTTCTTCCGGGTGATAAAGGGCATTTGTGGAAACCCCAGAGCCGGGCTGATCCTGATTGCTGAAATTCTGGTCCTCTCTCCTTAGGAGTAAGACAAAGAAGCATGGGCACACATCCTCTCATCTCTTCTGGCCACCACTGTGCTGAGAACCTAGAAAGAGCTGTAGATAAAGCAAGAGAAAGACGTAAGAGGCTTAAGTGTTGGGGAAGAAAAGGAAAAACTTTTTGAACATGACAAGATTGTTTATATAGCAAAGCTTAAGGACTCTAAAAACCAATAGTCTAAGTTGCAGGCTACAAAAATCAACTGCATATGCATATAGTGATAGCAATAGGAAACTAAATTTAAAAAATTCCAGAACATTGCTATACAGACATTGAAAAAAGCCTGAATCTATGGGGCGATTGCTCCAAATCACAGTTGAATTGGAGGACTGAGCAGTCCTACGATATCAGTTATCCTTAAAGTGATCCACAGTTTCAATGAACTCCCAATAATAATCCAGACAGATTCTGTTTCCCTAAGGTGTCCCTGAAAATGCAAAGAAGCTAGATTAATCAATTTTTTTTTTAAAGTTGGAAGACCTACATCACTTGGTTTCAAGATTTCCTGTAATGAAGTAGTGTGGTACTGCTGACAGGAGAGATATCAACTCACTGAACCTGACAGATGACCACAGGTCGGAGCTGGCCTCTGAGAGTCACTTCATGTCCAGCCAAGATGCCTGTTCAACAGGGAAAGGAAAGTATTTTCCATAACTAAATGTCTATATAGTAAAAAACTATCAACCACACTTAGCTTGTTCCACATACAAAATTCACTTGAAGTGACCTAAGACGCCTTCTTCCTGGAGCAAAGTAGAAGATAAAACCTTTGTGAGTAGGTAAACAGCTTATATAAAACAAAAAAAGCACAAGCCATACAAATGTGGATAAACTAGACTTTTCAAAACTGAACACTTTCCCTCATCCAAAGACAACATTAAGAAAACGAAAAGACAAGTCACAGCGTGGGAGAAAATTCTAGCAATACTTCTGTCGGCAGCTGACATGTGTCCTAATATATAAACAGTTCTTGAAACTCAATGTTCAAAGGACAAACAACACAATTTAGAAATGGGCAAGTTATTTGAATAGACACTTCACCAGAGAAGAGATATAAATAACCAGCTAACACATGGCAAGATGTTAACACTGTCAGTTGTCTGGGAGATGCAAACAAAGCCACAAATAGTCAGCGCTGCACACAACTACTGGGGTGGCAGAATTACAGACTGATGATGGAAAAGCGGTCTTGATGGGACTCAAAGCAGAGCAAACGTTTTAGAAAATTGTTGGACAAATCATACACCTGTCACGTGGTCCTATCTTCCCACTTCTAGGCATTGCCCACAAATAAAACATATGTCCAAACAAAGTTCCCAACATTTTCATCCATAAATCTTCATGGCTACCAGCAGGTGAATGGAAAAATCACTTTGTGTGGTGGACCAGACCGTGCACTGCTACTCAGTCACGGAAAGGAGTGAACTCTGTGTGTGTCACAGTGTACAGGAAGCTCAGAACCACTAGACTGAGTGGGAGAAGCTGGATACACAAGAACACACACTTTATGATGTCTTCTATATAAGGATCTAATAATACAAACTAAACTAGATGACAAAAACCAGGTGAGTGATGGCCTGGGGGCCGTGACTGGAAGGAGAGGCTGCAAAGGAACCCCAGGAATTCTCTGTGGATAAAGAAGATGCTCTACCTCTTGGCCATGGCAATGCCCCCCCCCCCTTTAAAAAAAAAGATTATTTATTTAAAAGGGAGAGAGAAAGAGAGAGAGAGGGATCTTCCATCCACTGGTTCACTCCCCAAATGGCCACAAAAGTCGGGTCTGAGCAAGGCTGAAGCCTGGAGCCAGGAAGTGCGTCTGGGTTTCCCACAGGGTGTTGAGCCCTCTTCTGCTACTTTGCCAGGTGCATTAGCAGGGGGCTGGATCACATGCAGAGCAGCAGCGACTCAAACCAGCACTCCGGTGAGAGAGGCCAGCGTTGCAAGCTGTGGCCTAATCTGCTGTCCACAGCGCCAGTCCCTTAGCAGTGATTTACCACTCCATGAAATGTAAACGGATGCCACGTAAGGGATGTAAGCCATACTCTTTTTTAAAGATTTATTTATTTATTTGAATTCAGAGTTACACACACACACACAGCGAGCAAGAGAGGTCTTCCATCCACTGGTTCACTCCCCAGTTGGCTGCAATGGCTGGAACTGCACTGATCCGAAGCCAGGAACCAGGAGCTTCTTCCAGGTCCCCCATGCAGATGCAGGGGCCCAAGGACTTGGGCCATCTTCTACTGCTTTCCCAGGCCACAGCAGAGAGCTGGTTTGGAAGTGGAGCAGCCGGGACTTGAACTGACACCCATATGGGATGCTGGCACTGCAGGCCAGGGTGTTAACCCACTGCACCACAGTGCCAGCCCCGTAAATCATACTTTTAATAAAATGTTTAAAAAGCTGTCTGCTTTTTTGGATGGGGAATAAGTAGGGACTGGGACACAGAAACCTGAGAAACTTGGGATTGGGAAAGTGTACCCAGCTGATATGGGTAAACAGATGTATCAGGGAACTTCAAAGCATTCAGGAACAATGGAATTAAAACAGAAGTTCATTGTGGTGAAAAAATTATTTGAAACTGATTAATAGTTTAAAAATATTATACGCTTTTCACAAACTTTTTGAATACCCCTCAAAAGCTCAGATATCAACATATTTTGCATTAAAATACTTGTCTCTTTTTTTGGCTGTTTTCTAAGATTTTATTTATTTATTTAGAGGTAGAGTTATAGACAGAGAGAGGAAGAAACAGAGAGGTCTTCTATCCACTGGTTCCAGATGGCCATAATGCCTGGAGCTGGGCTAATCTGAAGTCAAGAGCCAGGAGCTTCTTCCAGGTCTCCCATGTGAGTGCAGGGGCCCAAGGACTTGGGCCATCTTCTACTGCTTCCCCAGGCCATAGCAGAGAGCTGGATGGGAAGCGGAGTAGCCAGGCAGGCTCAGGCTTAGCCCACTATGCCACAGTGCTGACCCAAAATAGACCTATCTTTTAATCCCATTTTCCCACAAACTTTCTGTAGTATCCTAGTACAACTCATCCTTTTAGACTGAGGATATTTGCTAAAGCTTTACAAGAAGATTCGCTGTCCCTATAAAGTGAAATTTTTCTTTCTTTTAAACATTTATTTGAAAAGCAAAGTTACAGAGAGAGGAGAGACACACCCAGAAGGATATCTTTCATCTGCTGGTTCACTCCCCAAATGGCCACATGGCTAGGGCTGGGCCAAGCTGAAGCCAGGAGCCTGGAACACATGAAGTTTTCATGCATTGGATCTGTTCAAAATGACACACCCATTAATAAGGGAAGGACATGAAATCCACATCTTCTGAAATTGTCACTTACTGCATCATGAAATGTTGACATTAAACCATTTCTAGTTTTTTGGGTCACGTTTGTCCTCTAGGAAACTGGTGCTAGACAAAGAAAGAAAGAAAGCTAAATATGAACAGTCCGGATTTTGCCATGGAAGTGCATAATGCTTACTAATGTGTTGATGTTGCTGCTAAGATTAAATGTTTTCAAGGAACAGAAGATAAATGCGTCTAGATTTTGTTGTTTGGCACGCTCCGTATGTTCTAGGGATAATGCAAATTATTCTTTGAATGGCTAAATTACAAGATTTTACCTTTTCCCGGCCTTTTCTGATAAATCTTGTTGGGTGGGACACTGGTCTCAGGCCTTTTTTTGATTATGTGATTAAAGGTCACCACTTCGGGTGGGCAGCTGTGTCCGTGCTCCTGAGGCACCTGTCTCCAGTTCACGGTGGGCAGAATTCCCAGGTGGGGCTCGTGGATTGAGTCCCGTTCCAGGGCTGTGTGTGCAAGGCACAAGGGATTTGCAGTTGACCTACAAATGAGATGATCGGAGAGGTGCAAGCTAATTGTGAGACCATTTCCTCTGGCCGACCACAGAACGGGAAGCTGGAGAGATGTGTTGCTGGCTTTGAGACGGAGGAGGCCGTGGGCAAGGACCTGAGAGTGACCTCAATTTGCTGAGGGCAACCCCAGGCTGACAGCCGGCACAACAATAGTGATTTCAAGAACTGTGAGGAACCGGGTTTGGCCAACAACCTGGCTGAACTGGGGAGTGCGTTCTTTCCCTGAGCTTCCAGATAAGAGCACTTGACTTTGGCCTTGGGACAGTCTAAGCAGAGAACCCAGTTGAGCCTGCCTGGACTTTTGACCTACAAAACTGGGAGATAATAAATGGGTGTTGTGGAAGCTATAAAGTCTGCTATGCAGTAATAGAAATTTATTATTTGTTGTGTAGTGATCGAAAACTAATATAGAGCTATGATAATACAATCTTAGTAATAAACCATTTGATCTGCTCCCAGTTTTATTGCCATTGCTTGGAATAATGAGTATGCTTACTTTTGGTTTTGTTTGGTTTTATAGTTGTAGACAAGGTCTTGATTTTCTAAACAATGGAGAAAGTTCAGGTAAATCATGACCTATCTTTGAGGTTGCTCTGCTGAGTTCGTTTTCTGTTTGAGAGGCAGAGAGAGAGAGAAAGAGAGAGAAAGAGAGCGAGAGCGAGAGAGAGAGAGAGAGAGATTCTATCCACCAGCCCACTTCCCAAACACCTGCAACCACCTGGACCAGGCCAAGGCTGGGAGCAGGTAGCTCATCCAGATCCCCCACATAGGTGACAGGGACCCCATTGCTTGAGCCATCACCACTGCCTCCCAGGGTGCGTGTTAGCAGGAAATTGAAATTGTGGGTAGAGTTGGGGTTTGAACCCAGGCATTCCAATATGCGATATGCTAGGCCAAATGGCCATCCTCCCCTGTGTGCTTGGTCCTCAAAGTGAGGTCTCTGGACAAGGAACACTGGCAACACCGAGGGACTTCTTAGAAACTGAGAATCTTGGTTCCTGCCTCACACCTCCTGGTGCAGAATCTACACCGTTGTAAGGTCCCCCTTGCTGTAGATGATCCTAAACTTCAGGGAGGCATGTTCCAAGCTGCCCTGAGGGTTGCATAGTGTCTGCTTATGGATTTTAAGCCAGAAGCGTCACCTCTGAGACTGCATCCAGAGCCGAGACCTCCCTCACGGTCCCAATTCTGGATGTCTGGCCAGCTCAGGGACCTGTGTTCTCACGGAGTCTCCTCTTGGGTCCTGAAGCAGCTTGGAACATGCCCACCAGCCTCCAAGTTTTGTGTATTTAAGGAGGTCCTCGGAAGAGAGTGGCGGGTGGGGCTTAGCAGGTGTGACCCATCCTATGCACAAGTCAGAGAGCAGCAGGCCCCCTGCGACCGCTCCCCAGCCTGTGGGGGTTTCCTTCTGCTGTCCTGGTGGAGGGCTTGGAGATGGTGCGGGCAGCTTCAACCACACGCAGGGCAGGGTCCATGGGCTGCTTGTACTGTCCTCTAACCTGAGCTCACCGTGGCTGATGGGGGTGCCCTCTTCCCTCTCCTGATGACACATCCCTGACGAATGGGACTCAGCTCTGGCTGCACCTGCACTGAGCAGCGCTGCCCCTCCACCTCCTCCTGGGTCTTTGTCCAACCCTTCGACCCCAGCTGAGATACTAGATCTTTCCAGAAGCCTTGTTTGTATTCCCCCTCCTGTCGTGCCAGGGAGAGGCCCCGAGGCTCATGTCCATACAGCACTGGGCCTCCAGTGCAGCATCATCACCCCAGATTCAGTGGATTCACACAACCATTTTGCTTTGCTCACAGTTCCACGGGCCAGGGATAACTGATGTGCTTGGCTGGGTGCTTTCCCCTGGGGCTGTCTCCTGTGCACACAGTTGGAAGTCAGCTGAGAGTAACCGCAGCCGTCGGAAGGCTTGACAGAGCTGGCCACTCAAGATGGTGCACTACATTGCTGGGCAGTGGTACAGATAGGTTGTCGGCTGGGGGCTCGGGTGGGGCTGCGAAGGAGCACCCACGCCTGACCTCTGTCTCTGGCTGGAGCTTCCTCTTGGCTTGACACCTGGGTTCTAAGAGTCCCATGTTGTCAGCAAGTGCTATGGTTTGACTGTGTCCCCCGAAGGTCCTATGTTGGACACTTAACCCCCCGATTCCTCTGGGTTTGGAGGTGAGGCCTCTGGGAGGTGGTTAGGATTAGACAAGGTCACGAGGTTGGGGCCTCCTTGGTGGTGTTAGTGTCTGGCCGTGGGGTGACCTCCCCGTGTGATGATGCAGCAAGGAGCCCTCACCATATGCCGGTGCATGGTCTTCACATCCCAGCCTCCAGAGCTGTGAGTCAGATAAACCTCCATTTCCCATAAACTACTCAACTTCAGGTCCTTTGCTGTAGTAGCAGAAAACAGACTAAGTAGCAAGCATGCCAAGCCTCAAAGCTTTTCACAGCCAAGCCTGGAGCTCCCACAAGTCACAGGGCCTGTGTTTCTATTGGTCAACCAGGTCATGCCAGCCGGCCCAGATTCAAGTGGACAGGACCCAGATCCCTGCCGGTGGCAGAGACAGCACAAGGTGTGCAGCCACTCGCTTCCCCTGTCACACGTGGCCACCTCCCACGACTCTCCTCCAGCAGGGCTGGCTGCAACTGTGTGCCTTCCCCAGCACCAAGCGCAGGGCCCAGCCCCACAAACACATATTTGTGGATGGTGGAATGAATGGAAACAAGATTCAGCAGCAGCGAGGGGGAGAAAGTGGCAACTCTTGCAATGCGCAGGAGCACCCTGCACGGGATGTGTAAGGGTTTGTGCCCGTAGCTAGGCTAGTGGTAGGGACAGAGCTGACCCAAGTGTGGGCCAGCTGTCAGTCTGAGCTCCTGATTGAAAAAGCCCCATGGACTGCCCTTAGTGGGAGGGGCTGCTTGGATATCAGGGACAGTGGGCTGCAGGGGGGTGTGACCCATGCCACCCTGAACATGGCACTCAGTCTGCCCACTGTCTACTGGGGAGAAGATTCTCCAAGCTCAAACCCTTGGGAACATCCCCTTGCCAAAGATGCACACAAGCTCCCAGTATCGAGGGCATCTCTGAACCAAGGGTCCCGCTGAGTTCTTGGTGGGGTAAACAGCTGTCTGCCACCACACAGGCCAAACAAGCTTTGGTAGCCCCCAGTTAAACCCCCTCGTCTGCAGAATTTTATTTAGTGCAAAATGCTGGTTGACCCACAAACATCCTGTTTTGCTAAATACATCAACCACTCCTGGAAGCGGGCTGTGGTTTTCAAGCATGGGTTATGCCTTCCCTCCTACACACTGGCGTTTTGTTCCGGCTCTCTTCTAGGGTCGTCATACTTGGTCCCAGTCTCTCTGAACACAGGTATGTCACAGCACGATCACCGCAGACAGGCAGACCCTCACCAGGTAGCTCTCTGAGCACGAAGAAGGGTTGGGTGCAGGGAGCAAGGGGCTTGCCTCTTGAGTAGTGAGTTCCCCTTGAGAGGTGCAAGGGCTCGTGGGGTCCACCAGGTGGGACTTGCACTGTCAAGTATCTCTGATGGAAAGAAAGATTGGGGGTTCTGAGGTCAGAGAGGACAACCCCCCCAGCTTCTGGAAGCAGGGGCCAGAGGGCACAGCCACTGTGAGCCGGAAGGTGGCCAGCTGGGCCCCTGTGCAGTCTCTGTGCAAAGGGAGACGTGGGGCCAGGCAGAGAACGCCATGAGAGAGCTGTGCAGGACAACAGGCACTCATAGTTCTGCTGGTCTGCTTGGTCTGGTCTAGAGTTAAACTCCAGGACATCTCAAAGGCAAGAGTATCTCTTTGCTGTACAAATGGATGGAGCATCAGATGGGAAGGATGCTCCTGGGGCCAGGTGTTTAGCCATTTAGACGTCAGTTAGGATGGCATCCTATATCGGAGTACAGGTTCAAGTGCTGGCTCCACTCTCCATGACAGCTTCCTACTAATGTGCGCCCCGGGAGGCAGCAGGGGATGGCTTAAGTTCTCGAGTCCCTGACATTGATATGGGAGACCCAGGTTGAGTTCCTGAATCCCAGCTTCTGCCTGGCTCAGTCTTGGCTGTTGTGGACATTTGGGGGAGTGAATCAACGAATGGGTTTGTCTATCTCTCTGCCTCTCAAAAAAATGAAGTTTAAAAAGGGGGCTGGCACTGGTGCAGCAGGTTAAGCTGCCACTGTGGCACTGGCATCCTATATTGGAGGGCTGGTCTGAGTCCTGGCTATTCTGCTTCCCACCCAACTCTGCTAATGCACCGGGGAATGCAGAGAAAGATGGCCCGGGTGCTTGGGCCCCTGCCATTCAGGCGGGAGACCCAGGTGGAGTTCCAGTCTCCTGGCTTTATCCTGGCCCAGCCCCGGCTGTTGTAGCCATTTGGGGAGTGAATCAATGGAGGGGAAGTCTCTTTGCTTGTCTGTTTCTATCTCTGTGCCTCTCAAATAAAGAAATAAATAACAAATGGCTCCTTACCAATGAGAGCCACGGGGCCACAGCTCAGCTCTGGGGCTGGTTCTGGCTGAGACACTTCTGCGCAGAGGAACCATGTCTCTCCCCAGTCTCCCTGCCTCTCTCTGTAGGGTTTTATGAGGATCAGATTTGTGATGCTGCCCATGAAGTCCGTAGCACAGCGCTCAGTACAGAGCACCTGGTCTTTCTTATTCTGTGGTTTCTGTAACAAACAGCATCAACAAGTGATTAATTTCCATGTCTAGCTGAAGCTGGAAATCTCATAGCGCCCCACGTGAGAGGCTTCTCAGCTGTCACTCATCCATGACAGCGGCTTTGACTCATGGCCTGATTTGCCACAAAGAAGTCTGGATGGGAGCCTGGCCCTGGGGCTGGGTCCCACCACGCATCATCCTCTTGCAGTCCCATAAATGCCACACCAGTCTTTCAGTATCCAGGGCCTAGCTCATCCTTCCCAGAGCAGCGATGTGTGGCCATCATGGAGTTGTCTTGGATCCAAATCCTCCATGCCCGGGGTGTCAAGTGGCCACTTCTTTTCTTTGGCCCATGAGGACAGCCTGAGTCACCGGTGGTGCAGAGTGATGGGTGGCCATCACTTTGTAGTTCGCTGAAATGATTTCATTGCTCAGGGTGGTGAGTTAGGTTTACTTTTGAGAAGAGTCAGTTTCCAGTAGTTGAGGAAATAAACCCACAATAATTCTTTAACACCCAGTAACTCTCTGAACTTGAGTTGTCCTGAGTGAGGTGTGGCCAGCAAGGTCTTCCCCCAAGGCACAGGACTATTGTCTTCTCTCATCTCCTGGGAGCCAAGAGGTAAACATTCTGGAATTTTCTGCCACCTGCTTGCTGCAGCCTTTGTAGCCTACAGAGGACTCCAGGAGAGGACTCTACGGCCCCTGTCACTGCTCTGTGGAGCGTCCCTTGTGGTCCTGAATTTCTCCCGACAACCCAGGGGGTCCTGGGGGCATGGCAAAGAGGTCCACACCATCCTAGAAAGTCACCCTCCCGGTCATGTTTCTCACCTACAGATGCAGTGCGTGGTGGGGGCGCCCTCTGAGTGCGGGCATGCACCTTGCACCTGTTCAGCTCACAAAGGCTCCCTGGGAGCCAGAGACCCTTAGTTCAGCTGCAGATGGAGGAGCAGGAGACGCCACATGCAGGAACAAGATCAGTGAATGATCATGTGGGGACTGAAGTGTCCTGGGGTGGAGACAGACGTGGGGGCCCAGCCCAGGAGCAGAGCAACCATGGCGGCACCCGAGTCAGGGAACCCCCCGGGGTCCTTGGGTCCCACCCCAGGCAGGGGCAGCACCAGCTCCCCGTGCACACTGTCCCATCGTCCCCCTCGCTGGCGTGACATCTCAGGGTTTCTGCGACTTCTAGGAGGAGAGTCTGATTCTTTTCGTGGCGATGAAGAGTTGCTTGAAGATAAAAGGCCACGTTCGCTCAGGGCACACAGCAGAGGGTGTGAGAGGAGGGATTTGATGCCGATGTCACCTCGCCCCTGCTGTGTGCAATGCAGGGCAGCGAAGGCGCAGCCACAGCCCTGCAGGCACCCCTTGGGCATGAGCTCCCCTGCTCTGCGAAGAGCCAGTGGGGCCTCGTGGTGCCGACGCCGAGTTTCCTGCCGGACTCCACCTTTCGGTGACATCTGTCCCATGGCACAGCTCATCCATCCTGATGGGTGGCCTTCCCAGCAGGGGCCAGGGACATGGGCACCCTCAACAGAAGCAGGGTTGTTCAAGACCAGTCTGGCCGGGGCCCCCGAAGTCAGAGCCGATCCTGGGCTCTGCTCTCTGTCCACTTCCATTCATACCACACTTGGTCGCCGCCTCTGGCCTCTGAAAGGGTCAGCGGCCTCAGGATGTCATCTTCCTTCCTCCCAGACACCTGCTAAGCACCCCTGAGCAGCTGTCCCATGGCCCTCCCCACCCCGCTGGGTACCACTGTGGCCACTGACAACCACCGACTGTCCATAGTGGGAGAACTGGTGCCTGGGTTGGCCCGCTGTGCTGACTTTGGAGGCCTGGATGAGAATCCGAGGTGCACGGCACACAGAACTTCGTGAGATGGCATGGTTCTCCAGAACCACGCATTTGCCCAAGACAGGACACCGGGGGTCACCAGCACCCACTTGAAAATGCCTGCAAGGCCAGGTGGTAAATGCCTGTCCCTTCTGCCTCCAGGTCCCCCGAGGCCGGGGACCACCATCCCTGGGGCTGGGGGGCTGCGGTGAGCAGTGACTATGCAAGAGAGTCTCTTAGAGACAGCTCTAGAATGAGTCTGAGCCTCAGTTCGGGGCAAGAGCCAGGTGTGTTTTGAGATAGGACAGGTTCGGCTGGCCCATTTCTTTTTCCCACTGGTACTTTAGTGCACGGACTGGTAAATGAGCATGTCCTGGTAAATGACAGAATTTCTTTTTTCAATTAATTTTCCCCAGAAACCTCTTATTTAAGGCATACAAACTTCATGCATTTCTTAAATACAACTTAAGGAACATAGCGATTCTTCCTACCATATCCACTTTCTCACCTGCTCTCCCACCCTTCTTCCTCCTCCCTCTCCTATTCCCATTCTTATTTTTTACTAAAATTTATTTTCAATTAACTTTATACACAGAAGATTAACTCTATACTAAGAGTTTAACAAATAGCATGAGAAAAAAACCTGTTCCTTAATAGTTTTTTTGACTTCTCATTTGATTTCTTCGATGACCCACCGTTCGTTCAGGAGCATGCTGTTCAGTCTCCATGTGTTTGCATGTTCTAGAGATTCCTGAGTTGTTGATCCACAGCTTCATTCTACAGTGGTCTGAGAAGATGCATGGTATGATTTTGATGTTTTTGAATTTGCTGAAACTTGCTTTATGGCCTAGCATGTGGTCAATCCTAGAGAAAGCTCCATGCACAGGTGAGAAGAATGTGTATTCTTTAAATGTAGGATGAAAAGTTCTGTAGATATCTGTTAGGTCCACTTGGTCAATAGTGGTGATTGACTCTGCTATCTCCTTGCTGATTTTCTCTCTGGTTGATGTGTCCACTGCTGAAAGTGGAGTTTTGAAGTTCTCTGTTACTATTGTATTGGGGTCTAAGTCTCCCTTTAGATCCATTAACATTTCTTTTAAATAGCCAGGTGCCTTGTAATTAGGTGCATATACGTTTATAATAGTTACATCTTCCTGTTACCACAGAGTGAGGCGATTCCTCATCAGAATCTACTCTCTGTCTACTTGTTCTGTTTTTCTGGAGGACCCTGATCAACAGAGAATGGACGGGTAAGGAAGATGAGCCAGATGTCTTGTTGGGCTCCTGCCTCCTTCAATCTGTATGGTCCTGTGCCCTTCCTGGGATCTTGGAGAACAGTGAGGAGGGAGGGCCAGAGATGCACAAGTGGAGGGGGCTGGTGGGGGACCGAGAGGGGCCTGAGGGTCCGCTGAGAAGTGCTGAAGATGGTGATTTAGAGAGCAAGAAGGCAAGAAGGGGCAGAACGTGGTCAGCACACAAACCTGCATGTGGTTGGAGAGCCGCAGAGCAGACTGGAGCTACCCTGAAGTCCCCGTTCATTGGCTGGGCAATGGCTCCTCAGGGCTGTGGGATTCTGCACCCAGCGTGCAAAAAAATGGCCAATTCCAACAGACCATGGTTCAGTGGCCACTCTACAGACCCCATGCTGAAGCTTTTATACTTAAAAAAATGTAGAAAATTCTAGACTGGGGGACAAAATGGAAAATTCTACAACAGGGAACAGGTAAGCAGCTGTGTGTGGGCAGGCAACATCTCAAGGAATGAGTTAGGGAAAGAGGTGCTCTCTCTCTCTCTCTCTCTCTCTCTCTCTCTCTGTGTGTGTGTGTGTGTGTGTGTGTAATCGATGGATTTTTTCCTGAAAGAACTCACTCAGCCCTTAGACACAGCTTCTTGAGAACCTGAGACATGGGTATTTCCCGAGAGTCCTGTGCTGTCTTTATGCGGAAGAACAAGATGGGATTGTAAACGGTGGTGGTTTTGCCACAATCTGACTTGGGGGTGGGGGAACTTTGCCCTCTGGGAGAAGAACCGGCCCCTCCCACCTCTGCTCAGCCCAGCCTGGAAGTGCCCTGAGGTCCCTGAGCCCCCCCCCGCCCCGCCCCAGGGGGATATCATTTCTCCAGTGCTGGCTACCAGTGGGGGCCGGTCTGGGCCCCTTCCTCACCACGTGCACAGCCATGATCTCTAGAGCCTGCTGGGTCTGCATGTTTGTGACTCTCAGAGTCTGTTCGGCAGAGTTCCAATAGCTGGGACCTCTGGGTGGTGATGAGGTTCACGCCCCTCTCAGAGAAGACCCCGAGAGCCGTTCCCTCTGTGGGTCAGGAGAGGAGGCCACGTAAGAATCAGGAGGTGCGCTCCAGGCCCAGAATCTGTGCCTCCTGCCCCAGAGCTGGGAGGACTCCACGTCATACCGAGTCACCGCCTTTGTTGAGTCTCTCAATGGCTCCAGCCAGGGACAGTCGGTTCTCCTCTGGGTTCCTGTGATTCGATGGCACTTTCTATGGTCACCCAGAGCAATGATCTCTGCAAATTCTTCTTGCAACTCAGTCTAACACACACACACACACACACACACACAGGTCCTGGATTTAAGGGGCTGTCCTGCCTGCCATGCCCAGTCTTGGGAAACAGATCTCTTGACTTGGGAGCCACTGCCTGAGAGCCCCACACCTCCCCAGGCAGGCTGCCTCTGGCCCTCTCTAAGCAGAGCTTCTGCCACCGGGGGAAAGATGGCGCTTGGCTGAGGCTTTCTCTCAAGCAGGTGCAGCTGAGCAAATGGGACAGATGGCACCGGTTCTGAAGGTCCCTTTCCCTAACGCACCAATAGATGTCCTTACAACGAGACACTCCGTAGCACTCAGTGTCTGCTGAAAAATCGAGGTCTTTTGAAAGGACAAATTTCTTTCTTTTAAAAAAGATTTTATTTATTAATTTGAGAGGTAGGATCACAGACAGAGAGAGGGAGAGACCAAGAGAGGTCTTCCATCTACTGGTTCACTCCCCAGATGGCCGCAACAGCTGGAGCTGTGCCAATCCAAAGCCAGGAGCTTCTTCCAGGTCTCCTACATGGGTGCAGGGGCCCAAGGACTTGGGCCATCTTCTACTGCTTTCCCAGGCACAGCAGAAGCTGGCTCGGCAGAGGAGCAGCCGGGATAAGAACCGGTGCCCACATGGGATGTTGGCGCCATAGGCGGAGGCCTAGCCCACTACACCACAGCGCCGGCCCCAGACAGTCGAGTTACTTTGAGAAGATAACCCAGGCATTCAGGACTAAGCCCCACCGCACTGAGAGAAAGCACAAGTGCCCGACCTCCGTGAAGTGGCTGAGATGTTCCCGCCCGGGGGACCGCTCGGGTACTCCGCTGTGTTGTAATGGTAAGAGTCATTTAAAAGGCAAGCCCCCACAAGCCCAAATGTGGTCAAACTGTTGCAGGGAGGGGGGTGACGCACACGGGGAAGGAAGCAGAGGCTTGTGGTGCAGGGCGGGTTTCACGATGAGTTGTGCCGTTTCTCCAGAAAACACTCTGCCGACGGTCACGCCGTGCTATGGGGCAGCCGGGGGCGCTGATCCGACAGCGGCTTCAGGTCAGGTTAGCAGGGACGCTCTGTCTTCGCAGTCACAGGCGGGGGGTGGGCCTCAGCGTCTGCCGTGTGCTGTGCGTGGTCCATCACCCAGAACTTCGGAGCTTGAAGCACTGTCTTCTCTCCCCAGTTTCGTGGGTGGCCGGGGATCAGGAGGCCAATGCTTCTGCAGGGCTCCCATGGGGGTCTTTCCTGCTGGCAGTTAAACACGACAGGGCTGAATCACTGGGGCCTGGGACCTGCCCAGAGGCAGCTGGGCCTCTCTCTGTGACCTCTGGGTCTCTCACTTTGTCTCTCTAGTGGGTAGATGGACTTTTTTTTTTTTTTTAAAGATTTATTTTATTTATTTGAAAGGAAGAGAGAGAGAGAGAGAGAGAGAGAGATATCTTTTTTTTTAAAAAAATATTTATTTGAAAGGTAGAGTTACAGAGAGGCAGAGGCAGAGAGACGAGAGAGAGAGAGTCCAAGGCCAGGAGCCAGGAGCTTCTTCTGGGTCTCCTGTGCAGGTGCAGGGGCCCAAGGACTTCGGCCATTTTCTGCTTTCCCAGGTCATAGCAGAGAGCCAGATGGGAAATGGAGTAGCTCGAACTCAAACCGGTGCCCATACGGGATGCTGGTGCTGCAGGCCACAGCTTTACCCTGCCATGCCACAGTGCCGGCCCCTAGATGGACTTTTAAAATCAGAGGTTGGCGGGCTTTTTGGGAAAGGGCTGAATATTTGAGGTTTTACAGACCATTGCAGTCTCTTTCATACTTTCTCCACTCTCCCCCTGCAATGCAAAAATGGCCCACAGACAGTACATGATGCGTGCTTACGGGCCACGGTTTGCTCAGTCCTGTCTTACCTGGAGGCGCAAGGCCCCAAGAGCACAGTAGTGACACCAGTGACCTCTGCAGGAGTTAGATCCACAGGAGCACAGGATCACCTGTCCCACTCTGTTGGCCGACGTTTGCATCAGTCCAGAGCAGCGCTGCTCCTGTGCCCTCTGAGCTCCAGTGTCTGTGGCACCACAAATCAAACTGACAAAGCACAGAGCCACAGGAGAACACACATACAGATTCTCAGTGATGTTAACATAGTTTCTACATGCGCATGGCAGTCCACCAAAAAAGGAAGTGAACACCCAAAAGGGTGCTTAAGGCAAGAGATTCTCTACTGTTTTAACAGAAAGTGATAGATTTATGAAGACGTGACAAGGCCCAGGAAATGGACTTGGGTTGCTAGCAGCAATAAATTGTGGGATAAATGTGTTGGGGAGACTTATGGAAGATCAGGTTATTTCTTAAACATCTATTTTCACTTATTTGAAAGGTAGAGAGATTGAAAGAAGAGATTGAGAGAGAGAGGGCGAGAGAGGGCAAGAGAGGGCGAGAGAGAGAGAGAGAGGAACCTTCCTCTGGGATTAGGCCAGGCTAATGTCAGGATCCCAGAATTCCAGCTGATTCTCCCAAGTGGGTGGCAGTGTTAGGCTTAAGATTATTTAGGGTTCTAAGAAGGTGAGGAAGTGAAGAGTTAGAGCTGAAAACTTTTATTGAAGACAGGACAGCATGGAAAGGGTGTAAGGTTTATGCTCAGATAGGAAGCCCACCAGGCAGTGGGTAGCCTCCAATTTATGCTTTTTTGTTGGGATGGGGCCATGTGCACATGCAGAGACCCAGGAGCACTGTGATAAGGTGACTGTGAACAGGCAGAAGAACCCCTTGATAGGTGTTAATCAAAGCCAACAGTTTCCAGTGTATGGTCTGATCAGCTTGGAATGTCCAGGGCAAGCGGGCAGCTGTAAGAGCCAGCAGAATCGTAGGCCATGAGATTCCATCATGACATTCCCAGGGTCATTCTTGCTTATTTTGCCAGGTCAGCCTATGACACTGGCATCCCAAATTGGAGCACCAGTTTGAGTCCTGGCTGCTCCACTTCTGGTCCAGCTTCCCACTAATGCACCTGCCAGGTGTGTCGTTCAATCTTGCCTAACAACAGCCTAGCAGGTAACAGCAGGGATCCAAGCACTTGAGCCAGCACCTGCTGCCTCTCAGGGTGTGCATCAGCAGGAAGGAAGCTGGAACTGGACGCAGAGCCTGGCCCCTAGCCACACCCTCCACTATGGGGTGCTGCACCAAGTGCTCACCCCCGGGGTTACTGAGTAAGGTTTGTCTGTGCAGACTGAAGTCAGTGCCATGTCCTCCTCCCGGTGGAGAGGGACACTTTGACAAGGAAAGCAGGTGCCGGTAGACAGACAGGGGCAGGGAGGGCAGACCCCCTGGCTCTGTTGTTTCTCTGTTGCCTTCAGCTTGAAAGAGCCCTTGGGGGATGTTTTAGGGAGGCTTGTCCTGACTGCAGAAGGGCAGACAGGAGGAGTTAGGGTTCACCGGGCTGTCTTTGGAGAGATGCTCCCACTGGAGTGCGGGGTGTAAGGTTACCCTTTGGTGTTGAAGTTGCAGGAAACATCGGTCTACGCCATCCTCCTGGTGAAAGCAAGCAATGGTGTTTACCTGCAGAAATCAAGGTTTTGTGGGCCTTCGCTTACCCTGGGCTCCTGGAACAAGAACAGGAGGGCTTGGCCATTTTCCGTAAGTGCTGCTCCTCCAGGGTTAACAGCAGGACCTAGGGCGAGGATTTCGTGGTGGGGACAGGCGTCTTCTCTGCCTGTGCCCCCTCAGTCCGTGCTTTTGCACCTGGATACAGGAAACAGAAATGCCACCTGGTGCGTGCTCACTCTCAGCTGGCAAGAGAAAGGTGTGCGTGTGTGTGTTCTCAGTAGTTTCCCAAAACATGGCCCGTGAGTGCATTTGCACATAGAGTTGGTAGAACATGCTTACCTTTACACAGTGCAAGAGAGAAAATTGAAAATGATTGTTTCCAACTCTTCATGGTTCACTTTTTTCCCTGGTGAGCAAACCTCTGCCTGTAGAAGAGTTTCTGGAATGTATCGCCAAAGTGCTTCATTTCCATGAAGACAGAGAGTGTGTGTGTGTGTGTGTGAGTGTGCCTGTGTGTGTATTGTACAAGTGTCCATAGTGTACGTGTGTTTGCATTGTAGATGCACATGCGTATGTGTTGTATCTATGTGTGTTTGTGTGTGATGTGCATGTATTGTATATGTGTCTGAATGTGCTCGTGTGGTATATGTGTGCGTATGTGCATATGTGGTATATACATGTGTAGTGTACCTGTGTAGGTGTGTGTGGTGTATGTGTGCATGCATGCACTGTAGATGTGTGGGGGGGGGGGGAGGTACCTGTGTGTGTATGCATGTGTCTCTGTGTGTAGCATATATGTGTGTGCTTGGTGTGTATGTGCTTATGAGCATTATAGGTGTGCATGTGTGTGTGTGATGCAGCAACAAGAAATCATTGCTCTTCCATTGCCCCAGAACTCTCCTGGGCATCATTTGGAACCCCGATGAGCTCTAATGACAAAACCCAGACCGGCGGCTGTGGAGGAGCAGTGAGGCCTTCAGTGTGTGTGGTGAGAAGACCTCTTTGCCTGGCGCTGGAGATGGTATGGGCTTTTTTTTTGTCTGTTTGTTTTTGTTTTGTATAGAGTGAAGTTTGGCTGGAGCTGCTTCCCTGGTGGCGCTGGTGCCTTATGGAGGCTGTGGTGACGCGGGTGCAGAAAGGAATCAGGGTGGGCACAGGAGGAACCTCTGCCCTCTGCGTCCAGGCTCTCAGAGTGGACTGGGGCTAAGGGATCGTGGCCCAAGCGCCAACATGCCTTCCCCATGCGAGCCTGGGCCTGCTTTGGGGATGTAGGACACCTGTTGACCTCAGCAGCAGGAGCAACTTGACAGTGCACCTGCCCTTAGGGGCAGCCTGGATGTGCACCCCCCTTCCATGTGGCTGTCCCCTTCTGCGGCACACCCTCCTGAGGCCACTCGCCTTCCGCATCCTCCCTTCTTTTTCTCGCAGAGGACTTGCCTTCTTCTGTCCATTCACCTGCAGGTGAAGATGGGGCCTGCAGACGCCTCTGGGCACAAAGAGAGCAGCACAAATGGTTTGAGGACATGGGAGCCACCTGGTGTTTTTCAGACTGTGGATTGGGACTCACGAATGAACGGTGAAATTAATGTAAGAGGATGCGACTGATGGTTTTTAGAAATGAGTGGAGGGGCTGGCGTTTGAACAGTGCTAGAGACGATTGCATCCTACACTTCGGTGACTGATTTGAGTCCCAAATCCTCCACGTCTCATCCAGCTTCCTGCTAAGACACACTCGGGGAGGGAGTGCGTGATGACTCAAGTACTGGGACCTGGAGGGAGTTCTGGGCTCCTGGCTTTGGTCTGGCCCAGTCGCAGGCATTTGAGGGGTGAAGCAGCAGATGGAAGATCTTTGTCTCTCTGCCTTTCAAATAAAAAGAAAAAAAAAACTGAAGCAAGAGCAAACATCAAATTTAAAAATGAATAGGATATTGCAACAGAGTGCATCTTGGTAAGTTTATTTATTTATTTATTCATTTGAGAGGCAGAGTTACAGAGAGAGAGAGGGAGGTCTTCCGTCTGCTGGTTCACTCTCCAAATGGCTGCAGCAGTCTGAGCTGAGCAGATCTGGAGCCAGGAGCCTGCAGCTTCTCTCACATCTCCCATGTGGGTGCAGGGGCCCAAGCACTTGGGCCATTTTCCACTGCTTTCTCAGGCCATGAGCAGAGAGCTGGATGGGAATTGGAGCAACCAGGACTGAAATTGGTGCCTATATGGGATGGCGGCGACACAGGCTGAGGCTTAACATACTGTGCCACAGTGCTGGCCTCTCCTGGTACGTTTGGTGCCTTGATTTTTCTACTTTCTCTATCTCTGTACTTGCATGCTGTATCGGAATCCATGTTTCAGAACAATGCATAGCCGTGATACAGTGTGTGCGTTGACACGCTCCTCTGTTTTCCTTTCTCTGTTTCTATTCCCTCTTGGGTTTCCTCTTCCGAGTTTTAAAAACAAGTTTTGATTTCCCACTTCCCTGCTGAGAGGCTGGGTTCCCAGCACCCCTTCCTGGGCTCTGCCCTTCGCCTGGTGACCCTGGTGACCTGAGCTGACCACCTCGCCTCCCCCAGACCCTATCCGGGACTCCCTCGGGCGCCCTGCAGGAGCCTGGCCCCAGCTCCATCCCTTTGTTGCCGCTCTGCTCAGCAAGGCCGGTGCCATCCTCTGAGTGCCCATGTCCCTTACACTCTGTGCAGGCAGCCCTCCCCAGGTGTTGCCGTTCCTGGGCCTTTGGTGTCTCTTGGTAGAAGCCTCCAGTCCGGCCCCAGCCTGGGCCAACATCCATGTCCCAGGGCTGCCACACATCTCTTCCCTCCTGTCTCATCCCTCCACACCCTGCGGCATGCTCACGGAATCGGGGCGGCCACTCTGGCATAAGGTTTATTTTGAGCCAGAAGTAATAATGATAATAATAATACATAACAGTCATGGGACAAGCTCTGTGCCAACCTCTCTCTACCAGGACGGCCAGGAAGAGCCCTCTTCACCAAAGACACTCCAGACCTTTATTAGCCCGGAGATGATACAGAGGGAACCTGCATAACACTTCCTAACAAACCCCTAACTTCCGTCAGTTGCCCCACATATTTGCCTTCCCACAATTTGCCACCCCCAGAAAGCCAAAGTCTATCTCCCTTGTCTTGCCACTCCCCTACACATTTATTGTTCTGTGTTACAATGCTACCCAAGGGGCTGATATGGATTACGCCACCACCTGTGATGCCGGCATCCCATCTGGGTGCTGGTTTGAGTCCTGGCTGCTCCACTTCTGATCCAGTTCCCTGCTAATATGCTTGGGAAAGCAGCAGAGGATGGTCCAAGTGCTTCGACCCCTAGCACCCATGTGGCATTTATTTATTCAAAATAAATGAAAAAATATTTAAAAGAGAGAGGGAGAGAGAGAGAGAAATAAAGAAAAAAGCCAGATGACACCCCAGAAAGCCATCAGAAAAATTTAGGACGTAGGACATTTTTCAAGGCAACTGAGCTCTTCAAAAGTCAGCCTGGTAGGAACAAAAGCTTGCATCTTGCTTGCAAGGGGCCCTAGGCACCTGCTGTCCACATGCAATGGTGGCGGCGGTGGTGGGACTTGGGTGTCATCCAAGAAATGCACAGCTCCCCTGCCAGGGAGAGCTGGGGAGATTTGGAAGAGAATTGGGCACCGGTGGTTGGCAGGGGAAGACCGTCAGTTTTCTCAGGTGTGTAGGACTGTGTGGGAGACTGTCCTTACTCTGCGGTGGTGCCCGTTGAGGGTTTAATAGAGGATTGTCACCATATCTGCTTCTTCAAAATGATTCAGCAACCAAACAAAAGTGCTCACACACAGCGATGCCGCAACATGGAAACAGTGGCTGAATCCGAGTTGCAGTCTTGTTGGGTGCTGGTAATTCTATTTGTTTTCAACCTTTTGGTATGCTTGAAATGTCCCAACAATTAAATATGGGGGGGAGTAGAAATAAAACGCAAAACTAATTCTGCTGCTCCTAGAACTGAAAGTGTTCAAAGGTGTCAGGATAAATCCGGATGTTTTAGGCTTGCTGGCGCTATGGACGGGGCCCCTCCCCTATGCCCTTCTGATTTCTCCCACAGCCCCTGTCCTACACTGCCTGATCTATTCTTCCAGACCCTTGCCTGCACTGTGCTCTTGACTGGAAGGCCAGTTTTTTTTTTTTTTTTTAATTTTCTCTCTTTCTATTCTTTAAAGGTTGATTTATTTATTTGGAAGTCCGAGTTGCAGAGAGGGAGGAGAGAAAGAACTTCCATCTGCGAGTTCACTCCCCAAGTGGCTACAATGGCCAGTGGTGGGCCAGGCCAAGGCCAAGGGCCACGAGCTTCATCCAGGTCTCCCATGTGAGTGGCAGACTGGGGGGGAGGGAGCAAGGGAGTGAGGGAAGTGTGGCTTCCTTTTGGAACTGTACCCATGGAATGCATAAAATCTGTTCTCTTTATATTAATAAAAAATTCTGTAAAAATGCTCTAAAAAAAAGGAAATAGAAGCAATGTATCTGTATGGCCAGAGCTCCTAGCAATATCTCTGTCACTTAAGGAATGTTCCATAAGTTGTTGAATAATTGAATGAGAGTGAATGCAAACCTAACTTTTTAGAAATAGTGTAATTTTAAGTGACCACTGACTGTAGGCTGTGGTTTGCACACTGTTTGTTGCCTAAGGGTTTGTATGTTGGGAGCTTGGTCTCCAATGTGGCAGTTTTAGGAGGTAGCTGGACCTTTAAGAGGTCGGGCCTAGTGGAAGGTCTCTGGGGCGCTGCCCTCAGAGGGAATAAAGACAGCTTTTGAGCTTTTGTGGGACCCACCCTGAGTTAGCTCCTGCAAGAGGCACTGTTGCAGTAGAGCGAGATTGCTCTGACTTCCTGTCTTGCATGGGGTCTCTCACTCCTGCACTCACTCCCATCCTCACGATGCCATTATCACGAAGCTCTTACCAGAGGCGAACTGAACTGATCCTAGCACTGTGCCCTGAACCAGCCAGAGCTGTGAGCTGAGTAAACCTCTTTTCTTTGTAAAACACTCAGCCTCAGGCATTTCATGATAGTTACCGAAAACAAACTGACACACGATGCTTTATTCAAAAAATGTATTTATTTATTTAATAAATAGACAGAGATTGAAAGTTCCCATCACTGTTTTACTTCCCAGGTAGCCGCAATGGCTGGGACTGGGCTGCGTATAGCGGGAGCCAGGAACTCCATCCAGGGTGGCAGGGATCCAATTGCTTGAGCCATCACCGCTGCCTCCAGGGTCTGCATTAGCAGGAAGCTGGAGTCAGGAGTCAGAGCAGGATACCGAATGCTGAATACTCTGATGTGAGATGCAGATGCATTTACCACTGGGCCAAATGCCTTCCCCACACACAGTCTTTGAATGTGCCGATGTAACACGACAGTTGGACCTATATTGCTACCACATTTTTTAAGAGACAGTGAAAGCCAGCACCGCGGCTCACTAGGCTAATCCTCTGCCTGCGGCACCGGCACCCTGGGTTCTAGTCACAGTCGGGGCACCAGATTCTGTCCCGGTCATTCCTCTTCCTGTCCAGCTCTCTGCTGTAGCCCGGGAGTGGAGGATGGCCCAAGTGCTTGGGCCCTGCACCCGCATGGGAGACCAGGAAGAAGCACCTGGCTCCTGGCTTCGGATCAGCATGGTGCACTGGCCGCAGTGGCTATTGGAGGGTGAACCAACAGCAAAAGGAAGACCTTTCTCTTTGTCTCTCTCTCTCTCTCTCTCTCTCACGGTCCACTCTGCTTGTCCAAAAAAAAAATGAAGCCAGGATAAGATATTGGTTTTACATTGTTCTTCTGCCCTTTCTACCTGTGGGGCTCTGATGAATTACTGAGCTCTTTGAAGCTCACTTTTCACATGTAAGGAGGGGAATTGCCAAAACTGAGAAGCCACCGCTGCCCTGGACTGACGGCTGCACACTTGCATCACTTGCTGGTTGGCTGGAGTCATCCTGTGCCGCAGTGGCAGCGGCTGCTGCCGGGGCCACAGTCTGGTATACGTAACAATTTGAACGTTGTAGAGGGGGCATCCAACAGCCAAGGCTATATGTTGACACACTACAGAAACCTAACGTAAAGCAGACCCTGGGCGCCATGTCCATAGCACATCTTTATGATGAAAGTGTTCCCAGATAAGGATATCATTATTGTTCCTGATAGCAAAAAGCTGGAACTGATATAAACACTTGTCAGTAGAAGAATGGCGGACCAAGCCAACGCACAAGCATTGTATAGAGTATTGAACTAGAACCACAGGTAGACTTTTGTAGGTCTACGTCGAAGGAACAGCTTTGATGAGCTCTCAAGGGGACAACGCAAGTTTCAGAACAGTACTTGTGATACTTTATACAGACGGGAAAGCAAGCCAGGCGTCGCTGTGACCCTGTGTTGGATGAGCGGGGACAGGTGCAGGGCAGGCAGTCTGCCAATAGCTAGCAGCGAGCGGTTGCCTTGGGGGTGCGAGTGTGATTCAAGTCTTGCTTTTTCTTTATGAGAGGGTTCTTTCTTTGACTTGTTACCATGAGCACATACTACTTTTAGTTTTTAATAAAATGCAGAACGGAAAAACCCCACAAGTCCCTCCTCTCCCACAGAACAAAAACAAACAAACAAACAAACAAAAACTCAAGCGTCTTAGTCCTCCCCCGAAGTGGAACTGCAGTGATTTCTGCTTCCCCACTTGAGGCGCTGGGCAGGACCCTCGGGGGGGGGGGGGGGAGGGGCGTGGAGGGGAGGCAAGAAGGGAAGAGGAAGCAGGAGCCAAGATTCAGACTCTTCCCCGCAAGATGAGAGAGCCCACCTGCGCATGACTGGCTCAGGCGTCTTTATCTGTGCCAACTTTATTTTGATAGAATTTTAGATTTACAGAAAGCTTGCAAAAACGAATCAGATTCTACAATTTCACCTGTCAAAATTAACAAACAGCCCTGATGCAACCCTAGTCACAGCACTGCACACCTCCTTCGGGTCTCCCCGTCTCCCCATCTCCGTCTTCTCATCTGACTGGGGACACGTTCCAGGGTCCCACACGGCAGTGGGCTGGGCTCCTCGGCCGCCTCCAGCCTGTGATGGCTTCTCAGTCTTTCTTGGACTTTCTCGACTTGGACAGTTTTGACGAGCACTGGTCTATTATTTTGCAGGATGTCCCTCAATTCTGGTTTGTCTGATGCTCACTTACAGGAACATTGAGCATATTCGTTTCAGGCAAGAATATCTTGGAAATGGTCTTGTGTTTTTGTAGCATGCTTGTCTGTGTAAGGGGTCTTAGGAGAACTCATGGAAAACGTGCATTATGAAAAGCTGTGCCTGGATTTCAAAAATCATTCACAACAAATAAACATTAAATTTTAATTTGAGAGGTAGAGGGACAGAGGGAGCTTCTGCCCACTGGTTCACTCCCCAGATGCTTGCAATGGCCCCCAGCAGGGGCTGAAGCTGGGAGCCTGAAGAACTCAATCCAAGTCTCCTACATGAGTTGTGGGGAACCCCAGTACTTGAGCCATCCCCAGTGCATCCTGGGGTCTACATTAGCGGGAAGCTGGAGGCAGGAGTTGGAGCCAGGTGTGAAATCCAGGCACTGTGATGTGGGGTGTGGACATTGAACTGGAGTCGTCTCAGCTAGGCTGAATGCCCACTGCTCAACTTCTCTTTTCATCCCATTTTCCATAGATTTCTTGAAGCACCTCATACGATAGGTGCATCTTACCAAGGACACATGCTGGAATGTGTGTTTTTATTGATTTCGTTAACCTTGGTCATTTGGCTGGGGTAGTGCCTGCTTCATTCCTTGGTGCAGAGGTAGGAAATATTATAAAAGTAAATATAGATCAGAAATATAAGACGTAAAAGCAAATATAAATAAGAACTAGTAAAGTTATGACTTTTCCCTTGGTGGAGGTACTTTGAGTCTACATAAACAACTATTGTCTCCACAAATATTTAATCTTGCCTGCCACCATCATTCCCACGGGATGTTGATTTTGTCCTTTCCTGATTCCTTTTGCATTTATTAGTAGAATTCTTCTCTAAGGGTGAGCTATCTCTTCACCTACTTATTTACTTATCTCTTTATCTATTATTTACTTATATTAGTATGGAATCATGATTTTTTTTCTATGTGACTTAGATGTCTATGACCATTTTAAAGAAGGGAATCATGGATTATATTCAAGTGTGTGTGTGTGTGTGTGTGTGTGTGTGTGTGAGAGAGAGAGAGAGAGAGAGAGAGAGAGAGAGAGAGAGAGAGGAGGGAAGGAGAGAAGGAGATAAAGAGAGAGAATATATAAATGGCACGCCAAGTAAGTTTTTATAGTGAATCTCATTGTGATGGACATACAAAATTTGCTTTCAAACCAGAAAAAAATCTTTAAAATGATCACAATTTTCTTATCATAAAATAGGAGTTTTTAAACATAGACAATTATACCATCAACCTGGGGCGTATCTATTCAAGACCATTTCATTAGGTTCAATGTCAGAAAGCCCTGAAAGTGACAGGTGGAAGGGGCAGCGCCTCCCCAGGAGGGAGGAAACAGCACAGTGAGGAAGGAGCCAGGCCAGCTCTGTAAGATGGTGAAAGTCCTAGGACCTGTGGCTAGGGATGCAGTGTGCTAGGGTGAGCGTTGCTGCCTCCTAGGTACCCATGAGAGCACCCAGCAGCGGCAGGCGCCCAGCAAAAGGTGGCTGTTAACCCTGGAAGGATCAGAACTCCCACACTGGGCCGATGGTGGCCTTGTCCTCTGGTTTCTGCTCTGCTCCCTTGGTTTTTAGGGGTCCCCTGGGGCCGATGGTGGCCTTGTCCTCAGGTCTCTGCTCTGCTCCCTTGGGTTTTGGGGTCCCCCCAACTGTTCTCTGCCTGTCCTCACTCAGCTCCCTTTCCTTCACATGCACCTGTGTGGATTCCCTCTCACGCGTGGGTCTCCTGCGGGGCTGGTGCAGGGATAGGAGAACAGTGTTGGAGGGGGGAGGCTCTTCCCTCAAGGTGTCTAGCAAGGCAGGCACCTGCCACCTGGCATTTTGTATTCTTGATTCCAGTTTGTGGCTTTTAATCCCTCCCCACACACACAGGGACACACACGTGTCCCCTTGGATGCTCCAGGTGCCTCACAGGAGTGCAGTCACACAATACATGGTCTTAGGGCACCAGCATTTTTCACACAGCCCAGTGGCCTCACGGGTCCTCTGTGTGATAGCACATGTCAGCTTTCCTTTCCTTTGTAAGACTGAATAACAGCCTGCTGCATGTATGTGCTTCATTTTGTTTATCCAGTTCTTCTGTTGATGTAAAATTGATTTTAATAATACATTTACCTTAATCCCATGTATCCCACTTATTGTAATTTCAACTGTAATCAACATAAAATTATTTGATCTGTTTTGTTTGAGAGACAGACCTGCACATTTGTGCACACACACACACACAAAGAAAAAGGGAGAGAGAGAGAGAGAGCGAGAGATTACCTGCAGGTTCATCCCTCAAATGCCTACAATATCCAGAACTAGCCTGGAAAGAAATTGGATCACAGAAACTTAGTCTTGGTCTCCCACATGAGTGGAAGGGACTCAACTATTTAAGCCAGCACTGCGCTCCCAGAGTGAGCATTAGCTAGGAGTTGGAGTCAGGAGCTCCTAACCACAGCAGGAGTCAGGAACAGGGTATGGAGCCCAGGGACTCCGCCTGGGTTAGTGCCCTGCCTCTGACTGGCCAGTGTCCAAAGCAATATCAACCACTGGTCTAAATGCCTGCTCCAGTGTAAAAATCTTTGATGAGATGTTTTACATTCTCCGTTTTGTACTCACACTGCGGTCTACTGTGTACCTTATACCTGAGAGCACACCTCACTTCAGACTCACCCCATTCAGGTGCATGCAAGCCACACGTGGCCGAGTGAGCGCTGCCTTCTACAGGAGGTCTCGCTGGGCAATCCTTTCCCGTGCGGCTCTGGATTTGCCCTGTGGGAAGCGTGGGTCGGCATTCAACCTCCATTCTCTTTCCCCTGTGCCCTGCAGAGAGGCAGAGGCTGCGAGGCTGCCTCCTGTACTACGTCCTTGTGCACCTGCGGCTCAAAGGCCCCCCAGCAGCACTTGTGAGGCTGTGGCCCTTGCTGCCAGCAAGGGAGTTTGGTTTTCTGTGCAGTGTGGACACACTGGCTTCATGGAGAGGCAGGACAGAGGCTGCCTTGCAGAAATGGTCACACGCCTGAAAGTGTGCCTGGCTCTGTCCATCTCTGGGTAGCCGTCATATAGCCCTACCTACTTGACGGGGTGCAGGTGAATTCTGTGCTAAGCAGGTGAACTTGGACAGACACCATGGTGGCCTTGGCATCTTCCAGTGGCAGTAAAGAGCATGTATGTACACTAGATGTGCCGTACCATTAAAATACTGCCAAGTCAATGGCATTTCACACAACCTGCCCATTGTGTACAAGGATCCTGGTTGCATTCACAATTCCAATGGGCCTGCTTGGCCGAGGAAGCCCCGTGTCATCAAATAGCTAATAAATGTAATACTCAGATTTCTCTCTGACTTCCCATAGGCAGCATCTCCAGTTACACAAAGTACTGAATATTAGGTCATAATTGAATTTTATAATAAGTGAGGAGGAAAGAAGAGCTTGGGGGAAAGAGTCTATAACTCATGCCAACTTGGAAAATGGATACACTAGATGGGAAGAAAGTTGATTAAGACTTTAAAAGGACATTAATATTGTGGGTGATGTTTAAACGACAATTTCCTCTACGGATTATAAAGCAATTTAGGAAAGTGATATGTAAATATTTCGGGGATAACTTTTTTCCTTAAGAAGAAATTAGACTCAGAGCCTCCCCCCCACCCCCCGCCCCTAGCTGTCAGTCACTTAACTGAGTTGTCTCGGTTTTCCATTTAAATGTGATCCACATTTGTCAGACTTGAGTGTTTCCAGAATTGTGTTGCAGAGTCTCTTGAGAGAGAAGCACATTCCAAACAGTCACACTCATGCAATATTTATGCTAATGCAAGCCCTGTAAAGACTGCTGGCGCGTCCCTCTGGACACCGTGTGAATGAGTATCAGCATAGCTCTACTTGACAATGATTGTTAGAGATTTCTGTAAACTGGGAATGAGATGCTCTGCTCATGCCCTGACACCCGTACTATCCCCTCAGGACACACGCATGAGCATGCCTGTGCCCTTTCGCATTTACACACACACACTTTCATATACACCTGCACACATGAACATGTACACACACACAGAGCCTCCCATAGGCAGTATCTCCAGTTACACAAAGTACTGAATATTAGGTCATAATTGAATTTTATAATAAGTGAGGAGGAAAGAAGAGCTTGGGGAAAGAGTCTATAACTCATGCCAACTTGGAAAATGGATACACTAGATGGGAAGAAAGTTGACATACACGTGCACACACAGGTAGATGCTCCTTGACTTACATTGCAATGGAGTTACATCCCGATAGACCCAGCGTAAGTTGGAAAGGTTGCAAGTTGAAGACACATCGACTGCGCCTCATCTACCGAAGTCTTAGCTTGGCCTTGCCTACCTGAAATGAGCCCAGAACTTGGGCGTCAGCCTGCAGCTGGGCGTCGTGGCCCACAGAGCCTGCTGTGCAGAGAAGTGCTGAATGCGCTGTCATTTATCTCTCAATTCTTTAAAATATTTATTTTATGTATTTGAAAGGCAGAGATATAGATTACAAGGAGAGAGAGAGAGAGAGAGAGAGAGAGAGAGAGATCGATCTTCCATCTGCTGGTTCATTCTCTAAATGGCTGCAATGGCCAAGGCTGGGCCAGACTGAAGCCAGGAGCCAGGAGCTTCTTCTGGGTCTCCCATGTGGGTGCAGGGGCCCAAGGACTTGGGCCATGTTCTGCTGCTTTCCCAGGCCATAGCAGAGAGCTGGACCAGAAGAGGAGCAGCTGGGACATAAACTAGCACCCATATGGGATGCCAGCGCTGCAGCAGAGGCTTAGCTATGATGCCACAGAGCAGGCCCTGACTGTGGGCTTTTGAGGTTTACATAGGTGCTCATGCTGTTTCTGGGGTCTCCCATGATGGAAACTTCCAGACTTCCTCTTGGAATGTGACACTGGTCACGAGGACGATTCCTAGGAGTCACAGTGAGGCAGGGCACGTGTTGAGTGCCAGCCTCGGCTCTGAGCACCGAGCACATGACTTGGTCATCACCAGGAACTAGAAACAGATGCTGCTGTGTCCCCAGCCAGGGAGAGAGTTTGGAGAGGTCATCAGCTTGCACTTGGTCACATAGGAGGGTGACATCGGCGCTGACCTCATGACTCATTAAGCAAGGCCTCTTTAGAGCCCCAACCCCTTAGAATGTGGCATTTCATGCTTACAGCCCATGAACAGATCTCATCTCTGTGGGGCTGGAGCCGGGGGGCACACGTTCCTGTGGCTCTGTCACCTACTTCTGCTACCTTGGTTCTTTAAACAAAAGCTGCCCCATGTGTGTCTGGGGAACCACATTTTAATTTGAGGAAAATACTGCCTGGGGTCGGGATGAGGTTGCTCTGTGGAGTCGAGGATCCATGTGTAGATCTGCAACTCTAACTTGCACGGCTCTTGGACACCAGGCCTGGCCCATTCTCTGGGTGTGACGTGCATTTACACTGAGACTGGGAATGTGCTGGGAAGAAAGTGTATGTTCTAAATGGTGCCCAAAAGGATCCCCATAAAAAGGAGTGCATGACACAGCCTTGGGGAGGGAGGGAAAAACCCAAACCTTCGGTCAGTGCATCCCTGCACCGAAACAGAATTGTTAGAAAATCATTACTTCCCTCATTTCTAGAGGATGAACTACTGAGTTAATGTTGACAAGTTTTAACATTGAGTAGGATGACTGACCAAGCCCCTCTACCATCATTTCAGCCCCAATTTCCACAAAATGGTGAAAAAAAAAAATAGAGGCGCGCCATTTTTCCCCCTTCTCCCTGTCTTCCACTCTTTTTCTCACTCTTTCTAAGTAAAAGTCTATTGAGGACCGATTAGCTGCAAGCAGTGTCGTTCCTTTCCGGCCAAAGGAGCGACAAGTGGTGCCTTGACTCGGATCGCCAGACCGATCGCTGGAAGCAGGAAGTAAGAAAAGGATAAGCATGCATACACGGGAATCTAGGATTGTCTCCAGTGTTTTTTTCAACAAGACACATTGACTTGGAACAACCAGATTCATTGCTCCTTTTGTGAAACCAAGCAAGAAACAGCTGTGAGGGCCAGTATTTCCAAAGCACCAAAAATAATCATTTTTCACTTAAAAAGGTTTGACATTCAGGGTACAGTGAAGAGGAAACTGAGAACAGACATTCATTACCCACTCACTAACTTGGACCTCACTCCTTATATTTGTCCAGTCTTCCAGAAACACCCAAAATACAATCTCTGTGCAGTGGTGAACCACTTTGGCGATCTGGACGGTGGCCACTACACTGCTTTCTGCAAGAACTCAGTCACTCAGGCCTGGTACAGCTTCGACGACACCCGCGTCAGTGAGATTCCCGACACTTCAGTTCAAACCTCCACAGCCTATCTCCTGTTCTACAGCTGCCAGCCTTTCTTTCTACCTATACAGAAAGGCACACGCTAGGAAAAGGGTGTCTCCTGAAAACTGCAAAACGAGCAGTCTGGTGGTAGAGTTTTGCTTCGTCATTAAACTCTTAAAAAAAAAATAGAGAAAAATTTAGAAGAATAAAACCTGAATGATCCACGAGAGCAGTAGAGTTTTCTACATAAAAATGAGAAGCAAATCATGGGTAAAGATGCCTAATGATCCGAAAGTGGCTGCCACAACTCCACATCCTAAGTTCTTACATGGTGTCTGCCATGGCAGTCAAAAAATTACAAAGGAAGTAGAAGACTGGCATTTGGTAATGAACAAGCTTGTTACATGAGTATATGCATATTAATATATACATGCAGAAATGGCTCAGTTACGCCAATAGAAACCTTCTTTTGCCTTCTCTTCAGGCACAAGCAGACCATTCCCAAACATTGCGGCTAAAATGAGATGCAAAGAACATCTCAAAAAATTCCCAAAATGTAAAAATTATACAGCCCATATTCTCTGAAAAGATTGCAAAAATATTTAAGCATTCATATCTAAGGGTTGGCAAAATGGTTCTATTCCCAGATTTTCAAACACTCTTTAAAACAAAAAAAAAAAAGAAAAGGAAAATTAAATTTCCATGTTGGGGATTCAGAAATGAATAGCCATAAGATGTTCGTTCACGCTATCGTGATGGATGTGAACCGAGTGCCCGCCAGTAAGTGCAGAAAGAGACACGTCTCAGTGCATCGTCTGAAGCTAAGATGATGGAATACAAATATAAGCTTATTTTGGTGCAAAAGAATTTTGACATCCACATCATTCTTTTTATAACGCACATTTCCCATGAACTCTGAAGGGACCTCTGGCATTGTGGATTTCAAAATGGTTTGCACCAAAAGAAACTTATCTTTCAATTCTATTTTCCATGAACTTATGGAAATGCCCTCGTGTAATTTTTACCCCAAACTAAGTATCAGTGAGAGAAAAAGATCTCAGACTCATTTCATGTGTGAGCCTAAACATGAAAATCTTAGCTAAAATAATGGTTCACTAGTTCTATTTGTATATTAAAGAAGCAAAATATGGTGAACAATGAGAGTTCCTACTTGCATAGAGTTCCTACTCTCTATGAGAATGCTGCAATGTCAGCAAATCTGTTAATACCATCCACCCCTTTGCGGATAAAGGAGAAAAAACAGGGGCAGGCCTTGCTGTGCAGCCAGTTAAGCTGCAGCTTGCGACTCCACCATCCCATACTGGATGGAGCACCTGTTTGAATTCTGGCTGCTCTGCTTCCAAGTTTATACACAAGGACATAGACAAGGATAGCTATTCCCAAACATTTCCCAAAGACAAGTAACAGATGGGAAGAAGCTATTTAGCAAAGAAATAGGATCCAGAGTGTAGGAAGAGTGCACAACCACAAAAACCATGCAAACCGGAGGATAGAACACAGGGCAGATCAAACAGTAATCCACAGACCCTGGATAATAAGCATATCTAAAAACGCCCCTCCCGGGGAGCTGCAACTTCAGGTGAGGGTTTCTTGACTTGGCCTTCTGGCCGTTGGCTTGGACACAAGGGGAGGAGTTGTTAATGAAACTGTATTCCAAGCGCTTCAGGGAACAGACCTGTGTACAAATGTAGTGACTGGTAAGACAGAAAGCAAGCACTAGGAAGCACCTGTAGGAGTAACTCAGTGCATCTACTTAAGCCAATGCGAGAGGTGTGTGAGCGCCACCAGCCAGCACTGGGGCTCAGAGGGCGGAGGGGAGGCGTGGGCCACCCACTGTGCCTTTCAAGTGTTTGCTCTGGACACCAGGGTCTTCCTCAAATGTCAGACACGAGGACCTACTGATAGAAGTTTTTTTTTTTTTTAATTGCCCTAGGCACTTACTTAGGTCTTCCAGAAAAATGTTACTCTTGATGTTTCTTCAGCGAGCTACTCAGCATAGTGTATAGATGGTTTGTTCTAAAACCAACCCCAGAACTGTTCAAGGATGGAATTTGGCATTCTGGCTCCCAAGAACAATAGCTAGGCTATACTGAGTTGCCATTGGCACGCAGGTAGCCAAATTGCATATGCGGCTCTCTTTGTTTTTTCAACAAACTAAAAATGCCTGAGGCACATTTTCTCAATGCGTCTTTCAACATCAAAGCAGGAACCAACCATCCATGAAATGTACATTCCCAGAATCTCACAAGGCCCAAATCCCTGCCCCCAAGTGTACAACATCTTCTAGGAGACTTGGTCCTGTCTGGGACCCCTTTGTGTCACCTACACAAAGGAGGAATAGGACGAGTCAACGCTCAGGGCCTGTCAAGAATCAGTAAAGTAGGGGCTGGTGCTGTGGCGTAGAAGGTTAAGCCACCATCTGCAGTGCTGGCATCCCATATGTGCGCCAGTTCGAGTCCTGGTTGCTCCACTTCCAATCTAGCTCTCTGTTATGGCCTGGGAAAGCAGTAAAAGATGGCCCAAGTGCTTGGACCCCTGAACCCATGTGGGAGACCCAGAGGAAGCTCCTGGCAACTGGCTTTGGATTGGTGCAGCTCCAGCCGTTGCGGCCATTTGGGAAATGAACCAGCAGATAGAAGACCTCTCTCTTTCTCTCTGTCTCTCTATAACTCTGCCTTTCAAATAAATAAATGAATTTTTAAAAAAAAAAAAAAAGATCAATAAAATATATTTAAAACAAAGTCTTGATCCAACATTCAAGCTCATTGTAGCAACTGGTTTGGATGTCCTTGACTTTTTCCATCTTCTTTTTTTAGAATGGAACGAAATTATTTTTGAGTGCATGCTTATGAATTTCCTGGCCACTTTTAAGCCCTTAAAAATTTAGCACTTTCTCTCGAGAGAAAAAAGACTGTAGTAGTAGGGAAATTCATGTGCTAAGTATACACCAACCAGTGACTTTTTATAGCTAGGAAGGCGCTTCAAGAAGTTCACGGAAAAAACGCAATTAAAAGACCAGTTTGTTTCAGTGCTAAAAAACTTTGCAATCCAAGCAGATTTTTTTTTTTTTTTTGCCTCACGTGCAGTTGACATCAACTTTTTGAAGCCCCCTCAGAGAATACGACTTCAAAATCAATTTTGGCACCTAAGTAAACCTTGAAGTTCATTTTTTTTACAGAGTTTTTGGAGTGCCCTTGGATTCCACGTGTAGAAGGTGCCAATCTGAACCCTGCCAGCTGCGCTCTCTCGTCAAGAAAATGAAATCCAATCGTTGCTAATTCTTATTTTGTCATCAACATGCAGCCCCCTAGAGGAGAAACCCCCTTTCTCCCTGCCCGAGCGCCTTTCCTGGTCTCTCCATAGTCAGGAGCCAACAGCAGGACACAAATGATCACGCACACGCAGACACACTCACGACGCCCGGAGTGGCTTCCATTCGCCCCTCTCGGCTGTGGTTCCCGACCAAGGTAACCCAGAACGCCAGCAGCGAATCAAGTCAGCTTTCCTGCTTGTCCCGAACCCAAGAAAGCGCAAAACGGCATCTTCCTGGCTTCCTGGCTGTTCTGTTCTAACAGGCTGATTTGCTACCACAGCCGGGCAGGGTCCCCCCGCCCGCGATGGAGATTGGAAAAGGCTCTCGTGACCAGCTAAGGGATGAAAAAGAAGGCAGAGCCACCCCCACAGAGCCTCGTGGGGGATTTTTGAGAAAACATGCCGGATGCCTCTAATCAGGCGGAGCATCCCGAGGAGTCACTGTGTGTAGTAGAAGTCTGAAAGTTTTCCTGTCCACCTGTGGCTGGGCGGAGGGAGGTGAGCTCAGCGCCTCCCAGGGTGCTGCTGAGCTGCAGGTGGACGCCCTCACTGCAGCGGGCCATCACTGATCAGTCAGTCCCCCTGTCTCCCCTTCTCCGTCCTTTCTTTCCCTGGCTGCATGGGTTTTCTTAGTCCCTCTCCAGCCTGCCTTCTCATTTGCTCTCTCTCCCAAATGAAATCCACTTCTCACAGCTAAGCTGTGTTTTGTAGCTTTATGGCCGATCCAGACCACACTCCCTTTCCACTTGCAGAGCTGCCTGGTCCACGGATGTCTTTCCATCACTTAGCCTTGTTTCAAAGGCCCGCTCTCCTCTGCCTAACAAGGTTGCTCAAAGCCTCGTCAATAGTCCCATGCAAGGCCAGCACCGCGGCTCATTAGGCTAATCCTCCGCCTGCAGCACTGGTACCCTGGGTTCTAGTCCCGGTCGGGGCGCCAGTTCTGTCCCGGTTGCTCCTCTTCCAGTCCAGCTCTCTGCTGTGGCACGGGACTGCAGTGGAGGATGGCCTAAGTGCTTGGGCCCTGCACCCCATGGGAGACCAGGAGGAAGCACCTGACTCCTGGCTTCGGATGGGTGAACCAATGGAAAAAGGAAGACCTTTCTCTCTGTCTCTCTCTCTCTCACTGTCTAACTCTGCCTGTCAAAAAAAAAAAAAATAGTCGCATGCAGCCGCTCTCCGGCCGCCCACGAGCCTCTCCCTGGCCCCAGCCCCTCCAAGCTTTTGTTCAAAAGCGGACAGGCACCTCCTGACGGTGATTTGTTTCCGTGACAGCACGCCTGACCCAGCCAGCGCGGCCGCTCGGTACTCAGGGCTTCGCGACTGGCACGTCTCAACATTCCTAAAATCCCAGAGAGGATCTCAAAATAGAATAAGAAACGAGAATCTAAATTAGAAGCAAAGGCCCTTGCAGGGCTGCTGGCTTCAGGAGGAGGGTCTTGCACCGCGTCCCCCGACCCCAATTCCCTCGCCGCATGGAGCTTGTCTCCCAGCATGCTTTTGGTTTTGCAATGCTGGAGTCGTCCACCCAGGCTGGTGATGGGAGCTCCCAGTTGGAAAGGAAAGCAGGTGTCCAGCCAACTGGGGCTGCAGAAAGAGAGCCTAGGGCCTTTTCAGAGCCGAGGGGTATCCCTGGGCTCCTCAGAAACCCATGGTGCAATGTTTAAGGGTCCTTTTTTTAGCAGCTAAATACAAGGAGGGTGGGCATGAGAAGGGAAAACTGAGTTTGATTGGAAGTTTGAGCGTCCGTCCTTGGTCTTTGGCTTGGGTTGTGATGCTGTGACCCGAGCCCATCAGATAGAAGCCCCAGGGGCTGCACCACAGGGCAGAGTTCTGTATTGCTGGGGATGTGGCCTGTGGGACAGGGTGACAAGGGTTGTGCGTGGCCTGGCGAGGGGCCGTGTGTGCTCAAGAGAGGTGCAGCACATTGCCCTGGAGAAGGGAGACCAGCAAGACCCTGCTCCTCCCAGCCTGGAGCGTGGCCCCTTCCGGAGCCCTGATTCCAGTGGCCGCTGTTGGCATGCTGGACTTGGCTTCCCGGGACCTCACAGGGAGGCGGGCACTACTTCTCATGCTGGTGCCTGGCCCGCTGCTCCAACACACTCTTGGTGTAAGCTGCGTGGATAGGCTACACATTTTCCCCTTCAGCTCAGATTCTCACTGCATCAACACCCTGAGCCGCTCTCCTTTAAACGCACCGGCAAGGGCTGGCAGGTCTCAGGACAATATGGCCCGAGTGGGGTTCCACCTCTTGCTACAGTCTGAACGTCTCTCCCTGGTTCCTGAAGCATAATTGCCAACATGGTGGTGTGAAGAGCTGGAGCCCACAGGGAGTGATTAGGCATGAGTTTGGAGCCCTTGTGAATGGGATGCAGGCCTGTGCAGAGAGATCTTCGCTTACATTCACACCTTTTGCCTCTTTTCCTTCTGCCAGGTGAGGACGCGACAGCCAAGGCATCACGTTGGAAGAAGACAGCAGCTGTGACGGACACTGAACCTGTCCGTGCTGTGACCTTGCACTTCCGCCTCTACACCTGTCTGTTTTCATAAGTCCTCCAGTCTCAGCTATTTTGTGACCGAATCCCCCGTGGATGGCAACACCTCTCCTTCCTTTATCTCCAGTTTCCCTAGGATCAGTCCCCAGCTGGTGTGAGGATGCATGGAGTGAGCGCACTGGAAAACCAGACTTGTGTTTTCATTTCTTGTGGGTTTGCTGTTCGTCCCTCTCTGTGCCTGGGGGAAAAGGGGGTCATGGCCATAACTGTCCTGACCCTCCTCCCCCTTAGCTCCCTTAACACTGGCTCTCTGTGATCGCTTTTCCAAAACGTAGGCACGATTCCCGATGACACGAGAGGGTTACTGCTGGGGGTCTTTGCATTCCTAGGTGAAGCTGCAGGGGCACTCCCACTGAACCTGTGGCTCCCTGGACCAGGGGCTGGGAATTGACCCCCCAGACCCACGGAGCACAGGGTCAGTGTGCATTTCCCAACCAGCCACAGGATGGTGTGCCATAGCTACAGCTGCCTGTTTTCTTCTCGACTGTCTTCAAAACTTTGTAAGATACCACCCACCAGGGGCACAAGTTGTCCATATTGGAGTGCCTGGGTCCAAGTCTGGGCTCTGCCTCGGATTCTAGCTTCCTATTAGTGTGCATGCTGGTGAGTCAGCAATGAGGACTCAAATGGCTGCGCCCCTAAAACCTATGTGGGAGGCCCGAATTGAGTTCCCGGCTCCAAACTTCAACCTAGGCAGTCTTGGTTGTTGCAGGCATTTGGGGTGTGGACCAGCAGCTGGAAGCTCTCTTGGTCTCTGTGTGTCTGTCCATCTGCCTTTCAAACAAAGGGAAAATAAATAATTAAAACATTTTTAAAATATTTATTTATTTGAAAGGGTTACACAGAGTGTGCACATGAAAAAGAGAGAGAGAGAGAGAGAGGAGAGAGAGAGAGAGGCCGGCGCCGCGGCTCACTTGGCTAATCCTCCACCTGCGGCGCTGGCACCCCAGGGTCTAGTATCAGTTGGGGCACCGGATTCTGTCCCTGTTGCTCCTCTTCCTGTCCAGCTCTCTGCTGTGGCCCGGGAAGGCAGTGGAGGATGGCCCAGGTGCTTAGGCCCTGCGCCTGTACGGGAGACCAGGAGGAAGCACCTGGCTCCTGGCTTCGGATTGGCACAGCACGCCGGCCGTAGTAGCCATTCCGAGGGTGAACCAATGGAAGGAAGACCTTTCTCTCTGTCTCTCTCTCTCTCACACTGTCTAACTCTGCCTGTCAAAAAAAAAAAGAGACAGAGAGAGGAGAGAGAGCGCTTCCATCTGCTGATTTTACTACCAAATGGCTGCAAAAAACCAGGGCTAGACCAGGCCAAAGCCAGGAGCCAGGAGCTTCTTCCAGGTCTCCCACATGGGTGAGGGGCCCAAGATCTTGGGCCATTTTCTGCTGCTTTCACAGGCACATTAGCTGGGAGCTGGATTGGAAGTAGAAGAGCCAGGTCTCGAACTGGCACCTGCATGGGATGCCAGTGTCGCAGGCGGCAGCTTAACCTGCTGCTCCACAGTGCTAACCCCTATTAAAATTTTTTTTAAAGAACTACAAAACCACATGCACACTCCATGGACCACCGAGAAACAACCCTGTGATTTCTTGCAGTGGGTGGGACAAGCGGGCCCTGGCTCTGGGGCTAAGTCATCACTGCTTTGAGGAGGGAAGGTACTGAGGGACCCTGCCTTGGTACAGCTGTTACAACTCAGCCTCTTGGAAAACAACACCAGGAGAAAGTGCTTAGTATTTACTACAGAATAGCATACGTGAATTTTGATTGTAAGATTCACACTGTTACAGGAAACCTTAATATGGTGAAGATTTCGCACTTTTTCTGGGCTGATGCTAACTATTCCAGTTCTTTCATGGGCATTGAAACAAGTGGATCTTAGAAGCAATTGAGCCATTGTAAGATCCAGATTCCCCAGGGACTTCATTGTGGTTTCAGCCTTGCTGGGCGGCCCTTCAGTTTTTGGAAATTTGTGGGTGGTGTGGGCATGGAGGGTGCACCCCATCAGACAGACCTGCGTTCAAATGCTGGCATTTGGGTGACCCATCAGGTGAACGCTGCAAGCCCTAATTCCCTCAGCAGTCAGACAGGGAATAATGGTAGCCCCTATTGGCTGGAGTTCTGGCCATGAAATCGCTCAGCCCACAGCTTCATGGTGAGCAAGTCTTCAACAAATGCCAGTCTTTATTATTAGGTTTTTACCACTGACATTTAACTTCCTTCTTCACCCATTTGGAGCTTTTGTGTTATTCTGTGCAGAGGGAAACCGGTCCTGTGCTTACTTGAAAACTGTCTTGGTTCTCACAGTGCCTGTTACTGTCCAAGCATAAGTGCTCTTTCCTGGGAGCAGGCAGGCAGTTTCCCAACCCCTGAGACCAGAAGAGGCTGGAGGGTTGGGGGTCTCCCCAGTGCAGCGTGGGCTTGACTGGGTGCAGGCACCCCCACTCACTCACTCTGTCTTCCAAGATTAGCTGCGCAGTTAATATTTTATCAAGACCCAGCAGGGAGTATCCTCCAGGGTGTGCTCAGGGAATATTTGCCCAGAAAAGGGATGAATGGGGGAGAGTGGGTGGGTGAATGATTTCCTGTGTTTTTCTCCGGGGAGGGGGGGATGTACTTGATGGCCGAGCAGGTGCTTGGAGCTGCATGAGCTACATCCCAGCCCTGCCATTGACCTTAGGGTTATCACATGGCCCATCTCTGTTTTCCCTTCTTCATTCACCCACCTGGTGGGACACCCAGCTTACAGCAATGGGGTGGGTAGTAAATGAGCTAACGCAAGATGCTCCGTGCAGGACTTGGAAGAGCACTAACAATACCACCAACAGCATCCAAGTCACCAAGAACCACTCTTCTGGGCTTACACCACTCCAGCTGAGGCACCTCTTGGATAAGAAAGGTGGAGATGGGGTTAGAGCCAGCCTCGGTCAATTTTAAATTTCTACTGCCTGACACCATCACAGTCAATCTATAATAGACCACATACATGATGGTGGCGCCATTAGATTACGGTGTACCTGGACACTCCTGTCACCTAGTGACACTGTGACTGTCACGACCTCGTGGTGCAACAATTACGTGTTGCTGGTGAGGTTGCTGTGGGAGCACCTAGTGCACTACCAGTTGTGTTAAGTATACCACATGCAATGATGCACGGCACACAGCACTAGACAATGACAATGAATGACAATGGTACTGTGTCATGTCCTTACTACACTATGCTTTTATTGTTTTTAGCATACACTCCTTCTACTTATAGACATGTTTCCCAAAAATCTGCTACTTGGGCAGCAGCCTCCCGCATCTTGGCTCTTGATTGTGTCATCTTTCGTGCCTGGTTTGATCTCGTGTTGATTTGTGCATCACGGCTCCTGAGCGTGTGGAATTCACGGCTAATATTGCTAATACACGGGCGCCTCTTGTGACTGACCTGGAAATGAAATGAAAGAGAATGAGGCCCATGGAGGTGAAAGCAGTGCTGATTTCTGCTTGCCACGCAAGCACGTTGCGCTGCACCATGGCTGTGACCTTGAAGAACCAGAACAGAGGGAGGAACGCTGCACACTGGATGACGTGCACCCATGAACAGCCCATTCCAGGAAAAGGAGCAGTCTGGAGATGATGAGTTTAGCTGTTGTGAAGGTGTTAGGTGCGCTTCATACATCTGTGTGTGTGCAGGGGAAGCAGGGGGAGGGAAGCTAGGAGGGGAAGCAGCCTGCAACACATGCACAGGGAGGGAGAGGGCCATGCAGCCAACAGCTGTCTCAGAGCAATGGAGCATCAGCCACACAGCAGGGTACTGCAAAAGTCCATGGAAGCGGCTGGCGCTGTGGCGTAGCAGGTAAAGCTGCCACCTGCAGTGCCGCCATCCCATATGGGCACCAGGTCCAGTCCTGGCTGCTCCACTTCTGATCCAGCTCCCTGCTAAGGTGTCTGGGAAAGCAGTAGAAGATGGCCCAAGTCCTTGGGCTCCTGCACCCATGTGGGAGACCCGGAAGAAGCCCCTGGCTCCTGGCTTTGATTGGTTCAGCTCCGACCATTGTGGTCAATCGGGGAGTGAACCAGCGGATGAAAGACTCACTCTGTCTCTGTCTCTCTCTGTCTCTCTGTCTCTCTGTCTCTCTCTCTCTCTCTCTCTCTCTCTCTCTCTCCCCTCTCTGTGTAACTCTGACTTTCAAATAAATAAATACATCTTTAAAAAAACAAGTTCATGGAAAACAAAATGCAAAAGCAAGTTTAGATTGGTATAAAGGCATTTTGAAATCCATGCATACTATTTTTTTTAACATTTATTCTATTAATTTGAAAGACAGAGTTACAGAGAGAGAGAGAGAGAGAGAGAGAGAGAGAGGTCTTCCATTTGCTGGCCCTCTCCCCAAATGACCACAACGACCAGAGCTGAGCTGATCCGAAGCCAGGAGCCAGGAGCGTCTTCCAGGTCTCCCACATGGGTGCAGGGACCCAAGGACTTGGCCATCTTCTACTGCTTTCCCAGGCCATAGCAGAGAGCTGGATTGGAAGTGGAGCAGCCAGGACTCAAACCGGCACCCATATGGAATGCCGGCATTGCAGGCTGGGACTTTAATCTGCTGCACCACAGCACCTGCCTCGCATAATATTTTTCTAGCATGCATTTCCCTGTGAACTTTTGAAGACCTGTTCTCTATACTTGACAGTTTGTAGTAGTCATAGCAACTAAAAAAGAGACAGGTGAAATATATTCTATTTAACCTAATATATCTAAAATATTACTGTTTCAACATGTCATCAGTATAAATGTTTGCCATTGAGCTATTTCACAGTCCTTTTCTGTATTGGATCTTCAACTCTGGTAGGCATTGTGCATGGACAGCTCATCCCTGTGCTGACCTGCCACAGTTCAGGTGTGCTTAGTGGCTACTTAAGGGTGTCGGGACCTTACTGAGAAGGCCTGAGACAGCGGCGTGGAGGAGGTGTGCAATGGAGGCTGGACCACAGGGCTTCTTCCGTGTCCAGCAGGGCCATGCTTCCAGCGGTCACGGAGGGGAGGGAGCCCCCTGACCCCACCTGGCCGTGAGCCGCCAGGAGATGGCATCAAGCGTGTGAGAAGCAGGACCTGTGCCTTCCGCCTCAGGCACCCACCTCCTTTCCCAGCAGTGTCCCTGCGCACATGTGGCCGGTGCGCTGGTGTGGCCAACACTGGCGGCCAGTACAAAGTGTCTATGGCTAGATGTGTCCCCTCCCCTGAGCCCTCAGCCCTGTGCGGCCTCTTCTGGTTTCTCAGCATAACATGCCCTCCGGCTATGCCTGTGAGGTTCCTTCTCCACAGAGGCGCCTACTCGTCCCTCCAGGCTGACCAGGGGCATCTTCTGATGCACATGGCCGCTCTGCAGCCTCTACTCGCAGGAGATGGTGTTATCAAGGACTGGCTGTCACACTCTGCCCATCCTGGTACTCTCCTTCCTTCCTTCCTTCCTTCCTTCCTTCCTTCCTTCCTTCCTTCCTTAAGGGTTATTTATTTATTTATTTGAAAGAGCTACACAGAGAGAGGAGAGGCAGAGAGAGAGAGAGAGAGGTCTTCCATTCAATGGTTTACTCCCCAGCTGGTCGCACCAGCTGGAGCTGCGCAGATCCAAAGCCAGAAGCCAGGAGCTTCTTCTGGGTCTCCCATGCGGGTTCAGGGGCCCAAGGACTTGGGCCATCTTCTACTGCTTTTCCAGGCCATAGCAGAGAGCTGGATTGGAAGTGGAGCAGCCGGGACTCGAACCGATGCCCATATGGGATGCTGATGCTGCAGGCCAGGGCGTTAACACACTGCGCCACAGCGCCTGCCCCTCCCAGTACTGTTTCTATAACGTGATGTTGGCCCTGCTTTTCTCCAGGGCTGTTCCCTTGAACCTGGGCCAGCCTTGCTAACAGCCAACACAGGTAGACATTGGAAGTGATGCTACCTCGCTGCTGAGGCCCAATCCTAACAGGCAATGTAGCTCCCACTTCTGGTCTCCTGTCTTAGCCTGTTTCCTGCTGCTGTAACAGAATAGCTGAGACTGAGAAATGTCTTGGCCTGCAGTTCTGCTACACCCTGGACATAACACCACCTTCCTCCCAACATTTACGGAGTTACAGGCCTCAGGGTCTGAGTGCCTGCAGGGGTTTTGCATAGATTAAGGTTGCTTCTGTATGGGGAGACAACTCCCGGTTACTAATTCCACACACTTGCTGCACCTGCGCTGTGGTCCCCCCCCCCCCCGCTTCCCCCCGAGTTCTGGATCCTGACATGGCCCACTGGCTCGATGCTTCCCACTTATCATCTCTCTGCTGCGGGCAGGGCCTCTGCATTTTAGCTACATCTTTGCATTTTAAGAGTGTTCTGGTCTCTTCCACCTTAACAGATCCTCCTATGAGTCCATGCTCCTCCTGGCCCAGTTCTTCCATTATCAGTCCAGCTTCTCCGGAGTTGAATCACTTGACTTCCTGCCTGGGTGTCCCACCCACTCCCTGTTGTCACCACTGCCTTGTGCCATGATGGCAAGGCATGTCATTGGTAAGGCCACAGAGGCCCCGTGCGTCAGAGCCGTGGTGTTTCCCAGCCCCCTGACTGCCTTGCTCAGCCTCATTGCAGGGTTCCTCATGGCTGGCCACTTTCCCCTCGTCACTGGCCACTTTTCCCTCTTTGGCTTCTGGGGAACCATTCCCTTGGCATTAACTTCCTTAGTACTGAATTGAGAGCTCATGAATGAAACACCATAACTCACCATGCTTAATATGGAAAATAAGCTGTTCACAGAGTCACAGACTTAATTAGCAAAAATAGGCATGTTCCTGGAATTTAGTGGGAATATGTGATTATTTTAGGCCAGATATTTAAGAATGATGTGTGGGGCCAGCATGGTGGTGCAGTGGGTTAAGACACCTCCTGCAGTGCTGGCATCCCATATGGGTGCCAGTTCAAGTCCTGGCTGTTCCATTTATAATGCAGCTCCCTGCTGATGTGCTGGGAAAACGATGGAATATGGGCTAAGTCCTTGGGCCCCTGCACCCACAGGGGAGACCCGGATGAAGCTCCTGGCTCCAGCCTGGCCCAGCCCTAGCTGCTGGTGCCATTGGGGGAGTGAAACAGCAGATGGAAGATCTCTCTGTATCTCCCTTCCTCTCTCTCTCTCTCTCTTTCTCTCTCTGTAACTCCGTCTTTCAAATAAATAAAATAAATCTTTTTGAAAAAGAGGAGTATGTTTGCTGTGTCATTAAGCCCTCTGCTAACCGTCCTAGTGGATGGCAGCTCCTGTAGTGCAGGTCACCAGGTCAGCTGCAGGGCTGTGCCCTGGGCAGCGTCTCAGGCCCCACACTCAGAAGCGACCTGTGCTGTTTTATACTCTGTGGTCACTATCTAGAAATCCTTAATACTTTTCGAACAAGAGGCCCTGCGATTTCACTTTGCATCTACCCCCCGTACATTAGACCACCGGTGCTGTGGTTGCCATAGGACGAGAACATAAATCCAACAGTTTCTTTCCTTTTGCAACTGTCCCAGAGCCTCAGCCACAGGCCCTTTGGAGTGGCCTGTACATTTCCTGCACTCTACGTCCAGTGCAGTCCACGGGGCACTGACTCATGTGCGGGGCTCCCAGGCTGCGTGCTGTCTGCTTCCAGCAGCCGCCTGAAACCTTCCCAGTGAGACTTCCTGCTGCTCTGGAGGGGCTGACCCGGCTGCGAGCCCTGTGGTCGTGTCGGGCTTGCAGCTGCTGTTCCGATCCAGCTGCTGCCGTTTCCAGCGGCGAGGCAGAGCCGTGCCTGGTTCCGCTGAGATAACCTTTCCCAAGGTGACTTCTCCCCGGTGTCTCTCACGAGTCCTCTGGAGAGCGCTGCAAACGCAGAACCCCAGGCCTCACTTCTGGGAACTCTGGGGTGGGCCTGGGGTGGGGCTCTGGACTCTTGCTGTTGAACAAGTCCCCTGGGTCTGTTAAAGACCATGCATGAAGGGTGCTCAGCCACAGTATTCTCTCTGACATTTTATTATGAAAAATTCAAGATACACAGAAAAGGTAACGGAATTCTACAGGGACTACCAATATCCATACCACCCAGATTTTACAGTTAACATTTTGCTATATCTAACTTATTATATGTCGATCCAAACATCCCTACATCCATCTACCCATTCTCCTATCTATCATCTATCTATATACATCCATCCATTCATGTCTTCATCCATCCACCCACCTACCCACCCATTCATTCATATGTAGATTTTATTCCATCTCCTAAATGCTTCCTGCTTGGATCTATGATTTTCTATGAACAACAACAACAATAAAAAATTGCCAGGCAGAAAACGTTTGAAAAAGCACAACACAACACAAGGCTTGTAGGCTAACACCTGTCTCTTTCTATGTGTTGTGGCCTAGCGTGGAATAAGCAGTCTATCTCCCTTTTGAATGGTTATCAACCTCTTAATTTGGTTTCTTTTTATATTCATTTAATATAAAAACCTTCAATATGTACATGTACACATATATAAGTAAATATAAAAAGAAGCAAGGTTCTTTTTAAACAAGAATCGCAACACACATATGTACTTTAATCTCATTGTTTTTTTGAGAACGTTTTGTCTTGTTCTTCCTAAGATGTTTTTCTGAGATGCAGGACAGGTTAGATTAAGCCTCCCTGGGAAAAAGAAGCAGAGAAGAATGGGAACAAAACAACACACACACACACACACACACACACACACAGGGGAGCTACAGATGCCCTTGGTCCAGTCTGTGTTTGGCTGCTGTGGGTACACCCACAGCCAGCTCTCTGGAATGAATTTCAAGCTGTCTCCTTTGCACAGGTCTGTTGCTGCCGCCCAGTCTTTGGAGCCCCGGAGCTCTTCTGCCCCATACTCTTCAGACAACACAGGAGGAAGGTAGGTCACCCGATAATGAGGGCTGTGCCAGCCTTGGTCAACACAGGCTCGGAGTCAGTCCGTCTGTTCTCAGAAAGCTCTTGTGGGGATGTGGCATGAGTTTACTGAGCTAGCAAAGCTCAGCAAAGAAAGGTTTGCGGAAGGGCTTTGCAAGGACGGATGAGATGAAACCTCACCCAGAGAGAGAACCCAGGACATGCGTTAGCTCTGGACTGGCTCCTTCCCAACCTTCGGTCCTGCCTGGAACCCTGGCCTTCGTGTGCTGCCCGCATCAGTCATGGGTTAGCACAGAGCACAGCAGCCTCTCAGTTTAACATTGACACCCCTTGGCAAGCGTGGCCGTGGATCCACCTGCACACACACGAATCTGAAGTCTGGGTCTGGCTGGACAGTCAAGGGAATAAGGACTTCAGATCTGAACTGAGTTTCTCAGAGCAGCTCTGACATCCTGCATTTGGGTGACAGAAAGCTGAACACACCTGTTCACGTCTCCACATTGGTAGGTCCACATAGAACAGAGTTCCGGCAGCATTAAATGTCATGTAAGAATTAAGTATTTGGGGGGTGAACGCTTATAAGCCATCTTCTATTTTATCTTCCAGCCTTAAAAAGTTTTCTGAAGACAACTTGACCTTTTCAGAATGACTTAGCATCACTTCCCAGGAGAGGTGCCAGCTGGACTCCAGGTCCCAGAGCTCAGGGTGGGAGATGGAAACTCAAGATTCCTCAGAGATCACTGTTCTTTAAAAGCTTTCAAAAATTAATTTATTTGAGAGGGGAGAGAGAGAGAGAGAGAGAGAAAGAGAGAGGAAGACGAGAGACAGAGAGACGAGAGACAGAAAGACGAGAGACAGAGAGACAAGAGACAGAAAGACAAGAGACAGAGAGAGAGAGAGAGAGAGAGAGAGAGAGAGAGAGAGACAAGAGACAAAAAGATACACGCGCACATAGAGTGTGCATCTCATTTGCTCCCCAAATGCCTGCGGTGCCCAGGGCTCTGCATGAGCCAGATCCAGGAGCTGGAAACTCAACCTAGGTCTCCCCCATGGGTGGCAGGAAGCCAATCACCTGCCTCCCAGGATGTGCAAGAGCAGGAAGCTGGAGTCGGGAGCCTGAGGCAGGCGAGGGGCCCAGGCACTCTGAGATGGGGTGTGGTGTCTCCACCCCTGGGCTAAATGCCTGCTCCTATTATTCCTCAAGGCTGGCATGCTCTTCCCCAGAACTCTCCCCTCCAGAGTGATGAGGTGGCAAACCCCACTATCACAGGCGTCATGAGCAGCACAGCCAAGGCATTCCCACTGAGCACAGAATACGCGCTGTGGTGACAGAGTGGCACGGGCACCGGTGAAGGAAGGTGAGGGAGGAAGTGACAGTATGAGGCCCTGTTCTCTGAGACAGCAGACCCCCAACAGGTTAACAAGAGGGGGCGGCTTGTTGAAAACAGCAGCTAGATCCTGCCCAGGGATTCAGTGAGCCCCCCACTGGGGTCCCCTCAGATGAGAACATGGCAGCCTCATCAGATCACACCCATGAGCATGTGTGTCCCCCAAGAGGACAGCAAGGGAGAACACAGAAGCCACCTGAGAGCTAACCAAATGGGGACATGCCAAGGGGCTAGAGAAGCCAACATGAAGAAAGAAGTAATAGAAGGATGCCTGCCGAGCTATCTCCTGGTGCATAACTAACCCTGCAAAAGCTGAGCGCTCCAACACCAGACCCTCATTGTCTCACGGGTGCTGTGAGTCAGGAATCTGGGGGTGTCTCAGCTGTGTCCGTGGGCTCAGGGGCGTCCTTCAAACCTGTGCATGACATCAATAGCCCTTGCCAGGTGGGCCTCTCCGGGGAGGCTGGCTTCTCTCACGGGGGCTGGCTTCCTTCAGAGGCAGCCAGCTAAGGAAGAGTGAGCGTGGAAACTGAAGCCACCCTCTTAAGACCAAAACCCAGGCCCCTGCTTCTGTGCACCGACACCTGTTTCCCCCATTGGTGACAACCTCTCTGCCCTTCAATCCTCAGTTCAAGGGTCAGCCCCTCCGACCCTTTCCGTAGAATGCCCTCTCTTTGCTGCATCACAGCCCTTGCTTGGCCCACTCAGGACATGCCTTACCGTTTATGATGCTTTTCCTTTGCCTACAGTGAAGACGGCAACATCGTCATGTAATAGACGATCGTGACGTGCATTTGGAGGGAGGAATACATCTGATCTTGAGTAGTCGCTGTGCAGTCGTCGCTCTGTTCCTAAATAGCCCAAGGCGCAGAGGGAAAGTCAGAATCAATCTGGAACCCAGGGTTTCCCTGCACACCTGGGCCAACGTGACGGCATGGGGACTGCGATTCCTCACGGGACATCGTTTGGGAAGGTCCTGGCCTCACCTAAACTTTTTGCATGAGGAGCTCTGGAGCAGGGCCCCAGGAATGTTTATTACTTCAAGCTTCTAGGGTTAGTCCAGAACGAGCCAAATTTGAGGGAGAAAAAACGTGGGCACCTTGAGGACAAGATCTTTCTGCCTCTGGCTTGTTACTGTCTGTTGGTGCCTGGGATTGAAAAGGGGTGGGTAGGTTTGACTCTGCTTGAATTTCCTTGAAAAAAATCACTTTGGGAAGAAATAAGACTCCAGCTGCCAACCAAAAACCCCACATGCTAGTCTCAACCCAGGTCCTTACTGGAGAACCTGCGGGAGTTGTGAAATCCCCGCATCCTTCCCTCCCTCCTGGGACCTTGCTACAATTGTCTGGGGGTGCCAGGTACCCTGGGGGTGGCAATGCCCAGCCAGGGCCAGAGCTGCAAGTCTTCACACAGCACACTCATCCCTCACTGCTCTGCGCAAGTCACTATTTCATGCAATTTGCATACACTCAGGCTAGGTTTCTACCCAAGGTTAATCTTTTTAATTAGCTTAGCTGCTATATTATAGGAAACAAACATTGACCCTTAAGTAGATAATTGGCATAATTGAAACTATTAAATGATTTTCCCTGGGAGATCATTCAGCAAAGCGATTCTTGCTAGAGGAAGGAGAAGGAACGGCACACACACGCACACACACACACACACACACGCACAGCACAATGCATTCGTGGCACACACGAATGATAATAAAGTTGTCCAGGCTTGCTTCTACTCTGATGGCCCCTCCTGGAAGAGGCAGTCTCTTCATTTGCTCCTTGCTCAACTCTTTGAGCTACTGGCCAGCCTTGGCCCTCCTCTGTTGCCCAGAATCCAGGACAATTGACAGGGAAGGGTTGGTGTGATGTGCGCAAGGAGGGGCTCCCTGGAGCGGGGAGGGGGTTCTGCCAGGGGTGAGGCTGTGGACTGGTTTAGAGGCTGAGAGAGGGGCAGAGAGGTCTTTGGGGAAGGGGTAAGCACCTGTGGGGACTCTCGCTGAGGGATCTCAGTGGGACTCTTCTACCATCCTTAGAGCCCGGTAGAGGTCTGAACAGCTTCCATCTATCTTTGGCCGTTACACTGGCATTTCTAACGCCGCTGTGACATTGGTCGCTCAGCCCAAGACCTGAATAAAAGAAGCCTGACTACATTTGTGTGCAAAAGCTAAAGAGGATCCTTTATGCTTCCGTCTTTTCTTCCTACAAGAACATATTAAAAATTTATTTATTTATTTATTTGACAGGAGGAGTGTTGGAGGCAGCAGGGAGAAATCTGCCACCTGCTGGTTCACTCCCCAAATGGCCACAACGGCTGGGGCTGGGCCACACTGATGCCAGGAGCTGGGAGCTCCACCTGGATCTCCCCAGGTGGGTGCAGGGGCCCAAGGACTTGGGGATCCTCCGCTGCTTTCCCAGCACATTAGCAGGGAGTTCGATAAGGGATGCTGGTGTCCCAGGAGGCGGCTTAACCTGCTGCGTTATAACACTGGCCCCAAGAACACATTATTATGGTAGCTAGTTGTGTGTGTGTGTGTGTGTGTGTGAGAGAGAGAGAGAGAGAGAGAGAGAGAGAGAGAGAGAGAGAGAGAAGCTATGCATGGATGCAGAATAGAGTTCTAACTATAGGTCAGGGTTTATAGTGAATATGAATCTATGTTTGGATACATGAGTACTGACCACTGTGCTACAGTTGCCCCCAGTGCTGAGTGCAATAACAGGTATGTAGCCTGGGGGCACAGTAGGCCATGGCACACAGCCCGGGCGTGCAGTAGGTTTGTGCAAGGACCCAATGGCAAAACCACCTCACGACGCATCTCCATGCGCCAGGGTGACTTACCCTTTCACAGCCAGCGCAGTTTCATACCTGCACACAGCCCTAGATGGCGTTCACGCACCCCTGGATCTCCCATGTACAATGAGGCATTGGCCATCATGTCTAAGGCCCAGGACACCCACGTGGTTCACCAGCAGCCATCCCCAGGGAACACGCCAGAGGACCTGGGAACTATGAAGGGGAACAGAGTGAGTTCAAGTGTGGCAGAGTTCCCCCACCTGCCCCTCCACACAGCACCCCAACAGCTGTGACCCAGTCAGAGATGCTTCAGGGTGTGTGGGCCTGGACCAGCGGGGGCTTTCCTTAGGAGACTCCGTCTTGAGCTGCCCGGCCTCACGTCCTTCCTCCCCTTGCTCCTGCTCCCCTGGTTTTTCTCACGATGAGTGATCAGATCCTGAGTCGGCCGGGGACGCTAGAGGCAGAGGCACACAAGGTCATTCTGTTACTTGCAAAGAGAAGGCTCTTCTAGAAAAGCAGAGTGAGTCTATCTTCTTCCAGCTCCTCTGCTTAGTGACCTGCGCTTCACCACAGATGGTTCTCCCTCGCGTGTAGTTCGACTTAAGGATGATTCGATTTACGATGGTGCAAAATGCAAACCCATAAAGCCATGTGTTTATTTTTCTTCAAACTCCCATTGCTCAATAACTTGCATAGGGCATTCATCATTCTGCTATAAGATAGGCTCTGTGTTAGTTTCACTGAACTGTTGGCTAATGTAAGTGTTCTGAAAAGTAGTTAAGGCTAAGCTAGGGTGTCAGATAGCTGAAGTGCACTCAATACACTTTCCACTTATGATATTTTCAACTTGCAATGAGTTACAGGGACTGGCCTCTTTGTGGGTTGAGGGGCTTCTGTAGCTTGAGCCCTTGTGTGGCTTTTTTATGATAGCTTTACCTGCGGGGAAGGTCACATCTCCCGGCCCGTTGGAGGCTGCAGGTGAAAGAGCAGGGTCCGGAATCCATCTTGGCACCGTGCATTGTCTGTGGATCCCCAGAATATTTCTCACACAAAGATAAACCACTGTAAGTGTGGACTTGCTGCTGTGATGTATAGTATAGAACTGGGGGCGGGGGGGGGGGAGCGGTGGTGTGGTGCAGCAGGTTAAAGCCCTGGCCTGGAGCTCTGGCATCCCATATGGGCACTGGTTGTAGTCCCAGCTGCTCCTCTTCCCATCCAGCTCTCTGCTATGGCCTGGGAAAGCAGTAGAAGATGGCCCAAGTGCTTGGGCCCCTGCACCCCTGTGGGAGACCTGGAAGAAGCTCCTGACTCCTGGCTTCGGATCAACGCAGCTCCAGCCGTTGTGGCCATCTGGGGAGTGAACCAGAGGATGGAAGACCTCTCTCTCTGTCTCTACCTCTCTCTGCAACTCTTTTAAATAAACAAAAAATAAATCTTAAAAAAAAGAACTGGGTTCACTGAGGTCATTGGTTGGTATGGGAACAGCCTGGGGCAATAGAAGTTCCCAAGATCTGTTTCTAAAGCCACAGCAGGGTGCAGACAGCTGTGATGGCAGCCGGTGTCACGTGTTCATTTACCAGAAAAGCCCTGGTCTGCACGTGCGCATCCAGCAGCCCCAGAATTGGCCTTGACTCCTCCTTTTCATTTTCAGTGACTTGTTGGTTGCGCTGCACCCCTGGACTGCCTCCGTGGGAGCACATGCCCACAGCACCCTGGTACTCACGTATGGGAGATGGCAATGCTCGCGAACACACAGCATCCGCAGTCACGCTCCAGTGCTGACACCCTGCTGGCATGAGGCTTGCAGAGAAATTCAGGGGTGGCCTGGCGAAAGTAGAAGTGGGGTGATGCAGAGAGCGCGTGAACCTAAGCCCCCCAGTTGTGAGCTGCAACAAGGACCTTACAGGCCGTCCGGTCTTCAGGATGTGTGTCCAGAGTCCCTGTTGCCATAATGATTCATGGAGCAGAGGCAGCCTGGCTCATAAGGACGCCAGTCATGTGGGACTACAGCCCACCCCAAGGGCCTCATTTAATCTTGGCTCTTTAAGGACTCTGTCTTCAAAGGCAGTCACAGTGCAAGGTATTAGGGGTTAGGACTTCAACATAGCAACTTTAGGGGGCCTGATTTAGCCCATACCAGGAGGCGATCTAGATCTCACTGCTTGAGAGCTTAGAATCTTGCTGTAAGAAAGGCTTATGGGATGGCTTCTACCAGCATCATTATCTTGGAAAATACAACTGGCCACTGATGTGACTTACAGGGTGATTCTGATTTGATCTCGGTGATGGTGGTGAAAAATGGCACAGCACCGTGCTGGTGCAGGGTGCGGGGCAGGGACTTGCTGCTCAGAGAGAGCCCACACAGGCCAGGGCACCCACTAAGGCGATCGGACTACCTGCTGCATGTAGAATGCAAATGGCTAGAACTTAGACCATGAATAGAAATGATCTTGAAATTAGCCTTGAAGATAACTCCTGACTCTAATCAGGGCTTTTGCTGCCATCCCTCATGAGGTAGGGTTAAGATATATTTTTAAGGATTTATTTACTTATTTGAAGGGCAGAGTTATAGAGAGAAATGGAGAGAGAGAGAGAGAATATCTTCCACTATCTTCCACTCGCTGGTTCAGTCCCCAAATGGTGGCAACAGCCAGGGCTGGGCCACACTGAAGCCAGGAGCTTCCTCCAGGTCTCCCACACAGACGCTGGGGCACAGGCTCCTGGGCCATCTCCTACTGCTTTTTCCAGGCACATTAGCAGGAATCTGGATGGGAAGTGGAGCAGCCAGGACTTGAGCTGGTGTCCATATGGGATGTCGGCATCGCAGGCGGTGGTTTAACCCGCTGTACCATGGCTCTGACTCCCAGATCTCTGTTTCCATAGAGCACGTCTTGCACTCGGAGCCTAGGATGTTGGAGCAAGTGCTGTGCTGATGCCCTGCCTCCTGTCCCACCCTTCCCAGGCCAGCACGTGACTGTCAGCTGCCAAACCCCAGCACCCGCAGCTCTGTCTGGCCATCACAGCCTGCTTTGCCTGACTCTTCAGCGTGTGGGGATGCCCAAGGATGAATGCCCCAGCTGTACCCGGCATGCTTCCACCAGCGGCCACCTCCTCCTTGTTCCACTAGGACCCAGACGTCCATGGGGACAACTAACTGTACAGCACCGAGCACGGAGCCCAGCCTTTCCCCTCTCCCCAATCTGGGCTCTGCTCCAGCCGGCCCCACCACATCACAGGAAGCTAGGAACACAAAGGGAGGGGACTGTGGAGCACCTGCCCTTACAATGTGAGCTCCCTGATTAGACTCTATCTTCACACAGCCCCAGTCGCACACAACTGTTCCAGGCAATAGGAAGCAGGGGGAGTGGGATTTGCATATGAAAAGACATTCCTGCCTATGTTGTGCGTCTGTAAGGCTGGGACCCTGTCATCCGCACATCTGTTCTCTGCTCAGCTGGGACCTGAGGGGTGCTGTGTGGGCACCCTCTGTGCCTCTCCTGGGAGCAGGTGGGAAGGGACTGTCTTTCTTGATGCTAGGTTCTGATGGCTCTCAGGCCACGGGTGCCTTTGTGGTGCCTGTCCTGTAGCCCGGGATTCCCGGGGGTGGTCATCAGGGGCTGCTCTGGGGTGGCCCACTCCCTGGAGGCGCTGATGGATTTAGGCTGCCTAGGGGCCTGTGAAGAGCAGATACCCCAAAGTCCCCCTCCTGAGCCTCGCTGCCCAAGCCCTGGCTCTGCTCGGAGCCTGGACAAGTCCTCGTCCTGGAGTGAGGGGGCCCTGCTTGGCTGGAGCCATCCCATCTCTCGAGATGGCCTTGTCCCCTGGCCTTTCCCAACCTCAGCCCCTGGCTACTTGGCTTCTTCTTGTTCCACTGTGACGTCCTCTGCTCGCAATTCTGCGTTTAGTGCTATGTGTTTTGCTTTGGACTTGGTCTCTTCCTTCCTGTTCTTAGCAAATCTCCAACTTAACTCTTCTGGAAGCTGCTGGCCTAAATAACCACAGAAAGGGAGAGAGAGGGGCTCTCGAAAATGCAATAGGCCGGCGCCGTGGCTCAATAGGCTAATCCTCCGCCTTGCGGCGCCAGCACACCAGGTTCTAGTCCTGGTCGGGGCGCTGGATTCTGTCCCGGTTGCTCCTCTTCCAGGCCAGCTCTCTGCTGTGGCCCGGGAGTGCAGTGGAGCATGGCCCAAGTGCTTGGGCCCTGCACCCCATGGGAGACCAGGGGAAGCACCTGGCTCCTGGCTTTGAATCAGCGCAGTGTGCCAGCCGCAGCAGCCATTGGAGGGTGAACCAACGGTAAAGGAAGACCTTTCTCTCTGTCTCTCTCTCTCACTGTCCACTCTGCCTGTCAAAAAAATAAATAAAGTTAAAAAAGAAAATGCAATGATTTTGTTCGGGGCTGTGCGGAAGTTGGCAACCCCAAATATGCATGCTGTGACAGATCAGAGGCAAAGGGAGCCTAGGGCTTTCAAAGGTAAAACCGGGAAGGTTACGCAAGTTGTTTTAAAACAATTACTCTTGGCTCCGGGGATCAATAACAGCAGTGGCATCAGTCCAGGGCCGAGCCGGCGGGCGCTGGGTAGCTGTTCTCACAGATGCGTTCTTCACGCTGGGTGTGGTGGTCCTGGTGCCACGTTAGAGCGCCTGTAATCATTTCTGTGGCCACGGGGCTCCGGTTTGTTAGGGTCTGACGCAACTGACTTCAGTCTGGTTCTGGAACTGACAACTTTCCCGGAGCAAAAACAAGCCCAAAGAAGGGAGAGGCGGGTGTGACTCTGAACTTGACGGGACTTAGGCTGGAGAAATGAGGCCAGTAGGCCGAGTTGAGGGACGCTGCGTCTGTTCAAAGTCGCTGAAGAATGCTGAAACCCTGAGCGGGGTCAGGACTGGGAGGCTGAACCGTGTGACGGAATGCTTTTAAAAGTGATTAAAATAACTCGGGAAAGGCTCTGCCAGGCGCTGGATGTGGGAAGTGAAATGCACTCACTGGCCTGGCCCGGCCCGAGAGCCGCGCCGGCTCTGAGGACCGTCAGCTGGGCACGCAGCAATGATGGCACATTTAATCAGCCCTTCGATCCTGCGTTGTGTGCTCATCGTGGCTACAGGAAAGGGTGCTGTAACCGATCTTTAAATAGCAAACCCGCGGCTAAATTTCACTTCATCCATCAAAAGCCGCTGCTATGCAATGACCTAATTTTAGCTCCTTATCAATTCCCCAGTGCTTGTGAGTTGATGTAACTTTGATCCTCTGCTGCGAGATGACTTTTGTGCTGAATATAGCTAGAATTTAATATGAATCATTTGGATGGCTGCCCAGCTCAGCTCGACTGTGTGTGTGTGTGCGTGTGTGTGTGTGTGTGTGAGAGAGAGAGAGAGAGAGAGAGAGAGACACACACACACGCACACACACACACACACACACAGATCTAGGCCACTGAAGTGGATAACAACACAGCCAAGGCCTCCTTACTCCTAGGGCAATTGACTTTGTGTGGCCAAGGCCAAGTCTGCACAATATCCTTGGGCTTTTATTTTATTTTCCCTCCCAAGCAAGGAGAGTCTTCCCGGCAAACACACACGCAGGCAATACCACTCTGCTACTGCCGAGATCTGAGGATAGTGTCAATAATTGCAAGGCGTTTTAAATGGAGGTTTTCTAAGCAAATCCTTGCCTTTTGAAAGGGCTTTCATTTCCACTTCCTGAGAGAGAGCAGCTGAGAGGCTGCGGAGGAGGAGGAGAGAGCGTTTAGGAGAGCCTGGTCCTGCCCCTTATCCAGATTATTAGGTAGCGCTTCCTCCGTTTCTGACTGTCGGGCTTTCCGCCTGCACAGTGAGCGCTCCTTCCACCTTCCTGGCTCCCTGCAACAGCCGTCTGTGTCCCAGGCAGCAGTCCCGGGCATGCGTGCGGCTGCGCCCGGCCCCTGTTTACTTGCCCTACTTGGCACTGTTTCTAGCCACAAGATAGTCACATGGTTAGTGATCTCCACCTTCTGAGCTTTGCAGGTGAAGTCAAGACAGGAGGAGCCTGAAGATTCCCTGAGACGCACTGGCCCCAGGGCTGTTGACCCAGCCCCTCTGCCACGCCCACCCAGGCCTTTCCCATACAAGGTAAGGGAGGGGCCTGTTTGCTTTTTTTTTATTTTTTAACCTCTCCTTCCAGGGTTAACCGCTGCTTGCTTGTAACCTCTTCCAAACCAGTTGGGGAGGGAATGGGAGGACTTAAAGTTTAAGTCTGACTTGGTTATTAGTTTGCAGTTTGGTGGAGAGAAAGTCAGGACTGGCAATGTGCAGAGAGTCTGGGCATCAGTGCGCTTGGATCTCTCTGCTCTTTCTGTCGCTTGTACCCAACGGTGCACCTAAGAGAGTGCATGCAATTACCTTCGTAGCTTTCAAAGGGTATACCATGATGTCTTTAGATCCCCAGCAAAAGTCTCCTTTAAAGAAGCCGTAAGTTGTTATAATGAAGTGTCCAGAATGAAATGGACTTAATGGACTCAAACTGACAAAACATGAGTGTTCCAGTCAGCTTCTACATAGGTTGAAAAATGTTAGCACTTTTCTCCAGACCAGACTCAGGGGGGAGAACCCCCACAGCTAGCTAGCACACAATGGTCCGTCCCATGCACTAGCGTTTCAGCTCTACTTAAAACGCTGCTTCTGCAACTTGTCGGACCCACACGCTTCTGCTGCAGGAAATGCAGCCTCGGGGTTGGAGGAGGAAGGCACCGTGAGTCCCTGCACAGGTGTGAGACCCTGTCCTGGGCAATCACGCAGGGGCAGAGTTGGGGGCAGGCAGGCAGAACCGTTTCAGATCAGAGGAGAGAACTGTCCGTGTGAACGCCTCCCATCCCGGCTGGTATCTGTTCTAACCTATTGCTTATGGTTTATCCATGCCTGCAACAAGGGCGGAAGCACTTTGCTTTGCACCAGTCAAAACAGAAAAAGGGAGCGCAATTTGAGGGGCGAGGGATAAACTCCCCAGAGACTGCTCAATAACGGTGGAGGCACCATCGTAGTGGCAATTTGAGGAAGTGTTTACAGATCACTCCCTGTGCCCAGGGTTCTCTGCAAATGCTGCCTGCTCCTAATGCTGCTTATCAATTCAAACTCGGAAGCTGGAGCAGCTAACAAGCTTTATGTGGGGTCTTAAGAACTGCCACTGGGGAGACACAGGTCTGCATTCCCAAGAATGCAGGGAGAGGGGAGGATTATATGGGCAAGCAGTGTAGATTTAGTACAAAGCAGTAAAAATTCTTTGGCAGGAATCTTCTTTGAGAAAGGACAGGGTCCGTGTGACTCACAGAGATAAAGAAACAATGTAGATCCTTAGTAAAAACGCCCATAAAATAAGAGGCGATAGCCTTTGACACACATCTGGAGTCCCTGGACACAAAGCAGTTATGGGTCATTCTGGTCGCTCTGGTGCCTGCAATCTAGGGTGGAGATGACCGAAGTTCACGTTCCTGGGAGCCACTTTACACGTGCATGGGGCTTGCTCCCTTAATGGCCTCCCTCTTGTACGTTTTAAAAAACTCTTTCCCTGTCTCTTTTATTGTGGTGCTGCCTTTTGTTTTCACAATCCCACTTAATCCAGTTACTGAAGAAGACAGGAGCTGCTGGCTCCCTGCACCTGCAGTTTATGCATCTGTGAATTCAACCAATTGCAGGTAACATTTGGGAAAAAATTGTGATCTCATTCTTATTCCCTAAACAATATAGTATAACAACTATTTACATAGCATTTACGTTGTGTTAGGTACTGTAAGTAATCTGGAAAAGATTTAAAGTATGTGGGAGGATGTGCCTGGGTTGTACAAGGCACTTCAAAATACCTGTGAAAAACTGGACCGAGGAGACAAGTTTAGGGGCCGGCGACGTGCCACAAGGTGTTAAACAGTATAGTATAGCACCAATTTGAATCCTCTTTGCTCCGCTTCTCATCCAGCTTCCTGCTGACGAACCTGAGACAGCAGCAGAAAATGACCCGAGTACCTGGGTTCCTGACACCCATGTGGGAGAGACCTGGCTGGAGTTCTGGGAGCTTGGCTTCAGCCTGGCCATTGTGGCCATTTGCAGAGTGAACCAGCACTTGGAAGACCTCTTTCTCTCTTTCTCTATCTCTTCCTCCCTCTGTCTCTGTCATTCTGCTTTTCAAATACATGAAATAAATCTTTTTAAAAAATATAATTTTATTTTTGGGCGAAAAAATTGAAATCTTACCTAGTTTTTTGTAAGACACATTTTCCATGAACTTTTTGAAGATCTCACACATGCATGGATTTTGGAGTTTCTTATACCAAAATAAACTTATCTTTTAATTCATTTTCTACAAACTTTTTGGAGGATGCTTATATGCAAATACTACACAATTTCACATGCAAGATTAAGCATCTGTGAATTTTAGTATCTGCAAGAATTCCTGGAACCAATCCCCTGAGGATATGGAGAAATGACTGTTGTGTTGTTTGAATATTTGTCCCCCTCAACTCAGGTGTTTTTAAGCCACAGTACTACAAGGATGGCAAGTTAGAGCTGAGGCTAGAAAATAATTGGATTGGAGTAGGTCACTAGGGTCGAAGTACCCTGAGTCATTCTGGCTTTTTTTTTTTTAAGATTTATTTATTTATTTGAGAGGCAGAGTTACAGATGGAGAGAGGGAGAGACTGGGAGAGAGGTCTTCCATCTGCTGGTTCACTCCCCAGATGGCCGCAGTGGCCGGAGCTGCGCCGGTCTGAAGCCAGGAGTCAGGAGCTTCTTCTGGGTCTCCCACGTGAGTACAGGGGTCCAAAGGACTTGGGCCATCTTCTACTGCTTTCTCAGGACATAGCAGAGAGTTGGGTCAGAAGTGAAGCAGCTGGGACTCGAACCGGCTCCCATATGGGATGCTGGCACTGCAGGCAGCTGCTTTACCTGCTACGCCACAGCACTTACTCCCTGGTGGCTTTCTAAGGAGAGATGGAGACAGACCCATGGGCTCCCAGTCTCTCACCATGTGATCCCTAGTGTTACTCCACCAGCAAGAGTACCATCATCAGAGGCAGAACCGTTCAGATGCCCTGATGTTGGAATCTCCAGAACGTTGAGCTAAGATAAGCCGCTCTTTCCATCCTAGTAGCTTGTCCTAGGTGTTTCATGATAGTGTTGAAAAGCTTGATGTGGGACGTGATCCATCGAGGCTGGCCTCCCAGGCAGTGAAACGGATTCATCACGGGACAGAGGGCAGAGCTCCTGGATTTGTTGAATCCTGCAGGGAAGAGCCAGGCAAGCAAGGCGGGTAGGTGCTGAGGGCGGCTGCGGCATGGCCTCTAATGTGAGGGCTGCACCTGTAAACAACCGTTCCCTCTTAGCTATGGTGACGGGTGCCGAATGCTTCCAAGAGAGCAGTAGGCAGGACAAGCAGAGGCTGTCCGTTACAAATGGGCTACAGCCCCAGAAGTATGCTTGTGAACTGCAGTATGTCCTCAGAGGGGTTTTCTAAGGTCTAAAAGGTTTTCACAGGTAGCTGATTTGCGTCTCTGGGTAGACCTGAGGACCATATATATATATATATATATATATATATATATACATATATAATTTATATTTTATTTTATATATATTTTAAGGGACTCCCTCCATGCCCTGGGGCCTCCTTTCACAAAGCTGAGATGTACAACTGCACTATCGTTCATCCTACTTTAGCAAAGAGTAAACAAGGGTCCAGAGAGATCCAGCAAAGGGATCCAAGGTCACACAGCTCGAGTCCGGGAGTCAGAATTCTAAGTCAGGCCAAGTCTCAGAATTTGCTTTTGGACCACTGACCTAAATTGCCTTTAAGTAGCTAGAAACCTCCAATAATCATTCCTATTTGAAAGGCAGAGTTAGAGAGAGGCAGAGGCAGAGAGAGAGAGAGAGAGAGAGAGAGAGAGAGAGAGAGAGAGGTCTTCCATCTGCTGGTTCACTCCCCAGATGGCCACAATGGCCAGAGCTGAGCTGATCTGATCGAAGCCAGGAGCCAGGAGCTTCTTCCAGGTCTCCCACATGGGTGCAGGGGCCCAAGCACTTGGGCCATCTTCTGCTGCTTCCCCAGGCCATAGCAGAGAGCTGGGTCAGAAGTGGAGTAGCTGGGACTTGAACCAGAGCCCATATGGGATGGCAACACTGCAGGTGGAGGTTTTACCCGCTATGCCACAGTGCCAGCCCCAGTAATCATCTTCAGATCCTTCAACACTGATCTGCTGTGTCCCAGTACGAGCAGTCAGTGACTCGTTCTGTGTTAAGGCCCTGTTCAGGTCAGTGCCTGCTCTTGGTCAGTCATGAAGGCAGCTTTTTGATGTGGTCCCTGAGTGTCCCCAGATTTGTCAAAGTCCAGGCTGAATCCTGGTCCAGTACAGAGCACGGCATTTCCAGCTGAGTGCTTTCAGTCCCTGGGTTTGTCCCCAGAGACGTTGCTAGTGCACACATGGATAGTATGGCTGTGAAAATCTGGCGTGAGTGGTGTGATGTCATGAGATACAGCTTGTGTTTTCATTCCGTTTCCTGGCACACAGCTCCCAAATTCCTTGGAGTCTTCAGTGTGAGACGTGTCTTTTGTGTGCTAATGAGATGTCTATAGCTGGGGACCCCTGGGTAGCTTCAGGTTGCAGACTGGTCACTAGAAATGCTGAGGCTGAGCTAGAGGGCTAAGACTTTCAGCCCCACCCCCAACCTCTGTGCAACATAGGCGGAAGGGTGACTTGATCTTCAATGGCCAGTGATGTAATCGGTGGTACCTAAGCAGTGAAGCCACCCTAGAACCCCAAAAGGACAGGGCTCAGAGAACTTCCAGATGGCTGAACACCTGCCGGTTCCTGTAGGCCAGTGCTGAGAGGCCATGGAAGCTCTGAGGCCCTTTCCACCTGCCCTACCTGATGCAGCTCTTCATCTGTATCCTTGGTAATAGCCCTGATAGTAAACCAGCAGACACAGCATTTCCTGGAGTGCCCAGAGCTGTTGTAGCAAATCAATCAAACCCAGGGAGGGGATTGCAGGAATCCTGGTTTTCAGCAGATTGGTCAGAGGCACAGGCAAAACACTTGGGACTTGCAATTGGGATCTAACGTGGGGAGGAGAGCAGTCCTGGGGCCCGAGCCCTTCTACCTGTGGGATCTGATGCCACCTCTAGGTAGATAGTGCTGGAACTGAGTTGCGTTAGTAGACACCCTGCCGGCATCCACTGCAGGGCTGCTTGCTTGCTGTGTGCAGGGGTAAAAGACTTCGGTCACAGACGTCTGCTGTGTGGATGGTTGTTGCATTGTGACAGCAGAGGGAGACCTCTTTTTTTTTTTTTTTCCTGCAGAGTTAGTGATTTCCTGTTGACCGTCATTGTCAAGGTCAGCTTAGATTTGTGGGAAGGCATGCTCAGGGTGGGTGGTCTGGCCTGGGGCTTCCTGCCCTGTGGAGCAATCCACAGCCTGGAATTCCATGGGAAGCACTGGATTAATCTGTCTCCAAAGTAGCATAGACGGATATTGGCACCAGGCAGTCGTTACAGCACCGGGCAGCCCAAGGCAGGGGGAGGCTCTGCAGGTTGCAGATGTGACTGTTCCTGGCTCACAGGGGACAATGTGGTCCTCAAAGTGCCCACACCATAGGCCAGAGACAGAGTTTGTGAAAGGAAGATGACCAAGTGCCAGGAATCAAAGATGTGAATGCAGAGTACACAGAATGTGTCAAAAAACAAAATCACAACACGTTTCAAGACATCTTAATTGGCTTTATTTGTGAGTCTGGAATCTGGGCAAGATTTCATCCCTAAAAAAGTCAGGGATCCTATGAGCTGAGCAGAGGAGTTTTTTAAAGATTGATTTATTTATTTGTAGGCAAGAGTTACAGAGAGAGAGAGAGAGAGAGAGAGAGAGAGAGAGAGAAGAGAAACCAAGAGAGAGAAATTTTCATCTGCTGGTTCACTCCCCAGATGGCCACAATGGCCAGAGCTGAAGTGATCTGATTGAAGCCAGGAGCCAGGAGCTTCTTCCAGGTCTCCCACGTGGGTGTACCTGGAAGAAGTGCACCTTGGGCCATCTTCTACTGCTTTCCCAGGTGCATTATCAGGGAGCTGGATCAGAAGAGGAGCAGCCAGGACTCAAACTGGTGCCCATAAAGGATACCAGCACTGCAGACCATGGCTTAACTCACTGTGCCACAGTACTGACCCCATAGTTTTTTTTTTTTTAAGATTTATTTATTTATTTGAAAGTCGGAGGCCGGCGCCGTGGCTCAATAGGCTAATCATCTGCCTGCGGCGCCAGCACACTGGGCTCTAGTCCCGGTCGGGGCGCCGGATTCTGTCCTGGTTGCCCCTCTTCCAGTCCAGCTCTCTGCTGTGGCCTGGGAGTGCGGTGGAGGATGGCCCAAGTCCTTGGGCCCTGCACCTGCATGGGAGACCAGGGGAAGCACCTGGCTCCTGGCTTTGGATCAGCGTGATATGCCGGCCGCAGCAGCCATTGGGGGGTGAACCAATGGAAAAGGAAGACCTTTCTCTCTATCTCTCTCTCTCTCACTGTCCACTCTGCCTGTCAAAAAAAAAAAGAGAGAGAGAGAGGAAAAAAAAAGAAAGTCGGAGTTACTCAGAGAGAAGAGGCAAAGAGAGAGCGTGAGAACGAGAGAGAGAGAGAGAGAGAGATTGAGAAAAGTCTTCTATCTGCAGGTTCACTCCCCAATTGGCCGCAACAGCCGGAGCTTTGCCAATCTGAAGCCAGGAGCCAGGAGTCTCCTCCAGGTCCCCAACGTGGGTGCAGGGGTCCAAGAACCTGAGCCATCCTCCTTGGCTTTGCCAGGCCACAGCAGAGAGCTGGATCGGAAGCGGAGCAACCGGGACTCAAACCTGCACTCATGCGGGATGCCAGCACTGCAGGCAGCAGCTTTGCCCACTACACCACAGCGTCGGCCCCAATAAATAAATCTTTAAAAAAAATCCAAAGGTTGAAGTCTCAGCTCCTGGTATCTGAGAATGACAGTTGTCTTCGTAGATAGGCATGGTTAATTACCTTCCAAGAAGCAATTAAGGTAAAGTAAGGTCACAGGAATGGGCCCTGGTCCAATCTGACCTGAGTCTGGAGGAAGAGGAGGTTAGGACACAGAGACTGTGTGAGTTGGCAGCGAGAAGACTGGGCCTGCAAGTCAAGGAGGGAGGTCTCAGGAGAGACCCACACCCACACCTCCATCTCACCTTCCAGCCTCCCACGCTATGACACACAAGTGTGAGCTTCCACATATGTGAAGGCCCCCCAATCTGCGGCACCAGGTAGGGCAGATTGAGCTACTATACCACCCTTCTCACCTCTCCAATACCAGCTGCGGTATCATGGACCCCACCCCCCACCCCGGGACACACCTGACTCACATGACTCACAGGTACGAACTACGCTTGCTGTGTCAATCACGCTTCTGGGGCACTGCCAGCGTCTTTGAAAAGAGGAGCTTTTAAGTAAATAAATAGTGTAATCTCCAAGTGCTTGTTCATTGGCTCACCTGTTCACCAAGTTCCTGTAGTGGCGACCTCCACCCACGTAATAAAGCACTGTTAATCACCCAAAAGATGGGTGACTGGAGAGCTAGGACAGGAAGTGAGGTGAGCACAGGGTAATGTGGGACACAAAGAGAAATCGCAGAAGGAGCTGGGTGGAGTTGGCCTGTCCGGGAAGTCTGGGTTTGGTTCAGAAACATCCAAGGAGGAAGGCTGGTGGCCATGGCTGAGAAGGAAGAGGAGACAGCCAAGCTGGTTCACCAGGAGCAGGTTAGGACGGGACTTCAAGTCCTGACTACCTTCACCCCATGTGTGGGAGCGAGGGCAGGCATCAGGCCTGGGATCTGCAGGCACATGAGGGCCCCGGGCTCAGCAAGACGCCCACCACCCTGCTGTTCATTGCAGGTGGGGCTGGGAGTGAGAAAGGAGCCGGCACTGCTTGCCTGGTGGGAGACCCTGGGTTGCAGAGAGCTCAGCAGCGATGGTGGGGCCGGGTGGGCTTTAACTCACGGCAGGGTCTCAACCCTGCAGGCTGGAGTGAGGAGACAGGAGCAGAGACTGAGGGCGGGGCTCCCTCCTCTCTGGATTCTGAGCTGTTCCCAGAGTGGAAACTACACCCTCTAGACAAATGGAATGTAGCAGAGTGTAACCAGGCAAGGGATGATACGCAAATCGGGCAGCCCTCAGAGCCAGAGACATTCCACTTTCTAGGGGATCAGGCAGCATGTTAAGGTGGAAAACAGAAATGAGGCACAGAGAACAGAGCCAAGGCACAGAGACAGCTTGGTTGCCAAGATCCACGCTAGTCTTGTTTGAGCATGGTGTGAGCAGTTGGTCGCCTGCGATTGAGTGACGCGCCACCGCTGGCATTGGCTGAGACTCCGGTATTCGTTACGAGACTCCTGGTGCTCTTTGACTTACTGTCCCAAGAAACCCATTGCAAGTGGATGGTATTGTCAATAGCAGGTGTGCTGAAGCCTTGAGCCTCCTACACTTCCTTGCTCAACAGCACAGAGCCTTGGGTATTCCAGTCACCCTGGGGTTGATTCACTGCCACCCAGCATCCCCAGGGACTGCACAGTGCTGGCTTGGGGAAAGACCCAAGTTCAGCGCTCTGAGGACGATTTCTACTGAATGCAGGTGGCTTTTGCATTGCCATAGGATCATAAGTTGAGGCACTGAAGTCAGACAGTCTATGTATTCCTGAGTGAGGCTTTAGTTAGTTCACGCTCTAAGGAGTCCAGTCTGGAAGCATCCACAGGCCAGAGGGAGTTTAATTCAACACCAGCTCCCTTCCTATGTGAGTTCTTCTGGCCTGAATCACGGCTGCCTGAGACCCGGAAATCACTGTGTCCTGCACTCCTCCACCAGACTGGGGAGGAAGCCTGCTGGGAGAGTCCTTGGTACCCTACATTCCAGTGGCAGAGGGCCTGCCTACTGGACAACAGGCTCCGGCTGCCTCTCCCTCCCCTTCTTCTGGTCTGTGCACTTGCAGACAAGGTAACTCAGGAGTGGCATCAACCACACACCAGCCCGATTTGGAGCCCTGCCACCTGCCTGCCCCTGAGCCTTGCACATGCCCTCCCTCCATGCAGACACAGGTGCACAGGTGAGTCCTGAGGCTCATATACCATCCAAATGCACCAGCTCCTGGTGGACATGGCCGTGTGCTAGACCCGAGCTCCTGGAGAGAGAGGCGAGCCTGTGCACCTGTCTATCCTGCTAAGTAACACAAGCGCACCAGGGATTGGAGATGTGCCTATGTGCAATGCTGAACTGTTAAAGTGTCAGAGAGGCTCTTAATTCATTTGAGGGAAGCCAAAGAGCCTTGAGTGCTGCTGCACGAGCTCCACAATGGTGGGCAGAGGGGAGGGCTGGGTCCCAAGGCATTTCAGAGTCCCTGTTGCAAGTGGGGTGTCTAACCTGGGGTATGCGTCTATTGTCTCCAGCTCCGGGGGTCATCTGAGTAATGTGCACCTTGTGGTCAGCTTCCTGAAGCCCCCAGTGGGTTTTCTAAGTGGCCACAGCCTTCTTGATGTCCAGTGGTTCTTGATGCCATCTTAGAACTTGTTTATAGATGCTGACCGAACAACCCAACAGCCAGGGAGGCTCCTGAATGCCTGCGTCAGGACCACTGCCCCTCCTAGGCTCCCCCTATGCTTGGCTGATCTCTATTCCAAGTTGGTAATGGGAATTCCGGAAAATCTTCCCCACTCCATGTTAACAAAGGCAGGAGTGATGACTGACAGCCCCTTGGCCTCTTGGTCTTTGTTTGAACATGGTTTGACTTCTCAAACTCATGGAGGTATTTAAACCCCCAAATCCTTTCATACAAATTATTTATTCGTTTGAGATCCAGACACAGAGAATGACATAGATAGAGAAAACTCTCATCTACTGATTCACTCCCCCAATGCCTGGAATGACCAGTGCTGGGACAGGCCAAAGCTTGGTGCCAGAAACTCCATCTGAGTCTTCTACATGGGTGGCAGGAACCCAAGTATCTGAGCCAGCACTACTGCTTCCCAGGGTCTGCATTAGCGGGAAGATGGAGTCAGACGTAGGAGCCATGGCATTGAACTCAGACACTCCAACCTGGGAGGAGGGAGTCTTCACTGTTGTCTTAACTGAAGGACCAAATGTTGGCCCCTAAGCCCCAAAGCCTTAGGATGCTAGTTAAATGGTCGATGAATTAAGGTAGAGCTTGATCCAACTGTGGTGTCTCAAAAAGGGGGAGCTTTGGAAAGTGATTGGTTTGGATTAGGTTGCCAAGGTGGAGCCCTGCAATGGAGTCACAGTGACTTTACAGGGACTAAGTGGAGGGCGGGTGAGGAGAGCGCTGCCTGGCTCTCTGCTTCCTGGCACATCGGCTCTGCTCTACATGCAGTCTACCTCAGCAGGTGCCAGACTAATGGGGCCACCGATCTTGGACTGTGAACCTCCAAAACCATGAGCCTAAATAAACCTTCTTCCTCCCTAAGTGGCTTCTCTCAGGTGTTTGAGGTCAGGTGCAGCCCCCACAGGGTGCCCGCTGTCCTTAGAGACCCACAGCAGTTTGTAGCCTGCAGGGACATCCTGGCTCTGTATAGCTGTCTCCTGCGCACAGTGTCCCTCTCCTGTGTGATACAGCTGCTGGTTGGTTTGAAAGCAACAGGCTGGGACAGCTCTGATTCGAGTGCCATTGGATTCTTAGCAAACCTGATGGGTAGAGTCACAATGTTGTCTTTAGCAGGGACCATGTGGCTTTCTCCATCTTGGCTCTGGAGTTGCCTGTGTTTTGTTTCTGTTTGGAAAGAGGTCAAAGGAGACGTCCCTGCATCCCCACGAAGTGTGAGGGCTCCTGTGGTGCTCACTGCCTGTGCAAGTGCACCCTCTCTTGGGGATGACACGCTCTGAGCTGTAACGCAGCTGGGGGTGTTGAGAAGGACCGTCCCTCCTTGGCGAGCACCAAAAGGGCCCCCCCTTCTCCTGTGGGCTCCAGTTTCTCAGAAGGGCCGCCTCCTTCAGTGACATTTTCCCTCCTTGCGTAATCAGAGCCCTGCGGGAGGCTAATTCCAACAAGGGAGGATTATACTCAACAGCACTAATTCACTTGGCTTCTGCAGCTGGAGGCCCTCTTAAAGCTGCAATATTGGGGGAACAAGTGCAAAAGTGAGATTTGTGGCCTTTTCCTTCTGAAGGCTAAGTTGATGGGGTCACTGCAAGTAGAGACACTTTATAAAGAGTGGACAGCTTGTGTTTCCACAAACATGGTCTCACACAGTGCTTCCCAGTGCAGGCTCAGGGGCCTGTGGACCCTGGTGCCCGCTTGCAGGACACTAGAATGGACTAGCCCTGTGTGCCACCAAGGAGGAAAAGGCCCTCCCTGCTCCCAGTCCCAACTTCAGCCTTGAAGTTGCCAGGGGGACGGCTTGGTCTCCTGGTCACACTGACCTGGGTCTTGCAAGCGTTCCCTCTGCATTCTCCTGTTCTGAGTAGGCGGGGAGAACTGTGGTCCCTTAGGGGGGAGTTGGGACTGAGGGAGGAAGAGTCAAGTGAGCAATTAAAACAGGGTCCGGGGAGCAGGTGTTTCGTGAAGGGGCTAGAACATTGCATTTCACAGCAGAGTGCCTGAGTTCCATTCCTGGTTCTGGCTCCAGACTCCAGCTTCCTGCTAGTGCAGATCCCAGCAGACAGCTCAATTGATTGGGCCCCTGCCACCCCCATGGGGGACCTGGGTTGACGTTTCTAGCTCCGGGCATTAGCCTGGCCCCGCCTGGCACAGCCATGGCTGTTACAGGCATTTAGTAAATAACTTGCAGATGGAAGAGCTCTGTCTGTCTGTCTCTCTCTGTTCCTCTGCCTCTCAGAAAATAATAAAAGACCTGTGTTTTCTCTTGAGCAGAACAGATGTGACAGGATAAGTTGAGAACTTTAGTAATAATAAGAGGACACCCTTCAAAGAGATGAGATTACATCACCAAATGACTTTAAGAAAAAAATATATGGAAGCTGATTTTGTAAGTCTTTGGCACATGATTTAAGAGAAAGAGAGAGAGAGAGAGAGAGAGAGAGAGAGAGAGAGAGAGAGAGAGAGAGAATTAACTTTACAAGGACCTGAATCTCTGATTCAAAGGGTGGGATGGAACATAGCTTTCAGAAAACAGGCAAGACACAGAGGCAGAGAGCACTTCTGAGATCTGGGATAGGGACAGATGGACAAGGAAGGGACAGACGGACAAGCAGCAATTCAGGAAGCTGTCCCGGAGGGGCAGCCCCCCTGAAGTCCTCGACCCCCCCCACCATTGAATGGTCTCGCTAAACCTCACGCACCACTCACCTGCCTCCGCAATGCTGGGAGCCCATTCCTTTTAATCAATTTCTGTCTCTAGAGGTGAGGGCACTTTAAGAAGCACATAGAGACGTGGAATTGAAAGGTAAGTTGATTTTGGTGCCAACATTTTTGAAACCTATGCATACAAAGGGTTCTTCAAAAAGCTCATGGAAAATGAATATTATGAAGAAAACTCCCTGGATTTTGCATTTTCTGTATCTTAATTACATTTTCCACAAACTGTTTGAAGTACCTCTGTGTGTGGATCCTGTCGATTCAGTTTCTCTGCAGAACCCTGGATGACACAGTGGGTTTACATATCTGAAAATGCAAAGGAGCTGGGCCAGCATCGTGGTGGGGCAGAGAAAACTGCTGCCGGTGAGGCCTGCATCCCATAGGGGCACCGGCTCATGTGCCGGCTGCTCCATTTCACATTTAGATCCCTCCTAATGTCCTGGGAAAAACAGTGGAAGATGGCTCAAGTGTTTGGGTCCCTGCCAGCCACATAAGAGAGCTGGATGAAGCTCCTGGTTTCTGGCTTCAGCCTGGTCCAGTGCTGGGTGTTTCAGCCATCTGGGGAGTGAACCAGCAGATGGAAGATCTCTCTCTCTCTCTCTCTCTCTCTCTTTCTCTTTCTCTCTTCTCCCTGTTTCTCCCACTCTCTTTGTAACTCTACTTTTCCAAATAAATGGATAACTTTATAAAAAATAAATAGGTAAATGTAGGATAGGGTAGGAAAGAACTTGCAAATTAGCACAGGGGTAAGGTATCAGAGAGGAATAAGGCCAGGGCAAGTAAGAGAAAAAAATCTAGGAAAAATGAACACAAAAACAGAAAGAGAAAACATTGGGGCTGGCGCTGTGGTATGGTGGGTGAAGCTGCCACCTGTAGTTCTGGCATCCCATATGGGCACTGATTCTAGTCCTGGCTGCTCCTCTTCCCTTCCAGCTCTCTGCTATGGCCTGGGAAAGCAGTAGAAGATGGCCCAAGTGCTTGGTCCCCTGCACCTACTTGGGATACTGGGAAGAAGCTCCTGGCTTCTGGCTTCAGATCGGCCCAGCTCCGGGCATTGCAGCCATTTGGAAAGTGAACCAGCGGATGGAAGACCTCTCTCTCTCTTTCTCTATGACTGTCCTTCTCTCTGTGTGTAACTCAGACTTTCAAATAAATAAATAAATCTTAAAAGAAAGAGAAAACAAAGACTAAGACATATAAACTATCAAAGTCAGGGATGGGAAACTATCCCATCAGAACCTACAGATATGAAAAATCGTGGTATGGGACAACGTGCAGTCTCTGCACACAAATTTGATAACTTAGATGAATTAGAAAGCAACATTAAAAGTACCATCTGTGGTAGCTTATATAAAACTAGATAGAAACTAAACCAAATAATATGGGATTTGTGTGTTGAAAACTAAAACATTGAGGAATGGTGGACTAATGGGCTAAGCCTCCACCTGCAGTGCTGGCATCCCATATGGGCTCCAGTTTGTGTCCCAGCTGCTACTCCTCTGATCCAGCTCTCTGCTATGGCCTATGAAAGCAGTGGAAGATGGCCCAAGTGCTGGGGTCTCTGCACCCACGTGGGAGACCTGGAAGAGGCTCCTGACTCCTGGCTTTGGATCAAACCAGCTCCAGCCATTGTGGCCATTTGGGGACTAAACCAGTGCATGGAAGACCTTTCTCTGTGTCTCTCCCTCTCTCTGTCTGTACCTCTACCTCTCAAGTAAATAAACAAATAAAAAATGATGAAATTATCAAAGCCTTAAACAATGGAGAGACTTATTGTTTAATTGTTTGGAAACTCAACAGAGAAAAGATGTAAACTGTCCCTAAACTGATCTATGGACTAAATTGCAATTCTAGTGCTTGAAGATGACTCTCGCTCACGTACGGAAGGCCAACCATTAAGATACCTATCTAGGATCCAGTATTTCAGGCTTTGATAACGACATTCCTTTATGTCTTGAGGGTAAATATTAAAACCTCTACAACACTTAAAATGGTGTTTATTAAGGAGCCCTTATTCACTGAGTCCTTGGCTTCCTTTATCATTTTTTTCAACTTTTCTCCTGTTATTTGATGTGTATTAATATTCAGGAGGATATTTGCCTTTATTTGTGAACATGATGTTGGAATTCAGTCACATTTATTATTTTTCTGTATGGTTTGTTTTGTTTTGAAAACAGATGTTCTTTATTAGGAGATAATCGTACGTCCACAGGCAGCCATGAGAAGTAGTGTGTAGAGATTCTGTACAGCCCTTTTTTTTTCAATAAGTAGCATAAATCACTTCCAGCTAGCTTACTCTGTGCTTACACAGTGCCTCACTGATAAGCCCCTATACCTCCAGCTAATCGAAGGCATTATGATTCCAACTTCATCTAAGGAACATTTACACTGAGAGCTCAAATTTTCTTTTTTTATAAAGATTTATTATTTATTTATTTGAAAGGTAGAGTTATAGAGAAGCAAAGGCAGAGAGACAGAGATAGGTCTTCTATCCACTGGTTCATTCCTCAAATGGCTGCAATTGCCAGCACTGCACCAATCCGAAGCCAGGAGCCAGGAGCTTCTTCCAGGTCTCCCACGCAGGTGCAGGGTCCCAATGACTTGGGCCATCCTCCAGTGCTTTCCCAGGCCATGGCAGGGAGCCGGATCATAAGAAGAGTAGCCAGGACTCAAACCAGTGCCCATATAGAATACTGGCACTGCAGGCGACGGCTTTACCCACTATGCCACAGCACCAGCCCCTCTGTACCCTTTACCCAGCTTCCATCAATGGTAAGATTTTGCAAAACTCCAGTACCATGACTCCAGCAGGACACTGCTGTGGATCCTATCAAGATTCAGGATGCTCCTGTGATCCCATGCATCCCGCACATCGTCCTCTTACAACCACACATGCATATGATGTGACTCGCGCTACATCCTATCTTTTGAGGTCTGGCTTTTTTCACTCAGCACAATTGCCTAGAGTGTCATCCAAATTCCTGCATGATAGTGCATTCCTCTTGGTGGCTAACTGGTAGACCTCTGTATGGCGGCATCACCATTTATTTAACACTTCACCTTTGATGGCCATTTGGGCTGTTCCCAGTATTTGAATATTACAAAACAAAGTGCTATGTGTATTTGTGTGCAAGGATTTGTGTGAACATAGGTTTTCATGTCTCTGTAAAAAAATACCCAAGTGTGCAATCGCTGGCGTAGATGGTGTTGCATGCTCTGTTCGATAAGTAACTTTCATAGGCTGGCTGTACCCTTTTCCACTCCTGCCAACAAGGTACTTGTGAGTGATTCAGTTTTTCTGCATCCTCTCGAGCATTTTGGACTGTGGCTTTTTTATTTTAGCCTTTGTGAGGGGTGTGTACTGATCATAGCTTGAATTTGCATGTCCCTAATGGCCAATAGTATTGAATATCTATTTCCATGTGCTTATTACCTGTCTATCCTGTTTGGTGAAATGTCTCAGGCCTTTTGCTCATTTTCTAATGGAATGGTTTGGCTTTTTCTTTGTACATTTTGGAGATGTATATATATATACTATATATATATACATCTACTATATATCTACTATATATACTATATATATACACTATATATTATATATATATATAGTAGATATGAGTCTTTTGTTAGATGGATGGGAGGTTTGTGAATATTTTCTCACATCCTCCAGCTTCCCTCACATCCTTTCATAAGCATCTTTTGCAGAGTGACAGTTTTTAATTTTCATGAAGCCTGGTTTATCAACTCTTTCACATGTCAGTGTCATTTTAAGAATTATTTGTCTAGTATCAATCCCCAATTTTTCTCCCACTTGTTTCCAAAAGTTCTGTGTTTTACACAGTTTCATAGTTCTGTGCTTTACATTTGATTCTCTGATCCATCTTGTGTGAGGTTTCATGTAATTTTCTATGCAGGAATATTAACTGTCAAGACATACATACTTCGTGTAACACATTTTTTGCATAAAATATAATTTCTGATATCAAAATTCATGCATTGTTTATGTGGCTCTGAGCATGTGCATTGGTTACTTTTCTTTCCTTTTTTATTTTTATTTTTTGACAGGCAGAGTGGACAGTGAGAGAGAGAGACAGAGAGAAAGGTCTTCTTTTTTGCCGTTGGTTCACCCTCCAATGGCCGCTGCGGCTGGTGCACCAAGCTGATCCGATGGCAGGAGCCAGGTGCTTATCCTGGTCTCCCGTGGGGTGCAGGGCCCAAGCACTTGGGCCATCCTCCACTGCACTCCCTGGCCACAGCAGAGAGCTGGCTTGGAAGAGGGGCAACCGGGACAGAATCGGTGCCCCGACCGGGACTAGAACCCGGTGTGCTGGCACTGCAAGGCGGAGGATTAGCCTGTTGAGCCATGGCGCCGGCCGCCTTTCTTTTTTTTTTTAAGGTTTATTTGAAAAGCCTAGTTACAGAGGCAGAGGCATAGAGAGAGAGAGGAAGAGAGGGAGAGAGGAAGAGAGGGAGAGAGAGAGAAGTCTTCCATCTGCCGGTTCACTCCTCAGGTGTTCAAAATGGCTGGAGCTTCGTCAATCCAAAACCAGAAGCCAGGAGCTTCTTCCCAAGTGGGTGCAGGGGCCTAAGCACTTGGGCCATCTTCTACTGCTTTCTCAGGCCATAGCAGAGAGCTGGATCAGAAGTGGAGCAGCTGGGACTTGAACCAGTGCCCATATGCGATGCTGGCATTACAGGTGGTGGCTTTACCCACTATGCCACGGCGCTGGCCCTAGTTGCTTTTCTTGTTTGCCATAGTGTCAAGCATGACTCATTGTTCTGGTCACTGTCAGCTTTGTCACTTGTAGAACAGCAACTGAAAATTCGCATTTGAGCCACAAGATCGATGGAGTTGAACCATCACCAATTGCCATCTCTGAATTTGCTTATTTGCTTTTTCTATTACAATGTCTTTCTGTTAGTCTAGCTTTGAATAATTTAAAACTTGTCTGTTCATATGGAGCTAGCCCATTCTGGTGTGATAGCTTTTGTTTACTCGTCTCAATTCTTTTTTAAAACATTTAAAATGTATTTTCACTGTAACTGAAAGGCAGAGAGAGAGAGAGAGAGAGAGAGAGAGAGAGAGAAATCTTCCTCTTAGGGTTCACTTACCAAATGCCAGCAACAACAAAATCCAGGCTGAAGATAGTTGAGAACCCAGTCCTGGTCTCCCACATGGGTGAGCCATCACCTGCTGCCTCCCAGCGTGTGCATTAGCAGGAAGCTGAACTGGAAGCGGGTCTGTGACTCAAACCAAGCACTCTGACATGGAAAGCAGTGTTCCAAGCAAAGTCTTAACTGCTGAGCCAAACATTTGCCTCCGCTTGTCTCAGCTCTTAAAAAATATTCCTAGGGAGCAGGACGTGAAAAGTCTTCTTTCACGAGACGCTCACATCTTAGCAGGCTTACCCTGCAAGCAGAGGCTGAGATAAGAACCTGGGTGCATGTTGATCATTTAGGGGCTAGCTCCAGGAAGCTCAAGTGAGGAAGAGGGAGGAGTAGGAGCGAGGCCCATCCCACTGGGGACGTGTGGTGATCCCTGCTGTGGTACCTCAGATGTGGGGTGGAATGGGGACAGTGCTCCCATGCCAGGGAGGTCGTTGCAGGGATGTGTCCTAACTCAGAACCTCTACAGCTTCACTCCCAGGGAAGGCAGAGCGCCTTCTGCCTCCTCCCATTTCTGGGAGGGCACCTGTCACCAACGGACAGCCCAGGTGGTCTTCATGCCTGGCAGGTGTGGAGAGCCCCTGGGGCATCCATGTCGACACGTGGGACATCCACAGCTCACTGCTGGTCTCCTTACCGCACATGCACAGGGGCGGGGCCGTGGAAACAGTCTGCCTGCAGTTGGGCACACTGCAGCTAACTCGGCCTGATGTTGATGGACACAGGGCCCCTGCCCTCACTGCCTTGTGTCTTGGCAGACTCTGAGCAGCTGTTCTGAGGACCCCAGGACCACGTGCCCCACTGTGTGCATCCCCCCACCCGGTGCTCCTTCCTCCTCTCTGCTGCACCCTTACAGGATGTGGAGCCATGGGGGGCTCCCCACACACCCGTCTGGTCCCCCATACTTCAGTGTCATCTGAATGCCAGCAACTTCAGGCAGATGCATGGTCGCCTCTCCACCCAGCACCCCTGCACCTGGTCAACTGCTCCCTCGACACCTCTACCTGAAACCCCGTCAGGACCTCACAAGAGTGTTTGTCCCTGCCAGGCTGGCAGACTTGCTCTCTCCTAACCTTCCTGGCTCAGTAAACGGCCCCATCCTGATGCCTGACCCAAGTCCTTCATTCCGCTCCTCACCACGGTCCACACCGAACAGCTCTCCTGCTGTCCTGCTCACTCCGCCTTCTCATTTCAAAATGTGTCTGTGTCCACCCATCAGCTCCACTGGGGTGGGTGGGGTGGGGTGGGGGTTGCCAGAGCTTCTTGGTGAACTTGACCAGCAACTCCTGAGGGTGGGGGGCAGCACCAGGATGGGGTGGGCAGAGCAGAAGCTGGAAGGCAGAGAGAGTGCAGCTTCTATGGCCACCACTCTTGTGTCTGTGATGGGATTTGCTGGCCGTGATGAGTCGCTTTGGGTTCTGTGGTCATACCTGAAGCACCTTTCCACCATGTATGCTCACTTCCTACACCTGCTCTGGTCCTCTCAAGGGTGGAGGTAGCCCTGGGTGTGAGATCATAGAGTGAAGGAGGCAGGAAGCCCAAGGCAGGCCCAGCTGAGCTGGAACAGATGAGGACAGCTGGCAGAAGGGCTGCAGGGATGAATGACCAGAGGCGGCAGAGAGAGAGAGAGAGCACCTGTTAGAGGAGAGAGGGGATGGCACAGACGGGGCCAAGATCCAAGGAGAAGACAGAATGCATCTTCCAGGAGAAGAATGTACCAGTCTTTTACTTGTTTTATTTATTTGAAAAGCAGATAGAGAGATGCAGAGGGAGACAGATTTCTCATCAGCTGGTTCACTCCCCAAATGCCTATAATAACTGGACCAGGCTGAAGTTGGGAGCCAGAAACCCAATTTGGGTCCTCCATGTGGGTGGCAGGGACTCAGGTACTTGGACCGTCACCTGCTGCCTCCCAGGGTGTGCATCAGCAGGAGGCTGGGGTTGGGGCTCAAATGCAGGTACTTTATTAGGGATGTGGAGCCTAACTGGTGTGCCAAGCACCCTTTCCTTGTTTTCATTTAGTTTATCTTTTACATTTATTTGAGAAAGAGAGAGAGCAAGCCAGCTCCCATTCTCCGGTTCACCCCTCAAATGCCCACAATGGCCTTTGGTTGGGACTGAGGCCAGGAGCCAGGGGACTCAATCTGGTTTTCCCAATGGGTGGCAGGGCTGATTGAGCCCTCACTGTGGCATTGTCAGGAAGCTGGAATCAGGAGCTGAATGAGAACTTGAACCCAGGTACTCTGACATGTGACACAGGCCAAATAATAAATGCTCACTCCCTATTTTCGTTTTTGATGTAAGCTCCGTAACGAGCGTTTCTGGTTCTGGCTGGCCGCCTTCCCCTTCCCTGGCTTCTCTCTGTGTGGCTGTGTCTGTCTCTCATTGAGTTGGTGACTGAACTGCTGTGCTCTGTGCACAGAGGGAGCCACGTGCTCCATGGCCAGAAGCGGGGACCCCTGACTCCCAGGGCTGATGTGAGAACAGGTGCATTGCATATCCACGATTGTTTTCATCATCCACTCCCCTGCTCTTCTCCAGGGGGTGAGAGGCGGGGCTTGTCTTGGAGACAGGGCTCAGACTCTGCTCCCGGGGAGTGGAGAATTGAGCACAGGACCCCTGCAGTGGTTCTGACAGGAGGTGAGCAGCTCTCTTGATCACGCAGCTCCAGGGGGCAGAGCCTGTCTCCTGTCTTGTCCCAGGGAGAAGCGTTTCATCTTTCTGATCCAATACTTCAAGGACCTTGATAGAAGAGCATGGGGCCTGATGTTCTCTTCATCTGTGTCGGGCATGCGCAATAGAGCAGCCTGGGCGTGCAGAACCTGGCCGTCTCCCTGTTGAGGGGCTCGCAGATGGGAGGCACCCACCTCAGAGCAGTGCCAGGAATCCCAGGAGTTCCCTCCTGGGGGGCAGGAGGCCTGACTCGGGACAAGGGTTTCCATTGTGGGGCTCTCTGTGAACAGGGTTTTTCCAGGCTTCTGGGAGTTGTGATTCCCGTATAAGCTCCATGAGCCCTAAGTAGCTGTGTATTTGACCCTGGAGCCAGTATCTTCTTTTAGGGGAATTAGGGATTGCTTTGTGGCTGTGCCTTGGTGATCCTGGAGAGCTACAGTAGGGGAGCATTTCGTGGAGTTCTGGGACATAGTGAGCTCACTGCGGGAGTGACAAGAGGCAGCCAGGACAGGGGGGTGGCCTGAGGTGTGTGCCCAGACCCCATGAACCATGGGAGTGCTGCGGGGCCACAGGTGGGGCTCCAAAATGGAGGCTGCCTACAGGGAGGGCTGGTTGCCTACAGGTGGGGAGAGCTGAGTCATCGCTTGCTACAGTGCCCCTGTAGATGGGGATGCCCCTGGGGGTGAGGCATGGCAGGTGCACCCTCCAGCCTGCTGCAGAGTGGGTTCCCATGCTTCTGTGGCTCCAGGAGTCGGGGGGGGAGCCAGATGAAGAAGCATGACCCAAATGCTGTTAATTTCAGGCTTCCTTGGCAGATCAGGTAAGAAAATAACGGATGCCAAGTGCAGCAGGCTTGTGTGGGCGAGGAGGGAACAGCACGGGGCTGTCACTTCAATCAGGGCACAAACACTTCAGAGAAAATAAACACTTTAGAAGGCACTTGACCTTTTAAATGCCAAGCACTAAAAATAGGGATCAAGCACAGCGATGCTGTAGAGGGGCAGGGAGCCAGGAAGTGATCAGATTACTTTGGGAGTCTGGCCCCACACCTGACATCAGCACCCAGCTCCTTTACCTGGGGAGCAGAGAACAGCCTCTTATCTGGGGAGCTGAGAACATCCCTGGTACCTGGGGAGCTAAGAGCCCTGTTACCTGGGGAGCTGAGACAGCCCTGGTACCTGGGAGCTGAGACGGGCTCCATCACTTGGGTGAGTAGAGACCAGTCTGTCACCCAGGATGGGGAGGGTGGCGGGTCTCCCTTGGGCAGAGTAGCTGAAACATCGGATCCGGCCCTGTGCTGTCCCCATCTGTTGCCCGGGTTGTCCGAAAGCCGATCCCCAGGGTGTAACACAAGTCCTGCTTGGCCCCTGGGGCTTTGTCCAAGCCTCCACATTTTCTGTGGGTGTCTTTCAAGGCATTTGGTTGAGTTTGCAGGGCTTGGCCAGGGTGGGAGGCAGTCAGAGATCTCCCACTGCACAGTGCTCACTCAGGCCAGGGCAGGCCCGGCGGCCGGCTGCTCTCCTCCTGCTCCTCTGTTACTGGGAGACAGCCTCATCCTTCGGGGACAACTGGCCTCACGTGTCCCACTGAGACAGACCCGAGGCGCCATGAGGGGTCTGCATGGCCCAGGCGCTTTTGGTGGAGGGCTGGTGATCCATACACAGTGAGGGCTCCTTCCGGGCATGACTGGAGCACGTGGAAGTAGCAGAGTTCTGTCTGAAAGGTCAACTTCTGCGGGAGGCAAGGCCCCGGATGCTCGGCAGAAGCCGGTGCTCCTGGTCCTCACCTTGGCAGGGAGCTGTCCACGCTCAGTGTCTCTCTCCAGCCACCAGGTAGGCGGTGGAGAGGGCCAGTTTGGGCCCAATGTTCTGCATGTGGCTGACAGGTGGGCGGGGCTGAGTGTGCGGCCATTCCCGGAGTGCTTGGCGGGGCTCAGCGGGGCACGCAGGTGACCTCGGAGGACACTGGGATTTTGGGCTTGGGACAGAGAAGAGGGCTGCCGGCAGGGGCTCCGTTAGGCTCTTTTCTGCACTCCCTGCGCGCAAGGTGATCTTGCTGACTTTGCAGCACCAGCTGTCGCGGGGTAGAGCCGGATTGCACGACCCATTTCTGCCCTGTGGCTCATCCCCCTCCCCAGCGCGAGACTCCAGCTCCTCCTCAAGGAGGCCCAGCCTCCCGCCCCTCTGCCTCTTCCTGTCTGTACTCAGCGCTGATGTAGGTGGGGAGCGCATGTCCTTTTCTCAGAGCCGGGACAAGGACAGGGACCCCTTCCATGCCACGTAAGGTGCCCGGGGTGCCCTCGGTTTGCTCCTCTGTGCAGGTGTGCAGGCGGCCTTGCCAGCGAGGGCCGGCTCTGGGGCCAGCAGCGTCCGGTGCACCCACGGGTGCCAGCCAGGGTGAGGTGAGCGCTCTGTGTGGGGTTGCCAGTAGCCTACAACGTGTAACTCCAGGCAAACGCGGGGGCAGCTTCCCTTCCTGCGGGGGTGGGCTGTCACTTATAATCCTTGCAGGCGGCTGCAGGCCTGGCCACGCGGCAGGTGTGGCAGCCTGGGGAGTAACTTGGCGACTCCCAAATAGGGGAGAGGTGAAGGCTAAACACGACTGTGACCGCAGAGTCTGAAGACCTCTTAATTTGCATCTTAGCCCCACTGCCCTAGACTCTTAAAGAGAATCCTGTTCATGTCTTTATGGTGGATTGAGAACAAGCACCAGATTGTGTTCACATGAACTTTAACGCAAATAAAGAGTTTAACTAATTTTTAAAAAAAGTTTTATTTATTTATTTGAAAGGCAGGGCCACATATGAGAGAGAGAAAGAGAGAGAGAGAGAGAGAGAGAGAGAGAGAGAGAGAGAGAGAGAGAGATCTTCTATTTGCTGGTTCACTCCCCAAATGCCTACAACAGCCAGGCCTGGGCTAGGAGCCAGGAACTCCATCTGGGTCTTCCATGTGGGTGGCAGGGGCCCAAGTAATTGAGTCATTACTTGTTGTCTTCCAGGGTGTGCATTAGCAGGAAGCTGAATTGGAAGCAGAGTGGGATGCAAACCCAGGAACTCCGACATGAGCTGCACGTGTTCCAAGCAGTGATGTACCATCAACACCAAACACCTGTCCCTAACCGATTCTCTCTGATCCTCCTACAGAGTGGACCAGTTGTCCGATGTTGGATTCTCACTGCTTGCTCCCCCAGGTGATTTGGTGAAGCTCATGGGTGCTTGACCAAAAGGGTGTTTCTAATCCATAAACTAAAATCCTCAGGGTGGGTGGGTTGTATTTTCCAAAGATGATGTGACAGTGTCCACATGCCAAACACTTCTTTTCAGAGTGACCTGCCCTCTCCCCTCCAAGTCCATTTCTCCTCCTCCTGGAATTAATGCAGTCCTGAGAATACTGAGCTGGTGGAGCAAGGGGGCGGCGATGGTGCACCTACTCGGGACTTCCCAGCACATTCTTCTTCTCTCTGTAAGGAGGTGGCTTGTGCAAGAGGCCCTTGCAATGGGAAAAGGCCAAAGCTCAAGGGACCATGTTCAGAGGAAGACCAAGGAGCATGGAGAAGGCAGCAGACTGAACGCAGGGGCACCTGCAAGGATACCCCAAATCCTCACAGCCCCGCTGATGCCCTGTGGGTCACAGTCAAGTTGTCCAGCTAAGCCAGCCTCAATCATCTGACCCACAAATTGGCAGCCTTTGAAGATGGTTGCTTTAGGCTGTTTATTTTAAGAGGGGGTATTGTTACTCAGCAATGAGAAAATAGGACATAGAATTATCAAGCCAATGAATTATGTTGAAAGACAAGTTGTGATGGTTAATTTTAGCTGTCAATTTGACTGGGCCACCGGATGCCCAGATATTTGGCCAGGCATTACCCTGGGTGTGCCTGTGAGGGTGTTTCTGGATGAGATTCACATTTTGAATCAGTAACTTGAGAAAAAGAGCAGGTGGCTCTCCCCAGCCACAGCGGGCCACAACCACTCAGTCAAAGACCTGACTAGAACAGAGAGACCAGGCATCCCTGGCCTTCGAGCTGGGACATTGGTCCTTTTTCCCTGCCATCAGTCTTGAACAGAGAGATCAGCGCTGCCTGACACTCAACCCTGCTGGTCCTCAGAGCAGGGCTCACACTATCGGCTCTCCTGGGTGTCCAACTTTGCTGGCTTGTGACTTGCCAGACTCCCAAGAATGGCCAGAAGAATGCTTAGAGTTTGCAATCATTGCATTAAAAGGGCAATGAGCTTGGTTCCCACTTGGCAGCTGCCAAAACAGCTAGTCAGAAATACTTAGCACCTGGCGTGGGTAGCAATGTGTGCAAGACTTGGACCCATCACAGGAAATCCAAAAAGGCAAGACCCCTGCACCGAGATGGCTTGTGTTCCTCTTTGCACGTGGAAATACTGGAGCAGTAAAACCACGCAATGGCGAGGTGACAGCAAGTCCCAGGGGGCAGGCTCCAAGGTGCACACCCAGGTTTTCGGGTAGCCAGATTGCTTTCTCTGGAAGAGGACCAGGGAGAGTGGAGCAGGCTAGAGAGGGTGGAAGACTTTGCTCAGATTACTGCAGGGAACCTTCTGTGGGCATGCCGGGAAGCCCTGCAGAGCCCGGGCTGGCTGTTCACAGCTGTGACCATGACCGTGCAGATTCGTGGGCTTCCCTTTTCCTGAACACAGCCCTCCCCACCCCGCCCCTGTCCTGGGAAAACTAGCAGGTGGCTCAGCAGGCTGCAGTTCTGTTTCTTGGTGTGGCCTGCGTGGCCGCACCGTGTCACGTGAGCATGCTGGGGGAGGACACAGCAGCCATGCTTTCATTTTGTGCCCAGTCAGCAGGTGTGTGCTGGTGGTTCGCTGCCTGCCATGATTCACTACAACTGCTGTGTGTAACTGCTGATGCCTGCGGCCTGGGAGCGTCACTGTTGTAGTCACCAGTCCTGGAGGGCTGAGGACTTTGTGTGAGGCGGAATGTCCCTGAATGGAAGGATGAAATAAAGTAGCCTCTCACATCCTCTGGGTCCTCTCCTGCGTGATCTGCAGGCTGCTGGAGCGGTAGCTTCCTAACGAGGGTCCTGGGGCAGGGTTGCATCAGGAGAGTAGAGCCACAGTGCAGGATGCTTCTCGGGACTGTGGGAGGAGCCGGGAAGGGAGGGCGTGATGGGCTGGGGGATCTGAGAAATGCTGTTGAGCAGCCATCCAGAAGCCCCAGCACTGGCAAGTGAAGCATGGGGCACCCGGAAGCTGGTGGGGGGACACAGGAGGAGCTGGTGGGGCAGTCGGACGTGTGACGTCCAGGTCAAGGTCTGCTGCTCTGGCCAGGGCCCAGGTGGTTGGCAGGATGAGCTGGACACAGAGGAAGGGAGTGCGGCTCTGCAGGTGCTTGTCCCCAGAGACAACCACACTGACCTCCTGCCAGTCCTAGGCTGCATCCCTCTTCTGGAGACTGTCTACCTGGAAGAAGGTTCTAGAAAGTTCAGTCCTGCCAGCTCACGTTGGATCCAGTTAATCACCTAGCACAACAGGTCACAGTTGGATCTTGTGCAAGGTTTCTTCAAAAAGTCAGTGGACAATGAAAATGAGAAGGGAGTTTATTTTGATGTTCACAAAAAAAAAATCTCTGGAACCCATACAAAGTTTTTTTTTTCATAGTATACAATTTCCATGAACTTTCTTTTTTTAATAATTCTAATATTTATTTATTTTCTTTCTTTTTTTTTTTGACAGGCAGAGTGAACAGTGTGAGAGAGAGACAGAGAGAAAGGTCTTCCTTTGCTGTTGGTTCACCCTCCAATGGCCGCCGCAGCCGGCCTGCTGCAGCCAGCGCACTGCGCTGAGTGCACTGAGCTGATCCGAAGCCAGGAGCCAGGTACTTCTCCTGGTCTCCCATGGGGTGCAGGGCCCAAGCACTTGGGCCATCCTCCACTGCACTCCCTGGCCACAGTAGAGAGCTGGCCTGGAAGAAGGGCAACCGGGACAGAATCCGGCGCCTCGACTGGGACTAGAACCCGGTGTGCCAGTGCCACAAGGCGGAAGATTAGCCTATTGAGCCACGGCGCTGGCCCTTCCATGAGCTTGCTAAAGACTGCTTGTATTTCAGTCTTTGAAGAATCTTCTGGAAAGTGCAAAGCTGCTCCCAGGCCTGTCATGGTTGGAGGGCTGTGAGTTTCAGGGGTGAAGCCCTGAGGTGTTGCCCCCACCAGGGGAAGTTCAAGGTTGACTCCCTGGAGCAGGTGTCAGTCCTGCATTCTACAGCTCCATAGGGCAACCGAAGTGAAGCCTAGACCGTGTTTTTGTGAGGCACTGGAAGAGGGGGATGATGGGGAGCAGAAAATGCTGACTTGCTTGTTACCCACTGTAGACACGCATCACGTGCTCACACTGCAACCCTACAGATGTGCCATTACTGAATGGCAATCAAAAAGAGAAACAAATTGTAAAAAGAATAGACTTCCGGCTTCCCAGGAATGGGTCTCCGATCCATCGGCTTCTTCCAGAGGCTGGGGGCAGACTTTGTCCTTCGTGCTTGGGTGAACCTCCCAGTTTCTGTTTGCTCTCACTCAGCCTCGAGGGCTCAGCTCAGGGGGCCTCTTTACCTGGGCCCCAGTGACTCTCCCCTTTTACTGCTCTCACTTGTAAACGGCTGCATCTCTACCTCCCCCACCCCACCCCTGTTAGATGGTGGCCTTTGCAGCTGTCCCCAGTGGCCAGAACCACGCACATTCTAAGTGCTAAACAAAACTTACCAAATGAATAACCTTTGGCAGATGCTGCAAATTACTGATTGCTGTGCCCTGAGCCTCCTACATGGTCCTAACTGCTCCTGACGTTCCTGGATTCCTTTTGCTTACCCCTCTGTCGGATACTCCAGGGACTTCTCTTCTAAATCCATGTCACCCGTGTCACAGAGATGGCCAACATCACTCTGCACTCCCGGTGAACGTAGTGGAAGAGAGCATTAGGCACTCGGCAGCTGGTGACATCCAGGAGCTGGAGGCACCATGCAGCAGCATCCATATGGCCCAGAAAGCTTTATTAGCATCTCCGCGAGAGTCGTTGCAGCCTAAACTGTGCTGAGACAAGGACCTTCCCCTTGGCCAGCCCTGGAAAACCCTACAGCCGGGAGCAGAGAGGCGCTCCTTGGCTCCAGGGACCTTCCTAGAAGAGAAGCCACTGGATCAGAGGGCTGGGCCGGAGCTTTTTTTTTTTTTTTTTTTTCTGCTGAGACCCAAAAGAGAATCAGCCTGGTGGCCTTTTCTGAAACAGCAATTATCCAACTTACCTCCACTTCCCCATCTCTTCCCAGAAAGGGTCATTTCGAAATGTTCCTATTTTTCTGCAGGCCACCACCCTCCTAGCACATCCAGTTCCCGGACAGCCGGTCGGGTGCGTTTTTTCAAACCTCTGGTGATGGCAAGCCCACTGGGTTGGTGCTGCTCTGTGGCACATCTGACCTGCCTCCCCTCCAGACCTGACTGTGAGTTCAGCAAGCCAGGAGAAGACCTCGTGGCACCTACCTGCGCGATTCAACAGTCAGTGCCCTTCCACGCGCTTCTCTCCCTCGTCCGGCACAGCCTGTCTGGGATCTGTGACGGGGGTGATGGTCAGTGAGCACAGAGAAGGAAAATACAGGGGTTATTGGCAGGCTGCCCCCTTCGATGATTTCCTCAACCATGGCAGTGCTTGCTCAGTCCAAACCCCCCCATAACCAGTCATGGCTTATTTCCACTTGCTGCTTCTGTGGCTTTGAAAATAGCTCTTGTTTATCTTTTGTGCATTATGGGAAATTGCATTTTTCAGCTCATCGTCAATTCTCCCCCCTGCAAACTTCTGCTGGCCTCTGGCCACCTGTGATGGCTCACCCTGCACTGCCTCGCTACCTGTGATCAAGGGCGTCACTGGGTGGGGGTGTCTGTGCGCAATCGTTTCCTCTGCATTTTTGTCTATCGTTTAAAACAAAAAGTCGACCACGCCATATGAGTAATTCTATTTTCCCTGTCTCGATGCTTTATTGTGAAAAATTCCCCATTGTTGTTGAAGATCTTCACCATATCACTCCTTTGTGTTGTAAAACATGTATTATAGCATTATACCATTAAACATAACTTATTTGGTCATTTCTTATTTCTTGGCATTTGCAATATTTTTAATATTATACTATCATAAATAATTATATGATGGGGCCGGCACTGTGGTACAGTGGGGTAAAGCCCTGGCCTGAGGTGCCAGCATCGAGTATGGGCGCCGGTTCTAGTCCTGGCGGCTCCACTTCCAATCCAGCTCTCTGCTATGGCCTGGGAAAGCAGTAGAAGATGGTCCAAGTCCTTGGGTTCCTGCATCCATGTGGGAGACCTGGAAGAAGCTCCTGGCTCCTGGCTTCGGATCAGCGCAGCTCCGGCCACTGTGGCCATCTGGGGAGTGAACCAGTGGATGGAAGACCTCTCTCTCTCTGCCTCTCCTTCTCTTTCTGTGTAACTCTGACTTTCAAATAAATAAAATAAATTAAAAAATTCTATGATGAATCTCATGTGACGTACATCTTCGTCTAGTGTCACCCTTCATCTGATAAACATCAATTACTGGACATGTAAGTGAACAAGAATTATCATTTGTTGTGCTTGACCATTCGGCTTTCAGGGCTGTTTGTTATCAGTTCTATTAGGGTACTCTACAAAGTTTGTGAGGGCAGCCATTCAGTCTAGAACTCAGATGCCTGAGTGCCACATTGGAGTGCCAAGTTCAAAACCTGGCTCTGGCTCCTGCTAATGCAGACGCTGAGAAGTGGTTATGATGGATCAATTAAGTGTGTTCCTTCCACCTACAAGGGAGACCTGAATTCATTTTTCAGCTCCTGTCTTTACTTTGGTCCAGTCCTGGTTATTGTGAGCATTTATGGAGTGAGTCTGTGGATGGGAACACACACACACACTCTTTCTCTCTCTCTCTCTCTCTCCCTTTCAAATTTGAAAAAAAAAAATTAGAAGAAACTGGAATTAAAAGAGAAGTTTATTTGGTTTATTTTCAAAAAGGTTTTTTGAAATTTATGCATATGAGAAATGCTCAAGGAGTTCATGGAAAGTCTGTATTATGAAAAACCTACGCATGGAACATGTATTTTTACAATGTCACTCAGTGACAAGGTGATAGTGGTCCAAACTGCTGCTCACATTCCAGCTTTCACGGAGGAGAGACCAGATCAGCAGAGCCCCTACGTACCTACTGTGCTTAAAAGTGATACTCTCTGTTGCCGCTCATGGCCTATCAGCCTGAGCCAGAGACATGGTCCACCTATCTATAGAGGAGGTGGGGTGTGTTTGTGTACCTGCCTAACGCGCAAGAGGAAAGCATGTTGGTGTGAGGGGAGAATATATCTCCCTGTCCGAAGGTAGGACTTTTACTTACAATGGATATCCTGGAATGAGAGGTGATGAGTTTGGCCACTAATAGTTTTTCTTTCTAGCATATAACATTCCTATGGTCTACCAGCTTGTTGTTTTTATTTTTAATTCAAAACTTTTATCTCCATTGTATTTGAAAGGCAGAGAGAGAAAGAGTGAGAGAGAGCAGGAGTGAGAGAGATCTTCCATGTGCTGGTTCACTCACCAAAATGCCTACAACAGCCAGGCTGGGTCAGGCTAATGCCAGCAGCCCAGAATTCCATCTGGCTCCCACGTGGGTGGCAGAGACTCCAGAACCTGAGCCATCAGCTGCTGCCTCCCAGAGTGTGCATTAGCAGGAAGCCGAGTCAGAACTGGGATAACTGGGCTTTGAACAAGGCTCTCCTACATGGGAGGCAGCCATTGCAAGCGAGAGCTTAACCCCTTGCACTATAGCACCGGCCCCCTCCTAGTTGTTTTTATTGTGGAAATTAAGCTTTTAATAAAAGTTTGTGTTTCATTTTTAGTGAGAATAATGATGCTTTTAGGATTTTTATTATTCATTTGTAATTTTACAGTGTTTAATAGACTTAAAAACAAATTAAGCTGAAAATCCTCTGAGTATACTTTGCTCATTTAACCTTCAGAGTTTAAATTTTATTTAAAGAAGTATTTACTTTAGAGGGAGAGGGAGAGGGAGAGGGAGAGGGAGAGGGAGAGGGAGAGGGAGAGGGAGAGGGAAGGAGAGAGAGAGAGAGAGAGAGAGAGAGAGAGAGAGAGAGAGAGAGAATGTAGAGATCCTACCCAGTGGTTCACTTATCAAATGCCCACAACAGCTCTTGGTTGAGCCAGGCTGAAGCTAGGAAGCAGGAGCTCAATCCAGGACTTCCGTGTGGGTGGCAGGGACCCAACTGCCAGAGCCACCAGCTGCCTGCCTCACAGAGTCCTTAAACCAGGGAGGCGGAGTAAGGAGATGGATGGAGCTGGGGTTAGGACCCAGGTCCTTGGATATGGGACTCGGTGCTGAGTCCCATATCGGTGCTCGGTGCTTAACTGGAATCTTAGATAGCAAGCCAAATGACCCCCCCCACCACCACTTTGAATTTTCTTTCTTTGTTTTTAGAATTTAGAGTTGAAAAGTTTTAAAACAGTTGATCATCACAGTGGCCCTGGTGCCTCTCACCCAAGGCCATCGTTGATCTGGAGTGAGATCTGCCCCAGAGCCTCCTGCATCTTGGAAATTCGGATGAGTTTTGGTTCTCTCTGTAGCAAGGCTTCAAATACGAGCCTCTAACGAAAGCCCGCTCCGTGTTGTTTGGGTGCTGGGAGGGGAGTGGAAAGCTTAGTTGTGCCCAGAGGTTTCTGCAGATGATCTGGGTTGGGTGGTCAGGGAATGGCAGCAGCGAGAAGGAACTTTGTTAATTCCCCAGGAGAGTGCAATACAAACATTTAATTTTGGGGCCAGTGCTATGGTGTAGAGGGTTAGGTTGCTGCTTGCAGCATCGGCATCCCATACGGGTGCCAGTTCGAGTCCTGGCTGCTCCTCTTCCTGTTCAGCTTCCTGTTAATGCACCTGAAAAAGCAGTAGAAGATGGCCCAAGTCCTTGGGCCCCGGTACCCAAGTGAGAAACCCAGAGGAAGCTCCTGGCTCCTGACTGCGGTCTGGCCAAGCTCTGGCCATTGCTGTCATTTGGGGAGTGAACCAGCAAATGGAAGATCTCTCTCTCTCTCTCTCTTTCTTCCTCCTCCTCCTCCTCTTTCTCTAATTCTGCCTTTCAAATAAGGATAAATATTTTTAAAAGAAAGAAAAATTTAATTTTAAAAGACAATCTCAAAGAAGCATGCATGGCTAAATATAGAAATCAACATCTTACACTCATGGAGATGCCTCCAAAGACTTCAGGAAATAGAACTCCCCAATAGAGGCTGATTGTTACCAGACAACTCAACAGCTAAGAGAAACTTCTGAAAAAGGATGGAGCGATCTAAAGTCCAGCCGGAAGAGCACAGATGCTGTGTGCAAGCACACCTAGAGCATGTACAGCGAGCCCACAGCAAGTGTTTAACAGACTTACCCAGAGAGAGTGAAAATCACACAGGCATGGTTTTCTGCTTATAACAAAGTGAAGGTGAGAAATCCCTTAGTACAGGTGACACACATATGTTGTTGGGTTCAGTCGATTCTCCAAATAGGCAGGTGCTGCATTTGTGGCTTGGACCATCCTGGGACTGAAAATCCTGGAAATAATTGCACCTGTTTTGAGTGTACAGAAATGTTTCTTATCATGCCTCCCAACAATAACTGTAGTAGCCACCCTCACAGTATTTAAGTTGTATTAAGTATTACGAGTAACCTAGAGATGGTTTAAGGTGCACTGAAGGGTATGCAGAACCATCCCACACAGATACCGAGGGACAGCAGCCTGTGCATCAGACACGTATCTATTTAGAACCAAAGGATGAAATGTTATATACTAAGATGTTGGGAAGGCAGCTGAACTAGTCTTTGGAGAGGAATAAATATTTATATTAGAGAACAAGAAATGCTCAAATGTAATGAGCTAATCAGTAAGTTCAGGGAGCAGTAAAAACTTTAAAAAAATGAAGCATGTAGAAGGAAAGAAATAAGGGGGAATGTATAAAAAAGAAAACATAACACTAAGAAGATCATATTGATCAATCTCATAGTTAGTTCTGCAAAACAACAAATAAAAGAAACAAATGGTCAAAATATAGTGAAAGAGAAGATTAGCGGCCAGTCTTAGGGCACATTGGGTTAGGATACCCCCTGCAGCGCCAGCACCCCCCCCCCCGCCACACACACACACACACACACACACACACACACACACCATGTGAGTGCCTATTTGAGTCCCGGCTGATCCACTTCTGGTCCAGTTCCCTGCTAATGTGCCTGGGAAAGCAGAAGATGATGGGATGAGTGCTTTGGGCCCCTGCACCCACGCGGGAGACCCGGGAGAAGCTCCTGGCTCCTGACTTCGGCCTGGCCCAGCCCTGGTTGTTGTGGCCATATGGGGAGTGAACCAGCAGATGGTGGATCTCTTTGTTTCTCTGTCTCTTTCTCTCTCTGTAACTCTGCCTTTCCAATAAATATATAAACGTTCAAAAATAAAAGTTAAGAAGAAATGCACCATTTATAGTAGTAACAAAAATACATGGCAGCTATAGATAAATACAGCAACAGCTGTGAGAAGTCTTCATAGATGGAAATTCAAGATGTTCTTAGTACATGAAAGAAGACTTGGATGGATAGTGCGGTGTGAGCTCATGGTTGGAGGGAAAGACTCAAAAATGTCCATTTTCCCAAATTATTTCAAGAATGCATTGATATTTCAAATAGTATTTAAATTCAACAGAAATCATTTTTGGAAATTTAACAAGTTTATCAGAAACTTATCAGAAGAAGGAAAGTAAAGAATAATGGGTACTGATCAAGTGGGGGAAGATTTGCTTATTATTTTTGAAAATACAAATACTACTAATAATGAAAATGATAGCAATAATAATAATAGGTTGAGGGCATGGAAGAGAGAATTTGGAAATGGACCAGCGCCTATTGGAAAACTGATGTATGAAGGGCCTTCAAAAATTCTTGGAAATGCATATTATGAACAACTCTTCATATTTTTGATTTCAGTTTTTTGCACCAAAATAAACTTATCTTTCAATCCCATTTTCTATGAAGTCTTTGAAGTGCTCTTATGTGACAGATGTGGACTTATAAATCAGAGAGAACACAATGGAATAGTTCAATCTATTTTGGTAAAGAAAATGTTGGGGAAAATAAAATTCTGTCTTATATGGTAGCCAAATATAACTCCAGTTGGATTACAGAACCTAAATATGAAAAGCAAAATTTTAAAGAAGTATCAAAGTATATATGGAAGATATTTGTGATCTTAGTTTTTTTTTTTAAGATTTTTTTTTTTTATTTACTTGAAAGGTAGAGACAGAGACAGAGAGAGATCTTCTACCCACTGCTTCCCTCCCTGGATGGCTTCAACAGCTAGGGCTAGGCCAAGCCAAAGCCAGGAGCCTGAAACTCTGTTTGTGTCTCCCATGTGGATGGCAGGGGCCCAAGCACTTGGGCCATCTTCTGCTGCCTTCCCAGGCACATTAGCATGGAGCTGGATCGGAAGTGGAGCAGCCAGGGCTTGAACCAGCACCCATGTGGGATGTCAGCACTGCAGGTGACAGCTTAACCCATTGTTCCATAATGCTGGCCCATGATCTCAGAATTAACAAGAAGTTCTCAAAATGGAAAAGGTGAAACATAAACAAGATTCATTAAGCTATATTAAAGTTAAAAAACAAGATTAAAGGCAGTTTAAAAGGGGGAATAAACAAGGTCTCTAGGAGATAGTATTTACAAACATATCTGATAAAAGATTAGCATTCAGAGTACATTAAGACTTCTCTTGGCTCCTAAGAAGACACAGGGTGCTCTGCAATGGGGCTGCAGGGCTTGGGACTCCCCGACTTCGGTGATAGGATTGCGACTGAGCAAACCACATAGGCCCTGTGACCTGGCAGTTCCATGCTGGGGGAGCCCGCAAGAGAAACTCAGTCAGATGCCCAGAGTCAGGCACTAGAATGTTCCCAGCAAGGCAGATCCTAAGAGTAGAAAGCACACAAACAGTTTAAACCTGCAGGAGAATGGATTAGTGGTAGTGCAGTCTATTTACCGTGGACTGCTGCTCTGGTCAGTAAGGTGGGTGAGTTACTGTAAATAAACCTTCCAGACATAACGCTGGGAACAATTTACAGAAAGCTATTTACAAAATACACTACTTATAATTTTTTATGGCAAAATACTGTATATTATACATGAATACTCAAAAAAGAAGAGAATTACAAGATAAGGGTGGGACTTAGGAATACCACGATTAGGGTGGCAGGTACTCTCAGGGGTGATGTGACTGGGGCCTTTAACCACAATGTAAAACTTGACTTCTTCGTTAAAGTTTTTAAAAAATTTGTATAAAGGGCAAACTTGATTTCACATATAATAAAAGATGTCTCTGAAGCGAACATGATGACATTTTGAGATCTTACAAAGTGAGGTAGATTATTATGCATCTTGTTATAGTCCACCTTTTCTTTTTTTTTTTATTTTATTTATTTGAAAGAGTTAGTTTCAGAGAGAGGTAGAGACAGAGAGAGAGAGAGAGAGGTCTTCCATCCGCTGGTTCACTCCCCAGATGGCCCCAACAACCGGAGCTATGCTGATCCAAAGCCAGGAGCCAGGAGCTTCTTTTGGGTCTCCCACTCCGGCGCAGGGGCCCAAGGACTCGGGCCATCTTCTACTGCTTTCCCAGGCCATAGCAGAGAGCTGTATCTGAAATGGAGCAGCTGGGTCTAGAACCGGTGTCCATATGGGATGCCGGTGCTTAAGGCCAGGGCTTTAACCCACTGCGCCACAGTGCCGGCCCCAATAGTCCACCTTTTCTTAGCGCAGGAGCAATGTTGTGCCGTGGGTTGCTCACAGCCTAAAACTTATTTGTTTTACATAACTCAATCTTCACACTTGTTGAACAGAAATCTCCCATCTCTGGTCCCCTAGCCCCTCACAGCCACCGCCCTACTCTGCTTCCCTGAGCTTGACTGTTTTAGGTAACTGCGTATCAATGGCATCCTGCCGTATTTATTCTCCGCGCAACACCTGGCCCACTCAGCCTAATAGCCTCGAGATCCATTCATTTGTCACAAATGGCAGTATCTCTTTTTAAAAATATTTTATTTTATTTTTAAAGATTTATTTACTTGCTTGAAAGTCAGAGTTACACAGAGAGAGGAGAGACAGAGAGAGAGGGAGAGGTCTTTCAATTGCTGGTTCACTCCCTAGATGGCCCCAACGGCTGGAGCTGTGCTGATCCAAAGTCAGGAGCCCGGAGCTTCTTCCGGGTCTCCCACACCGGTGAAGGGACCCAAGGATGGGCCATCTTCTACTGCTTTCCCAGGCCATAGCAGAGAGCTGGAATGGAAGAGGAGCAGCTGGGACTCGAACTGGCTCCATATGGGATGCTGGCACTGCAGGCGGCAGCTTTACCAGCTACACCACAGCACCGGCCCTGATCTCAATTCTTTGAATATATTTCCAGAAGTGGGATTGATGGGTCCTTAGGTAGTTCCACTTTGAGGGTTTTTTTTTTTTTTTAAAAACCTCCATGCTTTTTTCCACAGGGGCTGCACCAGGTTACAATCCCAGCAAGAGTTCCCAAGGATTCTGAACCCTCCACATTCTCATCCACTCCTGTTATCTTTTTCCCCCAACAACACTCATTAAAAATTGTGTGAGTGCTTTGGTGTGATTGTAATGTGCCATTGAATATCAAATGACTTGTGCCATTGAACATCTTTTCTGTTTACTTGTATATTGACTTGTATGTCTTTGCAGAAATATCTGTTTAATCCCCACTCTCACTTTCAAATTGGGTTATTTCTTTTCTTTCCTGGGAGTTGGCTATCCTGGTTATTAACTTCATCAGATACGCGGTTTGCTCCCCTTCCATAGGCCGCCTGCTCCCTGCCCTCATGGGTTCCTTCGTTGTGCAGGCCTTTGGTTTCCTGTCTTCCCACTTGTCTGTGTTTGCCCCTGTTGCTGGTGGTTTTTGAACCTAACCAAACATTCATTGGCACCATCAATGCAATGGAGCTTTTCCTCTGTTTTCTTCTAGTTTTATAGTTTCTGGCCCTACACTAAAGTCTTCCAGCCATTTCAACTTGACTTTTTAAATATGATATACAATAAAATTCCAATTTTATCCTTTTGTTTTTTGAATATCCAATTTTCCCAAGGTCTTTGTTGAGGAGACTGTCACTTTCCCATTGTTTTTTCTTGGCACCGTTGTCATAGATGACTTGCCTACATGGCTGTGAGTTTAGTTCTGGGCTTTCTACTCTGCTGCTTTGGTCTATATGTTTCTCATGCTGGTCTCATGCTTTGTAATACCATAGCTTTGTAAAATGTAACTGACGCTTTTTCTTTCTTTCACAAGATTGCTTTGGCTATTTAGATACTTTTGTGGTTCCATCTGAATTTTAGGATTGCCTTTTTCTATTCCTGTAAAGAATGCTATTGGTATTTTTACAGAAATTGCATTGAATCTATGGGTGGTTTTGGCTAGTTACAGATATTTGAACAATATTAGACCTCCCTATCCTGGTACAGAGGGTGCCTTTTTGTATATTTGTATTCCCTGAATTTTTAAAAAATCAATATTTTGTAGTCTTCAGTGTGCAAATCTTTCCCCTCCTTGGTTAAATTGCTTCATAAGTGCATGTGTTTTATTCTTCTAATGCTATTGCAAATGGGATTTTTTTCTACAGTTCCAGTTTAGATAGTTTGTTTCTAATGTAGGGAATACAAATTATTTTTGTATGTTGATTTTATGTCCTGAAAACTTACTGAATACATTTATTAGTCCTAACCATATTGCTGTTATTGAGTCTACTGTATTCTCTACATATGAGATCATGTCATCTGCAAACAGATAATTTTACTTCTTCCTTTCCAACTTGGATGACACTTACTCCTTTTTCTTGTCAAACCTCCCTGTCTAGGACATCCAGCTGTATGTTGCATAGAAAGTAAGAGTGAGCATGCCCACCTGAACCCTGATCCTAAAGGAAATCCTTTACACCATTTGGTATGATGCTATCCATGGGCTTTTCATATGATGCCTTTAGTATGTTGTAAATTCCTTCTATACCTAGTTCCTTAAGAGCTTTTTTTTTTAAATCACGAAAAGGTGTAGACTTCAAATGCCTTTTCTATGTCTATGAGATGATCATGCAATTTCTATTTTCCATTCTAATATACTGTATCACATTCATTGATTTGCATATGCTGAACCACTCTCAAATCCCAGAGATAAATCCCACTGGGTCTCCATGTAGGACTCTTTTCATGTGGTGCTGAGTTCAGTTTGCTAATATTTGTGGAAGATTTTTGCATCTATATTCATCAGGGATGAACATGAAAACACAAGGTCTGTAGTTTTCCTAAGTGTCTGGTTTTGATGTCAGGGTAATGCTGATCTCATATGAGGAACTTGGAAGTTTCTCCTTTACTTCAATTTTTTGAAAGTAATTTAAGACAGGCTACTGCCATTTCTTCTGCAAACGGTTGGTAGAATTATCAGTGAAGACATTCAGTTCTGGATTTTCTTCTGAGAAGGTGTTTGATAACTGATTCGATCTCTTCATTAGTTATTGATGTGTTCACATTTTTCATTTCTCGGCCCAGCATTGTGGCATAGTGGGTAAAGCTGCCACTTGCAATTCTGGCATCTCATATGGGCTGACTACTGCACTTCCGATCCAGCTGCCTGCTAATGGTCCAGGATAGAGTGGAAGCTGGCTGGAGTGCTTGGCTCCTGTACCTGTGTGGGAACACTGGAGGAAGCTCCTGGCTCCTAGCTTTCACCTGGCCCAGCCCTGACCTTTGTAGCCATCTAGGGAGTGAACCAGCAGACGGAAGATCTCTCCCTCCCTCTCTCTCTAGCTCTTTCAAATAAATAAACAAATCTTAAAATTTTTTTTTCACTTCTTCATGATTCAGTCTTGGGATTATATGTTTGAGATTATTCAGTTTGATGGTATGTAACAATCTGTATTAGTCTCTTATGATTCTTTTTATTTATATCAATTATAATGTTCCCTTTTTATTTCTCATTTTATTGAGTTTTCTCCTTTTATTTCTTAGTCTATTAATGGGATTCACAATTTTGTTTATCTTTTTAAAAAAATCAACTCTTCATTTCACAGTTTCTTTTTCTTGTATTTCTATTCTCTGATTTGTTTAGTTCTGCTCTGTTCATATTTTTTAAAAGATTTTATTTATTTATTTGAGAGGTAGAGTTACAGACAGTGAGAGGGAGAGACAGAGAGAAAAGTCTTCCTTCCGTTGGTTCACTCCCCAGTGGCTGCAACACTGGAGCTGCGCCCTGTGTTCCCATGTGGGTGCAGGGGCCCAAGGACTTAGGCCATCTTCTACTGCTTTCCCAGGCCACAGCAGAGAGCTGGACTGGAAGAGGAGTAGCTGGGACTAGAACCGGCACCCATATGGAATGCCGGCGCCGCAGGCAAGGTTTAACCTATTGCGCCACAGAGTTGGCCCCCCCGATCTTTCTATTTCCTTCTTTTTACTAACTTTGGGCTTTTTTCCACTTTTGTTTCTAGTTCCTTGAGGTGTAAAGTTAGCTAGGTTGCTGATTTGATATCTTTCTTCTTTTTTATGTAAGCACTATGAGTTTCCCTCTCAGAGCAGCTTTTGCTGTATCCCATACGTTTTGTATCCTGTGTTATCATTTTATTTGTCTCGAGATATTTTCTAACTGCCTTGGATTTCTTTGACCCAATGATTATTCAAGGTACTTTAATTTCCACCTGTTTGTGAATTTTCCGGTTTTCCTTTCTGTTCTTGATTTCTAGCTTCATTCCATTGTTGTCTGAAAAGAGATCTGGCATGATTTCAGTCTTCTTAAATTTGTTGAAACTGGTGTTTTTACCTAGTGTGCAGTGTATCCTAGGGCACGTTCCATTTGAAATTGAGAAGAATATGTATTTCTCTGCTGTTGGGTGGATCGTCCTGCCTATCTAGGTTCACCTCGTCTCCAGTGCTGTGCACGTCTGCTGTTTCCGTATTGACGTTCTGTGGGGGTGTCCTGATTATGCTTGGATGTGAGATATTGCCATCCATTTCTCTCTTCATAGCTGTCCACATTTGCTTTATGTACTTATGTGCTCGCATTTTGTGTGCATCTGTATTTGTATTTGTTATGACTCACTTATCATTATATAGTCCCCTTTGTCTCCTGTGGCGGGTTTTGACTTAGAGTCTATAGCTGATGTCGGAAAAAGAATAGGAGACAACAAAGCTTCTGCTGAGAGGCAGAGCCCAAGCAAACAGAGAAGCCCGCCACCCTCCCCGTCTCCCTGATGACTCAGCTGTAGAAACGCAGGCGACTTTTTCACAGGTGGGTTTGATTGCTGACACCCTGGTAATGGTCTTTGGCAACGTGTCTACTCACTCCACTCAGCTAGACAGTTAGCAATTACTGATCAAGCACGAGGGCCTCTTGTGAAGTTTTGAAAGGGACTCAGAGTGAAATTCGAGTGTGGCAGTAGCTTGCAGAAAAAGAAAACCAGCACATCATTTCCTTCCCTGATGAATTAGATTTGAACTTTACAATAAAGGAAACCAGTTTGGTTTCTTTCTTCTGAAGTCGCTCTTATCCCGATGCGATCTTCATGGTGCAGAAAGTGAAAGCTGTGTTTTCAGAGAGGTCTATGTGAAACAAAACATGGTGGTGCTGTGTGAATCTACGGCTCGCTCAACAAGTGACAGCAGCCATGTCACTCAACTCGTGCCTCCGTGCCCTGCTCCGTCCTCCAGGGTGACAACCCTCCTGGGGCCATTGTCAAGATGAACTGAGCGAAAATAAAGTGTTCAGTTCAGAGCCTGTGGTCGAGCGGCACTTTATAGATGCGTGTCACTCTAATTTTATTTCCAGCTACCCTGGCAGACTTAAACTCCAATTTTAGAATTGCTCACGTTGAAGGTAAGCAAGATATTTTATAATAGTACTTTTTAAAATATTTATTTTATTTATTTAAAAGGCAGTGAGCGTGTGTGTGTGTGAGAGAGAGAGAGAGAGAGAGAGAGAGAGAGAGAGAGAGAATCTTCCATCCACTGGTTCACTGCTCAAGGGACTGCAACAATCAGGCCAGGGCCAGGCTGAAAACAGAGGCCAGGAGCCTGGGGCTCCATCCAGGTCTCCCACATGGGTACAGGGGCCCAGGCACTTGGGCCATCTTCTGCTGCTTTCCCAGGCACATTAGCAGGGAGCTGGATCAGAAGTGGAGCAGCCGGGACTTGAACCAGCATCCCAATGTGGGATGCTGGTGTCCCAAGCAGCAGCTCAACACATTGTGCCACCATGCTGGCCACACACAATAGCATCTTTAAAATGAGACATCTTGATTCGACGGAATGGGATCCTGGAACCCTTCCAAAGCTGCAGGTGTCTAATTCAAAGCCTGTGCTACTAACTGAGAGGGATTTCCCCATGATTTGTGGGAGTTCCTGGATGACTAGTTCATGGTGTAAGAGAAAAAAGAAAAAAACACAGAGTTCGAGGGTGGAGAACTAACTTTCTGGATATGGGGCAATTTGAAACAGAAAACCTGAAATTCCTGCAACGTCTCAGAACTCATTTAAAAATAGGGCATCTACTTCTACTGTGCTGCAGATACTGGATGACGGGCTAACAGTATCCACAGGCTCCGAGTGTCTCCAAGTCTGTGTGAGCACATGTTCTTTTGTTGTTATTAATTTAAAAATTTTATGGTATTTATTTGAGAGGCAGAGAGATTGGGAGACGGAGAGGGGGGTGAAGAGAAAGAGAGAGAGAGAGAGAGGGAGGGAGGGAGGGAGGGAGAGACCACCCACCTGCTGGTCCATTTCCCAAATGCTTGCAATGTTTAGGGCTTGGCCAGGGCTGAAGCATTACAAGCCAGAAACTCAATTTAGGTCTCCCATGTGGGAGGCAGGGGCCCAGTCATTTGAGCCATCACTGCTGTCTCCCCAGGCAGGAAGCTGGAGTTAGGAGCTGGAGCTGGCTATCAATCCCAGGCACTCCGATGTGGGACGCACCTCTTAGCCAGCATCTTCACGGCTAGGCTGGACACCTGCCCTGCGATTACGTCTCTACCTTAAGCTCCTGGAGGGCAGAAGCCAGGTTTTAAATGCGCTCAACAGAAGGAGCCGACGTGCTTGTGGGTGAGTCTGGACAGGAAGCAGAGAGGGCCCCTCCCCGTGCCTGCGTCCCTCCTCTCACCTGGGAGCTGCCCCCACCCCCAAGCTGCCTGCGCAGGCATCATCAGATCTTCTCTGCTGGGAATTTGTGGTGGAAACCCCAACAGAGAGGGTAACTGTCCTTGCACAATTGGATGCACACGCACGTGCTCACACACACATTTCTTGCATCGTCCATCCCACTGAGGAGTGGTCGTGGTGTCACTAGGCAAGACCCCATGGAGCATGCACTGCCCCCAGCTGGTTGGGAGTCACCTCGTTTGTTCCCGAGGGGAAGCAACAGGCTGGGTGTGCCATGCCCACTGGGGAGGTGTGGGTGGGGGACGTGGAAAGTCCTGTCTCCTCTTGTGGGTGGGTGGGCCACCCTGTGGGTGCTACAGTGATGGGTAGATGAGCAATGGGCAGATGGGTGTCCCAGTTGCAAAGCCGACTCGAGTCTATGAAGACAGCGAGGCAGGCACCACACAGGCCGGCAAGCAGGAGACGCAGGGCCATGGGTCTACTCCCCTACAGCGATCTGGGCTTGGGGCTCAGGATGGTGGAGACATCCTTGGAGCTGGGAACTGGAGAGGCAGGGTGCTCTCACCCGGATCTGGGGCGTGTGCTGTGAGTGTGTACCTGTGTGTCCATGTGTGCGACTATACGGTTGTGTGAGAGTATGCATGCCCCTATGCAAGCATGCAACAGTGTGTGACTGTGTGAGCGGGGGGGGGTGAGGGGGGGAGCGATCCACGAGGGTCCAGCATCGGCTCACGGTGGGTCCTGGAGCAAGGCCTCTCCTCTGGGGCCTGCACTGGGAAGTCCACCCCTTTTAGGGTCCCAGCTGGTGTCTGATCCTTGGGTGGCCCCAGTAGCTGAGCATCGTCCATCCGAGTGAACATGTGACAAAGGAGAAGCCACGGAGGCTGCAGATATGAGTCTGAGGCCGTGGGCCAGAGCAGGTGTTGTTTCCAGGGCTGGGCAGGGAGAGCTGAGCACAGGGGTGAGGAGCACAGGAAATGGACAGCTCCAGTCCTCGCCCGAGGCCTCTGGCTCATACAGCAGAGACGGCTCCTGCCTGTCAGTCTGGCCATGCCCATGCACATGGTTCAGGCCTTCAGCATTCCCTTCCTTTTTTTTTTTTTAAAGGTTTATTTTTTATTTATTTGAAAGGAAGAGGAGGAGAGATACAGAGTCATCCAGCTGCCAGTTCACTCCACAAATGGGTCAAGCTGAAGCCAAGAGCCCGGGGCTTCTTCTGGGTCTCCCACGTGGGTGCAGGGCCCAAGCACTTGGGCCATATTCCACTGCTTTCCCAGGTGCATTAGCAGGGAGCTGGATCAGAAGTGGAGTAACCGGGACTCGAACCAGAGTTTGTATGGGATGCTGGAGTCACAGGCGGAGGCTTAACCTTGGCATCTCCTCTTCACTGAGACACGGAACTATTTGAAGATTCTTGTCAGAGACACAGCCTCATCTGCCACGCTGCAGGGCTGATCTTCCCCGATGTGCTCTCAGCATTTCCCCTAAAACATTCACAAATGCGGCCGCGTCGATTCTTCCTCTGGTTTTGGTGCAACCCTGCCTTCCCTTGCCACCCTCGCCAGGACTCCAGCTTCCTTTCTGCAAAATGGGCTTTGCCCTCTGCAGGTGGGACCCGCATCTGGGCTCACCTGGGATACAGCCTGAGGATAACTGGTCCCCTGCCTGCAGAGACACGGGTCACCTGCAGGGGCTTCATCGTAGGGTCCAGGCTGGCTCAGCACGACCATGGTCGGTCAGGGCCATTGCCAGCGGTCTCTGCCCACCGCCCACTTGTTTTTGCACATCCTGGCTCCCAGGCCGGCACGTGTGAGTCACAGAAGGTCCATGTCAGGCGGCTGCCTTTGAACTCTTGCTCACTCAAGCCTCCCTTTCCTTTAACTTGCCACTTTGCAAAGCAAATTATCTCTGATGATCAATGTTGCACATCCCCAGGTATTTGCAATCCCGCCTAGGGCTGTTGTTTCCAGTTCATTAAAATGCTGTGGGGAAAGCCAGGTAGATGAGAAGCCCCGGGCCAAGCAGGACGTTTGGTAAAGAACAGGCAATCTTCAAAAGCTTTGCGGAGCACGCATCTTATTAAAAAAAAAATGGGCATGAGCTTCAAAACGTTGAGGGGGGCACAAAAATAAACTTCATCTTGTCATTCCATTTTCCCATTTTTTGTGCCCCCTGCGCGTCTCTCCGTGTTGCAGGCTCCTCTTCCTCATTTGCCTAAAGCCCCGTCATCTTGCAACACTCAAATCCGGCACTTTCCCTCCCAGGGGAGAGGAAGTGCTCCCGGAATGAGGGCAGAGTCAAGGACTAGGAAACAAAGCCGCGTGTGGGTGCGCGCTTCAAGCAACTCTTCCCGGCTTTTGCTCTGTGTCCCGGCCAGCAGAGCCCGCAGAGGAGCTGTGGTCTGTGGGTCCGGGCCGCACGGTGCAGCGGGCCGCGCGGGCACCATAGCCGCCCTGCAGCCCGGGCCGGGCGCGAGCCAGGTACCTGAACGCGCCTGTAGAGTGTCCAGTGTCCTGGAAGCAGCACGGGAGGACTCAGGTCTCTGGTTCCTTGGGAGCGGCGGCCAGGACGGCGAATGAGTGCCCCCCAGCGTCCAGGGCGGGAGATGCATGCAGAGAGACCTGGTGGAGACACCGGGCCACAGAAGCCCTGGGGACCTCAGACCGGGGCCAGCGGCCGGCCAATTCCTTCCGGATGCGGCCAGGAGTCGAACCAGTTTGCGGCATGGGCGCTGGGGGCCGACAGGTCCCTGCAGAGGGGCCGTCCGCACGCCCGCCTCTCGGCGGCAGGGACTACCTTGCAGGCGGCTGCGCCTCCCGGGAGGAGTGGCTGCCCTTGGCTGGCTCCCCAGGACTTCTCTGGATGTCAGCTTGATCTGGGGCCAGCACCGCTAGGCCCCTGGGGCTGGGCAGAAGCGGTAGGACTTTGTGCGGCTCTTTTGGCGTCTCTCCATAAACCCAGCCTGCACCCAGACCCCTCAGACAAACTCAAAAGCGAGCACATTGCTCTCATGCTGAGGCTAGCCCTTTTGCAGGCAGTGTGAACCAGGCAGAAGGGGAGACAGTCTCTAGGTGCAATGCAGTGGGCTGACCTAGAGCTGAGCCTGAACCTGCAAGGTGGGGGCATCTGCCTGGGCCTGGGCACCCAGCAGGGAAAGGGCAGAAGGAAGAATGAGGGATGCAACAGGTGACCCGCCAGCTGCCCCCACCTCTAACCCCAGCACAGGTGTTAGGGAGTACTGGCCCACATGACCAAGGCATGGGTAGTAGGCAAAGCCACATCGGCCTGCAGGAAAAGCAGGTGTGGTCACGTTGCAATGACATCAGAAAGTCCATTTGCTCCTGGGGTGGCTGAGACGTCCAGAGCTGCCCCTGAACTACCCCCGGCCCCAGGACCCAGGGATAATGAGAGCAGGGAGAGCGGGTGACCCCACTCTGCAAGATGGGAGTCGGGAAAGCAGAGAGCAAGTCACAGAAGATCCCCCTGCCTCCCCACTCCTGGGGAATTTGTTTCCAAACCAGAGAAAGGCCTGTGTCCTCTTTCTGTCTCCTCAACCGTCTTTGGTCGGGACAGAAGCAGGAAGAGGCTGACGCGGTGGAGTCAGCGTCTTGCCGGAGATGAGGGTTTTAGTCATTTAGTCCAGTGGTTGGCAGGTGGAGCCAGGTCCACTGCTGTCATGCCATGTGAGGGAGAGATTCGACTGTCCTCCAGCCGGAGGGCCAGACCTACTGGGCATGGCCGTGCTGCCCCCCAGACCCGCGAGGCCCTGACCCTGACAGTGGCCGGCAGTGGCTTTGGGGCAGTTACGGTCCTACAGGCTAAGGAACCCCGGTCCATATTTAATGGCCTAGTTTTAAAGACTTTTTTTTTTAAGATTGGGGGTGAGTGTGAGTCCTATGGCAAGCAGGAGGAAGTTATTTTTTTCTTTAAGTTGGCAGAGGTGAGAAAATAATTTTCCTTTTGGCAACATGACTTAAGGAGTAGTTGAAGAAAGAGGCAAAAAGTGACCGACGAGGAGGAAACTTCCTGTGTGTGGTGCAGTAAGAATGACTTCTGTCACCCTGTAGGAGGCCGTGAAGACCACATATATGGGGCAGAGCCGCCCAGCACATGTGCGGTGGCCAGAATGGCCGAGGGCCCTTAGGAGCAGTTGTGGCTCCAGGTACCAGTGTGGCCCCTGGATGTTCTGCCAAGATCTGAACCACAGAGGACGCTGGGTGGAGCTTGCTTTCATGTGGGTTGTATGCTATGCAAGGGACTGTCCAAAAGTTAATGGAAAATGCGCGTCCTATGAAAAAAACTATAGATGGATTTCAAAAATGTCTTGTACCCAAAGAAACTCATCTTTTAGTTCCATTTTCCATGGGCTTTTTGAGGTGCCCTTGTATTGGAGTTGATGGCTGGAAGGGAAAAGACGGCCCCAGAGCTGAGAGGCCCAAGTGACTGAGCGGGGGCCTGTCCCTGCCATGTTGCTGCTCACGAGGGACCAGGGGATGCAGCAGGACAGCAACGGGTGCAGACTCAGCACACGACCAGGGTTTTCCAGGTGTCGGACTACTAGATGCACAGCTCCCATGAGCAGCGCCAGCTGCTTTCTGCAGAGGAGCGAACAGCGGCTGTGCTCAGGTGCGCAGGCATGCGCCACCTGGACAGGCGATGCTCCTTCTACCTGCCTGATGGAAACCCCAAGGTGAGCGAGACTTACCTAAGCTGGAGCCAAGTTACTGCTGCATAAGAAAAGCCCTTTCCTCTGGTCTTGGCACGTCAGTCCACTCACATTTCAAGCAAACGCATACCTGTGGGTGAAAAAGAATGGATTTGGAGTCTGTTAGGATGAGCTGTGAAGGGAGTGTAAGAAGGCAGAGGAGAACATTGGTTCTTAGGGGAACAGAGAGCGGCCCCACTCTTCCAGCCTTCTGAGGCTCGATACAGACCAAGCACCCCTAACCTGCAAATCCCAAACCTAAAATGCTGCAAATTCTGAGACATTTTAAGTGCCAACAGATGCTACCAGTGGAAAATTCCACACCTGACCTCCTGTGACAGGTGGCAGTCAAAATGCAGGTGCTGTCAACATATCGTATAAAGTGTGCTTCAGTCTCTGTGTGTAAGGTGTGCATAAATGAATTGTGTGTTTAGACTTGGGTCCCTTCATCAAGACGTCTCAGTATGTACTTGCAAATATTCTATACTCTGGAAAACACCTGATCATTTAGGTCTACAACAGGATGGTCCTTGAGGCTTTTAGCTGCCTGTGGTTATTCTTTCTTTTAAATTTATTTATTTATATTAGAAGCGCATTGAGAGAGAGAGAGAGAGAGAGAGAGAGAGAGAGAGACAGAGAGAGAGAAATGTCATCCTCTGGATGTCTTAACTGGAATCTTTGTCACTAGACCAACCACCTATACTCTGACTCTTTCCTTTAGCAGGGAAGTAAAAGAACCCCATGTTCGAAAGTGAGCTAAGCCAGATTGGTCCTTCAAACCACATAGTCCGTGTTCTGTAAGAGTGCCCCGATGTCATGGCCCCCAGTGACAGGAAGTCAGACACAGTAGTCCGTGTGGGTGATTTCTGTTTTGCACACAGGTGCCCATTCTCAACTAGAACAAGTTCTGCTCGTGCTGGGGCACAAGGGTGAGGACAGGCGGGTGGCCGATAAGGGTTGTGCTAGTTACCCCTGGCTGTACCACGAACACTCCAACCCTCAGTGCCTTCATAGCAGCCATTGCTTTCTCTCTCCTGGTCCCTGTCGGTCAGGTAGCCAGGAAGGGCTCAGCTGGGTGGTTCTCACTCAGGGTCCCTCAAGCGGTTCCAGTGGACAGTGTAAGGGAGAGATGGAACAGCAGGGCTGGCCAGCTATCTCTCTCTCTAACTGTGGGCTCAGCGCTTCTCTGGGTGGTCCCTCCACATGGACCCACTTGGGCTTCCTTGCCATTACGGTGGCTCCAGAAAATCAGACAGCTACCAGCACAGCCAGTGCGAAGTTTCTTTACGACTCACCCCAGAAGTCCCATGGCAGGCACCTGCAGAGCTTCCAGCCACCCAGGCTCAAGGCGAGGGGACGTGTGACTCACCTCTTCATGGCACGAGTGTCAAAATTACCCTGTCAGAAGAGCAAGTCGGTTGGCATGGCCATGTTGGAGAATTCCATTTACCATCCTGGGGAAATACCAGGCAGCCCCTTCCTGAGAAATGAAGAGGCCAGGGAATCCCGGCACCCTCACTGTTCTGTCCTGATGGCCCCAGGGCACCAGTGAGTCAGTAGGTTTCAGGAGCTTCTCTCCCCGGATGCCACAGAGCTGCCTCCTTTGTCTCCAGGAGCATCAGGCCCCCTGCAGGCCTGCCTTGAATTCGGCTCAATCATCTATGAGCCCCCAGGTGCTAGCTGTCCCTGCATGCCTCCTGGCTATAACCTAGGCCTGCATTTTATGCCATTAAATTTATTGGGCCACAGTTCTATGCAAGGTCTTCAAAAAGTTCATGGAGTGTGCACTACAGGAAAAAAAAAATCCATGTGTGGATTTCAACGTTTTCTTGAACCAAAGAAAACATCTTTTTTTTTTTTTTTTTTTCTGACAGGCAGAGTAGACAGTGAGACAGAGAGAAAGGTCTTCCTTTTCCATTGGTTCACCCTTCAATGGCCGCCGCGGCCAGTGTGCTGTGGCCAGCGCACTGCGCTAATCCGAAGGCAGGAGACAGGTGCTTCTCTTGGTCTCCCATGGGGTGCAGGGCCCAAGCACTTGGGCCATCCTCCACTGCACTCCCTGACCACAGCAGAGAGCTGGCCTGGAAGAGGGGTAACCAGGACAGAATCCGGCACCCCGACCAGGACTAGAACCTGGTGTGCTGGCGCCACAGGCAGAGAATTAGCCTAGTGAGCTGTGGCGCCGGCCAGCAAACATCTTTTAATTCCAGTTTTCCATGAACATTTGATGTGCTCATGTGTACAGAGGATTTTGCTGACATTTCATTTTAAGATTTTACAATTTAAATAGTGTTGTCACAAATGTTCTGTCAATAATGCCATAAAAATATAAATAATAAAGAATTGGACATCTGTACATTTATTTTAAATTAATGAGCATAGTTTACTGGGGCCTTTTATGAGAAAAATGAAGGAGTATAAGATAAATATGATTTTAAAGGTTTATTTTATGTATTTTAAAGGCAGAGTGACATAGAGAGAGGGAGAGAGAGACAGAGATAGAGAGATCTTCCACCCGCTGCTTCACTTTCCAAATATCTATAACAGCCTAGGCTGGGCCAGCCCAAAGCCGGAGTCTGGAACTTCATCCAGATCTCCCATGTGGGTAGCAGGGGCTCAAGCACTTGGGATATCATCTGCTGCTTTCCCAGGCACATTGGCAGGAAGCTGGGTTGGAAATGGAGCAGCCGGGACTCAAACTGGCTTGCTGGTATGGGACACCAGCATCGCAGGTGGCCGCGTAACCCACTGAGCCACAACCCTGGCCCCCAAAATGAGGATTTTATTAAATCAGAGATATCATCTCCGTGGGCTTTGGGAAATACTCTGTTAATGGATCAGTTAGTGTCGGGGGCTGATTGAAAGCACTGTGCCAGAGAACTCAGGCTGGACACCATGTCCACACTTAGTGCAGAGTCACGCAGAGGGAAGCACCAGGCGTGCGTTTGGTGCCTCTCCTGGTGCAACACGGAGAAGAAGCGAGGGGTGCAGTCACGGAGGAGGGGGGCAGGAAGGGGGCCCTGAGGTGAGTGGCTGTGAAAGTCAAAAGGCCAGCAACACCGAGGCCCTGCAAGCCCCAGCCATCCGCACACTTCCTGCAGAGGGGAGCCCTGTGTTTGGATGAACCGGTGACCATGGGCTGCGTATGTTCAGAACAGTATCAGCGTCTCTGCCTCTGATGGCCGCTGCTCTCCTGACCCTTCTTGTCCATGCTCCTGTCCTGCCCATTAGAACCATTAGATTCTCCCCTCCTTGGGGTTCTGAGGCAATGAGCCTATCTGGAAATGCACTGTCTGGAAAGCTAGGAGAGGAGAGGAGAGGAGAGGAGAGGGGAGGGGAGGGGAGGGGAGGGGAGGGGAGGAGAGGGGAGGGGAGGGGAGGGGAGGGGAGGGGAGGAGAGGAGAGGAGAGGAGAGGAGAGGAGGGGGGGGAGGGGAGGGGAAGGGGAGGGGAGGGGGCAGTGAACAGAAAGGCGGAGTAGGGGGATAGTCAGCCTGGACCCCGTGCAAGCTTTGCAGTCAAACTGGAATGCCTGGAGGAGGAATCTACTCAGAAAGCAGTGGAGGGGAGGGAGCAGAGGAAACCCCTGAAACAGGGAAAGGTCCGACCCCAGTTCCCAGTGGCTTCCCAGCTCTGTTCTGGTCCAGTTCTGCAGTGTTTTTGGTTCTTAGAGAACCAACGTCCCAGGCCCCCAGCCATTCACCCCTTAAGTTAGCTTGAATGGGCTTCTGGCTCTTGCTTCCCAAAGATGTTGGCTGGAACCCAATGTGCTCTGGTGTTTTGTCCCCTCTGTCTCCTGTCCACTTCTCTGTGCTTGGCCCAGCCAGGGCGTGTAGCCAGGGAAGCTGTGCAGGCCCACGTGCCTGTCTGGGAGTCCATAGCAGCTCGCTTGGCCCTGAGCTCACAGCACTGTGCAGCGCTGGGAGCGTGCTTCCCCCCAGGGTGTTCTGCCTGGAGTTGCATCTCTCCTTCCAGAAGCATTCTCCTTTAGGTTCTCTGATTCCTTTCCTGTTTTCCCTGTGCCCTTTCTTCCAGAAGCTCTTAGGAATTAGACACTGGGCCTGTGGGACGGGCTCTCTCACTTCTTAATCGGCACCGGCTGCTTTCCTCAACCTGCGCCTGTGTCCTTTGCTTCTCTCGCTGTGGGGCGTCCAGGACCTTATTTTCCAACCTTGCTGTTGGAATCTTTTGACTGACCGTAAGCATAATTCTCAGAAATCCTTCTCAGTCATGTTTGTTGTTTTTCATATCACTCTTTCCTGATGTACAGATGTAGTGTCTTCTGTTATTTCTCTGACAATATAAATGACAGTTTTTGGAAGTTGTGTTTTCCTTCTTGTTTGGTCTCTAAATGGATAAAGAAAATGTGAAAAAAAATATATATGTATATATATACACACACACATATACACACAATGGAATATTACACAGCTATAAAAAATAAGGAATCCAGGGGCCGGCGTCATGGCACATTAGGTTAATCCTCTGCCTGCAGTGCAGGCATTCCACACAGGGTCCTGGTTCAAGTCCTGGCCGCTCCACTTCTGATCCAGCTCTCTGCTATGGCCTGGGAAAGCAGTAGAACATAGTCCAAGTCCTTGGGCCCCTGCACCCACATGGAGACCAGGAGGAAGCTCCTGGCGCCTGGCTTCAGATTGACGCAGCTCTGGCTGTTGCAGCCATGTGGGGAGTGAACCGATGGACGGAAGACCTCTCTCTCTGTCTCTCCCTCTCACTCTGTAACTCTACCTCTCAAGTAAATAAATAAATAAGGAATCCATGTGCAGCAAAATGTTGGAACTGGAGGAAATCATGTTGATGAAATGAACCAGACACAGAAAGATAAATTCTGCATGTTCTCCTTCATACATGAGATCTCTCTCCTCCTCCCCCTCCCTCCCACCTTCCCTCCCCCTCCCCCCTCCCTCCCCTTCTTCTTCTTTTGCTCTTTCACTCCTGTCTGTCTCTTTCCTACTGGAAAGGTCCCTGAACGGTTGGGGAAATCCCTTTTCCACTCATGTAAAAGCGTGAATAGAAAGCCAACCCTGCTACACCTGTTGTCGTGAACAGAAACAGGTCGGTGAAGCCGCCTGGAGCTGCACTCCAGAGAGCTGGCCTGGCAGGCTGCTTTTGTGTGGCTGCAGGTAGGAACCCAATGCCGTCCGTCCTCTCCCCCTGGAGATGAAGATGCCAATAGCTAGGTGCATCCGCTGGTGCATCAGCCCCCGAGCCTTCGCCTTACTTTGGCAGAGCTCTGGTCAGAATGGCTAAGGCTTCTGACGTCATCTACTTGCCAGAAAGTTATCACTTTTACGTTGGCTTTATTTACTGTCTAGCAGCTTTATGGAGATGTAATTGACCTACAACACTGCATGTACTTAGTGGTTTACTCTGATAAATGCTGACGTAGATATACTCATCAAACCATCATCACACTCAGGATAATGAACATGCACTTGACCTCCAAATATCCCCCACACTTCCTGCCTCTCCCCACTGACCCCTTGGCAACCACTGACGTACTTTTTGTTGCTACGCATTCATTTATCATTTCCCAAAATCAATGGAATCATCCAGCATATTCTATTTTTGGTCTGTGTTTTGAAAGCTCAATGATGGTAACAGGGATCCTTTCCATGAGTGTGTAAATTAGTAGAGCCACCGTGGAAAACAGTGGGGAGGTTCCACAAACAACAAAAGCAGAGCTATCTCACGATGCAGCTGTCCTGCTACTGGGTACCTCTCCAAGGGAAATGAGAGCAGTCCACTAATGAGACGGCGGCTCCCCACGGCTGTAGCAGCACTACTCCCAGTAGCCCAGGCAGGGAGAACCTGTGTCCCTCAGCGGATGCATGGTAAAGGAGATGCAGTGCACACACACAGTGGAAGACCCTTCAGGCTTAAAAAAGGAGGGAAGCCAGTTATGTGTAGCAGCACGGATGAACCTAGAAAAACGAATGCCACCGGATCTCACGCATGTGCGGAATTTAAGGAAGCTGTGTTCCCGGATGTAGAGAGGAGGCGTGGTTACCAGTGCTGGGCGGGCGGGCGGGAGGGCAGAAGCAGGTCTGCGGGTTCACACAGGGAATGATGGAGAACCTGGGATTTTCCTGGCCGTGGGATCCCAGCACCTGTGCCCTTAGCCTGTCTGTGATAACGCCTTCTGTGGAAATCCTATCCCCTTTGCTTTCTACTGAACCCTGTCAGGTGCGTCTATCGGAACATCCCAGGCACTTGTGATGGGATGGCTACAACAGCTAGGGCCAGCAAGAAAAAGCCAGGAGCCTACAGCCCGATCCAATGGGGCTGAGACAGGAATCTCCCAGAGGAGTTTCAAGGACCCAAGAGCCTTCCAGGTGAACCTGGTGTTCCCGCTTCAGGTGGGTTGGGTAGGGCACGGGAAAGCTGCAGCATTCAAAATGACCTCGGCCCCAGGCTCGGCTACCGGCTGAGGGCCCAGCTAAGGCCGTTGGCCGGGGGCCTGGGGAACAAACCGTGTGGTTCTCGTCACCTGGCTGCCTGGGCATCCTTACGACATGGCAGCTGGGATCTGAGGAGGAATGCCACGTAGCGTGAAGGCAGAGGTTCCGGCCCTTCGCCGGCCAGCCTCGCAGTAGCTCAGCACCGCTTCTGGCACAGTGCGTGACTGGTAGAAGCGCAGATCTCCCGCACTGTACCTCGGAGCTTCACAGTCTGTGGAAAGTGGAAGCGAGAGAGAGTTTTGTGGGGGGAAAAGAAGTCCATGAGGAGTCTTCTAAAGGCTTGTGGGAAATGCACTGTATAAAACTGTGCGGGGATTTCAAAGATCTGTGCACCAAAACAAGCTTCCTTTTATTTAAAATATTCATTTTATTTTATTGATTTGGAAGGCAGAGAAAGAGAAAGCTATGGGGAGACAGAGGAAGAGATGTAGATAGAGAGTGTGCCCATCTGCTGGGTCCCTTCCCGCACGAGCCCGGGCTGGGCTGAAGCCAGGAGCCCAGAACTCCATCCAAGTCTCGCCCATCAGTGGCAGGGACCTGGCTCCTGCGGCCATCACAGCTGCCTCCCAGGCAGTGGGGCTGGGACCTGACCCAGGGGCTCTGAGATGGGAATGGGCGTGGGCATCCCAAAGGGGCATCTTGCTGCTGCACCAAACGCCTTCCCGCATAAAATTACCTTTCACTTCCACTTCCCACAAACTAAAGTTCCATGGTATAATGGGGGAGATGCATGAGCCTCTTTAAAAACTTGTCTGTGGCAATACCATTGACCATATGACTGTTTACATGTTTCTGTTCTTCCCTTAGGCTCAAAATGTTTCAAGGGCAAGGACCTCTTCTATTTGCCCACCTGCTTCCTCAACCTCTGGTACCCTTTCCAGTATCCGTGCAGAATAGATGGGGGCAGGAATGGGACAGTCAGCATGTCACTGCACCTTGAGGATACAATTGTATTCCCTAAAACAATACTGCTGCCTCCCATGATCCTTTGTGGGTCTCCAAGGGCGATCACAAAATCACGTGCATTTTTCTCAACTGGGCTGGCTCAGCAATATGTTTAGACATCTTTGTGCAACTGGTCTAAGATTAGGCAACTGTCATCTAATTTTAGCCACAAAATTTTCTGGAAGGGCCTGCTGTTTTTCTGGCACATGGTCCATATTGAATAATTTTATGTTATAACCGAGCCAAGAATAATAATAATTTTTCATAGCTGAAAACTTTGCAAACAACACCATAAATGGCCATAACCTTTGGTCACCCGCAGAGATGGGTCATTTTAAATTGGCAGTCTGGACAGTAATAGTGACCTTACAAAGAATGCAGCTTGCTCTGAAACACCCAGAGACTCTCATGGAAATCTTTTTTTCTTCATCCCTGCGAGGTGGGGAGCGGATTGGTGAGCATTTGTCTCCATACTCATTCCCTCAGGTGCACTGGACTGGGCTATTCCTGGGCACCCTCGCTGTGCCATTTGGCCCCCCAGCTGCCTGGACCCTTTATAAATGCATTTTCCATTTCCACAGATGTGGGTTTTATTGATGTCAACAAAGTCATTTAAATCAGACTTATTTATAGAGAATAATGTTGGTTTGAAAACACAAATTGGGCTCAAAATAGTATTTGATTTTTAGAAGAGTTGGAATACTTTCTCTAAATTTATGGTTTATCCAAATGTTGAAATGTATGGGTCTGTGTTATTTTTCACAAAAGAAGTTTTTTTTTTAATATTTATTTATTTATTTGAAAGTCAGAGTTACATAGAGAGAGGAGAGGCAGAGAGAGAGAGAGAGAGAGGTCTTCCATCTGCTGGTTCACTCCCTAGTTGGCTGCAATGGCCAGAGCTGTGCTGATCTGAAGCCAGGAGCCAGGAGCTTCTTCCAGGTCTCCCACGTGGGTTCAGGGGCCCAAGGACTTGGGACATCTACTACTGCTTTCCCAGGCCACAGCAAAGATCTGGATCGGAAGTGGAGCAGCCAGGTCTCGAACCGGCGCCCAAATGGGATGCTGGCGCTTCACGCCAGGGCGTTAACCCACTGTGCCACAGCGCTGGTCCCAAGAAGTTTCTTTAAAGTGGCTGTTGATTCAGGCAGAAAAATATTTGCATGGTAACAGGTTCCCTAGGAGAGAGAGTACAGTGGCTGGAGGACACGTGGCAGATCATAAAGAAAAAAAAGGGAAGAATGTCTCATATATTAAAATAAATATAAATATATAAATATTTTATATGCTACAATTTCAATGCCAAAAATCTGACTTTTGATTATTTTTAAAAAGATGCATTTATATATTATATGAAAGTCAGAGCTACAGAGAGGCAAACAGAAGCAGAAAGAGAGAGAGGTCTTCCATCTGCTGGTTCACTCCCCAGAAGGCTGCAATGGCCAGCTCTGGGCCAGGCTGAAACTAGGAGCCAGGAGCTTCCTCCAGGTCTTCTACATAAGTGGCAGGGGCCCAACCAAACACTTGGGCCATCTTCTGCTGCTTTTCCCAGTACATTAACAGGGAGCTGGATCGAAAGTGGAGCAGGAGCCAGCGCTGTGGCATGGCGGGTAAAACCACAACCTGCAGTGCTGGCATCCCATATGAGCACCGGTTTGTGTCCCAGCTACTCCCCTTCCAATCCAGTTCTATGCTATGGCCTGGGAAAGCAGTGGAAGATGGTCCAAGTCCTTGGGTCCTTGCACCCACGTGGAAGATCCGGAAGAAGCTCCTAGTTCCTGGCTTCAGATCGGTAGCTCCAGCCATTGCAGCCTTTTGGGTGTGAACCAACAGATAGAAAGATCTCTCCCTCTCTGTTTGTAACTCCACCTCTCAAATAAATAAATCTTAAAAAAAAAAAAAAACCCTTATCTGACTACTTCTGCTGAAATTTAAGCTTTTGTTCCAAACTGCTGTTTTTTCATTATGCTATCTTATAAATACTTTTTAAGTTATGAAAAAGAGGCCGGCACTGTGGCATAGTGGATAAAGTCCATACGGGCGCCAGTTCTAGTCCTGGCTGCTCCACTTCCAATCCAGCTCTCTGCTATGGCCTGGGAAAGCAGTGGACGATGGCCCAAGTCCCTGGGCCCCTGTACCTGCATGGGAGAGCTAAAAGAAGCTCCTGGCTCTGGCTTTGAATTGGTGCAGCTCCGGCCGTTGCAACCATCTGGGGAGTGAACCAACGGATGGAAGACCTCTCCTCTCTCTCTCTTTGCCTCTGCCTCTCTCTAACTTTTCCTTTTAAACAAACAAATAAATAAATCTAGAAGAAGAAGAGGAGGAGGCGGAGGAGGAGGAGGAGGAGCAGGAGGAAGAAGAAGAAGAAGAAAGTAGAGCAGCTGGGACACAAACCCGTGCCCGTATGTGATTCTGGTGTGGCAGGCATGGCTTTACACACTATGCCACAGCTTTGGCCCCCAAATCTGACTTCAGAACAAAATAAGAAAAATAATGATGGATTCTATTTGCGAATATCTAAGCGGACTTCAACATGTTCATGGAAAAATGAAATGTAAAGATATCCTTACAGGCCGGCGCCGTGGCTCAACAGGCTAATCCTCCGCCTTGTGGCGCCGGCACACCGGGTTCTAGTCCCGGTCGGGGCGCCAGATTCTGTCCCGGTTGCCCCTCTTCCAGGCCAGCTCTCTGCTGTGGCCCAGGAGTGCAGTGGAGGATGGCCCAGGTGCTTGGGCCCTGCACCCCATGGGAGCCCAGGAAAAAGCACCTGGCACCTGGCTCCTGTCATCGGATGAGCGCGGTGCGCCGGCCACAGCGCGCCAACCGCGGCAGCCATTGGAGGGTGAACGAATGGCAAAGGAAGACCTTTCTCTCTGTCTCTCTCTCACTGTCCACTCTGCCTGTCCAAAAAAAAAAAAAAAAAAAAGATATCCTTACAATGTAAGATATCCTGCAAAAAGTTTGGAGATCCATCCATAGCTTTTTCATAACTCAAATTTTTTATGAGTATTTTGAAGGCCCCTCATAGATGCACAGATGAAGATGAAAAACTAAAAAATATTAGTGAATCAAGTTCAACAGTGAATTAGGAAATGAGTCCTGCTTGATCGAGCGGAATTTATTCCAGAAATGTAAAAAGGATTCAACACGCTTAGCAAACTCATTACATGAGCACATTAAAGAATCATATAATTATAGCTACACATTTAAAAATAACATTTGAGTAGTTTTTAGCTATTTGTGACAAAAACGATAAAATAGAAGCAGCAAGAAGATACTGAAAGATGCTGAAGGTAGTTTATCAAAATCTACATGTTGTGAAATATTAAACAATGGAAATGTGGAATATGACTGCAATGCCACCCTCCACTGCCATTGTTAACAGCATTATTTTGGGAGAAAATATTTTTTAAAATATTTATTTATTTATTTGAAAGTCAGAGTTACACAGAGAGAGGAGAGGCAGAGAGAGGTCTTCTATCCTCTGGTTTACTCCCCAGTTGGCCACAACGGCCAGAGCTGCTTTGATCTGAAGCCAGGAGCCAGGAACTTCTTCCAGGTCTCCCACGAAGGTGTGGGGGCCTCAAGGACTTGGGCCGGACTCGGGTCATCTTCCACTGCTTTCCCAGGCCATAGCAGAGAGCTGGATTGGAAGTGGAGCAGCTGGGCTCAAACCAGTACCCGTATGGGATGCTGGCACAGTAGGCGGTGGCTTTACCTGCTATGCCACAGCATTGGCCCCGGGACAAAACTTTGTAAAAAAAGTAAGTAAATCATACCAAGATCAGAATAGAAGGTTCTAAATTTTTTTTCGTGTGTGGATGATAGAATGGCAGGCTTGGAAAATACAACATCCTGGATTTAAAATCTGTTGAAATAAAAAGATATTTTGCACATGAAATAAGAAATAGAAATCAGTAGTTTAAAAATAATATCAAAGGCCGGCACCACGGCTCAATAGGCTAATCCTATGCCTAGCGGCACTGGCACACTGGGTTCTAGTCCCGGTCGGTGGGCTGCATTCTGTCCCGGTTGCCCCTCTTCCAGGTCAGCTCTCTGCTATGGCCCGGGAGTGCAGTGGAGGATGGCCCAAGTGCTTGGGCCCTGCACCCGCATGGGAGACCAGGAGAAGCACCTGGCTCCTGGCTTCGGATCAGCACAGTGCGCTGGCCGGCCGCGGCAGCCATTGGAGGGTGAACCAACAGAAAAGGAAGACCTTTCTCTCTGTGTCTCTCTCTCACTGTCCACTCTGCCTGTAAAAAAAAATAAAAAATAATAAATAAATAAATAAAAATAATACCAAGAAGTAGAAATTAAAGACATTTCCCATTAATACTAATAGAGCTGTCAAAGAAACAGAGATGAGTTGAAGATGACTTTTTTTGCACACAAAAAATCAGTCTTTTACAATTTCATAGGCGGGTGTGATGGTGGAGGTGTGGAGCCTGCAGGCCTGGCTGTGGCTGGCAGCTCTCATGCATTTCCCCGTGAGTCTCTGTGCTGGGCTCTCTTCTGCACCGGCCCCTTCTCAACAGGTGGCCTGAAGCTCTCACAACCCCCCATCCCCAGGGTCCTGGCTTAGGAGGAAAGGAGCCGGCCAGCTCCCATGTTGGCTCAGAAGGGGTTGCCCAGAAGTGGGTCACGTGCTCACTTTTGAAGCAATCCTGGGAAATCCCGGGGTCCGGGAAAGTTAGTGTAATCCTTGGCACCACACGGGAGTCAGCTGAAGAACACAGCAGAGAGCTGTGCCCCGAGCAAGTCTGAAACTGTACTGGGAAGAGGGAAGCAGACGTGGATGATGGCTGGGGAAGCAAAAATTGTTTGCTTGGAAGAAAACAAAGACAGCCCCCAACCCTGCTCCCTATGGATAAGTTCTGGAAAGTGTGAATAGCTTGAATGTGAAACAAACACGTAGAACTACAAGAAGAAAATGTGGACAGGCATTGTCTGACCTGGGGTGAGGAAGACCCTCTCAGGCCAAAGACAACCTCAAAAGCGTGAAGGCAAAGAACAACACGCTTCATCGACAGAAGTTAAATGCTTTTTATGGCAAAAGGCATTAGAGAGTCAGCCATGGAGGGTCTTCAAAAAGCTCAGGGAGAATGCCTGTTGTAAAAAGGTATGCGTGGGGTTCCATGTTTTCCATCAAAGTCAACATTTTTATATCATCTTTCCATGAACTTTTTTAAGTAGACTAAATTTTATTAAAATATTTAAGACAAGCATTTTCAAAAGGGCAAATTTTATAATTGCAGCAATATTTAAACAGTTTTAATATTTTTGATATTGATGAATTATAATCTCTATTTGACTTTAAATTGTCACAGATAATTTTTTAGGAAGCTTTTATTTAATAAATACAAATTTCATAGGTACAGCTTTAAGAATATAGTGGTTCTTTCCCCCATACCTGCCTTCCCACCCCCAGTCCCATCCCACCTCCTACTCCCTCTCCCATGCCATTCTTCATTAAGATTCATTTTTAATTATATTTATATACAGAAGATCAACTCTATACTAAGTAAAGATTTCAACAGTTTGCACCCACACAGACACACAAAGTATAAAGTTCTTCCAGGAACTTTTTGAAGAACTTTCAAAGAACTCTAATAGCAAAGAAATGATAGGGTGACATATGTGGACATATTTTAAATGTGGTTTACTAATTTTTTTTTTACCTCTAAAAAACTTCTGGGGAGAAGGTGAAAACAAAGATCCAGTGGAAAAAATATCCAAGGACTTGGATGGGCGACAGAAAATGTGAAAAGTGAGGAACGTTAACAATCTCAACCTCACTGGTTTCAGGTCAATTAAAACAATAAAATACCACGTTCACCATCAAATCTTAACATTTTAGAGAAAATCGATGGGCTCCAAACCGGATAGGGATTGGAGAGGCTGGTCCTCTGAGTTTATGGATTAGTGTGAATTGCCACAGTTTTTAAGGGAAGTCGTCTGACAGTTATCCATTAACTCTGAAATGAAGACATCCCACTCTGAGCAACGTGTTGTACAAAGATAAAGAAAACAAAACATAGAACTATAAGCCCAAAGCAAGAATGTTATGCATTTATTACAACTTAAAAAACACAGGAAGCCATGTGAGTATCCGTGTATGGAGGACTTGCTGGAAACAGCCAAGCTACGTTAGGTTCTGTGGACTAGAAGTTGATGTGAAAAGCATGGTGTTGATACGAGGTAAGCAGAAAGGGCAGGACAAAACAAAGCAGCCAGCGGGTCTGTGCAGGCCACTTGACAGTAGCAGCCACCCTGGGGGAGTCGTGCAGGTGTGGGTTCACTGGAAACAGGTGAATGGCTTTGGGAGGCCATCTAGGATTTAGGGCTCTCTGAGCTCTTGTAACCAAGTAGCCAAAGCTCACATCGGAAACATACCTCCACAACAAGGGGAACGTTGCCATTGGTTCAGGAAGCTCTCCCACCTCTTGCAATCACGCTGGTTTACGTTTGAAAAGGAGCCTTTAGTCTGTATTTGTATTAGAGAAACCAGCTTGTCCTTTTCCTTTTTTTTTTTTTTTTGTAATGACCTTGTTGGGTGCCGGTATCAGGCTTCATGAACAAGTCATTGTTTCCCATTTTCTGGAGCACATGGTGTAAGATTGCTGTTACTGTTTCACAGACCACTGGGTCTGGAGTTACCTTTAAAGGAAGAGTTTCAGTTACGACGTTATTAGTGTCAGGATTAGCCAAGGATTTTCCTGGAAGTTTGCCGACTTTTCTCTTAAGCTCTAGACTACAGAGGTCTGCATTGTAATGATCCTCTTACCCTCTTGTTAATACCTCCAGAATCTATAGTGATGGACTCCCTCACCTTTTCCTATCTTGATTCTTATAATTTGTGTTTTTTTCTTAGCCCTGGTCATTTGAAGAGCTGATTCTCTCAAAGATTTATTGAACGTTTATATCAAGCTTTATTTTCTATAATATTAATTTCAGGTCCTTTCTTTTTATTTCTTCCTTCAACTTTGTCTTTAGGGGCTGGTTTGTGGTGGGGAAGACCACTGCTTATGATGCTGACATTCCTTACGGGCGCTAGCTCGTGTCATGGCTGCTCCACTTCCTATCCAGCTCCCTGCTAATGGCCTGGGAAAAGCAACTCAAGTGTTTAGACCCCTGGCAACCATGTGGGAGACCCGAATATAGCTCTTGGCTCCTGGCCTGGGGCTGGCTGTCCTGACTGTTGCAGCCATCTGGGGAGTGAACCAGCAGGTTGAAGATCTCTCTCTCTCTCCTCTCTCTGTAACTCTTTCAGAATAAATAAATAAACTTTTAAAACAAAATTTAATGTGGTGTTGTTATTCCAAGTTCTTTAGATGGGAGCTTAAGCCACTGATATTTAGTGTTGTGTATTCTATTTGTTTAAGTTTTTGAATTTCCTTCTAGGCACTTTTACATCTCACCATTGTTAATTACTTTCATTAACACAGGTTCAAAGTAATTTCTAATTTCCACTGTGATGTCTTCTTTGAACCTTGAGTTATTTTTTTTATTTCTTATTTCCAAACCCAGGGCAAATTTCCAGCTATCATTTCATTATTATTTCCCAGATTAATTGAGCGGTGATCAACTGGCTCCCTTGAATAAGGAGGGGCAGGAGTAAGGCCAAGACAGGCAGTGGTTCATGGAGCAGAGAGGGCAGCAGCTTGGGATTTCTGCTCACAGGGGTTGAGGGTCTGATGAGTGTGGTGAACACATTCAGCATGTATCTTTCCGCAGCTGCAGGAACTCTTCCTGCATCTCTCTCTCTCTCTCTCTCTCTCTCTCTCTTTGACAGGCAGAGTGGACAGTGAGAGAGAGAGACAGAGAGAAAGGTCTTCCTTTTCTGTTGGTTCACCCTCCAATGACCACTGCAGCCGGTGCACGGCGCTGATCCGAAGCCAGGAGCCACGTGCTTCTCCTGGTCTCCCTTGGGGTGCAGGGCCCAAGCACTTGGGTCATCCTCCACTGCACTCCTGGGCCACAGCAGAGGGCTGGCCTGGAAGAGGGGCAACCGGGACAGAATCCGGCACCCTGACCGGGACTAGAACCCAGTGTGCCAGCACTGCAGGCAGAGGATTAGCCTAGTGAGCCACAGAGCCAGCCCCTGCATCTCTTAACATCGCTGCTGTTCCGGTCTGCCTCTGTTGGCTCCGGACCCGAACTGACAGCCCCTTGTCCCTTATTCTTTCTTTTGTGTTTCCTGTATGCTCGTCTCTTTGTGCTTTACTTAGGACCTTTCCCTCGACTCCGTATTCCTAGTCACAAGCTTTCCCCTTAGCTGTGTCTGCTCCACTGTAGACCATTGGGAGTGCTTTCATAGCAATAATTGTATTTTCCAGTGGTACAATTTCCATTGCTTTTCTTTAGAAGTTGCTGGTGTTCTGCTAACACTTTCCTATTTTTTAAGATTTATTTACTTGAAAGTCAGTGTTACACAGAGAGAGAAGGGGAGAGAGAGGGAGAGAGAGAGGTCTTCCATCTGCTTTGTTCATTCCCCAGTTGGCCGCAATGACCAGAGCTGTGCCGATCCAAAGCCAGGAGACTGGAGTTTCCTCTGGGTCAACCACGTGGGTGCAGGGGCCCAAGGACTTGGGCCATCTTCTACTGCTATCCCAAGCCATTGCAAAGAGCTGGATTGGAAGTGGAGCAGCCGGGCCTAGAATCAGCGCTCAGAAGGTGGCTTTACCCACTATGCTGTAGCGCCAGCCCCCTGCTAAGACTTTCAATCTCTTCGTTAATCTGTCTAAACATTTTGATTCGAACTGGGTTTCAGATTCTGTTGAGAAATGGTTGTTAATTGTGTTGGATGTTACAATGGTATAATGGTAAAGTTGTTAGGACTATAAACTGAAGGGGCTAAATTTATCCATGTCTGGGATTTGTCTTAAAAATGTTCCTGCAAAATATGTGTATATAATTTGTTGAGGATAGGTAATTTATACACGAGGGCGCTTCGTACTGTTCTCTTTCTTTGGGATGCATGATTAAATATTTCCACTGATTTAAAGTCTGGTTATAAAAAAGGCATTTTGAGGGGGATTCCTCAGCATCTGCTCCATTTTCTCTCTTTAAGCAACTGTATACAGTTAAGGCAGATGAGTTGATGATTCGACATCGATCCTATTTTCTCCTTGCCTTTCTTGGTTTGCATGAACAGTTATTTCTGACTGAGGGTCAGATGCTATATACAAGAGTGGAAACCATTTGAGGCCTAATCTTCATTGTCGACCTCCAGGAAGGATTTAGGGGGTCATCTCCTCGCTGGCTGCTGGGGCCTGAGCAACTTGGGGTCAGCATCATCCAACTCCACAAATGATCTGAAGCTGGGGTTTAGTGCCCACAACAGACGATTAACAAATAAGTCTCCCTCCCTCCCTAGCCCTTCTTGGTCCCAGCCCAGTGTGGGAGTTAATGAGGCTATCCTGCCCTTTGCTTTGCCCTGGACATCAGATGCGGAGGACTAAAGTTGCAAATAACTAGATAGCCAAATGGCCCTTGGCAGACAAAATACGTTCTGCCTGCTCTCATGGGGGGGACTGGACTAGGCTAGCCTGCCCCCCTTGCACTGTGGCGTCTCTCGTCTCTCTGTGTAATTCCAAAGCGTCTTCTGCTCCCAAGCCTACATGTCCTCATAGACATGGAGCCGAGTGGGTTGCCCTGGAGCAGAGGTGTGGCTGCCCATCCGAGGGTCCCCTGAGTTCAGAGGAAATGGTCATGGCAGGAGAGTGGGCCTAACTGAGAACTCTGACTGCGTCCCGGGGCAACCGATGAGTGACAGCTCACCACACGTTATACTGTCCAGCACGAACAGGCTTTTTCTAACTGCAGGGTTTTGGGATGCTCTAGGGCAGGGGTGGAGAATATTCTTTTTTCTACCTAGGGCCTTTTGGTTATTTACTTATTTAAAACTACAGTCCTTGGCTAACCACATTTTAAAAAAAAGTTTATTTATTTGAAAGTCAAAATTATAGAGAGGAGAGATATCCCATCCTTTTATTCTCTACTCAAATGGTTCCAGCGACTGAGGTTGGGCCAGACCAAAGCCAGGAACCAGGAGGCTTATCCAGGCCTCCCATGTGGGTATAGGGACCCAAGCACTTGGACCATCCTCTGCTACCCTCTCAGGCACATTAGCAGGGAGCTGGAGCAGAAGTGGAGCAGTCAGGACTCTAACCGATGCCCATATGAGATGCCAGCACTGCATACGGTGACTTAACCCACTGTGTCACAGCGCCGGCCCCTGTTTGGATATTTATAACATCATTTGTGGGCCATCAAAAGCATCTACTTAAAATTTAGCCTGCTATAGATTTATTGAATTTCGAGTCCTGCCTGTGATTGCCTTGGCATGGCCAGACCAGATGATTTTGAGGGTCTGTTAAGGGGAATATAGCTGAAATTAAACTGTTTCAAAGTTTCTAGAAGATGACTTAGACCTTGTAGTCGGATTCAGTTTAATTTCGCAAAGAACAAAAGTGGGAGGAAGAGAGGGAGGGAGAAAAGACAGAGGAAGGGCTTGGAAGATGGTGGTCTGTGGATGATTTCCCCACAACAGAGATCCAGGGCTGGGAGACACCCACCCACAGGTCCCTGAAGGGCGACAGCAGCTCCCTGACACCTGCGCCTGGAACAGCTTCTCAGGTGGGAATACCTGGGCAGGAGTTTTTGCCCGACAGGCAAGCGTGGTCTTAAACTAAATATGCTTTTTATTTTTTAAGTAATCCGTATGGATAGAGAAGCTCAATTACAGATTCCAGGGGGCCGAGGGGCTCCAGAAACCCACATATCATGGTTGTTTTCCTGGTTTCCAAACGTACACTTGAATTAGTTGGGCATTTGGGTAGGGGTTGAGCCGTAGGATAGAATGCCTTCGTCCTCATCTGAGTGCCTGAGTTTGATCCCTGGCTCCAGTTTCTGACTCCCACTTCTTGCTAATGCAGTCCTTGGGAGGCAGTGGTTGAAACTGGGCCCCTGCCCCTTGTGGGAGACCCGAGCTATGATCCTAGTTCCCAGGGCTTTAGTCCCAGCACAACTCTGGATGTTGTGGGCATTTGGAGGAGTAATACAGCAGATAGGAGGATCTCTCTCTCTCTCCCTCCCTCCCTTTTCCCTCCCTCTCCCTCTCCCTCTCCCCTTCTCCCTCTCCCTCTCCCTCTCCCTCTCCCTCTCCCTCTCCCTCTCCTTCTCCCTTTCTCTCTTTCCCTCTCCCTCTCAAATAAATAAATTTTAAAAGAAGAAATGCTTTGACTGCCTTAGGAGATAGGATAGGAGAGAACCCTGCTGGTTGAAATAGTCAACTAGAAATCCTCGAGACTACTGCTCCCTATAACATCAAAATCAACTCAGCGTGACTGTAAAGTTGGTGCCACCACCAAAGGCCTGGGAGGTGCAGAGGAGGTGACTCCATCTCCTCTCCATGCAGAGTGCAGATGGTTTTTGGAGAATGAGAGTAAATTACTGTAACTGCAACTGTATATGACTATGAGTACAGGTATACTTCTAAAGGTGGCTCTTTACTGGAGCCACGGTCCTTGTCACCCAGCATGCACCTATATTTCTGGCTAATGCTTCTGTGGTTGCTAAACCAGACAGCAGTAGAAGCAATAGGCTTTCCCGAGCAGTAATGTCACATTCCCCATGGGTGCAGGGTCATTTAATTAGAAAAGCAAAAACTACATTGTGCAAACTCCCACGCAGCTAAGATTCTGGAGGTAAGTTAGGTTCCATTAAGATTCACTAGAGCAAGCACTGGCAAACTATGGCCCATGAACCATTTCCGGCTAGTCACCTGTTTGTAGACAGCAGCACAGAATACTCAATTATTTAGGTAACATCTATGGCTGCACTGGTACCATGATGGAAGAGTTGGGTAGTTGTGCCAAGGACTCTAGGAGCCCCAAAGAGCAGGATTGGCGAGACAGACCAGAGTCCCGGTTCTTTTCCGTGGCTTCTGTGTTTCATTGGTGGCTCAGAAGAGGCATAGATTTCTCCAGGAGCTTTCCCAGTGTTCATCTCTGATTTCCTAGCTTCGGACACTTCACTTCCTGATGTGCTGGGACGTTAGCCTGGCCTGGCTCAGTGATGGTCCCAGAGGCAGCAATTCCTTTATTTTATTTTATTTTATTTTATTTTTTATTTTTATTTGACAGAGTTAGACAGTGAGAGAGAGAGACAGATCTTCCTTCTGTTACTCACTCCCCAAATGGCCACTAACGGCCAGAGCTGCGCTAATCCGAAGCCAGGAGCCAGGTGCTTCCTCCTTGTCTCCCACGCGGGTGCAGGGCCCAAGCACCTGGGTGATCCCCCACTGCCTTCCCGGGAGTGGGAAGAGGAGAAATGGATTGGAAGAGGAGCAACCAGGACTAGAACCCGGTGCCCATGTGTGATGCTGGCGCCACAGGCAGAGGATTAACCAAGTGAGCCATGGCGCTGACCCCCAGAGGCAGCAATACTTATTGTTCCAGATTCCTTCGAAGGATTCGGGTCTCAAACCAAATCCTTCGACAAAATTTTACACTCTGAATTCCAAATCTTAAGGCTTTTCTTCAGCTAAGTACCTGGAATTACTTTGGTTTCCAAACTAAGTCTTGAATCCTGCATGCCTCAAATCTGTGCCCCGGTTACTGGCATTTAAACAAAATCACAGGAGTGGGGTTTGGCCTAGGGGTTAAGGTGCTGGTTGGGCCGGCTGCATCCCATAACAGAGTGCTTAGGTCTGGTTCCTGCTTCAGACTGCTGGCCCCAGCTTTCTGGGAGGCAGACGTCTTGGCTCCGGCGGCTGGGTTCCTGCCGGCCATGCGGCAGCCTGGATCGAGTTCCAATCCCAGCCGAGTCCCTTCCATTGCAGGCATTTGGGGAATGAGCCGGCTTGGGGGAGCTCTCTGTCTCTCTGTGTGTCTCTCTATGACTGTCTCACAAATTAGAAGTAAGTTTTTTTTTAAAAACTTTAAAGAAACCAAGAATTTTCACGTATGTCAATCATTAGTACTATGTAATATACATGTGTATATACAATGCACATACATCAGAGACAAAAACTATGCTAAAGACATCACTTATTAAATATAATAAACTAAATGGCAAAGACTGATCTATCTCATACGAGGGTAGGCGAAACAATTGGACATAGCTCCTGCCGACTCGGAAGCTCAGGCCCCCGGCCAGTGTGGCTAGGCCGTGGTGGGACTTCCTGATTTCACAGGAGAGAAAGATGGCTGGAGAGAGGCCTTCCTTGGGGTTTGGTGTGAGCCCTGCCCTGTGCCTGTGGGATAGGGCACAAGTGGAGGCGGATGAACAGCAGTGATGAGCTGTGCCACTCGGCTTCCCCATGAGGTCAGCCTGATGGTAGGCTGGCTGTGCTTGGTCAGGCTCTCCGCAGCCTGGGAGGAGCGCTGGCTGCTGTCAGCAAAGAGCTGAGGGTGACACCTGGAAGTCAATTAGGGCCCGATAACATCGCGGCTGCTGTCACTCAGGCGATTAAGGTGATCTGACTTTGACTTCTGAGTTTAGCCTGGGGCGGGGCTAGGGTTGGGCTCCACAGCAGAGCCCGGGCATGTCTCCCTGGGGTTCAGTCATGATGCAGCTCCTGAGACAGCCCACTGGTGACCCCAGCCTCAATCAAAGCACTGGTGCCCACTGTGGGCTGCCTCTCTCCATCCACACTTGCTTTCACTTCTGTGGGAAACAGATCGGGAGCCTCCTAAGGCTGTAGGATCTGCTCATTAGATTATTTTGCAAAAAAGCATGAATTACAGTTTCAGAGTCTAGATTTCTTTGAGTTTCTTCCCTCCTCACTTGTTCTCCCCCCCCCCCCCCATTTCTTCACATCTCAGGGAGAAAGGTAGAGGAAGGAAAAGGACAAATTTGTGGAAATAGAGATGCCAGATTAGTCTTTATTATGGTTGCATAGAATCTAATTTATTTGAAAGGGAGAGAGAGGAGCCAGTGCTGTGGCGCAGTGGGTTAAAACCCTTGCTTGAAGTGCCGGCATCCCATATGGGTGCTGGTTCAAGTCCTGGCTGCCCCTCTTCTGATCCAGCTCTCTGCTATGGCCTGGGAAAGCAGTAGAAGATGGCCCAAGTCCTTGGGCCCCTGCACCCAAGTGGGAGACCCAGAGGAAGCTCCTGGCTCCTGGCTTTGGATTGGCTCAGCTCCGGCCATTGTGGCCATCTGGGGAGTGAACCAGCAGATGGAAGATCTCTCTCTCTCTCTCTCTCTCTACCTCTTTCTGTAACTCTGTCTTTCAAATAAATAAAATAAATTTTAAAAATAAAAGAAATGGAGAGAGAGACAGACAGAGACAGAGATATGTCCTATCCCCTGGTTCACTCCCTAAATGCCTACAATGGCAGGAATGGGTCAGACAGAAGCTGGAAGCCCGGAGCTAATGTGGCATAGACCCAGTACTTGAGACCTCACTGCTGTCTCCCCGGGTGCACAGTAGCAGGCAGCTGGGACTGGGAGCAGAGCTGGGCCTTAGCCCAGACTCCGCAATATGGTATACAGGTGTCTGAAGCAGTGTCTTAACTGCTAAGCCCAATACCCACCCCAGGTTCTCTATGGAATATGATACCCAAAACTTGGACTTGGAAAACATCATGGTAGCAATGTACCCACCATGTGCTACCTTGGAAAGAAGATCTGTAATTATTTCAGCAGGGAGATTTCTGGTCTTGTCCAAGTGGCCGTTGACCAGGTTTTCTAGAAAGAAGAGGGAGTGAGCCTGAATGGCTTTGGATGGGGGGTGGGGGGGTGACAGGTGGTTCATACAGAAGAGTGGCCGGTGGTGATTGTCTGCCCTGGGGCTTCTTCAGCATCACACACAACTAGAGCTGCAGTGTGAAGGCCTTTCCCTGAGAAACAGACCCAGTACTTGAGACCTCACTGCTGTCTTGAAACAGCACCTTGAAAACAGGAACCTTGAAAACATAGCTAGGGGGCCAGCCTTGTGGCGCAGCGGATGAAGCTGCCACCAGCGACCCCGGCATCCCATAGCGGAGCTCTGCTTTCTGTGCAGTTCTGTGCTATCGCGCCTGGGACAGCAGCAGCAGGTCACCCGAGAACCTGGGCCCCTGCCGCCTACCTAGGACACCTGGATGGAGCTCTTGGCTCCTGGCTTTGGCCTGGCCCAGCCCTGTCTGTTACAGCCATTTGGGAAGTGAACCAGCAGATGGAAGATCTCTTTCTCTCTCTGTCTCTCCATCGCTCTGTGTCATTCTGCCTTTCAAATACATAAAATAAATCTTTTTTTAAAAAGTTAGTATAAATGGAGGAAGCCGAAAAACAAGTAGGAAAAGCTGCACCTGACACAAACCACTGAGGGTATGAATGATCTGTGACCATTCTCTCCTGTTGCCGGCAAAGGCATCCTGGCTGGTGAAATGCTACGTTTTCCTCTGAAACTTTCAGAGGAAGCCAGAAAGGCAATGAGTGCAGAATCAACATGAAATTCGCTGACTGTGTTGAGTGCCCTGCAGGTAAAATGTCACCGCAGGCACTTGGCCTCCGAAGACTCAATTACTGGGCTCCTCCCGCAGAGCCGCTGTTGCAATCTTTGCTTCCAGGTCGCAGATAGCGCGAGCTCACGGTGGTAAACAGGAACCCGGCTATTTGGAGGATGAAGTTTTCGTTGAGTTCAAAGGATCTGAAAATACAGTTGTTTGGCTTCTCGGTTGTGCTCTGGCGCCAAGGGGAGCTGTGCTGTGCAGAAAGCACACAGGCTGTGAGTGTCGCACGCCAAGACTTGTTGGCAGGCGCAGGCTCCTGCCGGCTGGAGCGGCTCCAGCCCTGTGTTCTGCTGCCCGGGGAAGGCGAATAGATACTAGGTGTGCTGGCTGTTTCATTCTCCGATTCACAAGCAATTATTGAGTGCTGACTGGGTACTGAGCAACTTTCAAAGGCTAATGTTTCCAGTTGGATTTTGGTGGAGGGAAATGTGTCAGGCCAGGCTGCACCATTCCACAGGGCATGGCCAGCGGAAGTGTGTTCCTTCTATAGCTAGGAAACGTGGGCTTTCTTCTTTTAAGATTTTTTAAAATTTACTTATTTTCTATTTATTTGAAAGGCAGAGAGAGAGAGAGAGAGAGAGAGAGAGAGAGAATCTTTCAACTGCTAGTTCAGTCCCCAAATGCTTACAACAGCTATGCCTGGGCCACCAGGAGCCCAGAACTCACATGTGGGTAGCAGGGACCCAAGTATTGGAGTCATTATTTGCCACCTCCCAAGGGGTGCATTAGCAGGAAGCTGGAAACAGGAGCAGTTAGGACTTGAACCCAGGCACTCTGATATGGGATGTGGGAATCCCAAATGGTATTTTAACCACTGTGCCAAATGTTCATCCCTAAAAAACTGCAGTTCTCTGTGAAGCCACAGGCACTGAACTTGGTTACCCAGCGGCGTTTGGGGGTCTTATATTCGTTCTACAGGGAGAAAAGTGTTGGGATGGGAGAACATCGGCTTGGTTACTCCTGGCTAGTGTGCCCAGTAAGGTAAACCGTTCACACTCCAAGTACGCAATTGGACAACAGAACAGCTTTATTCATGTGCTCGTTTCTGCTCCGCACGCACACGTGCACACAAAAACACACAAACACACGCAATCTTTCTCTCCAGCTTTTGAGCCCAGAGTGAGAGTTACTGACTAAACAAACTGGCTCTTCTTCACACTCTGAAATATCAGAAGGCAAATATGATTGTTTTTGAAACACACCAGAGGGAAATTGCCAAAAGAAAGTTGAGTTCTGCACAAAACCCATTTGTGAGACAATACATGTGATGTCAGTCTTGAAGGAATTCTGGAAACTGTTTTGTTGTTGTTGTTCAAGATAAACATCACATGTTTATCACAGATTCTGAGCGATTTTGATTCACTGTGATTCCTGGAATATTCGTCACTGTGTTTGCTCTAGTTTCATGTACCCTCTTACAGAATTGTGTTTTGCCTTATTTTCTTGCTTTAAAAAAAGATTTACTTATGTATTTGAAAGGCAGAACTACAGAGAAAGAGAGAGAGAGAGAGAGAGAGAGAGAGAGAGAGAGATATCTTCCATCCACTGCTTCATTCCCCAAATGGCTGCGATGGCCAGAGCTGGATCAGGTCAAAGCCAGGAGGCTGGAGGTGCATCTGGGTCTCCCACACAGGTGGCAGTGCCCTTGCACTTGGGTCATCTCCCATTGCTTTGCCAGGTCCATTAGCAGGAAGCTGGGTCAGAAATGGAGGAGCCGGGACTTGAACCAGTGCTCATATGGGATATCAGAGTAATGGGGCTGCTTACCCCGCTGTGCTACAACACCAGCTCCTTCTTGCTTTTTAAAATTTACATGCTTTCCCCACATCTTTCTGGCCACCTCTTTGCCCAAAGCCTTTGCTTAGGGCTGGGGAAGATTGTACTTTGCAAAGAGGGTCACATCAATATGTATCCCATCTTGCAATTCAGCATGGAGTGCTGGCCTCCTGCCCAGGAGGTGGAGCTGTCCTGCCAGCCACACCCAACAGAGCCCTAGAACTTGCTGGACCCCTGGGATATAGAAGTACTGGGGACTTGTGAAGCTTGGGCCACACTGGCTTTCTCGGACATTCAGCATGGGATCTCTGCCCCCCTGTTGTGGGGAACCCTGGGCCACGGGGAGAGGCCGTGTGTGATGTCCCGGTCTAAGCCAGGTGCCAGCGCGGACCATGCATCTGTGAGGGAAAGGCCTCCAGATGTCCCCACTCCCACTTCAAGTCCCCTGGCAGATGCTTCCGACTCTTGGGGCTGAGATGAGCCCCCTGCCCTTCCCTGTCTGAATTTTGAGAGGTGGTCAGGAATGGCTGTGTCAGGCTGACGACCCGGGGAGTGGGGGGCAGGGGCTGCTAGACAGCATCGCATCACCAGGGCAGGTGCCGAGGCCCTCAGCCTTGTGTGGTGAGCCTCAGAAACCATCCAACACTGATCTTCAGTGCTACCTCCAATTTCCTCCTTTAGAAACACATACATTTAAAAAAAATTATTTGAAAGGCAGAGAAAGAGAGAGATCTTTCTACTGGTTCACCCTCAAATGCCCCCCAAATATCTGGGTCTGAGTCAGTTCAAAGCAGGGGCCCAGAGCGCAATCCCAGTCCTCCAAGTAGGTGACAGGGACCCAGGCACTTGAGCCATCATCTGTTGTTTCTCACGGAGCACTTTGACAAGAAACTGGGTTTAGAAGTGGAGGGACTGGGGCCGGCGCCGTGGCACACTTGGTTAATCCTCCGCCTGTGGCGCCAGCATCCCATATGGGCGCCGGATTCTGTCCCGGTTGCCCCTCTTCCAGGCCAGCTCTCTGCTGTGGCCCGGGAGTGCAGTGGAGGATGGCCCAAGTCCTTGGGCCCTGCACCCCAAGGGAGACCAGGAGGAAACACCAGGTTCCTGGCTTCGGATCAGCGCAGCACCGGCCATAGTGGCCACTTGGGGAGTGAACCAACAGAAGGAAGACCTTTCTCTCTCTCTCTCTCACTGTCTATAACTCTACTTGTCAAATAAATAAAAAAAAGAAAAAAAGAAGTGGAGGGACTGAGGCTCGAACCAAGCAAACCAATGTACGATGCAGGCATCTTGCTAGTGACTTAACCACTGCACTCAACATCTATCCCTAAAACAACATTGTTTAATGCCCCTCCCCTATTCTGTGATGAAATTCACAAGGAATGCAGTAAGCTAGATTTGTGATATACATACACAATGGTATTTCAAAAATTCTTGGAAAATGGAATGAAAATGTTTATTTTTCTTTAAAATTTTTTGAAATCCATGTGTTGTTTTTCCATAATGCGTGTTTCTCATGAACTTTCTAACTAGTCCTTATACACAAATACATTTTCATATATAATATGTGAGTATATATTATTTATGTACCTGGCCATAGTATGGGGAAATAAAAAGAAAAAAAATTATTTAAAAAGTATTCATTAATTTACTACCCAGAGGGACACACATGCAAACACACTCATATACATGTGTATACAGAGAGAGAGCACGCTCTTGTCTGCTGGTTCACTCCCCAAATACCTGCGACAGCTGGGGCTGGGCCAGGCCAAAGTCAAAAGCTGGACATGCATACAGATCTCCTACATGGGTGGCAAGAACCTAGCTACCTAAGCCATCACCACTGCCTCCCAAGGTCTGCATTAATAGGAACCGGAGCTGGGCATTGAACCAAGGCACTCTGACGTGGGATGTAGGCATGTTAAATGCCTATTCCCTAGAAAATGATTTTAATGATACAAAATCCAACATATAGTTGATTCTGTTACAATCCAGAAGCATTCCTTAAAATCACAATTATTGATTAAAAAATAAACAGGGCTAATGGGGAAATAAGGTTAGCAACAGAACACTCAACACTTATAATTTTGTAATTTATTACTAAATCAATCACTGACTTCATTAGAATTCTGTTATTGTTTGAAATCTCTTAAAACAAACACATGCAAATATACCGTTTACCATGAAAAACACATGGAGAGTGGGGTTTGGGCCAGGTTTGGGGGCTGGGGTGGAGAGAAGGGCCTATCGCAGGATGGAACACTGAGGTTCAAGAATGAGTTGCCCTGTTGGCCTTTGCCCTTGCTAAAGTGGAGAATCTTCCATATTCTGCATTAGGGTTGTCATCTTTGATCCAGTGATCCGGTGACTTTTGGTCACATTTAAGGAAGCTGATAATTGAAACTTTTATTTTTATTATTTTATTGCTTTCAAAGCTACATCTCTGATGTTGTGCAATATGGGTTCTTCTGGATGTGAGCTTCATGTAGAATCAACGGCCTCCACGTCTTTGCAAACACTTGCATTTTATTTTTATTATTTTTCTTTCTTTATTTATTTTTTGACAGGCAGAGTGGACAGTGAGAGAGAGAGACAGAGAGAAAGGTCTTCCTTTGCCGTTGGTTCACCCTCCAATGGCTGCCGCGGCCGGTGCGCTGCGGCTGGCGCACCGCGCTGATCCGATGGCAGGAGCCAGGTGCTAGGTGCTTTTTCCTGGTCTCCCATGGGGTGCAGGGCCCAAGCACTTGGGCCATCCTCCACTGCACTCTCGGGCCACAGCAGAGAGCTGGCCTGGAAGAGGGGCAACCGGGACAGAATCTGGCGCCCCGACCGGGACTAGAACCCGGTGTGCCGGCGCCGCAAGGTGGAGGATTAGCCTGTTGAGCCATGGCGCCGACCGACACTTGCATTTTATTATCTCAAACTTCTCTTCCTTCAAGGCCTTCCTTGGGATTCGCACTTGGATGCTTGCGAACAAAATGCTTGCTCATGGTTGGGATTCGATAAGGGATACTTCTTCAAGGATGTCAACACTCAAGAAACAAACACCACACATTGTAGGCCTCATCTGAGGGTGAGCTTGGCCTGAGGTGTATCCATAAATGATCATATTTATAACAAATAAGTTAGGAGTTGAGAGAAGGAAGTCAATTTTCAAATGAAAATTTTCTCTGTATTTGACTCTGAAATAATGCACACACACACACACACATGCACAATCATTTTGAATGCCTTGGGCACAAACACAGGCTGGTGATACAAGTGGTTATTTTTGTGACTCAAGCACCAACAAGTGGCGTTGTCATCAGGAATACAATTTTCTGAAGTGATGAACCACTCTTGGTAAAGGTCCAAACAAAACAGTGCATGATCTCGTCTTAATTTACACAATAGATACAGTCTTGGGGATGTCAGTGTATTTTTAAATCCGTGTAGAAATATCGCTTGTGTTTACCTGTAGAGAGTTAGATTATAGGTACAGATAATTACAGACAGGTTTCTCCTGTCCGTATGAAAATCCAAATGAACATTCAAAAGTCATATGAGCTGAGGACAATTTTTGTTATTTTGTGCTATGTTTAGCATTCCTATTTAGTTCCTACCAAATGCCAGGAGTACCCCTCGGTTGTTGTAACAGCCAACCAAAACCAGCATCTTATCCCATAATGGGCAGACTGTGGTGAAAAATGGATTCCAATCTTACATGGTCTCCTTTGTTAAAGTTGGAGCAATGGGAGTCTTAAAATGCAAATAGGTGGTTCAAAAAGTTTGTAGAAAAAATTGAGTTAAAAGATGAGTTTATTCTGGGAGGAAACAATTGAAATCCACTCATAGTTTTTGCAATACACATTTTTCCATGAAGTCTTCAAAGATATTTCTCATGAACAGATGCAAAGAAACTGGAGACCTCAAATCCCTAAATTACAGCACATCTATGAGGATGGACAGTCGTGCAGGCCTGAGACTGCTCTGTTTAGAAAGGGCTGCTTGCACGGTTGACCCTCGGTTGCGCTCTGTGAGCGTGGATTTTGGAAGGGGCCCTCGCACCTGCTAAATGATCCTAAGGCTGTGGCACCTGTGTGAAGGAATACAAAGCGAGGCCAGTCTGAATTTGGACGCAGGCTCACTAAGAGGAGAGTCTGGAGTCAGCTGGGTTAGGAAGGACCCTAGCAGTCTGTTGAGCTGACTGAGATAAGGATGTTGAAAATGTTGCTACTAATGTCTCAGAAGTAAGTGAAGAGTGTTACCGAAAAATCCAGGGTCACCTTAGAGCAAGCCTACTCATTTTGAATTGATTGTTAGTTCTGTCCAGCCCAAACCCGAGCTGTAAGGTTCCTTCTACCACTGAGGGCAAAGGAAGAAGAGAAGAACATGCCATCGGAAATCTGTGGAAGGGAAATCCCCACTATAGAGTTGCAGACAGCTTAGTAACTCTGTACCCTACAGTGACATAGAGAGCAGAGTTCATAGGTAACAAACCTGCATATTGATATAGCTTAGGAAATTTCCAAGCAAGGAGTTGGAGGCGTTGCTGCTTAGTTGTTTCTTCTTCTTCTTCTTCCTCTTCTCCTCCTCCTCCTCCTTCTTCTTCATTTATTTATTTGAAAGGCACAGTTACACACACACACACACACACACACACATACACAGATATCTTTCATCTACTGGTTCATTTTCCAAATAGATTCAACAGTCAGGGCTGGCTGGTCCAGGAGCCAGGAACTCCACCCGGGTCTCCTATGTGGGTGGCAGGACCCAAGCACTTGGGTCATCTTCCACTGCTTTCCCGGGCATGTGAGTAGGGAGCTGGACAGGAATGGAGCAGCCGGGACTTCAATCAGTTTCCATCAGGGCCATCAGAGCAGTGGGTGGTGGTTTAATCCCCTACACAAATCTGACTCTGATTTCTTCTTGGTACTTACAATAGCATTCGATAGAAGAGAATTAAATAGAATGAAGTATTATTGTTGTTGAAAGGACAAGGACCTACTGAAAGTTCTGTTTCTCTCCAAATGACAAATCTCCTAGAAGCCAGAAGTGTAGCATGGAGCAAAGGCTAGGAATATGACTATACAACTCTTTGCTAAAACCTTGACAAGCTCAAAATTCTGGCATATTCAGCTGTGTCCAAGAGATTAAGCGTATTGTAGATTATCTCAATCAAATTGGAGGCCCTCTGAGAAGCTTAAGAACACTGCCCTTCAGATCTGTCAGTGGAAACCCAGAGATAGCGAAGGGATTAACAGGAAAAGGTTTGTGTGTGCAGTTTCTGCCTATTTGTGTGAAACTCAGTGAAAATGCAATTAAGATGTGCAAGTTGGGGCCAGCGCCATGGTGTAGCAGGTAAAGCTGCTGCCTGCAGTGGCTGGCATCTTATATGGGCACCAGTTTGAGTCTCAGCTGCTCCACTTCCAATCCAGCTCTCTGCTATGGCCTGGGAAAGCAGCGGAAGATGGCCCAAGTCCTTGGGCCCCTGCACCTGCATGGGAGACCTGGAAGAATCTCCTGGCTCCTGGCTTCGGATCCATGTAGCTCCGGCTGTTTCGGCCATCTGGGGAGTGAACCAGCGGATGAAAGACCTCTCTCTGTGTCTATGTTTGCCTCTCTGTAATTCTGCCTTTCAAATAAATAAATACATCTTTTAAAAATTAAATAAATACATCTTTTAAAAATAAATGTACACTAGTTTCTTTAAAAAATATTAGCATAAATACTGCCAGCTTGGACTAAATGGAATATAGACACAAGACCCCTCCCTCATCCATAGTTTCCCTTTCTGTGGTTTCAATTGATCAGCCACAATCCAAAAATATTAGATGGAAAATTCCAGAAATAAACAACTCATGAGTTTTGTATTGCATGTTGCTCTGAGTAGTGTGATGAAATCTTGCAATGTCCATCCCAAACCTGCAGGGGTGAGAATCAGCCCTTGACCCAGCATATCCACGGTAGTCACTTAATAGGTGTCTTGGCTATCAGATCAACTGCTGTGGTATCACAGTGTTGTGTCCCAGTCACCCTTACTGTACTTAATAATGGCCTCGAAGCACAAGGGTAGTGATGCTGACAATTTGGGGAAGGGAGAGAGAAACCATCACTGCTTCCTTTCTGTGAAAAGGTGAACGTGAGCAAGGTGTTTTGTCAAAGAGACCAGATTCTCAGAACTTTTATTGCACTGTGTCATCATAATTGCTGCCTTTTATTATTAGCTACTGTTGTTAATCTCTAATGGTGCCTAATTGATAAATCCAACTCTATCATAGTTATGTATGCATGAGGAAAAGCTTGGCATACTTTGGGTTTGGTACGTTGTATGGTTTTAGGCACCCATCCACTGAGAGGCTCAGAACCCAACTCACACTGGCAAGGGGTGGTGATGGCAGAACAGAGTGGCAGGAATTAGACTGACAAAGTCACTCAGCAGCCAACAGGTGCTCCCTTTGGGGGAGACTGGAGCACAACGTGGTCAGAGGGTAGAGATGGAAGCCGGGGGCTGTGAGAGATGCAGATCCCCAGGTCCTCAGACCTACTGGGCTTTGCCTGATTGGGTTTCAGAACTGCTTGGACAGATTTCTCCTGGTACTTTTCATTTCTCTCCTTTCTGGGGGACACACACCTGGTCTCTAGTCTCACAGCCCCCCCCCCCCCCCCCCCCCGTAAAGAGCTGTACCAGGAGTTGCACCTCTGAGCATGCTCAGGAACTCTAGCCACACCTGAGAGAGAGGAGAAGCTAATGTGTCCTAGACTTCGACTTGACGCTTCAGCTACTGTGGTAATGGGGTGACATCATTGGAAACCCTGGGAGAGGTTGGTTGTGGTTTGTAGGTGTGGAATGAGCATGACATGGATCAGAGCTTGGATTGTGGTGAACAGCCGTGTGCAGAGGCCTGCATGATCTCTGCCCCAGTGTCGTCTCGTGATCAGGTTAGGGATTTGGCTGTTGCAATCAAACCGTCAACCGGTTCATGTTAAGCTAATCACACAAGCCCTATAAAAGTGGAGTTTTATTTGACTTGTAGAAGAAGAGCTGAAGTCAGAGAGATTCCAAGTATGCATAGTATAAGGATACATCAAAAAAGCGTATGGAAAATAAAATTAAAAGGTAACTTTATTTTGGTACAAAAAAATTTTAATCCATGCAGTCTGAAGACTCCTTGTACATGTGGATTTCAAAACATTTTTGCACCAAATAACCTTCTCTTTTAATTCCTTTTTCCTATGAGCTTTTTGATGTACTCTTGTGTTGATGCACCAGATGCGGAGACAGGGATTCACAAGGCAGAGACTGCCAATGGCCTCTTGGTATTGAACTTGGTCCCTGGCTGACAGCCAGCCAGGAAACAGGGATGTCAGTCATGCGGTAGCAAAGAGCCAAATGCTGCTATCAACAAGCCTAGAAGCAGACTCTTCCTCAGAGATCTGGATGGGAACTCAGCTTAGCCCAGCCTTGGTTTCTGTAAGACCTTAAGTCGAGATCCTGCCTGAGTCCACGTGGATTTCTGACCTATGGAACTGTGAGAACACACGTGAGTGCTGTTGGAAGTCATAGCTCTTATGGTAATGGATAACACAGCCATATAAGACTAACCTGTCCCCAAAACCCAATAAACCATTCTAACTACCATAAACAAATCCTTGCTGACCACGTGCCATGCTTAAGGCACCATGGCAGGGATATAAAGAGATAGCAGTAACAAAAATAGTAACAGGCTAATATATATGGAGCACCTCTGTAACACACCAGGAACTCGGATGACTATGTGAGTTATCTCACTAATCTCGCCTATCTATCAAGGACATATTTTTTATTATTAGCATAAACATTAGAGAAACGAAGGGTAAAAAGACACATGAATTATTCAAGGCAAGTATGAGGCATAACCACAGTAAGTACCATATCTTCCAGGGCAGTGCTGATTTGAAATATTCAGCTCTCTTGCCTCTTGATTGCATTTCAGTTGTCAATCCACGGGCTTGGGTCTTCAGTTCAGAGTATGGGCTTCTTAGTTATAAAATAGGGACATACAGGGTAGGTACTGGGTGCAATGGTTTAAGATGCTGCTTTGTATGCCTGCAGCCCCTGGCAGAGTGTCCTGGTGTGGGTCCCTGCTCCACTTCTGGTTCCAGCTCTGGCAGTTGTAGGAATTTGAAGAATGAACTAGTGGATGGGAGATGTGTGTGTGTGTGTGTGTGTGTGTGTGTGTGTGTGTGTGTAATATCTGCTTTCCAGATAAGTAAGATAACTAAATTAAAAGAAAGACATACTGTCCTGGAAGACTTCCAATGGAGTGTCATGGGGACTGCAGAGGACACAGAGCTCAATAGATTCCCAGGTAGCAATGAAGGTGGAGATTGGGCTAAATCTGGTGTACACAGTGGGGCCTATTTCAGTTATTTGTTGCTGAGTAACAAGCAATCTTGCATTTATTGGTTTGACACATATGCTTTTGTGGGTCTGGAAGGGGCTCCCCCTGGCCAGGGCTGGAATATTCACTTCCAAGGCGGTTCTGCCTTCCCCTATCTGGTGACTTGGTACTGCTCTATGCCACCACCCACTTCCTGCTTCTTCTCCATGTAACAGCCTCATCTTTCAGATGTTCTCCATGAGGCCTGGGCTGGTCCCAGCCTGGTGTTCTCAGGATAGCCACTCTTCTTTCTTGGTGCTTGGCTTTCAAGAAATGATGCAAGAGCTGCCAGACCAGTTAAGGGCTGCACCCATCGGTGGCACTACATCCCCTCTGTCACATTCTGTTGAGTGGAACAGAGACAACATCCGACCATTGCATTGCAGGAGAACACGTGGATGGGAACTCATCATGGGGGCCACCTTTGGAAAACACAGTCCATTCGAGAAGCCAAGTGCGAATAATTCTTCCTTCATGAGCAAGAGTGTGCTCAGGTTCTATGAGGTTGGATCTGAAACAACTTTCAGAGCAGTAGTCCAGACACAGGGTGATGAGGGCCTAGCATCGTCCTACCAGGGTCCCCATGCTGTGAGCACACAGGAGAACCAGGTCCCACTGGAACGGGGGAGCCTGTCATCCACTGGGGATGTTCACCTTCTTCCAGGCTGCAGCACCCAGGTGGGCATCCCCCGCCAACCACCCTAGGATTTGATCTTCCATCCACTTTGGAGAGATGCTGAAAGTGTTCCTACGGAATTGGAGTGTTGTGTTTCTGTACAAAGAGGGAGGAAGGAGAGGAACAGGTGACTGTCCTCTCTCTTTCTTTTATGTACTGGTTGCTGTCATACCACAGTTGCTCATGCCACTCGGAGCAAGGAGCTCATGGAGCTGTCCCAAACCTCACAGAGGGACCTGTTCCGGTAATGTTGCATAATGAACACCCCGGCCTTAGTGGCCTAGAATACCAGTAAATCATTTGTTTTGCATATACATCTGCCAACTTGTGCCTGTTACCATCCAGAATAAAGTGGCACATTCAGGCTTCTCATTGAAGTCTTCAGGAAGCACACAGCCGTCAGCTACAGAGCAGTAACAGGGACTGCACCATGTGGGAACACTAAGCCAGCAGTTCTCACAGATCTTGTATTCCTACCGTCACCATCAGCTTACAGTCACTTGCTCTGCATCCTTTCTATTTTCACGGCTGTGGCTTCTGCTTTGAGAGCCAATCAAATGATTGCCATATTCTTATCTGGGTTCATGTCCATCCTATTGGGGATCCTCATCTCTACCTTAAGCAGCATCATCGTGTAGCAAAGTGTGAGGCGAAGGGTTGCTGGCGATGCCCAGAGATCCACTGTGTGTGCAGAAGTGTGTCACTGTCTCTAGCTCAGAAATGACTAATTTGGTGAGAGTCGATACATTCATGCGATAATAAGCCCAAGAATAACTGGATAGACTGGGGAGGAAGTTGGCCCCGAAATTAAGAAGACGGTTAAGGAATAGGAAAGCCACACAGAAGATGTGCGTAGAGAAAAAAGTTTCTTCAAGTACAAGAAAATGAATGCAGTCGGAAATGTGTCAGGTTGCGCAGAGTTTAGAGGGTTCGAGGGGTAAGGAAAGCCAAAGGACAAACCCAAAGGACATGCATCGGCACTGCTTCCCCTGAGCTTCTCTGGCTGTGTTCCCGATGTGGTTCTATAAAAACAAACCCCTCTTAACCAAGTCAAACAAAGATGGAATTGTTGTTCCTCGCTTCTCCTCTGCCCCCAGGCCCTTTCGAATAGACGCTTCTGTGAGTCGTGTTGTAACTAAAGGAGAAACACAGCTGGATCTGAACTTGTGCGGGCAGGTCCCGACGGCCAGGCGATGCGTGGAAGGGATGAGCTAATTGTTTTCTACATATTCGCACAGAAACCATGTGTCTGTGACTGTATGGTGAAAAGGCCGAGAAGGGAAATCGCTTGCTCAATCCAAGGCCGTGAGACACCTCCCCAGACAGGTCACGTAATTCCCTTGGGGAGGGCCATCAGGTGGCCAGACCAGAGTGGGCATTCGTGTAGATCTTTATAGAAAGCCACACCTAAGAGATTTATCCAAGCTTTTATCTATTACAGAGGGGAGCTAATGGCAACAGGAGACCCTCTGTGTACACACACTGGTTTCTGTGGTCTGAATGCTGCTGCCTTCTCCACCAAATTATTTGTTTAAATATTTATTTATTTATTTATTTATTTGAAAGGCAGAGAGAGAGAGAGAGAATCTTCCCTCTGCTGGTTTGTTCCCCAGTTCACTGCAATGACCCTGGTCTGGGCCAGGCCAAAGTGGTGAGGAGCTTGGAACTCCATCCAGGGTCTCCCATGTGGGTGTCAGGGGTCCAAGCACATGGGCCATCTTCTGCTGCTTTCCCAGGTACATTTTCAGGGAGCTGGATCAGAGGTAGAGCAGCCAGGGCTCAAACAGCTACTCTGATAGGGGCTCCCAGCATCCCAAGTAGCTGCTTAACCTGCTGTGCCACAACACTGGCCCTTCCACCGAATTCTTTATGTTAGAACTTAACCCTCAAATGATATTAAGAGTTGAGGGCTTTGGGAGTGATGATGGCATGAGGGTGGAGCCCTCATGAATGGGATCCGTGCCCTTATAAAGGGGCTCCAGGGAGCCTGATTTCTGTCCCTTCTGCCTTCTCCCCCGCACGAGGACTGTACAAGCACATCTGATCCGTTCAACAAGCCCTCACTGCACACAGAGTCGGCCAGCACTGTGGTCTTGAGCTCCCAGCCGCCAGAAATATGACAACTGCATTTTTGTTGTTTATAAGCTACCTAGTCTGTGATGTTTGTTATACACATCCTGAATGCAATAAGACATAGGTCCAATACATCTAGGACATGGGCTGGACCAAGTAGATCTCACTACAAGTAGATGACCTTGGACTATTTGTCCTGCATACATTTAGAAACTATCAGCTCCGCAAGGGCCAAGACAGAGGAACAGGCTCTCCGCCAGCACCCACGGCTCCTCCTATTGTGAGGTCCAGAGCAGGCCTTCTCAGCCTGACACTCGTTCACACCTGCAAGCACCGTGTTCTCCCTCTTTCCTCTCTGTACATGCAAGGCTCCCATACCGGCTGCTGGAAACAGTCTTCCCAATGGAACGCCCAATGTCTTTTTTTTTTTTTTTTTTTTGACAGGCAGAGTGGATAGTGAGAGAGAGAGAGACAGAGAGAAAGGTCTTCCTTTACCGTTGGTTCACCCTCCAATGGCTGCTGTGGCCGGCGCACCACGCTGATCCGATGGCAGGAGCCAGGTGCTTCTCCTGGTCTCCCATGGGGTGCAGGGCCCAAGCACTTGGGCCATCTTCCACTGCACTCCCAGGCCACAGCAGAGAGCTGGACTGGAAGAGGGGCAACCAGGACAGAATCCAGTGCCCCAACCGGGACTAGAACCCGGTGTGTCAGAGCTGCAGGCGGAGGATTAGCCTAGTGAGCCACAGCACCAGCCGCCCAATGTCTTTTCTAAAAGGAGTTGTAGCAATAGTGCTTTCTCCTTCTCTCATCTTGGATGATGTGTTGGAATTCCTTATTGATTTTGTGAAAGTTGTCAAGAGGAAAATGGAGCCAGTTTTGTCAAACTCCAACCATCCTTACCCATTCATCTGTAAGTCTATCTACTTCTGTCTCTATCTATCAAATGCATATTCATCACTTATCTGTCTACCTTCCTATCTATGAGGTTGTGAAAGAGAGGATCTCTGCATGTGTGCCTGACAACAAGAGCTGTAGCAGAGAAGACTGTCAGAACCACAATCCTGTCCAAAGGACACACACAAATTGCTACAATTACACACACACACACACACACACACATTTCTGTAAAGTCATCTGCCCAACAACTGCCTGTTTAGCCTTGGACTGACACAACCCTTGTTATTGATCCTTTAGCCAAGGATCACTGTTCCAAAATATCTTATGTAATCTGTCTTACTCACCTTTAAAAACTTCCCCTTCTTTGTCTCAACCTTACACCGTTTGCTGTGGCACACGTATTCCCATTGCAACACTCGGCTAGTCCCAAGTGAACGTGACCAATCTTGAAGGAATCTTTCTCAGTGTGTTGCTCAGGTTGACCCTGGGAACCGAGGGAAGTTCCTGCAAGCCAGGTGCTGGCCATCATTTCCCCTTGGCACCCTCACTGTAACCGCACAACACTAAAGCAGCAGGCACAGATGCCGACAGAGGGAATGATGGGGGCAGGGACCAAAAGGCTCAGGTGGCTCCAGACTTTCCTCCTGCATTTCTTTGGTACCACTGGTGCTCGAATTCCTGAGTTTGGCTCTTGAGAGTTCCCATACTGCAAGAGGGGAACCTTTCAAAACCACACTGTCATCAGGGTATTAGCAGGAAAGTGGCTTTTCCTGAAAGACCCAAGGGAGTGGCCCAGGGAGAGAGAGAGAGAGAAGAGAGAGAGAACGAGTGAGAGAGAGCAAGGGACTGGGAGGAGGGAGAGAGAGAGACTGGGAGCCCAGAACACACTGCTTATTTTTATTTATTTATTTATTTATTTATTTATTTGACAGGCAGAGTGGACAGTGAGAGAGAGAGACAGAGAGAAAGGTCTTCCTTTGCCATTGGTTCACCCTCCAATGGCTGCCGCGGACGGCGCACCGCGCTGATCTGAACCCAGGAGCCAGGTGCTTCTCCTGGTCTCCCTTGGGGTGCAGGGCCCAAGCACTTGGGCCATCCTCCACTGCACTCCCTGGCCACAGCAGAGAGCTGGCCTGGAAGAGAGGCAACCGGGACAGAATCCGGCACCCCACCTGGGACTAGAACCCGGTGTGCCAGCGCCGCAAGGCGGAAGATTAGCCTAGTGAGCTGCAGCGCCGGCCACACTGCTTATTTTTAAAAACACCAAACCTGGTGCATTGGTACGAACCCTGCACAAAAGAGGGGGCTGGGAGTGCTGGAGGACCATCCGATCCAATTCATCCAAGCGGTTATCAGCCACCTGCAGCAGCTGTCCCCATGCAGGGCTTCAAACATCACATGGACTGAATGTGAAATGGTAAGAGAATGGAAGGATGCATTTTTACTCTTCACGATTTTTCCCAGGGACAAGTCTGTCCAACATGGCTGCTTTTGGTGCCCAGAGAAGCAGAGATTCTGGGAATCAGTGTGTATGTATATGTGTGTGAACACCTAGGGGGATGCACAGGCGCATGGACAATCATGCCTGGCTGAACCACGGGGATAGTTCTGAGAAGTGTGTGGTTAGCTGATCTCGTCGTTGTGTACTCGACACAAACCTAGGAGGTACAGCTCTATTCCTTGATGCAATTCACAGACTCCATAAACACGGGGTGTGTGAGGCAGCTGCTGGTGTGATGTGGTAGACTGTTCTACAGTAGACTCTTTTTTTTTTTTTTTTTTTGACAGGCAGAGTGGACAGTGAGAGAGACAGAAAGAAAGGTCTTCCTTTTTCCATTGGTCCCCCCCACCACAATGGCCGCTGAGGCTGGCGCACCGCGCTGATACAAAGCCAGGAGCCAGGTGCTTCTCCTGGTCTCCCATGGGGTGCAGGGCCCAAGCACTTGGGCCATCCTCCACTGCCTTCCTGAGTCACAGCAGAGAGCTGGCCTGGAAGAGGGGCAACCGGCACTAGAACCAGCACCCATATGGGATGCTGGCACCACAGACGGAGGATTAACCAAGTGAGCCACTGTGCTGGCCCCAACCAGCACCACCTTAAACACATGTGGGATGCACTGTGCTATGGCATTAGGATGGCTGTGACAGTACTCAGTGTTGGAAATGTCCAGCTCCATTAAAATCTTATGGAACCATTGTTGTGCACAAGATCCATCACGACTGTGTAAGTAGCTGCGGATGCTGGCATCCTGCGTTATCGACATCTCATGGCCACTTGTGGTAGGATACCTAGGGGAAGCCGGGCCAGCTGAACCCCCTGCAGATTTCAGTTCCGGCATGGACATGTGGTGGTGGCAATGAGAGAATTTAGAGAACAGCCTCCTGTCCTGTGGGGAGGAGAAGGTCCCTGAGGGGCCCCACTCAGGCCGAGTCCCCTGAACACCACGAGGGGCAGAGAGGAAGCCGGGATAAGGCGCTGGAGCCTGAAATCCTGTCTCAGTGCCTGCTTTGAAGCTGTGAGACTTTGCCAAATTGTGTGGCATCACAGAGCCCAGATTTCCTACTCATCATATGGAGGTAACAATAGCCCTTTTGCAGGGCCGTGTGGACGCTGGCTATGACGTACCTCACCTGGCTGTGTTGTGGGAGTGTCCTTGTCAGTAACCAGGATAGCCACAGTCTGCTTACAAATGCTGCAAGTGATTTGTACGTGTTGGGATTCAAAATTTGTAGGGATGATCAGACAGCAAACTGCCTCAACTTTCCCTCACCTTTAAAAGCACTCCAAAACCACATTTTATCAGACAAGCCATATAGTTTCATTGCAAAGATCCAAGCAATAGAAAGGTAAATAATGCAACAATCAACTTCTTGGAAACAGCTTCTGTTATGCACCTTTCAAGATATTTTCCTCCATGTTGACAGATTCACGTATGTTCATATATATGATCATTTTTACATGTATCAGATCATGCAACACACATTTTATGATCCTCTTGTTACAAATATAGCTTAGAGAGGCAGGCAGTATGTCTCAGCAGGCTGCTTCCTGCAGTGCCGGCATCCCATATGGACTCCAGTTCGAGTTCCAGCTGCTCCACTTCTGATCTTGCTTCCTGCTAATGCACCTGAGAGATCAGTGAAGACGACCCAAATGCTTGGTCCCCTGCTCCCACGTGGGAGACCCAGAAGAAGCTCCTGGCTCCTGGCTTCATCCTGGCCCAGCCCTGGCCATTGCAGCCATCTGGGGAGTGAACAAGCAGATGAAAGATTGATCTCTCTCTCTCTCTCTCTCTCTCTCTCTCTCTCTGTGTGTGTACTTCTCTTGCTCTATAATTCTATCAAATAAATAAATACATCTACTTTTTTTAAAAAAGCATGTTGCATGTTCTACAAATTTTTTCTTGTCATCTTTATCTCTTCTCCTGCTGCTTTCTTTTAATTTGTACCCAGTCCCTGGTCAGGACTATTTAAATACCCACTTTTATTTAAACACATTCCTCGTGTGTACCTGAACTTGTAAATGTGGTTCTGTGGATTTATTTGCCTTTCCAATGTCACCATTCACTCTGTCAGTCACCACTGCTGTACTCAGCATGGTTTCCCTCTGTCATTCGCTTCCTATCCTTGAAGTCCTCATTCACAGAAATTTCTGCCTGGCCATTTTTATACTTACTTCCTCCCGTACACATCTTGGAATTAGCTTTTCAAATTCCATTTAAAAACTTGCTGGGAAATAGCCCATGCATTCATCAACCGTTGAATGGATAATCAAACTGCGGTTGATTTATACAGCAGAATGTTAGGCAGGATTAAAAAAGATTTCACTGTGATATATGCAGCCACTTGGCCGAATCTTAAAATAATTGTGCTGAGTGAAAGAAGGCAGAAACAAAACAGCACATACAGTAAGAGTCGATCTTTACAAACTTCTAGAAGAGGCAAAACTGACTGACAGCGGAAGGAAAGCGGAAAGGAGAGGTCTCAGTGTGGGGGAGGGGACCAGTCGGCAGGTGCACGGAACGATGCTGAGTTTCATATTAGGTGCCAATCTGTGCCACACAGGCAGATCCCTCTAATGTTCACTTAAGATTCATGCCTTAAATTCTATGTAACTTTTCCTTTAAAAAAAGAGCTATCAACGAATATTAACTTTATTGAATGGTATGTGTAGGAGCCACACAGGTGTAATGTGCACTGCTGTCTGTAACCTTAATATGTACTAAAAGGATGGCTCCATGGATGAGTAGGTAGAATGGTACAGAGTTTGTGATAAAAACAAGTATGGTAAACCGTTCCCAGTAGAGTGTAGATGGTATGTGAAATGGATGTTTGCTGTGAAATCCTTTGAACTTTCCTTTATGGCTGAGTTTGTTCTCAATAAAATATTGGAGAAAAAGCATGCTGAGGTTTTGAATGGAGGCATTTATCTGGAGGAAAACTGGTATCATTACAACGTCGATTCTTCATTAAGAGACGCGATGTCTTCCTCCATGAATTCAGGGACCCGGTTTTGACTTTCAATAAATACTTTTTGTAGGGTTTGTACAATTGTCATCGATATTATATGATGTTGTTCCTTTTATAAATGGAATTCCCCTATTCCTTTCTCTAATTGGTTATTGCTGGGTAGAATAAAGTTTGATTTTATTGCTGGATCTTTCATCTGGTGAACAGAGTAAGCTCGTTACAAGGTGTAATGATTTACTGAGGATTATGCTAGATTTCTATACGCACAATCACCTCTGCCTTCCAATAACGCCGTATTTTTAAAATTCATTTCCAGTTTTGATATGCCAACCTTGCTCTTTTGTAATTGACACAAAGTATGCATTTGGGTAGAGGGTACAGATTCCCCAACCTGATGGGCCAGCTTCACATCCGATACTGTGGTATTTATCCGCCGTGTGAACATCAGCCTGGGAGCGTCTTGTTTTCCTCATCTGTCAGGTGAGAGTGCAAAGGGCAGCTGCCCCCTGGGGTTGCCCTGAAGTTTGTGTATCAGACGTCAAGACCAGGGGCAGGGGCCACGGGCGTACAAGAACTCTGTATACAACCAGCAGCTCTGTATACAACCAGCTTGTGAGCCTAAAGAGACAGTGAAATCAAATCTTAAAAGAAAACCAATGTGATTGAGCTAACAAAAGGCAGACAAAGCAGGTGCAGCTCGCCCTCTTCCTGCATCCTGAGGCTCCTCAGTGAGCTGCCCAAGGATATGGGGATGAACCAGCAGGTGCTCCTGTGCCAAGGGAGTGGAGGTTCTGGTATGGGCCTGTGGCAGCCCCAGGTAGGGCTGGGCTGGGGTCAGGCCATGCAGTGACACGCAGCAGATACAGCAAGACAGCGACTGCACTGCCTCCCTCACACGTGGGAGCTACAAGTTGGTCTTGGAGCAGTGGAGGGTAGAATAGTGGCAACCAGGGCCTGGCAAGGGTGTAGGGGGGAGGTAGGGATAGAGAGAGGGCGGTTAGAGGGTGCAGGAGTGCAGTGGGGCAGCAGGTACAACCTCTAATGTTCTGTTGCACTGTAGGACCACTGTGGTTGACACCAACTACATGCATATTTCAAAATGACTTGTAGAGAGGATGTTGAATGTTCCCATCGCCAAGAAATGAGGAATGTGCAAGGTGGTGGGGCTGCTGATCACCGCCAGGACCGGGTCATCACACATCATCCACGTGTCTGGAAATGTCACACTGAACCCCATAAATGTTCAATTAGGCGAGTCCATTAACAATGAATGCACACTGAAGTTTTCAAAAATGGTTCTTTCCAGTCAAAAGGGATTCCGCAGAGGATGAAGGTGGCCTTGACATCTGACACTGCTCCTTCAGAGGAAGGTAGGCAGGGGCGTCCAGGTGTGCGAGCAGGCTCGTTGGGATACAGGGAAGTGCACATTTCTGTGCTGTTGCGGGAGGAAGCCCGCGGTGAGGGTGACAGGCGCTGAGCACGCGGCATGTCCCAGCCCATCCGGGCCACAATGGAACCGGGGCCCCCCTATAATTAGGAGTGCAGATGCTGCGGTCCCCACCTGGCCCACCCCCTGCCTCTCCCTTGAAGATATTTTAGACAGGGGGTTTTGATTTTATTTTTGTGACATTCACCTTGGATGGAGACACCAGGCTTGATTGACAGCCCAGGGCAGACTGCCTTTTTTATCCCTTGGCCTGACCGAAGCCAGGCTGTGGCTTCATCAACGGCAGCAGGAGGCCAGCTGAGATGGCTGCGGAGTGCCACAGACAGAGCCTGATTTCCGGCAGATGTCCCAGGCACCGGGCTGGAGAGCCCACCACAAACAGGGTTGCGTAAAGAACAATGCCTGCTCAGTGCGACCTGCCAGCCACAGGACGGCCAGGCACTCTCGGAGCAGGGGCCAGGGCTCAGCTCCCAGAAGTGGCCAGACCAGGGCTGTCCAGTGGGCTTCTATGAACTGCAGTTACCGAAACAAAGGGAGCGAACAGCGACCGAAGCCCCCTCTTGCACCTGGTGCCAAGCGCGCTGCTGAGGCGGGGCTTAGAGGAAACTCGGAGGTCTTAGGGCTGCTCGGGCCGGCACTGCCCGCCGGGTGCCCTGCAGGCCGCTCCGTCAGCCTGCTCCTTTCATGCCCGCAACTCTTGGGTAGGGACCTGGCAAAGAACCCCAGACTGGAAGTCTCTGCTTTCGGGGAGCCCACACCTGGGGACCCCAGGGCCGGACAGCTGCTCCGGGAACAGAATATTCAGTTTACTTCCAAGTGGGTCACAGGCAGTCAGGTTCCGCAGGAAAAGTGCAGGAGAGCATAGTGGAGCAGGGTCAAGGTCAGTGCGGAGTTCAGAGGCAGCCAATGGAGGGGGGGGGGGTCGGTGTGTGTGTGTGTGTGTGTGTGTGTGTGTGCCCAGCGGGGGGGGGGCGGGAGGGCGCCCCCTCCTAAGCCTCAACACAGCCCTTGTTGTGCTGATTTGCAGATGGGGAAACTAAGGCAGTGGGGGTTGGAGGGGATGGTTTGATCTGTGTGGCTCAGAGACCCTGTTCTAGGATTGGAGTCCGGGAGTTCCTGGTTCTAGACACTGCTGCCAGGAAATGCAGGAAGATAATCACTTCAAGCTGTGCAAACAAATGGGTTTTATGATGAGTATGTGGGGTGTGTGCAAATTTGCCATGGCCTCTGCCCCCGGCTCCTCTCCTACGGATCAGGCCAAGTCTGGTCTCAGGGCCTGGGACCCTTCTCCATGTACTGCACCCTGTGTGCCCCTACCTTGCCCCCTGCATGGGCCCCAGTTCTCCCTGCTGTTCCCGCTTTGTCTCTCCTGTTTGGCCAGCTTGCGTCATGAGCGGGTATGGCCTTCCCCTCTGGACACCAGCTCGCAGGTACCCTGTGGGCCCCTTCAGCAGGTGCCTCTGAGAAATGGGCTGGTGTGCGTCTCCCCAGGAAAGCCACAAGGCTGTGACGGTGCAGGACTGACCCAGAAGGGAGCAGCTTAGAGGACTGAACAACTGGTGCCAAGTGCCAACCCAAGCGGCTCAGGCTCCCACTGAGGGGTCAGACCACAGACAGGAGGACAGGAGGACACCGCCCCTCTCGCCTGCCCTTTGACAAGGAGGCTGAGGGAGTGTGGACAAATTGCCCTCCCGCTGTTTGCCTGCTGTGTGACCTGCAACAAAACACCAAGCCTCTCTGTGTGCATCATGCTTTCAGGATAATAAAGCTTGCCCTGTGGTCAGGGGTCTGGCCCAGTGGTTAAGATGCCACTGTCCCATATCAGGGTGCCTGGATTTTTTTTCTGACAGGCAGATTGGACAGTGAGAGAGAGAGAGACAGAGAGAAAGGTCTCTCTTTGCCATTGGTTCACTCTGCAATGGCCGCCGCGGCCGGCGCGCTGCGGCCGGTGCACTGCGCTGATCCGATGGCAGGAGCCAGGTGCTTCTCCTGGTCTCCCATGGGGTGCAGGGCCCAAGCGCTTGGGCCATCCTCCACTGCCTTCCCGGGCCACAGCAGAGAGCTGGACTGAAAGAGGGGCAACCGGGACAGAATTTGGCGCCCCAACCGGGACTAGAACCTGGTGTGCCGGCGCCGCAAGGTGGAGGATTAGCCTATTGAGCCATGGCGCCGGCGGGTGCCTGGATTTCATACCTCACTCCAGCTCCTGCCTCTGCCTTCCTGTTGATTAAGATCCTGGGAGGACACAGGTGATGGCTCAAGTGCTTGGGCCCCTGCCCCGTGTGTGGATTGAGTCGCTGGCTCCTGGCTTTGGCCTGGTGCAGCCCCACCTGCTGTGAGCATTTGGTGAGTGGGAGATCCATCTCTCACTCTGTCTGTGTCTCTCACCATCTCGCCCCTCCCACGCATTTCTGTGCCTCTCAAACAAACAAATACAAATCTTTTTGAAAATGCACTGTGCGTACATTTCCTCCCTGCTTGCAATGAGGGTTGGACGAAGTGTAATGTTGCTTTGAATTCTACATTACAGCCTGTGAGTTCCACCATACCTGGGATTTCTGGAGACGCAAAGACGTGTGGTGTCTCATTGAGCTGTGTTCCCTTAGACTGTGGCTTGAATAGTTCTTACCACTTCGAACATCTGGTGATAGTAAGCGTATTGAAATAATTCTCATGATAACATTTTAAAATGTGTCAAGGGGCTAGCATTGTGGCGTATTGGATAAAGCTGCCACCTGTGACGTCGGCATCCCGTATGGACACTGTTTTGTGTCCACTTCCAATCCAGCTCCCTGCTAGTGGGCTGGAGAGAGCCGTGGAAGATGGCTCAAGTTCTTGGGTCCCTGCCATGCATGTGGGAGGCCTGGATGAAGCTCCTGGCTCCTGGCTTTGGCCTGGTCCAGCCCTGGCTGTTGCAACCATTTGGGGAGTGAATCAGCAGATGGAAGATCTCTTTCACTCCTTCTCCCTCTCTCTCTCTCCCTCTCTCTGCATAACTCTTTCAAAATAAATATAAATAAATAAATAAATAAATATTTTAAAATAAAATGTGCCCAAATACCTAGGACACCCAAGGAAACCAACCATGTGTGTGGCTGCACTGTGGCAATACCTTGATGTCTCTGGTGACAAATCATGAGTTCTGCTGATCCTATTTTGACTTGTTGCCTGCAGTGCCAAGCGAAGTCAACACTGCATTTCAGTTAGAGGCTACCAAGGGTTCCCCTTGTCCCTGTTCACTGCCTCCCCACCCCAGAATCCTACCCAGAGACTTGGGGACCCTCATGGACTCCAGGTTAAGAAGATTAGCGTTTAGCAACATCGCCCTCTACAGGCACAGAGAAGAAAAAAGTCTAGATGGACCATTTTATTTGTCCATTTGGATAATCTAATTCAAACAGAAAGGAATGCAATGAGAGAAAAATTACGTATTTTTACTGAGTTGTTTTAAAAAAAGACATCTGCACTGGGCCGTTCTGTAGTGAAAGAGGCAAACATTCTCACTACTGAAAAAGAGGTGAGCAGGTGGGCTGCTGCCTTCACAGGACGTCTGGCTGCCCTGTGGGGTTTGTCAGCCCGAAGCCTGACCATGTGGCATGCAAGAGGGCGCCTGTGCATCTCCCTACAGGGCTCCGGGCTTGGCAGGGCCCTCAATGCTCAGAGCTAGGAAGGGCTCCCTGGGGGTGGCACAGCAGGTGACCCACCTGTGTGCCTGGTTTGCAGGTGCTGGGGACTCAGCAGTGTTGAGAGCCAGGAGCTGAGGGTTGGTGCTGCTGTCTTGGGCATGGGTGCCTCATCCCAGCATGCCTCTGGCCCCTTCCCCTTCTTTCTGTCCTGGGCTCTCTTGCCCTCCCACCTGCAGTCATGACCCAGCATGAAGACCCCCGCCAGAGGCCAGCACTAAGCTCTTGGCCTTTCCAGGCTGCAGAACCAAGAGCCTAGGAAACCTCTTCTGTTTATCAACCACTCAGAGCAGCAGCAAAGAGGATGAGTGGCCCATTTCAGACACAGCGACTCGCTGGGGGTGAGGATGCCTCCCCCACACTGGCTAAGTGGCACTCCCCACGTGGCCTTGTGTGGATGCTGACTGCAAAGGTGTGTGGGAAGATGGGAGAGAAACCCCAGCGGGCCTGCTACTCAAACGGCTTTTGTGGGACCAATGCAAGGGGCTGCTATTCAAAGTGTTGCTTTGTTTAGGCAACAGCGGGGCGTTCGTGCCCTTTTTCATGCACTAGGAGAACTATCCGGAGGGGACGCTCTTGGGAATTGATGGAGCTCATCCCATAGCCTTCAGTGCACACCCTTCGTTCCTATAGCTTCTTCTGTGTGAAGGTGCGTCTCTTGCATGAGCTGGCAGAGTTGAAGGCTCCTGGGAGGAAGGGGCTGGGGGACATTAGAGACACTGTGCCCCAGTTGCCCAGGGCATCTGATCCTGCCCTAACGCTGCACCTCACTCACAGTCTACAAACCCTTTGGGTGATGAGCACTGGGCTCCACTCCACAAACACAAGCATGTCCATCTTTACTGAACTAGTGCACGCCCTCAACTTCAGTGGAGGGAGGGGTCAGCTAAGGGCAGGGTGATGAGGCTGAGCTGTGGAGATGATGAGGGGCATGTAATGGGGGCGCCATCTGCACCTAGGACTTAGGGAGAGAGGCTCTGGGAGTGCATCAAAGACAAATTGGAGCCACATTGCTGCACCACAACTCCAGGAAACCCAGGCACTCCCCGTGAGCACTCCTTATACCCATTGGGCAGTGTAGGATCCCCCTAGCCCAGGAGCGCTGAGTTAAGTCATGTGGTGGGTGGGTGTGGGGGGAGGGAGGCATCGGTGTATGTAGATGCTCCCAGGGGACTTACTAGGGGGCCGGGCAGGTGTGGGCTGCTCTGTGATGCAGGATTTGCCCTCTGACCTCTGGCCAGCTCAGCTCTGTGGGGCTGGGGGCTCTGAGATCCCTGACGGTGCTGGTTGGAGAGCCCCGTGGGCTGAGAGTAGCCGCAAGTCTCTGTAGATCCCGTGTGTTTCCCTGTACTTTCAAGAGACCTTAACAGAGAGAGGAAAGACAATGCCCTCTGTCCCTGCCCCCGCCCTGTGAGGCTGCATTACTGCAGTGTCTCTCACTTGGAGCAATTCAGTCCTTCTTATCCCATCCGAATCCCAGTCCTTTATCCTTTCCCGTCTTCCGAACGCACTGTTGTGGTCTGGCACTGTCCTCATAATCATCGCTTCCAGTGGCTTCCTGTTACTCTGCTGACCTGCTCCGTGGCTGTTGAAAACTTTAGTCTGCTTTTCAGTTTTCCACTGTGCAGTGAACGCTTTCCGGCACAAAGCTTTTCCTAAATTTGATTATTTCCTCGGGGTGTACAAATCAGGTGCGCACTGCACAACACCGGAGAAAGCCACTCAGGTCCGTGAGAAGCTGTGGACTCAGAGTGTGGCTCCTCCCAGCTGGGAAGGCGCATTTGTTCCTTAGGTTAAGTTCTCACCACGGATGCCTCCTATGCTGTCTCCTTTGCTGTCTATCCGTAGGGATGTGCGCCCTCTGCAGGAGAATGGGAGCCAATTTCCCAAGGGTTCCACCCTCGTGGCTGGGACAAGAACCCGGTCCTGCCTCTCCCTAGGAAGGTGCTCCCAGGGTCTTCAAGAAGCTCACGGAACATGTCTATTTAGAAAGAAAAGCATGCAAGGATTTCAAAATGATTGACACTCAGATGAACTTAGCTCTTAATTTGCTTTTTTCCGAGGACTTTTAGACGTACCCTCAGGTCATTTACCTGCTGGGCCGGGTGCTGGGTGCTGTGCGGTGGTGGGTCAGGCAGACAGGTTTCTTGGTGTTTCTCTTCTGGCCATGTGGAACGTTGTTCTGCCTTCCCTCCCCTGGAGCCCCCCTTTTTCGGGGCACCTTGTGAGCTTTTGGATTCCTGTGCCTGGCAGGTGGCCCATCTGGGCAAAGGAAAGCCCTGGGTGGCTCTCTCAGTTGGGAGAGAGGCACTGGTGCTGGGGGGCAGGGGGCAGAGCAGAGCTGCTCGGACCCCCTCGCTGCTGCTTCCCGTTTCTTTGTTCCATGGGCCACAGCTCTGTGCTGATCGTGGAAACAGAAGAGGGAGCGCTGTCTGGGTGTCAGTTGGTCATTTTTTCTGGTGAGACAGTTTCACAGTTACCATGGGGAAACAAGAACTCTTGGTGCTCCCACTTCTGCTTTTGTGTGTGTGTGTGTTTGAACAAGAGAACTCGATGTCTGATTCCTGGCACAAGGACCTCGCGACTGGAGCTACAGGCTCAGCCGGGACTCACGGCTGTGCCAGCACCCCTGGGACAGGGTGCTCCCTTTCCAGTGGCAGTGGGCAGTGGTGCTGGCCTTGCACACATGGGGCTGTGCCTTGTCTCCTGGGGACTGTCTACCTCCAGTCTGCTGGCTGAGCAGATTTGGTGCAGCCTGCATGTGGGGAGGCTCTCCACCGCTTGGTGACAGCAGGGTCCACGTTTGAGAACCACGGCACAGCAAATATTCCTTCTAAGACAATTCCGAGGGGACGGGTGTTGTGGGGTTAAACCACTGCCTGAGATGCTCACATCCCTTATGAGCGCTGGTTTGAATCCTAGCTGTTCTGTTTCCAATCCAGCTCCCTGTTAATGCGCTTGGAAAAGCAGCAGAAGGTGGCCCACGTGGTAGGGTCCCTGCCACCCGCGTGGGAGACCCAGATACAGTTCCAGGCTCCTGGCTTTGGCCTGGCCCTGCCTCAGCTGTTGAAGCCATTTGGGGCATGAACCAGCAGATGGAAGATCTGTTTCTTTCTCCTTTCTCTGTCCCCCTGCCTTTCAAATAAGTAAATATATAATTTTTTTTCAAAAAGGCATTTTTGAGGATGACGAATTCCATCCCCACTTCAGCCCCTTATGTTTTCTGAGTGCCTCAAATCCTGAGCCAGCTGTGGTACATCTGGGTCCAGCATTCATTACTCTGAAAGCTAATCAATTGTAACCTTGACTACAATTAACTTGATTTAGTCCCTCATAACAATCCACCTGCAGGGGCTGGCCTTTTGATGTAGCAGGTAAAGCTGCCACCTGTAATGTCCAGCATTCCATATAGGTACCAGTTCGAATCCCGGCTGCTCCACTTCCAATCCAGCTCCCTGCTAATGAAAAGCAGCAGAAGATGGCCCAAGTGTTTGGGCCCCTGCACCAACGTGGGAGACCCAGAAGAAGTTTCTGGCTTCTGGCTTTGGCCTGGTCCAACCATGGCCTTTGTGGGCATCTAGGGGAATGAATCAGTGGATGGAAGATCTCTCTGTCCCTACCTGCATGTTCAAACTCGATTTGCTAAGTTAGAGAGCCTGTACACAGGAAATTCAGGGAGTTTATGGGAGAAAATGGAATTAAAAGGTAATTCTCATGCAAGAAATATGAAATTTATCTATAGACTTTTTGTAATGCTTTACTGTGAGCTTTTTGAACTCCCCTCATATGCACAGACTTCAAAATTCTTTTTACTCCAAAATAAACATATCTTTTAGTTCTGTTTTCCAAGAACTTTGAAAAGTGCCCTGTGCATCCAAACTGTGGGGCAGGCATTGTGAAATTGCTTTCTCAGCCTATCTTCCCAACCAGCCGTTCCCACTTCAGATGAGGAAATTGATAGAGGGCGCTGGGCCGAGAGCCGGGCTGCAGGCGGGGCCCTCGGGCTGCTGATCTTCCTCCTCCTCCGTAACTGTTCTAGAACAAGAAAGAGCCCAGGGAGGGCCCGGTTGCCTGAGCTGTCAGCTCTGGTTTGCCCAACACACACACACACACATTCACACATATACACACACATACATATACACACATACATATACATACACACATATATGCATACATATATACACATATTATACACATAAACGTACACACAAAGACACACAGACATATAGACATACACACAAGCACACATACACATACATACACACACATGCATGCACGCATTTGCACAAATACACACATGCACACACATGTATGCATACATATATGCATAAACACACACGTGCAATATAAACACACATATGCACATACACATATATACAAATATGCACATACACACCTGCACATACACACATATGCGCGCACACACACACTCACACACTGCTGCCAACTGACGCTCTGGATGGTTTATTTTCCTTTTGATGGACACATCATCACTGCACGTTGTTGTCAGCTACAGTGCCTGAATGCCTCACACAGGGCCTGTGCTGTGCTGTGGAGTTGCACAGGCCCTCTGCAAGTCGGAAGTCAGAAGGAAGGGAGCAAGGATGGGGTGGGGGGCTGCTTATCATTGCCTCACACTTTGCAAAGTCAGCATCCCTTCCTGGGACTTCCCAGCGTTGGGCTTCTCTGCCCTGAGGTGCACAACGCTGCTGCCGGCGATGGCCGCTGAGAGACCAAGCACATCACCTTGCCACCAGACGCCAGGCTGTGCCTTTTCCGTGTGCCATTGCAATGCTGAAGTCAGAAGCGCCAGTGGTTCTAGATCTACGTTAAGAAGGGGAATCATTATGCAAAACAAGATTGCGAGATTCCTGCAGCCCGTTTGGCATTTCCCAGGCCCACGTTCCTGGAGGATGGAGTTGGCCAGGACTCTCCCATCCACCTGCTCTGTGGGGCGCTGGGCCTCACCTCCTCACCTGCCTCACAGTGTGAAGGGGGTTGGGTCAGGGAATCAGGGACCAGAGGCTTGATGTTGGCTGGGACCAGCTTGTGGGAGGGCTGTCCCCGGCCCTGCCTGGCGAGTCCCCCAGTAGCCATGATGACCTGGGCAGAGAGGATGCAAGGGTATTCTCTTCTCTATCTCTTCTTCCAATGCAGACACGGTTGCCTCCAGAAAGCCCTTGCGACACTGCACCCTGTGGGCTCTTTCTCCTTACGGGCATGGCACTTTTTCTCTCTCCCTTCCCACTGCACAGCTAGAAACAGACAAACATTACGGTCTTGTGTTTTCCTCCATCTCAGTTAATGTGAAACCAGGCTTATGTGACAGTGCTGATAACGTATGTGACAAGTGCATGCAAAAACACACAGCAGGCATGGAAAACCACTACAGAGAAAACTGCAACAGCGATTCATTCCTAGACCTACCATAGAGTACCAGCTGCAGACTGTTCTTTACAATTCATTAAGAAGATTCCCTAAACATTTCTAGGCATTTAGGCCGGTCTTTTAAGTAATTGCAATTCGCAAGAATTTTTTTTTTTGCAGTAAATCCTCTATAAAATGGATGTAATTATTTCAATCACATTCCCCTGAAATATTATTTTCTGTGCCCACAGAAAAACATTTGGATTCTTCTTGTTGCAATAAGTTCTGACGTCTTTCAGTTTTGCTCTGGATTTAAACAATGAAGCGGAAGAGGGGAGAATGTGCCAGGAGCTGCCTGGCTGGGGGGCGGGGGCGGGGAGAGCCTGCCAGCCCCTCCTGGTGTTGGCTGCTTTGGCAGTAGCTGGTGCTGGGGCTGCGTTGGGACATCACTCATCGTCTGTGAGCTCTTGTGAATTGTTCCATGGCACCGGGCCTCGGCCTCCTCGTCTGTAGAGGCTGCAAAATTCTCCTCTGTTCTACACTGGTTGGAGGAGCCATAAGATTGAATGAAAACATGTGTACAAGAGCGCTTCAGAAAGCTCGTGGAAAATTGAATTTAAATATGAGTTTATGTTTTGCCAAAAGAAAAAAAAGTGGAGACCATGCACAGTTTTTCATAGTGTGTATTTTCTATGGTCTTTTGAAGCACCTTGTATAAGTTGCCCATCACATAGGAAGGACCTCCATAAGTGGCAGCTCTTGCTACTCTTTAAAGATCTATCTATCTATCTATCTATCTATCTATCTATCTATCTATCTATCTGAAAAGCAGAGCGGCAGGGAGACAGAGAGAGAAAGAGATTTTCCATCTGCTGGTTCCCTCCCCAGTTGTCTGCAACGGCTGGGGCTGGACTGGGATGAAGCCAGGGGACCAGAACTCTCTCCAGATCTTTTGTGCGGGTGGCAGGGACCTAAGTGTTTGGGCCATCATCCACTGCGCTGGATGGGAAATGGAGCAGCTGGGATGCAAATTCATGTTCCCAAATGGGATGCTGGAGTTGGGAGTGGCGGCTCCACTCTTGCTATTTTGTTTCTGTCTGAGTGAACCTAAGACCATCTCAGTATGGGGGGCTAGTGCTGTGGTGCAGTGGGTTAACGTCCTGGCCTGAAGTGCTAGAATCCCATACGGGTGCAGGTTTGAGACCCAGCTGCTCCTCTTCCGATCTAGCTCTCTGCTATGGCCTGGGAAAGCAGTAGAAGATGGCCCAAGTCCTTGGGCCCCTGTACCCGCGTGGGAGACCCGGAAGAAGCTCCTGGCTCCTGGCTTTGGATCGGAGCAACTCTGGCCGTTGTGGCCAATTGGGGAGTGAGCCATCGGATGGAAGACCTCTCTCTCTCTCTCTCTGTTTCTCCTTCTCTCTCTGTGTAACTCTGACTTTCAAATAAATAAATAAATCTTCTAAAAAATATGGGAAATGATAAGGCAAATACCAGAATCCCCAAAGAGAGCATCCTCGTATAGTTCAATTCTGTACTGCGCCCTAGGTCTGGGCTAGTGGAGAGAAGCAACTTCTGTGAGCGTTGGGCAGGAGAGGCTACTTGGAGGGGGTGGGGACTTGCCAGGACTTTTATGTGAACAGAACCATGAGGCGAGGAGTGAGCCACACTGGAACAGAGCAGGCTGCAGCGAGCCCACCTGTCAGCTGCAGGTGCTTCTCCTATGGCTCTGGGACTGGCTCACGTCACTAGCTGGGGACGTCACCACGCCAACAGAGTAGGTCAGGTCTTGAGGGGCATGCTGGCCATGCCATCATGAAGCAGGAGAGACTCCCACTCTCCCTAGGTTTCCAAAGTGGCCCTTGGTAAATCACTTTCCTAGAATTGTACCATGCACGTTTGTCGTTAACAGCTCAGTCACCTGTGTCACCTGTGTCATATGAACACCCCCATCTGCTAAGCGTTTGTGAGTCAGCTATCAAATCCTGCTAAACATAGCTTTGCTTGAGATCCTGTCTTTCCATAGACTACCCGACACCACTTTCTATTTATGGACTGAATCAAACAAAAATAGCTATTTTTCACTCAGTGCCTCTTCTTCACCTTCACTTTAATTGTTTCCAAATCACATGCAGGTTAAGGATCTCTAATCCAAAATCCCAAGTACTCTGAAATCCAGGAGTTGTTGAGTGCTGACATGGCACTCAGAAAATTCTAGATTGGGAGCATTTTGGATTTCAGGTTTTCAGATTAGGGATGCTCAAGGAGTAAAGTCTATGCAAATATTCCCTAATCTGAAAACCTCTGAAACCTGAAACGCATCTGGTCCCAAGCACTTCAGAGATGGGATCCTCCACCCATACGTATATATTTTAGGGCTTGGTGCTTACTTGTTATTGTCTGATCCACACCTTGTAGCTCAAAGGGTCCAGTGGTTGGCAGGTTTGGTGTCCAGTGCCTTGGATGTCATTTGAAGCAAACAAAAGGTTCTTGTGGGGAGGCAGCCCTTGCCCTTTGGTTTTTATGCGTGGGACTTGCTCAAGTCGTACTTGTCTAAGTGGGAATTAGAAAAGTGGAGATCCTCTATCCGACTCCTGGGGATATATCCACAGCACTCGAAAGAGGTACCCACACTCCCGTGTTTGCAGCAACTCAATTCACGGTAGCAGGGCCGGCGCCGTGGCTCAATTGGCTAATCCTCCACCTGCGGCCCATGGGCGCAGGGTTCTAGTCCCAGTTGCTCCTCCTCCAGTCCAGCTCTCTGCAGTGGCCCAGGAAGGCAGTGGAGGATGGCCCAAGTGCTTGGGCCCTGCACCCACATGGGAGACCAGGAGGAAGCACCTGGCTCCTGGCTTCAGATCGGCACAGTGCACCAGCCGTAGCGGCCTTTTGGGGGGTGAACCAATGGAAGGAAGACCTTTATCTCTCTCTCTCTCTCTCTCTCTCTCTCTCTCTCTCTCTCAGTTTATAACTCTACCTGTCAAATTAAAAAAAAAATTCATGGTAGCAGAGATGTAGATCCAACATAAATGTCCATCAACTGCTGGCTGCACAGAGAAAATGTGGTGGGCATACGCGATGCAGTATTACTTAGCCAGAAAAACGAGTGAAGTCCTGGCAACTACAACAAAATTCGTGGAACTGGAGATCACTGTGCTACGTGAAATCAGCCAGACCCAAAAAGACAAATACCACATGATTTCTCTTATCTGTGGAAGTTAAGACGTAGTGAGAGGATAAAAATTGTGTGGACGTCATATCACTTGGTACATCATTATAAATTTGCTTCCCTGCTCACACCATGTACATGACAATACACCCTTCTTCTCCCACCTTACGATCCTTTTCATGAGTCTCTCACTGTGTGATCTTAATCTCTGTATTCAAGAAAGATAGCACCTATGTGTATCTCTAGCATATACGTGTATGTGTAGCATATACGTGTATGTATGGCTTATATGTATACATGTAACATATGTGTGTACATATAGAACACATGTGTATGTCTGTAATTCGCATAGGAAATAAATGTGGCAAAATGTTAAAATTTGCTAGATTTTAAAGCTAAAAAATAGTAAACTTATTCTAAAAAATAAGAAACATGGGGAAGCTGAGGGGGTGACGGTCAAAACTGCCGACTGTTCTTAGGGGCAGTGTTACTGAGAAAATGTGTTCAGAGCCCACAGCTGCAGGACGAGCAGGCCAGAACGCAGACGCGGCAACCTTATGCCGGCTCTACGCCGTCCAGCCACCACCTTCTTTCCCTTTCCCTCCCTCACCTTTCCTCACTGCCTCCTTTTCCTCCATGCATTTTGTTTGTCTGCTTTTTGGGCCTTGGCATGTGAGGCTGCCCAGTGGAACAGAAGCACCTGCCCCCGTCTGAACAGCCCGAGAAACAAGAGCCCTTGAGTTTGGATTAAGTCCTTTCTCCCACTCGTTCCCGAAACGAGAATGACAGAGCTGCTCTTGAAGGTGTTACGGACAACAGACAGACATATGCGTCAAGGTCGATTTCAACCTCTCCCCTGGCCAAGAATGAATGGCGTGCACTGACTTAAAAGTCTGGCCCAATTCACGCCTGAGGAGTTCACCCTTTGATTTCAGTGCCAGGGATGATTGGCTCTTCCACACTCATTATCCAATTAGTGGGATGAGCCTCTCTGCTCCCTGGCTCTGTACCCTGGGCTTTCCCAGGTTGTCATGGAGATCATCATAGCAGATGCCATAAGCCAGTGAAAGTATCTCTTAAAGTCTGGAACCCCAACAGAATCTGGATCAGAAACACATGGACCAGAAGAAGAAAATCCCTTGTCCCCAAACCTCTGCCAAGCCAAGCGTCTAACCTATCCCACCGTGGAGTCCCACAGGACTTCGCCAGGAGAGAGAAGTCCTGAACTGTCTTGGCTCAGCTCTGGGTATCCACCTGCACCAGAGGCCATCTGCTGGCCACCCACTGTGTCCCAAGATGTCCAGCCGAAGCTGGGAAGGTGTAAGGCAGGTGAGGGCAGGGGTTAGGCGAGGTCTATACCAGCCTTGGCCCTGCTTATGCGGCACAGCCCTGGGAGAATGAATTTAATCAGAGTTCTTGGTCCACCCTACGCAAGTAGGGTGGGTAAGTTTGGTCTGGAGGTGGACCCAAGAAGCAAGAGTGGTACTAGCATGAGGAGGCTTCTGGAGGGGCCGGCATGTCTCCCGCTACATCACACAAAAGCCTTCATCAGACAGGAAACGCAGCCCCCACCTGGTGAGCTGAATGGTTACGACCCTTTTCGGAGCCTGGTTATGGGCCAGGCACTGTGCCTCCCATGCTTTCTTCCGTGCAGTCCCCCACTGACCCTTGGCCGGAAGCAATCAGATATCTAATATGTAGGCAAGGAAATGGAGGCCCACACACCTCTGCTGGCAGAGCTTGGATTTGGACCCGGATGTTCCTGGCTCTTAAGATCAACGAACATCAGAAAAGACCCATAACCCAGAAATACTGCTCTTCAGTCCACAGAATTTCTTCCTTGTGAACTTTCTTGTTTAGAGAAGTCTTTTGTGAACAGGAAGGAGAAGAAAAATGCCCTTGGGGGTGGCGCTAGCCATTGAGTGTGGTTGCCCTGGCAACTGCACCCATGGTCAGTGAGCGCCTCCCGGGTCCAATGTCACAGAAATTCCCATGAACTCTCTTAAACAAGGGAGAGAAAAACACGAGTGTGGGGCAGACACAGCCAAGCGTCCCCAACATTCTTCTTCCTTTTGGGAATAGAAGCCCTTAGAGTTTTCACTAGGTGCATGAACTCTCACCTCCAGACTACATTTCCCAGGCTCCTCTGTGGCCGGCTATGACCACATGATCAAGCTGAGGCCAATGAGATGGGAGAGGAAGTGATGTGTGCTGTGTGCTATAGAAAACAAGGGGAATGCCTGCTTCGTGTGCCCCCCACCCCAAACCCAGGAGATAGGAGTAAATGCCTGGAGCCCAGCAATGGGCGTCATGTGTTGAAAGCAGCAGAGCTGGTGCGCCAGCCTGGCCGTCTGTCCTGGGCACCTTGTGTTAGAGGCAAATCAACCTATTTCAGCCGCTGTATTTTTAGGCCTTTGTTATAGCCACTCAGCTCGCGTCCTGTCTCTTATAGTCCAGTGGTGACTGTTGACCTAAAATGGATCATGAAACTAAGAGGGTTCCCCACGGCTTCCTTCACCTCCCCTCAACAATAGAACTGGCTGAGTATCCCCCACGTGTCTGATGTAGCTCAAGGGGCTCCCTTTCTGTCTCCCAGATAGTCAGGGACAGGTGTGTTCACCAAGTAGAGATCAGGGGCTTGAGGAAGCAGCGCAGTATGTGGTCTGACCAATCTGTTGAAAATCAAAGACGCTTGTCTGACTCCCCTTTAAAAGATAAAAACCCATCTTCCTTCATTTTTATCTTAAATCATCACAAGGTAGAAATTGGATGCATCTAGGACATACCTGGAATAAATAATAAATGAGTTTTCTTCATTTGATCTAGGGAACATAAGAAGACATAAAAAAAAAACATGCAAAGAGAAACACAAAATTGTTTCTCTTTGAAATGTAAATGGGGAATGTGTGTGGCCTGGTGGGAGCAGCCCTGAGCTGGAGGCCCAGGTGCCAGCTGCTGCTCAGAGTCTCAAATGTGCAGAGAGAGGGAGGGAGGGAGGGAGGGAGGAATGAAGGGAGGGAGGGAGGTTAGATCCAAGGAAAACTTCTAGTTTCCAAAAATGACTACAACAGCACCTCCCAGCCCATAAGCTCTTCTGAAATATTGTCTTGCTCTCCCTCCCTGTAAGAGTTGGGAGCCCCAAATCCCTCCCCCTGGAGCTGGCCTTGCCCTGAAGATTGGCTAGTGAGCAATAGGATGGTGTGGACACAACACATGGCTCCCAAGGCCAACTCAAAGGAGGCCGTGGGACACCTGTCCACGGGCCCTGGAAAACTCAGCTTTCAGAAGCTCCCCTGGAGATCATGCCAGGAGAAGCCTGGGGCCAAAGGAGAAGCCACTTGCAGGGTCTCTGGTGGACAGTAGTCCCAGGTGAGCCCAGCCCCATGAGGGGAGACAGCCAACTCTAGATGCTTCCATCCCCAGCTGAGGCCCAGGCTCCAAGGAGCAGAGGCAGTTTCCCCCATGACCACCCCAGCGCTGTCCCCCGACTCACAGAACCTTTTAGGCTAAGCCTGTTTTGCCACAGTCATAACCGGAACCGAACTGAATATCCTTCACACAATGCGCAATTTTAGAGAGAAACGAAAAAGCACATCTTGAAAAACACGCTTGGAGTTATTATTAGTCATCTGGAAATTTCCTAGTTAAAATATCTGGGTGGAAAGATCATCCCACACAGAGATGTTTGGTGGATGGAAAAAGGCCACTGGGTAGTCAGATCAAAAGGGCTCCTTGCATGAACACAGAAACCCAGCGTGGCAGAGCCTGGACCGTGCCCTCTGGGCTCACCGGCCTGGCGCTGGGCTTCGCAGGAGGCAGAGTGCATGGCAGGTCCGGGCACGGGAACCTCACAGGAGCTGTGGGGGCAGCAGAGTGGGAGGAGTTTGGGAACCAGGCATTTATACATACAGGGGGAACACCCCTTGTTTGAAATACTTGGGGACATCAGTGTTTCAGATTCTGGGGTTTTGCAGAGTTGTGAACAGACTTGACCAGATGAGCAGCCCTGATCTGAACATTTAAAATCTGAGCTGTTCCAAAAGCGAAAGTGTTGTGAGTTCCTACAGAACACACGACACGTTTTGGATGTAGGGGTTTTCAGATGAAAGATGATCGATCCCTTGTAACAGCCTTGTTCTCACTCACAGCAACTACATGAGCCCCAGCCTTGGAGGGGGGAAAGGGGGTCAAAGGGCAGTCAGAGCAGGCAGCTCATCCAGGGCACGTTCACTGTAGGGCGGGGGAGGAGAGTGTGCGGCAGTCCGAGTCCTGCACCAGGACAGAGGGCCAGGCAGATGTGGCCAGGTGGCCCAGGCTGTGGCTGTTGGTGGGGTCCCTCTCACTGGCCTGGGGGCGTGGGGGAGGGGAGTAGCAGGACCAGTGGGAACCCAAAGGGTCGGTGTCGCCAGCTCAGGGCTTCCTGGAAGCTGTCCTTGCTTTGCTAAAGATTACTGAACCTCACAACCAGCAGCATCTTGGATGCTTCTTGCCGCTCATTCTGCTGTTTTCCCTTAGCACGGATTTGCATAGTTGGTTTGGGCAAATCCTGCGGTGGACAGACTAGGACTTCCGGTGGGTTGAGCTCCATGGAACAGCAGCTCAAGATAAAAATGTCTTGTTTTCTTGCTTCTGGTTCCGATCCAACCCCTGCTGAGGCTTCCCTTTGTGCACCAGGTGACACAGCCCTGCGGTTCAGAAGTCAGTTTCAGTTCCCTTTCCCCAGGTTTCTACTTTCATTACCTTTGTGTGAGTCTTTCCAGATTCTCCACAGGCGAATGCAGTAGCTTCCAAGGGAGTTTTGAACCATGGATTGCGGGCTGTTATTACAACAATGTCACTCTCAGCGGGTCTGGGCTTGGGATGGTCGATTTTCTTGTGTCAGGCTGTAGTGCCCAGTTGTTTCGACAAACACCAGTCTGGATGCTGCTCTGAAGGTATTTTGTAGGCGTGGTCAATAGTTACACCAGGGAGCCAACACCATGGCTCAGCAGGTTAAGCTGCTCCCCGCAGTGCCGGCATCCCCTATGGGCGCTGGTTCGAGTCCCTGCCGCTCTACTTCTGATCCAGTTCCCTGCTAATGCGCCTGGGAAAGCAGCAGAAGATGATCCAAGTACTTGGATCACATAAACACACAACATGTTCTCTGCTTTAATTTAAAAAACATTGATAATTACTGAGTGTCAAGAAGCAGGGCAAGTCTCCTCCCGAGATCCTTACAAACATCACTGATCATTGTAGGACAGGCGTCACAGCTGCGTGACCCATAAGAAAACTGAGCCATAGGAAGTGATGTGTCCGCTGTCTGCCTCTCCTGCAGGTGTTCTGAGCCCAGCTACAGCCGGGCTCTCCAGGACACAGCAGCTGGGATGCAGGAGCCACTTGCTGGACCTTCCTCTGTCGCGTGTGTGTGAACAGCCGCGCGGCTGCCGTCCCCACACCCGCACACCCCAGGAAGACTTGTCTTCGGCTGGAGGCTCTCCTTCCACTTTGGGAGGGGCGCTTGTCCCAGCAAAGCCCTCTGTGTCGTGCTGCAGGCCTGGAGCAACCCCGTGTGAGACTGGAGGGCAGCAGGCACCGTCCACCTCTTGGGGGCATGGTGCACCCTCGGCACCCCTTCCTGGACACATCCCAGCCCCCTGCCCCCACCCCTGTTTTTTCCTGTGGGCCAAGCGGCAGGTATGTGCATTGGCGGAAGTGAAGACAACATGGACAGATAAAAGACACTGGCTGGTGGCTGGGTTGACACCAGATGGAGACTGGGACCTTGACTCCCAAGCCTGGGGTGACCTTGGACTAAGTGAGAGAAAACACAGCCAGGTCGTCCTTGTCACGGTGCCGCAAGGGAGCCCTCGTCTGTGGCTTCCTCACTGACCATCAGCAGATGCAGAACTCTGCTTCTCTCCCCACCTCCTCCCCCGACAGTCCTGCCGCAGCTTTGGGTGACAAGCCACCCCACCCGTGTGAACCACCGACTGAGATTTCCCATGCAAGAAGACCCTGTGTGGAAATGCAAGGGGGAAGCAGCATCCCTCAGGTTCTTGCTAGAAAATGTTATGCAGGGAAGTGGGGAGGCTGGTTTAACCCTCACTTCGGGCTGGTCCCCAGCACCTCCGCAGAATTCCATTTACTTCTCTTTCCCATACTCTTGGCCCCCATGTCTGCCTGTCTCTCCCAGAACTCAGTGGAAGCTGCAAACACCTTGACCATTCAGCCCGCACTCTCAGCAGGCATCTTCTACGAATAAAGACATAAGGGTTCTCCAGAGGGAGATGTGTGTGCAGGTGTGCATGTGTGAGTAAGAGGGAGGGAGACATTTGTCTTAAGGAATTTGCTTCCTTGAGTCTGGCAAGCCCCAGACCTGCAGGGCAGATAGCAGGCTGGAAAAGTAGGGGAGGGTTGATGTCACTTTCGGTCCTGAACCTGAAATGCACAGGACAGGCAGCTGCAGAAAACTCAGATGGGATGTCTGTGTTGCAGCCTCCAAGCTGAAGCCCCTCTCCTCCAGGAAAACTAAGTGTTTACTGTTTAAGCCTTCAGTGGATTGGATGAAGCCCATGCACACGATGGAGGATTAATCCGCTTTACTCAAGGTCTACTGAGGTCGGTGCAGGTGCTTGGCCTATGGTTAAGACATGGGTTAAGAAGCCTGAATCCACATTCAAGTGCCTGCATTTAGTACTTGGCTCTGAGCCCTGACTCTGGCTCCTTGTTGATGCACACCCTGAGAAGCCACAGCGATGGCTCAAGTGATTGGCTTCCTGTCACTCACAGGAAGACCTGGATTGATTTTCCAGCTCCTGGCTACAGTCCCAGGTCTCTGCAGGCATTTGGGGAATGAACCAGTGGATCTCTCTTTCTCTCTCTCTCTCTTTCTCTCTCTCCCTCTCTCTGTGTAACTTTGACTTTCAAACAAATAAAAAAATATTTATTTATTTACTTGAGACACACACATACAGAGAGAGAGAGAGAATGATACAGAGAGACAGAGCTCCCATCCATAGGTTCCCTGCAATGATTGGCAGTGAGCTGTGCTGAAACCAGGAGCCAGGAAGTCAAACCAGGTCTGCCACGGGCATGGCAGGGACCCCAACACTTGAGCACTTGAGCAGTCACCACTGCCCACCAGGGTCTGCATTAGCAGGAAGCTGGGAATCAAAGCCAGGCACTGTGATGTGGGACGTGGATGTCCCGACCACTAAGCAAACACCTGCTTCAGGATCGTGGGCTGATGCAAACGGAAACCAACGACGAGAAGACGAGACCTCTGTAGGGCGACCTTCCCCTTGGCCTCTGCCCAGGAGGCCGAGAGAGCATCAGCGTGAGACCCTTCCAGCTCCAGGAGCTGGGCCCTGCTCCTAGGGCTGCTGGGAGGTTGTTCTGAGCAAGAGCTGATAGCCGCAGTGGGGGGAATGTCTGTGTCCCCCAAAGGTCATGGCTGAAACCCAACCACCAAAGTGACGATATGAGAAAGGGAGGGGGGGCTTCAAGAGGTGTTGAGTTCCCCAGGGCACAGCCCTCACAGTGGCATTCATGCTGAGAAACCACATGAGAACATCGTGAAAAGAGGCCACTTACGAACCACCAGGGCGTGGCCCTCATCATCCTCTGAGCCAAGCCAGCACCTTGACCATGAACTTGCAACCTCCAGAACTGCGAGAGGTAAGTGCCTGATTTTTTTTTGAAGATTTATTTATTTATTTAAGAGGCAGAGTCACAGAGAGAGGGAGAGATGGAGAGAGAGAGGTCTTCCATCCATTGGTCCACTCTTCAAATGGTTGCAAAGGCCAGAGCTGGGTCGATCCAAGGCCAGGAGCCAGGAGCTTCTTCTAGGTCCCCCAGGCAGGTGCAGGGGCCCAAGCACTTGGGTCACATTTACTGCTTTCCCAGGCTATAAGCAGAGAGCTGGATCAGAAGTGGGGCAGCCGGGACTAGAACCAGCATCGGCACACCCCGGCAGAGGCTTGGCCTCCTATGCCACAGCGCTGGCCCTAATGCCTGGTGTTTATAAGCCCCCGGGGTTGATGGCATTGTGCCACTGCAGCTAGAATAGGTTGAGACCACAGCTGGTGCTCGTGGAGACCCCAGGCTGCTCCCTGCTGTGGGTGGGTCAGAAGGCTGTGTGTCCAGAGGCTGGGCTCCAGAGCTCTGGCTAGGATGGAGTGGCTGCCCTCTTTGCTGCCCCCATCCACCTGTCTCCCTCTCCCAGTGGAGAGACATGAGCTTGAAGGCAGTGCCACTTCCTGGCAAGTGCAGAAGGGGAGACGGAGAGGGTCTCACTGAGAGGAGGGGCTCAGAAAAGGCTGCCGCCCCCTCGAATGGGGTCTCCTCCAGACAGCACTGCCCAAGCCACACGTGAGAGTGCGGGCCCAGAAGCTTCCTTTGTCCCTTGCTTTCTTACACTTGAATCCGTCTTTATAGGCTTGAGATAAATTTTAGTGAAAAATCTGAACAAAATAAGATTACTTAATGGAAAAGCCAACTTCAAAATCAGCCCAGGTGTGGGCAGAGACAGCAACTACTGACGGTGGAGGAGTCGAGGTGGGACTGTAAGGAAGAGTGGCCAGTGGGGTGCACCTGCCACAGACTGGTGTGGCTCCTCCAGACTCGGGATTGGGGGAGCAGCAGCAGGGGCATATCCTGGGAAGTTCCTGATCTTTGGGGGGTCCGGGTGAACACAAAGAAAAGAATCCCCAGAAGAAAGCCATGCCCCGTTTTCTGTCGAGCTGTCTCAGCGATGACAGGTGACGCAACCTGGCTCCCACGCAGCTGTGTACGTGGGATTGCATATGGTTTGGCCTGGATGGGGGCCAGCTGGGTTCCCCCCACCCCCACATGCACACATCACCGCCAGAATCTGCGAAGGAAAACATGCTCTCGTTCCTCTGAGTGTGTTCTTTTAACAGGTGGCTTTCCCAACACTGCACAACTGAGTGGATTCCAGACGGGGACGTCACTGCCATCCCGCAGCTGGGAGGCAGGACACGCGGTGGTGTTGCTAAAGTCGGTTTGGTTCTGGGCCCATGCAAATGATCAATAAAGAGATTTTCATAGGATGGTGGGCGTGCCTGGGAGGCAGGGACTGGAGTCCCACTTGTTAGAACTTCTCAGGTAAAGCTCTGCTCCCACCTCTCCCACCTTCCTGCTCTGAGCAGGTGCAGGGCACACAGGGGCCCCAACACAGGTGAGGAAAGGACACGGTTATTTTTTAAAGATTTATTTTTATTTACTTGAAAGACAGAGCTACAGAGAGAGGTAGAGACACAGAAAGAGAGAGGTCTTCCACCTGCCGGTTCACTCCGCAAATAACCTAAACTGCCAGAGCTGAGCTGATCTGAAGTCAGGGTCCAAGAGCTTCTGCTGGGTCTTCCATGTGGGTGCAGAGGCCCAAGGACTTCGACCATCTTCTACTGCTTTCCCAGGCCATAGCAGAGAGCTGGATTGGAAGAGGAGTAGCCAGGACTAGAACCGGCACCTGTATGGGATTTCGGCACTTCAGGCCAGGGCTTTAACCTGCTGTGCCACAGTGCCAGGCCCCAGGACATGTTATTGGTTATTGCATTTTCCTTCTGCTACGTGGCCGAGGCACACAAACTCAGAGCCATGAAAGAACACAGGTGTACAACATCACATCTCCGCAGAAAGCCGTTAAGTCCTTGTCCCCTGAGCATCTCGCTGGAGAAGTCATGTGGCTGTGTTAGTGGAGGTGACTGGAATACAGGTTCTTGTCTTCCCTTGAGAAAGGATTCAGGTGTGAGACTGAGAGGAGTAGCCAGCAGGGCAGCAAGGTTTATAGGCGTAGGGCACCCGGCAGAACGTCTGGGCGTCTCTGTGAACAGGCCAGAGAGACGCACCCTGTCATTCCGACTGGGCCAGGCAAGGTTACATCGTTTACTGGAGAGAATGCACCTGGCAGACCAGCCGGGCAGCTCAGCAGAGAGCTGAGAGCCCAGTTTGTATTCAGTCTGGGGCTTACAAGGGAATGGGGTTCAATTCTTCTCACCATTTCTCCTCTTCTCCTGGACTGAGGGTTTGCCGGCTGTGAAATAGGTGAAATCCCTCCCAAGGTTTTGTTACCCAATATTATCAGAGGCGGTAGCCCACTTGGTGCTGGGGAGACAGGAGTTTCCTGGGATGATTTCCTTGTCGGGGGAGGAGCGGGGACTGGGATCACCTGTAGAGTTACTGGGGTATGGGCAGGGCTTTGTAGTGCAAAATACCGGGCTGTGCCACCTGCAGCGCCAGCATCCCACAAGAGCCGGTTCTAATCCTGAATGCTCCACTTCCAATTCAGCTCCCCCCTAACGTGCCTGGGAAAGCAGCAGAAGACGACCCAGCAGCCTGGCATCAGGCTGGCCCAGCTCCAGCCTTAATGGCCATCTGGGGAGTGAACCAGCAGATGGAAGCCCTCCCTCTCAGTCTCCCCCTCTCGCTAACTCTGCCTTACAAATAAATCAATACATCTTTAAAATAAAACACTGGGCTCCCCCTAGGGAGGGAGGTTGCCTTTCTGCACGTGCTTTGTCCTCCTGGGGCTCCTTTCTTACGCACAGGCTAACCTTCCTGCCTGGAGTGGCTGGAGCTGTTCTCCGATCCTGGGGCTACCCCTGGGCTGTGTACAACGGGTTTGCTACATCTTCTCCCAGCCCAGCAGGGCCACCTTCCTCTGGCTTCTTCCTGTGCAACTAGCTGAGGGCAATTCACATGCTCAGGGGGCACCCAGCCCGAGCAGTCTCCCTTGGCCACCTCATGTCCCCTAATCGCAGGGTGGCATGCCATCGTATGGCCAAGGCCCAAGCTCAAGGGGAGGAGGTGGCTTAGACAAGACCTTGGCGGGGGGACTGTAGCATCCTGCTCATCACAGGCACTCTTGGGATTGGATCCAAGGAGAGGTTTGGGGCCCATGTCCCCTACGGTAGCACATCTTTCTGTCCAGTACAACTGGATCGTGTTCTTTGTACTACCAAACACCAAGTGACCTTTCCCTCTCCCCATATTTTTAAAATGTAGGGCATGGGGACACATTATAGATTTTCTGTGCATAGAAAAAAAAATTTGCACATGTAGGCGTAGTGGCATGGTGTCTGGCCCCCGTCATGCGTGGTTTTACTCCATTACGTGCTGGGAAGCTCCAAGTCCCTGGGGCGGCAGGGGGGGGGGGGGCGCTGGCCTGCCTGAGTCATCAGCCTGCTCCTCCACACGGTGGGGTACACAGCCACACACCCCCTCCCCATCCCTTCTGCAAGGGTGTGTTCCAACACCTCCCCTCATGCTTGAAGGCGCTGACAGCACCGAGCCCTATATCTGCCATGCTTCCGCCTGCATTTAAGTCCCGATGATAAAGTTTCACTACACTTAAAGGAAGTTTCTCTTTGGCAAGTCTGAACTGCCAACATCACTACTCTTGCGCTTTGGGGCCATTATTAAATAAAGGGTTGCTTTAACCTAAGGCCCGTGGTACTGGTGACCCATCTGATAATAGGCAGGCAGTGTAGACAGCCTGGGTGCGCTGGACAAAGGAGTGACTCAGGTCCTGGGTCAGATGGAGCAGCGCAGCCTAAGAGCTCATGCTGGTATTCAAAAATAGCATCCAGTACAAAACGTAAGAATTTAGTATTTCCAAAGCTAACGTAGACCATGGGTAACGGAAACTGCAGGAAATAAAACCATGAGTAAGGGGTGGGTGGCTGAGCTGCGTGAACTGGGACCTTCCCTGGGCCCTGGAGGGCTGTGTCATTCTCCCAAGCCACATCACCAATCTGTTGACTCCAGGGTCCCCTTCCCAGGCACTGGGGGAGGGGGGAGGCCCGTGAAAAATGAGTTTACAGACTGCAAGGATTGAACATACATCCAAGTAGTCCCTGGTCCTGAGTTTTCCTCCAGCCTCTGCAAGGACCCTCGGGAAACACTGGATTTGTTCAACGTGGGCAAACTCCACCTGGAGCGGGAGGCCTCTTTAAAGGGCGTGCCCTTGACTTCCGCACTGAGACCTCCACGCGGCCCTCACAGCTGCCACGCTGCACTTGCAGTACTCTGTCGCCACACCCACATCCAGCATTGCACCTGCTTATCTAACGTTCTACCTGAAATTGATTCTTCTGACACAAACTTATAAAGCGCCCTTTATATCCCTACTGAAAGCTACAGGTTTGAGGTACTGGATTTATTTCTTATATTACGCTCGAGCATAAATACACGGTTCTCAGGCTATGTTTGTCCTTGGAACATCTTAAATCACTTGGAGAAATCCTGCTTTGCTGTGAAGAATGCATCTGCCTTAGCAGATTTCCCTAGAAAACACACGCGCGCGCAGTCTGTAACTCTATGTCTTTTATCTAATTTTCATATAGGGGATTTGCTTTGAATGTCTTCTGCTGGAACTTATTCCCAAGGCAGAATAGTGCTGTCCTGACTCGGGGTCCCTCCCGGTTACCCGCAGTGTGTCAGTTTCCCCCAACTGCATGAGTCAGCTTTTCTCAACTTTTTATTGAAATCCGCGAGAGGAGCCCTGGAGGAGGGACGAAGCCTTATTGTAGCTTTCAGTTTGGAAATTCATTCTGAGACCCGGCAGCCGGGGAGTCTGCTGATGGTGGGAGGAAGAATCCAGGGTGAGACAGGAGGAGAGAGACTAACGTGCACGTGATGCTTCTGTTACCATCCCTCCCAGCCGAGAGCCAGCCTCCTACGACCTAACGACCTCCCCCTGGGCCCGCCTCCCAGACACCATGATTAGAGCAAGCCTGCACCCTTAATCCACTAACATTCACCTCCTAAGCCTGAACAGAAGACCTTGGCAATTAACCATCTGTGTGAGTTAGGGGAGCCGAGTGCTAGACACATCACAGCACCAGCAGCTTAGGAACTTTGCATCTGTGACAGATCCAGACTGTGAAACGGATGAGAGACACTTGCATGGCACAGTCCAGGCCTCCCCGGTGACAAAGGGTAGCGGCAATGAACGTGACTCTGGAGAAGCCTCATGGTCAAAAGGGGAAAGGACCAATCCTGTTTTCAGGGCAGTGTGATCAAGACATTACACGAGAAAGGCACCACTGGGTTGTAAACAGGGTTTGTGCGAGATGACTTTGTTCAGCTGCAGTGCCACGGAAGCATTCTGAGCAGGTTGAAGGTGGGTGAGGCTAAGCTGGGACATATGGTAGGTTAGTGCATGCAACACATCTTCCATGCAGAATATTTTCTTCACAAAGACTTCTTTTATTTATTTGAGAGGCAGAGTGACAGAGAGAGGGAGAGACAGACAAAGAGATCTTCCATCCGCTGGTTCATTCCCCATATGGCCACAACAGCCAGGGCTGGGCCAGGCTCAAGCCAGCCTCCTGGAACTCCATCCAGGTCTCCCACATGAGTGGTGGGGGCCCAAGCACTTGGGCCATCCTCTGCTGCTTTCTCACGTGCTTTAACAGGGAGCTGGATGGGAAATGGAGCAGCCGGGACTTGAACTGGGGCTCTGATACAGATGCCAGTGTCACAGGTGGAGGCCCCAACCTGATGCACCACAAGGCCAGCCCCAGACATGGGAAATTTTCAACCTAAGGTGGGTTTACTGGGACCTACCCCCTCGCGGATCAAGGGGCACGTGCATGTTGGTCTTCTGGTCCAGCACCCTACCTTAGCCACTCTCTTCCATGGTCACGTGGTGACCACCATGCCTTGGGTCATCACTAAGGGCCAAGCCCCTGCTCTTCCACCAGTGGCCACCTTATCTTCCAGGATGACTTCCACCTGTGGTCTGCTGCCGTAACTCTGCAGTCTCTGTGGAATCTCCCCTTCACTATCCCCAGTCCAGCCACGCCTCCATCGCGTCCTTAACGCGATGAGTTCCCTTGGTTCATCAAGCGCTTCTGGAAAACATCCTGATTGGGGTGAACTCCATTTTCCCAGGACTGACAGGTGGACTGGTGCTCACTGGTGCAAGCCCATCTGTTCTGGCTGCTTGGTGCCTGGCCGTAACAGCCGGTCTTACTGAATGCTTGGGAGTTCACCAAAGACTATGCACCTGCACCCCGGCAGCAGCTTATGGATGGAAAAGTACCCTCTGAGATGCTCACGGGCCTCACTTTAATTTCAGAACATCGGCTGGGCCCTTGCTGTTTCCAGCCATCAAGTTATGTTGCTTTGTCAGTCCAGCCCCATGTGCCCTGTAACTGTTTCATTACTTCTCTCTTCAACCCCCCCCCCCCCAAGCTCCCTCTCCATTCTTGCTCTTACTCTCCACCTTGCTTCCTGGAAATCCCTAGGAGCGATCAAAAGCAGCCGTCCCATGGTGTGTCCATGGGAGAATTGTTCCGGGCCCTCCGTGGACACCAAAATCCATGGCTGCTCAGGTCCTGTCTGTAGAATGGTGTTGGGTGTCTTGACTGTCTCAGGGCCTTTGCTCATTCTGTCCCCCCCCCACCCAGAGAAACATAAGGCTAACCCCTTGCTTCTTTACTCAGATGTCACCTTCTTCATTAAGGCTTCCTGACCCCCTATTTACAAATGCATGCTGATCCTGGTTTTTGCCTCTAACATGTATTGTCATATAACTTGCATGTCAACAATTATTTGTTTCTTTATTGTTTGTCTTCACTAGAATGTGTACTCTGAGGAACAAGGGTTTCAATCTGGTTAAGGTATTACTAGAATAATGCTTAGGGCCGGTGCTGTGGCGTAGTAGGCTAAGCCTTCCCCTGTGGAGCCAGCATCCCATATGGGCGCTGGTTCTAGTCCTGGCTGCTCTTCTTCCCATCCAGCTCTCTGCTATGGCCTAGGAAAAGCAGTAGAAGATGGCCCAAGTCCTTGGGCCCCTGCACCCACATGGGAGACCTGGAGGAAGCACCTGGCTCCTGGCTTCGGATCAGCTCAACTACGGCCGTTGCAGCTAATTGGGAAGTGAACCAGCGGATGGAAGGCCTCTCTCTCTGTAATTCTGCCTCTCAAGTAAGTAAATAACAATTTTTTTAAAAAAAAGAATAATGCCTGAGATACATAGAGATGCAGTATATTTGCGGAATGATTAAATGAGTGAGTCCAGTAGGAAATGTTATTGAACGTCCTGACATTTCTTTAGGTATAACCCATGGGTTCTTGTATATTACACTTCCATCATTTTCATGGTCTAGTTTGCTGCTATTTGGCTTCAATTCCCTTTTAGAATTAAGAGTTGAGGGAGAGATGGGATGTAAGTGCCCGGTGTTCTTTGCTTATTTGTTTCATTTGGGTTACTTTATTTCCTGTTTTGGTATTCATTGCTTATTTTATTGCATTTTGATCAGAAAATGATGCTTGTCCCTGTTTCATGCCTGGAATGTGTGAATCTCTAGGTTTTCTTTATTCCCTATTAAATGGTCAGTCTCTCTTAATGTGTCATTGGCATTTGAAAAAAAAGTGATTGTGTTATTTCGCTGTTCTAGAATTCTTTTGCCCATTTGCTGCTATGGACTGAAGGTGGTGGAGGTCTCTGCTGCTGCACTTCTATGTTCCTGCACCTCTCCTGGGAGGCTGTGGCTCCTCCTGGGTGAAGGCTGATGCCATGCTCAGCACCATTCCTGGACGCCATCTGTCTGTGGCCCCTGCTTGCTTTCTTGTTCATATCTGCCTGGGATGCCTCTGTTCATCTGTTTTTGTTTTTTATAGATTTCTTTATTTGAAAGGCAGAGTTGGATAGATAGAGAAAGAGAGAGAGAGAGAGATCTTTTATCTGCTGGTTCATTCCCCAAGTGGCCACTGGAGTTGAGCCGACCTGAAGCCAGGAGCCAGGAGCTTCTTCCGGGACTCCCACTTAGGTGCAGGGGCCCAAAGACTTGGGCCGTCTTCTACTGCTTTCCCAGGTGCATTAGCAGGGAGCTGGATTGGAAGTGGAGCAGCCAGGACTCTAACCAGTGCCCGTGTGGGATGCTGGAACCACAGGCAGAGGTTTACCCCACTACGTCACAGCGCCAGCCCCATCTCTGTTCATCCTTTCACCTTCAAACAATTTGCTTCACTTTGGGTATGTTTCAAACGTATAGAACACGGTTTGATTTTATTTTGTGGTCTAATATTTGAGTCTTTTTATATATTAATGTAATCCATTTGTGTAGAAGTATGCAATTATTGTCTCATCTATTTCAGGTTATGCATTCTGCTTTCAATCATTTGGGAAGTTTTATTTTAACTTGATATACATCCTTTAATAATTTGCTGAAGTGGTTAGCTTTTAGTAATAATAAAATATCATTTATTGTATATTATATAAAATTAGATATTTATTATATAAAATGTCATAATTAATTTTTTATTCCTTAAATAAAATGTTCTGACTGCTGATCACAATCAATGGCAGACACTTGTTCTATCCCCGCCCAATGCACTTGGCCCCGCAGCTTACTTTGGCCTATGGGACATCAGCAAGCCTGTGTGACATTGTCTGGGTAAGAGTTTGCGTGTTGGGATCATCCTCTTGGACACCCTCTCTTGGGGCCCTGAGCCTCATGCAAAGAGACCCATCTCCCTGCCGTGAAAACCACTACACAGAGAGAAAGAACGCCTGGGCAGCCCCTTGCCAGGTGAAGAAGCCGTCTTGGCTGTCGCAACCACAGCAGGCACTGTTACCCAGCCCAGCTGAGCCCAGCCCGGATTGCTGAGCCAGGAGACAGCCTCAGCCAATTTAGCTCATTAAATGTTAGGGCTGTTGGATGCATAGTGATAGATAAGTTGGATGCATAGTGATAGATAATTGAGATAGCAGTCTTATAAAAGTAATACTTATAAAATACATAAAGTGTGAAAGATGGAAGTATTTATCAAAATACTTAATGTGAATCACTGAGGCAGCTGCCTAGGAAATTAGTAGGAAAAAAAAAACACAGCCTGAAGAAGGTTGAGCTCACACAGAGGCTTGTAATTCCATCCTGAATGGCTGCAGGTGGTACTCTCGGCTGGCGCGCTGACATCACACGGGGAGACAGAACCAGCGACGGGATGGAGTGTTGAGAAGACAGAACACAGCAGTTGTTGGATGGTGCTTCTGAGTATCAGTGCCAGCAGGGAGTGCAAGGAGCCAGGTGAGCCTGTACCTGGATGGCTTACACAGAGAGAAGGAGAGGCAGAGAGAGATAGAGAGAGGTCTTCCATCTGCTGGCCCATTCCCCAATTGGCCGCAATGGCTGGAGCTATGCCTATCTGAAGCCAGGAGTCAGGAGCTTCTTCCTGGGGCTCCCACATGGGTGCAGGGGCCTAAGGACTTGGGCCATCTTCTACTGCTTTCCCAGGCCATAGCAGAGAGCTGGATTGGAAGAGGAGCAGCCAGGACTAGAACCGGCGCCCATATGGGATGCCAGCACTTCAGGACAGGGAGTTAACCTGCTGCGCCACAGCGCTGACCCCATTACTCCTTCTTTAATTAGTCTTTCTCTAACCCATGTTCAGGAAAGTATTACACACACACATATATATCTACGTGTATGTGTGTGTGTGTGTGTCCAGACAGCAATCACAACTCAGGCATATGTTGGAGTGCCAGTTTGAGTCCCAGCTGCTCCATTTCTGGTCCTGCTTCCTGCTAATGAGCTTAGGGAAGCAGCAGGTGATGGTTGAACTGTTTGTGCCCCTTCCACCCACTTAGAGGACCAGGATGGAGTTCCTGGTTCCTGGTTGTGGAGACCATTTGCGGAGTGAATCAGCAGGTAGAGGATCTTTCTCATCTCTCTCTCACTTGCTGTGGCTCTGCCTTTCGGATAGATACATACTCTTTTGAAGAAGCTCTGTTTTGCATCCAGAATTAGATCTACAGATGTGTGTGTATGGTGTGCAGCAGGGCTCAGTGTTCTTTTGTTTCCCTAAGGAGCTGCAGCTGAGCAAACAATATTTACAAAGACTTCTCTTGTAGGGCTGCATCCCAGGGTGCCTCAGTCCCAAGCAAGTGTCCCTGTCTCCGTAGGTCCGTCTTCTCTTGGCTCTGCATTTGTTCATGCCTTGACTTCCGTTTCTGTTCTTGAGGTTGTTAAACATGCCACCTGCCTCCCGGTTGCCCTCTCGAAACAGGAAAATGCTCCCCGGGGAAAAGCAGCCCCCAGAGCAGGGCCCAGCTGTTGGCTTCCGCATCCTCGTGCAGACCCTGGCTCCGTGGGATTCTCTATTTTGAGTTCTCTGATGCGCTTCACCTGAAGGTTTCGCGTTGTGCTCAGCTTGCGCCGTGTCCTGTACAAGAAGTTGATTTCAAACAAGCTCGGTCATCCTTACTCAAAGCAGAACTTCGGCGATTCAGTTTTAAATACTATTGGCGATGTTTCTGGACAGGGCGAGAGAAAGCAGGAGGGCCATGCAGGGCGTGGTGGGGACTTCAAACAGAGCCCAGCTGGCACCAGCAGGGAGAGGCATCCAGGGCACTGAAGCCCGAGAGGGGGCCTGGACAGGGCAGACAGAGGGAGGGCCTCGGGTGTCTCATGAAGTGGCAGGTGCTTCAAAATTTGTTTAGGCTCAGGTGACATTAGCTGCGATACGCAAATTACTTCAAACTGGCTGGAATGGCAAAAGAGGACTTTTCTCTCATCTTGCACATTCTGGAAGCAGGGTGATTCTAGAGTCGGTTAATTCATTGGCCTGCTAACCTTGCCAAGAATTCTTGTCTCTCTCCATTTTGCTCTGTGCCTTGGGCTGGCTCCCCGTGAGCCAGCCATCACCATGCAGGCATCATGTCCAGCGAACATGAAAGGCGCTGTTCCCTCACTGTCCTCCTCTAGGGGCCCGTTCACAAAGGCCAAGGACAGCCTGCCCCAGACAACACTCCCCGTGTCTCCAGGCAGAATGCCTCGCCTGACCATGCCCAGTCCAGCCACTGTGTGGGGGGAGTGGATCCATGCATTGTCTTTGACCCCCAGGATGAATCCTTCGAATGGAGCTGTGCCCGCTAGTATCTCCTCCAAAAAGCTGCTGTGTGCTCCTGAGGAGTCAGGGGTGAGGACAGAATAACACTGTCTCATGTAGAAGAACCAGCCGCAGCCCGGGTTTGGCCCAGGCTGTAATCCTACTGTGCCAATCCCGTTCTCACTGAGTCCATAGTACTCTTTGCCATGAGAGAAGGAGCTTGGTAAGATGAATTGTTCTTTCATTTTCTTTCACGTTCTGATGTAAATACTTATTAATGAAGGCTGGTAATTGCCGTTTTTAGTAAACACAAACATTCCAGTTTAATCTTTTTCTAATTGGCTGACTATTGGGAGACACAGTCTCAATTCTTTCCCTCCCTGTGAGGCATCTGGCCTTTTTTTAGAAAAAAGTAATTAATCTTTAATGAATTTAAAATTAACTTTCAATAAGTTAGCCCTGACATAATTGATTAATTATTATTTTGGCAAATACGAATTGTGCATATTGATGGGCTACAATGGAATGTTTTAATCTGTGTATACATTGCAAAAGGATTAAATCAAGCTAATTAGCATATCTGTCACCTCACCAACCTAACAGCCTGTGTGTGTGTGTGTGTGTGTGTGTGTGTGCTGAGAGTGTTAAAAAATCTGGGCTTTCAGCATCTGGTCTTTTGAGTCTGATTTGCTGCCTAAGTTCCTGCACCGGAAATTGCTGATGGGGTCCATGCGAGTGACTCAGCCGCTGACGGTTCTCTCTGTTCCCATTTGTACAATCTCTGATGAGCACGTGCGCTTCTCGGTCTGTTGCCTGCTATCTCCATATCCGCCTGGTATTGCAGTTATCACCGCTACTGTCCACGCAATTCTTAAGGTCTCCCAGGCTTGCCAGACAGATGTCAGCTAAGCAGGCCTACGAGGCTGCTGAACCGTTGCACGGAGAGTCGTTGTGTTCGAGCCTGAGACAACCCACTCCTCCCAGAGCCCCCGGTATTTAAATCTAAGCTGGAGGGGGAGGGGTTGCTCAATGAGAAACACCCTCTGTGTCACTGACTGCAGACACATGCCCCCTGTGATTGGAGATACAGGCCCGCTGCCTAAGCCCAGATGATGAGACACAGGGGAAGGGCTTAGCGATCAGCAGCTTGGCGAAGAAGGGAAAGGTGACTGCCATTTGCTGGGAGTGCCCTGTGCACCCAGAGTTGCTCTCAGGCTGAGCAGTGAGTTTGGGGACAGAAAAGCTGTGCCCACGTCTCTTTGTGAGCATGAGGAACTTGGGAAAGCGCTGGATTTCCTCTGAGTTGCCCTTTCCTGTAAAGTGTGAGTTTGCAATCAATGGAGGAATCTGTGCCTTGGCCAGCGTGGCCCTTCAGCGCCTCCCATTGAGAGGTAGCGTCTATTTCCCAGCCGGGAGCTGGACTGTGTGTGGCTGGGCATGGACAGCATCACGCACGGGAGGTGATGGGCCCATTCCCGTCAGTTCTCCAGGGGCTGTCCGCCTTGCTGAGTCCTGCTCTTTGCCTCTGCCTACAACAAGCCTAGGCTGTTCTGCAGCAAGAGAGGGGGTACCTAGAGGAGAGGTGACCCATCCAGTAGAGAGCGAATCATGCCATTGGCACACACCACTGTCAGTTGACCTCTGGTTTCCAGGGAAACAGGGCAAGAGCCAACTCAGCAGAAACCACATCGCCTCCCAGCTGGACCCAGCCTAAGTGGCCAACCAGCTAGATCATAGCTACACAGGTGACTGTTTGAAGCTAGCAAATTTGGGGATGGTCCTCTAGGGAAAACTAGCTCTTTGGGGGGATGTTGATTCTTGTTCTAACCCACAGAGTCAGAGCATCAAATGAGGCCGTGTGTGAGCACACTTTTGAGTTCTAAGTAGCATATAGATCTGGGGGACCCTCAATATCCTTGGGCTCTGCACACATGGACTCAACCAATTGCAGACTGAAGATATTCGAGAGGTGGACATTTGTTAACAGCAGTTAGGATGGCACTGGGGACGCCTGGGTCCTCCATCAGAGGCCTGGATTTGAGTTCTCACTCTGCTATGGGTCAGAAGCTCAGGCTGTCTCATCTCTGCTCAACAATGCCTGGGGTCCCACCTACGGTGGTGTAAACTGGGTCTCTCTCTCTCTCTCTCTCTCTCTCTCTCTCTTCACAATCTTTCTGTTGGTCTGGCTTGGGCTCTGCACAGTATGGCCATCTCAGCCATATCCATCAATGCTGGAGGCTCCACAGTGGCCATTCTAAGAGGTCTTGGTGGAAGCTGCAAGCTTTCTTAAGATATGGACCCTGAAAGTCCCAGAGCATTGTTTCCGTCATGATCTATGGGCTAAGCAATTCTGGAAGGTGAGTAACTGGATTCTGCCTGCAGGGGAGAATAATAGAGAATATCTGGTCATATTTCTATTTGCAAGGCAGAGAGACAGAGTAAGAGACAGATATGGAGAGAATGCCTATCTGTTGGTTCACTCACCCCCAGGATGCGGAGGGGGGAGAGAGCTGAATCTGGGAGCTGGGAACTCAATCCAGGTCTCCCACACAGGTGGCAGGAACCTAATTACTTGAGCCATCACCACTGCCTCACAGAGGTCTGTGTTAGCAGAAATCCAGAGTCAGGGGCTGGAGCTGGGATTCGAACCCAGGTCTCCAGTGTGGGCTATAGGCATCTTGATGGGCATCTTAATGGCTAGGCCAGTTGCCCACCCTGATCAGGTTTAATCTGCCACCATCCATCTGAAGCGAGATAGATAGTTCTCTGTGTGTCCTGAAGACATCTCACCTCCAGCCAGCTCTGGCCCCTTGCCTGGAGATTCTCCCGAGTGTCTGAAGAATTTGCTCCATGCATGTGCTGGGCAACTTGGAAGTGCCAGCTACTTAACTCCCCCAGGGCAACCGTAGTTAAGAAACAGGAGTGAGCAGACCACCCCCATGGTAGGATGGTTCTGGAGCACAACGGGGTCACACTGGAGGCCCCCACGGACTGGGCCCAGTTGTCCTGGCGGCAACCTGCTCTTATGGCCCCCACTGTCCCTGTCTCACATCCCCTGTCCCTTGTCCAGGCTTCCCAGATCTCCACCCCGGTCCGCTACTTGCTTTGCCCTGGCATCTGCTTTTGGGGACTCCTAACATTAAGAAGACTTGGGCTGGGCCTTTAGAGAAGGCACATGTTGAATGTTCAGCAAGTGCTCTCAGTCATCACTACTGTTGCCTTCCGGAGGAGCTCCTGGCTCCTGGCTTCGGATCTGCCCAGCTCTGGCTGTTGCGGCCAACTGGGGAGTGACCCTGCAGATGGAAGACTCTCTCTCTGCCTCTGCCTCTCTGTAACTGTCTTTCAAATAAATAAATCTTTAAATAAATAAGAAAGATGCACTGTGGGTTCTGGGTCACTCAGGCACTGCGGGTGGAGACAGCAGCTCTCAGAGCACAGGGATGGCACAGAGGGGGCAGAAGTAGAACTGATGTCCACCAGGGTGGCCCTTTGGAATTTGCACTGGTGCCTAGAATTCCGGACAGCGCCCCAGAGTTGGAACTGTGAGGCGGGGTCAATGTTTTGATTTGGCAAGTCCAGACCCGAGCTTGTGCATATCTGTTTCCTTTCATAATTATTACTGGCAATAATTTTGTCTTACAGAGCCCCTGAGAGTCGCAAGCATACACCCTGCACATCAAATACGCCAGGTTGGTCTGCTACCTCTGAGCACAAACAAGGGAGGACTACGGGCCCCTTTGCTTCCTGTTCACATGCTGTTGTCCCAAGCTTGCCCCAAGCCTGTAGATGTAATAGATCACACACTCTGTTGCTCTTTGGTTGTTGGGTTGTAGCTGTCTCTTGGGTGTCATGAAATCAGCAACACAATATATCTTTTTTTTTAGATTTATTTTATTTATTTGAAAGGCAGTACAGAGAGGAAGAGGGAGAGGGGGAGAGAGAGAGAGAGAGAGAGAGAGAGAGAGAGAGAGAGAGATCTTCCATCTGATGGTTCACTCCCCAGATGGCCACAACAGCTGGAGCTGTGCCAATCTGAAGCCAGGAGCCAGGAACTTCTTCCAGGTCTCCCACGTGGGTGCAGGGTCTCAAGGACCTGGGCCATCTTTCACTGCTTTTCCAGGCCATAGCAGAGAGCTGGATCAGAAGTGGAGCAGCCAGGACTCGAACCGGTGCCCATATGGGATGCTGGCACTGCAGGCAGCGGCTTTACCTGCTACACCACAGGGCCGGCCCCAACAAAACACATCTTTATCAAAAGCATGGATGCTGGCCTAGACCCATGGGAAAGGCACTGCCCACTGGCACGTTCTGCCCTGTGGTTATAGAATCTTCTGAGAATGACTGCTTGAATGCCTCTGGCCTGGTTTCTCAAGGACCCTGGCTTTCCTCTCTGTGCTGGAAGCTGGTGCTCCCCACAAAAATACTCCACAGATGCTTCAAGGCACCCACACCACTACAAGGACAGAGCGCTCTCTGGCTCGCCCCCACCTAAGGTCCACTGCCATCCTGGGCCATCCTGGCCAGTGACTGGCTGCAGAGCTGCACAGGAGGCCAGCCCTGTTGCCTCTGTTAGGGACAAGCCTAAAGTACTCCCCAGCTGAGCCCTCCCATGGGCTGGTGTGTGGTCCAAATTCTCTTATGCTCCCCTGTCCTACGTCCTTCCCTGCTCAGGGGCTGATCCTGAGAGCACCCCCTGATGCATTGCCTGTGTACCCCATCTCCCCAGACCCCCACCTTGCATGAGTCCTGTTCTCTGGCTTATCTTCTTTCCCAAATGCACATGCAGGACCCCATCCTGGTCCCATGGCAATCAGGGCTATGCACCAAACATTTGGCCCTCAATCGAGGCTGTAACTCTGGCCATTGCCACTGATATAGGACCCCTGGGTGTTTCCCCCTGTATGGTATGCTATTCTGTATGGTATGGTAGCTTCAAATTTGTGGAAAGAGGGAAAGTAGCAGAACACCTTGTGGGGATTGCTCTTTTCATGCAGACTCCAGGCTTCCCAGAACAGGGGACACCCAGCAGCATCTGGCACGTGAAGTAGAAGACTCAGAGCTCCTTCTAGAATGTTCTGAAAAGGACAATGGGGTCAGCAGACAGACATGGAGACAGATACACAGGGCAGCCTTCTTCTGGGGTCCCACGGGGAGGTTGTAGCATCTCAGAGCCATGGAAACAGAAGGATTCCTGGCCTGCGAAGGCTTCTGAGTGGTAATCAGGATTTGTTATAATTGTTGTTCGTTCAGTTCATACAAAACTGACCTCTTCTGAGGAAGAGAGTCAACTGAGCTCTCAGAAGCTCTTAAAAGAAAAACCTTCCCCAGATCAAAGCGGACAAACCAATTCAAAACTTCCACTTCCTCATTTCTCTGCTGAATCTCAAGTGCACTTAGGAAACAAAAATCCACACTGAGACACACAGGCCTATTTTAAAAACAACAGGTATTTTTACATGGGTGTCTTGGCCTATTCTGGACAGAAACTGGATCACACATCCAGCAGGCTTTCTCCCCACCTGGTGTTTGCTGTGCACCGTGGTTGGGGAAGAGCGGCCTGGGGTCTAACTGAAAACACATTTTCCTTTCTTTCGTGTGATTGATACAATGCCATGGATTTATAGCATCTGCTTTCATCTTACACACGGAGGCCAAGACTGGAGCTTAGCCTGGTCTTTTCTGGAAACGGTTCCTTTGAAATTAGCAGGCCCACTTAACCAAAAGGAGCATAACTCTGTCTTCCCGTGCGACTTGCATCATCATTTTTCATTGTAGATTTCTTTTTCAAGACTGTACCTGTCCCCCTTGATGGTCTGTGTGTCTGTCTGCTGTGGAGGCCCTTTTATTTCTAGAACATTCCAAAGCAAATTTTTAGGAAGGGCTTTTACAGATGCCTGAATCTGGACATACCCCGCCATGGACCCATGGACAATGTGGCTATAATGCAGGAGATGTCTGTGTGGGTCGCCCAGGTTGTTAACTAGTGGACGAGGCTTTGAGGTGTGGGCTGCAAGGAACCTGCATCCATACACACCAGGCTCCATCACCCTGGGGGCGGCAAGAGGGAACTGCCCAGGTCCGAGGGCTGAAGGTCACCTCTGCCTCCGTTTACACAATGTGCTTGCATAGTTGACAACATTTACCAGCTCCAAAAGAGCCGGAAATCACAGATCTACAGGAAGCCCTGCTTTTGCAAATAGGAAAACTGGGCGCAGAGGATCGTGGCTGATCAGGGGTTCCCACACAGAAAGAGAAGTCGACAGGTAGGGAGCTACAGACACCCGTGCAGAGGGACACTGTGAATACGTGGCATTGGAGCCCAACAAGAAGCGCACAGCAGGTGAACACTGGAAAGCGGCTGGGATTACTGTGTTCAAGTACAGAGACTACAACCCAGCCACGAAACAAGAAGCTCCTGCAAAAAGAAACAGCAGAACCCTGAAATTTACAAGAAAACCTCCAAGATGGGCTCAATAGCTAAACTGGGATGAATGAAAGACAAGTCAGCCAGAGGTTCCTAAACATAAAGAGATCAATGGAAGAGAAAGCCGATACCTGAGGGCACCACTGGGAGTTTCCTTCTGTGACTACTGGGAATGTCAGGAAAAAAAAGAGAAATTCAAGGGACGGAAATAATCAAATAATGACTGAGGAAAATCGCTCAGAACGTTGTCATTCAAAAGTTGGGCAAGTGTCTGGGGCCAGCACTGTGGCATAGCAGTTAAAGCCGCAGCCTGCAGTGCTGGCATCCCATATGGGCGCTGGTTTGAGTCCTGGCTGCTCCACTTCTGATCCAGTTCTCTGCTATGGCCTGGGAAAGCAGCAGAAGATGGCCCAAGTCCTTGGGCTCCTGCACCCACGTGGGAGGCCCAGAAGAAACTCCTGGCTCTTGGCTTCGGATCAGCGCAGCTCCGGCCATTGCGGCCATTTGGGGAGTGAACCATCAGATGGAAGATCTCTCTCTCTCTCTCTCTCTCTCTCTCTCTCTCTCTTGTCTCTGCCTCTCTCCGTCTGTAACTCTGCTTCTCAAATAAGTCAATCTTTTTTGAAAAAAAGCCACAAGGCGCCATGTCCCACACTGGAGTGCCTGGTTTTGAACCCTGGTTCTGCTCCTGATTCCTGTTTCTTGCTAGTTCATATCCTGGGGCAGCCAGGATGGCTCAGACAGTTGGGTCCCAGCCACTCCTCTGGGAGACCTAGACTGAGTCCTTGGCTCCAGGTATGGCCCGGCCCAGCACTGTGTTGCAAGAATCTGGGTAATAAACCCGTGGATGGGAGCTCTCTATCTCCCCGCCTGTCAAATAAAAGAAAAAAAAAAGAAAAAGAACAATGGCCATTTTATGCAGTCATCACACAGGCAGCCCCAGGCTGGAAGGATGTCATGTAGGAGGGACTGTGAGAGCCTAGGGATGTGCAAGAGAGGAGGACAGGGTGGAAACGGGGAAACACGTATGGGGACAGGGCGTGGGCTGACACAGCAGTGGAGGGAGGACCTGCTGGGACAGTGTGGGCCTGAGCATGAACCGTGTTGAGACTCAGCAGCCGGTCCCGGCTTGCAGTGTGAGGAGCCGGCTGGGACCCCAGGCACGGGCGACACAGTGAGCACGAACAGGTCCTCTGTGCTGTCAGGATCCTGCGCCTGCACACTCTCTGGCAATGCAATGGGCAAGTGAGATCTGCTACAGCTTCCGGGACTCTTCTGTCGCCTCTGAGCAGAAAGTGCTGACGCAAGCCCGTGGCCTAGGCTTTCATGGTCCTGAGCGGTGACAGGCTATAGCCTAAAGGAGGGAGGGGGCAATCTTGGCCCAAACACACTGCGTGGTTGATGCACCTTGCACAGTCTGTGCTGGGCTGGAGCTAAGAAGCCGCTGGGTTGGCTGCAAAGCATGGAGCTGAACCCTAGAATGGTTTTGTCCTCTGCAGCAAGCACATGGCTGGTGCAGATCCTCTGAGCTTTGTGGGGCCCAAGGCAGGGCCCAGAATGGGGCCATGAACATGCCTCCTTTAACTCTGCCTCTGCCCACTGCATCTCCCTCCTCTCTGCCTAGTCCTCTACTGTAGCCATCAGGCTGCAATGGTTCCATGCCTGGAGCAAGGTGCACACGCACGCAGCCCAGGCTTCCCAGGATGGCTCGCTGAAGGGCTCTCCATCGCATGGGCCCCAAGTCCCTGCACAGGGCCGTGTGACTGTAGAGCATTGACTGGAACCCCAGGCTGGGCCTGGCCAGGGAGCTTGGTGCACAGTCCAGGGATGCAGTGGAACAGAAGTTCTGCAGGCGCTGGGGTCCCTGGGATAGCCTTCAACAAGTAGGGGAGCTCATTAACACCTGTTGACTCTGAAAGTCTGGACTTGGAGATTTTCTTGTGTGTGTGACATTTTCGCAGTCACAGAGAGAGGTATCAGGTGGGAATCATCTGCCCCAGTCATCCTGTCACCCCCGCTTGTGTTATTCTAAGGCAGGTCCCTCTCCTTGGCAGACGCACAGAGTGGGCACGGAGCCAGCTGTTCTTCTGCAATGACTTGGCACATGGATGTCTCAGAGGCATTTTAAGTCAACACCGCCGGCTCCCTTGGTGGCCCTGCATGGGTGTCCCTTTTCCTTGAGGCTGTTTGTCCTTGGGAAGTTCCACTGTGCTAGCCGAGCCTGACCTCCAGGTGCTCAGGTGGCTCTGCTTTCGTCCCCAGCGTGGGCTGCATGGACTCTCTGTGCACCTTCTGTTTCCCTGGGCAGCAGGAGGAGTCAGGAGATAGTTCACCAAACATGGGTGCAGGCACTGGCTTCCACCTTGGGTTTCAGCTTTGAAGCCCTCCCGGAGGCAACCATCTAGAGAGGAGGAGGCTGTGTGACAGCTGGTTACACAGCCCCACAGGGAACCACGCCCGTGTAGTGACCATGCCGTGGACGAGACACAGAGAGCACAGCGTGACCCAGCTGTGGCCTCCCCACAGGTCAGGGGCTCAGGTCACCATGTCACCAATGCTCACTGTCACCTACCTGGGGACCGTTGGTCCTGTCGGGCCAGTGTTCTCCTGAAGAGCCCACAGAGCTCTGTCAAGTAAGATCCTGGGGCTTGTGCACACCATGGAGGAACAAACAAGAGCTGGGAGGAGTCATTGCTGATGGAGCTGGAATGATGTGGAAAATGCACAGAAAGCCAGCCACACCAGCATCATCCCAGTCCTCGTCCTCGCATGCAGAGGAGGAAAACCAGACCTCGGACCCAGCCCAAGCAGAGGGCGCACTCTCCCTTCCTCTGCCTTCTCTTCTATTCAGGCCCTCGATGGAGTCGAGGATGCCCACTCGTGCTGGTGAGCGTGGTCTTTTTCACTCAGCCCCCAATTCAAAAGCTAATCTCCCCCAGAAGCAGCCTCCGGAACACACCCAGATGCAATGGTGTTCCGGGGAGCTGGGTGATCTTCCCTCCCCCCGTCAAGCGGATCCAGAGAGGAAAGCATCGCAAGTCCACCCCTTGTCAACTCGACACCCACATCCAGCTCCTCCAACCGTACTCAGTGTCAAATAGAGACCACACGGAGGGCGTAGCGGGACACAGCTATCTTGCAGAAACTGAGACTCACGAATCCTTTCCCCATAAGAGAAAGCAAAGTTCTTGCGTTGTGCTTCTACTGCCTGGATACCCCATGAGTTAAATATGATGATGTAAAATGAATACCTAAATATTGATTTAAAGCCAACCTATTGTGTGTTACCTGGGGAACAAGAGAGGAGAGAAAACAAAGCTATATTTTCTTACCCTCAAATGTATTTTTTTTTAAAAAAAGATTTTATTTAGTATTTACTTGAGAGGCAGAGTTACAGAGAGAGGGAGAGACACACAGAGAGAGGGAGGTCTTCTATCTGCTGATTCACTCCCCAAATGGCTGCAATGGCCAGAGCTGTGCTGATCCAAAGCCAGGAGCCAGGAGCCAGGAGCTTCTTCCAGGTCTCCCACATGAATGCAGAGAGCTGGATCAGAAGCGGAGCAGTCAGGACTCAAACCATCACACATATGGGATACTGGCACTGTAGGCAGTGGCTTTCCTCACTATACTACAGCGCCGGCCCCTCAAATGCATTCTTATCCAAACAGGGAGGCAATGCTCACACTTATAGCCCTCTTCTCTGTAAGTGGTCACGTGGTAGTAGCTGGTATTCGTAATGATCTTCCTCCCCCTCCCAGCCTGTGTTACCTGTGCCTCGGCAAGCCCCCGGGTGGATCTGGTCTTTAGCCGGTGGGGAGATGCAGAGTGTCTGGGTCATTCTTAGACCCGCCTGACTTGAGCCGCTGTGGTGCCCTGGGTCACAGGGCATGGGGACACTCCAAGGGGCCCCGTGTCTCCCAGATCTGACCTCCATCATACAGCACGCATCTCATCTCCCTTTGGTAGTCAGAACCAACCCCCTACAACCGCCCCAGCCAGCGCTGGAACTCTCAGCCTGTTGACTCAGAGGCAAACAGCTGCCATGTAACCTCTCGCTGGGTGGGGCGGAGCTCACGGGATCCTGATTGGGTCCCCTGTGTGCCGGCAGAAGCCCTCCTCCCTCTGGAGCTGAGACTTCCAGGGCTGCAGAGATTAAAGTCACAGACACAGGGAGCAAGAATGCTGCTAGCGGGTCACCAGGGTGGAGCCGGTGGGTGGAGCCACGCCCACTTCAGTGCTTCCATTCCCGGACCTGTGTGGGCAAGGGCGTCGTGTCCTGCATGCCAATTCCGAGCATAGACAGCTTCCTTCCCGTGCCTGGACCGGGATGGGCAATTTCGCAGGAGGGCTGGTTATCTGCAATGCTGAACGAAACGTTTGGCTTCACAGTGATGTGCTGTGTGCATCCCGACCTGGGTTTGCACCTGAGCTGCAGCCGTATCGTCGGTTCACTGAAAGGCAGCAGAAGTGTAGCTCTATAGAAGTGTCACCTGTCACTCCTTTTCACATCCCTCACGCATTTTCGTGGACGCATCAAGGACGTGGCTCCCCCTGGCCTTGGCTTTCTGACTGGAAGCCGAGGAAACGGTTGAGTTGCTCTTGTGTCATTTTCCCCACTGCGGCCGGCACCGCCCCCCGCCCACCCCCACCCCCCCGCAGGTGCCGGAAGCCCTAAGCTCTGAGCAAGTGCTTACGGGGTCCACGGTCTCCATCCGCATCGCCCTTAGTCCTCCTCAGACTTTTTTTGGATTTAGTTTTCTGACCTAGAAAGTAGAGGTTGCACTGGACCTGGGGCCGATTCTGCTGCCATACCTGGGCCCCGCATGCGTCATGGGAGAATTAATTCTCTGCGCCAACCACACGGAGCCTGTGACACATCAGCCTCCTGCTCTGTGTTCTCCTGGCCCGGCCATCAGGTCCGGGCTGCTCAAGCTCCTGTTGAGACGCCAGTTTTAATAGCGCATCCAGGAAGTCTCTTTTTCCTAATAAGCATCTCCGGTTCTTGTCTGGGTGCCGGCTGCCACCTAGTGGTCTCTTGGAGAGTAGCACTGAGGAGCTGAGCCTTTGCATCTTTGGGTTCCAGCCTGCGGTGGGAGAGGCGCTCTGCAGAGACCCGTACCCCGCCCCCACCCCGAGTGTCAGGGGTTTGGTGTCACGGTCACTTCTCCTTCCTTCCGCCGTCTGATCCTCCCGCTTCCCTGTTCCTGGTGATGGCTTCCTTTAAAGACTGCTCACTGCAAAGAGAGCCCCGGGCCGCAGCGGGCAGCATCTCCCACTGCTATATGCTCCGGAAACCCCTCTGAGGGAGGCCTTTCGCACTCCGCCCCTGGCGGGGGTCCGCTGTTGAGGTCCGGAGGATAGGGTCCCTCGTCTTGTCTCAGGGTCGCCAGAACAAGCTGGGCGTGGAGGTCCAGGCTGGACCCGGGAGCTCCCTCCAGGTTGGAAGCCGGGGCCGTGGCAGCCGCTGGTCTCTGTAGCAGGCTGCTTTGGCTGAGCACTCGCTTGGATTTCCTGCCGCCACGTGATGGATTCAGAACCCCCAGTGTGTGCCGCGCGGCTATCACCAGAGCCTTCCGGGTGTTTCTGGACCTGGCTGCGTGGGCTGACGGACAGGCACTGGGGGCCCTGCCTGACTCCCCCGGTGCTTTCTCTCCAGTCGGACCCCCCCACCCTTGCACCTGCACCTGTCCCCATTAGTGCGGATTTGACAGCAAAATCAGGGCTGGGGGCAGAGGGTCTTCCCCCAGGGTTCTGCAAAAGCTGTGTGGCAATGGAGGCCATGGCCAATGCCATGGCTGTGGGCAGGCTGAGGGTGGGGGTGGGCGAGGAGCTCCCACCTCCTCCTCCCAGGTGACTTCTAGAATCTACCCCAGCCCTGCCCCCGCCCCATGTCCCCTGCAGTCCCAGCCACAGAGCCAGTGGCCATGAAGGGTGCATCTGTGCTGTACAACTGAGCCATCAAGAGGTCAAAGGCAGGCGGCTTAGGTGGCTCCACTTCCCTGGCTGCCCAAGGGCCCCAGGACACACACAAGGGTTTGGGCTTTCTTGGAGCAAAGGGGTGAGGTGGCTTCCTCCAGACCCACGTAGTAAAAAGTCCTGAGCGAAACACGCCATCAAAATGCATGCATGTGCAGGGATCAAACCACGTCTCAGGTGGGCGGAGTCGCAGAGCCTCCCGGTTGGGGGTTCCTCACACTGTTCCACACTCAGCTGTTCCAAACACCACCGGGCATGAGGAAACCATAGCCGACCAGCAGGAAATGCTGACATGGGATGATCACGCCTGGACTTCTCCCCCAGTGCTGCAGTGACCCGGGCCCCGGCTGCTCGTGTGGCAGGGACAAGGCAGATGAGGGACGTGAGGGTGGCCAGATAAGGTTGTCCCAGGTGGCCTGATACACATATACCTGGACTCACCTAGACATATCTGGATATAGCTGGACACACTTGGACAGCCCCATCTCCATCAGGGGCGCCCAGCCCCACCCTCCCCTCCCCCAGGGAGCCAGACCATGGAGTTCGGACTCCCTACTGGATGAATTCAGGACCCTGCAGGCCCTGGGGCACCCCGGGACAGCTTGGGCTCAGCAGGGGGGGTCTGACTCATGACTGCAGGTGAGAGGTCTTATAGCTGAAGGCACTCTGGGGGTGGGACACAGGGGGGGCTGGGCTCACCTGCTTCTTCCAGGAACAGGTGCACCTAAGACCACAGCCCCTGGCAGCCACGGCCTCCCCACTCTGGTGTCCCGGTGCTGGTGCATTCACATACGTCTGTCTCTCTCCCTCTAAGTGCTCCCAGCCTGGATCAGGGTGAGACCCTGGGAACTGGCGGCAGCTGCTCTCACTGGGACCCTGGGGCGTCTCCCTCCCGTAGACTGTGGGTCTCATTCGATCACGTGAGGGCCTTAGAAATCCACAGCCCAGACTGGGCAGCCACTTCTCAGGCCTTGGGCTCCTGTCCTGCAGGTGGCGTTGCATCAGCCCCGCCCCAGAGCAGCGAGAATGCAGAGTCTCGGGCTCACCTGGGGCTCCTGGAAGCAGACACTGCTTTGCAACAGGATCTCTGTGATGAGGGTGGGCTTGTCGTGCACTGGTTAAGCGGCCACCAGCAACACCTCACCCCATGTCGGAGCACTGGTGCTTTGGCTTGGACTCGGAAGTGGGGCTGGGTGCCCTTAGCCGCGTGGGGACAGATCTCCAGGGCTCCGGGGGGTGGTTGTAGGGGAGACGCTGCAGGCTGCCGCCACCTTGAGTGTTGCTCATTGCTGGGCATCCCAAAGGCACACTACAGCATCCTGCCGTGTGGCTCCTCTCCCAGGTAAGGCCTGGCCTCCACCGTGAGCCTGAGATCTGTGGAGACTCATCCCAGGCTCACTGTGGCTCCCTGGTGCTCTTCCCATGCCCGGCCCGACACCACGGCCCCCACTTGCCCGACTCTGCAGACAGAAGAGTGAGGGATGTGGACGATTCCCATCCTGAGAGCCAGCACGGTTGCTGGTGACATTGACCACTCCGTGCTAGAGGGCGCCTAAGATTTCTGTTCGTCCACAGAACGCTGGACTCAAAATTACAAAATGCAATGAGGTTTAACAGCAAAAACCACTGAGCCAGTTTTTTCTATCAGCCAGGAGGCTCCAGCGCCCTCAATATGTGGCCAGTATACAGTGTCTAGGGCACCCTAGAGGACTGGAAAGGAAAACCCCAACCTGTCAAAACTCATGTCTGGGTCACACCTTCCACTTTCTGAATCTGGCCCCAAGGGTTCCAAGTCCCCGGTGTCCAAACTCTGACGACCAGGAGGCAGGGCAGTGATGGGCACACCAAAGCAGTGCTTGCAGCTCCACCTGGTGCGATTCTGGAGATGGCTAGTGCCCCGCCCGCTGGCCAGTTACACCAGGCTCTGGGGCGGGGTGGGGGAGGGGATCCTGGGCACCCATTTCCAGGCTCCTGCTGAAGCTATTGAACAGTCAGGTGGCAGAAAGAGGATGTTAGATAGAGGCATCTGGGTGAGACTTTTTTTTAAAAGATTTGTTTATTTATTGAAATACAGAGTTACAGGGAGGGAGAGGCCGAGAGAGGAGAGAGGAGAGAGGGGAGAGGGGAGAGGGGAGAGGGGAGAGGGGAGAGAGAGAGAGAGAGAGAGAGAGAGAAAGAGAGAGAGGTATTCCATCTGCTGGTTCACTCCCCAAATAGCTGCAATAGCCGGAGCTGAGCTGATCTGATGCCTGGAGCCAGGAGCTTCCTCTGGGTCTCTCATACAGGTGCAGTGGTTCAAGCACTCGGACCATCTTCTACTGCTTTTTCAGGCCATAGCAGAGAGCTGGACTGGAAATGGAGTAGCCGGGACTCAAACCAGTGCCCATAAGGGAAGCCAGCCTGCAGGCAGCAATCTATCTGAAAGGTTTTGCAAGCTGTAAAATATTATGCATATGGAAATTCCATCCCAGCATGCTCAAAAATCACACACATGCATCTAGGCTACACATAGGCATTTTGCACACATAGGCATTGGACATTGCCTTGGACATTCACAGGTTGTGAGGTTTTTATTGTCAGGGCCTTTGCATGCTCAGGGGCTGGAGGAGCAGCCGGCGGGAGGCTGGAAGGCATCACCTTGCATTCTGAGAGCTGTGAGCCCTCACCTGGGTGCTGTGCCAGGGCTGAGAACGGGGATCACTGTCAGTGTCCAGGAGGAGTCCTCCTAGGAGTTTCAGGGTGAGAGGGGCCGCGGCTCTCCTAGAATCTCCAGCTCATCACCAACTGAAAGTCGTTTGCTGTGTGTGCAGCTGATGCAGCTGATTTGCCTGCTCCCATAACAATCCGCCCATTTCTGGCACAGCCACTTTAGCAGAGTGACTTTCTAGGTAAGCACTGGCCCCTGCGGGTCCTTCCCGGCTCCATGTGCCCTAAGGCTGAGGTCCATCTGCTCCTGGACCAGAGTGGGAAAGCAGTGGCATAGGCTCTGTCTGCCTCGGCGGGTTACAGAAACCTGGGACGTCATCGGACGCAAACCGTGGCAAGGAAGCAGGACCCAGCTCTTGCTGTGGGTGTCCATGAATGAGCAGGCGCTGTTTACGGAGCATCTACATTTCTCACTGATTGCTCTGCAACATGATGACAGCCGTGGAGAACTGAGTCATTGAGGACCTCAAAGACTGACAGCTTTCAAGGCTCTGACTCATGGCTTTGCTACAATGATGCTCAGCAGGAAAAAAAAAATAGCTCCTGGAAATGTGGCCGGCTGAGTGGTGTGCGGGCTGGGAGCATCCCTCGCTTGCCTGCAGCCAAGGCCAGGGGACAGAGTTCAGGAAAATGGGAGGGAAAGAGGACGGCAGCTATGAGCATCCCTGTATCTTAGGGGGTGCTTCCCGCACTGGGCGGGGGCTCTGGGAAAGTGTTCCTTCTTCCTGGAGGTTACGTTTGCAAAACTATAAGACATGAATCATCCAGTTATGTTACCCCCCAAGTAGATTTCCTTTGTGCTGCATCCAACTACTCTTTTCTTTGCCTTTGAAGGCAACGCTGATTGTATGTGGGGTGTGTGTGTGCGTGTGTGTGTATTTGTGTGTGTGCATGTGTGTGTGTGTGGAAGAGAAGGGGGGATGCACTTATGTGTGAACACTAATCTCAACAACACGGAGGACGGCTCCCTTGGTCGACGATGTCACTGGCAGTGAGCGGCTTGCCTTGGTTCCTTTTCACTGATGGAATAATGAGTTACAGTTCAAAGAGACCAAAGTAAGGATAGTGAAAGTTTAATGAACTACATTCCAAGGGAGGAACGGGCCAGGTGAGAGAGCACCAAAGAAAAGCCATAAAGTGCTTCCTTTTAATGAAAAAGTGAAAGTGCAATAAGATACGTTGCGAGGGAGACCACATCCACGTAACTAATATTAGTCATCATGTGGCTGATCTCCTGCTGTGTCTAATTTATAAATTTAGCTTCACCCTATATATGTGTATACAGGAAAAATTGTAAACCTAGGCTTCTGGAATCCACCTGGGGGCAAACATCCCCCAAGCAGATTTCCTTAGACACTGCAGAGCGCCATCTGCTGGCCACAGAGCAGAACTGCTGGCAGCAGGTCGCTGAAGTCTGGGTTGCCTCGGCGGACGTTTTTAAGAGTAAAGCCACCGTGCCCAGCACTGCATGTATCAGCCTTGGCACCTCCCCTCTGCAGCTGTGGAGGCCAGGCTCAGTATGACTTGCCCAAGGTCAGTGCCGGAGACACAGTACCTGTGTCTATTCCAGTTCCATGCTTCTGTCATGATCCATTCATTTGCGAGCGGACCCTACAGCCCAGCAGGTAGCTGTAGTCTGTCTCGGGGCTCACCGAGGGTCTCAGGCCAGGTGCCCCCTCGTCTCCTGCAGACCCCCAGGTGGGCTGCAGCAGATAGGACCCTGGAAGACTGGGAGGGAAGCTTGTGGCTGCAGGGTTTTCCGGGGCTTGACCAGAGAGGGTGGACAGAAGACAAACACACACACAGACACAGGGTATGTCCATGGGAGGACAACTGGCCTGTGCAGATTTTTAAGAAATGATTTGGAGTAAGCTCCTTGGGTGTGGTGTGGGTGTGTGCATATGTGGTGTGTTTGTATAATCTGTATATGTATCCCATACTGTGTGTGTGCAGTATGTGGTATATGTACATGCACATGATATGGTTGGTGTATGTGGGTCTTTGTGTGGTATATGTGGTATATGTATGTGGTGTGTGAATTTGTGGGTTTGCACATGTATGTACACATGTGTGCATGCATATGTGGGGTGCACTGAGCATGTAGATGTTTGTATACACAGTCATGCACACTTATGATACAATAGTGTATACTGAATACTGTGTAGATATATGTGCCCATACATGTGCTGGTATAAATGCATATTTGTACACATGTTCGTGCATGTCTGTGTCCATGTGTGCGCACATGTGTGCATTATGGGTGTAGCTGCCTTTAGGACAAGAATAAAATTGGGCTCTAGAATTCTTTTCTTGTCTGTCCCAATGCTCCTTAAGCTGTCTTCAAGGACAAAGCAAACTTCACCACTCACCCGTGTCAGTGTTTTGGCTGCAGCAAAGATTTCCGTGTTCTTGGCCCACTTCTGGCAGAGTGGGACAGGAGCTGGCAGCCCTTTGAGGGCAGAGCCCCAGCCCAGGAGCAGAGGCCATGGAACACCCCCCCTCCCCCTGCAGGACCCCTCCCTGCAGGCCTTCTCCTTCCCAGAGGCGGAAGCTCAGGTTGGCTCCAGGAGCCTGCTTAGGATGGGCAGGGAACTCCACAGGTTACGAAACACATCATGCGTTTGGCCATGCTCTTTACCAAGATTTATTTGACAGTGTAACCTAGCATGGCCTAATAACCTCCATGAAAACCATCACAAAGCTAACACAGTGTAAAAAACTGTCCGGTGAGATGACAGAGCTCTTCTGAAATGCATGGGCAAGACGCTGCCCTGCCAGCTGGTGCAGGGGGCTCGCCAGGGGCTGGGAGGACTGGAAATCCAGGGGTGGCGTCTGCAAGCAGAGCTCCAGGTAGACTCTCAGTCCCCAGGCTGACGTCAAGGTGAAGTCAGCACCCGGCAGATCACAGCCAGGGCTGGGTGATGGGGCATGGAGGAAGGGCATGCTCAGTGCAAACAGCCGTGCAGAGATTTTAACCACTGAGCAGGTTCTGGAAACATGCAGCCCTGCTGGGCACGGCTCCTGAAGCATCCACAGTCCCCGTGATGCTGGCCAGGGCGGTCTGTCTGCCTCTGTTGTTCCTCTGTTCTCTGCAGAGGAGGATCAGAGAGTGAGAGCACCTGGAGGGGGCCCGGCTGCCAAGGAAAGACGCGGTTAGAACAGCGAGCAGCTTGCACCACAGTAAACTTATCTTGATGGGAAAAATCTAGCTCAAGCTAGAAGGCTCCAGACATTTCCCCAACAGCCCTCGCTTGCCCCTGTCACAGGGCACATCCTGCTTCAACTAAGTGGCCTTTCTCCAATGCATCTTCCCGATGACTCTCGGGAAAGGGTTATTTTCCCCATGGGACAGGATTTTCACTGTGTAAGACTTCCTCCCCCACCAGGGGGCGTGGGCACAGGGGAATCTGCTCCCTGAGACGGCAGGGGGGGCGGAGGGGGGGGAAGAGAGCCCCCTTCATGGCCTGCTCTCATTCTAGGTAAGTGCCATTTGCTGATTCCCAGGAGGGGATGGGTGCTGCTGATGAGGCTTAAAACTTACGCGGGGAAGAAGACACGAGGGTTACATATAAGGGGACTTTATAAAGTTCCTGGTCCCTGTATACCTCCAGAGACTCCACCTGTGTCTTGAGGATCTGCTCAGTGCACCCAGTGCTCAGGGATCCTCCCTCAACCAAAATCATCAAACTGCCAGGTAGCATGATTCCAAAAGGTGTGGATGGCGTCTAGAAACTTCTAGAAACTTCTTAAGTTCTGCGAGTGGCTCATGGCCTTTCTAGGCTAGGCAAGGTATACGGATGGTCAGTTTTCTTTCCACCTCAACTCTCTCTGTTAGGCCTCCTCTCTACTCTCCAGGAATGTGCTTCCATTCTCAAAGGTCTCAGGTGTACCTGAGAACAGACAGGTGCCTCCACGCACAGCCAGCATCACAGCCCGTACGGCTGATGGGAGTTTCATTTTCAAGGGCCTTAGCAACAGGCAATGACCACACAGACTCAAAAACACTGGGGCCAGGATTGGCTACGTGTAGGAGGACAGAAGGGAATTCTCCGGTCTTGGATCTCCAACTCAAAGGCACCCTCAAGGAAGCCTATTTGAGGTGAGCGTCAAGGTCTCTGGCTTTAGAGAGTCCCTGTTGATGCCGTTGGTCTGACGTCGCTCGCCCTCTGTCATGGTTCCTGTCCCTAGATCCGTGGGTTGCAAACTGCACACCAGATCCCTAGGTCCATGAGATTTGTGGGTGCCACTCTGGGGAGGAGGTCCCAAGGGGATGAGGGCCAGAGGGTGGGGCCTGTAGGACTTGCATCAGAAGGTGAGGAGAGGGTAAAGCTGGCTGGGCTTTTCCTGGGATAGTCTCCCACAGCAGGCAGCCCCCACCAGGGGCCCGGGCCATGCTCTCCTACATCCCAGACTTCAGAACCTCGGGAGACAGATTTCTTTATAAGTCACCTGATCTGGGGTGCTCTGTTCTAGCAACATGCAACAGAGAGATACAAAGGGAATGACAGGCCGAGTGGCCAGCAGCCCGAAACACCCTGGGGTCCTCAGCTGGATTCGGGGTGGTGGCCGGCCTGCTTCCCACCGCAGCACGCAGGGGTAAGCAGGGCTGTACTCAGGTGCACCCACACGACCCGCAGGGGAGGCACTCAGGGACAGCAAGTCACGCCAACTCATGCAAACCACCCTCATTGTCCACACGGACGTCAGCCTGAGTCTCACAGCATCTGGGCGTTCTCTGTTCCCTAACTGGCTGCCACAGGCTTAGAAATCCCAGAGCTGGCTTTGTTTGGGGGTTTGGTTTGGTTGTTAAGCCTTGGAGCGCTATCTGGGGCAGCGGCCAGTGGCCGGCTGTCACCTCGTGCTCCCGAGTCTTTGCGTCCACCTGTTTCAGGAATCACTGAGACCCTGTGGGCTCTGGAAATGCTGGGCTTGGTGAGGGCCCCGCACCCTTGCCCTGGGGGCACGCACTGCAGCCAGGACCCCAGGAATATTGGAGGGACATAAAAGGAATTCCGAAGCACATTCTGCAAAGAATGTCCTGGGAACCCAGCGAGGCCACTGGACCGTGCTGTGTGCGTCTGCCCGCTCTGCGGAGGACGAGTCCCGGAGGCCAGGCTGTGGCTCCAGCCGGAGCTGGCTCTCCTAACCGGCAGAGCTGGACACAAGCGCCGGAAACCGAGGCAGCTGCCAAGTTCGCTTTCTGGTGCGGGCTCCTACAATCCAGGGCAGCCCGGGTCAGGGAGAGGAGCCCTTAGTTCACCACGTCGTAGTAGTAATTGCGCAGCCGCAGTTCCACCGCTACAAACCCAGGCCTCTTCTCCACCCTGCAAAGGGAAACACGGAGCATTGTCAACGCCTTTGCTCTCTGCAGCTGACAGCGCCTCCGCGGGTACCGAGCACGCACGAACGCGTCCCCTGGTGGCGTCCTCTCGGGCCTGCACGCACGGCGAGGTCCCAGCGTCCCAGCCCTGGGGAGACCAGATGACTCCAAGAAACACAGGGTCTCAGCCCACCAGGCTTTGCATTCTAACAAGATCTCCAGGGGATTCACGTTCACCTGCAGGTTGGGGGCGTTTTGCACTAGAACTCCCGGGTTCAGAAGCCTTTGATTCTAGCAAAACAGAGTGTTCCAGGACACAACGCAATGGTTAGCATGATGCAGGTGCATTGAATGTGTGATCCATAATCTTCTTTGTTAAAAGACAAAAAACATGGACATAACAGTAGCTCTCCTCCCGGTGCTCCAGGAAGGACTCGGATCTGTCTGTCGTACATCTTAACATGGGCACACCACTTCCTCTTGACAGGTGAGATACTGACGTATGCAAGCTTTGGGTGATAGCTTGTCATGCTCTGTAGCCTCTAAACCAACATTCAGGAGGTGTCTCTGCTGTCATGGCACAGATCAGCTGGGAGCAAGTCCACTCATCCCTGGAGAACCACAGGTATGGCCCCAGGATCCCTATGGATACAAAGATGCTGAAGTCCCTGAACTAAAATAGTGTGCTACTCCCCTAGAACCTTCACAATCCGATACATTTATGCTTTATTTAGTAGAAAGAGAGCCTTCCCATCTGCAGGTCATTCCTCAAATACCCAGAATAGCCAGAGCTCAGCCAGTCTGAATGCAGGCTCCAGGAATCCCCCTGGGTCTCAGGGGGCCAACTCACTGAGCCATCACCCGCTGTGTCCCAGCATGTGCACCGACAGGAAGCTGGCATTGGGAGCGCAGCCCAGGCACTCCGAGATGGGATGCAGGCCTCCCAGGTGGTACTTCCTATGGCTGTGCCAAATGCCCGCCCACTTCCATGTACTTTTAATCATCTTGCAATAACAGGTGCAATTACTACATAAATAGTTGTAATGCTATATTGGTTTGGGAAATAAGGACAAGGAAACAAGGTTTATGCATGTTCAGCACATATAAACTATTTTTTCTGAATGTTTTTGATCTGCGGTTGGCTGAACTCTAGGTTCTCGAACCCATGGAAACTAAGGCCTGACTAAATTCCTTAAAACCTTGGGACTCCAGCCTCGCTTGGAAGCTATTTGCATCATTTTGCAAGAGTTTGCATTATATTGCAGCTGCGTGAAGTTGTCTGGGAAGTAACATGGAACTCGGGGTTATACAGCTCGGGGTGGTGCACCTTCATCACTCAGACCAGTACAATGCCAGGTGGGGCAGCCTAGACAGGAGTGAGCACCAGGACTCACAGGTGCACAGTGGCTTCTGCGGAACCCGACTCGGAACTTCTAACAGACGTCATAGAAATCAACTATTTCAGTGGCCAGCAAAGCCCTGCTAAGACTGCTTGGTCAGCCAGCTGTGCTCACCTCTGGGGACATAGGCCTTCAGTGTAGGGGCCGTGTCTCTGGTCACCACGTTGTGGTCCACACCCTGAAACGGATGTCAGGGCCAGGCTATGGAGATGCCAGCACCTTCCCAAGGGCCTTGGGCAATGACCAGCTCGTGGCACTTCTGAATTCTAGAGCTCCGTGTGTGTTTTAAAGGTTCCTTTACTTATTTGGGTTGGTGCTGTGGCGTGGTACGTTAAGCCTCCACCTGCAGTGCTGACATCCTGTATGGGCGCTGGTTTGAGTCCTGGCTGCTTCTCTTCCAGTCCAGCTCTCTGCTATGGCCTGAGAAAGCAGCAGAAGCTAGCCCAAGTGCTTGGGCTCCTGCACCCATGTGGAGGACCAAGAAGAAGCTCCAGGTTCCTGGCTCCTGGTTTCAGACCGGCCCAGCTCCAGCTGTTGCAGTCATTTGAGGAGTGAATCAACACATGGAAGATCTCTCTCTGTGTCTACTCTCTCTGTAAATCTGCCTCTCAAACAGATTTGTTTACTTATTTGAAAGGCATAGTATTTTTTCACTCAACTACCTCCCTGAACTAGTTTTGTTTTAAGATTAATTTATTTGAAAGTCAAAGTTACACAGAGAGGGAGAGAGACAGAGAGAGAGAGAGAGAGAGAGAGAGAGAGAGAGAGAGAGAGAGAGAGATCTTCCATATGTCCCTATGGCTGCAATGATCAGAGCTGGACCAGGCCAAAGCCAGGAGCCAGGAACTTCATCTGGGTCTCCCACGTGGTTAGCAGGGACCCAAGCCTTTGGGCCATCCTCCATTGCTTTTCCCAGGCCATTAGCAGGACTCAAACCAGCACCCAAAGGAGATGCTGGCATCGCAGGCGGCGGCTCTGTGCACCACATCACACCGCCAGCCCCTTGAGCTACTCTTGCTAGACAGATCCGAACATCTGCCTGCCCTGCACTGGAGGACACCACTAGGAAAACTAGCTTTCAGAAATGCACTTTTGTGGGGAAGAAGTTGAACTGGGGAAAGGAGCTGTCACTTCTAACTCAGAGCCTGGGCCGCCGTCACTGTCTCTGTCCGCCTAAGGCTCTTCCCAGAACTGACTCCCAAGGGCCCAGCAGCCCCGGGGAGGCCAGGTGGGTTAGCCCCAGGGGAGGGAAATGAGGGGCAGCGGAGGAAAGAGGGCTCTGGGAGCGTCTCCCGACCCGAACCTGGGGATCCATTCTGCACCAGGTCCCAGTGAACCCTCAGACTGGCTGAGTCTCCACAGCCAGCAGAATGCACAGGGCACAGTGCTGAACACAGCTGGCAGAAGCCATCCCTGTCTCCAACAGCCCGGCGGGACCTCGGGAGCTGCACAGCTGTGCACAATGACAGCCTTGGCATAGGCGCACACAGCCCCAGACCCAGTGCCCGGGCGTGTGGGTGAGGCAGCCAGCAGGAGACCCTCGGTGCTCCTCCCCAGGGCTCATCTGTCTTCCACCTCCCCACAGCTTCACCTCCTCCTTGACTGCTGGGCCCAGACCTTCGGTTTCAATTTCAAAAGCAGCTGGGGCCTCACATGGCCATGGTCTAAGGATTCCAGTTGGGCATGTGGAGAATTGAGTCAAGATTGAAGAATTGGGGGCTGGCACTGTGGCATAACGGGTAAAGCCGCCACCTGCCGTGCCGGCATCCCATGTGGGCACCGGTTCGAGTCCTGGCTGCTCCACTTCTGATCCAGCTCTCTGCTATGGCCTGGGAAAGCAGTAGAAGATGGCTCAAATGCTTTGGCTCTGAACCCACATGGGAGACCCATTAGAAGCTCTTGGCTTCAGTCAGGGCTGCGCCAGGCTGAAGAGCCTGGGGGAACCTGAGGGTTGCAGACCCTCAGATGGCCCTTGAAGCTCCAGACAACTCCTCGCCTGCTGCTGCTGGCCCTCCTGTCTCGGAACGCATACCTGATTGTGCCGAGGGTTACGTCCCTGGCCTGGATAAGCACTCCCCTGGGCCCCAGGCAGGTTGTGCCAGCACACTGCAGGCTAGAGGGCTAGATACAAGGGCTTGGGGCTGCCCAGCCCTGGCAGGGTCAGTGGCCACCTCCCTAGTTTGCAGGTGTGATGCATCTTGGCCTTGAACTTCACCTGAGCATCATGTCGTGGGTTCTCTGAAAGCACGGGCAGAGCCCAGCCCCACCAGGAATGCCATATGATGACAGTGTTTGCAGGACTTAGTACCTTCTAGGAAGCACAATCTTAGCTAACCCATTGGAGCCGGCCAAAATCCACGGCCATGCCACACTATGACAGGCAACCAGGGAAGTAGGGAAGCCAAACATTTGCCTCCTGAGTACCTGCGCCAGTTGCTATGCCAGGAACGGGCGGCAGCACCGGAGCCATAGCCAACGCTGCTCCCAGGTCACCTACGTGGACATGCTGATGCTGGGATTAGTATAACTGTCGACCTTACTATCCAGCGACTGCTCCAGGCAGCAGGACGCCCACCCGCCGAGTCCGTCCCTCCTCCCTTGTCACTTGTTCAGAAGGGGCGCGCCCCTGACTCACAGATAGGCCGGCGTCTGCTTCCTGCTGGTGCCCAGCAGAAAGATCGTGGCCAGGGTCAGTACTCACTCGTACGTCCAGCACAGGTTCATCAGCTCGTACATCTCTCTCGGGCACCCTGGAGGGCACCCCATCCGCTCTCCTTTCTCCAGCATGGCGGTGACCTCGCTGCCTTTCATCCCCTATAGTATGCGAAGCACACGTGAGCTGTCAGGACACAGGGCCAGCGAAACAGAAGCGATCGCCTCCCCCGCCCTCCGCCCGACCCTACTGTAAAGTGCAGAGCCGAGCTGCACTGGGAAGACCCAGATTCCTCGACGTCGGTGACGTCTGGGTCTTTGTGAAGGTCATCTGGGCTGACCTGGCGGGGAGGGCGGTTACGAAGAAGAGCTCACCCGGTACGGCTTCTGCCCGTAGGAGAACGCCTCCCACATCAGCACGCCGAAGCTCCACACGTCGCTCTTGCTGGAGAACTTGTAGTAGTTGATGCACTCGGGCGCGTACCACTTCACGGGCCACTTCCCGTGCGTCTGCGCCTGGAAGCCGAGCACACGGAGACACCCTGTTAACAATGACCTTGTGTGCACCTGTGTGCAGAGCAGCTGCCTCTGAAGCCCGAGCGTGGAGGCAATGTGGTGACCGTCGGCAGGGTGGGCAAACGGCACATGCTGTGCAGCGACCAGGGGGCTGTCACTCAGCCTCAGGGAGGAAGGGGACCCTGACCCCGCGACAGGATGGGTACGCTGTCCCACGTCAGAGTAGTTGGGTTGGATTCCTGGCTCCATTTCTTGACTCCAGCGTCCTGCTAACGGGCACCCTGGGGGGCAGCAGACAATGGTGCAAGTACTTGGGTCCCTGCCACCATGTGGGAGACTCAGACTGAGTTCCAGCTCCTGGCTTCGGCCTGGCCCAGCCCCGGGCATTGTGGGCATCTGGGGAGTGAAGCAGCGGAGCAGAGTGATCTCTCTCTCTCCCCCCCGCCCCATTGTCTCTCTGTATCTCTGTCTCTGTCTCTCTCTCTGCATCTCAAATAAAGAGAATTCAAACAAACCTTTAAGCACTCCTTTTAAGATTTACATGCGCACCTGTAAGATTCGGGCAGGACTGCCTGCACTGCCTGCCTCTTTTGGTCTCGCTCTCTCCTTTTACTTTGGCCACATACAGCTTTGCAGAGCACATGGGTGGCAGGGAGAGTCAAGCCTAAGAATTCACTTCATAGAATGTTGCCCAAGAAACACCTGGGTGTTCCCAGCGATATTTAACTGCTGTGAATTTGTCTGTATTGTCAAGCCAATGTTAACTATTTGAATAAGATTATGCACTTACATCATTTTAGAATGCCTTAAATTTTCTAATTTCCTAATTTAATAAAGCCAGCGAGGGCCGGCGCTGTGGCACAGTGGGTTAATCCTCTGCCTGCGGTGCCAGCATTCCATATGGGTGCTGATTCTAGTCTCGGCTGCTCCTCTTCTGATCCAGTTCTCTGCTATGGTCTGGGAAAGCAGTAGAAGATGGCCCAAGTCCTTGGGGCCCTGCACCCACATGGGAGATCTGGAAGAAGCTCTTGGCTCCTGGCTTCGGATCTGCCCAGCTCTGACCATTTTGGCCATTTGGGGAGTGAACCAGCTGATAGAAGACCTCTCTCTCTGGCTCTGCCTCTCAGATAAATACATAATAATATTTTTTTTAAAGCCAGTGGTAATAAAGAGATCAAAACTGTGCATTACAGAATGCCTCACTTCAGGATTTGGGATTTGGGAAGGGGGACACTGTTGAGTGTTGTCACCTCTTACAATGAAAAGTGGAGTTATAGAGAGAGGGAGAGATAGAGAGAGAGATCTTCCATTCACTGGTTCACTACCCAAATGGCACCAACAGCCTAGACTGGGCTGGGCTGAACCCAGGAGCCAGGAGCATCTTCCAGGTCTCCCATGTGAGTGCAGGGGCCCAAGCACTTGAACCAGCCTCCACTGCTTTCCCAGGGGCATCAGCAGGGAACTAGAAAGAAAGGGGAGCAGCCAGGACTTGACCTGGTGCCCAAATAGGATGCCAGCATCATAGGGAGCAGTCTAACCCACTGTGTCACAACACCACCTCCAACATGCCTATATTTTTTAAACAATAGAATCAAAGCTTAATAAAAATATTTTATATACTTTTTGTAACCTAATGAAATTACTTCTTGAAAACACTCATCTGCCTTTGAGTTTCCATGACTTGCTCCTCTGAGCATCAGCGGCCCTGTCCCTACCTTGTAGTAGTTCTCGTCTGCACGCAGAGCTTTGGAAAGTCCGAAGTCACTGATCTTGGCGTAATGTTGAGTGACCAGCAGTACATTCCTTGCAGCCAGATCTCTGTGCACAAAATTGCACTCCTCCAAGTATTTCATCCCCATGGAAACCTGATGAACCAGCTCTATGATGTTCTTGTCCTTGACATGCCTGTAAGTCACAGGGGTGCCATTAGCCACAGCGGAAGCGCCCACTTCAGAACAAGCAAATGGACAATGAATCCCCCCCTTGGCTGTTCTTCAATAACAACACTGGCGAGTAGCGACAGGTAATTTGTCAGTGTACAGCAGTGCAAGACTGGACACTGGCCTGCTGTCTGAAAGGTTTGGTTGCCATGGCCTGCTTTGGATGACAAGCAGTGGAGTGGTCAGACCTGGCTCACAGATGGCCTAGTGTCAGTTGAAACCCTTGCTCCAATACCGGGCAGGTAACCAAACCAACCCGAGTCTCTGTTTCGTACCCGTTCAGGAGAAGTAACAGCTCTTCCTGCCACAGAGACCAAGCAGACACTCCAGGTACAGCAGGGCTCTGGTGCAGAGAGTGGGCTGGGCTCTGGCAGCTGACTGCCCTACTCCAAGTGTTGGCGACAGGATCAGTAACTGCACTTATACTCCCAGAAGGGCTCACTCACAGGGACTTGGCGGTCTGCCAAGTCCCACAGCTGGCTAACACTAATCCAAAAATCCCAGATCTGAAACGTTTCAAACGCTGAGATTTTTGACATTCTAAGTGGAAAATTTGATAGTGGGAAACTCTGCTTCGGCCATAGAATTATTAAAAGTATTGTGGCAATGAATTTTGGGCCATGTGTATGAAGTGTGCATGAAACACAAATGAAGTTCGTGTTTAGACTTGGGTCCCATTTTCAAGATATTTCATTATGTATATGCAAATATTCCCAAACCAAAAAAAAAAAAAAAATCCAAATTCAGAAACACATCGGGTACCAAGTCTTTTGGCTAGGGGATACCTAACCTGTATGAAACACAACAATTACCTCTTAGAAAATGTTTGTTTCTTGAAAAAAAAAGTGTATTTTAGTGCCAGATTGTGGTGTGGCTGGTTAAGCCCACTTGCTAGAAGCTTTGACCTGTTGTGTGAGCATTTGAGGAGTGAGCCAACAAATGGGAGGTTTCTCTCTGTCTCTCTCTGCCTTTCAAATAAATAGACAAATCTTTGGGGGAAAAAGCGTGTTCTGCCTAGGGAGGAGGAATTGTTTTTCCTTGAGGCTGATTCTTTCACGGAATCAGTACTCAGACCTTCAAAAAAGTTGATGGAAAAAAGTGAATTAAAAGATAAGTTTATTTTGATACAACAAAATTTGAAATTCACAAATAGTTTTCTCATAATGCATATTTCCCAGAAACTTTTAAAAAATATTTGTTTATTTGAAAGGCAGAGTGACAGAGACAGACAGGTATACACACACACACACACACACACACATACACAGAGAGACATACAAAGAAAGAGAGAGAGAGAGAGAGATCTTCCATCTGTGGTTCACTCCCCACATGGTTGCAAGGGCCTGGGCTGGGCCATGCCAAAGCCAGAAGCCTGGAGCTCCAGCTGCGTTTCCCTCTTGGGTGGCAGGGGCCCAAGCACTTGGTCCATCTTCTACTGCTTTCCCAGGCCACTAGCAGGGAGCCGGGTTAGAAATGAGCAGCTGGGACTGGAATCAGCGCTTCGATATGAGACGCTGGCATTGCAAGCAGTGCCTTAAGCCACTGCAACCACAAAGCTGGCCCCATACATGTTTTCAAATATTATTTCAGTTTTTAAAATTTAGTCATTTGAAGAGAGAGACAGAGAGGGAGGGAGCAAGTGAGTGCCCCTATTGGCTTGCCCATTCCCCCAAATATCCATAGTGGCCAGGGCTGCGCCCAGCTAAAGGTCTTCCATGTCAGTGGCAGGAACAAAGCCACTTTAGATACCACCACCTGCTGCCTTACGGGTGTACATTAGCCACAAGCCGCGGTCAGGAGACCCCAATGCTCTGCTGTGCGACACAGGCGTCCTGACCCGCGCCCAAGTGCCTGCCCGCTGGAGGACTCTATGAAGCCCCCTCACTGGGACTGAGTGAAGGAGGAGAATGGTGATTCAACTGTCGCATTAGAGATTTTCCCGAGCACCAACAGCTAAAAGAGCTGCGGCCAGAGATGCCTCTCGCGTCCCCCCTTCCCTGGCGGGCCCTGAGCGAGGACCAGCCTGGGCAGACGTCCCGTGGAAGTCCCATTGGCGCACAGGTGGGAAGGTGGGCCCCCCTCCCTGGCCCTCCCAGCACAGCCTCTGCCTTCCGGGGAGCCCAGTGATACCTGTTCTGTTGCAAGTACTTGTTGAGAGGCCCGAGCTCCGCCATCTCCATCACCAGCATCCACGACTCGGCTTCGCAGATCCCGATCATGCGCACGATGTAGGGGTTGTCCAGCTGCTGCATGACGTTGGCTTCCGACAGCAGCTCGTCTTTCAGGGCCGGGTCGTTGGCCTCGTTCTTCAGTATTTTCACAGCCACTGTCTTCACCACCCTGCAAGAGAAATCGCAACGTACAAAACTCGCCAGGGGCCGGCGCTGTGGTGCAGCGGGTTAACGCCCTGGCCTGAGGCACTGGCATCCCATGTGGACACCAGCTCGAGACCCGGCTGCTCCACTTCTGATCCAGCTCTCTGCTATGGCCTAGGAAAGCAGCGGAAGATGACCCAAGTCCTTTGGCCCCTGCACCTGCATGGGAGACCTGGAAGAAGCTCCTGGCTCCTGGCTTTGGATTAGCACAGCTCCAGCCATTGTGGCCAATTGGGGAGTGAACCAGCAGATGGAAGACCTCTCTCTCTCTCTCTCTCTCTCTCTCTGCCTCTCCTCTCTCTGTGTAACTCTGACTTTCAAACAAATAAATCAATCTTAAAAAAAAAAACACTTTGTTAATTTTAAGCAAGTCTCAACGATTTTGCAAAGCCTTTTTTAAATTGACCTTTATTATTATTATTATTTTTTGACAGGCAGAGTTAGACAGTGAGAGAGAAACAGAGAGAAAGGTCTTTCATTGGTTCACTCCCCAAATGGCTGCTACAGCCGGCACTGTGCCGATCCGAAGCCAGGAGCGAAGTGCTTCCTCCTGGTCTCCCATGTGGGTGCAGGGCCCAAGCACTTGGGCCATCCTCCACTGCCTTCCTGGGCCACAGCAGAGAGCTGGACTGGAGGAGGAGCAACCGGGACAGAATCCAGCACCCCAACCGGGACTAGAACCCGGGGTACTGGCTCCACAGGCGGAGGATTAGCCTAGTGAGCCATGGCGCCGGCCTGAGCTTTAATTTTTTTTAACATTTATTTTAAAATTTATTTTCATCCATCTGAAAGGCAGAGTAGAAGCAGGAGAAAGAGAGAAAGACAGAGTGAGCCACTTCCTTCTGATTCACTCCCCAAATGCCTGCGACAGCCAGGGCTGGACCCAGCTGAAGTCCGAAGCCTGGAGCCTGGAGCTTCATCTAGGTCTCCTATATGGGTTTCAGGGGCCCAAGAACTTGAACTATCATCTGCTGCCCCCATCCGCCCAGGATAAATCAGCCTGGAGCTGGATTGGAAGCAAAAGAATCAGGATTCAAACCGACACTCCAGCATGGAATGTCCAAGTAACAGCTTAATCCGCTATGACACAAAAAGTTTGCAAAAAAACAGATTATTCTTCATCTTCACATAAAGACACCACATCCGTCATGCTAACTATTGGAAACACCTCGGGGAGTGAGGTGTAGACGGGAACTTAACAATGCACGGTTTGCAAAACTGCCTCTCTCTGCAAGATAATTCTTTCCAACATGGAAAGAATATTCATTGCTTTTGTGGAGTTCTCAAATTGGAGACTGAAAATAGCTCTATCCAACCTAACAGGAAAACTAAGAGCAGAGCAGAGTGGGTCTGACACACACACAACTTCAGTGAGTGTTGCTAAGGGAACACACCCACAGCAGCCCTGCAGCCTCCCAGGCCCACTCCTGAGACCAGGGAACTAACAGTCCAGACCCCTTATTGTTTTAGTTTCATGTCTCAGTGGCCTCTCCTCCACTGGGAGCCAGTCTGGCATCTGGTATGAAATGGGGGTTACACGGAGAAGTAAAAAAGATCTCTTGATTCTTATACAGACTTAAGGGAGAAATCCCATTCACAAGTCTCCTGGAAATATGGCCGCGGAAGGAAATTTCCCAACTCATTCGACAGGGCCAGCATCACTCTGATGCCACTGCCAGGTAAAGAAATCCCAAGAAAACAATGGACGGATGTGCCGCGTGAACTTAGATGCCGAAATTCGAGAGAGATAACAGTAAACTCAGGACTTAGGAGAAGGATTTAATGCATTGTGGACAAGGAGGGCTTATTCCAGGAATGGGAGATGGGAGTCGTTTTGGAAATCAATCCCTGTCATTCACCATGGAGACACTACAAGGAGAGTAAGCTTATGCTCATTTCCATGGAGAAGATGCTAAAGGAGATGCCAGGAGACTTCTTTAGTCCGGCAAAGATAACCAACACCATATCTAATGGTGAAATACTGACACCTCTCCCCCCGAGGCTGTTGTCATGGTTCCCAGCTGGTGTGGCAAGGCAAGGAAAAATGCAAATAAGTGTAAGGATCGAACAGGATGAGAAAATCACAGGTGATGGATTTTGGATCACAGCGTGCCTTAACAATCTACTAGAAATAACAAGAGAGGAACAAGTCCGTTTAGTGACACTGCTGGGTTGTCAATCTCACCTGTCAGGAGTGGAGAACTTTTCCCTGCCATTTGGGTGTTTATAACATCATTCATGGGTCAGACAATCATTAACTTAAAAACTAACCTGCTACAGATTTATTGAACGTGATGTCCTGCCTGTGGCCGCCATGACAGAGCCAGAACACACGATCCCTGGGCCTTCTACAGCCTACGGGCCAGACCCTGTTGACCTCTGCCCTAAATGATAAAATTAGCCATATTTCTACACCCAGCCAGTGTCAGGGATCAGGAAGTAAAAGAGGAAACCACACGGGCTAAGATCAAAAGTGCCAAATACCCAAGAATGACTAACACAGGGTTGCTAAGATGTCTACGCTGTGCACGGAGCGGCTCCTTGAAAGAACAAAGAGAGAAACAGAGGACCCACGCCAAAGGTAGGGTGGCCTACGCTGGTGGATGTGGAGGTTCAGTGCAGTAAAGACATCATTCCACCCCAAACTGATCTAGACGCCTGCGCTGTCCCCAGACCCTCATACTGAAATTACTTATCCATAGTCATACCTTCCTTCATTCACATATTCAAGCAAAGAATGCAAATATCACAAACTTTCACGAATGAGAGAATTTATGTCTTAATCCCGGGAAGTTTGTTTTCCTTGTGCAAAGTGATGCACGTAGAACAAGCACCAAGGCCAATTTAGAGTGTGTGTGCAGACATGGTATACGTGTGTGTGTGTGTGAAGACACAGCCTGGAGCAATAGGCTTTAGGACTAATTTTGTCAATGGTTTTGATTCTGAAATTGTGTGAGTATTTCACTTACAAAAAAATCATTCACAAAAACCTCTTAAATTGAAAACGACATGAAACAAACCCAAGCACATTCCTGCCAGGACCAGTTCAGAGAAAGGATTTGTCTCAAGGGACTTCAGAAGTCAATATTGCCACTTAGAATTCTAAGTGCGTTACCTCTTGAGTGCCAAATGAAACACACAGGTAGTTTAGGACATTAGCAATTTTAGCTGTATCATATGTACTGATATTTGAAATGATAAGATAAAGCAAATACATAATTATTCCAATGATATTCAGAATCCAAAATGTACTGGGTGAGAAAAATAAAAGAGATACAATTAAAAATCAAAGGAAGTAAGTGAAAACTGCATTGTTATCAACAAGCTATTTCGTTTCAATTAAATAGTGCATATCTGCATGTGTGTGCCTAGAAAGATAAGAAAACCTATACACTAAAGTTACTTAGCCGTGGCCTTTGGTTGCCACAAATATGGTGTTCTCACATTGCTTACACTTCTGCTTATTTCTAGTTCCTAATTCTCTGTAATGCATAAGTGCTACATTGAAACCAAAATAGAAACACCACAGTTCATTTCCATAATGATGCTCCCATTATCATCGTCCCAGAAATGAACAAATGTGGCCAGTGGAAAGGCCACGGGCCTGCTGAGCTAAGTTCTGTGTTTGGGATTGACTACACAGAGGAGCTGTCTCCTTGGAGGCTCCCAGAATGGAGCTTGGACGAGGTCAGCAGTGGGGGCGGAAGCTGGGGACTTACTTCTTCATTTGGTAGTAGCCCTTCTTCACGGTCCCAAAGTTGCCGGAGCCCAGTTCTTTGTCTTCCAGGGTCAGCAGCTTCCGGTCCAAGTAGACCTCTTTGGGCCTGATCTCCTCAGGGTCAGCATAGGGGCTCTCGTATACTTCTGTGTCCATGGGCATGGCTTCCCTCTGGGGGCCTGCAGCACAGTCAACAAGCACACCCCCCATCCCAGGGCTGGATCGTTCCTGAGAGTTCGACCGAGCCCAGCTCTTAATCCACCTGTGCTCACAACACACCATCTCTGGGCACTGAGAACTCAAGGCAGGGGTGGGGGCACCAGCAAAGGGTCGTCCACACCAGAGCCAGCCATGGAGAGGCCCTGCCCAATGGCTGGGGTAGCTTCAGACCTGGTCTGAGAATTCTCTGATGCTCCTGCCACTGAGACGTGCAGCTGGCGTTAGCCACCCGCACCTGCCCCCTTGCCACAGTGGCTTTCGTAAGCGTGTCAACAGAAGTGAACACGCGACTTCCCAGGGGCGGCTAGGACAGGCCGTGTGAGAAACAGCACTACTGCCTGTGCCCTGCAGCGCCACGGGCTTTGGTTTCTTTGCGGCCACCTCCCTCTGGAAGCTTTCAGACACCCACCAGTGGTGGGGAAGCTCCCACAGGCCCAACTGCAGAGATAAACCACAGAGGGCCTGAGATTCGATGGAGACAGAAGAGGCCAGCCAGTCGCCACTTATCCTGGGCTCACCTCCACCCCTGCTGGCCCGGCTCCTGCCACCAGCTGGTGGTAACAAACCCTGAACAACAACCGCCCAGCTGAGCCTTGCCCAGTTTTCTGGCCTACAGGTCAGAACTAATTAAAGAACTGGCATTCTCTTAAATCAATAGTTAGCAATCAATAGATCCAGCTAATGAATAAAAAACTGGGCCTCCTACAGACCCAAGATCTCGTCTCTGAGAACCAGTCAGGGAAGGGGTGTGGAGTTGCTCCTGGGTGTGTTATTTTCCCAAACTGTACCCTCTCATGGGATTCCCTAAGCACGTGGAGAATTCTAGAAACTTCACCCATTGCTGCACCTTTGGCAGACACTGACCAGTGCACACAAGCCTATTTCCAAGAAAATGACCTCTTGCAGAGGCCAAGCAGGAGTTACAAGGAATTCTGCAGGGCAGCCTGGAGGTGTTCAACACGACCCATTGATTGTGGGGAGGCCTGGGAAAGGACCATTTCACCCTACAGAACACGCAACACCTGCTACCAGCCACTGGGCGACAGGGCTGCTCACCGCCAACCATCGCTACACAAGTTGCAGTTACAGACAAGGAGGGTGGGTTCCTGCACCCAGTCTGCAGGCTTCAAGGGACCCGGTGCCTACACTATGAAAAGCAGTAAATAAAGGCGTCTCTCACCTCTGTCTGGCTCGTAGGGGTTGTACGAGATGCTACTGTCCGGCCGGCTCCCTTGGGGAGGGGGTGGCTGCAGCACACACAGGACAAACAGGTCACTTTCCATCATCCACACACTGTGGAGTTGATCTGCATATTTTTATTTTAACTATCAAATCATCACATTGCGACTTATGCGGGGAAGACAATGAGTTAGGAAGACAGACACGGAAAGAGCAGTGTTGATCTCATTCTTCTGGCAACTGTTTGGATTCTGGGAGCACAGATTCAAGCTCGTGCTGCTGAACCCTGGGGCTTGGCCAGGGTGTGCAGGGGGACGCGAGAACTCTGCTTAGCCAGAGTCCCTGTCTCTCCTTACTGTTGTTCACCTATTTCCTGTTTCCATCTGCCAAAAGTGCAAGAGGATTTCTATCTTTTGTTCCCTACGGATTTCCGCTCCTCCTTCAACTCTTCCCCTTTGGTTTTTCTCTTATGTGGACACATGCTTTATGTCACTTCTTTGTTCCCCTGACGGAAGGTAACCCTTCCCGGTACCCATTGCAAGTACCCAGAGCTCATCTGAAACAAGGCTTTGCTCGCTGTTATTAAGGGCGAGCTCCTCTTTTATTGAATTTGTCATTTCTCAGATAAATCAGCAATGTGCATCATGAAATGACTGGGGAACAAAACCTGCTCCTTGTATTCCTAGGAAGTTTCCTTTTGAAAATCCTTATCTCAGGGCCAGTGCTGTGGCATAGCGGATAAAGCCACTGCCTGAAGTGCCGGCATTCTATATGGGCGCCGGTTCGAGTCCCAGCTCTTCCACTTCTGATCCAGCTCTCTGCTATGGCCTGGGAAAGCAGTGGAAGATGGCCCAAGTCCTTGAGCCCCTGCACCTGCATGGGAGACCTGGAAGAAGCTCCTGGCTCCTGGCTTCGGATCGGCCCAGTTCCAGCCATCTGGGGAGTGAACCAGTGGATGGAAGACCTCTCTCTGTATCTCTCCCTCTGTCTGTAACTCTGCCTTTCAAATAAATAAATAAATCTTTAAAAAAAAAAAAAAGGAAAGAAAATTCTTATCGCGAGATTCCTGAGTGGCGCTCATGCCCAAATCAGAACGAGATTTCCCCAGGAAAAGCACCACTCACTGCCCTTCCACCCCCTGGTTGAATGAGTTGAGCAGCAATTTTTACAACCGTGCACCTTATCAGTGTCCAAACACTGGCCGGGAAGATGTGAGATACCGCGTGACTCTGGAGCAATTTGAACAGAGGCATTAAGCTTCACACCACACAGCCCCGTGTCTTGCAACCCGCACTGACTCCCCGTGTGCTGTGCTGATGTTACAAGCCAGCAACCCAAAGTAGAATGATGGCAGGCGAGGACCACCGGCGGCCGTGCAGCTCCCGGTCTCCCAACTGCCCCCTCGCCTGCTGACTCCTGAGTGTCACGGAGCCTGGTGCTGCCTACCGAAGGCAGGCCCTTCTGCTGAGGCTACAGGGTACCTGTCCGATCTGTCGAGGGGTTGTCGCTGAAGCCATTTGCTGCCACACTTCCTCTCTCGGCACTCTTGCTGAATGGTTTAAGAGAAGTAGCTATCTCTATCCCCCTGCCTGCCCCACTCTGCTCTGGTGAGTGGCGGGGGTAGGAGAATGTTCTCTGTGGGAGACACAGAGAGGGGGTTCTCGCTGTGTTAGCAGAGCAGAGGGAACTTTATGATGGGGATGAAGGGATGCAGGCTTCCTCTCCCCTTGCCCCGCCCCGAGGACTGATGGGAATGCCGTGTGGCCGAAAGTGACGGAAGCCGGCTGAGGGCAGTGGGTGCTCCATGAGGGCTCTGGCTAGAAGCAGCATTCCAATCAGTTGTAACAGTGCTGCAAGTAATTCACAATTTAATCATAAAATCCTAAGGAAAGATATATGGCTGACCCACATGATCACTATTTGTCATCATTCTTCCTGCTTTGGATGTGACGTTTTCTATGTCAGTTAACGGTGTCACTTTTCCTACACAGAGAACAGGTGTATAGGAGCAAACTGACAGGTCTGACAGTTTTTTAATCCCCTTTTTACCTATGCTCAGAACAGGAGTCGCACCAGCAGACTACCACCAGAGGGCACTAGCTACCCAGCTTTTAACTTTTCAACTCTGCAGCTAGAAACTATCAATCCACAAGGACTAAACGTGTTCAATTATAAACGATGGTCTTTGGTCTCTTGTTGGTAAAAACAGAAAACAGAAGATGTATCTGACAAATATTCTTTGAGTTCCTATGTTTAAGAACTAGGCATAGAACTGAAATATATGTTTTTTTTGGTGCCCTGAAATATGAAATCTGTGTGTATGTGGGGTCTTCAAAAACGTCATGGAAAAATGCATGGGATGAAGAAAATGCATGGATGTATCCATTTTTTGCACAGAAATACACTTATCTTTCAATTCCACTTTCCATGATTTTTTTTAAAGAACGTCTGTATGTCCTAATGTCTATTTTGTGAACTTTAACTTTTATTCCAATTTCTTGACAGACATTTTCAAAGGAGGCAATAGCAGTCATGCAAATGGCAACATACTAAGTGACAAGAAAAGCCAACTGGCTGCAGGCACAGTGGCTGTGATAAGTTGGGTGTGGCTCCCAGTCTTTGCAGGAACACCGAATGTCCAATGGCAAATAAGACCCCCTGGCTAATTGTGTACCTAGACATAAATTTAAAAGCATTGTCATCAGTGTGTGCATTGAAATTCTGGGACACCTTTTGGCTAAACCATCTAGACAGGGTGACTTTGAAATGCAAAGCTGATGGTTCTACAGGGTGCTATTGGTCAAGTCCCGCCCATTTCCCCCAGTAGAAGGATAAAGCCAACTTCTTAAGGGAATAAAGAAAACAGAAATCAGGACTCATCATTGGAGGGATTTTTTTAAAATTAAGGTCTACCATTCCTTGGATTCTTTAGGCGAATACATCTCTATTTCATACGGATAAATATGTCACTACTTCTAAAGTTTAAAATGCATCTGCCCCTTAATTTTTCTTATGAAAATTTCAAATTATTTGATTAATAATGTTTAAGACGAAGCATGCTGATCATGAGCTATCTAGAGCTCACTCAAGTTCTAACGTGTGTGTTTTCCCTCTAAATTATTAAGAGCAGCTAATTACACTGAGCAAATTAACAAGTTCAAGAAACTGATTTACCTCTCAGCTAAACAGATGGAATAATTGACATCATGCCCGCAATTGTTTTCTCATGACTGGCTAGATCATGATTAGTTCCCCATCTGTTTGTGAAAACATAAATATTACGTCTTTTAAAATGCTCCTGATAACTAATAGAAATATTTTTAATTCATTGCCTACATCATATAATCCTGCCCCTTTATAATCACCTATTGATATTTTTGACTGCTATGAAAACTCAATAGTTATGTCAAAATTGTTATAAATGTAAATAGGCAACAGTCTGGTCTCTCTCTCTCTTCTCTCTCTCTCTCTTTCTCTCTTTCGGCCAGGAAAGTGTTTTCATGATATTAATCAGATTAATTCCTTTCTAATATTTGATTCTTCCTTTTAAAACATTGATTTGAAATGTTAACAGGATGTTGGAGCCAGAAGACAATCCAGGTAAGCAGGTTGACTGACAGCATTAAGGTCACATGCTGCTGCACCTGCTTATCAATGCCTCCACGGCAAGCGGGCAGGTCCCGGTTTCTGCTGGCCAGTGGGCCCAGTAAGGCTGACACATTTCCTGCTAGGTAACTCCTTGGCTAATGGCCACCATTGTGTAACGCCATGTGAAAGCAGCCAGTCCTTGTGGGCTGTGTTCTGCTCACCTATGCTGCTGGTGCTGTCGCTGCCTAAACAAAAAGTGACCCATGGCTGCAGCTCCGTGAGGGTTCCTAGTTGCATCACATTTTATTTACATATTTTATATAAATGAGAATGTGCATGCTTTATCTTTTACTGCTAACATATTTTCTAAACAATTTCAAGTCGTAGCTGTCTTCCACAGTAGCAGTTTTACTCTGATTTATTTCCTACTGATGGATGTTTAAATTATTACTAGATTTTCCAATGATAAAATGTTGGAGTAAACACCCTCATATACACTTGATTGTATATAAATGCAAGAAAATCCGCATGATAAATAACTAGAAATGCAAATAGCAGAGATGATTTATTTGTGCTGTTGATTTTGACAGATGTTGCAAAATTGCCTTTCTTTGAGATTGTATCATTTGACCCTATTCCAATAAAATGAGAAGGTGCTCATTCACCATACTCTTGTTACACAAGGGGTTACTATGCTTTATGTTTGTGTCAGTTTCACAGGTGGACATAGTCATGCACCATAGCTTGACATTTCTCCTTACAAAGTTGAATAATATTTCTTATGTTTAAGTACTACTGATATTTGCTTTCCTATAATCTACCAATATTCTCTGCCCATTATCCTGCTAATTGACCTTTTCTTATTGATTTGTAGAAGTTCTTTATATATTAAAGCTATTGACTTTACAGATGTCATCATTACTAATATTTAGTCCAATTGTTTATGTCTCTTTTGATGATGTTATTGCTTTTATTCAACATATATGTTTATTTCTATTTCACTACATTAACAGAAATTTTCTTCCAGTTTCCCTATCATGAGCTCTTTCAGTCTAAAGTTCACTCAAACTTATTTTTTAGGCATTTCTTTAGTTACTGCAAGTGATCCAAGTTAGCGGAAACCTGCTGAGAAAATGACACGGGGTGGGACTGGGGCTTGTGTCTCCTAAGACTGCTTTCCTGTTTGGGGGGTGTGATGGCTTCTCAGCGCATCCTCCTGGCTAGCCTGATGACAGTTACTGAATCAAACAGTAATCCAGGTGCTGCCGTGAAGACATTTTGCATATATAATTACAGTGGATTTATAATGTGAATCAGTGGATTCACATGAAGGAGATTGTCCTGGTGACCCTGATTTCATCTGCTGAGAGTCTTTAAAAAGAGTTAAGGCTTTCGCAAGACCTGGAAAGAGATAGCGAGAGCAAGAGAGAGAGAGAGAGAGAGAGAGAGAGGGAGGGAGGGAGGTGGGGAGAGGCTGATTGACCTGCACCAGTGAACAACAACTCTGGCCATGCCTGAGAGGCTCTCCTGGCCCTCATCATGCCCCCGAAAGCCTGCCCTGTGGACACTGGATTTGCCTAGCCAGCCCCAGCAATGACGAAAGTCCTTATAATAAATCAATGCATGTGTGGATGCACGTATGTAATGAGTCTGTGTTGTACATGTATGTAAAATGCATCTCCATATGCAGAAATATATTAATTCATGAATATATACAAAGGTACTTCAAAAAGTTTACAGAAAAAGGTAATTCAAAGATAAATGTATTTTGGTGCAAAAAGCACTTGAAATTCAGGCATGGTTTTTTCCTCACTATGTATTTTCTGTGAAGTTTTTGAAGATTTCTTGATGTGGCTGTAAATATGTGCACATATGTACAGAAGTATGTGTGTATGTGTGTGCAGGTCACATATACACTACGTCTGTGCATGTGTGTGTCTGTTTTACAAGCAGTCTCCTATTGGCCAAGCTGCTTTGGTTGAACTCTGAGTGATATGCTGGATACTACAGAATTTTTTTTTAGGATTTTATTTATTTGAGAGGTAGAGTTATAGACAGTGAGAGGGAGAGACAGAGAGAAAGGTCCTCCATTTGCTGGTTCACTCCCCAAATGGCTGCAATGGCTGGAGCTGCGCTGATCCAAAGCCCAAAGACAGGCACCTCTTCCGTGTCTCCCACGTGGGTGCAGGGCCCAAGACCTTGGGCCATCTTCCACTGCTTTCCCAGGCCATAGCAGAGAGCTGGACTGGAAGAGGAGCAGCCAGGACTAGAACCGGAGCCCATAGGATGCTGGTGCCACAGGTGGAGGATTAACCTACTGCACCACTGCGCTGGCCCCTGGATACTAGAGAATTAAGACAAGCATAGCATGCTGTATCTAATCTGTTCACAGTGAAATCACCCACTGCTGGGACTGCACGTGGGCTGGGGGCTGAGCTGGCACACAGGCTTCAGGCCGTGATAAGTAGCATGATCAATTAAAAAGTGGAGTGAGGGGGCTGGCGCTGTGGCACAGAGCGTGAAAGCCCCAGCCTGCAGTGCAGGCATCCAACATGGGCACTGGTTTGAGTGCTGGCTGCTCCACTTGCGATCCAGCTCTGCTAATGTGCCTGGGAAAGCAGTGGGAGATGAGCTATCTATCTCTGTCTCTCTTTCTGCCTTTGAAATAAACAAACATTTAAAGAAAAATAGGGGAAAAAAACCATTCTTTTCACTTTTCTGCAAAATTTGATCATACAGCAAAATCTAGAAATCCATCAGACATCATCATTACTGCCTCAAAAAGAAAAACATTTTTCTGGGGTCGGCGCTATAGCGTAACAGGTTAAAGCCCTGGTCAGCAGTGCCAGCGTCCCACATGGGCACCGGTTTGAGTCCCAGCTAATCCACTTCTGATCTGGCTCTCTGCTGTGGCCTGGGAAAGCAGTAGAAGATGGCCCAAGTCCTTGGACCCCTGCACCCACGTGGGAGATCTGGAGGAAGCTCCTGGCTCCTGGCTTCGGATCAGCTCAGCTCCAGCCATTGTGGCCATCTGGGGAGTGAACCAGTGGATGGAAGACCTCCCCTCCCCACCCCGACTCTGTCTCTACCTCTCTGTAACTCTGTCTTTCAAATAAATAAATATTTTAAAAAAGAGAGAGAGAAACATTTTTCTAGTCCTTGAGTTCTATTTCTTTTTTTATGTGTTATATTTAAACTACTTTTTTTTTTCTGTTAGGTTGGAAATCTGCCAACAATGAAGTTATTAAAGAATGTTAGGTGGGAAGTTAGGGTAAACCAGCAGCCAGAATGGTGAATTCTGATTAATTCTGTGTTAGCCTCTCACAGCGATAATGAAGCCCTTGCTATCTGTCACCTCACTAGCCTCCGGCACAAGCACACGTACCAGCTGCCCCTCACAGCGTCATTTACACAATCCATTGCTTTCCCATTGCAACACGTGGCTCTGGCAACCCAAAGGTGAGCTGGCTGTCTTTGAAAAGATTTTCTTCAACCAGAGTGAACCACCACCATCACGTTGACCGAAAGGACTTCACAGTTCCGCTGCAGCAGAGAGCGCGTGCGGACACAGATGCATGGGACCGCCACTCGACAGGGGGGACCCACAGGAAAAGCACAGGGTGCGCCTGGAGCATGGACTGCCCAGGACTGGCAGGTGCGCGCGGGGGCTGCACACGGCAGAGGCGTAGGAGCAGAGTGGCGGCGGGAGCGTGAACGGGAGACGCATATGCAGGGCAGGCCAGACAGTCGGACGCAGGGGCCGAGTGCGGGTCAGTCCTACCACTTAGGGAGAGCGAGCAGGGGACGCTTTAGCACCTTTTTGGAGCCAGGCTTTGGGAAGGAGTAAGATTTGATTCTGGAGATTATTCCACCCGCTGACCACGTCTAGAAACCACAACGGCAAAGAGGAACAGTCAAGTTAGTCTCAGAGAACAAACACAGGGTCCCTCCTGCGACAATGACATCGTGAGTTGCTTTTGTAATCGCACCGCCAGCCCCTCCCCGCCCTACCAATGAGATGTGCCGTGGGCAAAGCCTGGTCATTTGGAATGCTTCCAGCAAACCTTGCTACTGGGGCAGAGGGACCTAGAAAAACATTAGGAAATATTTGCCCCGGAAGGGCTACCAATAAGAGCTACAGTAGTCAGCAGCTGGTGTTGCCTACACATCCTTAAGTCCTCAGCTGAAGGCAAACCACTCTTAGGAAGCGCCAGCTACACCTGACTGCTCAGGTGTATCGCATTGCTTCCAATGTGTTTGTGGAAATTTGCTGAGTAGCACACTTAGGGCATCTGCCATTTTTCTGCATGTATTTTAGCATTCAATAAAAATACATTCCAAAGTATTTAACTTCTTGAAGCGATTGGGCGATGCCTGGTTAAATATGGGACTTGATCATCTCTTAAGGTTTTCAGCCCTAACCCTGCTTCCCTCTCTATGGAAAATGGAGCACAGAATATTGACGTTCAGCTGCCAGGCTCGTGAGCGCTGTCAAGGGTAAAGTGAAGAGCCAGCTCCGCAAGGACCCTGTGTTTTAGATGCTGGATCCAAAGTTCACGGGTATTTCAGCAAGTCCAAGTGCCCCAAGTCGGAGGACAAGTGACTGCCCCTGCATGGGCACCCCTGCCCCGCCAGCTTCAAGGTGGACTCATCTCCTATGGGAGGCAGATGTAGATGTGAGTTTCTGTGGATTTTGTTTGTCAGGGATAAGCAGGAAAAAAGTCGGGTGAAGATGGCATTAAAGGGCATTGCCAAGTCCACACTGAAGCAGAAACCCATTCCTGCTTTGAGTATAAATCCACACATCAGCTCCTAAGAGTCTGCAGGGAGAGGGGAAAAGGCTTCTCCCCCTGCACGGGCATCAGCCATGACTCAAGCAAAGCCCCATGGAGGTGTGCACAGGCCACATTCTCACTGGTGCGGAATGGGGAGGTGAGCCCTGGCCAAGCCTGCCCTACTCCTACTCCATCCGTGTCAGTGGGCTTCTCTTTTATCTCATCCCAGGAAGCCTTCCACAAATCTTTAGTTGAACCAATTCATGCAGACAGGCCAAGTTCCCTGGGAGCAACATGGCATCTGATCTGACCCAAAGTGCAGGGCCAACAACCTCAGGGAGACATCTTGTCTACCAGCCATGTTACACTGACCATGCACATGGCCCGTGGGTGACACACATCTGTCGTCAGAGGTGGCTCATCAGATCTAGTGGGAGGCCTTTTCTGATTTAACATTGGCTTTCATGTTCATTTTAGAAAATGGGGAGAAGCCAAGAAATTCACACAACTTGGCTGCTTTAACAGTGCCCTGATGTCCACCTAACACCCACTAGACCCCCCCCACCCAAGTTAGCAAGGGGCTTATTTGCCCACTACTCCCGTTAGCTTTTCATCTGTGCTAGCCATGGCTTCACCTGCAGACATTATTTCTAATAACACTTACCGCAGGATGGGAGCTTGGAAGTTGTGGGCGAGCGTCAAAACTAACATTTCCTGATTAGAAAGAGCATGGACAATTATTGCAATAGCATGGAACCACCTCCATACAGATCAAGCAGCGTGACTGACATTTGGCTGCTCGAGAAATAGATACACCTTCTGCACAGCTCCCCTTCCACCCTCTTTCAATACCTTTTGCACACATGCAATTAAAATGAATTCACTTTTCAAAGGGAACGTGATTGGCTATTTTTGGATCCACGAGAGCTAAAATTGGAGCGACCAGACATCATGTTTAATCCATCAGTAAAAATCAGGACTCGTACAACCTGAATTTGCAACAGGCTAAAACTACAATGAGTGGACAGTGACCAATGTGCAAAAAGCCGAAACTCCCGTGACTTAGCAACTCACCCGTCTGTGCGCCAATTTTTTGACATGGAACCGTAAGGACTCGTAACAAACCATCGGGTTTGTAAGAATAATGCTCCACCAGCTGAAAGAAAGCAAGAAAGCGCAGTGAGTAAGAGGGCAGGAAATTGAGGGATCAGGCCTGAGAGCCACTGACTGCCCCTTGGGCTTCTGCGGTGACTGGAGCCCTCTTGAATCTACAGTGTCTAGAGAGCCCACTCTACCAGCATGACTGGAGGCAGATGCACACCCAAGGGTTTCCCTCTTGGGCAGGGGTCAGCAATCATTTTCTGTAAAGGGCCAGTTTGTGCTATGTGAGGCTTCTGTGGGCCACACACCTAGTCTTTTACCCAGTTATTTCTCATCAGCATAGAAACCACTGTCTCCATGCATTACACAGGGACATGCTGAGAGCCATACTTGCTCTGTGGTTCGCAGACCCTGATGGAAAGGAAAGAGTATTTAAGTAGGCTAAGTGCAGCAATGGCCGACTCCAAGCACAGCAGGACTAGGGCCCTGGAGTCACGGCAGGGTATACGGGTACCTTACAGTGCAGGCAAGAAAAGCCAACAAAATCCTACACATGCCAATGGACAGTATGGCGGGCATTTCTGATGTACCTTCCTGAACACAGTGGCCAGGAAATACTCAACGAGGAACACTTAGTGAGGGTAGAATATGTCAATATACCAACATAATCAGAAAATAGAGAGGCCTCCCGGGAAGGGGCTTTCCAACAATCAGAGGTGCTTAACACAAAGGAAGTGCAGAGCCCTGGGAGGGGTGAGGGGATGCTACACATGCAAACAGTCCTGTGGAGAGGTCGAATCCTGTATGAGGCTCAGCCCGGTGCCCAGGAAGGCCAGCCTTGCTTCCCAGACTCCCTTAATCTCCACCAAGAGAGACTCGCTTTGCTTGAGGATGGCACCTGCCATCGAGAGCCCACTAGAACATCCCCCAGGTCCAAGAACTGGCTGCTGTGTGCCTGCTTCCCTGGCCAGCTGTGCCTTGTTTTATGTACATCTGTCAGAAAGGCTGGTCTAGTTGCAATGTGTCCTAGCACCTGCAACCCTGTTGTTATACCCTGGACAGGGCCTGTTGTTATGCTCTGGACAGTCATCATCTTGGCACATGGAGACCTGTGTGGCCCTGGACAGGCATCAGAACTTTGCAGAGCCCGGTGCACCTGACACGATGGTCCCCAGGTCCCCAGACAAGCGCTTTTCTGCCCTAAGAGTCACCTGAGGCTGGAACATAGGCTCTGGTGCAGCAGATGGGGCAGGGGCCTGGGGGTGTGTTTCTAACAAGCACCAGGGGCTGCTGCTGGTCTGGGGGCCACTCGGTGGACAGTGGGAGCCCAGGCCTGCTCATTTCTGTCTCTGGGACATGTCTCTGTGCTCTGCCCCTGAGGAGCGGGGAGGGGCCGAGCTGTACCTGCCAGAGTGTGTCGAACTTCTTCCCCTCTGGGATGGAGAGCTTCCCAGTCTTGTCTTTGTCGATGCGGTAGTGCAGCACCTTCCCCTCGTGCAGCAGGCACAGCGCGTAGGACCCGTTGTTGTCTCTGGCCCTGATCCTGCAAGAGAGGATACCACTCTATCGGTACACCCTGGTTGGCGAGGGCAGCGGGCACTCTCCATGAATCACCAGTGGGGAGAGGGAGCTGTAGGCAGCAGCACCCAGCCTCAGGGTCAAGTGCTCTGTCCAACAGACCCAGAAAGGCCTAGCTTACAGCTCAAGGATGATGTCAGTAGGCTGGCAACAAGGGAATGGTAGTGGGGTGAGGATGCACCGTGGCTAGGCTCCAGCAGGGCCTGGGGAGCCAGGGGCTCAATTAGGAGAACCCGGGGTTGTGTGGGCAGCAACACAACCCAGGCACGAGCTCACATGATGCTTGTAAAGGACGCACCTCCTTTCCCCCACTGAGGTCTGTGTTCAGGTCAGATCCACAGATGGTACAGCTTGGGACTGTAGACCAGGGGTGCCTGATGGACATTTTAACTGGGAAGGGTCCAAGACCACAGATGGAGAGCTGGGAAGGCCTCCGTTCCCCAGTGCCTCCGTCACCACTCCCACCTGCCCATGGCTGGGAGGGAGGTACCAGGCATCAAGCAATGTGTGCCCATGCACCATTCTCAGGCTATATAGCACCCTGCCCCCAGCTGTCAGGGGCGTCTGTGGCTGTTACCGGGGGAGATGTCTGATGCCCCTTCTGGCTTGCAGGAGGTCACATCCAAGGCCACAATGAGAACTGATACAGGGCACACTTGTGGGTGTTACTGGGGAATTTCTGAAGCCTTCTCTGGGTTGCAAGCCGCCAGGAGAGCTGAGACAGGTTTTGGAGCCACCTGTGGCCTCACTTTCCCCTCTGCTGGGCAGAGAAGGGCCACGTAGGGGTTCGAAAGCCGGATGATGCCACAGGGGACGGAAACCTCAAAACTTGTTTGCAAGCGGTATGTGCACAGTGGACAGTGTGCCTCCACGCCCCGCTGCTCGGGGGACATACTCCAGCCCCTTCCTACCTCGGCCGGAGCTACTCTGACATTTTGCTGCTGTACAGACAGTCCCCTGGCTGCCAAACCAGCTGAGTCATCAGCACCGCAAAGTGTGAGCTCCCTTTTCACAGTCACATGGCCAGTTCGAGGCAGGAGCTGGTTTCTGTTCAACCAAGCAAACCAAAGGAAAAAAAAAGCCATGCACAGATGGAGGGGTAGCTGCATCTCGCACAGGGAAGTGTTTTACACTGTGGCACTGTTTGTGCCTGCTTTGCTTATGTTGTAAACGTCAGTGGCTCACAGACAGGAGATTTGGAAGCACAGAGAATTATGCAGAGAGACCAAAGCCCAAAGGCGGACTTGCCTGCATGCAAAAGTTGGCCATGGGAGGAAGATGACCAGAGGCCACCCAAATACAAATTGAGAGCCCAACAGAAATACCCTGGCACAGTCTTCACCCTGGCAAAAATGAAAATGATTGAAAATTTCAAGTGCTGCTGGGACTAAGGAGCAGCAGGGGTTCCCACGTGCAGTCACTGGGAGCATCAGGCAGTTTAATCACTTTGGAAAATACTGACAATGACCTCCCGACACGGAAGCTATGCGCACCTGTGGGGCTCAGCAAATTCACTCCCAAGCATAGGAGCTGCGTGCATGGTGCCCCCAGCCAATGTGCTGGGATGTTCGTGCCAGCTTTATCCACACTTGCCAAAACTTCACAACCTACATGCTTGTTGACCACAGAGGGAATACATACATCAGACGATAAACTTAGCCGTGCAATAGAATATGATCCAGCAAAAAAGTGAACACATAGCAGCCTTGTCAAGACAGCTGAGTCACATGCGCATAAAATACACTCCCCAGTTCCATACGCACAAAGCTCCCTGGCAGACAGAAGCCAACAGTTCTGTTTGGAGTTGCCCATCTAGCCAGGGCACACTCAACCCCAGGACCCGGGATGTGGGACCTCTCAGAGGGGGCAGGTGGGTGGTGTAGTGGGGTGTGTTTGTGTGAGTGTGTGTGGGTGGGGGTGTCTCCTGCAGCCCTGGCTCTGGTTTATTTCTTGATTAAGGTGGTGTTGGCTTGAGAATTATTCATTAAGCTGCACCTCTATAGTTACGGCCTCATGTGTGTTTTGTAGTTCATAGTATAAATAGTATAAAGTAGAGCTGGGGCAGGTGTTTGGCTTAAGGGTTTAGATGCCCGTTAGGATGCCCATATCCCATACCAGAGTATCTGAGTTCAATACCCAGAGCGCCACTCCTGACTCCAGTGACTGGGCCCCGGTCAGCTGGGTGGAAGACCTGGATCCACTTCCTAGCTTCCTGCTTAGCCCGGCCCAGCCCTGGCCGGGGAAGGCATTTGGGAAGTAAACTGCTTATGGGAGCTTTCTGTCTGCCTCTCAAATAAATAAAGTTTATATAAAAAACCAGCTGGTCAAGGAGGAAACAAAGAAGTTAGAGGAGACCTTGCCATCGGACAAGCGACACCTGCAAGCGTCCCACTCCCCGAGGCTGGCCAAGGGGATGCAGCAGCCCTACAGGGGACTCCCACCGGCAGCCAGTGTGAGCTCCCAGCGACAGGTAACCAGCAGGTACCGCACACTCGTGGACAACAGCCTGAGCAGGCCCTCTGGCAGCTGGCAGGAAATGGGGGTGCAGAAGGGAAACCCACAGGCCCAGCATCTGTAGGTGGCAAAGACCAGAAGGCTCAGCGACATCAACGGCCAACGACCGTGAGGTATCTGTTGGCTGCAGGCAGATCCTGGGCGGGGCTCTCGCTCCTGTGACGTGGGAGAAAAACTGGGTTGGCAGCTGCGGGCTGGCTGCCTGGCTCAGCGCCTCGGCCGCCTCCCGTTGCTGAAAAGCCTCCCTTGGCGGGGTGCACACCCACTCAGGTTTGGGATGAGAGCAAGGGCAAGTTTCCCTGTTCCTGTCTGTTGGGATTCAGTTGGCTCCAGGCTGTTCACGGGTGCCCTCGAATATTTTCTGAACAAGATGTGAGCTACGAGATGTGTGTTTGGTTGTTATAAAGCCTGGGATTTCTGAGACTTGACCTTGAGGTCATGCCAAAGGACCATGCTTGACCTCTTTGTGGCCTGGCCACTCCTCGGGCTGTGTTGGGCAGGCCTCACTATTGCAACTGTGAGAGCAGCAGCAGTGTTAATTCTGCTGGGGCACAGCCTGGAAGAATGGAAACCCCTCACCACCCTCCTGTGCTGGGTGGGATCATGAGTGCTGGGGACGCCAGGCACTGGGGTGGGGTGGGTGGGGTGGGCAAGTGAAGACCCCAGTGCGGGGAGATGCTTGAGGCAGCCTGCCATGGCTCCTGGGACATGGGCTGTGTCTGCCGCGGAGGCACCTGCCAGCCCATGAGGCATTCCCATTCTCCCCTGCTGTTTGTCCATGGCAGGTGCAGCGCCACGGGTAGGACATCCATCTCACGGTGCACTGTGATAATGTGGCAGTGGGCAGGCAGCTCCTAAGTGACCAAAGGGTGGGTGGCACGTACCGCGTGGATACACTGGACATGGAACGACCCACGTCCTGGGCAGCTGGGAGGCATGATGTGAGAGTCCATATACACTGCTCAGAGTGGGGTACAGCTTGTACCTTGTGAATGCTCTATTTCTGGAATTTTCCATATTTTCAGTCTGCAGCTGGCCACGGCTAGCTAAAGCCATGGAAAGTGAAACCATGGATGGGTGGGGGCCACTGTCGTGGCCCCATTTCATTATTGAGTAAACTGAAATTAAGTTGTCTGACTCCCAGTGCTCCCATGGGGCAAGGCAGATGTAACAGAGGATACACCTGTCTCAAGCAGTCAACTCACACAGCGGCTGGTGCTGCTGCAGGGACACACCCAGCTGCCAAGTGGGTGACCCGTGGAGACTTGCAGGTGTCACGGCTCTTCATGCAGCCCAGGTAGGCATCAGGCACCTCATGCAGGCTCCCAAGGCCAGCAGCAGAGGTATCATGCGAGACCTTGTTGGAAATGCAAACTGTTGACCCTAACCCCGGTCTATAAACTAAAAACCTAGGGTGTGAGGGTTGCCGGTGTTGTGGCATAGAGGTTTGTGTCCCGGCTGCTCCACTTCTGATCCAGCTTCCTGCTAATGGCCTGGGGGAAGCAGTGGAAGATGGCCAAAGTACTTGGGCCTTTGCTATCCACATGGGAGACCTGGAAGACTGGCTTTGACATGGCCCTGCCCTGGCTGTTGCCCCAATTCTGACTTTCAGATAGATAAATCTTTAAAAGAAATGCAAGGAGTGTAACCCAACCCTGTGCTTCGCCCAGCCCTCCAGGCAGTTTGCACACACAGGGCTGCACCTCACCTCCTGTGGATTTTGAGCACATCCGGGGGAACCCAGCTGCAGGGACTGCATGCATTCTTCACCCTGTATCCTGGTTTAGGTTTGTTCCTTGCATTTAAGAAATACACAAGTGTCTGTACATAGGAACTATCACAATTCTCTAAGCAATGGGCCATTTTGTGAATCTGATTTTTTTCACAGCTACTTTATACCCAGATTGTCACTGAAAAGGATTAGGGATGCCCATGTCCCAAGAGAGTTGCCTGCCCGCCACCCAGGCCTCATGGTGAGCAGGGGGACAGGGAGGCCATGGGCACTGACAAGGATGTTATGACAGTGAAGGGTGATGGCTGTCCCATCTGCTGTCCCACGCCAGGTCCACCAGGTCTGCTCCTGGACAAGGTCCGCATGGGTCTGACTTGTATGTCCCTGATTGTGGGTGGACACAACCTTTATTAGAAAGCCAGAGCCACCAAACCATCTAATCCCTGTTCTACCAAATGGTATAGACCCCTCTGGGCCACTCATTCTGATGCTCACTGGTTGATCCTGCAGGGCCTCCCATGGGACCCTGACTGTGAGGTATGAATCTGTGTGTGTGCATGCATGTTTGTGTGTGCGCATGTATGTTTGTGTCTGTGCACACATGTTTTTGCGTGTGTATATTCGTGCATCTGTGTGCATATTTGTGTACATGTATGTTTTGTGTGTGTTTGTGTGCACACATGTTTTGTGTTTGTGTGTCTGTGTGCATGTTTGAGTGCATGTATGTGTTCTATGTGCATGTATGTTTGTGTATGTATGCAGGTTTTTATGTGTTTCTCTGTGCATGTTTGTGTGTGCACATGTTTTGTGAGTCTCTTTGTGTGCATGTTTGTGTGCATGTATGCGCTGTGTGTGCATGTATGTGCTGTGTGCATGTATGTTTTTGTGTGTGCATGTGTGTGCATGCCTGTGTGTAAAGAAGAGAGGATGGGGTGGTGCTGGGGGTATAATGAGAGCATGATGGAGGGGTGGGAGGGGAGAGATGGGAAGGAGAGAGAAATGGCGACTGGCTAATAAGAAGAGGGGTGACTCAAAGGTTCAAGTGCTTACTGCTCCTTGAAAGGGAAGGGAAGGAAGACCAGAGGACGTCTGGACTTCTGATGCAGAGCACCGAGGGACATGCCACACAGGAGGGCTGATTGTCCACTTTTGTCCCACCTCCCATCCAGTAGCAGCCCCTGTCCCTCTCCAAACGTCCCCATTTAGAAAAAAAACCACACAGTCAGTTCCCCAGGAGGCACTTCTGTCAGGCCCACACACCTCCCTCCCCACACCTGGCCGCGCCACTCTTTGGTCACACCGTGTTCTGGCCGTACTGTGGACCCCCAAATCCCTTCACAGACACACTTCCTGCTGAGATACGCTCCTGCTTCTCTGCTAACTCCATCCTCACCATGCAGAGCCCAGCCTGAGCATCGCCCCAGAGAGACTCCTCTTACCAGGACACGGTCTTGCGTGCTGGGACTATGCCCCTGAGGACCACAGCCCCGTCCCTGTTCCTGGGGCACTGACAGCACGTGGGCGTGAGGGACCCCAAACAAGTACAGGGAAACAAAACACAGTTCCAGGCTGTCGCAGCCACATCCAGTTCCAGGTGACAACTGTGGTGCTGAGTGGCACACTGGCACACGTCAGACTGTAGCATGTCAGCTTGAGTTCAACATCTCCCCAGGATTGTAACTCTGATGCAGCAGAGACAGCTCTGTGTGACCCATCACAGGGTCCCAACAAGCCAGGCAGAGCAGAGCTAGGGGGCGTGGGCAGCCAGGGATGCTAGTGTCTGAGATGTTAGCACCTACCAGGGACAAGCAGGCGACTATGGAGCAAGAACTCTGTCCGGGGAGAACTACTGGGGGACATGGCGAGCATGCAGAGACCCAGGCCCCTTGTCCTTCGGACCCCTGTGTGTCATGAGCTCTGGCACCAGCAGAGCCCCAGTGCCAGTGGTGCTGTGTGTGTGTGTGCATGTGTGGTGGGAGGAGATGTGCTGTGGGACAAGGCGAGATGTCACTCTGTGCAGGAGGACAAGCAATAAGGAACGTGAGGCCAGTAAGAGTTGCACACAGGGACTTCCGGCCTTCAGCTCAGGGTCTATTTTTATACACATCTCCAGGAAAGAACAGCAGAACTGGGGATCTTGCAGGGTGCAGTAGCTGTTCTAAGAATAGACAACTTTTTTTTAAATAAAACTTTTAAGCAGTAGAAGATGGCCCAAGTCCTTGGGTCCCTGCACCTGTGTGCAAGACCTGGAAGAAGCTTCTGGTTCCTGGCTCCCGGCTTCTCAATTCCCACAACAGCTGCAGCTAAGACAGGTCAAAGTTGGCAGCCAGAAATTCCATCTGAGTCTCCCATACAGGTAGCAGGGACCCAACTACTTGAACCATCATCCCCTGCTGCCTTCCAGGTGTGCACGAGCAGAAAGCTGGACTTGGAGCACAGCCAGGACTCGAACCCAGGCCCATGTCAGACGTTGGCTGAACCGCAGCGCCAAATGCCTGCCCTGGGGAACAGATCATTCTTTGTAAAAATCTCAAGGTCGCAGCTGTTTTCTGAAGAGCTGAAGACCACACTTTGTAGCTAGTGGGAAGTCAGCAGGCCCCGTCACTTGGACTGTGCTATTTTGGGCTCACTTCATGTACCAAGATGCTGTGTGCACAGTCCCATGACATTTCTGTAGGAAATTATTGCTGAGTGTTTGGTAAAAGTCCAAACCTCAGGGGAAATGGGCTCGTACGTGGCTCTCCTAATGCTGTCTCTCTACACAGCATTGTTGTCAGGGGCTGTGACATGGAGCATCCCATGCCACCCCATGTCACCAGCGAGTGACAAGTTTGCTACTCTTGCTTTTTACAAGAGCATCATGGGGGCAAGCATGGGCACAGTGACGAAGGCACTGCTGGGGATGCCTGCATTGCACACCAGAGCACCTGGGGTCTAGTCCTGTCCTGCTTCTGATTCCAGCCCCTTGTTAGTGTGCGCCTCGGGAGGCAGCAGGTGAGGGAGGGCTGAATTAGCTGCATCTCTGCCATCCATGTGGGAGACCTGGATTGGGTTCTCGGCTCCTGCTTTAGTCTAGCCCGGTGGTCCTGGCTGTGCAGACATCTGGAGAATGAACCAGAAGGTGGCAAATCTCTTTGCCTTTTATTTAAGTTTAAACAGAGCATTGTGTTTAAGATCCTTGGTAAGGTAAGAGGGACCGTGCTAAAGTATGTGGAAAATTCTAAATACAAGGGCTCTCAGAGAAGACCCTGCTATGGGAGGACAAGTTGACAGAGTCTGCTGGGTCTAATCAACGTGCCTGAGCCAGTGTTGCTCCTTCTGCTTCCATCTCCAAGGCCAGAATGGAGCTGTTGTCCTCGGGGGACCCCGGGAAGCAACAGTGAGGGGTGACAAACACAGATGTGTTTTTCAAACCCTGGCAACAGCTGTCTGCACGCCACCCTGGCCACAGCAGCTCGCCTGAGACTGCCGCTCATAATTCCTGTGGCTGCTAACCTGCTAACTCTGCCTGAGCCGGCCTGTACCTCCAGAGCCCTCTGAAATTCAGGTGGCATCGAACCACGCAGGATCCACACCTCCTAGGTTCTGAATTCACAAGGCTGAAGTTCACAAACCTCCCTCTGATCAAATAGCTTCATTCACCAGATGTGCCTCTGTGCAGCTTGATTAAAAGTAAAAATAGTCCTCTCGTCCACTGAGATCATTCATTTTAGCTGGCCACACGGTCAGGGTCACACAGCCCATGTTGGCTATGAAATGCAGGCTCCGGGGCTGAGTGCCCAGGAAGAGTTCACTGGAGGGTCAGGCTGGGTCACAAGGGACAGCTTCCACCCAACACATCTTCAGATGAGTCATGGGGATGCTGAATTACCCCTCATCACCCAAGCAGTCCCATCGTCCAAAGTGAGAGGAAAGAGGGATGTGCTACACTTACAGAAATTTTCCATTCGTCTTCGATCCGATTAGGACGGTTTGCTCGGATTCATCCCGAGAGATTTTCCCGTGGAACCAGGGCATCTTCTCGTGGGCGGTGGTAGCAATCAGCTTCTCCAGCTGTGGCTTCTGACTGATGATGGCTTGCTCCAGAGCCTGGCCCTGCAGCGAGGGAGGACAGTGAGTGAGCCAGGCACAGACAGAGACAGGCACCGGACCAGCTCTGGGGTGTGGTGGGCTAAGCCTCGCCTGTGCCGCTGGCAACCCTTATGGGTGCCAGTTTGAGCCCCAGCTGCTCCATTTCTGATCCTGCTCCCTGTAATGCACCTGGGAAAAGCAGTGGAAGATGGGCCAAACAGCTGGGCACCTGCACTCACGTGGGAGACCAGGATAGAATTCCAGGCTCTGGCTTAGACCTCACCCAGCCCCAGCCATTGTGGACATTTTTGGGAGTGAACCAGGAGATCCCTCTCTGTCTGTCTGTCTCTCTTTCTAACTCTATCTTTCAAGAAAAACAAACAAACAAAAAGAAATGGATACAAATTGAGAACCCACACCCTGGAAAAATAAAAAAGACATAGGGCTGTTGCTGTGACATAGTGGATAAAGTCTCTGCCTGGGGTGCCAAAACCCTATAGGAGTGCCTGTTCGAGACCTGGCTGCTCCACTTCCGATCCAACTCTCTGCTATGGCCTGGGAAAGCAGTGGAAGATGGCCCAAGTGCTTGGGCCCCTGCACCTGTGTGGGAAACCAGGAAGAAGCTCCTGGTTCCTGGCTTCAGATCAGCTCAGCTCTGGCCTTTGCAAACCAGTGGATGGAAGACCTTTCTCTGTCCCCCCCCCCCTTGTCTGTAACTCTATCTTTATTTATTTAATAAATAAAATCTTCAAAAAAAAGAGTTCTCAGCTAAAAAAAAAAAGACATGCACAGAAGCATTTTCAGTCTGTCCTAGGTCGTAACACCATTCCATGCACAATGGGATCGACTCGGTTCATTCACTCACTCGTCGTCTACTCATTCATTAAATACATTCAGTAAGACGTTTATCTGAGGATCCTCATGAAAATGGAATTAAGATACCATTTTATGGCACTGGCAATGCCATGGCTGAACAGCAGGTGCATCGCGTTTTGTGGAGGAAGCCACTCTGCGAAGGCTACATGCTGTGGAATTCCCCTTACATGACATTCTAGAAAAGGCGAAACTGTGGGGATAGGAATCAAATGAGTGGTTTCCAGGAGCTGGGACAGGCGAAACTAAGGGAGCTCTTGTTTGCCTTGACGGTGTAGGGGTTACGTGACACCAGGCGTATGTCAAATATCATAGGACTGCGCACCCAAAACGGATCAATTCACTGTGTGTAAACTCCACCCAAGAAATATGACTTACCTGACTTAATAAAGAATAAATGCATGGCCTAAGACATACCCAATAAATACAAATGAAAAATACATTATTGCAAAGTACATTATTGCAAAATCCCTCTGCGAGACTGAATTTAACACAAGCCATACTGAATGAATAAAAGGAGTCTCTATAGAATCCTCAGAGGGTCTATATGGCCATAAATCAGCATGCATCAAGTACACAGCAAAGCACAAGACAGACCTCCAGGGAACACAAGGAGAAGTGGTTGAGCACTTATGTCCAAGAAGAGACCATCAATCTAAACTGCTGGCTCTTGACACCAAATACTATTAAGAATGTGGCAGGAGTGCAAATGGTCACAACCTCTGTCACCTTTGTAGATGGAACTTGTCAATGTATCCACATTACACACACACACACACACACACACACACCCTGGGCTATGACAAACCTAGCCTTTCAGAGTTTATTTGGCAGGCATTGCACATAAACTTAGTTTAAGATGGATACAGAATACTGTTATTAGGAGAATTACTTGTCAAACCATAAAAATGTCCATCAACAGGTACTAGCTAAATAAACTGGGTATACAACAGGCAATGCCAGGCAGCCAAAGACAGAGTAACTGATACATAGAAATGTCTGCAAGAGATTTAGGAAGCTATCAGATCTGGTTCCAAACAGGGAGCACACCATGACCTTGTTAGGTGAATACATAACCATAGATGCCCATCCATGGCTCTCCCAAAGGGCCCACCATGACCTGGGTGGCAGGGGGATGGCTTCCTGCAGTGGAGACACCCACGTGGCTGGAGAGCAGGGGCCCACTCTCTGGGCTGTGCTTGTACAGAGGAAGGGCAGTCTTCTTGGAGCATTTTGGAGCCAGGGTTGATGACTCCGGAAATGGTTGCTGGGAGATTTCTTCAATAGGTTTGCAGAAGATAGAATTCAAAAAGTATTTTTATGCAAAATAGTTTGAAATCCATGCACACATGGGATCTTCAAAGTTCATGGGAAATGCATATTATGAAAAAACTATGCATGGATTTGGGCGCAATGGTATGGTTTTACGTGTACCATGGTTCTGCACGTGTGGGTTTACAGGGACCTATGAACACAGGGCCGGCCACACCTCACCTGCAGGTTCCATGTCTGCTTCACGTACTCTCTGATGAGGCTCTCCTTCAAGTCCTCAAAGGGTCCGGTCTTGGGCTGCACCCCAGGGGGCCGGTTGAAGGGAGTCTTGAGGAGGCAGACGAGGCCGTCTGACTCCTGAGAGTGGTAGTGACAGAGCTCGGCGGGGCTGCTGTGTGTCCGGCCTCCAGCGATGGCATAGGTCCCATTGAGCTCCCTCTCGATGGTGTAGTGGTGCGCCTTCCTCCCGTGGGCCACCGACAGGGCAAAGCCGCCCAGGTAATTGCGACTCTGGCGCAGCAGGTAGAGGCCATCAGTCATGCCTCCCTGGACCAGGTAATCCTCGGCCTCTTCTCGGGTGATGTTGCCGAAGAAGAAGGGCAGGTGGTTGGCACTGTCCACGGTGTTGCTGGCCATGGCTGTGCTGGCCCCTTAGGAGATGCAAGGGCACATGTAGGGGTCCGCCTGGGGCAAGACAAAGATGGGAGTGTCAGTCAGCGTTTGTTACTGTAATGAAATGCCCAAGAAAGGCTACTTTATAAAGAAAAGAGGTTTACTTTGGCTCATGGTTCTAGAGGTACTGGATCCAAATAACACAGCAAGGCTCTGGAAAAGGACTTCTGGAATATAAGACATCATGGTGGGAGCATACATGTCTGTTTATATCTTCTCTCTTCTTATAAAGCCACTAGGATCCGACCCTGAGAGTTCCACGCCATTATTTAATCCAATCTAATCACTGCCCAAAGGTTGCACCGGGGAACAGCATACTTGGATCAAATCCCCAGCCCCCTAGCACCATGACCACAAGACTTTGTGGATTAGACTTCCACATGAGTGTGGGGGGACAGATACTCAAATCACTCGATGTGAGGAACCCAACAGCAGCAAGGAACATTTGCTAAAACCCCCTGGATCCGTTCAAACCGGAGACCTGTCAGTCCAGCTCAGAACGGAAGCACTCCCCCTCGTTGGGCTGCCCACCATGCTGGGGTCCCTTTGAGACTGGATAAAAGCAGGATACTAAGTCAAGGTCCTCCCACCTGATGGGTGTCCAGCTACAGCTCCAAACCAATCAGAAGAGACAGCAACCAGATTCTACCTGCCCTATTAAGGACTCCTCCAACCTGCATGTGCCCAGAACAGTCCAATGTGATAGGTACATGACCTTTCTGGGGTGGCGCTGGTAATGACCAATGCCACCATTTTGAGCCCATTGTGTACAAAAAGAACAAAAAAAAGGAACTGTGCATGTACATAATACCGAGCTGGGTACAAGTCAGTGTCATGTGCTGAGAGGACGCCCCCATCCTGTAAAAACCCCTGCCCAGCCCCCCTCATCGATGCTGTCTCCCATGTACTTAAGCCCCTAATAAACCTTGTCCAGTGGCACGTTGGCCTCTTGTCCGTTTCTATTTGCTTGGGGTCAGGATTACTTTGTCCTATGCAATTACCACAGTTTCCCAATACACTCTGAATCCTATTTCACAGATTATTTATTTATTTATTTATTTGAAAGGAAGAGTGATCGAAAGAGAGGGAAAGACAGAGATGTTCTATCAGCTGGTTCACTCCCCAAATGTCCACAATGGCCAGGGCTGGGCCAGGCCGATGCCGGAGGCCAGGAACTCCATCTGGGTCTCCCACATGGGTGTCAGGAATCCAAGTATGGCTGCCTCCCAGGCATGCTAGCAGGAAGCTGGATTGGAAGTGGGAGCAGGGCTCCATCCCAGGCACTCTGACATGGGATGCGGGCGTTCCAAGTGCAGCTGCACCTGTTGGGCCACACCTGATTCTCACCCTTTGAATTGTTAACCCAGACACAGCACATCTGACCAAAGTGACCAAATTGATCAATTTTTTTTGGTTGGGATAAAGAAGTGTAAGAAGGAAAAGCAGGAAATAAACAGACACAGTGTTGCTACACAGGACTCAGAGCTTACCCCGAGGGTCCACGCCGGAGGCAGACGCCAGCGTGAGCTGACGGCCAGCGCTCCTCTGTGGGTGCAGAGGACCTGCTCCACATCATGGCTAATTCGCAGCAGAGGCGTCACTCAACAGTTTCCGCCTGAACCGGGAGAGGCTGCTGCTTTGTGTAGCCACACACGGCGGCAGAAGCCGTGAGAGCTGAAGTGAGGGCCATGGTCACAGGCCGTGAAGAACCGCCTCCTGCGGTCACCTCGAAGCCTGAGACATGGAACGTGGTGTCCTTCCCACACGTCCCCATCCCTCAGCCTGGGGGCGCCACGCTGTCCCCCCTGCACTTCTCCAGACCTCACACTGGGCACCCCGCTTCCCATCTGCATGCCAGAGACAGTCTGAGGCCGGACAGAGCTGCCTGCCTTGCAAAAACCCACGCTGCAGGAGACAAACACTGGAGGCAGTCTGCAAACAGGGAGGATATGCACTGCCCGCCAGCAAGGATCCCAAGAGGGACGCATTGCAACCCAAAGGGGCTGGTCATGGCGCAGTTACTCATACAATGCTGTAGTCATCTGGGGCCAAGAGAGCACGACCCTGTGTGTTATTCTGCCCAGTGACTGTACCACACACACACACACATACACAGAGATACCACATACACACACATCCAAACTACACACACACAGATACTACATATGCTTACACAAACCACACACAGATCCAAATTACACACATACACACACAGATACTACATACACATATACATACCACACATAGATCCAAACTACACACACACATTCAGATACCACATGCATACACACACACCAAATATAGATCCAAACTACACACACACACATCACATCACATACATACCTACATCCCACCTCCCCACACACCTGTCCTGCACCCATCTACTCTCCCAAGCCCTGGGGACCATCACCCTCCATGGTCTACTCTGGACTCCATCCCAAACAGGTGACTGCCTTGGTTTCCTGGGGAGGGGCAGGGCCATGGTGGGGTCACGACAGCCCCACAGTGGCTGAGCAGCACCCCCTATCACCATCAACCATGTGACTTCCTGTGCTGGGGGTGAAGAAGCACCTTGTCCACCATCACTGTCACTGGTGGTTTGCAGGGGAAGCCAGTCTGCTGCATGGATGGTGACCAGCACGTCGCCAGGCTACTGAATTTGGGGACTAAATACCGAGTACAGTGTCCCCTTGTCCACCATCTCAGGGCTGGCATTCCTGGTGCCACCCAGGGTCTCAGCCTGGCCTCCACCCTCCTCTTCCCTGTGCCACTGTGAAAAGAGAGGACCACCTCCATCCAGCCGCTGTCCACATGAACCTGGGGCCAGACTGCTGTCCTCAGCCCACGTCTCAGACAAGAGCTCCCACTGACCACAGCAACCTGAGTCTCACCTTTGGCCACAGCCGGGGCATCTCTCAGCACCCATCATGCACAACAGATACGGGGCCAGCACCATTCCCACTGTTTCCATTCCTCCTGCACTCCGTGAACTTGCCATTCCCGCCACCATCGCCACACACACTGCTCCAAGCTGCCTTCCTCTCTCAGCAGAGGAGACCCATGGCTCAAATTCTCTTTAGCACCCGCTGCTGTCACCTGCTCCCAGAGAGTGTTTAAAGCCCACTCCCAAGTCTTCGATGGTTCAGCATCCCCTGTTATTTTTCTCCAAGTGTGAAACCACAGTACTCAAAACCACGATACTCAAAAGCACTCGATTAAGAAACACAGAAAAAAAAGCCTCTGGGCTCCATAGATCAGGTCCCCCACTGTCTCCTAACTGCACCTGCACCCCTCAGCCTGCTGGGTCTGACACCTCAGCACACACCTGTGCAGGTAGGTTTTTGGCAAGGAGAGCCTGCAGGTGCCAGTGAGCTGCACCAAACATGGCGAATCCTTGGCTCTCCTGGAGACTTTTTATAACATAGGTTAAAAGTGCACGCAGTCCTACAAAAGTGATTTGGACATGAGACAACGAGTCGTGACTCCCTGGTCTGCAGCTCTCCCTTCCTGCTCCATGGTTCCCCACAGCACATCTCAGAAGGGCGCCGACCTTGAACACATCACCTTTGCAGCTGAACTTGAGTGCAGCCTCGCTCCACTCCCCAGAGGTGAGACTAGTACAGGCTTGTTCACTGCTGCACCTCCATGCCTGCAGCAGCTTCAGACACACAGTGGGTGGCCAGACACATGACCGTGGATGTTCACTTTTCTCTACTGAGCCCCTAACCCACACATCAGCTCATCTGATGTCTCCACTTGGATGCCCAACAGGCAGCTCGATCTTCAAGTGCCCAAAATGGGGCAATTGCATCCTCTTTTTTTAAAACAAAGATGTACTTATAAAACTATGTGTCTTTTACTTATTTATTTATTTACTTGAAAGGCAAAGCTATGAGCTGGGGGAGACAGAGAGATCTTCCATCTGCTGGTTCACTCCCCAACAGGCTGCAATGGCCAAGGCTAGGCCATGCTGATGCCAGGAGCCTGGGGAACTCTGTCTGGGTCTCCCACACGGGTGCAGGGGCTCAAGCATTTGGATCATCTCCCACTGCCCTCCCAGGAGCATTAGCAGGGAGCTGGATCAGAAGTGGAGCAAGCCAGGACTCAAAGTGGAGCTCATATTGAATGCCAGCATTGCAGGCGGTGGTTTAACTGGCTGTGCATTCAAGCTGGCCCCAGTCACTTCTATCCTGCACACTTCATCATGCCTATTTTTCTGCCTTGAATCTCTCCTAATTGCGGAGCTGACACCAATTATGAGGATACTTCCAAAAGTTCATGGGATATTGAACTAAACTAGACAGGCTTATTTTGGCGCAAAAATTCTTTAAAATCTATGCACAGCTTTTCCCCCTTAATATGTATTTTCCATAAACTTATAAAAATATTGATCATTTTCCTTGTTTGAATGTCAGAGATTCAGAAACAGAGAGATCTTCCATCAGCTGGTTCACTCCCCAAATGCCTGCAAGAGCCAGGCTGAAGCCAGGAGCCCAAAATTCAATCCAGGTCTCCCATGTGGGTAGCAGGAACCCAAGTTTATTAAGCCATCACTGGCTGCCCATCAGAGTGCACATTGTCAGGAGCTGGACCAGAGGTGGAGGAGCTAGGACTCAAACCAGGCCCTCCCACGTAGAATGTGGCCATCCTAAGTGGCAACTCAACTGCTGTGCCGAATGCATATGTCGCCCATGAACTTCCTGGGGAGATGCATGGATTTCCAAAATTTTTGCTCCAAAATAAATTAGCCTTTTAATTCCATTTTCGATGAATTTTGAAGCACAGTTATACAGTCAGTTGTTCAGGAAGTGACCCTGGAGACTCTCGGGAATATTTTCTTGCTCATTGCTCACTTCTGATGCACTGAGTCGGGAAGGAACACATCTCTTACTAGCAGCGCCCATTAGTTACACCTGGAACAGGCTCCTGTCCCCTAAGAGGCAGTGAGCTCAGGTAGGACCCTGCTCTGTTGATGCAGCCAGAGGCTGGGGAATACAGAGGATGGACAAGCTGCCCCCGGGGGCCCTCTTGGCAGCGTTCCCCTAAAACAAATCCCCAAGGCGTGCACTTCTCACCACCTCTCTTGGTGTGCTCTCTTGATGATGGAGCCTTGCCCTGGTTCTTTGGCCCTGAGCTCCTTGCTGTCCATTTCTCCTCCAGCAGACACAGTGATGGTGGGAAGACATGTCTCCACCTGCACTGCATCCCAAACTTTCTTCTCCCATCCTACCAGGTTCTCCTGGACACGGTCAGGGCCCCTCTAGCTTCTCCTGGCTCCCTGTGCCCAGTCACACCACCCATCTTTCTGCTCACAAGTGTCCATGGCTGCCACACTCTTCTCCTCTCCCCAACCCCCTCCTCCTCCTCCTCAGGCCTATGGTCTCAGCTCCATGTCACTCCTTCTCTCACACGGCTGCTTCTGCCTACCCCTCCTCAATCCCCCTCATACTGAACCTCACAAAGCATCTGAATCCTTCAACAGTATCACAAGGCCACCCTAAAATGTCCACTCAAAGGTCAGAAAAATTGGGCCACCCTGTGCAAGCTTTGGTCATACCAGATGTCCACAAAACACCCAGTCAATGAAAACACGCTGATCTTTCCTTGTAAGAGTCTCTACCATGACCACATATGAATGCTAACCGTGGCACCCTGGAGAGCAGCTGGTCTAAGCTTCCAGAAGCTTTTGAGTGTCTGTGGCTGCATCAGACAAGCACACGGCTTCTTAGGGGAAGGAAACCCACTTCTGCTGGTAGGAAACGTGCTCTTAGCAGACTCCCGTCCTCTTCCTGCACAGCCTTAGTCCAGCATCTGCCTCCCAGGACACACCACACATCCAGCTCGGCTCCCCCAGGACAACCTTCCAGGGCTTGTCCGGCAGTGGCTGCTCCGTGTCCATGCATCTTCTTCATCTGATGCTATTTTATGAGCTCTCATGCCCTGTTCACTCTGCCCACATGGTCTCACGTTGCCCAAGCTCCAAGATGTCCTCAGTCCAGTGCCTGGGGGTCCACACCTGCAGCTGTGGGCAGCCCCAGCTCTCCGGCGTCCACAGCTCTGGGCTTCTGGAGAATGAAGGACTTCCCTTTTCACAAGCAGATCCTATGCCTTCTCCACCTTGATTTACATGCAAAGACATCAGCTTTTTAAATTTTCTTTTATTTTTGACAGGCAGAGTGGACAGTGAGAGAGAGACAGAGAGAAAGGTCTTCCTTTACCGTTGGTTCACCCTCCAATGGCTGCCGGGGCAGGCGTGCTGCAGGCGGCGCACCACGCTGATCCGAAGCCAGGAGCCAGGTGCTTCTCCTGGTCTCCCATGGGGTGCAGGGCCCAAGCACTTGGGCCATCCTCCACTGCACTCCCGGGCCACAGCAGAGAGCTGGCCTGGAAGAGGGGCAACCGGGACAGAATCTGGCGCCTGGACTGGGACTAGAACCTGGTGTGCAGGTGCCGCAGGCAGAGGATTAGCCTAGTGAGCCATGGCGCCAGCCAAGACATCTGCTTTAACCCAGCTCTCCCTCCTTCTGCTGCCTTAACCTTTTTCCAGCTGGTATTTTGCATCCCATTAGCTCAGAGTTACTTAACCTCAGTGCTCTTGACATTGGGGCTGGACCATTCTCTGATGTGTGCGTGTGGGGCTGTGTCCACCATGTACTGTGCAGCAGCAGCCCTGCCCTCCATGCCCCAGATGCCAGCAACACCACAGTCCCCAATCCTGCCAATCAAAACCCATCTCCAGACACGGCCAAGCATTTCCCCGGGGGCTTCGAAGCCACTGTGTTAGCAGCTGTGACCTGACCACAAATCTCATGTGCGTCTGTTATTGCTCCAGCTTTTTCCCCAATGAAATAAATGTAAATGTCTTCCCCATATCTAAGGCATTTAGTAGAAGACAGGGAAGGCTGACAAGGAAGGGGCCCCAGTGGAGGTACAGTGCACTGGCTCAGAAGACAGCGAAGCGAGGCGAGCAGAGCAGAGGCCGATGGTGGGACAGGCTCACGTCCCATCCCAGCTCTGTGTGACCTGAGCATCCGGGCATCACAGCCCCTCGCCTGGCACAGGGGATGACAATAGTCCCAAAGCCACTGTAAGCAAACAGGCATGAGTGGAGAGTGTGATGAAGTACCCATGGCAACTGGAACTTCACCCCTGGGAGCTCTGAACAGAGCCAAGGAGGACTGGGTCTTGGTGGGATGACAAAGAGAAAGGGGGAGTTTTCAAGGGAGGTTTGGGCTGAACTAAGGACAAGGCATCCTGATTCCCTACAAATCCTCCCTTAGGCCAGGCCAGGGCCAGTCCACACTTGATGCACCGGGAGGGCTGAAGTCTGGCAAGGAGCCATATGTCTTGTATAGGTTTTGGCACTGTTTCCCTCCACATCTGAGAAAATGCACCAGCAGCCCTAACAGAGCATGGAGCAATGAATTCTTGTGAACAGTGGGGAGTCCCATTGTAGCCACCCAACATCTCATGTCTTCCCCATGTTTTATTAACATTACACTATATCCTCATGCACCACTGGACATGTTCCAATCTCCCCTTCCAACTACACTTGCACAGTCCATTTGCCCAGTCTCCATGCAGTCTAAAGCCGACTGCATGATCTCTGCCTTTGAAAATGCAGTTAACTTGGAAAATTCCTGCTGGGTAGCTCAGTCTTATCAGGCAGCAACCACACAGGTGAAAACAATAGCCCCAGGTTTGCTGCTATAAGTACGTTGTTGTACATAATAGCTGTGTGTGCTTAAACTAAAAACTCACACTTCTAAGGATGGTCGGATGGTCAGATGGTCGGATGGTCGGATGGTCGGATGGTCAGATGGTCGGAATGAAAAGTAAAGAATAGATATGCCAACCCAGGCAAGCAGCTGAAAACCGTGCAGAGCCCCTGACTTCAGTGGGAGAAGATCTCATCCAGTGCAGAGGAGCAACCAGAATGGATGTCAACATGATGAAGAGGGGTTGAACGCGACATGGTCACCTGCACCTGTCCACCCTGCTGCCTGTTCCACATGGCCTTTTAGTCTTTTGCTATTCTCTTTGAGCTCCCCCAAAGCCACTAGAATAGACAGTGCATTGAGTAAGTATGCTTATCACCTTGTTCCCTGCTGCCTAGATCAGAACCTGTCTTAAGAAAGGGTCTCCACCCTGCCAAGTTTGTTGCAGAGTTAAGATGTATCCATGGCCTCCAAGATGGTACCCAGTGATCCTCACCTCCCGGTGTTCACATCCCTCATGCTCTGATTGGCTAACCACAGAGGGATGGTGTGGGATGCCTGAGACCAGCTCATAAAAGCCCCTACAGCATGCCCTTGGTCTTTGGGCTGCTTCCTCTGGAAGAAGCCAGACACTGCCATGTTAGAAGCATTCCCCTGTGGTAAAAGACTGCAGACTCTGGCTGACAGCCAGTACTAACTTGCCAGGCATTTGAGCGGCCACCTTGGAGAAGGACTCTCCAGCCCCCCAGCAAGCCTTCAGAGGATACCAGGGTCCTGGTCCCAACTCACTGCAACCCAGTGGAGACCCTGGGTCAGCCCAGCCATCTCAAATTCCGCACTGACAGACACTGAAGATAGGATGCCCTGAGGATTCCTTATCCAAAGGCTTGGGACCAGAAATGTTTCAGATTTCAAAGGTTTTCAGGTGTTATCTGCATATACATGATGTGCTATCTTGGGACTGGGACCCAAGTCTAAACATGCAATTCACTTAGGTTTTTCACATATATCTTAGACATACAGACTGAAGATAATTTTATACAATAGTCTTAATAAATATGTGCATGAAACAAAGTTTCATGGTGTGGCATTTTCTATTTATGTCATCATGCCAGTGCTCAGAGAGTTGAGCATTTTGGATTGTAGATTTTTGGACTGGGGTGCTGTACCTAAAAATTAAGGCACCAAATTTTAGAGTACTCTGTTACGTAGCAACAGATTCCTAATACAGCATGTGCAGTAGAGAAACAGCTCGGGATTAAGAACCATCTCAGTGAGCAAAGCTCAAAGAGTGAGTGAGGTGCTGGAGTGTGGGCTGCAGCAGAGTCAGGCTAAGACTTCCTGGTGTTGTGGATGCCTGTCACATAAGCCCATATGCTGTCTGCCTCCTTCTGTGTTTACTCATTGCCACGCTGGCCTGTGGATGACGCATGCAGGGCTGGCTCCCCAAACCCTGCAAGGGTCACCATATCCGAGTCCAGCACCTGCAGAAGCAGGGTCAAAGGCGGATGCCAAATTCAGATGAATCTGCTGTCACTAACAACACCGCATAAACCTTCATTGTGTCATTGGCTTCTCTTCTTTTCCCTCTATTCACTTCGCCAAGGTTACCACTCTTGGCTCTATCCTCTTTTCATCTTGTGCATAAAACACAACACATTCGATTCTTGTTCCTATGGTACTTGGCTTCCATCAAATAACCATGAACCCTGAATTTGCAAATTCTGAACTACTGCTCTTAGGAGAAATATGGGGTCAGGTTCTGGGCATCCTCAGCTTACGTTATTTTTTTTGTGACAGGCAGAGTGGACAGTGAAAGAGAGAGAGACAGAAAGGTCTTCCTTTGCTGTTGGTTCACCCCGCAATGGCTGCTGCAGCCGGCATGCTGCGGCCGGCGCACAGCGCTGATCCGAAGCCAGGAGCCAGGTGCTTCTCCTGGTCTCCCATGGGGTGCAGGGCCCAAGAACTTGGGCCATCCTCCACTGCACTCCTGGGTCACAGCAGAGAGCTGGCCTGGAAGAGGGGCAACCGGGACAGAATCTGGCGCCCAGTCCGGGACAATATTTTTGCTAACCAATCAATCCATAATCCTGTTTTCTGCATGTTTCCACATTAAGAAAATGTATCATGTATTATTGATACATTAGTGTCTAACTCAGGGCCATGCCTGAATGAGGCTTCTCTCCCACACACATTTTCTCTAGGAAGCACAGAGCAGGCTACAAATAGTCACAGACACCAGGCAGCAGATTGGCGCTACACCTGCAGGCCACTTTAAATAGCGAAATCAACAAAAAGGACAAAAACGCCAAAAAAAAAATGTGGCTCCAAATAGACCCAGCAACAAAACCCTTATTTACTCTATGAGCAGTGGAACAAAAAGGCACAGGGTCATCTTGTTCGACCGCAGCATCTGTGTTGGGGGACAGGTTTTCACTGCATGTCCATGACCACAAATGGCTGAGAAAATACTCTCGTGTAGATGTTGAGGTTACAAATACACTTCACTGAGCAGGTGCACTCACAAATATGAATCCATGAAGAAGAAGGCCTGACTCTAAGTAAGTTTCCACCCCTCGTCCTGCCCTCTCTGAGAAGACCCAACTTCATTCACAAAGATCCTCAATTTTCCCTGGGAAGTTTTATACACACACACACACACACACACACACACATGCATACACTCACACAGATACACATGCATACACACACATATATTAGATTCTGTTCTTTTGTTGTTGTTGTTGTTGTTGTGACAGGCAGAGTTAGACTCTATTCTTAAACTGGAAGAATGTTCTGAAAGTTCACACACACACTCACGTTATGAAAAAGAAAAACCACGTATGGATTTCAAACAATTTTTTGCACCAAAATAATCTTTTCATTTCACATATATACACACATATTTGACAGGCAGAGTTAGACGTGAGAGAGACAGAGAGAAAGGTCTTCCTTCAGTTGGTTCACCTCCAAATGGCCACTATGGCTGACACTGTGTGGATCTGAAGCCAGGAGCCAGGTCCTCCTCCTGGTCTCCCAGTGGGTGCAGGGTTCAAGCACTTGGGCCATCCTCCACTGCACTCCTGCGCCACAGCAGAGAGCTGGACTGGAAGAGGAACATCCGGGACAGAACCGGCGCCCCAACCGGGACTAGAAGCCGGGGTGCCGGCGCTGCAGGCAGAGGATTAGCCTAGTGAGCCGCAGCGCTGGCCCCATGAGTATTTTGAAGCACCTTTGCATCTTATTCTTGTTCCCTAAATCCGTGTTCATTTCAGCATTTTCCAGCTTGGCCGGAGATACTGCCTGTGTTTTTGCAGCCTCTCTTTAAACAATCACCCTGTCTGTTGTCATGGTAGCCTCAGCCCTGTGATTCAGAACTTCTGTTGTTCATGTGACCGCTGAAGCATGGCTCCTGCAGGTGCTGGCTCGCCTTCAACTTCCTGTCGTGAACACTGCCAATAGCATTTGACAACTTAAGGTGACTCGTTCTTGCATCACTGGGCAGGAGATCCCCTCATATACAAGTGTAATTTAAAACAAATTATGGAGAGGCTGGCGTTGTGCTGTAGCAGGTAAAGCTGCTGCCTGCAGTGCCAGCATCCCATACGGGTGCCCTTTCAAGTCCCATCTGCTCCACTTCCGATCCAGCTCTCTGCTATGGCCTGGGAAAGCAGTGGGAGATGGCCCAAGTGCTTGGGCCCCTGCACCTGCATGTGAGACTCGGAAGAAGCTCCTGGCTCCTGACCGTTGCAGCCAATTGGGGGAGTAAACCAGCAGATGAAAGACCTCTCTCTCTGTGCCTCTCCTTCTCTCTGTGCAACTCTGCCTTTCAAATAAATAAATTTATTTTTAAAAAATTACAGAAAATGGAATAAGTTTATTTTGGTGCCAAAATTTCTGAAATCCATGCATACCCATGGTCTTCAAAAAATTCAAGGAAATGCATATGATGGTAAAATTATGCATGGATTTAAAAATTCTTTTGCATCAAAAATAAGGTGTTTTGCTCAACTTTGTTTTAAACCTTTGTCAAACAAATTGATGAGAATCATACACTACTACAGTTGTAATGGTTTTGTGGTTCTTTTAAAATTTACTTTGCATGTGTGAAGTTGAACATCTTTTCACTTGATTATTTTTATAGCCCTCACCTATTTTCCTGTTGGACTATGGTGTTTTCATTTTTTGTTTGTTGAACTGTTTAGTAGAGCCATTAAACCTTTATAATGTCAATTAAAATCTTATCTCAAAAATAATAAAATATTGAGCAGGAAAAATACCCATCGTCTCTGAACTCAACGTTCACAAACTTTTTGGAGCGCTCTCACAATATAGACTGAGGCGCCACCCTGGCACAAGTAAGGGGTCCTGTGGGACAGTTTCTGCCAGGTCCATGGTGTGCAGGGGCACAGATCAGGGTGATGCAAATCTAGAACCAACATGCAAAGAAAAGCCACTGGGCCACCTCCATGCAAATCAGCCCTGAGCAAAGGCGCCTGGGAATTTCCTTTGCAGTTTGAAGCTGAGAAAACTAAGCGTCCTGATGCTTTTTTTGAGTCCTAGGACAATTGATTAATTTAGATTAATTTTCATAAGAAAGAGGATTGAGCCCAGCCCAGAGGGAGAATTGATCGTGAGTTCGCTGGGCTAAGCAGAGGTTGCATGGTGAGGTATGGAGAAATGGCCCAGCGAAGACCCAGCACCAGGCTCTGCACATGATCGCCCTCCACTAGTCTGCATGAGGCCCTTCTCTGGTGGGATCTCAGTGTACAAAGGAAAGCACGTAGACACAAGCCTGCGACCTCAGGAACAGAAGTTGTCCTGAGGCGGTCCGGTGTCCACCCTCTGGCTTTGTTAGGAGACATGGAGTCCCTCCTGCAGGACCTGTCCCCCAGACTCACGGCCTGGGCATCACCCAGCATGTACCTGGTCTCCCGAGAGAGGGAGCCATGCACCATGCTCATTTTGCTGCTTCTTGTTTGCAGGACAAGTTCAGGGGATTTCTTCGCATCTGGAGACACACATCTCAGAACCAAAGAGTAAGAGTAACACTGGTGAGCACGGTGTTCACTAATGTTTAGAAACTGAGGGGACATTGCTAGTTCCTAACCTTCAAAATGGCCATCTTTCTGTTGGGTCTTCAGACCCTTGGGCTGCTTGGAGACACCTGACAGGACAGCAAGGAAGAGCTGGTCCATCTCAGCCCGAATACCAGTAACTCTTTTCTCTGCCCACCTGGACATGGCTAATGCAAATTGCAAGTATTGCAAGTTGACACCTTGATGTCAACCTACACGTTAACCGTCAACATACTGGGTTACAGAAAGCCAACCAGCCCTAAGTACATCTGACTTTAAAACTGAAGTTTCTGATTCTGCACTCAGCATAGCAGATAAGACACCTATATCCCATACTGGAATACCCAGGTTCCAGTCGTGGCTCAGCTCCCAATTGCAGCTTCCTGCTAATACATATCCTAGGAGGTGGTAGTGACACTCACTCACTTCGGTCCCTGTCGCCCATCGACATGGGAGACCTGGATTGAGCTCCTGGCTCCCCGCTTTGGCCTGGCTGAGCCCTGGTCATTGCAAGCAATTGGGGAGTGAACCAGGAGACTGAAGCTTCTTGGAACAAGCTCCAGTGCACAAATGCCCTTGAGTTCATAGGTGGCCCTCTGGTGACTACCCAGATTCACCTCTGGAGAGCGGGGTCCTGAGCCCAGCTTGGACCCAGAACAGAGACAGGAAGTCTCTGTTTATTGATATGTACAGCTTCACTGGTGATTTTTCAAATTTTCAATTGAAATAATATTTTGCAATAATATTTGTTGCAAATAATAATTTGCAAATATTTATGGGGTGCAGTATGGTGATTCAATATATGTATATAATATGCAATGACCAAATCAGGGTATTAGCATTTTCCTCACCTCAAACATCAATCATTTCTATGTGTTGGGAACCTCTGGACTTTTCTAAGCTTATTTTGAAATATATCACAGACTTTTGAAGGCTGGGATCACCCTACTGTGCTGTGGAACACCAGAACTAATTCCTCCTACCAACTGCATTTTGGTGCCCGTTATCCAACCTCCTTCTGTCTCCACTCCACCCTCCCCAGACTCGAGTGATCACTAGTCTATTCTTTACAATTTTAGCTTCCAGAAATGAGTGAGAACTTGGGTATACTCTCCTGTATCCAAAGGAAATGAAATCAGCACATGAAAGAGATACCAGAGCTCCCAATGAATTGCAGCATTATTTCCAAAAACCAAGACATAGTCAACCCAAGTCAAGTATCCATCCACAGACCAATGGATACAGAAAAGGACACACACACACACACACACATACACACACACTGGAATACTACTCAGCTATACAAAAGGATAAAATCTTAGCATTCACAGTACCACGGAAGGAACAGGAGGACATTATGTTACATGTAACAAATTAGCCACAGAAAGACCAACAGCTCATGTTTCCTGGTTGACTACTAAGCCCTCTTGAGAATCTGTGCTACAGTGTGGCCTTTCAGGTCCCAAATGCAGCTTAGACTGCCCCAGAGTGCAGGATCAGGGGGAGAAGCCACAGAAGGTGATCTGAAACGGGGCTGCCATTGGTCACAGGCAGGGAAGGGCAGTCGTCGCTTCTGCTGGGCTGATGACCAGGGCTGGGAAACCCGGCTCTGGCCTCCAGTGGGGAGCTGCCTCTGCAGGGCACGCAGGTGTACTTCCAGGAGGTGGAGGAACACACGAGCAGCTGGCCACTAACAAGAGGGCTGGGCTCTGCGAGTAACTAACGCCAGATGTGTCCATAGGAGGCCCCTTGCCAATGCCCTCTCTGCTCTTCTATGCAGAAGAGGGCAGGCTGGGGTCGTGGCCAGTGGGGCACAGGTCCAGGGATGTTTCCCCAGTGATGTGCACCACCTCCAGACCCCGGGGATCCTTCATCACTCACGCTCCCCTGGAGAAAAGATGCGGATGCTCTGAAAAGTTCATGGACATGGGATAAAAATGAGTTTACTTAGGAGGAAAAAATTTTTAAATCCGTGCATCGTTTCTCTTGATAATGTGCATTTTCCAAGACCTGCTTGAAGACTCCACCATTCATGGATTTCAAAAGTTGTTTGGCATCAAAATAAATTGCTATCTTCTCATTTCCATTCTCTATGCACCTTTTGAAGTGCACTCATGCAAACAACGGACAAAACAGAAGGAAAAGAACTCGAGCTGGAAATGCCTGCTGGATCTCACGGAGCTTGGGCAAACCGCACGGGCAAGAAACACAAGGCAGCCAAGCTGCAGAGCCCTTCTTGGGCCGCCTGTCTCTGGTCAATCCCCTAGAGCCTTTTCTACTCAGGCGATCTGAGGGAGTGGGAGGCTGTGGAGGGCTGCAGGGACAGCGGCCAGCAGGGATGACTTTTCCTATCTGACCTGTGGGTGCCTGGCCAAGGTTTTCTGCTTTCAGACCATTTTGCTTTTCCATCACTCCACCTCCCTAGTGCAATCTTTGCAGGGACCCTAGGGCTGCTGGGAGAACTAAAACCCCCCACTGAACACAGATCAAGAAATCTGCAGAGGCAGGCACTTGGCACAGTGGTCGAGATGCCATTGGGGATGCCCATGGCCCACATCATACTGCCTGGGTTTTGAGGCCTGGTTCCACTCCCCAGTCCAGCTTTCTGCTTATGCAAGAGGCAGCAGGGGAAGCCTCAAGTATTTGGGTCCCTGCCACCTATATGGGAGGTTGGTTTGAGTTCCTGGCTCCTTGATCAGCTGTTGTGAGCATTCAGGGAGTGAATCAGTGGACAGGCGCTCTGTCTGTCTCTGTCTCTCTCCCCATTTCTCTGCCTTTCAAACAAAATTGTATCTTTTTTTTAATTCAAAGAAAAGAAATTTCTTGGGTTCTACCGAACGTATTTACAAATCTGCCATCTTTTTTTTCCTAGGCAATTAAAAATAATTGCAGGTGACTCACATATACAAACTAGTCCAGAAGCTTATGATGATCTCCTGGGATTTCCTAACTCTGTCTTCCATGAGCCAGAGGCACGCATGCAGCCCGTGCTTAAAGAAAGCAGCCAAGGTTACACAAGGGGTGAGAAAGACGGTTCAGCACTGGAGACCTGCAGGCACCAACTAGGACGGCAAAGTGCTCTCCGAGATGGGCATGTGCTTGGCAGTGGGATGCGGGCAGCTTAGGGGACAAAACCCCACATGCACCGACACAGCCCACAACGATCCTTCCTAGGGATGCACAGACAGTCCTGAGGTCCCGTTTCTGATTCCTATGAACCTGACCTACCTTCGCATCCTGGACTTAAATGCAGGTCTAGAACTACAGGCCCAAGAGGCGACAGAAAAGGAAGGATGACAAAGAAGAAGCACATGAAACAGAAAGAAACATTTTAACAGAGAGGAACAGAGGCAGGTGTTTGGCCAAGCAGTTAAGACACCCGCATCCCAAACTGGAGTACCTGGGTTCAATTCCTGGCTTCGGCTCCTGACTCCAGCTTCCTGTGTGCGGATGCACACCCTCAAGTAGTTAGGTTCGGATGCACACCCTGGGAGGCCGTGGCGATGGCTCAAGTAGTTAGGTTCCTGCCACCCATGTGGGAGCCCTGAACTGCGTCCTTGGTGCCTGGCTCCAACACTGCTCCAGCCCCAGCGGTTGCACTCATCTGGGGAGTGAACCAGTGGATGGGTGCTCTCTTTTGTCTCTTGGTCTCTCTGCCTCTCAAATAAATGTTTGAAAAAGGAGAAGCGCTGGATTGGAGAGAAAGCAGAAGACAAGCCCCGACAAGCAGGAGCGTTTGCTGCTACAGACCTGTCCGGAATTAGGGAAGTGGGCCTTTTCCTCAAAGCGTCAGCACGCAAAACTCACCAGAAAGCAGAAGTGAGGGCCCCCGAGGGACAGGGCCTCTCTGAATTGCACACTCAAGTGAAGTAACACTTGCAGGGTACGGATCCCGCCAAAAGAAACACAGGCTTGGGGGGAGGCGGTCAATGGCCATGAGCAGGCCGCCACAGGCTCTCCTAGCCCGAAGCACACCTTCCCAATGGTTCTCATGAAAATGAACTCGGTCTTGAGGTGCCAGGTAGGATACATCACTGTTTTATTGGTTGTTTGATATTTTATAAAAAGTCCTAGGTCACAACATATGTCAGATTTAACAAGGAGACTGAACCAAGTGGAAGGGAGATTCTCGAAAAAGCCAAAAGGGAGACCTCAAGATGCTAACTCCCAGCCAGGTCAAAGGCAGTATGGTCAATGTGTAGGGTCAAGGCCAGGGGGCCAGCTCCCTCTGTCCCTGTTCCCAGATCTGCTTGGCTGACAGCCACTTGTAGTACCCGCAAAGGGCACATCCCCTCAAACTGAGACAGGGGCACTTACTTTTCGGATCCCAACTAAACAGTCATGTACTCTGTGAAGCAAGCGGACTTTGAACGTCTTACTCAAGTCTCTGATGCACCCCATAGTTGGAAGAAGAGCCAGGACAGGCCCAGTCAGGCTGCCCTCCACAAAGGCTGTGAAACACCACTGGAAATGCACGATGGGCAAAGATTCTGCCCCAACAGCTGGAGCTGGAGGGAGTCAGACTGAGAAGTTGACTGGGGTGGGGTTGCAAGGCTCACACTGGATGTGCTCAGAAAGTAACTGCAGCCACTCTGCACCCCAGAGCCAGTGAAAATAACAGCTGACGATACATGTGAGCTACAAAGAGATTAGACAGACACCTTCACTGCCAGCCAGGATGACTATGAGAACAAAGACCGGAGTGAGAAAGGACCATGTCGCCCTGTGCTCAATGCTGTAGGGAAAGTGTTTATCACCATTAACTGTGATGTCACCTGGAGGATTTTTGTATTTTTTAAAGATTTTTTTTATTTATTTGAAAGTCAGAATTACAGAGTTACAGAGAGGCAGGGAGAGAGAGAGAGAGAGAGAAAGAGAGAGAGAGAGAGAGAGAGAGAGAATGGTCTCCCATCCACTGATTCACTCACCTAGTGGCTGCAATGGCCAGAGCTATGCTAATCCGAAGTCAGGAGCCAGGAGCTTCTTCCGGGTCTCCCATGAGGGTGCAGGGGCCCAAGGACTTGGGCCTTTCTCTACTGCTTTCCCAGACCACGGCAGAGAGCTGGATGGGAAGTGGAGCAGCCAGGACTCGAACCGGCGCCCATATGGGATGCCAGCACTGCAGGTTTTACTCGCTATGCCATAGCACTGGCCCCCATTGCAGACACTCCTTATCAAGTTAAGGAAGTTCCCCCGATTATTAGTTGAAAGGGTGATAGGTTTTGTCAAATGCTTTTTCTGAACCTACTGGTGGGATCAAATGATTTTTCTTCTTTAGCTTGCTGGCAGAAAGGACAACATGATTTTCACAGGTTGAAACTGCTTTGCATATGTGAAACACAGCCTGCCTGATTGTGGCACAGCATTCTTTCCATACATTGTCGGGTTTGACTTGCTAATATTTTGTTGAGGATTTTTGAATCTCTGATACTGTTTTCAGTTTTCTTTTATTTTAATGTCTTCATCTGGTTGTGGTAGAAGAGTAAATCTGGGGGGCAGGCGCTGTGGCGTAGCAGGTAAAGCCTCTGCCTGCAGTGCCGGCATCCTATAAAGGCTCTGGTTCATGTCCTGGCTGCTGCACTTCTGATCCAGCTCTCTGCTATGGCCTGGGAAAGCAGTGGAAGATGCCCAAGTCCTCGGGCCCCTGCACCCGTGTGGGAGACAGGGAAGAAGCTCCTGGCTCCTGTCTTCAGATCGGTGCAGCTCTGGCTGTTGTGGCCATCTGGAGAGTGAACCAGTGGATGGAAGACCTCTCTCTGCCTCTCCTCTCTGTGTAACTCTGACTTTCAAATAAATAAATAAAACTTAAAAAAAAGAAAGAAAACTCTTAGAAAAAAAAAAAAGAGTGAATCTGAACTCACAGAGTGAATCCTGTCATATTCCTTCTGCTTCTATTTTCTGGAGAAGACTATGGGAAATTGCTGTTTTTTTTTTCCTTAAATGTAGTAAAGCAATCAGTGAGCCCACATGAGCCTGTTGATTTCTTGTGTGGAAGATTATATTGATGTAAATTTTTAAACAAATGGGGCCATACAGTCTATCTACTTTCCCTTTGGTAAGTTTTGGTAGTTGAGTCTTTCAATAATTAAGTTTTTTCGCCCATATTAACCAAATTTGCAAGTACAGAGTTGTCCACAATAGTCCTTTACGAATTCATTTACGTCTGAAATCAGTGGCGATGCCTGCTCTTTCATTTCTGATATTGCTAACTAGTGTCTTCTCTATTATTTGTTTACTTTGGCTAAAAGTTTATTAATTTTATTGGCAATTTCAAAGAACTAACATAGGTTTTATATTCTCTACTGTTTTCTGGTTTTCAATTTCAATAATTTCTACTTTACTTTTAATTCTTTTCTTCTTGCTATGCCCTTCATAAGGTGGAATCATCAGTTATTGAATATATGTATGTGTCTATGTTTGTTTTTTAAACATTATATATATATATATATACATATATATATATATATATATACTTAATGCCATAAAGTTTCCTCTAAGGACTGCTTCTGCTGCATCCCAAAATTTTTGATAAGTTTTATTTTCCTTTTTATGCAGCTCAATTTAAAAAAAAATCTTCTGAGACTTTTATTTGACCTATCGGTTAAGAAGAAACCTATTGTTTAATTTCACACAACCAGGGTTTTCTAGACATCTTTTTTTAAAAAAAATATTTATTTATTTGAAAGTTAGAGTTACAGAGAGGCGGGGGGGGGGGGGGGAGAGAGAGAGAGAGAGAGAGAGAGAGAGAGAGAGAATGAGAATCTTCCATCTGCTGGTTCACTTCCCAAGTGGCTGCAATGGCCAGAGCTGGGCTGATCCAAAGCTATGAGCTTCTTCCAGGTCTCCCATGTGGGTGCAGGGGCCCAAGCACTTGAGGCATCTTCCACCGCTTTCCCAGGCACATTAGCAGGGAGCTGGATCAGAAGTGGAGCAGCTGGGACTTGAACTGGTGCTCATATGGGATGCCAGCACTGCAGGCAGCAGCTTTACCTGCTATGCCACAGCGCCAGCCCCTTCAGCTTTCTTTGAATGACCAGTATCTAGTTTATTTATATTGTATTCTGAAAACACAATATGTATGACTCTATCTTTTGAATTTGTTAATATCTATTCCAGGAATGTGTTCTATCTTAGTGGATGTTCCATGGGATCTTGAAAAGCATGGGTATTGTTCTTTTGTTGGGCTGAATAGCTTGTAAGTACCATTTCGATCAAGTTGATGATGACACAGCTCTAGTGATTCATACCCTGAATGATTTTCTGTCTAGTTGGTCTCTCAGTTACTAACAGAGAAAGACTGGAATCTCCAACCTTGACATTGCATTTGTCTGTTTCTCTATTTAATTTGTGTTTTCCTCATATATTTTGATGTTCTGTTGTTATGTGCATGTTTATTTATGCCTGTTAAGTCCTCTTGTATATTTCATCCTTTATCATTGTACAACAATTTCCTTGAAGCCTTGACCCATGTTGTCTGTGGGTTTTTTGGTTTTTTGTCCTTTAAGTGATACAGGCAGTCAGGAGCATGCCAGAAATGCTGGTCATCCTGATTTGATCAGTACGTGCTGTATTCATGTCTTGAATTACCACATGTCCCCCATAAATATGTAATGATTACATGTTCATCAAAAAAAGGACTTTGTGGAATGTAAAAAAATAAGTTAAAATTAATCTTTACAAATATATTTTGTAGGGGGTGGCATTGTATTGTAATGGGTTAAATTGCCACTTGCCATGATGACATCCCATATCAGAGCAGGGGTTAGAGCCCACGGTGCTCTGCTTCCAATCTAGCTCCCTGATATGTGCCTGGAAAAGCAGAAAATGAGGCTCAAGTACTTGGAGCCCTGCACCCGTATGGAGACCTAGCTGAAGTTCCTGATAGCAGCTTCAGCCTGGTCCCATCCCAGTTATTATGGCCATCTGGGGATGGAAGATCTCTCTCTCTCTCTCTCTGTCTCTGTCTCTCCGTTACACTGTTTTTCAAATAAATATATAAATAAACCTTTAAAAACCTATTTTGTAAATGAAAAAATAGTAAATGAGTAAATATAAATTTAAAATGGGCATGCATGCACATTTATGTGGTATGTAGATGTACATGTAAAGAACTGAAAGAGTGTGCTCTAAGCTACTAACTGATTTTTTTAAAGATTTGTTTATTTGAGAGAGAGAGTTACAGAGAGAGAGAGACAGAGACAAAGATAAGTCCTCCATCAGCTGGCTCACTTCCCAATTGACTGTAACAGCCAAAGCAGGGCTGATCTGAAGCCAGGAGCCAGGAGCTTCCTCCGGGTCTCCCACATTGGTACAGGGGCTCAAGCACTTGGGCCATCTTCCACTGCTTTCCCAGGGAATAGCAGAGAGCTGGATGGGAACAGGAGCAGTCAGGACTAGAACTGGCACCCATGTGGGATGCCAATGTCACAGGCAGGGACTTAACCTACTATGCCAGAGCACCAGCCCCTACTACGTGATTCTTATTTGTGGTTTGGTTGTCATTATCTAAATTTACAACTAAAAAATTCCAATACTCATTATCCTTCAAAACAAAACAACACATCTCTCTAACCACTAAAATAACCAACATTTAACCTTGCACGGGACTTGAGTTTTTGCCAAAAGACTTGCTGAGGTTCAACATTCACTCCAGAAGGAACAGGATCTGGTCTGGGAAGGATGCCTGCTTTTCCCATGGACTGCTGACCTGTCGTTATGTAACACTGCAACAAAGACTCCCATTGCGTGAAAATGCGTGACGCTGGGGCTGGTGTCTTGGTACATGAGCTAAGCTCACCGGCATCGCATGTCAGAGCACCAGTTTGAGTCCAGCTCCCTGCTAATGTGCATCCGAAGACAGCAGGAGATGACCCAAGTGGCTGGACCTTGCCATTTACACAGGAGACCCAGATGGAGTTCCTGGCTGCTGGATTTGGCCTGAACCAGCAATGAAAGCCTCTGTCTGTCTCTCTTTCTCTCTCTCTTCCCACCCCCCGCCCCAACCCCTGTCAATCTATCAAATAAATTGTTTAAAATATGCCTGAGGCTGCCCTGCTGCCAGACAAGGATTTCCATCTGATAGCCTCTGACCATCCAATTTGCCCGCCTGACCCTGCAGGTCTCAACAGTGGGAGCCATGAGAACTCCCATGGCAGGCATGCGTGCTGCTACATATGTCAGTCTCCAGCCTGTGCACTTTGAAAGAGGCCTGCCACATGAGCCTAGTGGTTAAGACACCACATCCCACATCGCAGTGCCTGGGTTTGGTTCCCAGTTCCGGCTTCTGAATCCAAGTTCATGCTACTGTACACCCTGGGAAGGCAACAGACGTGGCTCAAGGTCTTGGGGCACTGACAGCCATATTGGAGACCTAGACTGAGCTTCCAGCTCACAGCTTCAGCCCCAGCCCAGTGTTGCCCATGTGAGCACTTGGGGAGTAAACCAGTGAATGGAAACCCTGTGTGTGTGCGTGTGTGTGTATGTGTGTGTGTGTGTGTGTGTGTGTGTGTGTCTATCTCTCTGCCTCTCTAATACCTGCCCTAAAATTAGTCCCTAGTTAGGAGGAAGATACTTACTTTTAAAATATTGACTACGAGAAATGATTCTTTCATAAGAAAAAATATTAGCATGATGGTTAGGAAATTCTTATTTGACAGTTAGAGCTAGACAGTGAGAGAGAGAGACAGAGAGAAAGGTCTTCCTTCTGTTGGTTCACTCCCCAAATGGCCGCTATGGCTGGCCCTGTGCCTATCCATAGCCAGGAGCCAGGTGCTTCCTCCTGGTCTCCCATGTGAGTGCAGGGCCCAAGCACTTGGGCCACCCTCCACTGCCCTCCTGGGCCACAGCAGAGAGCTGGACTGGAAGAGGAGCAACTGGGACTAGAACCTGGCACTATATGGGATGCCGGTGCTGCAGGCAGAGGATTAACCAAGTGAGCCATGGTGTCAGCCCTGGTATGTTGGATTCATTCACATTGAACTCACAGCCTACAGCCTTATCAGTCCTACCTAGAGGAGCCTTCTCTAACATACCCATTTTCTCTCTAAGACACATCACAGCCTGCAAGCACTTAGGGACAGCACTCAGGCTATGCTAAGGGCCCATTTAAAACAGCACAATGGACCAGCGCCACGGCTCAATAGGCTAATCTTCCACCTTGTGGCACTGGCACACTGGGTTCTAGTCCCGTTCGGGGCACCGGATTCTGTCCCGGTTGCCCCTCTTCCAGGCCAGCTCTCTGCTGTGGCCCGGGAGTACAGTGGAGGATGGCCCAAGTGCTTGGGCCCTGCACCCGCATGGGAGACCAGGAGGAAGCACCTGACTCCTGGCTTCGGATCGGCACGGTGTGCCGGCCACAGCGCGCAGCTGTGGCGGCCATTGGAGGGTGAACCAACGGCAAAGGAAGACCTTTCTCTCTGTCTCTCTCTCTCTCACTGTCCACTCTGCCTGTCAAAACAAAACAAAACAAAACAAAACAAAACAAAACACAGCACAATGGAAGCAGGGATATGGTCTAGCACTTCAGACATCCACATTCCCTAATGTAGGTCCCAGTAGGCAGGGGTGGGGGCTCAAGTAGCTGATTTCCAATCACTCAGCGTAGAAGACCTGCATTGAGTTCCTGGGTCCTGAATTTGCTTGTAGTAGGAGCCAGCATTTGGGGAGTGAACCAGCAGATGGGAGTTTTCTCTGTCCTCTCTCATTGCCAATAAATGAATTTTTAAAGATCTTTAAAAAAAGCAAAAGCACCACAAATCACAACAGTATAAGAATTTATAAATCGTGATGCTAAATGGACTAGGAAAAGGACGCTTGCTTGTGGTCTGAGCTGAAGCATGTACTCAGAGCCTTGCCTGGTTCAGCCTCTGCTGGACACATGCATGTTGGCTGTCTCCGTTTTGCCACTATGCACATGCCCAGCAATGACCCCAAAAGCACTGTAACTATTCACCGTGGGGTTGCAACTACATTTGGTGAGTGGGTGAGTTCACAAGGACAGTGCCCATTTTGAGTGACTCCTAGAATATTTACAAAGAGCCTCGATGGTCAGAAACAAACAGGATGCGTTTGCTAAGTCCAGGTTATTGTACAATCGATACAAGGGGGAATAGATACTAATATTTGGAAAATTATCCTCTCAGTTCGCCTCAGCTGTCAATAGTCCCCTCTCCCTGGATTCACCTGCCCTTCAACAAAACGTTTCCTGCCAGCCTCAAAAACATGGATTTTATTTAGATATACAAAATTCAGGAGCTGCCACTGTGGCACAGATGGTAAAACCTCCACCTGCGACACCGGCATCCCATATGAGCACCAGTTCCTATCCTGGTTGCACTACTTCCAACCCAGCTCCTTGTTAATGGCCTGGGAAAAGCAGAAGATGGCCCATGTGTTTGGGCCCTGCCACCACATACAAGAGCCAAATGAAGCTATTGGCTCCTGGTTTCAACCTGGCTCAGCCCTGGTTGCTGCAGCCATCTGGGGAGTAAGCCAGTGGATGGAAGACCTTGCTCTCTCTCTCTCTCTCTCTCTGTAACCTGACTTTCAAGTAAATAAGCAAAGCTTTTAAAAAAAAAAATCAGTCCATGGCTTGCAAAACACCTGTCTGGTTTACTACTTGAGATGTTGATATATGGTATAGACTGCTCCACAGCCAAGGCAGCCTAATGCATGCAGTGTAGACAGGCAAACACAGCAGTGCAAACAAGAGCAACTTTCACACCGAAAGGGGCCCTGGTTCACCAGCTCTCTAGCCTTGAGCAAATTACCCTCTCTTTCCTCATGCATAAAAAGGGTACAGCTTCAACTTTGTAATTTTTTTAGGAAAAATCTCAGCATACATGGTAAAATAGCAACTTTATAAATTTTGAGTGATATGGAGCTTTCCTTTAAAAAAAAAAAAAACCCTTCCCACAAAAACAATAGCTGTGAAGAACATATGAGGCCCCATCTGTTCAAAGCATGCTGCTGGCTCCTACTGTTTCTTTCCCCCTGACCACAAACAATTTGAGTGCAGCACAGGGTCTTGGCTACTGCTATAGTCCCAGCACCCGACCCCATTCCTAACCCATATAAAGTGGCCCTGGCCAGCCATGGAGATCAGAGAGGCAGGCAGAAGCAAAGAGCACCCTGTAGACGGGTTTGGTTGGTTTGTTTATTCTTAATTGGTCCTACAAAAACCTCATTCTTACATGAAAATGTCAAAAATCCTACAGGGCTCTGTAAGATAAACATGAAATTACCAGAAACTTCCACAAACTTGGGTACAGGCAGGGTAAAGGTGTCGTGACCAGCTCCTCTCTGAAGTGGCCCATGACAAGAACTAGAAAGAGAAACACCAGAAAGACCACCCGAGGTGACATCCCAGTCCATTTTCTGTTGCTGTAACAGACCCCTGATGCTGGGTGCTCCATACAGAAAGGCTAATCCTGGCTTGGGATTCGGTCCAGCGTCAAGGGCTGCACCTGGTGGTGGCCTTCTTGCTGGCAGAGTCATGAGAGGGTGCAGGGCATCCTGCCGCACTGGCTTTGGCTTCAGATAAGATATCTGCACACGAGATAACCCTGGACCCTTTAGTATGTGAATCACATGGATGGATGAGTCCATTGATGAGGACAGAGCCCTGGTCCCCTCTTAAAGGTCTCACCTCAATCCCTCACAACAGGGACTGAATTTCAACGTGAGTTTCAAAAGCCATGAATTGTATTCCAACCATAGCAGGTGATCAGAGCCAGTGGCAGAAGGATGCCCACGCCGGCACACAGGCTCTTAGGGAGGGCTGCCGCACACCTGCAGGGCAGTCGCTCCACACAGCAAGGCAATGCCTATCGCTGCTTGGGGATGAAAGAGAGAGGAGGTTTCGAATGGACAGCAACCTCCCCCAGAAGAAATACCTACTAAACCAAATCTCTCTCAGTCTCTGCCTCTCACACACACACACACACACACACACGCACACACACACACCAGGCCCCTCTATGATTTATTTCAAATATTAGAACCTGCCAGTGGGCTACCTCAAGTAGAAGAAAAGGAGAGAAGCAACAAGAGGAACAGGTGGAGGATACGCAGCATTCGCCAGGAAGCTGTCTCACAGGGCAGGTGCCACCATGGCCACACACATGGATAGGGAATCAGGGAACTTAAGAGAATCATCACACTGTCCAAAAATGAGCTCAAGGGCTGGCAGTGTGGTACAGCAGGTTAAGCTGCCACTAGTGATGCCGCCATCCCAGCTGAACACTGGTTCAAGTCCTGGCTGCTCCACTTCCTCTGCAGCTCCATGCTAACGCCCCTGGGAAAGCAGTGGAAGATGGCCCAGGTGCTTGGGCCCTTCGTGGGAGACCAGTGTCGAGTTCCTGGCTCCTTGCTTCAGCCTGGCCCAGGTCTGGCAATTGAAGCCATTTGGGAGAGAGAATGAGCAGATGGAAGATCTCTGTCTCTATCTATCTATCTATCTATCTATCTATCTATCTATCATCTATCTATATCTATCTATCTATCATCTATATGTATATCTATCTATCATCTATCTATATCTACATCTATCTATCTATCATCTATCTATATCTATATCTATCTATCATCTATCTATCATCTATCTATATCTATATCTATCTATCTATCTATCATCTATCTATATGTATATCTATCTATCTATCATCTATCAATGTCTACATCTATCTATCATCTATCTATATGTATATCTATCTATCTATCATCTATCAATGTCTATATCTATCTATCTATCTATCTCTATTTCTGTCTCTGCCCCTTTCCCTCCCAAACTCTGCCTTTCAAATAAATAAACAAATCTCTCAAACAAAAGTGAGCTCAAGCCAAGGAAGTTCACGGCGGGGCAGAGACACAAGAGGCTGGCTGAGGTCGGAGGGGAAAGAGCAGAAAACAGAGCTGACACCACCACTGCAGAGTGAGAGGCCTGAGAAACGTGCGATGGAAATAAAAGAGCAAAGGAGCTCAACAGAAACGCAGAAAGACAAAGGGGATCCAAAATAAGCCAAATCGATGTCCCTGGAGTAAAGAATTTAAACAAAGGAGTGCAACTCAAGTTTAAAGTTGTAAATAAAGGAAACTTCCAGAAATAAAAGAGGCCTCACCTCCAGGGGTTAAGAAAGCATCTTATCCACGAGTCTCCAAAGGAAAAGTAAACCACTGGTGCGCCAGCTAACCACAGCCCACGGCAGCACCCGGCAAGCCCACCTGTGGCTCTGCAGCCTGAGGATCTGGGGCTGGCGGCTTGTTCACGGCAGCCGAGACAGGAATCCCTGGAGGAAGGGTAAAGAGAGCTGCTCCATGCGAACAACTGAACGCCATCCACCCTTTAGAAAGAGGGAAGTTCTGCCGTCCGTGACAGCACAAAAGAACCTGCAGGGACAGCACTGTAAGTGAAAGAAGCCAGACATGGGTAAGACAACGACCACATGTTCTCCTTCACGGGTGGAAGCCAAAACAACGGGACTCCAGGAAGCAGAGGCAGAACGGAGGTTACCAGGGCCTGGGGGTGAGGGAAAGGATGGTGTCGGTCAACACAAAGTTGCAGTTAGGCCTGGTAAGTATTCAAGGTGATGGCTATTTGTATTAGCTTGATTCCATCATTCCACGTTGTATTCGTATATCACACCATCACTGCTCATCCCACAATGATAATTTATCCAAAAAAATTTTTAAATACACTGGACCTTCTCTTTGATAGCATCTCAAAGCAGAAGACAGGAGAGCAATGGACACAGAATTTTCAAGGGTGGCGACATGTCTCCCACCCCACCCCCAGGTGGTCTAGCTGGGCTCAGGGCTGGTCATGAGGAATCTCAGTAATTTCTGGATTTGGACTAAAATACCTGCGGAAGTTGGGCAGATTCTGGTGCCTCAATTAAGAGTCAGGGGGACGGGGTCCAGCATTGTGATGTGGTGGGTTAGACTGCTGCTTGCAAAGCACACATTCCATACAGGAACGCTGGTTAGAGTCCCCGCTGTGCCACTTCTGATACAGCTCCCTGCTAACGTGCCTTGGAAAACATGGGCCCCTGCCACCCATGTGGGAGACCAGGAGGGAGTTCCTGGCTCCTGGCTTAGTTGTGGTTGTTTGCAGAGTGAACCAATAGATGGAAGCTCTCTTTCTCTCTCTGTCTTGTCCTCTCTCCTCTCTCTCTCTTTTAAATAAATCAAAGTTTAAAACAGACAGCACGAGGACAGGGCAGGGCTATCCACCTTCTAAACACCTGCCACCAAGTCACCCCAGAAGCCTCTTAAAAACACAGGCAGTAAAGACGCAGGTGTTGCTGGTGCGCAGAGAGCTGCAGGGGCTACTGCTTTCCTGGGAGAGCGCAGGTTGCAGGTGCACAGAGAAGGCTCCAGGCCGGCCGAGCAGAGCTTTCCTGCCCCTGCAGGCGAAGCTCACCCTGAAGACCCGGCAAGGGCTGGCCAGAGGAGACCAGAGGAGACCTCCGTCCTTTTGGAAAAGGCCTGCAGGCAGCCTGGCACACAGCCAGAACAAAGAACCGCCAGCTGTGGAGTTACCATCTCAGCAGGGAAGGTTCTGGTGCTCAAAACTAGTCCAGACAGCTCTGACCACGGACACGGGCATGCATACAGGACTCCCAGCCAAGGCAAAAAACAAAACAAGACAAAGGTCTGGAGCAGGTGACCGGTTCACAGGATTCTAAAGAAGGAAGAGAAAAGCTGTCATCCATGAAAACATTTTTAGTTACATAAATCTCAATTTTGGTCAAACAACAGTTCTGAGAAATTTTTTTTCTTTATTTTATTTTATTTTTTGACAGGCAGAGTGGACAGGGAGAGAGAGAGACAGAAAGGTCTTCCTTTTGCCGTTGGTTCACCCCCCAGTGACTGCCACAGCTGGCGCGCTGCAGCCAGCGCACCACACCGATCCGATGGCAAGGAGCCAGGTGCTTCTCCTGGTCTCCCATGCGGGTGCAGGGCCCAAGCACTTGGGCCATCCTCCACTGCACTCCCGGGCCACAGCAGAGAGCTGGCCTGGAAGAGGGGCAACCGGGACAGATTCCGGCGCCCTGACAGGGACTAGAACCCGGTGTGCCGGCGCCGCAGGTGGAGGATTAGCCTATTGAGCCGTGGCACCAGCCTAAAATTTTTTCTTTTTAATTGGTACATCATAATTGCATAGATGAGGGTACTTCAAAGAGTTTGTGGAAAATGTAACTAAAAGGTAGTTTACTTTGGTGCAAAAATTTTTTGAAAATCACGCATGACTTTTTATAACATGCATTTCCCACAGGCTTCTGGAAGTACCCGGCTTTAGTGGAGTACAGTGTGAGATTTCAACACATGGATGCAGGGGTGTGGATTTGGGCTAGCAGTTAAGATGCAGATTAAGACACCTGCACTCCAGCCCATGTGACGAATTGGGGCTTTATACCTGCCTCTGGCTCCTGACCATAGCTTTTTACTAACGCACACACTGGGAAGCAGCAGGCTACGGCTCAAGCAGTTTGGTCCCTGCCACCCACATGGGAGACTTGGATGGAGTTCCTGCTCTCTCAGCTGCAGCCTGATTCAGTCCTGGTTTTGTAGACACTTAGGGAGTGAACCAGCAGATGTGAGTGCACTCTCTCCCTCTCCCTCTCTCTCACTTTACCTCTCAAAAAATAAACAAAAATTAAACAAGGAAAAATACACAGATATAATATATACTGATCAGGTCACGGTTCTCAGGTTCTCCAAATCCTTTTCATTTCTGTATTTGGAACCTCCTCACTTCTAGTTCTTCAAAAAACATGAGGGATCTGCAAAAATTTCAAGAGGAGTGCATGTAATAAAAAAAAATAATGCATCGATTTCAAAAAAATCTTTGGGATCAGGATAAGCCTATCTTTTCAATTCCTTTGTGCACAAATATAGGTTACTGTGAAGAGCAGTCACCTCTTGGCACTTGGAACCTGGGCATCACTCACAGTGTGACAGGTGGAAGAGGATTCTGGTGGCCTCCCTTGCTGTCAGTGGAGCCCACACTAGCCCCCACCCCCCACCCTCCAGTGCTGGGCGAAGACCCTGTCGGGGAGCGGCTGCAGCTGGGTTTCCTGATTTGGGAGTGAGTCATCAAAGGAAGTGTGTAATTCAGGGACCCTCCAGAGTGGCTTCTCTCGTGGTATTTTATCTCCGCTCAAGTCAAGCCGCACAGGAATTCCCGAGACAGGCTGACCGGACGTCTCTGGCCAGCCACCCCGAGCGCACGTGCAGGGCTGCAGGACACAGCCTGTCCCTGCCCTGCGTCCACTCACCTCTGACCCTCCAGCCTCAGACAGCCTTCCATGGCTCCCAGACTTTTTCAAACAGTTTTATTTGCTTTATTTTTATTTATCTGACTGGCAGAGAGAGAGAGAGAGAGAGAGAGAGAGATCTTCCATTTGCCGCTTTGCTAGCCAAAAGCCTGCAACAGTTGGGGGTTTAGCCAGGTCAAAGCCAAGAGCTGGGGACTCAAGCCATGTGTCCCACACATGTGGCAGGGACACAGCTACTTCTCTGGTGCCTCCCAAGGTGCGTATCAGCAGGAAGCTGAACAAGGGAGCGGAGCTGGGACTTGGGATGCAGGTGCCCCAGGCGGTGCCTTAACCCAGAGCTATAAAATGAGCCAACGAGGCACACATCTGGTTTTCCTATACGGGGACGGGGTCACTCACTCAGCATGGCGATTGTTCATTTTGTCTGAATAAGGAACAAGTTCCCACTTCCTTTTAAAAATAGAGTAAACCTCAGATCCCAATTATGCAAGGAAAAGATGGTGGGTTTTTCTTTTTCTTAATAGCAGAGAAATGAATGAATTTTAAGGTTTTTCTCTATTCCCTCAAAATCCTCTGGAACAAAGTCTTAGTTTTCTCCTTTAGAATCTACCGCCACGCCTCAGTATCTGCAGTAGGTGGGTTCCAGGATCCCCATGGCTGTGAACATCATTGCAAACCTTGCTGCTCGAGTCCCTTAGAGAAAATGCTATAATATTTGCATATGAGGTACTTCAAAAAGTTCACGGAAAAACAATTAGAAGACAAATTTATTTTGCCACTAAAAATTTTTAAATTCAAATAGTTTTCCTAATATGCATTTATATGAATTTTTTTCATTTTATTTGAAAGAGAGAGAGAGAGAGAGGTCTTAAACCTACTCATTCAAACCTACTCATTCAGCTGGACCAAGCTGAAGTCAGGAGCTTGGAATTCAGTCTGGGAATCCTACAAGGGAGGCAGCGAGCCAACGACTTGCACTGTCACCAGCTGCTTCCCAGGGTCCACATTAGCAGGAAACGGGAACCAGAAGTGGAGACAGGCCTGAAACCCAGTCACTCAACACCGGATGCAGCCATCCCAAACTGTGTCTTAACCACTGTGCCAGTGCCTGGCCCTTTGATGAACTTTCTGAAGATTCCTTGTCTGCACGGATTCCAACACATTTTGCCCCAACTTAAAAATATCTTTAATTCCCATTTTCCACAAACTTTATGAAGCCCCCTTGTCTAACCTATACACACCCTCCTGTGGTTCAAGCCATCTCTGGATTACTTACAACGCCTAACGTGACGTAAGTGCCGCGTCAGCAGCTCAGCACTGCTTCAATCATTGTCCTTAGTGCCTCCGACCCGACATCAGTTGAATCCTCTGATGCTGTGGAAACCGCAGATCAGCAGGGCTGATTGTGTCTATGCTTAATATCCAAGGATGCTTTAATCAAGCCAGACCCTCCAAGCTTGGGTTCCCACTCACAATTCTGCTGCACGGGGACAGCACTGGGGCGCAGCAGGTCAGGCCACCGCTTCTGAGGCTGGCATTCCACGTTGGAGCGCTGGTTTGAGCCCCAGCTGCTCTGCTTCTGACCCAGCTCCCTGCTAATGCACCTGAGAAGGCAATAGATGATGGCCTTAGTGCTTGGATGGACCTCAGTCACCCACGTGCGAGACCTGTATGCAATTCCTAGCTCCTGCCTAGACCAACCCTGGCCACTGTGGGCAGCTGGCGAGGGAAATAGCAGGTGGAAGATTTTCTCTCTGCTTTTTAAATAAATAATGTCTTAAAAAAAAAAACAGTTGGCACTGTGGCGTAGCAGGCTAAGCCTCCACCTGTGATGCCAGCATCCCATATGGGTGCCGCTGCTCCAGTTCCGATCCAGCTCCCTGCTGTGGCCTGGGAAAGCAGTAGAAGATGACCTAAGTCCTTGGGCCCCTGTACCTGCTGGGAGACCTGGAAGAAGCTCCTGGCTTCTGGCTTCGGATTGGACCAGCTCTGGCCGATTCAGCCATTTGGGAGTGAATCAGCAGTTAGAAGACCTCTCTCTCTGCCTCTCCTTTCTCTCTTTGTAACTCTTTCAAATAAGTTTAAAAAAATAAAATAAAATAAAAAACAGAATTTGGCTTCAAGGCAGCCCCTGGGAACCCGTGCCTTCCCTACATGAATCATCAGCAACACCACCATGAGCCGGATGGTAACAGACTGTGGCCATGTGCACATGCATGTTGGTGAGGCTGTCCTGCTGAGCTGGCAATCACTGTGGAGTTAGTAAACAGCCCAGGCCACCAGCCCGAGGACAAGATTCAGAGTCTCTTCTCAAAGATGAGGGTGGGGAGAGGGCGTGTGGCCTGGGACAACCCCTCTTCCATACTGGGTTCAAGTCCCGGCTCCAGTTCTGACTCCAGTTTCCTGCTAATGGGCAGCCTGGGAGGCAGCAGGTGTTGGCTCAGGTGCTGGGTCCCTGCCACCCACGTGGGAGTGCTGGGTGGAGTCCCAGGCTCCTGCTTTCAGCCTGGCCATTGCGGGCAATTGGGGAGTGAAAACAACAGACAGGAACTCTTGCTGTCACTGTGCATTTCCAGTAAATAACTAAAAATTCAAAGGTAAGGCTGCTCCCCTACATCATCAATTACTGGGATAAGATCCCCTCAAGAAAATTGGGAGTCAAGTGGCTGGCGCTGTGGTGTAGTGGGTAAAGCCACAGCCTGCAGTGCCAGCATCCCATTAGGGCGCCAATTTGAGTCCTGGCTGCTCCACTTCCAATCCAGATCTCTGCTGTGGCCTGGGAAAGCAGTAGAAGATGGCCCAAGTCTTTGGGCCCCTGCACTCATGTGGGAGACCTGGAAGAAGCTCCTGGCTCCTGGCTTCGGATTGCCTCAGCTCTGGCCGTTGTGGCCAGTTGGGGAGTGGGCCAGTGGAAGCAAGACCTCTCTCTCTCTCTCTCTGCCTCTCCTTCTCTCTGTGTGTAACTCTGACTTTCAAATGAATAAATAAGTCAAAAGAAAGAAAGAAAGAAAGAGAGAGAAGGAGAGGGAGGGAGGGAGGGAAGGAAGGAAGAAAAGAAAGAAAGAAAGAAAGAAAGAAAGAAAGAAAGAAAGAAAGAAAGAAAGAAAGAAAGAAAGAAGGAAGGAAGGAAGGAAGGAAGGAAGAAAAGAAAGAAAAGAAAGAAAAGAAAAGAAAAGAAAAGAAAAGAAAAGAAAAGAAAAGAAAAGAAAAGAAAAGAAAAGAAAAGAAAAGAAAAGAAATTTGGGAGCCATCGAAGTCAACATGAGGGCAAGGGCCAAGCATTCTGCCTGATGCCCTTGCCTGGAGCAGCCGGGTGAAGAACTGTGATGGGGGAGGAGGGAGAGGAAGAGCTGGTCTTGCTCTGGCGCTCCCCACAGAAGGACCACAGAGGGCTGGGGTCCGACACAGTCAGGGTCCAGGAGCCCTTGCTGCAACTATGGAAACGCCTGTCGACTCTGACGCACAGCCACCAACCACATGTGGCCACTGGCCCTTGAAATGTGGCTAGCGCAACTGAGAACTAAATTTTTAATTTTATCGGATTTTGAGTAGCTGCAATGTAAACAGCCCATTGTAGCCAATGGCTCAAAACTGAACGTCTGTGGCAAGGAATCCGGGGAAAGTGCCCACCCCAAGACCAATGCGATGGGGACTGCATGTCTAAGAGATCTGTAACAACACACATATGGAGAGGTGGACTCGGTCTGGCCCGGGCTTCTCTCCCTTCCAGAACTTTCTCATGCACAGGCCAAACTTAAACGCTCTGGGCTTTTTTTTTTTTTTTTTAATTAAGGGGGTGGTACATTTTTCTCCAAAATCCAGCTAACTGTATCCAAATAAGAGTGTCTGTGGTGGGCAGAGTAGGTGCCACACTGGGAGCACAGTGCATACAGAAATATCTAGGGCATGGTCTCCAACTGGGCAACTTCAAAGTGCATGACAAGGGCCAGAACCAGGTGACAAAGTGTCTCACGGCCCCAGAGCCAGAGAGACGCCATGTCTGTCTGTCCAGGGACAAGGGACAGGACAGCGGTGGAGAACACACTCTCCATGTCATTTATCAGCGTCACCCAGGGCACAGACAGATGGCTTGCTGCAAAGTCAGGTGACACCGATGGGCAGGAGCCCATTTCTGTGAGCGTCCCATAAAGACTTCTAACAGCGTCTTCGGTCTAGCAGTTAGGAAGTTGGTTGGGATGACCCCATCCATGTCAGTGTACCTGGGCTGAATATCCGGCTCCACCCGACTCCAGTTTCCTGCTAGGGTAGACTCTGGGAGGCAGTGGTGACGGCTCAAGTAACTGGGTCCCTGCCACTCACATGCAAGACATGGACTGTGTTCCCTGCTCTGGCCCTGGCCCAGACCGGGACATTGTGGGGGGTAGGGGAGGCATTTGGGGAGTGAATCCAATGATGGGAACTCTGTCTATTTGTCTGTCAAATAAGTGTGCTTTTTAAAAAGTTAAGATAGAATCATCTTGTTCATCAAAGGCCCCTTTTGTTCAACCCCCAGGGAACCAGTCGCTGTTTATCCCAGACCTCCTGCACCCAACCATGAATACTTTTGCAGAGGGTCTGGTCCCTTCAAGCCAGTCTGCAGGCTGCTTTGCATAGAGCACCTCAGAGCTTGACAAACACCCAAGGGGTGAGTATTTTTTAGCCTCCTTTAGTAGATGAGGGAGCAAGAGCCAAGGTCATTTCACACAAATGATGGAATCTGGACCCAGTGTCTAGTGTACTTCTGCTAGATCAAGTGCCTGGAGGGCTTCTGCCCACCACACTGCCCACAGGGGATGGAGGGGGGTGCTGGGGCCACTTCCTGGAACTGGATGTTGAATGATCAAAGCAGCGGTCCTGGGAGGTTTTGCTCTACGAACGGTGTGGTGTGGGTGGAGGGAGTCAGGCTAGGGACATGCCAGTACAGATGATCCCCAGATGGTCCACAGCAAGAGCAGACCTCAGGTCACCACCTGCTGTAGCCTGTGGGGCCGGGTGCAAAGCCACAGACACCACACTCCCAACTTTGAGCGTGGCTGTTCATGTTCTTCTCATGAGAAGCAAACAGCACACAAACACAGGTGGGTGACCCATGGTCTGACACCAACTACATACGATGGACTAGGAATGTTTCACATCGGAGGGCCTGGTTCAAGTCCCAGCTCCTGCGCTTCCAATCCAGCTTCCTGCTAATGTGCGCTCTGGGGTGCTGCAGACAATGGCGCAAGTACTCGGGTGGGAGAACCATGGAGCTCAGGGCTCCTGGCCCAGCACCAGCTGTTGTGGGCATTTGAGGAGTGATCTAGCATATGGAAGATCTCTGTCTCTCTGCCTTTCAATTTCAAATAACACGAACAGAATGATCCTGGAAAAATAACTTGACATACGGAAACCATTCAAACTGTCTCATGTGGGAAATGCGACAGGTGAGTTGTCATAGTTGACTGATGCATACTTTCTTTGTCTCAGGATTAGTTTATGGGCATTCATCCCCTACAAGGCTCACCACAGTGTGCAGACAATGCACTGCCAATCTCACTCAGACAACTTCCTCTGAAACTGCCACAGATGGATTGGGAACAGAGGCGTGTTTGCAACAGAAAGATGCATGAATTTCTCTCTCTCTCACTTTCTCAATTTATCTGTCTCTTACACACACACATACTCAACCCACATGGGTAAGGAGCTCCCCAGCCTGCCTAGCACCTTTGCTATCAGAGGCCCACACAGCTACCTTAAACCCAGTGCACCAGTAAATTCCACTTTGTAGGAACCTGGAGAACCTTCAAAGATGTGCCTGCGTGCCTGCAAAGCCAGCTGACTCATCCTCCGACAAGGCTCCTGTGCAGGCTGCATGCCAGGCCACCGCAGCGTCTTTGCAGGTGGGTGTGGGCCCTAGGAGCTGAGGGGACTTTGCAGGGATGGCAGCATGCTGGCCAGTGTCAGGAGCATGCTGTATGACTGTGCAAGCTGCAAGACCTCTCGGAGTCTTGCCCTTTTAAAGACACGGTGGTCCCAGCGGTCATGATCTCAAATCCGTTTCTGTGTTTCTAAATTACTTCTCTTTCCAGTCTCACCTTGGTCACTCTGTTCTCCTCCCTTGCAAACCCTCTTATTTCTTTATTATTGTTATAAATTGCAAAACTCACACTCGTGATCACTGTGAATACAGCAGCGTGAAAATGTAACTTTCTCCTTTTTCTTCAAACCAGTTTGACTTACTATCTTCACCAGATAACTGCAGCTCTTGGTTTAGTGTCATGTGTCCAGATCATTCTCATACTTACACACATACATACACGTCAGTAGACATGTATCTGTATGCAGCAAACAGCAGCCCAATGTAGCCTGTCTATGTGCATGCTTGGGTTTTCAAAACATACATAATGAGATGTCATATCTTGCTTTTCCACTAATAAACTTGGACATCTTCATACTTGGGACTACAAAAATTCCTCATTAAGGCCAGTGCCATGGCTCACTTGGTTAATCCTCCACCCTGCGGCACCGGCACACCGGGTTCTAGTCCCGGTTGGGGCACTGGATTCTGTCCCAGTTGCTCCTCTTCCAGTCCAGCTCTCTGCTGTGGCCAGGGAGTGCAGTGGAGGATGGCCCAAGTGCTTGGGCCCTGCACCCCATGGGAGACCAGGAGGAAGTACCCGGCTCCTGGCTTCGGATCGGCGCAGCGCTGGCTGTAGCGGCCATTAGAGGAGTGAACCAATGGAAGGAAGACCTTTCTCTGTCTCTCTCTCTCTTTCACTGTCTAACTCTGCCTGGCAAAAAATTAAAAAAAAAAAAAAAAAAAAAAACCAGCCTGCATAGAATCCCAGTACATAGAAACACTACTTAACCAGTTCCTCTACTCACACCTACTTTTTTTTTCCTTTTTTGGTATCACAAAGTAAAACGTTGCAAAGAATTACTGTTTGCATGCATATTTCTCCACTTTTGTCAATTTACATATGTGTAATAAGTTCCTAAAAGTGAAACTCTAAGGGCTGGTGCTGTGGTGTAGTGGGTAAAGCCCCAGCCTGCAAGGCCGGCATAACATATGAGCTCCAGCCCAAGTTCTGGCTGCTCCACTTCCGATCCAGCTCTCTGCTACGGCCTGGGAAAGCAGAAGATGGCCCAGGTCCTTGAGCCCCTGCACGCACATGGGAGACCTGGAAGAAGCTCCTGACTCCTGGCTTCAGCTCAGCTCAGTTCTGGCTGTTGCAGTAATTTGGGGAGTGAAACAGCGGATGGAAGACCTCTCTCTCTCTCTCTCTCTCACTCTCGCTCTCACTCTGGCTCTACCTCTCTCTGTAACTCTGCCTTTCAAATAAATAAAATAAATCTTTTTAAAAAATAGCCTTTTTAAGAAAAGTAAAACTGCTGAGACAAAACACCGTTTCAAGTTTCAGAAGATCTTACTAAATGGCCCTGCCAGTGCTTACTTGTATTTTTTTTCTTATTGATTTTAAAGTACTTGCTACATATTAAGGCTATTGGTGCATTGTCATAAGCATTGCAAATTAATATATCTTAAAGAGCTTTTCCTCACTTAATACATTTTTCATTCGTATAGGGATTTGCTTAAAATGTGAGGACATGATACTCAGTATTTATATTTTTTAAAGATTTATTTATTTATTTGAAAGTCAGAGATACACAGAGAGAGAAGGAGAGGCAGAGAGAAAGAAAGAGAGGTCTTCCATCTGCTGGTTCACTCAGCAGATGGCCGCAGCTGCCAGAGCCGTGCTAATCCGAAGACAGGAGCCAGGAGCTTCTTCCAGGTCTCCCACACGGGTGCAGGGGCCCAAGGACTTGGGCCATCTTCCACGGCTTTCCTAGGCCATAGCAGAGAGCTGGATTGGAAGTGGGGCAGCCGGGACTCAAACTGGTGCCCATATGGGATGCCGGCTCTGCAGACAACAGCTTTTCCTGCTACGTCCCAGCACCGGCCCCACAGTATATCTTTTTACTGTGGACTCTCCTGTTCTACATATTCAGTTAGAAAGACCCTCTTACTCCACAATTATTTAAGAATTGACCTAGGTTTTCTTTTTGTATTTTTATGATTTCACAGTTTTCTTATTTACTCAACCTATAATTTACTCTGGTGTGGAGAACAGTGTTTATTGTCTTTCCAGTGAGCAGCCAGAACTTGAATTTGAACTGGGGAGACCATGAACTCTTCACTGCCCTCCCCCGAGGTGAAAGCCCTCTGCATGGGTCCAACACCCATGTGTCTGTGGCTTCACTCTCTGAGTAGCTTTGCCTCTGCTTTTGTGGGATGTGTTTCCTTTATTGCCTTTAGATTTCATTTTCCCTGGATTCTCCCATAAGTTTTTTTTTTTTAATTAATTTTATTTATTTGAAAGATAGAGTTACAGACAGGCAGAGGCAGAGAGAGAGAGAGAGAGAGAGAGAGAGGTCGTCCATCCGCTGGTTCACTCCCCAGATGGCCACAACGGCCGGAGCTGTGCTGATCTGAAGTCAGGAGCCAGGAGCATCTTCCGGGTCTCTAAAAGTTGTTGCCAAAGTAGAGTGGAAGCACAGTGTACAGTGCCTTCGGTACTTCGCTTGGGGCTTTCACATGCGAGTTCCTGTAGCCCCCACGGCTTAGATTTCTCCCCTGCTTGTCACCCGAGAGCTCCCTCCTGCCCCTGACACAGCAGCACAGAAAGACCATGGTGTGGGGCAGCCGATCCTCACTACACCCGGTGCCACGGATGGACTCAGGTCCCCACCTGCTCCCCAATTCAAATGCAGGAGTCCTAACTGCCGGCGCCTCACAGTGTGATCGCACATGGAGCCAGGGTCTTGACAGACATGACGGTGTGAGAGGATGGTCCTTGCAGTGAGCCCTAACTCAACAGGACTGAGGCGCTGACACAGAAGGGCAATGTGGACCCCAGGGCTGCACCCAGACAGGGTGCCACGTGCAGATGGAGGCAGCCAGCTATAAGCCAAAGTCAGAGGCCGGGCGCAGCCCTGGGTGGGAAGCCACGCTGCCCATGGCATGATGGGCAACTTGTCAGCCTCTGGAAGGCAGAGAAAATACGTTTCCCAGCGGAAGGTCCTTTGTTCTACTGGCCCCCGGCAAACCCATCCACCATGGCTCTACCAATCAATGCAGACACTGTTGCATTTCTCCTAGGAAAAAGCACTGAAGGAACATCTTGCACACACGTGTGTCTTTGCAGACGCTGGTGGCCCCTTGGGGGAAATCACTGCTCGCTCACAAATATTCATCTTCATTCTAGAAGGTGCCCTCTTCCCCACTTAGCATCTCCTTGACGGAATAACTAAAATCAGCACAAATCCTTCCGTATCTGATTGGAAATGATCCTGAAATCTTTTGAGCCCTTCTTGTCCAACTCTGCAGAACATCGAGCACTCTCGGGACAGCAGCCTGGGCCGGAAACAGCAGTGCTGCCCCGAGGGGACAGTGCAGACGTGAGGGTCTCATATGGCAGTGAAGGCGGTGCTCACGGCTCATGCCTACCTGCGTGCCTTCAAACTCTCTCCCCGTACAACTCTAGTTAACTTTGCTGTAAGCCCATTTTCCATTGCTGCCACAAAATACTAGGGGCTGAGTAACACATAAAGAAAGGGGCTTATGTAGCTCACAGTTTGAGGGATTGAAAGGCCAAGATCAGGCATGGCTACACCCACTGGTGCAGCCTCTGGTGAACAGCAACATGGCAGGAGCCTGCGTCAGAGGGAGAACATCTCTCTCTCTCTCTCTGTAACTCTGCCTTTCAAATACATAAATCTTTCAAGAAAAAAAAAAGGAAAGCAATGTTGGAAAGTGAGTTTCGTCTGTGTACAGGGAGATAAACACAAAAGCATCAGAAGCCCTCACATTAACCGCTTGTGGGTTCAGGGTTGCTCCCCCCGGTTCCTACTGAATTTGTTGAATTCTCAACATGATGCTGTAGGGATCATTACAAGCTGCCTGGAACTACTGGTCCGAGAGTGAAATCAGCACGTCTGACACTCGGCCTTTCAAGGCCAGCTGAGGGCTGCTGATGGGACTTCAAATTCTCCCCTCGCTCAGGCAGGACACGGACCCCTTAGAGCAGGAGGGGTGAATTCTGGTTCTGGAAGAGAAATACCCAAGTTCTAAGGGCTGGCATCCCAGGGACGTCCCTCAGTGGTTGGACAAGCCCCTCACCTTCCAGGGCCTCACTCCCTCTCGGCAGGTGTCGCCAGGCGGTCCCTGAGAGCCCTCTGTCCCCCTGACATCCCAGATTTCTTCAACCCTGTCCCTAAGACAGCCATGACTTGTCACTCTCGCTGTCCTAATAAGCAGTGGGGTCTTCACAATGGAGCCCCCTTCTTGGACACACTTCCTGCGGGAGCTGCCGGGCCACCAACTGATCTGCAAGGGTGACAGAGAGGATTACAGAAGCTGGGGGTGATTTGGGGAACCAAACACCAAGCCTGTGTTGCATCCACCCCTGCTGTAGCGGGACACCGCCTTCCTGCTAGTGAAACGTCCCTCCCCTGGTGAGGCAGCTTTCACCATCAGCTGATTGGCTTTGCTGAAAAAGCGGAAGTGGTAGACTTCCGCGTCCAGCCTATGCGACAGCCAGAAATGCAGAGAAGGCAAAGCGACAACGTGATGAGTGAGCAAATGGGCAAACAGATGGAGACGATGCCCAGGAGACAGGGGCCTGGTGCAAGGAGAGAGTGGCCACACCAGAAGCAGCAACCAAAACACACAAGAGCCAAATGGGCCATTTTCTAAAAACCCAAAGCATGAACTACCTGGAAATTAGCCACCTGCTTGTTTAAATACAAGTATCCCAGGGCAAGCAGTGTGTCGCTATGGGTTAAACTGCCACCTGTGATCCTGACATCCCTCATGAGAGCACTGGTTCCAGTCCCGGCTGCTCCACTTCTGAATCAGCTCCCTCCTAAAGGGCCTGGGAAAGCAACGGAAGATGGCCCCAGTGCCTGGGTCCCTGCCAGATGGAGTTCTGGGCTCCTGGATTTGGCCTGCCCCCATCCTGGCCATTGAAGCCATTTGGGGAGTGAACCAGGGGATAGAAGATTTTCTTCTTCTATGCTCCCCCCAATACACCCATCACTCTTAATAAAATAAAATAAATCTTTAAAAAATTTTAAAACTTAAGAGAGGGACTGCAAACAGGATGAGCAGGGTTGAAGGGCTCTTTCCTACTTTTAAAAATATATTTATGTGTGTGCAGAGAGAGAGAGAGATTGCTGCACCTGCTGGTTCACTTCCCAAGTGCCCACAACAGACCTGGGCCGGGGCACGTTTGGAGCCTGGAACCTGGAACTCAAGTCAGGTCTGCTTCGTGGGTGGCAGGAACCCAGACACTTAAACCATCACCCCTGCCTCCCACTGCACCAAAATAAACTTATGTTTCAACTCCATTTTCCACAAAGTGTGGGAAGCACCCTCACATTGTGGATAACAAAAGAAAGCAGCAGAATGACATGGAGTCAGGATGACATATGCTTCCCTACCCCCAAAATGATATGCCGCGAAGACACACACACCTCTCTCCTCTTGAGTGCCCGGGGTGGGAGCTGGAAGGGAAGGAGACCCACCTGCTCCCCGACAGAGGGAGGGGGGCAGGGAGCCTTGACGCTGCTTGTTGTATCTGAACTCTTTTTTTTTTTTTTTTTTTTTACAGAGTGGACAGTGAGAGAGAGAGACAGAGAGAAAGGTCTTCCTTTGCCGTTGGTTCACCCTCCAATGGCCGCTGCGGCCGGCATGCTGCGGCTGGCACACCGCGCTGATCCGATGGCAGGAGCCAGGTGCTTCTCCTGGTCTCCCATGGGGTGCAGGGCCCAAGCACTTGGGCCATCCTCCACTGCACTCCCAGACCACAGCAGAGAGCTGGCCTGGAAGAGGGGCAACCGGGACAGAATCTGGCACCCCGACCGGGACTAGAACCCGGTGTGCTGGTGCCGCAGGGTGGAGGATTAGCCTAGTGAGCCGTGGCGCCAGCCGTATCTGAACTCTTTACCCCAAGATGTCTCCTCCTGCGTCAGAGATGCAGCTGGAAACTTTTTTTCCAAAGAAAATGTAAGAGAAGTCTCCCATCGAGGAGGCAGAGGAACTGACTTTAGAAACTGTTCTCAAGAATTGCTCAGAGAAGTTGCTTCTCAGAAGCCTCCCTGGGAGCAAAGGCAGTTATCAGCCGCCATCCCAGACCACAGGGGCAGGTTCCCAGGGCTGCCCACCGCGGAGAGCCTGTGACAGTTACGCCAGCTCTAACCACACTTCAGGTACCGGGACACTGCTGATCACACCTCACAAGGAAACGCCCCCCTTTCATTCATGTGAACTTCAGGGCCATCAAAAAGATACAGAATAGGGATTTGAACCCATGGGAGCTTGGATCCCGGCTCTCTACCACTGTTATAAAATCGGTGCTAGTGATGACTCGAACACTGATCAGAATCACTCACATATGCCTAGTGTTTAAGATGAAAACAAACACAAGAGCTTGCCTCTACCCAAGCAAAGCCTGGGGCCCTGCAAAGGAGCAGCAGGAGGTCATCTTGTGTTACCCAAAGTGGACACAGGATCCTTGCCTGCAAGAGGCTGTCAGAGCAGGTGCACTCCAGGCACACAGGATGCCCTCTTGGGAAATCTGCACATACCACCTGCTCAAAAGCCCATGGTCTCCATCCCTGCCTGCAGAATTTATTCTGCCTAAGCATTCCTCACACGAGCAAGGGAAGGTTCCTGGGGATATGGTTGAACACGACACAACACGCACCACAGCATTCAAGACATCAGAGGCAAGGCCAGCCAGCTGACTGAGCCCCGTGAGCTCCCGGGGAAAACAAACACTCCCATCACCCAGAAAACGAAAGGTTAACGTCTGGTCAAACACTAAGGTGATAGTAACTTGGTTTTAAAATGCAGATCCTGGGGCTGGCTCTGTGGCATAGCAGGTAAAGCCGCTGCCTGCAGTGCCAGCAACCCATATGGGCACCGGTTCAAGTCCCGGCTGCTCCACTTCCCATCCAGCTCTCTGCTATGTCCTGGGAAAGCAGAAGATGGCCCAAATCCTTGGACTCCTGTACCCACATGGGAGACCTGGAAGAAGCTCCTGGTTCCTGGCTTCGGATTGGCACAGCTCTGGCTGTTATGGCCAATTGGGGAGTGAACCAGCGGATGGAAGACCTCTCTCTCTCTGCCTCTCATTCTCTCTCTGTTTAACTCTGACTTTCAAATAAATAAATAAATCTTTAAAAAAATCTTACCAATGAAACTCCCAATTAGCTAAGTTAAATAATTTTAAATAAATAATTAAATAAAATGCAGATCCTGGCTGAGAAAGAACTTGTAAGATCAGTCCCATTCATGATAGTTATGAGAAAACTTAAATACCTTGGGATAAATTTAACCAAGGATGTGAAAGATCTCTACAATGAAAATTACAAAACATTAAGGAAAAAAATAGAAGATGACACAAAAAATGGAAATATCTTACACATTCATGGATTAGAAGAATTAATATCTTTTTTATTTATTATTTATTTAAGAGGTAGAATTACAGACACAGAGAGAGAAATAGAGAAAGAGGTCTTTCATTTGCTGGTTCACTCCCCAAATGGCAGCAATGGCCCGGCGGGGCCATTCTGAAGTCAGGATCCAGGAGCTTCTTCTGGACCTCCTAGGTGGGTGCAGGGGCCCAAGCACTTGGGCCATCTTCCACTGCTTTCCCAGGCCATAGCAGAGAGCTGGATCAGAAGACGAGCAGCTGGGACATGAACCAGTGCCTATATGGTATGCCAGCAATGTAGGCAAAGGCTTATCCTACTATACCACAGCACCAGCTCCCAAGAGTTAATATTGGTAAACTGTCCATACTACCCAAGGAAACTTACAGTCAATGAGATCCCAATAAAAATAACAAGGACATTCTTCTCAGATCTAGAAAAAACAATCCTAAAATTCATATGGAAACATAAGAGACCCAGAAGAGCCAAAGCAGCCTTAAACAATAAAAACAAAGCCAGAGGCACTACAATACCAGATTTCAAGACATACTATAGGGCTTTGTAATTAAAACAGGCTGGTACTCACAAGAACAAACATGCAGACAACGGAACAGCATATAATTTATTAATTATTAATTATTAATCTATATTTTAAAATTTATAGTTATATATTTATATTTTATATATCAAATATATAAATTTATATACTGTATTTTATATAGACATGTATTTATATTTATAATTTATAATTATTAATCAAAATTAATAATTAATCTGAACATGTACAACCAACTAATCTTTGACAAACTAGCTAAAGTCACTCCCTGGGGAAAGGACAGTCTGTTCAACAAATAGTGTTTGCAATTTGAATCTCTATAGACAGAAGTTGGAAAAAAGACCCGTACCTCGCACCCCATACAAAAATCAACTCACAATGGATCTGGGATCTAAACCTAAGATATGAAACCATCAAATTACTAGAGGAAAATAGAGGAGAAACACTGCAGGACACTGGCCTAGGCAAAGACTTCTTGGATAAGACCCTAGAAGCACAAGAAATAAAAAGCAAAAATTAAACAAATGGGATTATATCAAGCTAAAAACTTCTGCACGACAAAGGAAACAATTAACAGAGACAACCCAAGGAATGGGAGAAAATATTTGCAAACTATGCATCTGATAAAGGATTAATATCCAGAATATATATATAAAATATATATAATATATAAGGAGCTCAAGAAACTCAACAACAACAGAACAGGCAATCCATTTAAGAAATGGGCAAAGGGAATAAACAAGTATTTTTCAAAAGATGAAATTCAAATGGCCAACAGACACATGAAAAAATGCTCAGGATAATTATGCATCAGGGAAGTGCAAATAAAAGCACTAGCATGCCAAAAGCAAAAGATAACAAATGCTAGTGAGGATGTAGAGAAAAAGGGACCCTAATCCACTGCTGGCGGGAATGGAAGGTGGCAGAGCCGTTATGGAAGACAGTATGGAGCTTCCTCAGAAACCCGAAAATAGATCTACCGTAAGACCCAGCCATTCCACTCCTGGGAATTTACTCAAAGGAAATGAAATCAGCATATGAAAGAGTTGTCTGTACTCTCATATTTCTAGTAGCTCAATTTACAATAGCTAAGATATGTAATCAACCCAAATGTCCATTAACTGATGACTGGATCAAGAAGATGTGAGTACACACACACACACGATAGAATACTACTCAGCCACAAAAAAGAATGAAATCCTGTCTTTTGCAACAAAGTGGATGCAACTGGAGACCATTATGCATAGTGAAACAAGTCAGACCCCAAAAGACAGATAGCATTTGTTTTCTCTGATTTGTGGTAGCTAATATACAGAGTATACAAATTTAACATATATGAGTGAAATGGTCATATTTTCATTTGATTATTATTTATACTCCTTGTTCATATTCCTGCTAAACAGGGGTCTTTCTACTTTGTACTGTTGAACTCTTTACATAGTGGAGTATTAAGTCTGTGACGATAAAGTAAATTAAAATCATGTTATCACAAAAATTGAAAAAGAAAAGAAAGGGGAAGGAGGGAGGGAGGAAGGGAGAGAAGAAGTGATGTATTATATTATATCCTTAGGATTGTATCTACAAACTATGCGAAATATGTTCTCTTTATATATATAAAATTTTTCTAAAAAAATAAAATGTAGATATGAAGTGCTAAATTGGAGTAAAAAACAACCCTTCCTTAAGCATGATTCAAAAAATATCCTCAGCTTCCTGCTACTGGGTACCCTGGCAAGCACCGGGCAGTGGTCAAGTCCTTGGGTCCCTGCCACCACGTGGAGACTCAGATGGAGTTCTCAGCTCCTGGCTTCAACCTGGCCCAGCTCCAGCCATTATGGACATTCAGGAAGTGAAACAGCAGATGGGTGTTTTCTTTCTCTCCCTTTCTCTTTCCCTTTCCCCCTCCCTCTCCCCTCTCTCTGTCTCTCAAATAAAGAAGTAGCTAAAAAATATGCTGCGAAGGAAGAAATCATAGACTTCTATGATACAGAAAAATAGAAACATCAATAGAAGTAAAAGTTAAGGAAATGTTTTCAACAATTGGGACGATGGAGTTGCAGGAGGTGAAACAGAGGTGAATGTTGATAATATGTACACTTCAAAAGGCAGAACAGAGCGTATGATTAAGCAATGGGCAAAAAATATATAGTCAATTAATAAACTTCCCCTAAACATTCTTCAGGAATTAATGCATGTTTGGCAAAAAGAGCCAGTGTCACATGGGAGCAAGAAGCCAGAGGGTTCTATAAAAGAGAAAGAGAGAGAGAGAGAGAGAAAGAGAGAGAGAGAGAGAGAGAGAGAGAGAGAGAGAGAGAGAGAGGAAGGAAGGAAGGAAGGAAGGAAGGAAGGAAGGAAGGAAGGAAGGAAAAGAACTGAGGAAAAAAAAGAAAGAAACCCAGAACTGAGAGATTACTTAGTACCTTCAACTCTGTGGAAACTCATATCAAGAGGGTTTTTAGCTTATGTGGGAAAATAGGAAAGAAAATGATGCCGGCTCAGTGCAAACTATGACAACACACAAAAAAAGAAAGGTTTGCCCCAGGAAACACAAAGAGAAGTACAAAGAAGAAGAGTAGGGGCTGGCATGGTGGTGCAGCAGGTTAAGCCACTGCCTGATACACCGGCACCTCATAGGAGCACTGGTTTGAGTCCTGCCAGCTCTATTTCTAACGGCAATTGCCTGGGAGGGCATCAGAAGACGGCTCGAATACTTGGGCCCCTGCCACCCATGTAGGAGACCTGGATGGAGTTCCTGACTCCTGGCTTCGTGTTGGCCTAGCTGCTGCAGCCATCTGGGGAGTGAACCAGTAGACAGAAGATCTCCCTCTCACTCTTTGTGTGTGTGTTTCTCTCTCTGTAACTCTGCCTTTCAAATAAATAAAATATATATTTTTTAAAAAGGGAAAAAGAATTGTAACATACAGCTGCTTTAGCAGTAAACTCTATTTATATAATCATAATAAATATCAAATGATAATTATCCCAGGTTGGTGTGCCCAGGGAGTAGGTGATGACAGGAGGGATGGGGTAGCCAAGTCCTCAATTCTCAGACTACGAAGTCAGTAGACATTGTCCAAAATTGATACATAAATGTACTATGAAAAAATATGCCTATTATGAGGAAATAAGATGAATTCTATTAGAATAGTTCACAAAACAGCACTGGCTGTAGCGACCATTTGGGGGGTGAACCAACGGAAGGAAGACCTTTCTTTCTGTCTCTCTCACTGTCTAACTCTATCTTTCAAATAAAATAAAATAAATAAAAGTGAAGAGAAAGAAAAACTAGTTCAAGTCACAAAGCATTTCCATAGCAACTCAGTAGGCTCTGATAGATGCAATGAAGCGTCACTCTGACCAGGACAGAACATGGATTTATCAAGGGCGAAGGACAGACAGGGCAGGGAAAGGGGAGATCCCCGGCTGGACGTGGACAGTGCTTCTCAAAGGCAGGCAGAGCGTATAGAAGTCAATGGGTATTTCAGGTGTGGGTGTCCCTCAACCTCCCCAGTAACAGTGCAGGTCCAGGGCCCTGCTTCCTGACCCCAGCCCCGGCCCCTCATGGAGACCTGCTGCCTGCCTGCTGAGTCCACACTCGGGCCAGGCTGGAAGCCACTGTCTCCCCAATCCTGCACCCCAACCGGGTGTTCCAGTATGGCAGCGTCAGGAGCCAGGGCCCCAGGCTCACAGCCTTTGTCCAAGAGCAGACAATGGAAATATCTCAGCCCTGCTTACCAGAACTATCCACCCTAAGAGCTCACAGCACCCTCTGGGAACCCAGTCTCCCCAAGGCTCTCAGTGCCCAGCTCTGCCTCCCTGCACCCACCTGCCCGTGACCTCCAGAAACAAACACGTGGCTTCCCAGAAAGAAAAGAACCGAGAGAAAGAGTCATTTTCAATCTGCTAAATCTACTGTAACATAAACTAAACCTTCTCTCTTTGGCAATCTTTGCCTTGGTTAGAGTTCATTGTACTTAAGATCCCAATGCAACCACCTTTCAGGAGACATGGGGCAAAGCTTCCATAATTGAATTTTAGGGGAAAAAAATCAAATTGATACAAACTAACATTTTGTCAAATTTGTAAGTACAAAATTTCCCTGATAAAGTAATATAGACAGTAAAAATCCAATTGGTCTAGGGTTTCTTTTTCAAATTTATTTATTTATTTATTTATTTAGCTATTTTTTGGGGGGAGGAAGGGCACTCCCATCCAATGGTTCATGCCCAAATGCACCCAGTGGTGGCTGGGAACTGATCAAGGCAGAAGCTGGAAGCCAAGAACTCAATGCAGGTCTCCCACGTGAGGGGCTAGACCCAATTATTTGAGTTATCTCTACCACCTCCTAGGGTCTGCATTAACAGGAAGCAGAAGGCACTCTGAACCCAAGTACTCCACTGTGGGGGGGGGGGGGGTGAAGCCTTGACCACTAGGCTGCACATCCACCCCTGTTTCTATTTTAACCTTTCTACAAGCTCACAGTAGAAGACACTTCTTCCGTGTATTCAAATCCAACCTGTTCAAATCCAAGGTAGAAGGGGAAAGTGGTCGGACACACAGAAAGGAGGAATCGGATGCCAATCTCTGGTTAGGACTCTGCCTTTGGCCCTGAGTTGTTTTCAAAAGAAAAACAAATGCTTAGAGTGTAGATATTAAAAAAAGAAATTCTCCCCCAAAGACCCAAATTCCTATTCTGTTCTTTTATCCAATTACAGGCTCGAGGGCCTGCAAGACAGGGTAGTTGAAGGTAGCTGGAAAATACCTATGCAGTGAAAGTTGAGACAGTAAAAAGCAGCTGGGATTATGTAAAGGGTCCTGCCAATCCTCGGGCATAGATAGCAGGAGGAGATAGAGCCAGCTGCACAGTTGCCAGGAAACTGTGTATCTTCCAAGGCCACGCTCAGCTGGGAAGGGTGGCGATAGCCCTTCCTTTGAGAACCCACCAGACTCTCTACAATCAGACTGTCGGAAACTCCATTGCTGTCAATGCTATCACCGAAGGAGGAAGCATCCCACTCCTGCTTGCAGGATCTCTATCTTGACTGATCTAGAAAATTCCGCGAACTCCTGCTATTTCAGACCCCCTGAAAAGATGGGCACTGCGGGTCTGGTTACTGGAAAGTGTGAGATATGGCTCAAAATAAATGCACTCGGCTCTCAAAAGCAAAGAGCAGTGCAAGGACCCTGACCCAAGGTGCTTCACACAAAGTTCACGGAAACACTACTCATTGATTTCAAAAGATGTGTTCATTCCATTTTTCCCTGAACTTTTTGAAGTCCCCTCGTACACTCAGTCCTTCATCCCCAGCTCTGAAAAACAATTAAAAAAAAAAAAAACTAAACATAAAACATGTTTTAGGAAACTCATTTTGTGCAAACACCTGCCCTAACCCTACACACAGCTATCTACAGTCTTTATCCTACTTGACGAGAACATTGGCACTGTTGAATGCAAACGCACAGTGACAGCAATGGGCAGGGCGGGGGGAGAGGACGGGTCACAGCAGTTGATGGGCACTGGCCAGCAGTGTCGGGTGGGTGCCTGCCTCGGACCTTTCTAAGCTCTGGAATTCAGATCCTAAACCTCAATTCTACACTCTGCAAAATCCTTATTTCCAGAACACATCACAGCACGAGTGTTCTGGAGACGACCATGGACACACACCGTACTGCACAAGTCCTACTAAGAACCTTAGGCTCAAAACACAGGGCAATTCCATCCGCCTCGAGATGACTTGAGAGTCGCAAGGTGCCTCATTTCTGAAATGCAAGCAGAGCAATTAAATAGCCTTCCTGCCACTTTCACGTCTCAGAAAAGTTAAAGACCCAAAGCATTCACCCTATTTTTAACCTGCCTTAAAACCACACAAACAGTCTAGTTATTAAGACCATTTGTAAAATCCTAAGCATCCTAGCACTTCAAAGACAGGGAGTAATGTCTGCTTTGCTGCAAAATTGCTCTAAAGACATTAAAAGTGTGATTTAGATAGTGAAATGACTTGATAATTTCAACTGTGGGGTCTTCTCACTGCAAACACCTAATACTTCACAACCCTACACATATCCATGTACAGTGCAGACTTTTACACGAGATCAGGACACCCCGGTGTGTTTACTTGCATTTCATTCAAAAGCTGCCTGCTTTAAGGCAATGAATTGTTCTCACTAATCAGATGAAAATGCCATGGTTAATTTTTTTGTAACCTAGATTCAGATATGGTGCATTTCCAGTTGTTTTTACTACAAGCTGAAATGCCTGACGATTTAAAGAAGACAAGAAAAAAGAAGAATTCTTCCAGCCAAGAGTCTTCGAATTCAACCACATTTCGGGTGAATCAAGCAAAAAAAAAAAAAAAAGAAAGAAAGAAAGAAAGAAAGAAAGAAAGAAAGAAAGAAAGAAAGAAAGAAAGAAAGAAAGAAAGAAAGAAAACACAACAACTCTTGAGAATTTGCAGCTCAGCCTCCAATGCAAAATGACACAAACTCTGACTTCTTCAAGGATTGTCTTCCGAGTCCTTGATCGCTCAAAACAGTGCATTTCTATAGCTTTTAGAGGAGTTGCAGGTTTTGGCGCTATACTGCAAAAACCCAAAATATCAAGGCACATGCACACTGTCCTGGGCACAGCGTGCCTGGTTTCCAAGCCATTCGTTGTCTACGGAGGTGTTCCTCCACGGTGAGAACGCATCCACAGGGCCAGCCATGCTAGTTTAACCGCGCTGCGCAAAGTTTGGCGTTTTCATGCAACTCTCTTTTTCTGCAGTGTAAGCGGTGCACGCCCCAAGCCATAGGAGGCACAGGGCCACGGCTGCAGAGAGTGACCGATACACACGGCAGCGTTTCCCTGGGCATTCGTGTCCAGGGCCAAAGGAAAAACTCCTGGGGCCACGCCTGAGTTTGTCGCGCCGCGCCTGGTGCCAGCCTCGCGGGGCGCAGAACCCGGGCCTCCTTCGCACTTTTTGTCCCAGGGAGGCGCGAGCGAGTCGGGGTCCCCGTGTCACCTTGGCGGCCTCTGCGCGCCCGCCTGGGCGCAGGCCGGAGACCCTCCCGCCCTAGGCAAGCGCCGGCTCCCAAGCCTCCGGGGGTCCGGCAGAGGGGCTGGCGGGATCTCCTAGTCTTATCTAGTGCTTATCACCTTCACCTTCGAATTCAGACGGCCACGGTGCCGGGCAACGGCGAGCCCGGGGCACAGGAGAAAGGGCCGAGGCTGAGCCCGGCCGCACGGGCTCCTCCGCAAAGCGCCTCCCGGAGCGCGCGAGCCGCGGGACGGAGGAGCGCGCGCGGCCACACCTACCTGTGCCAGGTGAGGCGAGGGCGGGACGCGCAGGGTACCGGTCCCAGCTGGGGCTGGGGCGGGGCGTCCGCGCGGGCCGCGGGGCGCAGCGCCGGCCGCCGGGGCTCCTCGCTCTCCAGCCGCGGGGGTCGCTCAGCCGCCCGGCGCGCGGCGCTTCCTCATTTTGGGGCAACTTCCTTAACGCGCCCGGGCAGGCGGCCGCACTTCCTCCGGGGCAGCCACCCCTGCCACAGGCGCGCCCCACTGACCGCACCCGTGCGCCCCGCGCGAGGGTGGCCGTGAGGGCGGCAGGGGGAGAGGGGCCAGGGTGGGGCGCGCCAAGCTTCTCCCAGCAGGAAGGCTCCGGCCAAGGCCTCCATATGTAAAGAAGGCAGGGCTGCCAATGACAGGCGGAGGGCAGGCCGCAGCTCCTACCGCCTCCCCGCCAGCGGGCGCACTGCTGTTGCTGTCGCAGGCGCCCAGGGGCCCTTTGAGTTTGCCCTGGGATTGCTTAGGAAGAGAATCTTGCTCACTCATGAGGTATTTCCAGCTACCAGCCAGGACGTACCTGCCGACTCCCTGACCAGGAGGCTGCTGGAATTCTGAAAAAAAAGCGACCCCTTGTGACTTCATGGAACAGGAGTGCGTGGGCAGGCTCTGTGCGACCCCGAGGTATTCATCATTACCAGGTACCTCCCCGTCTCCCCGCAGTGGGGCTCTGATGTCTACCGCTAAACAAATATTTTCTCCAGGCCTTAAAATGGCTTCAAACCACCCACCCTGTAGCCATCTCCCATCTCCACCTTGTTCTTTCTGTCCTACAGTGAAAGTTGTCAGAACCAAAACAGATTCACTTTTGCCCAACTCCACCCCCAAAATCACGACGCTGGGAGGGGACTTCACGCACAGGTGCGTGACAACAGGAACTACACTTAAGGCTCGGCCAGAACCACAACCTTGAGCCCAGTCCGCTGAGCCTCACTTCTGCCCGTAGGTCTGTCACCACGGCCTGGCCTTATACGGATCCTTGTAGTGAAGAGTTACTACGCTGAAGCTAGCCCTCTGCCTGCAGAGCGGGAATCCCACGTGGGCACCAGATGGAGGCCTGGCTGCTCCACTTCCTATCCAGCTCCCTGCTAAAGTGCCTGGGAAAGCAATAGTAGATGGCCCAAGTGCTTGGGAGACCATGTGGGAGACCTGGAAGAAGCTCCTGGCTTTGGATGGGCCCAGCTCCAATGGTTGTGGCCATCTGGGGAGTGAACCAACAGATGGAAGATCTCTCTCTCTCTCTCTCTCTCTCTCTCTCCCTCTGTAATTCTGCCTCTCAAGTAAATAGATAATCTTGATTTAAAGAAAAAAAAAGAGTTAATCATTCAAAATATCTCCTGTAACCAGTTTGCCTTTTACAACCTCTCTTTGCTTCAACCTGTGTGAATATGCCCACATGTTCCCCTGGCAATGCTATGCTCTTCCTGGTTGACAGAGACTCAAGTGCCCTAAATGCCCATAGCAACCAAGTGCTGGACCAGACCAAAACCAAGAGCCTGCAGCTCCATCCAGGTCTCCCGTGTAGTTGACAGGGACTCAGTGCCTGAGCCATCATCTGCTGCCTCTTGGAGTGCACGTTCTCAGGAAGCTGGAGTCGGAAGCAGACTAGCCGGGACTCGAACCAGACATTTTTCTAGGTGTTTATGTGATGACTTTGACATTAAAGACCATCACTCCGCTCAAGGTGGTTCATGTTGAGGACGGCTCAACAGTGAGAAAACCATGGCAGTTATGGAGGGGGAGCTCAGAGATGGTTCTAGAGCCCCAGGTGCTCTGGTTTGGAAGCAGGTGTCCCAAGCACCACTGTGCCAAATACCTGACCCTAGTTTCTTTTGAAATAATATCTAGATGGTGTTCGGCCTAAGGGTTAAGATGCCTGCGTCCCAATCCCGAGTGCCCAGGTTTGACTCCCAGCTCCAGCTCCCGACTCCGGTTTCCTCCTGGGACGTGGTAGGTGATGGATCAAGTAACCAGGTCCTCAATACCCATGTGGGAGACCTGGGTTGAGTGCCCAAGTCCTTGCTTCGGCCCTGCCCAGACTGACTGTTGTGGATACTTGGGGAGTGAACCAGTGGATGAGAGCTCTTTCTTGCTGTCTCTCTGTCTCCCTGCTTCTTCAATAAATAAAAACATTTTTAAAATAGCAAATATATGTATATTTGTGTTGTGTTTCTGCTGTGTTAATTCCAACAAAAGAAGTCTCCCCGTGTCTGTTGTCTGAGTGTCTCCAGAGGTTCCTTCCCAGGGTACCTGGTTATATTAGATTATTTATTATTCATTGTCCTTGAATAACTATTTGTGGGGATGAGTTGAGGCCTAGGAAGAAGGTATTTTTTTTTTTAAAACAGAGCTTGTCTTTGCTTCTATCAGGAGCCTCTGGACATGGTAAGATCAGTTATTGGCCAAGTTTTTTGGATCCACCCAGCTGCTATGAATTTGCATTGTGTATAGGAACTAAATTTTTGTCAGCTGTCAGTTTCTCAGATTCCCACCCCCTCCACCCCAAAGCTTTGTTTCACTTTTCTTTTATCCTGGAATGTGTGTTTCTCCCATCCCATGCCTTTCTCCTCCTTAGCACCATTTTATTTTGCTAGATCACAGTTCTCTCTCCCTGTCGCAGGTTCCCTGGGAAATGAGGGTCAGTATTTCTGAGACCGTCCATGTCATTAGCGGTACTATTCTCCAGTTTAACTGATGGTTTGAATTGTGTCGTAATCTACCTTGTAAATTACTTTTCTTTGCAATTTTTTATGGCTTTCAGTGTTCTTGCTTAAAGTGTTGCTGTTGATAAATCCAAACCAGCCTGATTCTTTTTTAAAAAGTTTATATTCTTTATTATTTTTGTTATGGAAAATAGCAGCAGAGAAATTATTATTGTTATTATTACCTCGGTTCAGGAAGGTGTCCGGCTCATAACAAATTTTCCCAGTCAGATGAATCGATTAATTCACAAGCTTTTATTGGGATTCCGCTCCTGGGCAAGGTTCACCAGTCCCAACAGAGCAGGGTTGGGGAAGTCGCGTGTCAGAGGTTGGGAGGGCTCCTTTTATAGATACAGGGTGTGGGGGTTAAAGGTTGAGGCGGGTCTGATCCTCATTGGTTGGCCTTTAGGTGCCCACGGGGACCTTGACAAGGACTTTTCACTCCCGGAAGTGCGAGTAGGGACTCTCCATTACCAGAAGTGTGGGCCTTCTCTTTGCGGATCCCAAAGCTACCAGGTTCCTTGTCTCACATGGAAGAAGAATTTCCAAGCAGACAAGCAGAGAGATTTAAAAAGATTTATTAGAGCCAGAGACCTCCAGCCAGAGCAGCACAGATGGGGGCTTCCAGGAGAGGAAAAACCTCAAAAGGCCCCTAGCACTGGGGTTTTTAAGTACAACTTCAAAGGAAAAAACCTTGACAATCAGATCTGCATTCAGTTACCAGGTGGAGACAAAACCCATCCAAAGACCTGATTTGCAATTCTCCATCCTGTCTGGCCTGCTCCTGATAAAGCAAAAGACCATCCAGAAGGGTGGCATAGCTGTTCACCATCAGCTGTGAGCTCAGGAGGAGGCCCTTGCTATTCTCATGGTAAATGTGGAGATTCTGAAGGCAGGAGGGCGGCTGGCCTGTTTGTTCTTGCTGAAGATAACATTTTGGGGAGGGAAGCAAATATTTTACACCCCAGATTGTATTGGCACCATCCTGCCTACCTATTAACCCATCTGACTCCTCACATTTTCATTTCATTTTAAAGGCAGAGAGACCAAGAGACAGACTGAGAGAGGTCTTCCATCAGCTGGGTCACTCCTCTGATGGCTGCAACAGCCAGAGGTGGGCCAGGCTGATGCCAGGAGCCAGGAGCTACCCTGCAGTTTCCCATGTGGCTGGCAAGGACCCAAGGACTTGAGCCACCACCTCCATTTTACAGACCCAGACATACATATTTTTGTATCTGAAAAGTTGTCTTACATTGTTTTCTGAGTGATTCTTTTCCCTTCACGTTTCTCTGTTCTGATATTGAGACTTTGTTGTGTACTCTTACATGCTTGCACTGTTATCTGTGTTGTATACAATCCACAGATGGGATTGCTGTGTCAAAGGCTCTTCATGTCCCGATGGTTTTTATGATCCCCCCCCCCCTCGAATGAGGGTTTGACAGGATTGTTCACCTTTAGGATGGTGTGACAGTGGGCCCCGATCAGTAGAAACTGTACATTGAATTTTGAATTTGGAGCATCCCCAGGCTAGTGCTGTGCAGGTTCATGACACAGAGCAGGGCCAGTACACACAGCTCCCTGTTAGCCCCAGGGTCACTGAGGAGAGGCCCTCATGGGCTCCTGTGCCAAGAGTATCTGGTCAAAATAGAATTCTTTAACATCCTGAAATGATAGCCATTCATTTAGTCAGGGCGATTTTAACACTTTTAGACCAGATCCAATCATAATGATATTTAACGTAACTTTTTAAGACTTAGTGCTTTCCATCAATCTTAACTTAACAGATAGTAGAGTACACAATCGATTATTTTGGCAGAACATGAATTCTGTGTCTCTTGTTGTCAAATAAACCAGAGATAAAAAACCTTGAGCATAGGAGTTAGCACATGAAATCATCACATAACCCAGAACTATTTAACAGATTCAAAAAGAGCTACAGGACCTAACTCTAGAAATGGCAGAGTAACCAATTAAGCAGATACTGTTAAAAAGAGACATTACAGTTTTTGCAAAAACAGATTTTAAGATTTATGATTGAGACCATTTCCTGATATTTACTAACATTAGTACACATTTTTTAAAACCCCATTGTTATAACAGAAGATCAGACTTCAACTTCAGGTCAGTGTAATTTTGGCATTGACACTCAACTTATATAAAACCCTGTAAATAATATTTTAAAATTGTAAACTTTTTAAAACTTTTTGTGACTTGCTCATGCCTTCCAAAACCTACACCCATAGTTACTTTACATAGTTTTGACTTGTCATGTATGGACAACCTATGCGAATACATGCTAACAAACTCAAACAGTCTCTCATCAAATTTAAGATGTTAAAAGTACACATAATACATTTTCCTAAGTTTTACTTAGCATCGATGCCCAGATGACTTAAGACACTGAGTTATTAATGAATACCACACCATTATCGGAATTAAAAGTCAAAATTACATTTCCATGCTTTTAAGTAACTAATAAGGATAACACCTCCTGAGCAGAAAACACAGACACTCGTACATGTTTACAACTTTGAAAAGATCTTCATCTTTAAAAGAAACAAGTTTAAAGCATATCAAAGACATGTAAAATTGAGCAAGCAAACCAAGCAATCTGAAGGGCGTTTGCATTAACCCAATTTTATGAACCAATCTGTATTGGCTTACTCTAGTTAACAACATAAAGGCTTATATACATAGAATTTACTCTCATTTTTATGACCACTCTAGCTGGAAAGCAAAAACTTTAATACAACATAGGTCTGCCATCATTTACAACATTTTAATGCACTTGGCGTAATCTGAATTGACTCAAACAAATTTAGAGTCTCATTCTTTGAGAGTTCCAAGGATCCAACTGGAAGCCTCAAAGTTGGAAGACTTGGTTTAGAACTTAAACTGTCAGAGAGTCAAACAGTTTAGCCAAAAATTAGTCCATTTAACCTGAGCATCTTAACCAAGGCTGTGGGCTAGATCTGATAAGAGTTAAGGTAATCACTCAAACATTAAAAACAGGCAAATAACGTAAACAACTTCGAGTTGCAGTTTTCCCAATCAGGACTCAGTACTGGCAATAGAAAAACACGAAACCGGCACACCGTGCTGATCCGATGGCAGGAGCCAGGTGTTTCTCCTGGTCTCCCATGGGGTGCAGGGCCCAAGCACCTGGGCCATCCTCCACTGCACGCCTGGGCCACAGCAGAGAGCTGGCCTGGAAGAGGAGCAACCAGGACAGAATCTGGCGCCCCGACCGGGATTCGAACCCGGTGTGCTGGTGCCGCAGGCAGAGGACTAGCCTAGTGAGCCACAGCGCCAGCCCAACATCTCTTCATGTGTTTGTGTATGTTGTCATTCCTCTTTCAAATAGCTTGTCTATATCTTAGCCCATTTTCCAACAGGGCAATTTATTAATTTCTTATTCATTTATAAGAGATTCTTTATGTTAACAATTTTTAAAAATAGTTATTTACTTGTTTATTTGAAAGAGTTTCAGAGGGAGAGACAGACAGAGAAGGAGAGAAAAATCTTCCATCCACTGGTTCACTCCCTAGATGGCTACAGTGGCCAGCGGTGGGCCAGGCCAGCGCAGGAGCCTGGGTCTCCAAGCACTTGGGCCATCTTTCACTGCTTTCCCAGGCCATTAGCAGGGAGCTGGATTGGAAATGGAGCAGCCAGGACATGAGCTCATGGCCATATGTGATGCCAGCACTGATACCGGTCACAGAGGGCAGGGCAGTGGCAGGAGCGAGTCTCGTGGGTTCTTTTCCCTCAGCTCAGTATAGAAATAAAAAGCCGGGAAACAATTTGCAAAGAGTTAAAAACTTTTATTTGATTGGCAGGCGATAGAGAAAGCGTCTGGTCCGAGAGGAGACCAGGTGGAGTGCCCGAGCAGGGCACTGGCTTTGAGGAAGTGTCCCGGGTTTTTAATGCATTACTGTTTTATTCATTGGGTCATTATGTGGGGACACCCAATGCATGGGGGTTTCACATAGGTATGTTGATTATTGGGGCTCAAAAAGATAGCAGGGGTCTCCAGAGACTGTCTCCTTAGGGGCTCAGCCCCCTCCTCTGCTGGCTCTGGGTAGTAAAAGGTGTGATTTAAAGCCATAAGGTCACACATGCAGCACAAGAGGCTATTAGTGGGGGAGATGCTGGTAGGTGTGTCAGCCACAGCTGACAGCCTGCTTGTGAAGGACATTCTACGTATGTTGAAGGGGCCCACAGACTCCCAGCCCCACAAACAGCAGCATTACCTGCTATACCACAATGCCAGCCCCACAATCTGATTTTACAATGGGCTGAAATCTTCGACACCTCACCAAAGAGGATATACAGATAGAAAATAAGCACAATAAAAGATACTTCCCATCCTGTGTCATCGGAGAAACGCAGACTCCATCGGCAGTGAGGTACCACCGCACACCTAGTAGAATGGCCAAGATCCAGAACTCTGACAGCATCAGACATTGGTGAGGCTATAGAGCAACAGGGACTCTGTTCACTGCTTGGTGGGTGTGCACAATGGAACAGCTCCTTTGGAAGTCAGTTTGATGGTTTCTTAAAAATGAAACACTCTTCACCATACAAAGCAGCATCTGTGCTCCATGATCCACGCGAATGAGTTGAGAGCGCACATCCGCACCAAAACTCACACGTGAACATTTACAGTTTTACACGTAATCGCTAAAACTTGGAAGCATCCAAAACGTACTGCAGCCTGTGCATGGATGTCTAAACTGCGGTACATTCACAAGATGGAAGATTGCTCAGTGCTAAAAGTGAGCTTTCCAACCCTAAAAAGACAGAGGAAACGGAACCGCGTGTTGCCAGAGCAAGTAATCCCACTGGGAAATGCTACACACTGAGTGATTGAGACCGCGTGATATTCTGGAAGAGCCAAAACTGTGGAGTCAGTACAAAGATCAGGGATTGCCAGGGATTGGTGGGGAGGGAGGAATGAGCAAGCGGAGTGCAGGGGATTTTTAGGGCAGGAAAATAAGTCTGTGCAGTCTCAGGCTGGCGGATGTGTGTCACAGGTACATTTGTACATTTGCCCAAACCCATAGAATGTGCAGCACCAAGAGTGAATCCCAGTGCAGGCTATGGACTTTGGTCAACCTAGGTTCAGCCATCAGGACTGGTACCCTACCCGTGTCGGGGATGTCGGTAGTGGGGGAGGGGACATGGACATCTCTTTATTTGCCTCTTGTTGTGAACCCAAAATTACTCTAAAAAAAATAAAGTCTTTCATTGTTTTCTTTTAAAAGGAAAAATATTTTATCTTATTTATTTGGAAGATAGAATTACAGAGAGAGGTAGAGACAGAGAGAAAGGTCTTCCATCCGCTGGTTCGCTCCCCAGATGGCTGTAATGGCTGGAGCTAAGATGACCTGAATCCAGGAGCCAGGAGCTTCTTCTGGGTCTCCTATGTGGGTGCAGGGGCACAAGCACTTGGGCCATCTTCCACTGCTTTCCCAGGCTCATTAACAGGGAGCTGGACTGGAAGTAGAGCAGTTGGGATTCAAACTGGCACCAGTATGGGATGCCGGCACTGTAGGCCAGGGCTTTAACCCACTGTGCCTCAGCACTGGCCTTTATTTAATGAATTAATTTATTTAAGTCTTTAATTTTAAAAGTCACTGCTTTTGGAAAAGTGGCAAATCATCATAACAGGAGACACCAGAAACAAAAAGGAACATCCCCAATTACAGATCTAACCATCATTAACCTTAGAATGCCCTCTTCCATCTATAAACATGGCGGAAGCTATCATAAAGATATTATTCTTTAAAATAACATACTTCTACTATAAATTTTTGCTCCTTTGAAATCCGACATTTAATTCTATTTTAAAAAGTTTGAGAGAGGGAAAGAATGGGTGATTTGATAGAAATGATTCTTCACCACCAATGTTACATTTCTGGAATGATCCCACTATGATGAGAGAAAGAGACACGTGAAAATATTGTTGTATTGGGGCCGTTGCTGTGGTGCAGCAGGTAAACCCTCTAGCCTGCAGTGCCTGCCTCCCATATGGGCATTTGTTCAAGACTCGGCTGCTGCACTTCCGATCTGGCTCTCTGCTATGGCCTAGGAAAGCGGTAGAGGATGGCCCGGGTCCTTGGGCCCCTGCACCCATGTAGGAGACCCGGAAGAAGCTCCTGGCTCCTGGCTTCGAATCGGCGAAGCTCCAGCTGTTGCAGCCAACTGGAGAGTGAACCAGCAGATGGAAGATCTCTCTCTCTCTCTCTCTCTCCCTCTCTCTCTGCCTCTCCTTCTCTCTCTGTGTAACTCTTTCAAATAAATAAATAAATCTTAAAAAAAAAAAAAAAAGAAGGGGCTGGCGCTGTGGCGCAGCAGGTTAAATGCCCTGGCCTGAAGCGCCAACATCCCATATGGGTGCTGGCTCTAGTCCTGGCTACTCCACTTCCCATCCAGCTCTCTGCTATGGCCTGGGAAAGCAGTAGAAGAGGCCCAGGTCCTTGGATCCTTGCACCCACATGGGAGACCCAGAAGAAGCTCCTGGCTCCTGGCTTCAGATTGGCCCAGCTCCAGCCATTGTGGCCAGTTGGGGAGTGAACCAGAGGATGGAAGACCTCTCTCACTCTCTGCCTCTCCTCTCTCTGTGTAACTCTGACTTTCAAATAAATAAATATTAAAAATTATTAAAAATAAAAAAGAATCAGTTGTAGTCATTTTTTAAAAACAATATGTCTCAGGCAGTATCAGTTAACTCTTCCTTGAAACGAGAGCTGGTGAGCTCTCACTCCACTTTCCCTTACTCACTTCCAAAGTTTTGTTGGTTACATTGGTCTTACACTGCCAAGGTTTTTGCATTATGTTGTTGTAACTGTGACCCCTGGACTGTTTATTCCAAGTAAAGGGATTTCCTCGTCACCACCAGGCTTTCCACTTGGCACATCCCCATTCTGAATTCCAATTGGTTGGCTGGATGAGCTGCTTCGGGAAGTGACCCAAACCCCAACCCTTCAAGCCTCTTTGGTTTCAGGGTGTTCTTCTGTTACCAGTACTAGGGTTGGAGTGATGTCAAGGGTGGGTGTTTTACTCCTTGCTCCTACTGCCTTTACCCTGTGCCTGGTGGTTAGACCCTCTTGTCTTTTGGCATTGAAGGTTGATTTGCAGCCACCTGAGAACAGCCAGTGCACTGCCCCTTCCATTTTAGTGATACACTATCTGAGGCTGTGTTCTGTTGCTATAACTAATACCAGAGGCAGGACACTTGAAGGAGAAAAAAGGTGGATTTAGCTGACACTTCTGGACGTTCAAGACCGTGGTCCATGGAGCTGGCACTGTGGTGCAGTGGGTTAATGCCCTGGCCTGAAGCTCTGGCATCCCATATGGGCACTGGTTTGAGACCCAGCTGCTCCACTTGCAATCCAGCTCTCTGCTGTGGCCTGGGAAAGCAGTAGAAGATGGCCCATGTGCTTGAGCCCCTGCACCTGCGTGAGAGACCCAGAAGAAGTGCCTGGCTCCTGGCTTTGGATCGGCTCAGCTCTGGCCATTGTGGCCAATTGGGGAGTGAACCATCGGATGGAAGACCTCTCCCTCTCTTTCTGGCTCTTCTCTCTCTGTGTAATTCTGGCTTTCAAATAAATAAATAAATCTTAAAAAAAAAAAAAAAAGATACCGTGGTCCAGCACTGGCGTCTGGTGGTCTGGTGGGAGGCTCATGATGGATGGTGTCACAACAGTGGGAGTCTGTGTTGAAGAGAGCACCTGGCCAGACAGGAAGCCGGGGAGATCCAGGGCCCAGGCTCTCTCTTTTCATGACAATGCCCTCATAGGGGCTACCTTGAGTCCCAAGAGAGCTATGCCAATCTCTTCTTAGGCAGGGCCTACAGTGACCTAAGCATCTCCCGCCAGACCCAACCTCTTAGAGGTTCCCACACCTCCTGCCACCAGCACACTGGGACCCTAGGGGATCACATTGTGATCCCTAGGGGACAAACCACATCCAAGCCATGACACTCACTCTTCCTTCTGGATACCTGAAGGATCCTTTATTTAATTCTGACATTGACAAGGATGTATGTTGACATGAGAAACACCTGTAGTGCTCGCACATATTCCACTAAAACTGGAATGAAGAAACACCTGTAAGGCCTGGCACCATGGTGTAATGGGCTAAGCCTCTGCCTCTGGTGCCAGCATCCTATATAGGTACCAGTTTGAGTCCTGGCTGCTCCTCTTCCTATCCAGTGCTCTGCTATGGCCAGGGAAAGCAGTGGAGGATGGCTCAAGTGCTTGGGATCCTGCATCCATGTGGGAGACCTGGAAGAAGTTCCTGGCTCCTGGCTCCTGGCTCCTGGCTCCTGGCTCCTAGCTCTTGGCTTCAGATCAGCCCAGCTCTAGCAGTTGGGGAGTTGTGACCATTTGGGGAGTGAACCAGTGGATGGAAGACCTTTGTCTCTGTCTCTCCCTCTCTCTGTCAGTAACTCTACCTCTCAAATAAATAAATAAATAAAATTTTTTTTTGGACAGGCAGAGTTAGACAGTGAGAGAGAGAGACAGAGAGAAAGGTCTTCCTTCCGTTGGTTCACCCCCAAAATGGCCACTATGGCCAGCACGCTGCGCCGATTCAAAGCCAGGAGCCAGGTGCTTCCTCCTGGTCTCCCATGGGGTGCAGGGCCCAAGCACTTGGGTCATCCTCCACTGCCTTCCGGGCCACAGCAGAGAGCTGGATTAGAAGAGGAGCAACCGGGACAGAATCCGGCGCCCTAACTGGGACTAGAACCTGGTGTGCCGGAGCCACAGGCGGAGGATTAGCCTAGTGAGCCGTGGCACCAGCCTTAAATAGAAATCTTTTAAAAAAAAGAACAACCTGTAGCTTCTATTCTAAATACAGTGTGTTTTTTTAACCAAGAGATTTCCATTTCTCTTTCCAGGAAAGTTTTCTTGTATTATTTTGAGTGCTTTTCCATTGCTTAGGTTACTCAAGTAAATTCATTGCTCTTTTGCTTGTTACTCTATTATTTTTTCTCTGGTTTCTCCTCACTGTTTTCCTTCCTTGTTCATGGTGGTTTTCTTTCATTTTTAAATTGGTAATTAAAAGTGCAGCACGTCTGTTTTGTTCCTTCTTTCTGATTTTTCTGTGTGTAGGTTTATCGGTCCCCACGTCATTCCCTTAGCTCTGGTTTTCTCTGTGTTTCTCTCTCATGAGTTATGTTCTTTCTCTTTTTAAGACATTTATTATCAATTTATGGTGAATTAATTAGTCTTTAAAGATATCTTTGTCTCTTCCTCTCGCTTGTCACTCTGCCTTGCAAATAAATAAGTCTTAACAATTTTTAAATATAACAAATGGGGAAAAGGAAAGCTAAGCAGTGACTCCTTTTTCTTTTGTCAAGATTTGAGGGGGGAGGGCGTGCATCACGTGGCACAGTGGTGAAGAGGCTGCTTAGTGTGCCTAAATCCCGGGTCAGAGTGCCTGCACCCGGTCCCACTGCCTAAATCCCGGGTCAGAGTGCCTGCACCCGGTCCCACTGCCTAAATCCCGGGTCAGAGTGCCTGCACCCTGTCCCACTGCCTAAATCCCGGGTCAGAGTGCCTGCACCCTGTCCCACTGCCTAAATCCCGGGTCAGAGTGCCTGCACCCTGTCCCACTGCCTAAATCCCGGGTCAGAGTGCCTGCACCCTGTCCCACTGCCTAAATCCCGGGTCAGAGTGCCTGCACCCGGTCCCACTGCCTAAATCCCGGGTCAGAGTGCCTGCACCCTGTCCCACTGCCTAAATCCCGGGTCAGAGTGCCTGCACCCTGTCCCACTGCCTAAATCCCGGGTCAGAGTGCCTGCACCCGGTCCTAGCTGCTCTGCTTCTGATCCAGCGTCCTGCTGGTGTGCATCCTTGATGCAGCAGGTGACGGCTCAAGGACTTGGTTCCTTGCCGCCCATGTGGGAAACCTGGATAAACTTCGGGGGCCCCTGGCTTCCATTTGGCCCATCCCAGCCATTGCGGGCATTTGGGGAGCAAAGCAGCAGATGGAAGACCTCTCTGTCTCTTGCTGTGTTTCAAATAAATAAGTGAAACAGTTTTTTAACTGAGTGTGAATTGTCAGGTTCCTGTGAGTCACAGATAAGGTTTCTGTGAATTGGGAGCATAGGAGGTGACCTCACTGAGATCCTCCCCGACTTCTCCTTTTCCTGTGAGCCAGCATTCTTTGAAAGGCCTCTCGTTGAGTGCTTCTCTTTTTCTTGTTGGGTTACTATTGGTGACTTTAAAATTTTTGTTCTTTCTTGTCCCTTTTTCTGGGGGAGGGATCTAGGGAAACGGAGGGCTCTTTTTGCTACATAGTGGAGCTTTGGGATTCTCTCTTTCAACAGATTTACCTAGAATCTAATGCCACACATTTTTGCTCTGCAATGTACATTGTGTTTGTACAATTAGAATGCAAAGTCCACATTATTCATCTATTTCACATTAAAAAAATTACACATCAAGCCAGTGCCGTGACTCAATAGGCTAATCCTCCACCTTGCGGCGCCGGCACACCTGGTTCTAGTCCCAGTCAGGGCGCTGGATTCTGTCCCGGTTGCCCCTCTTCCAGGCCAGCTCTCTGCTGGGAGTGCAGTGGAGGATGGCCCAAGTGCTTGGGCCCTGCACCCCATGGGAGACCAGGAAAAGCACCTGTCACCTGGCTCCTGCCATCGGATGAGCACGGTGCGCCGGCCACAGTGCGCCAGCCGCGGTGGCCATTGGAGGGTGAACCAACGGCAAAGGAAGACCTTTCTCTCTGTCTCTCTCTCTCACTGTCCACTCTGCCTGTCAAAAAAAAAAAAAAAAGATGTTAAAAAAATTGCATATCACGCATGATGTATCTGTTAGGCTGCTGTTGATTGCAAGTAAAAGAACACTCAGCCCAGCTATGGAGATGATGGCATTTTATTGGCACTGTGTGGTTTGGGCAACATCAGGTGTAGCTTTGAATGGAGACCCACAGTTTAGTCTCACGGGTGGACTTTCACCAGCCCTGGCTCGTCTTACACAAAACCAGCTTGGCTTCGACAGCTGCCTCTCTCAGCGATTCCCGTAACCTGGCCACGTCCATCCACCTGCCAGGAGGCCGTGGGTGCAGCCAGGGGATGCAGGAGGCTGTGGGTGCTGCCCGCCCCAAGGGAAATGGGGCTTTTCCCCTACAAGGGGACAGACTTCCTTCTTTTCTTTTGCTTTTGGCAGTGAAGTTTTGAGCCAAAAAAAAAAAAAAAAAAAAAAAGGGAAGAGACAGAAAAGTCATAGAGGAATAGAGGACCATGGGTCACGTGTGAACTATGACTGAATGTGTTAACACCCAGGGGTGCATGCCCTGGCCTCAGGTCAGAAGGCATGGAGTGGGGCGGGCATTATGATGCAGCGGGTATCGGAGGAGTCCTGGCTGCTCTGCTTCCAGTCTAGCCCCTTGCTAACGGGTCTGCGGAGGCAGCAGGGGAGGGCCCAAATCCTTGGGGCCCTGCCACTCATGTGGGAGACCAGCATGGAGTTCCAGGCTCCTGGTTTTGGCCTGGACCAGCCCTGGCTGTCGCAGCCACGTGGGGAGTGAACCAGCAGATACAGGAGATCTCTCTCTCTCTCATATAAACGCATCTAAAAAGACAGCATGGGATACGAACGGCACCACCTGTGCCTCTCCTGGGTGTGTGGCCTGAGCAAGTCAGACGTCCCCGTGTGCCTCAGACCCGTTAGTGAGACTCAAGTCGACGAGTGACCGCTGGGCCTCTTTTATCTGCCAGGCAGGACCTAGCCGCTGGAGATGCAAAGGATGAAGACAAATGGAGAAACCCGTGCTTGAGAATGCTCCTTCTTTTGCCTGTTGCAGTAGGTAAGTCCTTGTTTGCCTGATAGGCTGCTCTTTTAAACATATATTTATTAAATTGGAAGGTAGGTCAGCTACTTTTATTTCAGTGAAAATCAAACGGCTTTTCTCATACTAAGATATTTAATTCCTTTCTTTTTTTAATATTAAAATTATTTATTTATTTGAAAGATAGAGTTACAGAGAAAGAAGGAGAAACAGAGATTCACTAGTTAGTTCCTCAGGTGGTCACAACAGTCAGGACTGGCCCAGGCCGAAGCCAGGAGCCAGCAGCTTCAGCCAGATCTCCCACTTGGGTACAGTGGCCCAACCCCTTGGGCCATCTTACACTGCTTTCCCAGGCACATTAGCAGAGAGCTGGATCAGAAGTGGAGCAGCCGGGATTCGAACCGGTGACCATATAGGAAGCTGCTGTCCCAGGTGTTGCTTCAACCTGCAGTGCCACAAACAAGCACCAAGTGCAACTCAGCTTTTAACAATTTTTAAACCCGTAATTCACATACGACACAACTTGCCACTTAAAACAGGCAATTCAGTTGTTTTAAGTGTATCCACACAGTTGTACAAGCATCAGCAGAATCAATGTTAGCACATTTTTAAGTCACAAAAACAAATCCTGTATTCATTATTAGTCACTTCCCATTCATCCCACTCCATACGGTCCGTCTCTTCCTCCCCACCCAAGACCCCGGCGTAGATGTGAGTCTATCTCCTGTCTCTGTAGACATGCACTTTCTGGATACTTAGCATAAATCTAATTGTATAGTATCTGCTCTTTGTGACTGGCTTCCTTCACATGGTATGATGTTTTCCTGCATGTATGAAGTATTTTTTTTTTTTTGGACAGGGAGAGTGGACAGTGAGAGAGAGATACAGAGAGAAAGGTCTTCCTTTGCCGTTGGTTCACCCTCCAATGGCCGCCACAGCCAGCGTGCTGCAGTTAGCGCTGATCTGAAGGCAGGAGCCAGGTGCTTCTCCTGGTCTCCCATGGGGTGCAGGGCCCAAGGACTTGGGCCATCCTCCACTGCACTCCCGTGCCATAGCAGAGAGCTGGGGCAACCGGGACAGGATCTGGCGCCCCGACCGGGACTAGAACCCGGGGTGCCAGCGCCGCAGGCGTATGAAGTATTTCATTACTCTTCATCACCAAATAACATTCCATTGGATGGATATGCCACATTTTATTTCCCCACTCATTAGTTCCTACACACTGGCTATGAGCATTCCTGCCCAAGTTTTTGTGTTGATGTATTTTCCTTTTTTCTCGGATATATGACAAGGGGTGAAATTGCTGGGTCATAGGGTAAGTTTGTGTTTGTTGTTTTGAGGAACTGTTTTTCCAAGGTGGCTTCGCCACTGTTAGATCTCCAGCAGCAGTTCGGGGTGGTTCCTGTTTCCATGTCATGCCAACTCTTGTTATTGTCTGTCATTTTGATCCTAGTCATCCCAGTGGGTGGGAAGTGCTATCTCCTTGTGATTTTGAGTGGCATTTCCTTTATGATAATTATAATCAGAACCTTTTCCTGTGCTTGCCATGTATATGTCTTTGGAGAAATATTTATTCAGACCCTTCACCCACTTTTTTATTGAGTCACTTATTCTTTAGTATTGAATTGTAAAAATTTAGTTATTTATTTACAAGGCAAAAAGAGAGAGAGAGAATCTCCCATCCATTGGTTCACATCTTAAGTTCCTGCAAAACTGCCGGGGCTGGGCTGACCTGAAGCTAGGAGCTGTAACTTAATCCTCCCAAGCACCCAGCTGTTCAAGCCCTAACCCGCAGGGTGTGCATTTGTGGGAAGCTGGGATCAGGAGCAGAGCTAAAAATTAAACCTAATCATTCCAGTGTAGGATGCAGGTGTGCCAACTACTAGACCAAACACCTACCCCTGTCTTTCCATTTTCTTGATGGTATCATTTGTAGCACAAAAGTTTTAATTTTAATGAAGCTCCATGTATCCATGTTTTCTTTTGTTGCCTGTGTTAAAAGAATACTGCTTAATCCAAGGCCATGAAGACTTACTTGCATGGTTTTGTATAGGCGTTCTAACTCTTATATTTGTGTGTGGGATCCATTTTTAGTTAATTTTTGTGTATGGTATGAGGCAGAGTTCCAACCTCAGGTTTTACGTGAAGATAACCCAGAACCACAATGGTTGTTGAAACAACTGTTCCATCCAGAATCAACTTGACACCCTTGTGGAATATCACATAAAGATTTATTTTGGGAGCGTCAATAGTATTTCACTGATCTGTGTATCTTTATACAAATACTATAATTTTGACTATTGGTGCCTCATAGTTAAGTTTTAACATGATTCTTTTTAAAGATTGTCTTAGGTATTATGGTTGCTTTGCATTTTCATACAAATTTTAGAATAAGCTTGTCAATATTGTGAAAACAAGAGCTGGTATGTTGATAGGGCTGTCTTGAATCTAGATTAATTTGGGAGTATTACCATCTTAACATTATTAAATATTCTCTTCAATGAACATTGTCCACTTTGGAGGATCTTTCTGGTTTATTTATTTTTTTAAAAGATTTGTTTGTTTATTTGAGAAAGTTACACAGAGAAAGAAGGAGAGGAGAGAGAGAGAGGTCTTCTATCTGCTGGTTCACTCCTCAATTGACTGCAATGGCTGGAGCTGTGCTGATCCAAAGCCAGGAGCCAGGAGCTTCTTCTGGGTCTTCCTCACAGGTGCAGGGACCCACCCAAGGACTTGGGCCATCTTCCACTGCTTTCCTAGGCCATAGCAGAAAGCTGGATCGGAAGTGAAGCAGCCGAGACTCAAACCGGCGCCCATATGGGATGCCAGCACTGCAAAGGGAGGCTTTACCTGCTATGCCACATGGCTTATTTTTTAAAACCTCTTTTTCTTTACTTCCATGAACATATTTATAATAACTCCCCATTCTGCTAAGTCTTCCACCTGGAGCCCTAATAAGATACTTTCTATTGGCCATTTTTTCCCAGTACAAATGATATTTGCCTGATTGTATGCATGCTTCATTTTTCATTGTTGAAACCTGAACATTTTATTGAAATTTTATTTATTTATTTTTTTACTTGATGGAAAGAGAGTGAGAGAGAACACTTCCCCATCCACTGGTTCATTCTGCAAATGCCCGCAGCAGTCAGATATGGGTCAGGCTGAAACCAGGAGCCTGCAGTTCAATCCAGGGTCTTCCCCAACTGCTTGAGCCGTCATCTGCTGTCTCCCAGGGTTTGCATTAGCAGGAAGCTGGAATCAGAAGAGTTGGGATTTGAATCCCGGAATTCCAGTATGGGTTGCAGGCATCCCAAGCGGCATCTTAACCACTGTGCCAAATGCCCTTCCCCTAACCTCAATATGTTAGAAGCTGACTACGTGGATGAACACATGGATGTTGTAGCCAGCCTGGATTAGTGACATCTCCCGCCTCGGGGCTTGTTGTCATTTGCTGTGCACCTGTTTGCTGTCTTGGCTAGACTCATTCAGTGGAGCTTATTTCCTGATGTTGAGCAGTCTATGGTGTTGGCTTCTACAGGCACAGTCTCCCAGCCCAATAGGATGACTGCGGTCTGATCTCCCTGGTGAGCTTCTGCCTGGCTCATCCCGACGTTAGCCTCCTTGAATTGCCAATTGCTTTTCCCAGTTTTCAGCAGCCCTGCAGTGCGAATTGCCCCACAGTCTGATCCTGTGGAAGCCAGCCCTCTTTGGGAGGGACAGGTGCTGCCGGTCTTTGAGGCCGCCCCTTAGCAGCCTCTTGTTCTGATTCCCTCTGGTCCTCTTCCAGCTGCTGTCCACTTGCAGCTCTTCATATCACAGCTCCCACCAGGTATTAGTTGCTCACCTTCAGGATCTCCACTGCTACAAACCGAAGCGTGAACTTCCTTCTGCTCTTTTCCAGGTAGAGTCAGCCCCTTGGGGAGACCGAGGAGCCCTCTGTTTTACCACCTGCCTCTCCCCTGGGAGAAACCTCTCTCTGAAGGTCCCTTATCTGAATCAAGGAAGATCGTCCAAAGAAATGAAACTGTGTTGGATTCCTTCCCTAAAATACCATTCACCAGGGACTATTACGTCATAGAAAAAAAATCAACCATCTGTTGTATCTTTGTGGCCAATTTGTCCAAAGCACAGATCTACCCCTGTCCTTCCAACCTCCCGTAAACTCCCATCACTTCTCCCAGAGCCTTTTGTCCCAGGCTCTCTCTGTTCTTCAGGCTCATTGATCTCCCCTAAATATCACTAACTGCTCTGCTGACATTGCCTACATCCCCCCACTTCCCTCTTCCCCAGTGTAGAGAGGGTTTAAGCCTCAACCATCTGGCCCTTCTCTGAGTTTTGTGTAGCTCCTATGCACATGTGGATGTTAGTAAATGTGTCTGTCTTTCCTCCAGTTCAGCCATTGTTAGTTTATTCTGGCAGACTGGAGCCTTCAGGGGAGAGGAAGAATTCTCTTTGCTTGTGTGGTGGGGATGACAGCCTGGGTCTTCTGTGCCCCACGAGGGAGCTGAGAAGCAGCGGTTGGGGGTTCAGCTGCTGAGCTGCTACTAGGGCAGCCCCTCCGCCTGTAAGTGGGGACGTGAGATGGGAGCCCAGTTCCTCTGGGATGAACCTGCAGGAAGCGTTGCTTTCACAACACAGGGGTGGGGTGGGGACAACACCGACCAGTGGCCCGCTCCTTGTCTGGGGGAACCAGAGCTGAAGACTGGATGCTGGGGGACAGGGTACCAATGTTCTTGGCTGTGTCCACCCCGAGTGCAGCTTCTGTCTTGCTGAGCCTGGCAGAGAGGATGGGGGTGAGTTGTGGCCCAAATGACACAGGCTCTTGTGTTCTTACTGGGGTGTCATAATTTTTCTGGAATAAATGTTTTCTCTTCGCTGTGTGTCCTTAGGACAATTTCCAGAAATTCACATTTGTTAAATGTATTTTTTTTGCCAGTCAAAATTGTTTACTGGAGGAAGTCCTTACTCTTTTTTTTTTTTAAGATTTTATTTATTTATTTGAGAGGTAGAGTTACAGACAGCGAGAGGGAGAGACAGAGAAATGTCTTCTGTCCGCTGGTTCACTCCCCAAATGGCCACAACGGCTGGAGCTGTGCCGATCTGAAGCCAGGACCCAGGAGCTTCTTCCATGTCTCCCACGCAGGTGCAGGGGCCCAAGGACTTGGGCCATCCCCCACTGCTTTCCCAGGCCATAGCAGAGAGCTGGATCAGAAGAGGAGCAGCCGGGTCTAGAACCGGCGCCCATATGTGATGCAGGCACTATAGGCAGAGGATTAACCTACTGCACCACAGCACCGGCCCCGGAAGTCCTTACTCTTCCATTCTGAAAACCGCACTGCTTTTTTTTTTTTTTTTTTTTTTTTGAGGCACTGAAGCAAAATGGTTTTTGTTGAAGGGGTTGGGGAGCAGCATGTTCCCCTCTGGGGCAGGCAGGGCAGTGCCAGGGAGGGGGTCTTTGGCCAGCCACAGACCCTGGATCTGAGCACCAAGGGCCAAGAACACAGGGCACCCACTGTGTGATTTTTCTGGGGGCTGAAGGATTGGCTGTGTTAAACTGAAGCTCTTGAGACTGAGAGGCCTCTGAAACAGAAGAGTTTATTGAGCTGTTAGAGATGCCAGGTCTGTATAAAAGACCAGGCCCTGAGACAAACTCCTCCAACGTCCAGCAACAAGGCAGAGAGCAGTTGGAAAAATGTCCATTGGACCTAGAGCTAAGGGCATTTTTATAATGCAAAGTTGCGGCAGGGCTGCATCTGTTGTCCCCCAGTGAACAGCATAGACATAGACACTGGCTATGGAGAACAGGCGGGTAACTCAGCAGTGGAGGCTTTAGGGCCTCCCCATAGGAGGAATGCTTGTGTTTCTGGCTCGGTGGAGGTTGTTACCAGGATGTGCTGGGGTGCTGGGGTTGTGATGAGATTCCAGTTAAAGTTTTAACACAGGATCAGGAAGGTGAACCAGTTGTTTTCAGCCAGTAGCTTTCTTCATCTCTCCACCCCTCCATCCTCCAACCCTTTTCTCTTATCAGTGGTAACCTACTCATGCCTGACCCAGACAAATTACCTTTGGGCAGTCCTTCACCTGTGTGCCTGGGGTTGTAAGTGCCCTGTGTCAGACAACTCAGCCCCGTGACCGGCCATTCATATTTTTCTTTTGGTTCAGTGGTCCCCAAACAGATCTAGCTTGTTTAAGTCTGTGCGTGGCCCTAGGGTATGGCAAATGACCCACAGGGAAAATGAAGATGAATCTAAACCACAATGACCAACATAACATTATTTCAGAAGTCTTCTGCTATAGAGTGATAAGCACTGTGACGCTAAATCCTATGAGACTGAACCCTGTAGTGTAAAGCAGGATCCAGACTCTTGTCTGTCCTCCTTAGCCCAAGGTGTCCTTGCCTATCCTCCTTCAAAAGGAGTGCACTGGGGCTGGCACTGTGGCTCACTTGGCCAATCTTCCGCCTGCCGCGCCGGCATCCCATATGGGCGCTGGGTTCTAGTCCCGGCTGCTCCTCTTCCAGTCCAGCTCTCTGCTGTGGACCTGGGAAGGCAGTGGAGGATGGCCTAAGTGCTTGGGCACCTGCACCCACGTGGGAGACCAGGAGGAAGCACCTGGCTCCTGGCTTCAGATTGGCGCAGCTCCGGCTGTAGTGGCCATTTGGGGGATGAGCCAACGGAAGGAAGACCTTTCTCTCTGTCTCTCTCTCTCACTGTCTAACTCTGCCTGTCAAATTAAAAAAAGAAAAAGGAGTGCACTGAATTGAGGGAGTGATACAACTGTCCGGTGACCTCTGATCACCGGACTCAAGAAATCATTTGCTTTTCCAATACATAAAACCCTGTTGGCCAGTGTGGTCCGGAAGGGTGTGTTTAGGGGAATTCCAGGTTCAGACAGGGAAATTCCAGGTTGGGGGCAGAAGGTGACTACCATGTACACGTAACACCCCCTGACCCACAGAGGCCCACCTGACCATCGTACATTCCCTAAAGAGCAATGCATCAGAGATCAATCAAAGTCTCAAACACCAGTGGTCAACCAGGAACTCGAACATGAGCTGATCATGCACCTCTCAGTCCCAATTTCAATCTATGAAACCTTCACAGAACTCCTCTGGGAGCTGGGGAATTAAGCATTAGGTGCCCAGCCCTTTGTTTGGTGCTTTGCAATAAACACCTACTTTCTTCGACTACCCTTACGTCGGTGACTGATGTTGTACATGTTGGGCAGTGGACCCCAGTTTGTGGGTTCTATAGCAACACCTCTAACTAGTTTTGGGTGCTGTTTTGTAATACTACTTTGGGGATCACAGTCTATTTTAAGTGTACCCAGAAAATGGCATGTCTAGAAACCAAGAACAGAGAATATATTTTCTTACTCAAACATGTTTCGGTATCACTGGGCATTTCCTGCTTGTCCACACATCTGTTCCATTGATAATGTTTGACAGATGGGCTGCTATGGATTTGCAGTTTTAATCTGGGGTTAGGGTTGCTCCCTTGAAATGAAATTAAGAATGAGAAGTTTTTTAATTACTCTATGCTTTGTAATTATCAATACAGTTTGCTGTAAAATTTGATTGCTCAGTAGAAATTGAAGAGTGATTAAACAAACTCATCTATAACTTTGTGTGGTTGGCTATAGTTTTGCCTTTGGTTTGTGGATTCTTTTTTTAAAAAAAGATTTGTTTATTTGCAAGGCAGAGTAGAGGCCAGTGCTTTGGCGTAGCAGGTGAAGCCCCGCCTGCAGTGCCAGCATCCCACATGGGCGCCGGTTCGAGACTCAGCTGCTCCACTTCTGATCCAGCTCTCTCCTATGGTCTGGGGAAGCAGTAGAAGATGGCCCAGGTCCTTGCACTGCACCTGTGTGAGAGTCCCAGAGAAAGCTTCTGGCTCCTGGCTTTGGATCAGCACAGCTCCAGCCATTGCAGCCAATTGGGAAGTGAACCGGAGGATGGAAGACCTCTCTCTGCCTCTCCTCTCTGTGTGTAACTCTGACTTTCAAATAAAGAAATAAATCTTTAAAAAAAAAAGGCAGAGTGAAATACAGAGGGAGAGACAAACAAAAAGAGATCTCCCTTCTGCTGATTCACTCCCCAAATCGCTGAAATGGCCAGGATTGGGCCAGGCTGAAGCCAAGAAACGGGAACTCCATCTGTATGTCTGATACAGGGTCCAACTACTTGGGCCATCATCTGCTGCTTTCTCAGTGTATTAGCTGGCAGCTGCATCCAAAGTGGAGCAACAAGGACTTGAACAAGGACATGCTATATGAATGCCATACAGCATGCCAGCGTCACAAGCAGAGGCTGAACCCGCTGTGCCAGCCTGATTTGTGGGTTCTTAAGGTGCAGATCCCTTCTCTCCAAATAGGGGTCCTCTTTGACTTGAATCAATGGCAAAATGGTTTATAAGGGAACCATGGGGGCCACTAGACTGAGTGAGGATAAATGAGTACAAAATTCATGAGTAGAATTGGCTTAATATAGAACTCTTAGGTTTTCTAAAGATAGCATATATGTCTAGAAGAGAAACTGAATCTCAACCGTAGATGTAAATAGTCCTAAATTTTATTGTATTTTTTTTAGTAATCTTGCTCTACAATATTGCTCCATATGTTGTTCTGTAATCTGATTATTGGATTCGGTTGCATGCTATGCAAAGACTTTGACCCTCTGCTTAGTGGCCACATATTCATCTCTTGCATGCATGAGCCAGGAATTACTGACCAGTTGTTTCCAGCATTTTGTCATTGGGGACAGCCCTAACAAAATACCCTGTTTATGCAACTCTGAGCCCTGGTAGATCTTTCTGTGTAGTGGAGGTGTTGAGAGTTGGTGGGGGTGTGGTTTCATCTGTGATACTTGTAGCTGAATTGCTCTCTGGGAAGAGACACTTCTAGTTTAGACTTCCACCTTGTGTGGGCTGTGTTCTGCACAGAGATGCTCACTTAGTCTAGGGGTGGGTGGAGTTGAATTGAACTGAATTCTTCATACCTATTTGGGATTCTGTTTGCTCCCAGGAGTGAGAGTTGCTCATTTTCTTTACCACTAGTGCTTGGTCAGTGGGTTTACCCCACAGCCCATCTTCTCACTGATTAGCAATTAAACACCATCAAAGACTTGAATAGCGTAAATGCTTGGGTTTATTTTTGGCCATTCTCTTCTGTTTCATTGTTCCATTTAATATGCTAGGATATTGCTGCCTTCATTGCCTTAATGTTGTAATTGTTTTTCAGAGTTTGGAAAACTCAGAGCGAAAGCTACCTCCCCGCGTGATGACGTTTTTACTTTTGTTGTCAGTACAGGGGGAACATATATGTGTGTGAATTCCTAGATCACAGAGTCTCAGATTCAATGTTGTGGAGATGCAGGAAGGCAAGAGAAGAATGTTGCCTCCCATTCCTCTCTACTGAGTAGGAAAGTGAATCTACTCTCCACCGTCCTGCAGTAGTGATCTATTCGGAGTATTGCACTGGTCAGCTTTTGACTTCTATCATGAAATACCTGACATGGGCTATTGTGAAAAAGTGGTGCATGTAGCTCCCAGTGCTGGAGGTTCTATGGCCTGGTGCCTGCATCCTCTTGGTTCTGATGAGGGACCCCCTCAGCTGCACCCCGTCATGGCAGGTGGCAGTGTTGGGAGCACATGTGGGAGCAAGTGGATTGCATCTCAACCAGGAACCAGAAGGAGCCTGGGTGAGACCAGGCTCAGGCTGTTACGACAATCCTCTTGCCGAAACTACCAATGCGTCACATGAGAAATACTTTAGTCCCTTCCAAGGGCAGGGTCTCCAGTGACCTCTGGACCCCCCACTGGGCCACAACTCTTAAAGATTCCACAGCACCCCCCAATACCACCTCCAACATACAGACCCTCGGGGGAAACCCAAACCACATCGGAACCATAGCAAAGGTGGTCTGTGGCAGGTGAGGGGCTAAATACATTGATGTTCTGAGCAAGTGCTGCTGGCTCTGCACTGTGTTCTCTCTTCACGCGTGCAGTTGTTTAAACGCATGCTTATTGTGAATTCCTTAGATTGTGACTGATGGCATAGAAAGTGTTTGTTAGTTTGTCTTATAATTCAATATAAAATGTTGTGTACATTTTACTGAGTAGCTCCTTTCACTAAATTTTTCCTCTTCTAGTATTTGCTTTGACATTATGAAGAGAGTCCTTCATAGGAAGTACCAATTAAAACAAACTTTTATTTATGTATTTGAGAGCCAGAGAGAGAAGGAATGAAGGAATGAAGGAAGGAAGGAAGGAAGGAAGGAAGGAAGGAAGGAAGGAGAGTGTTCCTACCCACAGGTTCACTCCCTAAATGTCTGCTATGGCTAGGATTGGACCAGGGCTTGAGCCAGAAGCCAGGAACTCAACCCAGGTCTCCCAAGTAGATGGCAGGGACCCAACTATTTGAGCCATTGCTGCTGTCTCCCAGGGTCTGTATTAGCAGGAAGCTGGAGTCAGGAGCTGGAGCCAGGCCTTTAACTTAGACAGTCGAGTGTGGCACATAGCCCTCTTAACGGCTAAGCTAAATGAGTGCTCCCCAAGCAACCTGACTGTGCAGAGGATCTAAGCATGCAAAAGCTTCTGTAATTTATTTATTCTGCAGTGAAGAGGAATATGTATTTAAGTCAACAGATACCCACTTTCCTTACCTCGTGACCTCCGTAATGAGAAGATACCTATTAGAAGTGGCTGAGAATCCTTAGGATTTGGAAGCGACAGTGTCTCTGGTCACAGTCAGAGGAGAGTGGTGAAACAGGGAGAAGCAGGGTGATGTCAGAGTCACATACCCCAGCCTGGGAGCTCAGATGGAGGTAGAGGGTGCCCATCTCCAGAGGCTGGAGGGTGTGGTCTTGGCGTGGGGGCTGGATCCCTCACTCTGCATCTGTTCTCCTCATTATAGGCTACTCTGAAGGAGTCTTTTGAAGTTCTTATTTTTAGTTGACATTTAAGAACTGTACATATTGGGGCAGGTGTATGGCATAGTGGGTAAAGCCTCCGCCTGTGCCATCAGCATCCCATATGAGTGCTGGTTCATGTTACTGCTATTCCCTTTCCAATCCAGCTCCCTGCTGGTGTCCTGGAAAAAGTGTAGAAGATGGCTCAAGCCCTTGGGCCCCTACACCCATGTGGGAGAGCTGGTAGAAGCTCCTGGCTTCAGATCAGTCCAGCCATTGCGGCCAAGTGGGGAGTGAACCAGCAGATGGAAGACCTCCCTCCCTCCCTCCCTCCCTCCCTCCCTCCCTCTCTCTCTCTCTGCCTCTCCTCGCTCTGTGTAACTCTGACTTTCAAATAAATAACTAAATCTTTTAAAAAAAAAAGTGGAAGATGTCCAAATACTTGGGCCCCTGCCACCCACATGGGAGAGCTGGTAGAAGCTCTTGGCTCCTGGCTTCACTCTGGCCCCCAGCTCCAGCCCTGGCTGTTACAGCCCTTTTTTGGGGGGGGCAGGGGGTGAACTAGTGGACGGAAGATTCTCTCTCTCTCTCTCCTTTTCAAATAAATAAATTAATAAATCTTTTAAAAATTTTTTTGTATGTATTGGGTCTGGCATTGTGGTGCTAGGAGTTAGGCTGCTGCCTGTGACACCAGCATCTCATGGAAGCAAAGGTTCCAGTCCCGGCTGCCCCATTTCTAATCCAGCTCCTGCTAACGTGCCTGGGACAGCAGCAGGAGATGTCCTGAGGGCTGAGGCCCCGCCCCCGCGTGGGAGTGTGGCAGAGGCCTCTGTCTGTGAATTAAGCTTCTTTCTAACTGACATGATTAAAGTCCTGGTAGAAGCCTTCCCAAGGCTATGAGTGCTTCCACCGTAGTCCCTGTCTGCTGTACGCAGCCATTTCAGCTTCTCCCTGTGAGTGCAGAGCAATGGTGTTAACCCTTACCAGACGACTTAGTGGCATAGTAGTCTGACAGATGCCTTAGTGGCTTAGAACGTGAGTAAAAAAAATTATCTTCAGTCAAATGCATTCACAGGTGCAGGATTGTATCAATCCTGTGGCCACTGTGTAACATTAGAATTTCTAATCAAATGTAGACATGTAACCATATAAGGAAGACAAAGAGGCTAAAACCATACAAAAGGGAAAACTCTTCTTTGTTCAGGGCTCAGGATTTTGGATAAGAAATTCCACCTGGGCCTTATGCCAGCATAATAAAAGACTACTTCATGTTAAGAGGCCTTGGTGTTTTGTCTCGGTACACGAATCCTGCTACAGGAGATCCAGATGGAATTCCAGGATCCTGGCTTCAGCCCGTGCCAGCCTTGGCCCCATTGTAGCCACTGGGAGTCAATCAGCAGATCTCTCTCTCTCTCTCTCTCTCTCTCTCCCTCTCTCCCTCTCTGTAACTCTGCCTTTCAAATAAATAAAGAAATCTTTTAAAAATAAATAAAAGATAATTGTACACATTCGTGGGGTATGATATGCTCATTCAGTGCATATATCCAATGTGAAGGATCTAATTCATGTTTGTTTGTGTTAGGAGCCTTCCAACTCCTCTCTTGCAGCTGCCTGGAGATGAATGTGGTGACTCATTGTGGACTATAGTTGCCCTACTGTGCGACAGAAGGCCAGAGCACATTTCTCCTATTTTGCTGTGATTGTACACTGTTCATTGACCCCTACCACCCTCGTTCCCCCCACTATCCCAGAGTTCTGTGTTCACCAGTCTACCTTGACTTCTCTGAATTCAACATTTTCATTTCCACACTTGAGTGAAGTCATGTAGTGTTTGTCTTTTGGTGCCCAGCTTATGTCACTTAACAAAATATCCTCCAATTCTATGCATGTTGCTACAAAACAGTATTTCATCCTTTTTTTTTTTAAAAAAAAGATGTCATTTATTTGAGAGGTAAAGCTACAGGCAGAGAGAGGGAGAGACAGAGAGAGAGGTCTTCCATCTGCTGGTTCACTCCCTAGATGGCTGCAACAGCCAGAGCTGGGCTGATCCAAAGTCAGGAACCAGAAGCTTCTTCCAGGTCTCCCATGCAGGTGCAGGAACCCAAGGCCGTAGCAGAAAGCTGAAACACAGGAGGAGCAGCTGGGACTCGAACCAGTGCCCATATGGGATGCCGGCACTGCAAGCAGAGGCTTAACCCACTATGCCACAGCACTAGCCCCCAGGATTTCATCCTTCTTATGGCTGAATGATATTGCATCTTGGGCAACCACAGCATTAGAATCTCTGCAAACACCCAAGCCCACTCAGGGGGCGCTGAGAAACCTGTGAGGGCTCCACCAGGACCACCAGGACCGAACGGGTCTTTTGTTGTCCACTTGATCTCGGTCCCCATGTTCAGGTGAGTTGCAGAGAAGATCCTTCCTGGCTGGTGCTGGTTGGAGCAGATTCGGGAGAGAGTGGCTGGGAGATGAGAGAGGAAGGAGAGAAGAGGAGGGGCGCCGGAGACAGCTGGCGTGCGCCCGCACGCGCGCGCACACACACACACACACACACACACATGCCCTGAGCTGCACAGCCACGCCATGGTTCAGCATCTCGGGGGACAGGTTTGAACATGTACTTTTACTTGTTTAGTTCCTCTGAGACATTTTTATATTAAAATAAATGTAATCCATTGCCAACAGACATCAGCAATTGGCAAATTACAGCCACAGGCCGAATCTGGCCAGGGCTCCTTTTGTGTAGCTCCACCCCCCCATCATGAAAAGAATGATTTGTATGTTTTGAAAAGGCTGCTAAAACAAAGCCAAGCGAAGTAGACTGTACTCTGGAGATGACACGTGGCCTCTGAAGTCTGAAATAGTCATTATCTGGCATCCTACAGAGTCAACTTGCTGACCTGTGACATGGATAATTGAAATGATTCGAGGAGCTTTTCAAGTAGCATTATGATCCCGATACCCAAAGTCAAAGAAGGGAGGTTGGTCGGGCAGCATCTGTGAGAAATGCATTAAGTGGATGCATTAATGGATATAAAGATTGTGGGCAGACGTTAGGTTTCGCTGTGAAAGCACATTCAAGCCACTTAACACTGAACGGGCTATTTGGAGAAGGTTACCGTGGTCATACAGTAGCCAGGCAGAGACCCCGAGGGGTCTTGTCCAGTGTAAAGGCCAAAGAAAATAGGCCAACAATGTTTCAAATTGTAGGCAGAAAGGAATACATTTGGGTTGACCAAGCCAAGACGGGAGACTGCCTTGTGGGCAAACACCAAGCTCACTGGGCAGTCAAGGGTTACAGGTGAACAGGACTCTTTCTAGGAAAGTTACATATATTCATTAACTCAGGAGAAGTTTCAGGGAGGTTCTGTGTATTCAAAAGGGGGCAGGTGCACAGGCCCACTAAGCGGTCACCTATGGTACCTGAGTTCCAAGTTCAGGGAGGGTGTGCATTAGCAGGAAGCTGCATCAGAAGTGAAGGGGCTAGAACTTTTTTTTTAAAACAGGCAGAGTGGACAGTGAGAGAGAGAGACAGAGAGAAAGGTCTTCCTTTTGCCATTGGTTCACCCTCCAATGGCCACCACGGCCGGCGAGCTGTGGCCGGCGCACCACGCTGATCTGATGGCAGGAGCCAGAGGCTTCTCCTGGTCTCCCATGGGGTGCAGGGCCCAAGCACTTGGGCCATTCTCCACTGCACTCCCAGGCCACAGCAGAGAGCTGGACTGGAAGAGGGGCAACCAGGACAGAATCCGGCGCCCCGACCGGGACTAGAACCTGGTATGCCGGCGCCAAGGGGGAGGATTAGCCTGGTGAGCCGTGGTGCTGGCCTGTGTTTTAAGTTTTTAAATTTTTTTACAACTTATTTGTAAGGCAGTGAGACAGGGGGATAAACAGACAGATTCCCTCCCCACCCAAAGATCTGCAATGGGCAGCACTGGACCAGCCTGAAGCTAGGAGCCAGGAACTCCATCCAGGTCTCCCACACAGGTAGCAAGGACCCAGTTACTTTAGCCATCATCCCTGCCTCTCAGGGTGTGTGTTAGTAGGAAATTGAAATCAGGAGTGGACACCCCAAACCTGGACCCCCTGATAGGGGGACGAGGTCTGAAGCAGCCTTTTAGCTATGACAGCAAATGCCCCCTCCTGATCTTAACAAACTTCCTTTGGGAAAAAATTTTAGACTTAGAAAATGTGCAGTGTTGGCCCAGAGATTCCCCAGGTGCTCTGTGCCAGCTGCCCCTGAGGCTGACACCTTCCAGAATCTTGATGCGTTCAACCCTGAACGGTCACTGCCGGCATACTAGTCACTCAACTGCAGATTTCACTGGGACTTCACCAGCATTTCCACGAATGCCCTTTTGCCTGCTTCAGCCCCCAGCCAAGGATCTCACATTGCATCTCGTGCCCTTTCATGCTCCAGTGCCGCCCCCTCCAACGCCGCATCACACTTGGGTTTTTAAAGCAAGAGAATTGGACCTTCGTGTTTGAAGCTTCCTTTGAGATCTCATTTCCTTTGATTCTGTAACATGAAAACCACATGACAGAAGGAGACAAAAGTTTCCCTGCATACGTTTAAGTGCTTTTAAGTAGCTAAGGCTCTTTGGCAAGATGCCCAACCCTCAGTGAAAGAGAAGGAAACCCAAGACCGCCCTTAGCCATTTTTCTTAGACACTCAAAACTCTCATAATTAGAAAGTTCTTCCTCAAGTCGGAATTAACAGTGGTAGGGTCGTTCAGCAGAACAAAGAGTTTATCACTTAATTATTGCAGAGGCAATGACTGGATGTTTGCTTAACTTCTACGGAGCATCAGGGACCTAGTGTTAGGTAGGAAGCTAGAAATTGGCCTAGGGAAACTCCTCAAGGGAAGCTCCCCAGGACAATCCTGTCTCCCCCACACCAAGTGGGTTACCTGGTCTGAGAGCATGGAGCAATCAAATCTTTAAATCCTTTCTCCAAGGCAGGTGTCCTAGGGGGAGCTCCTCTGCCCAGCCCTGAGTAGTGAACCCTTGGGAGGAATTTCACCTAATTCACTCAGCAAACCCTTTGTCCTGGGGGAGGTGGAGGAGAAGGAGGAGGAAGGGGAGGGGGTGCATTTTCTCCATTTAACCACCTCACCTTGCTGTCCCCAGTCTGAGGGACTGGGCACTCTCTGATTCTGTCCTATCCGTTCTGACAGATGCCCTACCCCCATTAAACTTTGCTAGCTTGCTTTCCAGTCCTCTCTGTCTCACATCTGAATTCGTCCTTGCTGGAACACAAGAACCTCCCCCACCACCTCCGCTAACACTAGGAGTGTGGTGACAGTCAGAGATCAGGGGCAACATCAAGCATCCAGAGCAGAGAGTTTCTGTGCCAGGGGCAGGAAAACAGGGCAGACCTTCCTGCCAGCTTCTGGCTTCAGCAAGATGAGTCCCTTCTTCATCTTGTGAGTGTGGGCTGCGTCCTGGAGCCCAGGGTCTCATAGCATCTCCACTGCAGAGAACGGTCTCAGGCGGTGGTTAAAGCATCAACGTATATTTAGCTATAGATGCCAGAAATCAAAGACAGGAGCCAAAGACCTGGACATTTCTTCCCATGCAGATTTTTAAAATATAAATTTTTAAAAGCTACCAGAACTCTAGGAAATAATGGCCTGACCCCACCCTGCCAGCTAAGGCTTCACATTTGGCATAGGCTTTTGTATTTAAAATTATTTCCCTGTTTACACTGGTTGGAGAAAACATTTCCAGACAACGGCATTTGTGTTGGGGAGGGACAAAGGAATTCACTTACCCAGGGCAAAGTGTAGTCCCCAGCTCTGCCTGCAAACTGCCACCTGCCATCAGCCATAGCCTCTTCCTAGCCAGCACAGCTCAGGTTAGCTGGCACTCGGGGGGTGGGGGCTTGACTGCCCACCTAGAGGCGGGCAGTTGATGCTCAATGTCTCCCAGTGCTGCCAGCATGGGTGTTCCTGGGTCCCCTTGGGGAGTCAGCCCAGTCTGGGGCCTGTTTGTCCCACACATGGAGGCGCAGGTGCACCCGCAATCCTGTTCTGTGGGGATGTCTCTGGGGATCAGAGCTGTTCTAGAATCTCTGCTCCATTTTTTTTTGAACAACTTCAGTTTTCATAAATCCTTTCTCACGTCGATCAATGCTTTCATTTCCTGTTCACGCTGAAGCTGCTTTCGGGAGCTCAGACTCCACCCGAGGTTGTCACAGCCGTGTGGCCCTTTGGAGGCTGCTCTCACCAGCAAGGCAGAGTGACTGCAGCCACACCCAGCAGCTGTGTGACCGGGGGCGAGTGCTGGAACCCCTCTGGGCCTCAGCTTCCTGATGAGCAGTGGAATCTCTCTCTTAAATATGGGCTGGCCGGTGACTGCATAGGCCAAGAGAGAGTGGCAGAAGTGATGCTACTGCCATTGTGAGCCCGGCTTTGTAGAGGGCTGGCAGCTTCTGTGTTGGTCCTGTGGAGCCCTGAACTGTATGAGGCTCTGCTGGAGAGACCACGGGGTGGGTGAGGCAGAGCTTGCAGGAGGGGTCAGCCTACCCTGTCCTCACCAAGACCAGATTGGTGAAGAGCCCAGAGGCCGTGTGAAGGGCCCAGAATGAGCCTAGGTAATGCTAGGCGAAGTGGGAGAATCACCCAGCTTTGGCTTGCTGAACCTTTGAGCCCTTTGGGCTAGGCTAAAGCCAGGAACCAGGAGCATCTTCCAGGTCTCCTACATGGGTGCAGGGGCCCAAGTACTAGGGCCCTCTTCTGTTGCTTTCTAAGGCACACAGCAGGGAGTTGGATCAGAAGTGGAGCAGCCGGGACTTGAACCGGTGCCCATATGGGATCCTGGTATTGCAGGCAGTGGCTCAACCCATTACAGCACAATGCCAGCCTATGCAAACCAACTCTTACATCTTCTTTCACTCGAGACAGGCATCTCCCTCTTCATTGCATTCACAACACCTCTCTTTGCCCTTTGTAAATAAGAAATGCTATTCTTTTTACGTGTAGAATTTATTGTTTCTTCAACATAGCCTGTGAAGTGGGTACCCTTATTATCTGCATTTCACAGATGAAGATGCTGAGGAAGAAGAGGGTAAGCTGTGTACTAATGTCACACGGGCAGGAAGTTGCAGAACCACGATGTGAATCCCAATCTCTGCTTCTTGAATCCCTAACACCAGCCTTGTTCATCAAGGTCCCAGGCAGCTGCATGTGTACATACCAAGCCAGTGAGCAATTCTAGGTGCAAACAATGGTCTTTTCAAAATGTAGGTTGCCTTTCCACAGTTGGAAACACAGAGCAATACTTTTTGTATTGTTTCAACTGATAGTAGGTTTGTCAGTGTAATCTCAACAGAGGAAGACAAGACAGCAGCCACCCCAGTGCCACCTTGAGTCCTCTGTGTGCTCTTTCATGCATGCCACCATGCACTGGGTGAATCCATCTCCAGACAGGGCTGGCATTGAAGGGGCCTCCGCCATCTTGGGTAATATCCCCTGAACCGGAACACTGTGACCTTTCATCTGGACGCAGGACCCAGAAGTGACCCTTGAGGTCCTGGGTGCTTGGGGTGGTATAAGAAGAACTGGGATAGAAAAATGATTCCTTTAGTGGGAGTCAGAGAAGCACTCGACTTAGAACGATGGCCACATGGGAATTAAATTTTCTGTATGTTTGTGAAGCCCTGGGAGTGTTGCTTGAAAGTTGGGTAGGTGCTGAGTGTTGCTGACAAAGGATGCTCTTGGTGTACAATGATAAGATCATAACTGCTGGGCATCGCTACATCCAGCTAGAAGGCATCAGCATCTTTACACTCAACTCTCTGGCTTCGCTGAATTAATTCTTAGGAACTAATGAAGACAATGACCCAAACCAGGTTCATCTTAGCTGATATGTGTTCCTGTTCCTGATGAAGGTCAAGAGCAGCCGAGCTTTAATGTGAACTTGGAACGTTTCTTTATCTTCAGAGCACTATGTAATCTACTCTACAGCACATTTCTGCAGTAGCAGGAAGTAGAAGCCACATGTGGAAGAACAGGGGGCCCTGCAGAGATTTCTATGTAGAGTGTTTGTAAGTCACCTGAAAAATACTCGATGTAACTTCGGTAGAGTCAGTGCTAGGAAGAATTTCAGAGGGTGAGAAGGAAGCAAGAGAGTGGTCAGGGAAGGTCTCTCTGAAGCCACGACCTCTGGCGTGTGAATGGATGAAGAGATTAATGAATGAATGATCCATGGGAAGATGCAGTGTTCCAAAGAGAAGGGCAGGGAGGTCTGAAGGACTGGGGTGTCCAAGGAACAGCAACAAGGCAGGGAGCTTGGGATGGAGTGAGCCTGGGGTGAATGGGTGGTGGTGAGTGGCCAAGGTGCTTGGGATGGAGTGAGCCTAGAGCTTAATGGGTGGAGGTAAGTGAGCAGAGAAGGAAAAAAGCCAGGTCTGGTCGGCATCATAAGTCCCCAAAAATACTGATTTTGTTATAAAGGCAAAGAGAAGGTATATTAAGATTTTGATCACCTGCTTACATTTATTAAGAAGTCTTATCAAACCTAGGGAACTGGCAGTGCAAAATTTTAATTCAAATGGGTTGATTATGGCCGGTGTTGCAGCTCACTTGGCTAATCCTCCACCTTCGGCTCTGGCACCCCGGGTTCTAGTCCCGGTTAGGGTGCCCGTTCTGTCCTGGTTGCTCCTCTTCCGGTCCAGCTCTCTGCTGTAGCCCGGGAAGGCAGTGGAAGATGGCCCAAGTGCTTGGGCCCTGCACCCACATGGGAGACCAGGAGGAGGCAGCTGGCTCCTGGCTTTAGATCCGCGTGGCGAGTTGGCCGCAGCACGCCGGCCATAGCAGCCATTTGGGGAGTGAACCAACAGTAAAGGAAGACTTTTCTCTCTGTTTCTCTCTCTCTCACTGTCTAACTCTGCCTGTCAAAAAAAATGGGTTGATCATGATTCTGTTCACAAAATGAAGGCATCATTCACATAAGTAAGTACTCAGACTTTAGAGTTGTACACACCAGTACCACCATCAAGAGAGAATTTTCCTTGCCCAACAAATTACCACTTCCAGTAAGTCCCCACCCTCCCAGAGATGATTAAAATTTTGAACTCTATCACATTACTTTTATTTTAATGAAATTATACGCTGACATAATCTCATGAGTCTGGCTTCATTTGTTCAGCATCAAGGTTTTATGATCGATCTCTGCTGTTTGTTCATTTTTTTTTAAAAAAAAAATTATCTATTCATTTGAAAGAGTTACACAGAGAGAGAAGGAGAGGCAGAGAGAGAGAGAGAGAGAGAGAGGTCTTTCATCCTCTGGTTCACTCCCCAGATGGTCACAATGGCCACAGCTATGCTGATCAGAAGCCAAAAGCTTCTTCCAGGTCTCCACATGGATGCAGGGGCCCAAGGACTTGGGCCATCCTCTACTGCTTTCCCAGGCCACAGCAGGGAGCTGGATCAGAAGTGGAGCAGCCGGGTCATGAACCAGAGCCCATATGGGATGCTGGCACTGCAGGTGGTGGCTTTACCCACTACACCACAGCGCCAGCCCCTGTTCATTTCTTTTTTATTGGAATGTGTTATGGTTTGAAGAGGATTGGGATCCCAAAACCCATGCTGGTGTTTCAACTCCAGTCTTATGTTAATGGTTAATGGATTGATGGTTGATAGATTAAGGATGAAGCTTAATCCAGCCATGGTGTCTGTAGGTGGGACCTTGGAAAGTGATTGGGTTGGATTAGGTTGCTGGGATAGAGCCTCATGATGAAGTCGTGGTGCCTCTATAAGGAGAGACCACATAGAAAGTAGATGACGAGTGTGCTCCCATGTGTCTGTTTCCTGGCTCACCATATGAGCCTCCCTCCTCGTGCGTCCTGCCCTCATCTGATAACAGATCAGTGGGGCTGACTGATCTTGGTCTGTGAACCTCCAGAACTATAAGCTGAAATAAACCTCCCTCTTTCCTAAGAAGCTCCTCTCAGGCGTTTGGGTTGTACTAATGGAAAGCTGACTCACAGAGGGTGAAGCTGTGGTTCGCAACAAGAAGCACAATTCCCCTTGGTCTCTGCCCCTGCTTCCTGCCTTGTAGTTCCCAAAGGCCATGGGAGCTCCAAGTGAGGAGTGCTACTTTGTGGGCCCAGGAGAAGACTGGGAAGGCAGGGGCCCTGGGTAGCCTCAGAATGGGGCTGGCTGCTAGGAAAACTGTATGAGTAAAGGAGCTGGAATTTGCAGGCCTAAATGGACCTCTCAGGAGACAGGTGCCAAAGGCAGACTGGTCACTGCTGGTGGATGAAACGATCAATCATGCCTATGTAATGAAGCCTCTGTAGAAACCCCAAAGGACGGGGCTTGGGGAATCTCCCTATTGTCTGGAGGAGGCTCCTCAGGGAGGCCATGGACAACCTGAACCCTTCCCATGTGCCTCACCCTGTGCGCCCTTTCATCTGGTGTTGATCCTTTGTAATATCCCTTATAACAAGTGAGTAGGCTTCAGTCGAGTGTTCCACGATGTTCTATGAGCTGCTCTTGCAAATTATCTAACACAGGAGGGGATGTGGGAACCCTGAGTTCTAGCGGGTGGGATGCAGCAATCACACCCTAGGACTTGGGGTTGGCATCTCAAGTGAGGGCAGCCTTGTGGGACTGAGCCCTCCACCTGTGGGACTTCATATTGTCTCCAAGTAGATGGCATCAGAATTGAATTGAATGTGACACTCAGCTGGATTGCTGTGTGACAATCTGCAGGATTGCTTTGGTGTGGGGAGAAATTCCCAGCCTTTTTGGTGAGCAGAAGTGCTGTGTTCTGAGTATTAAATACAGTAGAAGAAAAGTTTTCTTGGTTTGTCTACCGCACTTACACATGAATATGTATCTGTTTGTCTTTTCTTCTGCTTCTGCATATTGAGCCACTCCCAGTTTTGTCTGTTGTGAATACAGTTGCTTATGAACGCTCTTGTAGGAGTCCTTTCTTGTGGCCTTGTATTTTAAGTCTTGAGTAAGTTCCCGGGATCTAGGCACACAATCGACATCAGACTGCCCCTTACCAGTACTGGACTTCCCTTCTGTGGGTTTCCCCCTGGTGGCCCAGACTCGAAAACCTCTTGTTCTAGTTCCTCATCCTTTTCCTGAAAGTTTCTGTGTCTTATGTCATATATTCATCTCCCTGCTTTTTAGGACATGTTCACACATACACACAGGGAAGCCGAGCAAAGAACCTGGGCATGCACGGGGCAAGGAAAATCTGACAGGCTCAAAGACACCAAGAAAAGGGCTGGCGCTGGGGCACAGTGGATCAGCCACACGCCTGCAATGCCAGCATCCCGTATGAGCACTGGTTCGAATCCTGGCTGCTCCACTTCTGATCCAAAGTCCCTGGAAAGGCGGTGGAGGATGGCCCAAGCACTTGGGCTGCTGCCACCCATGTGTGCGACCTGGATGAAGCTCCTGGCTCCTGGCTTCTGCCTGGCCCAGCCCCAGCACCGGCTACTGTGGTTATTTGGAGAGTGAACCGGCAGATGAAACATATGTCTCTCTCTGTCCTTCTCTCTCTTAACTATGCCTTTTAAATAAGTAAATAAGTATCTCTCTTAAGAAAGAAAGAGACCAAGGACACAGCAGAGCTTAAACACAGTGCACACTGGGGCTCTTTCAGAAGCGAGCGGTCCAGAGGTCTGGAACTAATAGTCCCTCCGGCCATATTGGCCTGATTCCAAACCCCTTCATCAGAACTTGCCTTACCAGGCTCTCTACACACCAGCTTTTCTCCTGCCTACTCCACCGAGCCTTCCCCAGACCCTTAATCAAAGTGGTCGATTGGAGTTACATTCTCCTGCCTCCCTGCAGGCCTGTGGGAAAGCCTTTGTCTTTCTGCATACGGCCAGAGTGAGCTGAGAGTGATGGGCAACATTGTCCTCTAGCAGAATTGCTGAGTCATGGCATGTGTCTGATGCGCTTGCAAGGGTATTGCAGGGAAGGCTCCCCAGGGCTTGGATCAGTTTGTAGGGGAGGCTTGTGAGTGTTCCTGCTGCCTCGCGATGATGACGCGACATATTTATCCATTTTCAATTGAAATGTAACACGATACCACAAATTTAGTAGTTGAAAGCAACACTGTGCGCAGGTACTTAGCCTAGCAGGTAAGATAGATGCTGGTGAAAATGCCAGAATCCCCTATGGGAGTGCCTGGGTTTGATACGTGGCTCTCTGCTGCTGACTTCCGTTTCTTGCTAATGTGCACCGTGGGAGGTAGCAGCAGTAGCTCCACTGGTTGGGTTCCTGGCACTCGCGTGGGAGACCTGGATTGAATTCCTGGCACTATGTTTTGGCCCAGCCCAGTCCTGATCATGTGGGCATTGGGGGGGGGGGTGTTAAGTAACAAATGGTAGCACCCTCTCTCTCTCACTCCCCCCAGTTCTCACTTCTCTCTCTCTCTCTCATCTGTCTTGCTCTTTCTTTGCCTCTTGAAAAAAAAAGAAAGAAAAAAAAAAAGATAATGCACAAAATCCATGAACTTTTTGAAGACTCCCTTGTATTTTCTTATTTCTACGTACTTTATTTTGTTGTAAAATGGTACAGGATTTTTTTTGGGGGGGGGGTAAATTTCTTTCCAACTTTCATTGATTAAACAATGGCAGTTTGTAAATTTACTTTGTATCCTGAGAACTTAGTAAGTTCACTTGTGTGATATGGGAGTTTCTTCGTAAATTCCTTAAGATGTTTTTATACCAACAACTGTGTCATCTGCAATTAGCGGCACAGTTATTTCTTCCATTTCCACATGTATGTATTTCAGTTATCTGGTTTTCTTGTCTTATTGCAATGCCTAGGATCTCCAGTCCAAGTAGGAATACAGCTAATGAGCGTGACCATGTCCGTCTCCTTCAGGGAAAAGTGTTCAGTAGGGCTCTTCAAGGGTGATGCCTGCTATGGTTTTCTCCACATGTTCTTCATTGGGCTGCAAAAGTGTCCTTTTTCCTTATTCCTAAGTGTCCAGGAGACCTTGTGGACAGTTTGCAGTTAAAAGAGTTTTAAATACCAATAAATTCAAAAGCATCATTTTTATAAAACAAGCAAACAAAAACTAGGCGCTGTCCTGTTTTAGCTCCATGAAAACTCAGGTAAGGTCAGGGTGCCGTCCCCTGCATTTGCCGGGAGAGGAAGTTCAGGCACTGCCTGGTAAAGGACTCTCCAAGGTCAGACACCAGGAAGTGGCAGAGCCAGAGTCTGGCTTTGGTGGCCCTGGGGCCTCAGGCATAGAGCTGCTGTCCTGTGAACCTGCCCTGCCTTCACTGGTGCGTCCGAGAGTGACAGAGGCCACCGGGCAGCACCTGCTTCAGGCTGGGGAGGAGGGGATTGCTCAATGATTTACTAGAAGTGGGTTTCTGCAGCGCCGCTGTGTGTTCCCACATTGCAAAACTGCGTGTTGATCTCAGATGCGTGCTTAGTGATGCTGCTGCTTTCATTTCCTCAGAATAGTTCAGAAAACAAGTGGGGAGAAATACTGATTTCATCGCGCAAGGCAAGTGGAGGTCTCATTTTTAGTTCATGGCCGTCCCCACAGCTTGCCATAAAACCTATTTTTGTCTTGGCCGAAGAGACGAGAAAGCAACTAGGTTCATGACCCAAAGTGTAGCTTTTAAACTTTTCTATGTCTAAGAAAACTTCTTTTCTCCGTGAAATCTCAGGAGTGTACAGTTTTTCTCTTCTCTAGTATTAGACTAAATATTTTATACGCAGAAATTGAAATTGGCAGGCATGTTTTTATATTGCTTCTACGTGTATATGTGAATTTACATATACACAGAATCCATGTCTGTGCTTTGGTTAACCACGAAAGAGTAGCAGTAGCTGCCACTTATTTAATGCCCACTTTATGCAGGCAGCCAGGGTCTTTCTATTTACCTTCTCTAATTCTTTACGATTTATTTTAATTTTTTTGAAAGAGAGGCACACACACACACACAAAGAATGAGAGATTGAGGTCTTCCATCTGCTGATTCACTCCCCAAATGGCTGCAATGGTTGAGGCTGGGCCAGGTCAAAGGCAGGGGCCAGGAACTCCATCTGGGTCTTCCACACAGCTGCAGGACCCCAAGTACTTGGGCCATCCTCTGCTGCTTTCCCAGGTACATTAGCAGGGAGCAGGATCAGAAGCGGAGCATCTGGGACTCAAACCAGAGCTCCCATGTGGGACGCCGACGTTGCAGGTGGGTGGTGTAACCCACTGCGCCACCACGCCCACCCCTGCCATCTCTAACATCTTGTGTTATAGATATAATCATAACATCTTGTGTTATGATATAGATACAATCATTCCCACGGTGCAGTGAGAACTTGGGAACAGGGACAAATGAACCCCTCTACTGAAGGAATACAGCCCAAATCTGTCAGTGCTGGCAGACCTGTCCTTGTGTGACGACCCTGGTGCCGTGTGGCTTTGCCTAGGGGAAGGAGCAGCACTGGAGCCGAGATGGCGCGCGGTGGACCCTTCCCAGCACACACGCTATTCTGGTGGGCAGGCAGGTTTCAGTCGCTGATGCTCTTCTGCTAAAGCTTGTTTCCTGGAGACGCTGCTCCGGGCACAGGGCCTTACGGTCATGCCCTTGCGAGGTTTCAGGATACAGTCCTGGGGGTGTGGCAAACCGCAGGAAAGGGGAACCAGTCCACCCCGCAGGTGTCTGAGGGTGTTAGAGAGCCTAGTGCCGCCTCTAGCCCCGCTCTCTCCTGTAGCATGAATCCTGAGCACACCGTGACTCCTCGGGAATGAATGAACAGAAAATAAAAGAACACGATTTTCCACGGTGCAGGAACTTTACTCAGTCGATGGCCCTTGGCCCCGGACCCCACCACGCCGATCTGTTCATGGCTCATGGAACTGTGGGGATGGTGCTCACTTCACGTTGCTTCTCTGGAACCTATGGTGCCCTCCCGGTGACCTGCTCTGCTGGGGAGAAGATGGACAGTGCACCAGGTCTGGCCAACAGGGGGCATTTGCTTGTGTGGGAGGATGGGCTTGGTCAGGCAAAGGACGTAGCAGTGGCGAGGGGCAGCAGCTGATGGAGTTCACTGGAGCCCAGGACACCTGGGGGCTGGCAGAGGCTTCCTTCTCCATCCTAAGAAGCCCTGTGACCTTGGGCCCCTTGGTCAAGGTCGGCCAGGTTTCAGTTCATCTGCATCTTTGAGGAGGAAGCTGGAATAATAACATGAAGTGTCGTGCACCTTGCAACAATTGGTGTGCATACATTTTCCTTCTTTCATCTTTGGCTATCCCTACAGATAGTCTTTCAGATGAGAAAGCGGACGTTTAGAGGAATTGACCATTTGGCTAAAAGGCATAGCTAGGACTGTAGAGCTGGGGTCCCCACGTGAGTCCGACCCCAAACTCCATGCTGCCCTTGCGACCCCACACTCCTCCCAGCTCCAAATGCATTTCTCACCAGCTGTTCTTGCCTCTGGAGAGTGAGAGAGCTTGCAACCCCATTTCCCTTACATGCAAATCCCTACACTGTCCATGAACTTTATGAAATGTCCAGCAGAGGGCAGTGTCGTCTCAGGGAGGCGCTGTTCCTTCCCCTAAGTGGGGAACTGAGAACGGTAGGAAAGGCTTCCAGCAAAAACCAGCCTCAACTGGAAAGGGTGTGGTCTTGCCGGAGAGGACACTGACCCATGCACAGCGACAGGTTCAGGTGAAATCCCATCTCAGCTGGCGCAGTTTGGACAGTGTTTCTCAGAAGGCATCCGAACAGCTTTTTTTATTTTTAATATAGAGTTCTCATTTTGTTTCATGCATGAAAAGAAGTGATAAAAGCCTGCACTTTCCTTCACCTCTATTTATAGAAGTTATTAACACGCCTATAATAGAAGCCATTTCGCTTTCTCTGGAATCGATGGTGACACTCGATGACAGAGCTGGTGACACCGTTGCCCGGCAATGCATGCGGTCCAGTGACATGGAAATGACCATTTAAAGAATTTGTGCTGGTCACAGATTGCCTTGAAAAACCTTGTGTTCCTTAGATATTCTTCCCCTCAGTCCACAAGTTCAGATGTGAACACCACATTAGCACCACCAACTAGCAGGTGACAAAGCTATCTTGCAGGTCCCCCCCATCCAGCCAGCTGCTTGCCCACCCCGGTGACACAATGAACGCCTGGTTTTCATTTTTGTAACAATGTTCCCCTCAATTCTCAGTGTGTCCACTGCAGTGGTCAACACGTTCTGCCTGCCCTTTGTGCCAGGGCATGTGGGAGTAAAAGCAGCTAAGATGCAGAATAGAAGTGTGAGTTTCTGGACTGGATCCTTCCAATGGAACGCACTGGATCCTCACAGCAGTCCTCCCGGGGAGATGTTACTACACCCTCATTTCACAGCAGGGAAAACTGAGCCCGGACATGCTAAACAGTGTGTGCGGGATCACAGAGCTGGTGAGAGGCAGAGCGGGGGCTCAGTCCTGACAGCCAGATTTCAGAGTGTGGGCTTGTCCCTCTGACCCCTTCCTAGCTCTCAGTGTCAGCGACAGCAAAGCTGGTGACCTGCAGTGAATCTGGGGGCCTATTGGGTCTGTCTGTGGTAGGGGTCCCAGAATCTTCTCTCTCAATGTCAATGTCGCAGAAGCTGTTGGCGACTCAGCACATCCCCTGCCCCTGGACACGGCCCCGGATCCAACTTCTCTCTTAGGAGGATGAGAGCATTCTCCTAAGGCTCGGGAGGCCCCTCTACCCATGTGGTTGAAGTACTGGAGAGTTACAGCCCTGGCAGCCCCTCCCCAGTGACCGACAGGCGGGGCGTAAAGGCCCCAGCTCCCTCAACCCTAAGGAGGAATGGCCTGTGGCTTGGGATTTCTGTACAGGATTCAGCTACAAGAGCCTGCAGAGGCCTGCCCTCTCCTTCCCATGGGCCTCGCATCCCCCCCCTGCTGGGATGTCCTGCACAGCCCGGATCATGGCTCCCACCAGGACCTCAGGTCTTGGGTCTGCTTCTGAGGGGACAAGGACAATAGGGATTCAATGTCCATTTTGACGGTGGCTTGAGACCTTCTGAAGATAACCAAGGATGTGCTGGGAACGACTGAACTCCCATTCTAGAATGAGAACTGACATCCGTGAAATGAGCGTGCTTGCTCGTTCCCATGCTGCTCGATGACTGGAAATGCAGCCTGGGGCATGCCTTGTGGAGGTGATGGGCTCCATTCTTGCACCCACGCCCAAGAATGCCCTTCCTGGAAGGAACAGGCCAAGTGCTCATGATGCCGGCAAACGAGACGAGTGAGGCCTCTGCTGGTGTCACACGGTGTACTGTGTCAGTCAACTTTGAAGACTAAGCAGAAGGAGCGTGTTCCAAATAACAAAGTGTCCTAAACACAAAAAGCAGGAACATAATTGCTTATGGCCAGGGTCAAGTCTTGTGTACTGTGCACACTTGTATGAGCCTTGCATCTATACAACCGTCAGAGCAGGTGCATTTAAACCAGCCCACCTCCATGTGAGTGATACATTCTGCTCCAACATTAGGATGGCTAGGCATCACTCTACTGCCACATATGCAATCTATTGTTGACTGAAGCTTTGTTATACTGGGGCCAGCGTTGTGGTGCAGCAGGGTAAGCCACAGCCTTCAAGGTTGGCTTCCCATAGGAGGGTCAGCTCAAGTCCCAGCTGCTCCACTTCTGATCCAGCTCCCTGCTAATGCACCTGATAAATCAGCTGAGGATGGCCCAAGTTCTGGTGCAACCCACATGGGAAACCTGGGTGAAGCTCCTGGCTCTTGGCTTTGGCCTGGTCCAGCCCCAGCCCTTGTGGCTATTTGGGGAATGAACCAACAAATGGAAAATCTGTCTCTCTCTCTCTCTCTCTCTCTCTCTCTCTCTCTCTGTAACTGTGCCCATCATAGAAATACATCTTTATTAAAAAAAAAAACTCATAAAAAAGAGAGACTTTGTTATGCAGCATAATCATGCTAATAAAATTAACAATTTGAGGAAGACAAATGGGATCTTTCAGCTCCTCCTTTAGAAGGGAAGATGCTGTGCCCTTGTCCTGATGGTTAGGGTCCTGGGGTCTGGGGGATGGTGGTTGGGACCCTCTCTCTCATGGCCTAAGTGCTGTGTGATCATGTGTGCACATGCCCACTGCCCTCTGCACAGTGGATTCTGGATCTTGGCAGCATCCAAGTCTGTGCTTGAGTCTCAGGAACAATGTCAGCTGCTGTGGCCAAGGCCTTGTCCCCCTGACACATGGCCCCACTTGCTCTCCTTCGTGGCTCAGGCTCCTGGACCAGGGAGGGAGCTCCTGCTTGGATTCAGAATCAATGACTCGCCCTGCGGACGGCTCTCCTACAGGACGAACAGCACATCAGAGCCTGCAGGAGTGAAACCCTAGGTTCTGAGTGTTGATCCTTCCAGGGACATCCGATGGATGGTTACCATGTGCCAGGCGCTATTATATACACTTCGCTCGTGTTGATGCGGTTGATTATCATAAAATACTTGTAATATTATATATTATATATTTTCATGTATACATGTCTTATATGACATATATTATAATGAAACAGTTATTCTCAGTGTCTTCACTTTACAATTAAAGAAACGAATAGCAGAGAATTCAAGCCACCTGGCTTGGCCCCGGCTCTGCAGGGAGCACTCGGGGCGCTCCTGGCTTCTGCTCCCAGGCTGGGAACCTCTTGTTCACCTTAGCCTTTTCTTCCTGGTTTCAAATGACTGAAACTGAATGGCAGGCAGAAGAAACTCACGAGTCCCTCTTTTCTCTTCCACGCTTGATCCCTTCCGGTAACACTCTTACAGAGTTCTTTCTCCAGGACAACATCTGCGTCGTCACACATCTTCAACAACATCAAATAGCAAAAGGTTTTTACAAAGGGCAGCCTGAAGGCTGCTTCCCTCTGCATTTTCCATTCCCACAATGGAAAAGCTCCCCAAGAACATGGCACCAAGGTGAGAAAGAGCAGTGGTTTGCGAGCTGAGCTGCGGAGGTCTGCAGGGCTTATGCCCTGGGCTTTCCAGAAGGCATCTCCTACCACACAGATGCACCTGCTGGATTTCTGGCTCCCTGCAGATGGCCAAGACATGTGCCAACGCACCCCTCTCCAGAGACCCCACTGAGAGGGGTTTGATGAGCGGGAACAAAGCATTGTGTCAGATACCACTGGAAGGGCACTGTCCATCCAGGAGCATGGTTTTGATTTCTTCAAGAAGTAATCTGCGAGACAAAGGGGATTCCTGGCCAGCCAGGGGGACTCCTCTCTTGGGATGTTTCACTGCAGCAAGGGGAAGGCAGAATAGGTCCTAGTGTTCCACAGCGCAAGAACACGTTGTGTTCTTTATGGAAAACAGGAGGAGAGGAGTCGAGCTGCATATGGGCAGAGCAGGGAGGCAGGGTGTCCCAGGAAGCCAAGGATGCCTGCACCCATGCAAGCACACCAGCCGGATCCCATCACCTTCCATGCCCATTCAATGTGTCTGAGGACTGGGCACGCCCACTCCTCACCATGCAGCTGAGCCTCAGTTTCCATCAGGCACTGGGACAGCTTCTGGGAGACCATGACCTGACCATAGCCACACCCTTTATCCTTTATAAAAGACGACCCCAGCCTGGGTGGGGCGCTTTGAGGTTGCCCACACTCACATCTAAGCATGTACTTTCCCTTTTCCTTCCCATAAATCCTGCTTTTCTGCTCTGTCTCTCCTGATTGTATTCTTACATGCGGGAAGACAAGAGCCTGGACCAATTCTAGTTGTGTGTGTGGGTTTCTCTAAGCCCAGCTGGGGCTCTCGATCCTCACAACATAGTCTGAGGATCCCCATCCCCACAACAGGCTCCAGGCGTGGGGAAAGGATGAAGAAATGGCCTTGGATCAGCTCAACTCCAGCCATTGTGGCCAACTGGGGCATGAACCAGCAGATGGAAGACTTAGACTTCTCTCTCTCTCTCTCTCTCTCTCTCTCTCTTTCTCTCTCTCTCTTTCTCTCTCTCTCTTTCTCTCTCTCTCTCTCTCTCTCTGCCTCTCCTTCTCTCTGTGTGTAACTCTGACTTTCAAATAAATAATAAAATCTTTAAAAAAAAAAAAAGAACACAGTGTCACCAACCAATCAAAGGAAGGCCACAGTCCTGTGTGTTCACGGTGACGAATGAGAGCGTACAGTCACGGAAAACACAAATCCTCCCGTGAACACACAGTGGCTGGGCCCGCAAAGGCGGGCTTTAGGTCAGCAGCGGGGGTTTCTCACAGCTTGGAGAATGCTCTATTTAGAACATGATTGTTCGCCGGCACATTCTGTCACAGGGAGAGTCCTGTCTCTGGAAAGAAACCATTGCTAAGGAAGCTGCTGATCCATGCTAAGAAGGATATTTCTGGGAATAGCTGAGGACTGTGTAGATAAAGTACCAAGGATAGCTCCGGGTTGCTGCAGGTGGCCAAGAGGAAACCCACTCCATGTGCACAGCTCCCAAATCAAACGGACCTGGTGGGTAAGAGTGATGGCTCTAGTTCTGATTGACACTCCTGAGATGCTGGTCAGCAGGGGTCTCTTGGGAATACTTGGCCGGATTTGTGGGAGGAGTTAATTCTCAACAGGAAGTGGCAGTCAGGAGCCAGGGCCACGAGATGAACTCAAGTACTCTTAGGGGGACCATTGTAGCTTCTAGGCCACAGGTCTGACCCCACTTTGCCCTATTTTGATAACCTTGTTACTGTCATAGGAAGCATCTAATTGAGGACAGCGCTGCAGATGAAAAGAATTCACCACTGGGCCGACGCTGTGGCGGAGTAGGTCAAGCCTCTGCCTGCAGCACCAGCATCCCATATGGTTGCTGGTTCGTGTCCTGACTGCTCCTCTTCCAATCCAGCTCCCTGCTAATGCATCTGGGAAAGCAGTGCAGGATGGCCAAACAGATGGCATATCTCTCTTTCTCTGTATCTCTTCCTCTCTCTGTGTGTGTAACTCTTTCAAATAAATAAAATAAATCTTTAAAAAAAAAAAAGGAAGGAGCCAGCGCTGTGGTGTAGTGGATAAGGCAGCTGCCTGCAGTGCCGGCATCCCATATGGGTGCCTGTTCGAGTCCCGGCTGCTCTGCTTCTGATCCAGCTCCAGGCTCCTGGCTTCAAATCACTGCAGCTCTGGCCATTGTCGCCAACTGGGGAGTGAACCAGTGGATGGAGGACCTCTGTCTCTCTTTCACTCTCTCTCTCTCTCTCTCTCTCTCTCTCTCTCTCTCTGCCTCTCTGTGACTCAACCTTTCAAATAAATAAATAAATCTTAGAAAAGAAAAGAAAAATTCTTGACATTGCTGAGAGGGGTCCCAGAAGGGGTGTCTGGTAGGGGAAGCTGTCCTAGAGTTTTATGGACTATAAAGGGGAAGTTCTCGTGTTTGGTCAGGGAGAGATGCAAATGAGGCGTTGAGAAGTCTCCAATCCTAGAAGCTGGGTGCTTCTAGGGAGAAATGCCATAAGATTTGCCGGAAAGGAGAAGGGGTGAGGACAGAGAGCCAGAGAGGGAGGCTGGCAGCCCCTGCAGCCGTGGTGGTTTGTGGAGGAAGAGAGACCCCTCCCAGTTGTCCATGTCCTTAGAGCCCAGGGAGCCTCCCGGGCCTGATGTGGCTCCTCCACGTAGCACACAGTGTCTCCTCCCACGTCCCAGATGAGGCAGACGCATCCCGAGAGAGGGGCATTTTGATGGACAAGTAGGAGGACTGAATTCCACACAGAACCTCGTGAATTCCTGCTCAGGGATCCTGAGCTATCTTGCTGCCTGTTGATCCCACCTCAAGGCGAAGGGAAGACGCGTTTGTCTCTGCATCACCCCCTCACCACTGCCCCCTGAACTTGTATCCTCCGAATACTTCTGGAATATTCCTCTTGAGTCTTTCTCCTCTAGTTTTTCATGCTGTAAGCCATCGTCTTTGCAAGGTGGCCAGTGTGTAACACATCTTCCCAGCCACATGAATCAATTGACGGGCTTTTATTGGGATTCCACTCCCGGGTGAAGTTCCCTAGTCCCCACAGGGCGCATCAGAGGTTGGGAGGGCTCCTTTTATAGATACAGGAGTGGGGCTTAAAGGTTGAGGCAGGTCTGATCCTCACTGGTTGACCTTTAGGCGCCTGCGGGGACCTTGACAAGGACTTTTCTTCCCCGGAAGTGCGGGGAGGGACTCTCCATTCCCGGAAGTGTGGGCCTTCTCTCCTGCGGATCCCGAAGTTACCAGCCTTAAACCACCAGGCGGAACATGCATTCATAAAGATGCACTGAGCATTTTCAAGCTTTATATCTTGGCTACTTTTCACTTCATGAGAGCTCGTTGATCAGGAAGCACTCCAATAATTCTCCCATCATATAACAAATAGTCCATCATTATGCTAATAAGTTAATAGTAATAGTAAAAACCTCGAAAGGTCTAGGGTTAGCCAAAGCCCCCAGTTATTTTTTTCTAACAGCTCTCACATTTTGCATTCCCACCCAGGTAGGGGACCAACCAGGAGCCCCTGCATTGTGTTTTTATATTCAAAGCTTTTGGAAAAAGTCCCCTAATGTCTCTGGTAAATGGCATCTCATGTAAGAAGTGACTTTCTTAGTTCCCACATTAATTGTGTGCATAAAATGACCTGTTCAGAGGGAGAACTGCTACATTCACAATTGCACTTATATTTGCAGAATAATTCTATATCATTATGGTAATAACAAGGCTGCCATCCCTTTGCTATGCAAATTTCATACATTTTAGCTGAGTAAATACTTCCTCTCTCTGCTGCATTGATTTGAATAACAAAGATGCAGACGGTTAGGAGCAGGGTGCTTTGGTTGAAGACTTCTTATAGAGAGATTTTTTTTTTAAATAAAACCATTGCTCTCCCTAAATGGCTCAACAGCTGCCCCAGGGAAAATGGGTCCAACAAAAGCACAGGACCCCTTGAACCTAATTTCAGCCTTGGTATTCAGTAGGAAGATGAAACTTGTCAATCTGGATAGTCAACTCAGATCTTTGTCTTATTATTTTTTTCCATGCTTAATTAAAAAAAAAAAATCTGCACCCACTCCCAATGTGTGCACACCCATGGAAACCAGAGGCTGTCCTCACTGGGGAAAATGGTCACTTTACTTGCAGATTTAGACAATGGGCCATGAGTAGGCCATATTGTTTGCCAGCTGCTTCTCTACAGGGCAGGGAGCAGACCCCTGGTGGTGGTGGGGCTCTCCCTGGCTTCCTGGTTGTGCAAGAATGCTGTATTATTTTCCTCTGCCTCTGCAACAGATCAGCAGGACCTTAGTGTCTGAAAACAGCACAGGTCTACTGTGTGACTGCTACAGAAATCTGAGGTGGGGAGACTCCCTTTGTTCAAGCAGGCACCAGAGGCAGTGGAGGACCCAAGCAGTTGCTTACCCCAGCGGGCTCAGCTGGATTATTTCCCGAGAACTGAGCCCCAATCCCAAGTTTCTTACAGTATTTATAGGTTTACAGCATCACACCTTAGCTGGTACAGCGCTGGTGGGTTTAAATTGCAGCCTGTGAGAGTTAGGACCACACTGCCAATGGTCGGCCTGGTATGTGTGTAGAAGAGATAGCAGGCGCAGATTTATTAGGACAGATGTATGACTGGAGTTACAGAAGCAGAGCTTAAGACTTCTCTCCATAGCCAAGATCGCAGTGGGCAGGTGCTTCGCTAGTTAATTGCGAGCAGCCACTTCTCAGGTCTGTGTTGGGAGGAAGTGTCCAGTCCGCTTCTCTTTCTTTGTCTCTGGTTGTGGCTGTGTTTCCCCTACATGCCAGTGCTGAAGGTCGGGAGTCTGATTTGGGTCTCACAAGGCAGGAGTCAAGACGCTGGCTGGGCTGCACTTCCTTCTGGCAGCTCTGGGGAGCGAGTCCATTGCTTTGCTTTCCCAGCTTCTGCTGGCTGCCTGCCTCCTCCGCTGGCTCATTGGCCCTTGTACTGTCTTCCAGGTGTGCTCCGTCCAGATGAATCTCAACTGGTTACTCTGACCCTCACCCTCTTGCTTCCTTCTTTCGCCATCACCTACACTGAACCCACCTAGGTACTCCAGGATAATCTCTCTGTCTAAGGTCGGCTGATGAGCAAACTCCTTCTACTTGCAAGTGGAGGATTAACCAAGTGAGCCATGGTGCTGGCCCTTCTTCTTCTTCTTCTTTTTAAATATTTATTTTATTTATTTGAAAGACAGTTACAGAGAGAGGTAGAGACACAGAGAGAGATCTTCCATCTGCGGGTTCACTCCCCAGATGGCCGCAACGACCGGAGCTGTGCCGATCCGAAGCCAGGAGCCAGGAGCTTCTTCTGGGTCTCCCTAGTTAGTTCAGGGGCTCAAGGACTTGCGCCATCTTCCACTGCTTCCCCAAGAGAGCTGGATCAGAAGAGGAGTAGCTGGGACTAGAACCGGCACCCATATGGGATGCTGGTGCACTTGATGCTGCTCTTCATTCTTGACGGGCAGGAGAGCAAAGTTCCATCTTCTGAGCCTCCTTCCTGCTGGTGTGTGTCATAAGAACCAGGAGGACAGCAGAATTGCTCCAAGCCAATATAAGATGGGTTCATGAGCAATGGAGTTGCTCCTGTCTTCGGTACCTCCATTGCTTTATGCTTGTAAGCAGAACGCCCTGGAGTCTTGATGAGCATCCTCCTGGGGTCTTGAGTCAAGGGTTTCGGTGAAGTTTAGGAATGTGGAACAGGGTTTTTTCCTTGTCTTTTTTGATGTGGCCTGAAGCTGTTAGCTGAATTGCTTCTATTATCTTCTCCTCTCCTCCACCCTCTGACCTATAACTAAATGTAGGACGTGGCAGATTTTTCTGCCCTCTTATCAAGAATAAAAAGACAAAGACATGAACACAGGCTCCTGGGAGACAGGAAGTTAGGAACACGGCTAGGGGGGTGGAGTGACGTGTCCCGGGTAGAACTCTTTAGGATGGGAAAAGGAGTCTGGGACTGATGTGGGCATGAGCATATGAATTTTCATTCCAGGTTCTTGCCTCTCACAGAGTTAAGAATTCCAAGCAGATGCCCTACAAGTAGGGTGCACCATTGGTATGTATCTTGTTCCACTTTGTATGTTGTCTTGGCCCTACCCTTGCTTGCTTCTGAGTGTGGAGTCCTCTGTCTTGCAATCCTGTTGAACTCAGCTCAAGTGTTGGTTTCAAGCCCTGTCCTTGTGTTCCCAGGAGATCTGAAGCTTGAAGCTTAGCCCCAGTGGCAAAAAGGATTTTTCCTGGGTGATCTGCATTGAGTTTGCAAGAATTTTGCTAAGGGAGTGCTAGGATGCTTACAAACACAGGCTACAGTGGAAGAAATAGATTTCAATATGCCTAACAGGACCCGACCCCATGGGACATTGCGCTGTGCCCAGCATCTCTATAGACACAGCAGCACACAATGGTGGAAACAGCTCTTAAGAGCTGGCCTCCAGCGCTGTGGCACAGTGCGTTAAAGCCCCAGCTTGCAGCACCGGCATCTCATATGGGCGCCGGTTCGAGTCCCAGCTGCTCCTCGTCCAATCCAGCTTGCTGCTGTGGCCTGGGAAAGCAGTAGAGGATGGCCCAACTCCTTGGGTCCCTGCACCTGCATGGGAGACCTGGAAGAAGCTCCTGGCTCCTGGCTTCCAATCATCTCAGTTCTGGCCGTTGCAGTCATTCGGGGAGTGAACCAGCGGATGGAAGACCTCTCTCTCTCTCTCTCTCTCTCTCTCTCTGGCTCTACCTCTTTCTGTAACTCTCCCTTTCAAATAAATAAAATAATTCTTAAAAAAAAAAAAAAAGCTGGTCTCGAGGTTTGGGGTCACTTTTTGGGTCTCATGTTGAACTTGGGTGTGTCACATAACGTCTCAAGTCCAGAGGGTCTTTATTTAGAGGTATGCAGTGATCCTACGGGATCTTCTCTGAATGGCTTCCTTTCACAAGAAAGCTGTTCATTGCCTGAGAATCTTTGTTTCCAGTTAGCGTGAATCTTCATAGCCGTGAAAAGAGATCCAGAATGGGTCTGCTGATGCTGAGTCAGGCGATTCCAGAATTTTCCATCCAAACAGGAGCTTTTCTGAGAATGAAAGGGAATGCTATCAGTAACTGGTCTAGGACAGCAGGAAAAATCCAGAGCTGTCCGGGAGAAACTATAGTCTACCCACGATTTCTTTTCTATTTTAAGAACGTCAATGTGCATGTGTATTCTAGATGTTTTGTAACAATTACTAATGGGATTCAGACCCTATTATTCCAGGCAGGGTAGTAATTTAGTTATGGGATGTTTAATTCCCAGAGTGTGAAAATCAGGTTCTTGAATCTGAGTTTTTTTTACACAGATTCTATTTATTGCATCCTTTTGCAACATAAGATTATTGTCAACTAGTCCTAACATTTAACTCATTTTATTTTTATTTACCTATTTATCCTTCAGCTTACACTTTTTTTAAAAAAAGGATTTATTTGTTTGAAAGGCAGAGTTAGAGAGAGAGAAAGCAAGAGATCTTCCATTTGCTGGTTCACCCCCACCACCACCACCACCAAATGGCCACAACAGAATGCCTGGCTTTTTCCAGGTCTCACACATGGGTGCAGGGGACCAAGCACTTGGGCCATCTTGAGTTGCTTTCCCAGGCCCTTAGCAGAGAGCTGGACTGGAACTGGAGCAGCGGGGACATGAACCGGCGCCCATAGGGGATGCCAGCGTGGTAGGCGGCAGCTTTATCAGCTGTGCTGTACACAATGCTTGAAAATCATGGGTTGGCGGAACTTACAGGCTAAATGTGAAGCTGGAGATGTATTATGCAGGTTTATGATGGTTCAGGCTAGGACGGAGAACATGTTTTATTTAGCATTTTAAAGCTTGATTTCCACCTTTTAAATATTTCAATATGAAACTATGGAATGTGGGCCTCTGTTTGTGCTGCCGGCCAATGCCTATGAGTACTGGGAGAGTCAACTTGCGTGATGGGGAGATGGAGCTAACACAGGGGAGGGGATGCTGTTTTTGGACACAGCTAAAGGTTAAAAAGCTATTTTTAAAAACTACAGCCCAAACCCTTCTCTTTCTTATATCTACTCTTTGGGTTCCCACACTGTATTTATAGAAAACTTCAATTATTCAAATTTGTCCTAACTTAGAACATTTCCCCTAGCTTCTCTCAAATGAATGTTGATTTGCTGTCAAAAGTGTTTCTTTGATTCTAGCAAGAAAAGAGAAGGAAAAAATGCAAGGCCTATGGGTGGTTATGTAAAAATAAAATCTCGTGCAGTTAGAGCACGCTGCAGTTAGAGTGCCTTTGATTACAAAGTTCCACTAGCAGGCTGGCTAATCCTCCACCTGCGGCGCTGGCACACCGGGTTCTAGTCCCGGTCAGGGCACCGGATTCTGTCCCGGTTGCCCCTCTTCCAGGCCAGCTCTCTGCTGTGGCCCCGGAGTGCAGTGGAGGATGGCCTACATTCTTGGGCCCTGCACCCGCATGGGAGACCAGGAGAGGCAGCTGGCTCCTGGCTTCAGATTGGCATAGCTCTGACGGTGGCAGCCATTTAGGGGGTGAACCAACGGAAGGAAGACCTTTCTCTGTGTTGCTCTCTCACTAACTCTGCCATAAAAAAAAAAAAAAAGAAGAAAAAGAAAAGAAAAAAGTTCTACTTGCTCATTTCCTTATCATTTCCTTACATGTGAGTGTCAGGTGGGTGGTTATTGTTATTGTATAGCTAAGGAGGGAGAAGTTCAAGTCAATCAGGCGATTTTCCTGAGGTCTCCCAACTGCAGGTCTGCACACCGGATGTGCTTCCTTCACCGGCTGTCTGATCCAGGGGTCTCACTGCAGGCTGAGGGTCCTTCACCTGAAATGCTGAGGAGCAGAAGTGCTTTGAATTTCAGATTTTTTTCTTTTTTTCTTCTTTTTGTTTTTGGATTTGAAATATTTGCATATACCTAATGAGATATCTTGGGGATGGGACCCAAGTTTAAACATGAAATTCACTTATGTTTCATATGTACCTTATACACTTAAGTTGAAGGTAATTTTGTGCAATTAAACACTCTATTTATTTGACAGACAAAGACACAGACCTTGACCTAGCCTGGGTGTGGGTGGGTGGGGAAGAGGTGGGAAGAGAAAGCTTGCTCATCTTCTGGTTCACTCTTCCCACGCCCACAATGACCAGGGCTGGGCTGGCACTGGAACCAGGAGCCCGGAAACCAACCCTAGTCTCACATGAAGGCGACAAGAATCCAGCACTTGAGCCATCACTGCTGCCTCTCAGAGCTGCACTGGCCGGACCCAGAGCCAGGGCTGGAGCCAAGGAACTCTGCTAATGGGATGTGGGTGTCTCAGCGGCTGGGCGAAATGCCCACTCCCAATACAATAATTGCTAATAATGCTGTGCATAAAACAACATTTTATGGTGTGGAAGCTCCCACTTCAGGCATCATCTTGGTGCTCAAAATGCATCAAACTTTGGGGTGTTCTGAATTTTTTTTTAAATTATCTATTTGAAAGGTAGAGAGTATGTATGTGTGTGTCTGTGTGCGTGTATGTATATGTGAGAAGAGGGAGAGAGGGAGGAAGAGAGGGAGGAGACAGAGAGGGAGAGAGAGAGAGAGGGAGAGAGAGAGAGAGAATCTTCCATCTGTAGAGGAAATATGGCCACAACCAGAGACAGAAAGAGAAGAGGACTAGACTCCTCCTCCCAACACAGACCTTAAGAAGTGGCTGCTCGAAATTAACTAGCGAAGCACCTGCCCACTGCGATCTTGGCTATGGAGGGAAGAAGTCCTAAGCTCTGCTTCTGTAACTCCAGTCATACATCTGTCCTAATAAATCTGCGCCTGCTGTCTCTTCTACACACATACCAGGCCCACCGACCATTGGCAGTGTGGTCCTAAGTCTCACAGGCTGCGATTTAAACCCACCAGCGCTGTACCAGCTAAGGTGTGATGCTGTAAACCTATACATACTGTAAGAAACTTGGGATTGTCGCTCAGTTCTCGGGAAATAATCCAGCTGAGCCCGCTGGGGTAAGTAACTGCTTGGGTCCTCCACTGCCTCTGGTGCCTGCTTGAACAGAGGGAGTCTTCCCACCCCAGGTTTCTGTAACACATCCACTGGTTCATTCCTCAAGGATCTGGAACTTGCAGATAAGGATACTCAACCTGTATGAGTTCTTTCTTGCTTGCTTTGTCTTTTTGTTTTTGACAATTGTTTAATTTCCATAAGGTGAACACATTTCATGTATTTCATACACAGATTTAGGAGCATAGTGAGACTTGCCACCCCACCCTCTCACCCTCCCTCCTCCTTCCTTTCTTGCTCTTGACATGCCCCTTGACATGCTTTCAGTTTAATTTGTAATTATAAGATTAGTCCTCCACTAAGCAAAGAATTCCAAAAAGTAAGAAAAAAATGACTATTCTACAAGTATAGAGACAAAGGTTGTATACAATATTCAATTTGCAAAATGTCAATTTTACTTATATACATTACATTTACATTACAGTTTTGTACTCTATTAGTTATCGCGGATCAGGGAAAACATATGGTATTTTGGGGGACTGGCTTTTCACTAAGCATAGTGGCTTCCAGTAGCTTCCATTTTGTTGAAGCACAGGATTTCATTCCTTTTTCAGCTGAGTAGTATTCCACAGTGTGTGTGTGTGTGTGTGTGTGTGTATTGCATTTTCCTTATCCTAAAGAGTTATTTATTAATTTGAAAGGCAGATGGGGCTGGCACTGTGGCATAGCGGGTAAAGCCGCCACCTGCAGTGCTGGCATCCCATATGGGTGCCGGTTCGAGTTCAGACTGCTCCACTTCTGATCCAGCTCTTTGCTGTGGCCTGGGAAAGCAGTGGAGGATGGCCCAAGTGCTTGGGTCCCTGCACCCGCATGGGAGACCTGGAGGAAGCTCCTGGCTCTGCTTTCAGATCAGCCCAGATCCAGCTGTTGCAGCCATCTGTGGAGTGAACCAGTGGATAAAAGACACCTTTCTCTTTCTCTCTCTCTGCCTCTGCCTCTCTGTAATTTTGCCTTTCAAATAAATAAATAAATAAGAAGGTCAGAGTGTGTGTGTGAGAGAGAGAGAGTTATGAGTCTCTGCTTATTTTACAGATTTATTTTTTTAAAGGCAGAGAGTTATGGAGGTGAAACATATATATATAGACATATGATATATATCATATCTATATCTATATCTAAATCTCTCTCTCTCTCTCTCTCTCTCTATATATATATATATATATATATATAGACTTTGCAACCACTGGTTCATCCCCCCCAAATGAGCACAACAGCCAGGGCTTGGCCAGGCTGACGCCAGGAAACTGGGACTCCATCAGGTATCCTGTGTCAGAGGCCAGGGTCCAAGTACTTGGTTCATCTTCTGCTGCTTTTCCAGGTGCATTAGCAGGGAGCTGGATCGCAAGTGGAGCAGCTGGGACTCCAACTGGTGCCCACACGGGATGCCAGTGCTGCAAGCAGAAGCTTAACCCGGTGCGCCACAATGCCAGTCCTGAGATGAGTATGTCTTGATCTCAGTTTTCACTCTTTGAAACCTTTGACCTAGAGGACCCTTCAAAAAGTTTGTAGAAAAATGGAATCAAATGGTAAATTTATTTTGGTATAAAATAACTTCTTAAATAGTGACGTTGTTGCAGCACAATAGGTTAAGCAGCCACTGGCTGCAATGCCGGCATCCCCTAAGAGTACCGGTTTGAGTCTGACTGCCTTGCTTCCAGTGGGCCCCTGCACCCACGTGAGAGACCCAGGTGGGACTCCAGGCTCCTGCTTTCAGCCCAGCCCAGTTCCAGCCATTGTGGCCATGTTAAGAGTGAGCCAGCACATGCAGGGTCTCTCTGTTTCTCCGTCTCTCTGTGTAACTTTGCCTTTCAAATAAGCAGCATAAGTCTTCTAAAATATAACTTTTTAAATAAATGCACTTTTTTCATAATATGCATTTTTTCTGTGAATATTTGAAGACACCTTGTATTTTTCAAAGCCGCCCGTAAGTTTCAGTCGTCCCAGGTAAATCGAATGGGGCCATTTTTGTACCTGTATTGACTGCTTCACAAGAAAATGCTCTGCAGCTTGGGGCTTGGGAAGGTGCCATGATTTCCCATGAATCCGCGGGGTTTGGGCTCTTCTTCTCTTGGTTTTGATTTGTTGTCTAAGCGGCTGTAGCTGGCTGATGCCTCAACGGGGTGCAGGCTGGGGAGGCTGGGTCTGGCTCCCACAGGATCCAGTATTCTGCATCTCCTCACACATGGATGGAAGTGCTCCATGATGCCAGAATTGGGTGTGCAAGGGCACCGAATGCCTGACTTCCGGTTACTCCCATCAGATGTTCTTGGTTAAAGCAAGGGACCAAGGGACAAGGGACAAAGTCAGAGGATGTGGGAACAGCAACAACGTCCCCTTGCAAAGAGGTGGGACCTCAGCAACTATGTACAGTGCACTACCTCCTGGTTTCCAGAAATGCACGTCCCTGCCAAGAGCCCCCACCCCGAGTCTCATCTCATCCCAGCATGGGGCGTGACGCTATCATTGGAGGTTTGCAGCAGGTTCCAGATGCTGGTGTGGCCATGTGGGCACAGCTCCTGTGGGCACTGCCTCCCTTGGGAATGCCCCTCAGTTTAGGTCTAGACACCTGAGAGTAGGGACTCCGACCCCCCTCTGCAGCATAGGCGCATCCATTCTTAGCAAACCCTGCGTGCCTGGTGTCTCCTTCCTCCCCCTCCCCACTGGCAACATCAAGGACGAGGGCTAACCAACGACTAGCCACTATTTCTACTAGGGACCCCTGCCTGGACCCTCTGTGGCTGGGAGGGGTTGCTCCATGCTGACTCGTGTTTACAGACACGGGCACTCTTTTCTATGAGAAATGAACAGTAACCGCTTCCAGTACCGGGCATCAGAGAGCAGCCTGGCTCGGTTTCCAGCTGCTTTCACAGGTGTACGAGTATCCGAAAAGCAGTACCTGATTCCACGTGTACACACACACTCGTGCACGTACTGTGACAAACACCCACACACAGTTGTCCTAATTCATCGCTTTGTTTTTCTCAGTTACCTTGGTCAACAGAGGTCCAAAAATACTAAATGGAAAATTCCAGAAATAAGCAATTCATGGTTTGTAAATAACTTTTGTTACAGTATATTGTTATAAGTATCCTATTTTATTATTAGACACCGCTGTTGATCTCTTACTGTATCTCATTCGTACATTAAACTTTATCATAGGAATTTATGCATAGGAAAAAACATAGCATTTCTAGGGCTCACCTGGTGAGCCAGGGCTCATGGGAATCTGTGTTTCCCAATGAGTCACTTAATGTTAATCAATGTAAAAAATTGATTTGTACTGTCACTGAAGCCAGATATGTGTTGACATATTATTGACACAGTAGGATCTGTGATGGGTAAAATGCAGTAAACTTGGGAAGAAAACACTTTCAGGTATTGTGAAAACAAAATGCATTTTTAGTTTTTTTCAAAGATTTTATTTATTTATTTGAAAGAGTTACGGAGAGAGAAAGAAAGAGAGCAAGAGAGAGAAAAAAAGAGAGAGGGGTCTTCCATCCACTGGTTCACTCCCCAGATGGCAGCAATGGCTGGATCTGTGCTGATCTGAAGCCAGGAACCAGGAGCTTCTTCCGGGTCTCCCACATGATTGTAGGGACCCAAGCACTTGGGCCATCTTCCACTGCTTTCCCAGGCCACCGCAGAGAGCTGGATAGGAAGGGGAGCAACAGGGTGTTGAACAGCACCCATGTGGGATACTGGTGCCATAGGCAGAGGCTTAGCCTATTATGCCACAGCGCCGGCCCTCAAAATAAAATACAATTATAAAAAAGCAAGCATCTGAAAACCAGGGTTTGGGAAACAGAGCGAGGTTTCTAACTGTCCCAGTGACCTGTCCGTCTTTAAAGCTGCCCTTGGCTCTGGCAAAAGGTCCAAGTGCCTTAGCCATGCTCGGTGAGCACAGAGCAACATGGAGTGGCCTTGATGGTGGCCGAGCAACCAGGGTGAGGGAGCAGAGCCTTATGGGAGGTGGCTGAGAGTGGGGAGGGGCAGGGGCTTGAGGAGGGCTGCTCTCCAGGCAGCTAGGGCACACGTGCTGCTCTTTAGCACACAGGAAGGCACAGTTAAAAGACTGGTGAGCGGTGGAGGGCCACTCCAGGGAATTCCGGAAAACACTGCACTGTCAGCACAAGTCTGCCGCTCCCTTCTCCACGGCCCCACTTTCTCCTGGAACAGGCTGCAGGGCCTGATGGGAGCCTTGTGCCCTGAATTCCATCACTTCTCTAGGGAGGGTGAGCTGGGGGGGGGGGTTGCTTCTTGGTGACGTCAGCAGGGGCTGGGGCACCAGAGGCAGCAGCGCCTGCCAGGACCCTTGCTGTGGCCCCATCCTCACCTGGGGAGGCCCTGGCAGCAGCAGGGGGAGGCCCACCTGCTGGGTGTGCTGCTGGACCTGTCGCTCATTCCCCAGGGGCCCCTCCTTCCCCTTGTCCCCCTCCCAACCCCTCACAGACACACCCAGGCTTCTGCTGAGCCCACACTGCCCGGTTTGTGACAGCTTCAGGAAACCTGTGTCCTAAGGACCTCAAGGAGAAGGCAGAGAAAAGCAGAAAGACAATAAAACTTGGAGGAGGGCTCTTGGGGCGCTCCCGCAAGAACCCAAGTCCCTCCATGGGGATTTGTGGCCTTCAGCTCTCACTCATGGTCCAGCCACTCTCGCCTCCAGCTGATTCCCTGATGCCAGGGAGCCGGACAAGCCACCTGTTGGATTTTGCGTGAATGCTCATCCACAGAAGCCTGAACATAACAGCAGGGTTCCAGTGGCCAGGGCAGGAAATGGTGGACGGTCCAGACCAAGAGACCATGAATTTCCTCTTCTTCCCCTTTGTTCCATTCAGGCCCTCTGTGATTGGATGAGGCCAACACATACCGCGGAGACCAAAAGCTGCCCGCCCATCTACTCGGCTGAGTCCACCACTCGAAGGCTCACCTCTCCCAAAGACACACTCAACAGCAATGCTCTCCAGCCACCTGGGCCTCCCTGGACCAGGCAAGCTGACCCACAAAGTTTGCCATCATGTCCTCAGAGGTGCAGGCACAGGAGAATGGCTCCCTAAGTCACAGGTCGGCCACACGGAGTGGCTGTGTGCTGGGAGCTGGAAAAGGAATTGTCATGGAGAGGTTTGGATCTCGTGAACATTGCTTGTTCCGTAGCGGTACTACACAGGCGGAGGGCACAGCCCACAGCAGTGACAGAGGAGGACGTTTGCTGAACGTTAATTTGGTTCACTTCTGCAGAGGAGAATGATGCTCTTTTTTTTTTTAAAGATTTATTTATTTATTTGAAAGGCAGAGTTACACAGAGAGAAAAGGAGAGGGAGGGAGAGAGAGAGAGAGAGGTCTTCCACCCACTGCTTCATTCCCCAGTTGGCTACAATGACTGGAGCTGCGCCAATCCGAAGCCAGGAGCCAGGAGCTTCTTCCAGGTCTCCCATGTAGGTGCTTTCCCAGGCCACAGCAGAGAGCTGGATCAGAAGAGGAGCAGCCGGGACTCGAACTGGTGCTCATATGGGATGCCGGTGCCGCAAGCAGAGGATTAACCTACTGCGCCACAGCACTGGTCCCCTCCCCCCCCCTTTTTTTTTTATTTTATTCACTTGAAGGACAGAGTTACAGAGAGAGGTAGAGACAGAGAGAGGAGTGGTGGTTTTAACCCACTATGCCATAGCGCCAGCCCTAGAGAATGATGCTCTTGTTAGGTTCACATCAATGCTTTGGTTTCTGATCCACAAGGAGAGGTAGGCAAACAAACAAGGCACATTCCTACACAATTGATGTTTGGGGAACTTCAAGTGCACTGCTTTCTGCTTCTGGGTCTAATGAGGTGGTGCTGGTCTGGGACACGGCGGTCATTGTTTCATACTGCACATTTGCCCTGCCCTGGACTTCAGGAATCACTATCATTCCAAGGAGCATCTCATTGTTGTTTTTTAATTTATTGTATTTTTATTTAGTTGAAAGGCAAAGTTACAGAGAGGCAGAGAGAGGGAGAGGGGGAGGGGAAGAGAGAGAGAGAGAGAGAGAGAGAGAGAGAGAGGTGTTCCATCCACTGGTACACTCTTCAGACAGTTACAACAGCTGGAGCCAGGCCTATTGGAAGCCAGGAGCCAGGAGCTTCTTCCCGGTCTCCCATGGGGGTGAGGGTTCCAAGGGCTTGGGCCATCTTCTACTGTTTTCCCAGGCCATAGCAGAGAGCTCGATTGGAAGTAGAGCAGCTGGGACTTGAACCAGCACCCATATAGGATGCTGGCACTGCAGGTGGTGGCTTTACTCTCTACACCAAAACACTGCCCCTCCCCCCCAATCTCATTTATTTATTTGAGAGAGAGAGAGAGATTCAGAGTGCTTCTTTTCACTGTTCACTCCCCAAATGCCCATGACAGACAGGGTGACTCAGAGCCAAACTGGGATTTGGGAAATTCATCCATGTGGAATCAAGAGCCAGAGCCAGGACTCGAACCCAGGTACCCTGATGAGACTTTGGCAACTTAATCGACAGGCCACACACCCGCCTTTTCCCACCTCTTTTAAACTCTATCGACTCCACTCCAGGTCACAGAGGATTTGTCCAGATGATTAAAGTTTCCCACAAAAGAGGCGACTTTTGTTGTTGTTCTCTGATCACAATCAGAAACCACTGAATGACCAATGCATAGATATTTGGGCAGTGCAGGAAGTGTAAGGACGAGTTGTGCTTTTCTGGAAGACCTTCTGCCCCAGGACCACCACCGCTACACCACTCACATTCATGACTCTGTGTTTCCAAATGTGTGTCACTTACGAAGGTACTTCAGAAAGTTTGTGGAAAAGGGAATTTTCCATGAATTTGCTAAAGATCCCTTGTGCAGTGACTGGAAACCTGGTTATGTTAGTTACCACAACACCGACTCTTCTCATCCTTCCCTCTGACCACCTCTTCCCTCCCAATCAACACTGAATTAACAACCTGGAAAGGATCCTTTCATAATTGTCTCTTAGCTCTTATAATTATATGATTATATTATATGCATGAGATACTTCAAAAGTTCATAGAGAATAGAATTAAACATTTTTTAATATGAAAAAGTTTTGCAATCTGTGCATATGAGGATTTCAAAAGGTAATGGGGTGGGGGTGGTGCCGTGGCACAGTAGGTTCATCCTCTGCCAGCAGTGCCAGCATCCCATATGGATGCCGGTTCGAGTCCCGGCTGCTCCTCGTCCAATCCAGCTCTCTGTTATGGCCTGGGAAAGCAGTAGAAGATGGCCCAAGTCCTTGGGCCCTGCACCCATGTGGGAGACCCAGAAGAAGCTCCTGGCTCCTAGTTTCAGATCAGCTCAGCTCTGCCTGTTGCAGTCAATTGGAGAGTGAACCAGCGGATGGAAGACCTCTCTCTCTCTCTCTTTCTCTCTTTTTTGCCTTTTGCATCTCTGTGCGACTCTGCCTTTCAAATAAATAAATACATTTAAAAAAAATAAGTCTCTGTGTGCTGAATCTAATTGAACAGTAGATGGTGGAAGTTGTTGACCTGGTTACTAATTGTCTCTGCAGGTGCTCAAGTTCTTCACACATCTGCCTGGAAGAGAAGACAGCGTCACTTCTGCTACTTTACCACCAGCTGAGCTAATGCACCTCCTTTGGGTGACGCTTTGCTGAGCTGATTGGGCAAGGATCTACCACTGTTACTTTCATTTTACCTTCCTGACTGCTGCCATAGCTGCCAGCACCTTGCCAGGGTCACCAAGTCCCTTGCAGGTTTGGTCTGGGCGCTGGCAGCCTCTGCTGGCCTCTGGGACTCCTTTCCCCGGCCTCCTGCTCTCAGAGCCTCAGCCTCTGAGATCCTACATAGAGGAGGTAGATGGTACCATCTGTGGTTTTAAGAGATCATTCTCCCTGAGGGGAAAGAGTGAGTCACTGTGCAGGCAGAAGTGGGGACAAGTGGAGGACTGTGCAGGTGTGGCAGGCCCTCTGGAGAAGGGGCAGGCGACCTGGAGCTTTGCAGTGAATTAGAATGGAACCAATATTCAACACATCATCAGATCTCGTGTTTGCTTCTGGAGAGTTTCTGTGGCTGAAAAACCCCCGACTAGTTGGAGACATTGTTACAGAACCCCCAAACATGGACCTGCAACCTGACACACAGAACACCAAATCTGTGCTTGGCAACCCCACTCCCACCAGCCCCTCCAGGCATTGCCTCTCTTGGAGCCCCTCCCAGCCAGTCCACCAGGAGGTCTCTGATTTAAATACATCTTGCTTTTTTCTCTGTCATGGAAATTATTCTTTCATGTGAGACAAAGAACCAAGGTAATCTCTTCGCCCCTGCCATTTCATCTGTAACATTTCTACGAAAATTATTATGTTTTATTCTTCAAATTTGCATTTTGATAGGAAATTGTGTATTGTGTTGCCATGGAGTTGTATGTGGCATTCTCCCATAATTCTTTATTTTTCTTTAAGATTCATGTATTCATTTGAAAGGCAGAGTTACAATGAGAGAGAGAGAGAGAGAGAGAGAGAGAGAGAGAATCTCATCTACCAGTTTCCTTGCCACAATGGCCGGATCTGGGGGATCTGAAGCCAGGAGCCCGGGCGCCTTCTCCTGCAATTCTTTTATTCAATTGTTATCTGCTGCAGGGCAGAGGGAGAGAGACCCCCTCCCCTGCTAGACTCTATTTTAGGCTCCACACAGGGAAGAATTCAAGGACAAGACAGAGAAAAAGGGGAGGAGGAATGTAATGGTCATCTAACGGCAAAGGCAAAGTGCATGCTCAGGTGTGCATCCCAGCAGCCTCGGGAGAAAATGAGCATTGAAAGGAACATGACTCAGGGTTGTCCTTGTGCAGATGTGGTAGTGCCCAGGGTGGGGCCTAATAAATATTAAGAGGAGGTGGCGTTTAGAGCGAGGCCCCAGTGCACTCTGTGATCTCTGGGAGTCCATGCTGTCTGGGGCACACATGGCTGCATGAGCATCTGTTGGAATGTAGGGCGTGTCATGGTGTCAAGTGCATGATGGGAAGTGAGGCCCAGCTGCATCACTGGGAGTGGGTGGGCCGAGCCTGCAGCCATGTTGGATTGGCATGGAAGGCGGTGGGGTCTAGGAGTGCAATCCTCAGTTGCAGGGCATGCATGGGGTACTATGTGGTGTTTTGCAATGTATACATTGGATGCTGATCTAATTAATTATCACATCTATCTCCTCAAATATTTATCATTTCTTTGTTTTCTGAGAGCACTAAAAATTCTCTCAAAGCTCTTTTGATTTATATCCCTGTGATTTTATTTATCTGGCTCACAAGAGGTTTATCTATTTTGTTGGTCTTTTCAAAAACAAAGCTATGAGTTTATTGGTAACTTTTTATTTTCTTTTTTATTTCAATTTCAGCTTTTGACTTTTTGAAATTCCTCCTATTTTTAACCTCACTGCTCATTTCCATATTCATTAGCCAAGTACCGCCTTTTTTGTTTTCAAGATTTCTTTATTTATTTGAAAGGCAGAGAGAGAGAGAAAGAGAGAGAGAGAGAGAGAGAGAGAGAATCTTCCATCTGCGGGTTCACTCCCCAAATGGATGCAATGGACAAGGCTAGGCAAACCCAAAACCAGGAGTCAGGAGCCAGGAGCTTCTTCCTGGTCTCCCACATGGGTGCAGGGGCCCAAGGACTTGGGCCATCTTCTACTGCTTTTCCAGGCCATAGCAAAGAGCTGGATCGGAAGAGGAGCAGCCGGGACTCGAACTGGGGCCCATATGGGACACTGGTGTCTCAGGCAGCGGCTTTACCCACTATCCCACAGTGTGGCCCCAGTACTGCCTTGTTTGTTTTTTTTTTCTTTTTTTAACATGTATCCTTTTTTCTTCAGTAATGAAGGGATATGAGTATACACTTCCCTCCGAGTGCAGTTTTTATGAGCTTTGCTATGAAAATGTCTCCTTTCCATTGCTTTCTGGTAATCTGTGGCACCTGACTCAGGATTGCAGTTTGCAAAGCTCTGCTGTGCATAGGGAGGAGGAGCCAGGGCGGCACTGCCATGCTGGCTGTGGTTCTCAGAAATCAGCAGGCCCTTGCCTGCACAGACGCTCATCGGTTTCCTTGAATGTTAACTGTCTGAGCTCACACTGGCAATCCTATGCAAATTGTTTTAGAAGAACACTTGGCAAAGAGCAACATTCCAAAGGTGGCCCACAGAGAGTTTCAGGAGAAACCTGAACAATTCCGTGCAGAGGTGAGCTCTTTACAGCTCTGCGTGTTTCTGTTCCTGCCCTTCGATGAGTCTCCTTTCTTTTTAAAGGTTTTATGTATTTACCTTCATTTTACTTGAAAGGTAGAGAGAACGGGGAGTGGGGGAGGGTAAGGAAAGGAGAGAGAGAGAGAGAGGAGATTGCCCATCCTCTGGCTCACTCTTCAAACGACCACACCAAGCCAAAACCAGGAGCCCAGAATTCAGCCCACATCTGCCACATGGCTGGCAGGAACCCAGGGAATTCAGTGATCACCTGCTGCCTCCCAGGGTGCAGGAAGCTGTGTTGGAAGCAGAGGAGCCTGGACTAGAACCCACGCACTCGGATATGGGATGTGGGCCCAAAGCCTGCACCTCTCCTCCTTGTAAGGTGAATTCTGTGTTGCTTTTAAACTCCAGTGCTTGGATTTTAAGGAAGACATACTTCCAATGCGAACATTCTAACTACGATCTATAAAAACCTTGCTAATAACATGATACAAGCTTTATGCCATGTAGTCTATAGCTTTAAAAAAAATCTGCATTTAAAAATACCAAGCGCCAAAATAGATCAGGAAAGGCAGGAGCAGAACTGACACTGTCTTCGTTTATTTCCGTTTCACCCTCTCACCTCACAGCGGAAGATTCTACTTTGCCTGGATATAGCAAAACGCGGGGAAGATGATTTCAGTTCACCCCTCATTTTCGCCGAAGCAACTGATTTTGGGCTGCCATTAGAATGAAGGCTGATGGGGGCCGGTGCCTTGGCTCACTTGCTTAATCCTCCACCTGCGGCACCAGCATCCCATATGGGCCCCGGGTTTTAGTCCCGGCTGCTCCTCTTCCAGTCCAGCTCTCTGCTGTGGTCCGGGAGGGCAGTGGAGGATGGCCCAAGTGCTTGGGTCCCTGCACCCACGTGGGAGACCAGGAAGAAGCTCCTGGTTCCTCGTTTTGGATCGGCATAGGTCCGGCCGTAGCGGCCATTGGTGGGGGGGTAAACCAATGGAAGGAAGACCTTTCTCACTGTCTAACTCTATCTGTGAAATAAATTAAAAAAAAAAAAAAAAAAAAAGAACGAAGGCTGAGGAAGGGCCATTCCTGGGGGTTAGGGTCTTTCACAAGGGTGGTCTCCAGTCTTTGTCAGTCTTGTCTGCTGGATAGCAAGGCCTCTGCAGAACAAAGTGATGGGGCACGCTGGGAGACGTTTGTTTCAATGTCACTTAGGCACCGGGTAATGAGAATGGAAGGCATTCCATTGGAGATAATAAACCAATTTTTGCAAAGGAAGATGAAGTAATTAATTATTCAAGGGCAACGACTTCTCCCTCGACTTCATTTTCACAGACCGCATTTACCCTTTACTGTTTAAATAAGAAACAGGCCGCGCTCACCACTCACGCGTACCTGCTTACATAAGTCAGCTGCAATTCAGTTCGGGAACTCTTCCTTTGAGTGCATGAGATTCTCAATGGAATTGGCCAGCACATGGATGACAGCTGGTAGGCAGGATCCCTGCTCTCTCTGTAATGATGCTGCTGTCTGGGCAGGCAACTTCCAGGCAAGCTCAGGGTGACAGCCGATGCAATCCTCAGGTTCCCAGCAAAGGGGAGTGCCCTCCGCCTGCCTTTCTCTGGTCTGGCTGGGCTTCTCCACCAGGAGACTGGCCACAGGCCACCAAAGGCATCACAGGCTTGCTTTTAAATCTAAGGAATGTTTTTTAAAGAGAAACTTTCAGAAGGGCCAGCCAGCGTTGTGGCATAATGGATTCAGCCGCCACCTGTGAGCTAGCTAGCATCCAGTATTGAATGGTTGGCTTGCTCCACTTCCTATCTAGCTCCCTCTTAATGTGCCTGTGAAGGCAATGGAAGATGGACCAAAGGCTTGGGTCCCTGCCACCCACACCATCCAGGATGAAGCTCGTGGCTCCTGGCTTCAGCATGGCCCAGCCCTGGCCTTTGTAGCCACTTGGGAAGTGAACCAATGAATGGAAGATCAATCTCTCTCTCTCTCTGTCTCTCTCTCTCTCCCTTTCAAATAAATCTTTTTAAAAAATTAACAAAATTATGGCCCAGCGCTATGGCATAGATGGTTAAGCCTCCACCTGTGGTGCCAGCATCCCACATGGGTGCCAGTTCAAGTCCTGGCTGCTCTGCTTCTGATCCAGCTCCTTGCTAATGCACCTGGGAAGATGCAGAAGATGACCCAAGCCCTTGTGCCCCTGCACCCATGTAGGAAACTTGGAGGAAGCTCCTGGCTCCTGGCTTCGGCCTCACCCAGCCCTGGCCATTGCAGCCATTTGGGGAATGAACCAGCAAATGGAAGATCTTTCTCTCTCTTTCACTCTATTTCTGCCTTTCAAATAAATAAATAAATAAATACATAAATCTTTAAAAATTAACAAAAATAAAAACTTATGGAAAGTGCATAGTATGAAAAAAGTATGCATAGATATCTTTTTTTGCAACAAAATAAGCTTATCTCTTAATTCCATTTTTTTCCCATAAACTTTCTGAAGTACCCTTGTGTTCTCTTTAGAACACCTTTGCTGGAGGACAGCTTCCTTGGAATTGACCTTGGCAATCATCTGCACTCGCTCTGGCAGGATTCTTGTGAAGCAGGGGGAAAGCGCCTTGCGTCACTGCTGTCAGCTGCTTTCCTCCGCTTCGCCATCTTAACCTTCGGGTGTAAGGTCTCTGCTGGGCCCTGCACGTAGAAACCTCAGTCATTAGAGGAATTCCACCGGCAGCTTGACTTTCTTGCAAATAGGCTCTTCCCCAGGTCTTGCCTGCTGGAGGAGCGAGGGAGATATGCACAGAAACAATGTTTTTTGTTTTTTGTTTTTTAAGATTTATTTATTTATTTGAGGCCAGCGCCAGGGCTCACTAGGCTAATCCTCCACCTTGCGGCGCCAGCACACCGGGTTCTATTCCTGGTTGGAGCGCCGGATTCTGTCCCGGTTGCCCCTCTTCCAGGCCAGCTCTCTGCTATGGCCCGGGAGTGCAGTGGAGGATGGCCCAAGTGCTTGGGCCCTGCCCCCCATGGGAGACCAGGAGAAGCACCTGGCTCCTGGCTTCGGGTCAGTGCGGTGTGCCAGCCATGGCGGCCATTGGAGGGTAAACCAACGGCAAAGGAAGACCTTTCTCTCCGTCTCTCTCACTGTCCACTCTGCCTGTCAAAAAAAAAAAAAAAAAAGATTGATTGATTTATTTGAAAGTTAGAGTTGCACAGGGAGAAGGGGGGGTGTCTTCCATCTGCTGGTTTGCACTGATTCAAAGCCAGGAGCCAGGAACTGCTTCCAGGTCTCCCATGCAGGCACAGGGGCCCAAGGACCTGGGCCACCTTCTGCTGCTTTCCCAGGCTATAGCAGAGAGCTGGATCGGAAGCGGAGCAGGAGAGTCTCGAACCGGCACCCATATGGGATGGTGGCATTGCAGGCAGCGGCATTTCCGGCTACACCGCAGCGCTGGCTCCTTCTTTTTTGTTAAAGGAGCAGCTTGCTCACACTCCCCTCCCCTGTCCAAAGTCAGCTGACCAAGAACAGAGTTTCAAGACCCTTCTATGGGCCCCTCATGATGCCCAAGTGTAGGCAGCAATTCATGGCCGCTGGAGCTCACCTCCTCTCCTAACGAGGTAGGACAGCTTAGAAAACTTTAAGCTGGGCTGGCGCCGTGGCTCAACAGGCTAATCCTCCGCCTTGCGGCGCCGGCACACCGGGTTCTAGTCCCGGTCGGGGCACCGGATTCTGTCCCGGTTGCCCCTCTTCCAGGCCAGCTCTCTGCTGTGGCCCAGGAGTGCCGTGGAGGATGGCCCAGGTGCTTGGGCCCTGCACCCCATGGGGAGACCAGGAAAAGCACCTGGCTCCTGGCTCCTGCCATCGGACAAGCGCGGTGCGCCGGCCGCAGCACGCCGACCGCGGCGGCCATTGGAGGGTGAACCAACGGCAAAAGGAAGACCTTTCTCTCTGTTTCTCTCTCTCACTGTCCACTCTGCCTGTAAAAAAAAAAGAAAAAAGAAAACTTTAAGCTGAGCTGGAACCACGCCTCCATCACTCTGTTGCCATGTTCATCTGCCTGTCAATCAGGGGACCCCTCCCCAGGAAGTACCCCCTCTTACCTGGGACGTGGAGGTGGTACCACATAAACACTTCCATTTTTCCATGTTCATAAAAAGCTAGGAAGAAGGCAAGTACTCTCCTCCTCGCGGACTCGGTGAGCAGAGCAGTGTATGTTAAGTCCCTTTCTTTGGCCCCGTTCTCTCCTAATAAAGCCCTAATGGGCCTGTGTATTTGTCTTACTTTGTAGGTGAAGTTTATCACACTGCATGCCATGTTTGGGTCTGTATTTAGAATTCTAAGTAAAAGGCAAGAACTTAGAAAATTAATTTAGGCCCAATGCTAGCCCGTAAACCTTCAGAGTCTTTAAAGCAGCCTGGCACAACCGTGGGCAAGATGGTTTCCATGTTGAATACTTTCGGCCACAGCCGGCTGGGGCTGCAGCCTTGCTACAGTAGCAGTTGTGGGCTTCGGTCTGGGAGGTCTTTAGAGGCAGCCCCAGGTGGGGAGGAGGCTGCTGATGCATTTCCTCCAGTTCTTTCTCTAATCCCTGATTGTCTCCGACCTACAACACCAGCCTCTCCTCACTGCGCCAGTACTGTAAATAAACTGGCATTCTTCGCTTCACCATCTTGCTGTTGAATTCTTGGCTTTTTTTTTTTTTTTTTCCTGATGCGTGCAGATGAACTGGACTCAGTAACAGGCTCAGCTCTGCCGATTGCTCTGGGGAAGGTGTCTGAAGTAAGTGGAACAGCCCTGATGTTCAGTGAGAAACTTCCCGACTGCAGGAAGCACCCCACGGCAGGTGCACTCTGCTTTGCCAGGCGGGCCACGATTTACTTTCTCCAGGGATTAATAGCCTGAAACAGTGACTTTTATGCTCTAGTGCATGTCCCAAATATGGAACTTCTGGATGATATAAAGTTTCCTTTTAGTTAATGATGAAAGATAGATTGTATGTATCCATACATTGTGTTTACTGGTCATTTGCTTTTCTTGTGAATGGACATTTGTTGCCATTTTACTTATTTATTTATTTTTTAATCTCGTTTTTGAAAGCTTTTATATAGATTTGACGTGGGACAAGTCAGATATTTTAAGTTCATGAGCTGGAAGTCACCCCCCCCCCCCCATACCTCCTTGTTACCTTATCAACCCACCTGTCACTCAGACCAGCCCTTTCCCAGGATGCACCTCCCCTTACTTGGGACCTGGGGGTAGGACTGTGTAACCACTCCCATTTTCTAAGCTCATAAGAAGCCTGGTGAAGGGGAGGGGGTGCTCTCTCCCTGTCTCTCCTGGTGGACTCAGGGAAAGCAGGCTATGGAAGGCCCTCTTTCCCCTTCCTGGCCCACTCTCCCTACATAAAGCCCTCTGTCCCTGTGTATTCTTCTCACTCTGTGATAAATAAGCCTTATCGCCTACATGTAGTGGTTGTGCCTGGACTTATTCTCTAAGTAAAAGGCAAGAACCTGAAATAGAAATTTAGGCCCAACCTAGCCCACAACACATTCAGAGCCAATCTTTTGTTTAATATGTGAAAATATAAAAATATAAATGAAACTATAAAAACATAAATGAAAATATAAAAATATAAAATATAATAAAAAGGCTTTATTTTTATTATTTCTTAACCAAAAATTTTCCATACTTCATGTGGTAAAATCAATTTTTTCTTTACATATGAGTTTTTGGGTCTTTATTTTTTTGATGTGATAGATCTTTACTCTGAAAACAATGGAGCTATAATCTATCAAGTAGACCTATCATGATAATAATAGCATATGGCCTGATGATATAGAGGAAACAATGATTGTTTTTGGAAAATTTACTAATATCTTTATATATTTGGTAACCACTTTAAAAAATAAGTTCTTTGAAGTATTTTTTCTTATCCTACTCATTTATTTGCTGGCTCATTGTTGAACCCTCGCCAGCAAAGGTCCAACCCACGGAGTCACGACACGACCGCTGTTGATCGGTTCTCAAAGAATTTTTTTTTTTAGTGATAGCAGAAGGAAAGGAGAGAAAGAGAAGAAAAAGAGGAGAAGCAGCCGAGAGAAAGAAGGAGAAAGACTGAAGAGACTGCTCGACTTCCTGTCTCTTATCCATTCCTGGTCCCAGATCAAAGGGCATGCATAGCCTCAGGTCAAGGTGTATCTCATCCCCTCAGGTTGTTTGCAAGTCTTTTGTTCAGGTTGTTTGCAAGTCTTTTGTTCAGCACTTCCTTGACCTTGTTCTGCCCTGCAGGATGAGGCAGTGCAATGAAGAGGTCCCCACTGGTGGCCGGCCTGTGCTTCCCCACAGCTCCTGTCATTTCTGTGCTTTTCAGATAAAACTCTATGCTGCTCTGATGTTCTCTATTTTCTTATGAGCATTTGAATATTTTCTTTCCATATTTCACTTGGTAATCCCTACGGAACTTCTTTATGTGTACTTTCAGGCATCAGGGACCCAAACGCACTTTCCCCCATTCACATGAACAGTTCTCATAGTTCTGTCTATCCATGGGGCCACCTCATTCCCTTTCCACGCTTCCGAGGAAGCTTACAGATCTGCAACCCCCAGGATGATGCTCGAGGGATAGCTGAGAGAGCTCCCTCACCAGGCGCTAGATCATTTCTCCCCACCCACAGCACGAATTAGGTCCTTGGAGATCCCCAGCCTTCCCCTGCACACTGCTCCCTTGTGCATCTCATTTTCCCTGCATGAAGACAAGGTGGAGGCTGAGCATCCCCAGGGCATCGCAGGGACCCAAGTGAAAGTGCTTTGTGGCATTTTCATCCCACTTGGGCCTTCTTCTACTGCTTTCCCAGGCCATCAGCAGAGCTGGATCAGAAGCGGAGCAGCCGGGACTCGAACCGGCGCCCATGTGGGATGCTGGAGCTGCAGGTGGCGGCTTCACCTCCTGTGCCATTGGTTCCTAGTTTCATTTTGAGGACTGTTTGTGGCTGCCTGCCACCGCGCTGGGATTTGGAGGCAGAAGGATAAAGGGTGAAACCCAGCAGAAGGTAGCAGAAAGGCCGAGTGTTTATCTCTCCTCATGTTCAGATGGCAATGTGCCCCTGGCTCCAGACCGCCCCAGGTGGAACCGTGGCATGACTTTTTAGCGGCTTTGTTGAAGTCTGGTTGAAAACCAGTAAACACAACCTCTCAGAAGCGCACGCTTTGCTACGTTTGACCTGGATAAGCCCGTACAATCCCCTCCTCTGATCAAGAGGAGGAACCTACTGATGGCCTTAAGAGTCCTCAAGGCTTTTCCCATCCTTCCCTTCCATGGCCCAGCCCACCCCCGGCTCAGGTGGCCACACGCCGGTTCTGTGTTGCTATACAGTATTTTGCAGATCTTAGCACCCGATGTCAATGGAATGGAGCGGTGTGGGCTGTGTTCTGAGAGGCATGCGGGGCTGCAGTATCGGTATGTGCACATGAGTTCTTCCTGTCCATGGTTGGTGGTGTTTCTCTCCACAGATACACTATAATGTGTTTGCTCCATTTGCTGCTCATGGACATTGGAGCGGCTTCAGGCTTTGTTTATTACAAATGAAGGGGCTGTGAACGGTTTTGCACAAATCTTCCTATGGCTAGATGCTTTCATTACTTTTTTTGTATAAACATTGGCTTTTGTACCAAGGAGTAGCAAGCCTAGGTCAAAGGTATAGGCTTACATTTTGAATACAGCATTTGCTGTTCATGAGAGTTCTAGTTACTTGAAACCCACATCAACAGTTAAGATGTGGTCTTTCTAGTTTTGTTCATTCTGTTTTGTGCATCGTGGAATCTCATTGTGATTTTCATTCTCATTAACTAGTGACTGATGCTGCTGAACATCATGACACGCTTCGTCATTCATAACCCTTCTTTGGTGAAATGTGGGTTGGAGTTATTTTTACTCACGATTCGTTTGGCTGTTCTTTTGCTTATTAAGGACTTCATTTCTCAGTTTTCCTTCTGGCATGATTGTAAATTCACACACAGAAATACAGACAGATTCTGTATGTTCTTCATGCAGTATCTCACAGTGGCAAATTTTTGCATACATATAGAATAGTATCGGGTCTGGTGCTGTGGCGCAGTGGGTTAACGCCCTGGCCTGAAGCGCCGGCATCCCATATGGGCGCTGGTTCAAGACCCGGCTGCTCCGCTTCCTGTCCAGCTCTCTGCTATGGCCTGGCTGGGAAAGCAGTAGAAGATGGCTCAAGTCCTTGGGCCCCTGCACCCGCATGGGAGATCTAGAGGAGACTCCTGGCTCCTGGCTTCAGATCAGCACAGTTCTGGCTGTTGTGGCCAACTGGGGTGTGAACCATCAGATGGAAGACCTCTCTCTCTCTCTGTGTAACTCTGACTTTCAAGTAAAAATAAATAAATGAATCTTTAAAAAAACAAAAACAACAACAAAAAGAATAGTATCATAACCAGGCGATTGACATGAATACAATTAATATTCAGCTTTTATCAAATTATGGACTAATTTCTGTGTGTGTTTGTGTGCACGTTTATTTAGTTCTAATCAAAGTTCTCACGTGTGTAGATTCATGTTACCACAACCACAGGTAAGATACAGAATGCTTTTTTTTTTTTTTTTTACATTTTATTTATTTATTTGAAAGAGTTACAGAAAGGGGGGAGACAGATGGCAGGGGTGGGAGGGAGGGGGAGAGAGAGAGAGAGAGAAAGGGATCTTCCATCTGCTGGCTTACTCCCCAAAATGGCCAAAATGGCAATCTGGGCCAGGCTGAAACCAGGAGCCTGTAACTCCATCCAGATCTCCCACATGGGAGCAGGGGTCCAAGCACTTGGGCCATCTTCCATTGCTTTCCCAGGGGCATTATCAGGGAGCTGGATCAGAAGAGGAGCAGCCGGGACTTGAACCAGCACCCACAGGACATACTGGCCTCACATGTAGCAGCTTACCCTGCTGCACCACAACAGAAAGATTTCTGTAACCACAACCCTCCCTATTTTTTCCTCCCAAATCCATTGCAAATATTAATTTGTTTTCCTTCTCTATAGTTTTGTCGTATCAAGATTGCTGTATGAGTGGACTCACATAGTATATAAACTTTGCACAATGCTTTGCCCAGTCGACATAATTCTTCTGGAACCCATCTAAATGGCTACATTTTATCCATAGTTTGCCCCTTTTGCATTGCCACATGATAGTCCATGATATGTGGTATGTTTCATCACTTGCTGTCAGACCACAGTTGTTTCCAGTTTTCAACAATTTCAAATAAAGGCACTATAAGTGTGTACAAGTTTTAGTATGTGGTGTGAGGTATGATCAGATTCATATTTTACATATGAGTATCCAAGTGTCCCAGCACTGTTTCTTGAAAAGTCTCTCCACCCTCTACTAAAATGCTTAGGTGACTCTGCCAAAAATCAGTCAATTATGGATGGATCTATTTCTGGGGGGGGGTCTCTATTCTGATCCATTGATCTTTATCTGTTTTGACATGAATTCTATACCTTTGGATTATTGTAACTTCATAATAGATCTTTAAATCAGGTAGTATGAATGCTTTAGCGAGCTGTTTTTCAAAAGCAAATGGGACACTCTAAGCTTTTTAAATTTCTACATGAATTTTAGAGTCATTTTGATGATTTATTAAAAAAATTCTTCCAAGATACTGGGTTATATTGAGTTTGTAGATGAATTTGGGGAGAATTGACCTCTTAACAATACTGAATCTTCCGATTTACAAACATGATCTCTGTGTTTATTTTTCTCAGCAATATCTGTTTTTGTTTTCAGTATACAAGTATTATGTAACTTTAATCAGATTTATCCAGAGGCATATCAACTATTTTGACACAGTTGTAACCAGTAATTTTGAAAAAAATGGTTAATTTCTGATCATTCCATGCTAGTATACAAAATATGGAGGAACTTCAAAAAATGGAATTAAGTTAAAAGTGTACTTTTGTGCAAAATAATTTAAATCCATGCATAATTTTTTCATAATACACATGTTCTATGAACTCTTTGAAAATCTCTCATAGGCATGGATTTCAAAAATTTTTTGCACTGAGATACATTAATTTTTAAATTCCATTTCTCAAAATCTTTTTGAAGTATCCTCATGCAGCCGAATGATGTGTATTGATCTTGTGTTCTGCACCCATGCTAACTCCAGTATCCCTTTTCCAATGATTGCATCAAACATTTTGCATAGATGATCATGTCAACATCAAAACCCCACCAGTTTTAATACTTTTTTCCCAATATGTATATCTTTTCTTTTTCTGATCTTCTGCACTAAAATCAATTCCCAAGTATAATGATGAAGATGTGGTAAGGATGAGGCTTCCATCTTGTTTCTGACCTTAGAGGGCTTGCTTTCAAAATGTCACTGCTGGGGGCCGATGAGCCACGCCTCCACCTGTGGCACCGGCAGCACTTACGGCTGTCCGTTTGTGTCCCAGCTGCCTCTCTTTCAATCCAGCTCTCTGCTATGGCCTGGGAAAGCAGTGGAAGATGGTCCAAGTGCTTGGGCCGCTGCACCCCTGTGGGAGACCTGGAAGAAGCTCCTGGCTCCTGGCCTCAGATCGGCCCAGCTCTGGCCCTTGTGGCCATCTGGAGAGTGAACCAGCAGATGGAAGACCTCTCTCTCTGTCCCTCTCTCCATAACTCTACCTCTCAAATAAATAAATAAAATCTTTTTTAAAAACTTCACTGTTATGTTTGAAGGTGAGCTGAAGGTTTCAGTTTGTAATAAAAGATTTTATTTATTTATTTGAGAGGTAGAGTTACAGACAGTGAGCGGGAGAGACAGAGAGAGAGAGGTCTTCTGTCTGCTGGTTCACTCCCCAAACGCGCCAATATCACAGCTGATGGCTTTTCTTGCGATACCACAATGCCTCCCATAGGTGTTGATTTTTTGACTTAAGTGTTTGTCTTAGGTTGATTTAAGATGTACTGTTTTATTACAAAGCAGATATAATTGGCTATTTCTAAAAAGCAGTTACATGAGAAGCGTGTTTTTTAAACACGCACGTACATATTTATTTTGACTTTTAAGCAGAGGAAGCTGCCTAATTGTTTCTCATGAAAGAGAAAAGGGAGAGGATGAGAGCGCTTTAAGGGTTTAAAAATGGCACCTACGATGTGGTGTTTCGGAGTGAAGGATTGTTTACAGCCCTTGTCTCTACTGTTGAGGAACAGTGTTTTTTCTTCGTACTATTTGTTGAACTCTACTTAGTGTAGAGTTAATCTTATGAGTACAAAGTAAACTGAAAATAGATCTTTGTGAAAAATGAAGAGTGGGACTAGGCCGACCCCTGAGTCCCGCTCTTCTTTCCAGTCTGAGCTGGTGGCCACCGCCAACCTTTCGAAAGGCCCTGAGAAGGGAAGTGAGAGGCTGGGGAGGTGGTGTCTTTAGCAAGATCATCATGTGGTCTGTGCACAGCGCCTCTGCCGGGGACCTCCAAGTGTGCTGGCCGGGATCTCTCTGTAGCAGAGTCACGCTGTGCACATGGCTGCCTGTCCCAGGAGGCTGGAACTTTTGAGAGGGGTCCCAGGGCTGTTAAGGCAGGGAGAGCATGTTCCTGATGGCAGGCTCTCTCGTTGCCTAAGAACAGGTGTGGGGTGAGGTTTTACTTGCAGGAGAACCCCTTCGCTGTAGGCACGTCTTGTTTGGAGGAGTTTGGGCGGTGGCTGCTGGGATTCGGTGTGCACGTGGTGCTCCACCCAGAGAGGAGCAGGGGGAGGAGAAGGCCAGGTGCCTGCCGAAGACTGTTTAGGGCCCCAGAGTGGAGACATGGGTGCGGTGTGGGCCTTGGTTTGGCTCATGTCTTGAACGGGGGAGGGTGTGAAGATGGAGACACGCCTTCTTCATGGCTGGCCTGGGGTTGGAATGCCCCAACACAAGGTGCTGGGTAAGCACAGGCTGCCCAGGCTCAGGTTTGCAGAATTGGCTTCCTTCGGGAAGTTTCAGTCTGCATTGGCGTTTCGGTGATCTGTGAGCCAGAGAGGAAAAGCAAGTGGGCTGGCTTCTTTAAGGAAGAGGGTCTTGCCAGGACGTCCAAGTTTGGGTGACCACAGGCCTTGTCACTGATGAAGGGGGCAGTAGGGGAAAGCCCCCAGACTCCCTGAGTGCAAGGTCAGCCCTGGGTTTCAGATGTGCCCTGGGGCTGCCAGGGCAGGTGTCAGGGGTAAGGAAGCTGTAGGTGTCCCTCTGCAGAGCTTGGAACCCTCTGCTGGTGCCAGCAGCAAGCGCTGGAACTGGGAACGAGGCAGCAGGAGCAGCTGAGTGGCAGGTGGGCAGCCTTTCTGTTTCCCATGATCTTCTCCATTCCCTGCACGCAACCACCTCCTCCACTCCCCCATCCTCCACTCCCTCCTCCTCCCCCTCCCCCCACTCCCTCCCCTCCCCTCCCTCCACCCAGGCATAGCCCTTTTGGGCTGTGTGAGGATTCCACCCCATTCACTCACCTCCTTTAAACACCGCTCTCCGGGAGATTCTGGTAGATTCATATGTAATCATATATAGTTCATATATAGATCGTCCTTGACTCGGAATGGTTTCGGATTTTTTTGACTTTATGATGAGAATCTGGCCTTTCTCATTGCCCTTTGCAGAAAGCATTGTTGCGGAGCCGTCCTGGGAATGCCAACTTTGGGTCCTTCCACGCTGGTGCTGTGCAGTCACATCCTCTGCTGGGTTGTGGCAGCCAGCATGACTCTGGGTCAGCCCCGTGGCCACCACGGGACACCCTGGGGTTTGTAGGTCTCTGTGCTGCACAGGAGGTTAGGAGAACCTGTGCACTCTCCACTTATGATGGGTTTATCTGTTCTCATCCTGTATGGGACCCTCCAGTCGCATGGACGGTATTATGTAGGAAGGCTCATATGTAGGAGGAGTTTGGAATCCTTCTGTTTCTGAGGCTAATAGAATTCTCTCTCCCACCACCAGGATGACCTTGACTGCTAAGAGAATTTGCATATGTAAACTTGTATGTGACAGAGAAACAGGAGACACTGTGCTTTGGGTGTGTTGATTCATTGATTCCCCATAAAAGTACTTTTGTTGAGAATTAAAAGGAAACCACCACAACAAAAGACTTGGCGAGGGTATTGGCCTAGCAGTTCAGCTACAGGCTAAGGCTCCTTGTCCCACATCAGAGTGCCTGGCTCCAGCTTCCTGCTCATGCAGACCCTGGCAGGCAGCAGGCGATGGCTCAGGCCACTGCATCCCTGCCATCCATGTGGGAGACTGAGTTCCCAGCACCTGGCTTCAACCCTGGCCCCGCCTCAGCTCTTGAAAGCATTTGGAGAGTGAACCAGCAGATGGGGGCTGTCTCATCTGTCTGTCTGTCTGAACTAGCAGATGGGGGCTGTCTCATCTCTCTGTGTGTCTGTCTGAACTAGTAGATGGGGGTTGTCTCATCTCTCTGTCTGTCTGTCTGTCTGAACTAGCAGATGGGGGCTGTCTCATCTCTCTGTGTGTCTGTTTGTCTGAACCAGCAGATGGGGGCTATCTCTCTCTGTCTATCTGTCTGTTTGTCTGATGATCTCTCTGCCTCTCAAATCAATACATTTTGAAAAGAAAGGAGTCTGAATCTCAAGGAGGCAAAGACCTTGTCCAATCACAGCAGTTGGCAGTGAGACTCGGACCTGTGCATCTGCTGGGCTCACTACTCTTATGCGTCAGCCCCAGGTCCTGCTTAGAGCTGGGGCAAAGACTCTTGGAGTTACTGAACCGGTCCAGGAGACCCGGCACCTCCCAGTAAGACAACTAAGCCAGCACTTTAGCCATGCTCATCTCTCAGGGCGTTGGCTGACTGGCCAGTGGCTGAGGGCCAGCCCAGGCACACGGCTAGTGCCCGAGCGGGGAGGACTTTGCTTCGGAGACGTGCGTGAGGGGTCTGAGAGAACATTCACAGCTTTGGTCCAGGGCTCGGGCCCCTGCTTCCTATGAGGTTCTGAGAACAATGCTGCTTGCAGGTGACGCCTGGGCTCGCTGTGCATGGCCCGGTGTCTCTCTTCAGTTGCTTTGTGGCTTTCTTCCAGGAGAACACCCCTCAGTTTGCTAATAGCTAGTTCTAGTTCTTGTGCTTTTGATTGTTCCTGTCGGAAAAGGGAGGCTGCGTGAGTTGGGTTTTTCTGGGAAACTCTGAGCTGTTCCAGGACAGGACAGCTTGGTCTGAGAGGGGATACGGGTGCGGGGCAAGACGGTTTGGGGAGCAATCAAAGGGGAGGTGATGATGGGGTCAATGCTGTGGCATAGCGGGTGAGGCCGCCGCCTGCCGTGCTGGCATCCCATGTGGGTGCTGGTTCGAGTCTCGGCTGCTCTACTTCCAATGAAGCTCTTTATTATGGCCTGGGAAAGCAGTAGAAGATGGCCCAAGTCCTTGGGCCCCTGCACTCGCGTGGGAGACCCAGAAGAAGCTACTGGCTCCTAGTTTCGAATCAGTGCAGCTCCAGCCATTGCAGTCAATTGGGGAGTGAACCAGTGGATGGAAGACCTCTCTCTCTCTCTCTCTCTCTCTCTGCCTCTCCTTCTTTCTCTGTGTAACTCTGGCTTTCAAATAAAATAAATAAATCTTTTTAAAAAAAAGGAGGGGGAGGTGATGGGTGGGGTCTATTAGCTAAAAGGAAAAGGGTTGTTCACACCTGCATCATTTTTTAGAAATTAGATTTTAGTATATGTGCCACTTTTACATCCATTCTAAGACTTCTCAGAAGGGCAAGTCTCCCGTGTTACAGTAATGAGTCAGAACAGTGCTCATTGGGTGGCAGAGGGGATTAGAGAAATTGTGCAATGGTTACATTCTACATCTTGGGAGCTGAGGGGTTTGGGGGCTTAGGGCAAGGTAGTTAACCTCTCTGTTCCTAGTTGCCATTTGGGAGATGAGACACTAAGGGGAGCTTTCCTTGCAGAGCTGTGGTGGAATTTAAACAAGATAATGCAAATGCTTAGATCCAAGCCTGGGCCAAGTAGCAGCGAGCAGAGTTATTTCTCTTTGCATTCCATGCTGCTCCCACCAAGGACTTTCCTAAGCAATATCAACTGTCAGCACACCCTCCCTCTGGCCTCCTCATCCGCTGTCCACAGCACCAGGTGCTGAGACCCAAAACTGTACAAAGCTCAAAAGCAAGGTAGACACAAGCCAGGGAAGTGCCCAGCAGAATCTTGGCAGCCCCTCTCCAAGTTCCTGTCTCTGCCCACTGAGCCCCAGCCCAAGGCACCAGTCCAGCACCAGGATCTTTGTACTCACTCTTGTCAGCCAGGGCTCTCAAAGCCACCTCTAATAAACGAGGCATACGAGGGTATAAAATGCTTCAGACTATGAAGTCAGCTACAGGGAAATGTGAAATGCTTGTATGTGTAAGTGCACCCCACCACGTAAAAATAGAGGCATGAAAAGAACTCTGCTTTGGCTGCCTTTCCATTCCCTAGGACGGCTCGCTGGGGCTGCTGGCCGGCGACACGTGTTCTGCTAACAGCCCAGTAGACCAACCACGCTTCCCGGTTCCTGAAAGCATGCTGATGCCCACCCGAGCCTGTAATTCAAAGCTTTTTCATTGATGCAGATTTTGAATACTAATCAGCTTTTTAAAAATCCCTGGTTTTTTTTGGAAGCAGAATTGGAAAAGAAAAGTGTTATATCTGGGATATTATTAGGATGGTGAGGGAGCGGTGCTTAAGGCCTCTATTATGCAAAGCCACCGACAAACATGTAAAAGAACACTAAAACAGAGGCTTGTTTTGGGGGAGGGGGGCGGTAACAGGAAACCGTGTTCACAGGGATGCCAGGCTGGCTGCCAGGAAGGGTGATCCAAGCAAGCAAAACAGAGGCCAAGGCTCAAATAGCAGAGCCACTTGGAGCCAGCCAAACCCTGCCGCGCCCAGGACTGGGAGCTGGTCCCTGATTGCCTTGTAGCTGGCATTTCCAGGCTTCGAGTGTTTGATCTGGAAGCAGCGGCAGTGGCAGCTGAACCACTGGGATAACTTTTCCATGGACACACGAGAAATTACTTACAGTTGTTTGAGCTGTTCTATGCACATTACTGTAACACTCCCCCGGGGCAGTCTTGGTTCCTATAATCACCCGGTTGGCGGTAGGTATTCTCTGTAAAGAAACCATGCAGGAAACACGTATGGGTGTCAGGGACCATTAGCAACAGATGAGGCACAAGCCTTGTCTTGTGCGCGTTTGCACATCATCATTTGCACGCCTCTGCAGCGTGTGTGTGTCCTGGAATTGTTCTACACTGGAGACTGGTGCTGCTGCGGATCCTGGCAAAGGCAGCAGCGGGACCTGCTCTGGCATAATGTTCTTCTGGCCTTCGGCAAAACCTTTTTCTCCCTCTGGCCCCAGTCTTCTCATTCGCAAAGCCAAAAAAAAAAAAAAAAACTAGATGGATTCCGAGGCTGCTGTGAACCCGGAGCCTGCGCCTTGCAGGCGGTCCTGTCTGCCCACTCGGCCATGTGACAGCTGGACACAGCCTAAGAATCGCCGGGGAGAGCTGCAGACTCAGCGCCCGCCTGCCATCATAAAGGATTTCTTTATTGGAATCACAGCTTCAGCACATTTCCACTGAGCTGCAGCATCCCACCTCCGATGGACATCGGTGTGCGTAAAATCTAAATGATCCCATACTGAGGTTTTAATCAGGAGAAGTCAATATGACTGAAGGCTGGAGTCTGGATAATGGATCCCAGGTGAGTCTATTCCATAAATGGCATGGTCTAAGAGTTTTAGTTCATCTTGTGGGACACATAACAGTTGTACAAGTTCACGGGGTCCCGTGTGCTGTTTTGTGTATGCATTCTGTAATGATCAAGTTAGAGTGCGTACCATATCTGTCACCTTGAACGTTTATTGCTTCTTCATAGTAAGGCATTCAGAATTCTCTCCTCCAGCTATTTGGAACTATTTGGTACTTTAATGTTTATTGGGGTCAGCACCATGGCTTAGTGGGTAAAGCCGCCGCCTGCAGTGCCAGCATGCCACGTGGGCGCTGGTTTGAGTCCAGGCTGCTTGGGTTCAAGCCTCTGCAACTACAGTGACTTTGCCATTTGTGTGTGCAGCACCAATTAGATGCTCTGTGTTTGATGCACAAAGATTCCTTGGGAGATGCACCCCCTCTTCTGTCTTACTTATGCTGCTGACTTGATCACTACCTTGCCTGGCATCCTCCAAGCACACCTGTTCTCTCGTCTCGACTTGCAAGTTTTAGCTGACTTGGAGCTCTTAGCCTTAGGTTGTAGACAACACTTGGTGGGTTTGCTTGAGCAATTTTAAAAAGGGAATGAGTGGGGGTGGCGCTGTGATATAGTGGGTAAAGCTGCCACCTGCAGTGCTGGCATCACATGTGGGCACCAGTTCGAGTCTCACCTGCTCCACTCCTGATCCAGCTCTCTGCTATGGCCTGGGAAAGCAGTAGAAGATGGCCCAAGTCATTAGGCCCCTGTACCCACATGGGAGTTCTGGAAGAAGCTCCTGACTCCTGGCTTCAGATGGGCCCAGCTCCAGCCTTTGCAGCCTTCTGGGGAGTGAACCAGTGGATGGAAGACCTCTCTCTCTCTCTGCCTCTTCCTCTCTGTAACTCTGCCTTTCAAATAAATCTTTTTTAAAAAAGAGAATGGGTTATTATGTATTTCATTGCATCTATTCGCATCTACTGATATGGAAAGTATGCTTAGTCTTAGTTCCATTATGATATACTATTTTTTTCTGAAAGCTGCCATTGTTAGGTTTTTGCAGTTTGGTCTATTTGTTTTATGCATAAAGGCCTGCATGTCCATAAAATAATTTCCAAAAAAATTGGAAGTTTTATCTGTCCACCTTTCATCCATCTCTCAGTTAACTGATTCCCTTTATAAAATAGATATAAGGGAGGCTGGGGCTATGGCTCAGCAGGTTAAAGCCTCAGCCTGCAACATCAGCATCCCATATGGGCGCCAGTTTGAGTCCCAGCTGTTCCACTTCTGATCCAGCTCTCTGCTTATAGCCTGGGAAAGCAGGAGGGAATGGCCCAAGTCCTTGGGCTCCTGTTCCGGCGTGGGAGACCTGGAAGAAGCTCCTGGCTCCTGGCTTCGGATCTGCCCAGCTCCAGCCATTGCAGCCATTTGGCAACTGAACCCCTGGATAGAAGATGTCTCTCTCTCTCTCTGACTCTATTTGTAATATAAATAATAAATACCTCTTTTAAAAAGACACCTGAAGTTCAGTAAGTCTAAAAATGAACTAATGAATCATTTGAGGGAAAGTCTTTCAGATTAAACAAAATGGATATAAAGGTGGGTATTGTGGTGCACTGTGTTAAGCCATGACTTGTGACACCACATCAGAATTATGATTGAGTCCTGACTACTCTGCTTCCCATACATTTTGATGTAAATAGTAGAATTTCATTCTTTCTTATAGCTTAATAACATTCCATTGTGTGTGTGTGTGTGTGTGTGTGCATGCACACATTCATCTGGTGTTGGACACCTTGATCAAAAAACAGGCTTTCAAACAATTAATATATCAAGGAAGACATTCAAAGAGAAATTTGAAAATATCCAGAGTCAAAGGAAGATGACAGCACAACAGGTGAGAAATTACGGGACCGAGTGAAAATCCCTGTAAAAACATTGCAAAGGAAGAAAGACTTCAGATTACCCACCAAAGTGTGCTCAAAGGAATTAGTAACACAGAGCAAAATGAAGTAAAAAACCAGCAGAAGGAAAGAAACGACGAAGACTCAAGTGGTGGTAATGGGAGGATTGAGTAAACCAATGACAGCAGAAGTTGGTTCTGAAAAGATGAACTGAACTGACAAACTTCCAGTTGGACTATGAAAAAACGAGACAGAGTCAAAACCCTAAAATATAAAGGAAAGTGTGGGAACTACTGCTGATTTTTTTTTTTTGACAGGCAGAGTTAGACAGTGAGAGAGAGACAGAGAGAAAGGTCTTCCTTCCATTGGTTCATCCCCCAAATGGCCGCAACAGGGACAGAACCGGTGCCCCAACCGGGACTAGAACCTGAGGTGCTGGCGCCACAGGCGGAGGATTAGCCTAGTGAGCCACAGCATAAGCCATTAATACTGATTTTACAGAAGTTAAAAGCATTTTGAGGGGCCAGCACTGTGACGCAGCCAGTTAATGCCCTGGCCTGAAGCTCCAGCATCCCATATGGGCGCCGGTTTGACAAGTCCCAGCTGCTCCACTTCCTATCCAGCTCTCTGCTATGGCCTGGGAAAGCAGTGGAAGATGGCCCAAGTCCTCGGGCCCCTGCACCTGCGTGGGAGACCCGGAAGAAGCTCCTGGCTCCTGGCTTCGGATCGGCACAGCTCCAGCCATTGCGGCCAATTGGGGAGTGAACCATCAGATGGAAGATCTCTCTCTCTCTCTCTCTCTCTCTCTCTCTCTCTTTCTGTCTCTCCTCTCTCTGTGTAACTCTTGACTTTCAAATAAATAAATAAATCTTTTAAAAAAAGCCTTTTGAGAATTATATGAACAAATGCACACCAAATAACCTAGATGAAATGGAAAAATACATAGAATACATAACCTACCAAGACTGTATCATGAAGAAAGAAACTATGAATCCATGTACAACTATTAAGGAGATTAAATTGGCAATCAAAAGTCTCCCAGCAAATAGCAGCTCTGAGTCAGATGGCTGAAGCAGTGCATTCTACCAGACATCTAAAGAAACATGAACACTAATGCTTCCAAAACATTGGAAAGAGGGGAACACTTCACAACTTATTCTTTATTTGCTGTTACCAAAGCAAGATAAAGACATGAGAAGAAAATATTGGCAAATATCCCCTAAGAATACCGACACAGAAATAAACAGCAGTAATGGCAACCACACAGAATTCAACAAAAACTATACAACATGACCTAGTGGAGTTTATTCCCAGAATGCAAGGATGGATCAACATATGGAAATTGATCATATGTTCAACCAATATAACCACATTAGCATAATGAAGGGAAAAGTGATCATCTCAATTCTTACATACAACAGCATTTGATGAAACAGTATCGATCCATGATAACAACACCCAAAAAGTCTCAGAAGGAAATGTCCTTGACATAAGGCATATATGAAAATAACATGGCTGACATCATAGTTAATGATGACAAACTGAAATTTCTACACCAAAATCAGAAACAAGACAATGATATCTGCTTTTGTCGCTAGCTTTCAACATAGTACTGGAAGTTCTCGCCAGAAAAATTTGGCAAGACATTTTTAAAAAGCATCCAAATTGGAGATGAGAAGAAAAACAATCTGCTTACGAATGACATGATTTTTTTTAATGTAGAAAACCCTAAAGATTCTAGAAGAAACTGTTAGAATCAATGCGCAAATTTAGCAAAGTTGCAGGAGACAAAGTCAGTGCACAGGCTAATCCTCCATCTGTGGTGCTGGCACACCGGGTTCTAGTCCTGGTTGGGGCGCCGGATTCTGTCCCGGTTGCCCCTCTTCCAGGCCAGCTCTCTGCTGTGGCCCGGGGGGTGCAGTGGAGGATGGCCCAAGTGCTTGGGCCCTGCACCTGCATGGGAGACCAGGAGAAGCACCTGGCTCCTGGCTTTGGATCAGCGCGGTGCGCCGGCCGCAGTGCACTGGCCACAGCGGCCATTGAGGGGTGAACCAACTGCAAAAGGAAGACCTTTCTCTCTGTCTCTCTCTCTCACTGTCCACTCTGCCTGTTAAAAAAAAAAGAAAAGAAAAGAAAAGAAAAAAGTCAGTGCACAAACATTAGGTACATTGCTGTATATTTCCAATGAACAACCCAAAAAAGAAATTAAGAAAACAATTCCACTTTAATAATGCCAAAGAATAAAATCCTTAGCAATAAAGTTAATCAAGGAGATGAAAGAAAAGTATAAAATAGCACTGAAAAATTTAAGAATGCATAAATAAGTGAAAATATATAAGGTATTCCTGGTTTGTAAGACAAAAAAATTTACTAAGATGCCATGACTACCCAAAGGGATCTAGGGATTCAATCTAACTTCTGTCAAAAATAGTCCAAATCTCAATGAAAATTTTTATGGTATCTCCAGGAAACTGGAACAGTCAAAACAATCTTGAGACAGAGGGGCAGTGTTGAAGGAGTCTCACTTCCCAACTTCCTGACAAGGTAGTATTGGCATAAACACTAACAAATAGACAAGTGAAACAGAAGGGAGAACTCAGACATGAATCCTTCTATGTATGGGTCAATGATTTTTGACAAAAGGTTTGAAGCCATTCAATGGAGAACGGGCAATATTTTCAACAAGTGATGCTGAGGAATTGGGTATCCATAAGCAAAATAATGATGTTGGACTCTTCCTTTATGCCATATACAAAAATTAACTCAAAATGGATTATAGAGAATTATACCAGATATAGATAAATGGAACAGCTAAAATTATACAACACATAGGAGAGAGCACAGGGATAAGTCTCTAATTTTGCATTAGGCAATGATCTCTTAGATATACCACCAAAAGCACAAGCATAAAAAATTAGGCAAACTGGACTTCGTAAAAATGAAAGATTTTTATCACGGGTCATAAACAACAGAGTGAAAAGAACAATACCCAGAATTGGAGTAAACATTTGCGAATCACACATCTGATAAAGGATGATTATGCAGAATCAAGGAAGAACTATAATTCAACAATAATAACAAATTTTCCTTAAATAACCATTTTACCAAATAATCATTTTGGCCAATAACCACTTTGGCGAAAAAGACATAGAATGGCCAACAGGCACATGCAAAGTGTTCACCATTACTAATCTAGGGAAGCACACAGCTAGTCTGCAATAGGACATTCCCTCAACATCCATTAGGAAGGCTAGTACGAAAAACACAGCAAGACCTGTTGATAGGAATATGATAAAGTGAAAAGCAGTATAGTGATTAAAAGAATAATAAAAGAGAACTAACTAGAATTTATTCTGGGTCTAAATCCAAAAGGATTGAAAGCAGGGACATGAATAGATTATTTGTGTACACCAATGTTTGTAGCAGCAGAATTCACAACAGCTAAAGATAGAAGCAACTCAAATGTCCATTGAAAGGTGAATGGATAAACAAATATAGCACTTATTGTGATGGAGTATTACTCAGATTTTAAAGTTAATAAAATTTTGATGCCTACTATTACAAAAAGGATGAGCCTGGGATATACCCAAAGTGAAATAAGCTGGATAGAAGAACATACTGTATGATTCTAGTTGCATGAGTTTCTTAAAACACAAGTTCATAGAGATGGAAAATAGAAGAGTGGCTCCCCTGGGATAGGAAGCCCTAGGGAGTTATTGTTCAGAGTGCAGCCTTTCAATTTGGAAACAATGCAAAATCCTTGGAGATAGATAGTCATGGTGGGTGAATGTGCTTAATTCTCCTTAGTTGTGTGCTTGAAGATGATTGAAATAATATATTTTATATTATGCATGTTTTACCACAATCATAATGATTTTTAAAGCTCATGCTACATTTAATTGATGATGTCTGCTTAATTAGCTTTTATATATATATATATATATATATATATATATATATATATATTTGAAAGGCAGAGTGACATAGAAAAACACAAATGGGGAGAGAGATCTTCTACCTACTGGTTCATTCCCTGAATGGCCATAACAGCTGGGGTTGGGTGAGGCTGAAGCCAGAAGCCAGGAACTACGTTTGGGTCTCCCACAGAGGTGGCAGGAGCTCAAGTACTTGAGCTATTATCCACTGCAGGGAGTTGAATCAGAAGTGGTGTTGCCAGGACTGGAACTGGCACTCCGATGTGGAATGCTGGCTTCCCAAGTAGCAGCTTAACCTGCTGCATCACTATGTCCATGGCTGCTTAGTTAGGGTTTGAAAACTTCCTTAATGTTAAAAAGTAACGCAGGAGGCAGTAAACATATAGCTCTCCTATGTTTCTTACATTGCTTTCTGTTGTAGTGGGGTACGATCGTGCAGAAAGCCAGGACTCAGGGACTGTGTTCAACAGGCCTTGGCGATCTGTCCCCTTCAGTATTAATTCTCCCTGATTTCTCCTGTGTTCCTATCACTGCCTCCTCTCAGCCTTCAGCTCTCCCTTCTGAGATTTCAGCTGACTGATCTATTCCTCATCTAATTCACTGCAAGGCTCTGCAGCAGGCCCAGAGTGCAGTCAGTGCCAGTGAGATCAAGATGCCCCCCACTGTTGGAGGAGATGCCTTTAAGATGTCAGTAGGAGTTGGCATTTGGCGAGTGGTCAAGCTACTGCATGGGCTGCCCATATCCCATCTTGTCATCAGAGCTGGGGGTTTGCATTTCACTTATCTCATTATGGGGGACACAATTCAACCAAAAGCAAGAAGTGATGCAACTTCGCAGAGGGCAGTCAAGGAAGGTTTGACTGCGGATACTACTTCTGGGAGCAGATTAAAGTTGAACAATGGGATGAAACTGCTGTGAGCAGATAGGCACACAGAGCCAAGGAGCACCGCACCCACTAGCCCTTGCAGGAGGAAGGTCTGGATGAATTTGGGCAGTTGAAAAAGTACCAGATCAGTTCGCACCCAGAAGCAGAGGGAGGAAGGAGATAAAATTAGACATATGTCAAGCGGCTAGATTGGGAAAGCCTCATAAATCAGATAAAGATTTGAGTTTGATTTTAAAAGTTCTGGAAGACAACTCCAGAGTATCCCTGCTCCTATCTTCCTGGCTGATTTGGAAAAAGACTGGAGAAGCTTATCAGGTGGTCCCTCCAAACTTTGGATTCTTTGAACAAATGAGTGAGAGGGACAAACTTTTTGCGTTCCATATTATGCAGTTGGAAGGCATACTAGAGGGTGAGAAGAGCAGAAACAGATGCTTAGAAAGGCTCAGAAGAGATCCTGGCCTGCTGGGAAGGATGCATGGCTTGTGAGAGTGACTGGGAAATGGGGTGCCTCACACCAACATCCAGTCATCGTGCCAGGGAGCAGAATGTGGGTATCAGAAGAATGGCTGGGATGTGGTCCAGGGAAAAGCCACTGGGTACAAGAAGACCTTGGAAATAAGAGACCAGGAGGAGGGGTGAATCTCTAGGTGACATTGGATCCAAGTGGAGAGTTAGACCACTAGACCCTAAGGGTGGCAGATGGGGACAAGATGCAGGAAAGGGGGTGGCACAGGACTTTTTGTAGTCAGGAGGGGAAGTTGTGGCTCAGAAAAGATCGTGTATTAGGATGAAGTAGATCTCTGCTTGAGATGCTATGGGAGAATTAGGTGCAAGCATTCCATAGGGTACTGCAGTAGGTTTGGGGAGGAGGTGGGGGAGGGGTGTGATGGACTGGACCCAAAGATGGAGAGCAATGTGAGTGCATGGAGCTGTTCACTAATATTTTGAGTAGACCAAGAGAACTGGGTCAACCTTATATAAAGCAGGGATGAGAAACTCTCTGAGATTAAGAGAACAGATGTCAGCTTTAGCATCTGTGTAGCTTGGGTAAGCCAAAAAGATTAAGAGCACAGACAAAGAGCGGCATCTCTTCCTTAACGGGGTACATGTGATATCAAAGGAGACAATGAAGGGCAGAGAAAAAAAATCTCATTAGACTGAGGAGTATCCAGTGAAGTTGGTCAGGGCCTGAAGGGATGGTGAGAAACAGAGTCAGGATTAAAACCAGTGGAACTACAAAGAAACTGTTCTTTACAGAGACCCACCTCTGAGATTCTGCATTTGTAACACATGGATGCTGTCCTCTCCCAGTCACACTTGACTGCCATGGTGATGCTGTGTTGCAGGACGGTGCCAATCACTCAAGATGAGCTCTCATTGCCCTGGTGGCTGGGAGTGACCTGGTGGCAGGAGAACATGGGAGCTGAGACCAAAGGGGAAGCAAGATGTGGGTCAGGACTAGAAGGAGGTGTCCTGACTGCTGGGCTGGTGGGAGGGCCAGGAAATGGATGTGCTGTGGGAAATAGAGCCTGGTACCCCATACTAATGTGGCAGAACCTTAGGAGAGACAGGGACAGGGACATAATGCAAAGTCACCCATGTTTGCCTGCTAATTAGCCAACCAATGAGTCTCCTGCCTTCTCTTTGATGAGTAGCAGGGCTGATGTATATCGTTGTGGGGTGTGCAGTTTGTATAAGGTACCCTGCCTTCTTTTGTAGTTTGTGTCCACAGCTTGAATTTGTCTCTGCTCCTCCCTTGGTGGTGTCTGGCACTGTCTGGACTCAGGTCATGACTGGACCTGCCAGTCCTCGCATAGCAGGGCTGATGTGTACAGTTGTGGGTTGCACAGTTTGTATAAGGTACAAAGGCGGCCAGCAGAGGGCGAGAGTGGGGCTGAGCATAGCTGGCACGTGGTTCATGCAGCTGGGTGTCAAGAGGGCTGCACCTGCTAAGGAGGCTTCTTTGTACAAAGGGTCCTCTGCCGCTCGCAGACTGTGTGGATATGGGGAGAGATTGCACACACCCAGAGAGGAGCTGCCTTCTTATCTGTACAATAGCCACTGTGTAGCCCTAAGTTGCAAGAACCGAGTGGGAACCTGGCTAAAGAGGCTCTTGTTACCGCCATTCCAAGGCCAGGACAAAGATGGGGCTTTGTCAACTGAGTGAGTGGCCCTGGACTGATAGGCTGAGCCAGTTTTAATTGTTTCTTCCACCTGACCACTGAGGATCCCATCTGTCTCACCTGGATGGCATAACTCACCTGGATCCCTGCTCTCAGCAGCCTACCCCCAGCTACTGGAGCAGGGAATCTGGGGGGTGGCCCAGCTGGCTGTGTTTGAGCACGCCTCCTACACCAGGTGGTCCTGATACACTAGCATTAGAGACTCTGATTGAGCACTTCCCCGCCCCTTACAGCCTGTGACTCTCATAGGGGAGCTTATTTAAGGTCCAATTCTGAGAGAGACGTTTAGTGGTGGGGCTTGAGGTTTGTATGCTGCATGAGTCTCCAGGTAACGGGGACGCTGCTGACCTGTGGATCAGTGTTGAATAACAAGGGTTTCCATGACAGCAGTGTTCTTGTCATACTCCAGGCTGCTCTAACAAAATACTATAGATTGGGTGGTTTGCAAATGACAGACATTTACAGCTCACAGCTCGAAATGCTGGAAAATTTGCAATCAGGGTGCCAGCAGGCTCGGTGTCTGGTGGGGACTCCTCCTTGGGTTCAGAGATCCTCCCCCCTCTTTTGTAAGGGCACTACTCTAGCATTTCCTAAAGGCCCCCATTGCTCATACCTTCAAAGTGGCCATTGGATTTTCAGTGTGAGAATTTCAGGGGCCACAATCAATCAGATCACAGCGACTTAATTTACGATCATGTTAAACCGTGGATGCTCATGTTGGACCCACAGCGGTACGGAGCCAATTATGGTGTGCACCGGACTGGAAATTGACCCTGGTTTTAAAATTAACGTGCAGTTCCCCTGCTGGTTCTGTTGTGCAGCCCTGAGTTGGGAGCCCCTCTTCTAGAAGCAACTGGGACTGGCTCTGAGCGGGACATAAATGATGGGGGAGGTGTGGGGACATCCTGTTCTTTCTGGCTAATGAAATGTGAAGGCTCCTGGGGAGTAACAGAAAGGCCAGGGACATCCTTTGAAGTGAGCTGCTCCTTAGCTAAGCTAGGTCTCTGGGGACCTTGCTTTGCATCCTCAGAACAAATGAAGATGCTGGGCAGCACAAGGCGCGAGTGCTGGGCTCTGCAGAGTGGCACCAGCCCCTTGGCAGGCTCCAGAGTCTTGCTTCCTGCTTCTAAGCCAGAACCAGTTTTTGGCCTTCAGCATTTCTGCCTGTCATCTCTTGCCCCTTCTCCACCCAGTCTTATCATTTAACCTCATCACCTACATTTTGGTCGTCATGGGAAATGACATCCTGACTTGTGAGGCTGGAGATGTCCCTTCAGATTCCAGAGATGGGGTGGGCAGTGACCAGGAGGCACCCTTCCTGTGCCTGGACCCCGCGCTGGGCCCCTCTAAGCCACACATTCCTTTGTAAGGAAGCAGAAGCGGCAGGCAGGGGAGCACCCAGCTTTGTGGACTCTACAATAGCGTTGCGTTTGCTGGCAGTAGCCTGGACGGCTTCGGTGAAAATGGTGTTACCCTTATTTGTATGGTGTGGACTGCATGGGAACCCAGACCTGGTTTTAAAATTGTTTACAGCTCCCCTGCTGGTTCCAGCGTGCACTCCCATTATTTTTTATATTCCAACGCCAACCTCAGGATGAACTGGCTGAGAAAATAAATATCCTTGATTGTAAGTTATGAAAAGCTTAATTCTTAAGTCAGATTTCAAAAGCACCTATTTCCTATGGCTGACAAGCAACAGCAGAACTGGTGTTAGAATAGATAAATGCTACCCACGAAACCACGCGGATCCGCGCAGCAGACGTTTCTGAAATGTTGGCTCAGGCTCGCCGTGAATCTTACTTCCTGCTGATGCACCTGTTTCTGATCAACGCTCCTGTGTCCACAATGGTTGATCAGCGTCGGGAAAATCAACGTGGCGGTCTCCTTGAAACACGAACGGAGAACCACTCAGTTGGAGGCGGTTCGCAGCCTGGGGCCCTATTAAATTAGAGCGTATTGATCTGTGTATTCATTGGTCGGCGGGGGGCTTCGCCGGCCCTCTACGTGAGCAGGTTTTTAATTTAGTGTCTGGGAACTCTCTCTACGAAGGGCGGTGAGTAGTGACTGCAGTTGCTGCTGCGATTCGGAAACAAAAGGAGCCGGTGCCTTTCCTGCGAAAATTATTCTAATTCGCTGCATTGTCGGAGCCTCCCTTCCCCGGAGCGCGCGGTAGGTGGCACCGCAAAAGCTCTTCTCGGGCCAGCAGGCGCCATTGCGGCCGCAGCTCGCTCGGACGCCGGAGCCCGGGCAGCGCGCGCGGGGCGGGGACGGCGCCAGGCCCCGGGGCTGCGGCGGGCGCAGGTGCGGGGCGCTGACGGCGGCGTCACGGCGGCGGCGGGGGCAGCGCGCAGCCCAGCCCCCGGGAGGAGCCGCGTGCGCACAGCCTGCGCCGCCCTATCCTGCGCGAGCGGAGCTCCGGAGGCGCTCGCGGCGGAGTTGTGCTCGTCCCCAGGTAACCGATCTCCCCGCGCGGGCGGCCACTTCGGGGCGCGGGTGTGCGAGCCCCGGGCAGGGGATGACCGCGCGGTGCGAGGGCGTTAGCCCGGAAATCCCGGAGTTGGCCAGGGCTGGGGGGGAGCTAACTGCATCTCCGCATCCCGCTCTGGGCGGCTGAGCGTCCAGCCACCCCTGCCTACAACATGCTTTAAAAAAATTGTGTGTTCCACATTATTTAGGGGATGCTTTCCAAAACAGAAATTAACCTCCCGTTATTTTTTTTGGGGGGGGGGAGGTAGTGGAGTGTAATGGTGCAGGTGCTTCTGTTTACGTGGAAGTTGATGTTAATAGGTTTAGGAAAAGTCGTCCGAAGCTGTGGTCCCAAGCCGGGGGTGTAAAATGCGAGCGCGCTCCAGGCTCCTGCTGGGTCCTCCCAGGGTGGACTGAGCCTCTGAGCTGCGGCGGAACCCTGCCGTTCCCTGTCGCCGCCGCCCGCGTGGGCTCCTCGCCCTTTGCTCGTCGCCAGCAGCCAGCCTCCGGCTGTGGGATGCGGTTGCCCGCGGGCGACAGTCGCTGCGGCGGGCCGGGGCCGGCGGGCGTGGGCACCTGCGCGCGTCCTCGGCTCCCCGGCAGAACTCCAGTTCGCCCTCGGCGGAGTTGAAAGGGGCAGCCGAGAGCTGCTTGCGTGACGCGGGCTGCATGGTGGCCGCTGTGCGGGAGCTCGGCGGCGGCCTCGCGGGCTTGCCTTCCCCGGGCACGTAGCCCACTACCTGGCCCGGGTTCGCGGGGAGCAGAACCCGCCGGGCTATGGGAGGCTCCTGCAGCATAGCGGAACTTTGCCGATGCCAGATTGGAACCGAACGCTTAAAAACAAATCCTCACCATCCTCTCATTTTTAAGTCAGCAGGTGTTCTGGGGAGCAGGAAAAGGCTGGATCACTTTACATGCTAGATCAGTGCATTTGAATTTGAAGGAGTGGAGCGGGAGGGAGGGAGGGGAGCAGAGGAGGTGTAACAAATTTGGGGGAGAATCAAGCCAGGTGTACGTGGTGGCTGCTTGAAATTCGTATTGTCTCTGACTGTCTCTGTTTCTGGGGAAGACCCATACTTGTTTTATAGACGTGGAAGATAAAAGGACAAGAAGATCTTTTCATTTATGTTCCAGAGGCTGTTTAACTTGGTAATGGGGACCATAGTCCGCAGGGAACACGGGGAAAGGAGGGGACGAAGCGATTGCTGTCTGCAGACAGCTCCGGAGTTGTGGCTTGCTGCTGCTGGGTTCTGCAGATGGCAATTGTTGTGTGCATGGTTATGGTAGAAACCTCCAGAACCCTTTCTCGTTCCAGCTTCAATAGAGTTGTTCCTAAGACTCAGCAAAGAGCCAGATGTAATGCCAAGTTCTGGAAGAAACTGTCCAGCTCTGCAACCCAGCCTTCTCAGTAAAGTCATTTCACCGGCACGGGAGCAGAGGAGACCTGGCTATGAGTTTGACAGGGTGCTCTATACCACGTGTGACCTCTGTCATTTCAGCCATAGAGGCTGTGTATCCCTTAGGAAAATTAAACCTTTTGAAAAACGACAGGGCTTCTTTTATGAAAAGAGAGCGTACCTGGGATAATAAAAATGTATTGCTCATTTTTACTTCTTGCAATGTTGGAGCTGTAGTTGATATATGGGAAATTAATTTATTGATGTAGGCAAAACCATTAGTTCTGCGAGATGAATGCAGTGCATTTTTACACCAGAAATTTTTTTTTTTTTATAAACAGGAGCATTTGGTTGCCTGGGGGTGTGCGCCAGCTGTTCTAAGTAAAAAAAAAAAAAGTGGTCAATGCTGACCTAGAACTTTCACTTCACATAACCGCTGTCCCCCGTTCTCACCCACAAGGTGGATTGGATCTAGCATCCAGCTAATGTCTGTATATCATCTGCCTCTCACCTCTATCTCTTATCATCTCTCCATCTATCATCTGTCTATCATGTATCACCTATTTATTATCAGCTGTCTATCATCTCTGTCTGTCAGCTGTCTGTCACCCCCCTCTCCATCTATGAGATATGAATAGCCACAGTGGACAGATGTCTCCTTAAGGGCAGCACCGGTTTCTAGGACGTTAAGTGATTTGGGGTCATGATTTTTCCAGGGACACAGCTACTGCAGTCACAAGCCGGGAGGACAATGGTCATGTTGTCAGAACTGATGCTGTTCTTTTAAAAGACAAAGTTACTAAAACACACGTAGTCATTAAGCAGGAACTTGGAAAAATAGTTAATTGATTTCAAATAATGCCTTAGCATTTATTTTATCATGCACCTGGCAAGTCCCTCCTCCCTGGCTGGGGAAGAATTGTTTCAGGGGATTGGAACAAACACTGGCTGGGGTTCTCCTCCTCTGCTCTCGCCACTGACAAATCCAGGAAAGAGATGCATTGTAGCTCCCTGCTTAGGAGAGTGAAGTGTCTGCCTGAAAACCAGCACAGTACTGTGTAGTAGAAATGAAATGTGTGGCCAAATGGGTGATTTGAACTATGCTGTTAGCCACAATGGGAAAGTAAACAGAAAGAGATGTAATTAATTTAATAATGCTTTCCTTAACCCAGTATATACAAAGTGGCCGCATAAGGATGTAACCGATGCAGAATACCATGAGATGCTGGGATTTTTTTTTAATGCTAAGTTTCACACTCCCAGGATATCTCACTTCAGATGATGCAGGCTTCAAAAGCTCAGTAGTTTATGTGGCTAGTGGCTCCTGAATTGGCCAGCACAACTGTAGATTGTTAACTAATTGACAACGCAGTGTATGGAACCATTGCCAATCGTGATAAAAAAATAAATATGCAAATGGCCTGAGATTGATATAAGGGGTGTGTTCTTCCCTGCTGTTAATGAGCTGTGCAACCTGGAGCCTGTTGACCCTTAATCAGTAAACCAGGAGGACTGAGTTAAGTACTTCCGGAGATGCTCTGACAATACCAGCTTGGGTCCAGTGCCCATGCAGCCTGCAGTTCCCCAGTGGAATCCCAGGCAGCAGGGCGGCCTGCCGGACCACTCGGTGCTCTTGCACCTGCACGGACTCTGGCTGGAGAAGTCCTTTCTCAGGGGTGGCTTCAGGCCAGTCCTTGGTAACAGCAGTCAGTAACTCAGGCCCCAGTCCCCTTAGGAGTCATTCAGTTTTCATATTATAATTCCTTTACTGGGCAAGTAGCAGCAAGCCCATCGGAAAACAAATGACCCCCTAGCAGGCTGTTCCTTACTGTGTCATTGGGTATTCTTCACACAGCTTTTTGGCATTATCCTCCGACTCCACTAAGTTGGGGTGAAAGGTGCTGCTTTGTGGTGGACACAGGGATACTGAATCCTGAAATCAAGGATGCTAACGGAACTACGGCAGCGTCTTCCCCAGTCCCCGGGTGGCCTTGGCTGTCAGTGAGTGCCAGAGGGGCAGGGCCCGATTCCAACACCCATCTGTCTTAGGAGTCATCATAGGCTCCTGAGGAGAGCAGCCTTTTGTATGAAAGGTTGTGGTGGGGTTTGGGGCCGGCACTGTGGCGCAGCAGGTTAAAGCCCTGGTCTGAAGTGTCGGCATCCCATATGGGCATGGGTTCTAGTACCAGCTGCTCCTCTTCTGATCCAACTCTCTGCTGTGGCCTGGGAAAGCCCGTAGAAGACGGCCCAAGTCCTTGGGCCCCTGCACCCGTGTGGGAGACCTGGAAGAAGCTCCTGGCTCCTGGCTTCAGATCAGCTCGGCTCTGGCATTTGTGGCCACTTGGGGAGTGAGCCAGTGGATGGAAGACCTCTCTCTGTCTCTACCTCTCTCTGTAACTCTTTCGAATAAATAAGTAAATCTTAAAAAAAAAAAAAAAGAAAGGTTGTGGTAGGGGGCAGTATTTTTCTCAAGTTAGTTAATGTCTGGAAAGGGATTATTTTTTTGGAGGAAATAAAAGAGAATACAGGGACTTTCCATGGGACTTCCCACATTAAACACACACACACACAAATCAAATCCACAGAAATGCATATGTAGTACACACACACACATACACACACAGTTTGCGCTCCACCTTCACACACACACACACACACACACACACATGCACCAACACACAACCCACGCACAAATACCTTTTCCTCTGACTTCTCCAGAAAGCTCCAGATCCTCATCAGAGTCCTCGGAAGAGAAGCTTTCCTTCTGTCTTCCTTACATCCCGATTGATTTGTAAGGTTTGTTTTTTTATTTGCAAGAGTGACAGAAACAGAGAGACAGACACATGTACACACAGTTTCCCATCTGATGGTTCATTCCTCAAATGACTGCAAAAGCCCAGGTCTGGGCCAGGCTGAAGCCAGGAACCGGGACCTCCACCCAGGTCTCCCACAGAAGTGTCATGACCCCTTGGGCCCTCCTCTGCTGCTTCCCCGCTGTATTGACAGGGAGCTGGATGCGAAGCGGAGCAGCCAGGACTTGAACCAGCACTCCGATATGGGTTGCTGGTGTTGCAGCTGGCTGCTTAACCCACTGTGCTACAATGCAATCCCACATGCTGATTGTTTTGTTGGAGCATTGTTGTGACTTCTGAGTTTGAGGGTTTCTCTGCAGATGACACTGAACGGAGAGGAAAACATCAGAATCCAGGCCTCTGCAGAGCCGGGCGGAGTTCCCTCAGCCCTGTATGGCATTAAAAATCCACCTCATCTAAAAAAATCCAGCTTGATGCCGTTTTCCTCTTTGCTTGAACTTGGCTTGGCTCCCCTGCTTCCCGCTCAGCTGTGCCCCCACCCTGGTGGCTCATGCACATAAAGTCCATGGGTTATATTTTCAGCGTCTCTCTGCCTATGAACTCGTCCCCTGCGACTGCTTGAGGACAAACCCCTAACTCTGAAAGCAGGATTGGCCAAGCATCTCACTTCCTTCTCTTTCCTCTGTGCTTCTCTCTGGGGGCCCTGTTGGACTTCACCGGCTTCTGGATCCAGAATGAACGGGAGAAGGTCACAGCATATAAAACTCACGCATTATCCTCTTCATAAAGCCCACGTAAATGTTTGCCAGCAAAGAGGAACTTGGAGCTGTTGGAGGATGGGGAGGGCTGGGTAACCTCGATTTTGCCAGCAGCCTGAAGTTCCCAGCATACCTCCATAGCCAAGCATCTGTGCTTTATCTCCCAAGAGGTATTCACAGGTGACGCTCTGTGCATCTCAGCTTTGTTCTTCCACTCTCTCAGGTGTTATTTTAAATCCTGCCATATATATAACTGCTCCAAATGCAGAGATAAGTGGGGTTGTTGGAGCAAATAGAAACACAAAGAATGAACATGTAGTTATGGGATAAAGTTTCATCTTAGAGTAGAGGAGAATTTTTCTAAGGACAAACCCAAACTGAGATACTAAAGGGTAGACTTTATTAAATTGGATACCCAGAAATCTTAAATTTCCGTTCAGAAAATAATAAACAACATCAAAGGATGGATAGTTACAATGTGCTTTAGGTGAGGTTCAAGTTTGTTAATCTCGCAGGGGTGGGGAACCTTGTTTCTGCTGAGGGCCATTTGGATATTTTATATGATTTGTGGGCCATACAAAATTATCAGCTTAAAAATTAGCCTGCTGTAGATGAATTGAATTTCAGGTCCTGTCTGTGGTTGGCGTGGCAGGGCCACACCAAATGTTTTCGGAGGTCATACCTGGCCTGCGGACCAGAGCTTCCCCATTCCTGACAGTGATTCTCAAATTTTGTAAGCCATCAGGAAGAGCTGACGGGCTTGCTAAACTGCTTGGTGCAAACCCCTGACTCAGCAGGTCTGATTGCAGGAGCACATGACTGTTCTTGTTCTTAGAAGTTCCAGGTGTGGGTAAGGTGCCGGGTTGCTGAGCGCCCCAAGAAGCAAGCTTTCATATTTGGTCTATCTCATCCTTTTTTTTTTTTTTTTAAGATTTATTTATTTATTTGAAAGGCAGAGTTATAGAGAGGAAGAAGCAGAGAGAGAGAGAAAGGTTTTTCATCTGCTGGTTCACTCCCCAGATGGCCACAACAGCTGGAGCTGAGCTGATCCGAAGCCAGGAGCCAGGAGCTTCTTCCAGGTCTCCCACACGGGTGCAGGGGCCCAAGGACTTGGGCCATCTTCCACTGCTTTCCCAGGCCATAGCAGAGAGCTGGATCAGAAACGGAGCAGCCAGGACTTGAATCGGCACCCATACGGGATGCCAGCACTGCAGCCTGCAGCTTTACCCGCTACGCTGTGGCACCAGTCCCGGTCTGTTCCATCCTTGACAATCAATAGAAAACAAGGACAAGAACACACAGTTTTCAAAGATACAGTTACCAGTTACTTAAACATGAAAAGACACTCAGTGTCACCAAGATGACATAAAGGCACTTCGGTCACACACCGTGCTACACTGGAAAGGATCAAAGAGTGTGAAACTGCTCTTCACTCGCTGGGGGTCAGGAGGTGGGGAAGTTGGGGTGATTTTGGAGAGCGGCTGGTGACTTCTAGCAGATGAGACCTGCATATACTCTCTGAGCCAGTTCTTCGCTCATAGAAGTGTTTTCCACAGACAGACTCAAAAACCTAATGAGACACTTATGTGTAAGACTGTTCATCGAGAAAGGACTGAACGAAGTCACTGGGGAAGTGCTTAGAGAGGTGGACTGTCACTCAAGGGAGTCCAGGTAGCTGTTCCAAAAAGCGCAGTGTGGGGCCCGCGCCGTGGCTTACTAGACTAATCCTCCACCTGCGGTGCCGGCACACCGGGTTCTAGTCCCTGTCAGGGTGCTGGTTCTGTCCCGGTTGCTCCTCTTCCAGTCCAGCTCTCTGCTGTGGCCAGGGAGTGCAGTGGAGGATGGCCCAAGTGCTTGGGCCCTGCACTCCATGGGAGACCAGGAGAAGCACCTGGCTCCTGGCTTTGGATTGGTGCAGTGCACCGGGAAGACCTTTCTCTCTGTCTCTCTCACTGTCTAACTCTGCCTTTCCTAAAAAACAAACAAACAAAGCACAATGTGGCCCCATAGGCACCATGGTCAGCATGCTCTTTTGTCTTCCCATTTCTCTGACCAGATCTCTTTCTCTCTTTGAGTCTGTACAGGTAACAAGTAGTTAACAACCAGGGACCATGCTGACCACTTGCCAATGACCATTCAGCTCATTATTCACCTCTAAACATTTCACTGCCCACCCTCCCTGCTTCGTATCTGATCTGTGCTCCTAGCAAAAGATGGCAATTGAGAGGAAAGCCATGTTGAGTGAGCTGCCATGTGTGTTCATGTGAAATGAAATCAGTTAACATGTTGGAGAAGGGCTTCACTTTTCTACTTCTTTTGCACTTAAAAAACATTGTTGTTAGAGAGTGAGCGAGTGTACTCCCCCATCTAGTTATTCCTTCAGTGCCCTTATTGGTGGCCAAGGCAGAAGACAGGAGCTGGGAACTCAATGAGGTGCCCCTGTAGGTGGCAGGAGCCCGGTTGTTGGAGCCACCACTGTTGCCTCCGGGAGCTGCTTGGACAGGAGGCTGGAGTCAGGTCCTGGAGTTGGGCTTTGAAGCCAGCTCTTCTGCTGTGGATTGTGGGCATCTTTATCCCTGGGCCACGTGCCCACCCAACTAATGCATTTCCGCACAGGGAATGGTTCTGATTTTTTACATTGGTGGTTTGTCTGTGCTGCGTTCACTCTTACAGAGACGTCCTGAGAATCTTCTCCCAGGAGATTATTCCTCCATATCCCTTAGGACAAATCCGGATTCCAGTTCACTTCCGTCATGGAAACACAAGCCGTGTTTGGGGCAGAGGGATCTTTCTGTGGTACTCAGAGACCGCTAAGGGGACTCGAACTTCTTAATTGTAGGACTTTTACTAATTAGGAACAGCGAGTCTTGTCTTTTACCTTAGCGTCCAAAGATATACTGAACACTGTCATTTCATCTCATTTCTTCTTCTAAGTCCTGCAGAGGTCAGCAACATCAGGGTTCCAGTCCTTTGTGGACTGAACTTTTGCTGGGCAGATTTTTTTTTGTTAACACTTTGCCACTGGTGTTAGGGCTCTATTAAAATAATGGGACCAGGCATTTGGCTCAGCCAGCGGGTAAGCTGCTGGTTGGGCTGCCTGCACCCCTTGTCAGAGTACCTGAGTTTCAGTCCCAGGTCTGTCCTGATTCTAGCCTCCTGCTAATGCACACCCTACGAGGCAGCAGGCAAGGGCTCCAGGAGCTGGATTCCTGCCCTGCATGTGGGAGACGGGACTGAATTTCCTGCTGCTGGCTTTGTCTTAGCCCAACCCACCCCAGCTCAGTCCCAGAGGTTGTAGGCATTTGGGGAATGAACTAGTCGACAGGAGGTCTGTCTATCTGTCTCCATCTCTCTGCCTCTCAAATAAAATAAAGAAAAACTTAAAAGGTTGGAAACCCCATTCCGTGATGTAAGCATAACCTACATTTTCTGCCAAACACTTGTCTGTCTGACCACTGGGAGTAGCTGGGCAGAATTCAGCCTTTGGCATGGAACTTTGATGATACAGCGTGCCATTTTTATCGAGTTAGAAAACATAGGTAGTTACCTGTTTTCGGCTAACATCAGTATTGTATTTTGCAAACAGATACGATCCAGGCGTGAAAGCGGCTTGGCTGGGTCATAGGTTAATGTGGAAAGTATCCTCCCTTAGCGTTTTGGATTCCAGAACTCCTTGTGCGATTGTTCGGAGTTTGGACTGGTTTGAGCGCCATGCTGGATTTGCTGTTATCGCTGTGCATAGGTGTCATAATGTGCCATTGAAGATTGAGCTGTGGGGTCCTGCAACCTGTGTCATGTTCTCCCGTGGCTTCCTGGTTTCAGTGGAGCCTACCCCCTGTTTCTGGAAGAATTTTTTTCCTTCCTCTGCCATGTGTGTTTGCACTCGGTGGTCCCACCCCTTGCTAGCTGCTCCACAATTTGCTGTCACTTGATCCATTTACAGTCCCAGCTCCCTTGTTTATCACAGGAGGCTACTGATGCAAGGTCAGAGGCGCTTTGAAGATAAGCTTGTCTACAACCTCTGATTATTGCAGGGAGAGCTCTTTCGGTGGCTGCGGTCTGATCAGCATTTTAGTGGTTCCTCCTCCTCTGTGTCCCAGATTTCTTCTCCTTTTCATTCTGGCGCAAAGCCCACAGTTCTTGGAGTTGTGCATCGCTCTGCCTGCAGTTCTGGCCTCTTCTGTCCTTTCTCATTCACCTGCTCCCCACACTCTGCAAGTAACCCTAAATGATCAATTTCCTTCTTTCCATTTTCTTTTTGGCTGGGTCCCCATGCACACTGCTCTGCGCCTGGTTAAATCCATATCCTTTCTTTGGTGACCTTTCTTTGCTCACAGATACCTGCCTGGGGTCCATGGAGCAGACACAGGTTCGTGTTCAGTGGCCTCCAGGACCTGACTGTCTGCCCCCATCTTCTCTCATCGCATTGGCTCCTCAGCTCCTGGATTTTCTTTTTTGTTTATGCAGGGTGTCGCTGGCCTCTTCCTGGACTTCTTCCTAATCTGTGTTCACTCAGTTTCCCTCCTTGCCCTGCCTTCTCCTGGGGCCCCATGGCCACACGCACAGTGGGATCTTGTCAGGGCCAGGAACTGCCTCCACCGCTCCTTTGCAGAGGGACCCAGGGGCTCACCCTCTACACGCCGACCTCAGCCTCTTCTCTCTGCGCTGTGCGCGCTCAGCTTCCCTCCACTCCTTCCTGGGAGCTTGCGTGTCATCTTGCAAGTGTGCTAAGTGCTTAACTTCCCATGAGCATGTATACGTGTGTTTTTATTTGGAAAACCTCTTTTGTACAGCTTCAAACCATGCCACGCGGCACAGCAAGGATGATTCCAAGTTGCCGTGTCCGCGTCTGCATTTGACGCCGGCTCCTGCACCCCGTGGCGCTGCCGCAGCACCTCTTGCTAGATCCACAGCCGCTGCCGGTGCTTGCCCACCGACAGGTGCCTGCAGGTCCCGTGCAAACTCACTCCTCAGTGCCACGCCTCTCTTCTCTTTGAAGGTCCTTGCTTCTAGGACACGCCCTGCCGTGGAGTTGCTTCTACCCCTCTTCACTCTAGTTCATGCAAATCGACCTCGTTTATCAAGCATCGGCTTTGGGAGTCTTCTAAGACTGGGTTCAAGCCCTCCCTCTCTTCTTTCACAGCGGCTACATCCACGCACTTGGCTTTGATTGCTACCCCAGGGCAGTGCTCCCAGATGCCACCCCCAGCCCTGGACACGTCATCCCTGGGTGAGCCCACTGTGACTTCCTGACTGTGCCGAGGGCACTTGGAAATCTCCGAGCGAGGTCCCGCCTGTGGTCTTTGCCCTGCAAGGCGACCCTTGTCCCACAGCCTCTCCCTAAACGGGTCTCACGCCATCTGTCCAGTTCTGTAGCCACCACTTGCCGTGTTTTCCTTGATGCTCTTTCTCCCTTCCACCACCCCCTCATCAGTCAATGTCACATTAACTGTTATTTTCCTCCCTGCTGTCACCTTGGTCTGAGCTGCCTTTGATTTTGACCCGGTTTGTCCACAGTTTGCAGAGACACCAGGGCACCCAGGGACTGCTGGCTGCACTCCGAGTGCCCGTGTGATGTTGCCTGTGTTTCCTCCCCAGCCTCATCTGCTGCTGGCTCTCCTGAGCTGAACTCAGTGGCCCTAGCACTCTCCCTCCAGTCCCTGGGACACTCCATGCTGTTAGCCTGCATAAGGCCCGGAGTCGTGGTCTCGCTTTGTTAATACAGAGAGCCATGGATGAGACATCAGAGCAGCAACGCTGTCCTGCCCTTGACACAGGGTAGTGCCCTTGTGCTCTCTGCTTGCAACCCAGAAGCCCCCAACCTGAGATCCTGTGGGGCCCACCAGAGCCGTGTCGCTAGCACAGGTGCATGGACAGTGAAGCGGAGATCTGCTGCTGTCGCCTGGGGGCCAGGTGCTTCCCCTCCCTAAACGTGAACTTCAGATTTATTCATGTGTCAAAGAAATCTTGCACAGTTCCCGGGGGGCCAGGCAGACTGAGAAGACCACAGTGAATGGAACAGATAAAAGGCTGTTGTGGGAAGAGAGAGAGAGAGAGCGAGCGAGCGAGAGAAAGCTGTTGTCTGTTGGTTCACTCCCCAAAATGCCCACAAGGGCTGGAACTAGATCAGGCTGAACTTGAGAATGTTTTTGGTTTGTTTTTTGACAGAGTTAGACAGTGAGAGTGGATCAGGCTGAACTTGATACAATTGTCCCATGTGGGTGGCAGGGACCCAAATACTTGAGCCATCACTGTTGCCCCCAAGGTTCAGGTTAACAGGAGCAGAGCCAGGGTTGAACCCAGGCAGTCTGATTAGGGATATAGATGTCCCAGCTGGCAGCCTAGCTCCTAGGCCAGAGATTCACCCATGGGTCTTTTAATACAGTGGAAGTTAGCACAAATTTGGGAAAAAAAAGGAGGAAAATTAAGTAGTATGCCAGAAAGGGATCTGAATTCTGGAGAAATACAGTAGGAAGAAGCCTCAGACTGCTGGGGTCGAGGGTGGGGTTGTCCGTTGGTGTGGGGTCGGCAGGGACGTTCTCACGGGGGGTGATGTTTGAACACAGTGGGAGGTGGGAGTAAGCCGTGGGGCTCTCTGGGGAATGAGTGGTCCCAGGAGCAGGATTAGCCAGTGCAAGGGTCCTAAGGCAGATGAGTCTAGCAGCCAGGAGGAGACAGATACGGCCAGAGTGCAGTGAGCTAGGGGAGGGGTCTGGGGAGGGGCAGAGCCCTTCAGCTGTCACTGCTGGGGAGACGAAGCAGAGATGGGGGAGTTTGAGCACAGGGTTGATGAATTCTGGAGCCTGGGGGGAGAACTGATGGGAGCAGCTCAGGGCTGAAGCGAACGGACCACCCAGGCAGGCGCAGCAGTGACTCAGGGAAGCAGTGATGGTGGGTGGAGAGCAGAGGGCCGTGGGAAGGTGGCTCGTGGGGCGGGATGGGTGGGTCTTGATGACAGCGCCACTGGCTGGTGCTGGTCGTGTAGACATGAGGTGTGAGAGAACAGGTGCCGGAGCGGGAACTCCGAGGTGCTTGGTCTGGGCAGTGGCTAAGATACAGAAGTCTGCTGGGGAGCAGCTTAGGGGTGGTGGGGGATTCAGGTTTGTGTGTGTTTTATTTTGGTTGTCTCCATGGCAGCCAGGCATCGATGCTGGGGTTGGAGAGGGTCTCCCCGGTGCAGTCCGCCCTCTTAGTGTTGGGATTACCTCTGGGGCCTCCTGACTGGGCTCTTGCGGCTACTGCTGCCCCGGCACGAGCAGGGACCTCACCTTTTTCTAATGCACTTGTTGTCCCTCGAGTGAAAGCTGAGGGTCTGCCTGTGCTCACAAGGCTCTGCAGGGCCTGTCAGGTGACCATGCTTGTCACATGGGTGTCTCTGTCTGCCCCTGCATCACAGGTCTCCAAAGGGCTCACACCATCACCTCTTTCCCATTTGTCCTCAAATATCAGCTCTTCAGGGAGGGACTCCTTCCCTGGCTACTCATCACCTCCCATGCCCACGACCTGTTCTAGAAATGCAAACAAGAGGTGCTGTGTTCATGTGATTTTAGCCAAGGGATCCACACCCACTGGAGTCCTCAATGTTAAAGACCCTGAAGACGCTTAACCATTTGGCTTCCAAATATGAATTGTGCAGACTGGAGAGCTTTTAATGGATATGTTTGCTTGGCTTTGGGCAAAATTGGGTACAGTCATCCTGCTGTCCCTCTGTGTCCAAATGGAGTTGGTGTCAGGACTGTCCCCCACAGGGATACCTAATACACAGAAGCTCATTTATATATGAGGCCCTTTGTATGTATATGAACCCGAATCATCTGTAGAACAGTTAGAATACCCAACAGAATGTAAGTGCTGTGGAAACAGTGGTCCTGTTACATCATTGGGAATAACAGCAAGAAACAAAGGCTGCATGGGTTCAGGACACACCCACATTTTTTCTCCTTAATACTGTCAGTCCACTATTGGTGAACTCCACGCCTGCTGTTCCCACAATACGGGGGCTGATTGTAATGGTGGAATCCTTTCTTAGGTATCTATGTGTCTCTGTTTTCTTTTTTTTTCTTTTTCTTTTTTTATTTTTTGACAGGCAGAGTGGACAATGAGAGAGAGAGAGAGAGAGAGAGAAAGGTCTTCCTTTTGCTGTTGGTTCACCCTCCAATGGCCACCGATGGCAGGAGCCAGGTGCTTCTCCTGGTCTCCCGTGTGGGTGCAGGCCTAAGCCCTTGGGCCATCCTCCACTGCACTCCTGGGCCACAGCAGAGAGCTGGCCTGGAAGAGGGGCAACCGGGACAGAATCTGGCACCCTGACCGGGACTAGAACCCGGTGTGCCAGCGCCGCAAGGCGGAGGATTAGCCTAGTGAGCCGCGGCGCCGGCCTTGTGTATCTCTTTTCAACATGTTCTCTGCATGCACTGATTGATTTCCCAAAGCAGGTACTGTGCCCCTCTAGTTTAGCACGTCACCTTTGCATCACAGGGATGGAGGAACTGCACTTATTTTTGGGATAAGAGGTGCTGTATGGCACAGCACTAAACGTCTCTTGTCATAGAGCAGATGGAAAAGAATTTCAAACAGTCGCTTTTTGTATATGAGAAAAATGCACAACTTAGGAGCTCCGGCAGCTCTGTGCTGCAAAATCACTGCTGAAGAGAAAGAATTAGCCAGTGCAAAGTCCTAAGAGAAAATACCTCATGGTTGCCACCTCATCTCCATAGAATGACGCTACTGTATCTGAACAGTTGCATTTTTACATATGAAATATAAAATATCCAAATGCCAGGTGTTCAGCAGCTCCTGCCTACTTTTGGTTTTGATTCCTTTGGTGGAACAATGTGCCGGTGAATAATGCAGTCAATGAATTGCCCTCTGGTCCTGTTCCCACCTTTGTGTCATTTTTTACTTCACTTGACATTGCTAGCCTCTGATGGTTATTCTTACACAGAGCTTCGGAAAGCACTTTAAATTTTTGCTTTGTTTCTATAAAGCGTTCATTGATCTTCCCTGGTACGATCATCTCTCGTTGGTTCACAGAAAATGCGTTTCTAAAGCAAATAATCAGCACGACCCGAGCATGTCCGGTGTTGAGTTGGAGACATTGATTTGCTGAAAAATGAACCAAACAGGCCCCGCCTTCCTGGTGGTGGTGGTGGAGGGGAGCGAGGGAGAGAGAAGACACAGATGCATGAATAACTGTGGAGAGGAGAGTATGGAGGGCTTTCATTTGGAAGTGCATGGAAATCCACATCACCTTTTACTTGCGTTTTCCATGAACTTTTTGGAATCTCCTTGTGGCTGTCTTCAAAGCCTGTTAGTACTGAGAGCACTGTTCTGGTTGAGGCGTGTCTTAAATGTTTCTACTTCCCTCACCTGTTTATCAAAACCCTCCCTTGTGGAGCTGCTCTGACTATTGGTCTTGTTACACCTGCGGAATTTTTTTTTTCTAGGTGTCATTCTGTAGGACTTGGAGAAAATGAATTTTAGATTGTCTCCATATGTTATATATTTTATCACGACAAGAAAACACATGCTCTGCCTATGGTTTATGACTTTTTGCCTTTCACTACCACTAACGAACCTCAAGAAGATTCTGAGAATGTTTTCAAGCCAACTTCAGTTAAACTTTGTAACATACTGGATTAAGTATTATGTGTTATTAGGCTTTGCTGGATAAAATGTAGAGAGGTGTGTTCGCATGTTCTCAGCAGTATGTATATATACCTACCGACATACATACCACAATGTATTTTATCCACTCATCTGTCACTGGCCCCTGGGGTTGCTTCCCCCTTTTGGCCACTGTTCATAATGTTGCTAGGGACATGGGTGTGCAACCGGGTGTTACGGTTCCTGCTTTGCCTGCTTCTGGGTACATTGAGCAATTCATAGAAAGTAAATTAAAAGGGAAATGTATTTGAGTGCAAATAAAACAGGGACCGTGTGTAGCTTTTTCGTAATACACATCTTCCATGAACTTTTCAAAGTGTTCTGATATATCCAGATGTAGAATTGTTGAATCATGTGGTAATTCTGTCTTGAGTCTTTTCTAGAGAGGCTCTGCCTGTATAGATTTCCACCAGGAAAATGCTTGGTTCCAATTTCTCTACAGCTCTGCCAGATCGTCTTATTTTCTTGCTAATTTTTTAAAAAAGATTTATTTATTTATTTATTTGAAAGTCAGAGTTACACAGTGAGAGGAGGAGAGACAGCGAGCGAGAGAGAGGTCTTCCATCTGCTGGTTCACTCCCCAATTGGCCGCAATGGCAGGAGCCAGGAGCTTATTCCAGGTCTCTCACATGGGTGCAGGGGCCCAAGGGCTTGGGCTATCTTCCACTGCAGGCCATAGCAGAGAGCTGGATCAGAAGTAGAGCAGCTCGGACTCAAACCAGCGCCCATATGGGATGCCAGCACTGCAGGTAGGGGCTTTACCTGCTATGCCACCGCGTTGGCCCCTCTAGTTTTTTTTTTTTTTTTTTAAGAGTTACTTATTTGAAAGACAGAATGACAGAGACAGAGGGAGAGTCAGAGAGACTTTCATCCTCTGGTTGACTCCCCAAATGGCCACAATGGCTAGAGCTGGGCCAGGCTGAAACCAGGGGTTAGGAACCCCATCTGGGTCTCCCACATGGGTGGTAGGGACCCCAAGCCCTTGAGCCATCTGTTGCTGCCTTCCCAGGAGCATTGGCAGGGAGCTGCATCAGATGAAGAGCAGCCAGGACTCAAAGGGGCACCAGTGTCAAGATGCCGGTGTCAAAAATGGCAGCTAAACCTGCTGTGTCACAACATTGGCTCCTGGTTTGTTTGTTTTCCCTTTAATTGTCATTCACTGAGGCTTTGATTTGTACTTTTCTAATGATTAATTATGTCAAACACCTTTTCATGTGCCTGGTGACCATTTGTGTATCCTCTAGAGAAATGTCAATTCAGGATCTTTGTCCATGTTTTGGTTGGCTGGTTTTATGCTGTTCAGTTGCAAGAGTTCTTTACATATTGTGGACACTAGATCTGCTTAGATGCATGATGTATTTTCTCTCATTCTGTATATTCTCTGTTTTGTTTTGTTTTGTTTTTTTAAACAGAAGAGATCTTTCATTCACTGGTTCACTCCCCAGATGGCTGGAACATCTGCTCTGGGGCAGGCTGAAACCAGGCGCCAGGAGCTTTTTTTGAGTCTCTCATGTGGATGGCCAGGGCCCAGGTACTTGGGGCATCGTCGGCAGCTTTCCCAGGTCATTAGCAAGGAGCTGGATTGGACGTGGAGCTACCATGAACAGGCCCGCATATGGGATGCTGCCATTGCAGGTGGCGGCTTTACCTGCTACACCGTGACTCTGGCCCAGTGTAGATTTCCTTTAATATTCTTCATAGTGTGCTTCCCTTGTACAAGTGTTGTCTTAAAAGATTTATTTATCTGAAAGGCAAAGTGAGACTGAGAAAGATGTTTCATCTATTGGTTCACTCTCCAAATGGCTGCAACAGTTAGGGCTGGGCCAGGCAGAAGCCAGGAGCCAGTCTCCCACATGAGTAGCAGGGGCCTAAGTACTTGAGCACCATCCACTGCCTTCCCGGGTGCATCAGCAGGAAGGTGGATGGGAACTTGAGCAGCTGGGACTTGAACTGGTGCTCTGATATGGGATGCCAGCTTCTAAGTGGCAGTTTAAGCATCTGTGCCACAGTGCTAGCCCTACTCAAGTTTTTGATTTTGATGGAATCCAATTTATCCCTTCATATGGAATTGCAAGAGGCCTTGAGTAACGAACAATCTTCTTGAAAAGCAAGAACAAAGTTGGAGGATTCATTTCTTCATTTTTAAACCTACAAAGCAACAGTAAGCAAAACAGGGTGATATTGGCATTTTGCGTGGACACGTGGACCAATGAGATAAAATTTAGAGTCCAGAAATAAGCTGTCATGTTTGCAGGTGATTGATTTTGGAGAAGGCTTCTAGACCATTCGATGGGGGGAAGAGTCCTCTTTTTAACAAATGATGCTGGGCTGTCCACATGCCAAAAATGAAGCTGGGCACTTCCTCACACCAAAAACCAAAATTAATTCCACATGGAGCCCTGACCTAAAAGTAAGAGCTAAAACCATAAAACTCTAGAGGAAACAGGTAAATTTTCATGACTTTGGATTTGATAATGGATTTTTAGTTATGACATTAGAAGCATGAGCAGCAAAATAACTCATGACTGTTTGAAGGATCTTTCAACCACTTGCCCATTTTGTAAACTTCAGTTGGTTAACAATACAGGTGCATCTAACCAAGTTCACGGACGTGGTACTGCGTTCCAGTGTGCTGACGCTGAGTGAGGCGCCCTGGGCTGCCCATGCTGGCACGTTCAGCTGTCCTAGCTGGCATTGCACGCCTCCTTTTCATGGGTGCAGAAATCTGTGCTCTAGAACTTGTTCCCCTGTAGGAGTTAGCCTTGCTGCCCTGGGCATTAGTAACTGGTTCTTTGACCAAGATGATGTTATTTTTATTATTCATGTGATTTTCATTTTTTTTTTCATTTTGCATTTCGAAGTATTTCACGTATTTATAACTGAACAAAGCCACTAGTGCAAAGCATGGAAACAGAGAGGAAATCAGGCCCCCAATAAAACGTGTCCAGCTGTCCACAGAGTGGTACATTTTCAGCTGGCTGTGGTAAGACTATAGAGACCTTGATGCAGCATAAATATTCATGCTGTCTCCATACAGTTCATTGCAAACCCAGCCTGGTTCTTCTCCAGTGCCTCCACTTGGAGTTGTACCTGATATTTTCTTAAACCAATCTTCACCCAGGTCCATCAGGGAATGGAGCAGTTTTGCCCCCCTTGTGTTTTGTCCAGGTGTCACTTGATCCTGAAAGTCTTAAGAGAGGACACGGTGATGGGAGGAGTCAGGCGTAGCTCCATGACGACGGAGAAAAGGGAGAGAGCATGATTTTTCCTTCTCATTTCACTTACCTGGATGGGATGGAAAAAAAAAGCAGAAAATGGTCACAGTGTAGCCAGGGACTGAGCAATCCTGGAAGTGTCACTGAGCACAGTTTGGGATTAGACTCTTTGGGATTGCTGGCTATTTTAGTTTCCCCAGATGAAATGGTTGCAAACATAACATCAGCAGGTATTATTCCTGTGCTCACACTGTGGACTTACTTGCCCACTGGAAATGAAAACAGAAACCTCGTTGATTGTATCCCTTTCCTTCCAAGAAACACCCTGTTTCTCTTGGCTTATTTCATTCTTATGTGTTGTGGGTCTTGGCACCAGCACGTAAGAACCTCTCAGGTGTGTGTGCTGCCTCTGCACCTGTCTGAACATCGCCCAGGGGAATCTCCAGAACACACCTACCCTGCCCTGAACAAGACTCCTAAAGAAGGGTCCTGCTTTTCTGGAGAGAGACATAGGTGGTGTTCAACTCTCATTTATGATCACACACTTCCCAGTAACGAATCGTTCATTGTTTTCACATTGGGCCCAGGAGGTACATGAAATGAACCGTTACTTAAATCGAGATTCTAAAAATGCAGTTTTGTTACCTAGAGAATCTGTGCTGTGTTGAAAGTTACTTCTTTTAAGATGTTTATGTTCAAGAATCAGTAATAGTCCTTATTTTTACTTAAATGACCCATTCCACTTCAAGAATTCGTAGTTTTAATGGGATTTCAGGTACCAACTTAAATATGCAGCTTATTTAAAGTTAATAGCATTTCAGTGCTAGAAGGAGGAGACAGTGTGAGAACAAGGCCATCACGGAGCAGAAACAATCCATATAAACCTCAGGAGATGTGTGAACCTTTGGCTTAGGCTGCCGATGGTTTGTTTCTGACAAACTAGTACACTAAACTGGCAGCCTCTTCCAAATGTTCACTCTTAAAGAACTGAACTCTTCTATAATATTTTTTCCAGTTTCAACTATGATTGTTGGTGTCTGTGAAGGATCAGTTCCCAAGACCCCCAGAAGATGCCCAATTCTGTAGGTGCCTACTTTGCTTATCTAATCGGCCATAGTATTTTTTTTTTTTGACAGACAGAGTGGACAATGAGAGAGAGAGACAGAGAGAAAGGTCTTCCTTCCGTTGGTTCACCCCCAAATGGCCACTATGGCTGGAGCTACGCCGATCCAAAGCCAGGAGCCAGGTGCTTCTCCTGGTCTCCCATGGGGTGCAGGGCCCAAGCACTTGGGCCATCCTCCACTGTACTCCCGGGCCACAGCAGAGAGCTGGCCTGGAAGAGGGGCAACCGGGACAGAATCAGGTGCCCCGACCGGGACTAAAACCCTGTGTGCAGGTGCCGCAGGTGGAGGATTAGCCTAGTGAGCCACGGCTCCAGCCGGCCATAGTATTTGTATGGAACTTACACATCCTCCCATTGAACCTTAGATTCTCTGTGCATTACTGACAGTGTAATGCAAATGGGCTGTAAGTAGTTGCTACACTGTATTGTTTACAGAATAGAGACAAGGAAGAACATCTGCATATAGGGCAGATGTTTGGCATAGCAGTAAAAATCGCCGCATGGGACACACACGTCCCGTGTTGGAGCGTCTGGTTCATGCCCTGGTTCCTCAACTTCCAGTCTAGCTTCCTGTGAATGCACAGTCTGAACACAGTTCTTGAGTCTGTGCCACACATGTGGAAGAGCTAGATTGACGTCTGGGCTCCTGGCTTCAGTCTTACCCTAGCCCTGGCTGTAACAAGCATTTGAATGCAACCAGTAAAAGGAGTATCCGTATCTGTCAGTCTCTCTGGCTTTTGAATAAAATGAAAAATAAACTAAAAAAAACCTTAATTTTTTAAAAAAAGTCTGTGCATGTTCGGTACAGACACAACATTTTCCCCAGTATTCTCGATCTGCTGTGGGTTGAATCTGTGGATGCAGACTCTGACTATAGGGGCTGGCCCTGTGTTTTTGCAGAAGGACTGATCCAGGATATAATAGAGATAAAGGCCATGGGTTGATTTCACCCGGGTTGCTCCTTGCATTTCAATCACATGAACTAAGTTTCTGCCAATGGATACCAGAATGGGAGCATCAGAATCCATTTACCCCGGAATCCATGCCCTGTCTGCCTATGATGGCACCTGCCGTGGTCTTTCTGTACGTGGAAGGTCTCATTTTAAACTCTTTCTTGGCACACATTTTTGTATTTTGTAGATGGAGGAGTGTATCCCCTTTCCCTTCATCTGTCTCCACGTAGCTTGTAGAAGTGGACGGGACAGTAGGGGCAGCTGGGTCCCACCAAGCTGAAGAAAAGGAATGGAAGAGGGGCATGTTTACTGCCTCTCAGGGGGCCTCCTGGTCTGTGTGTCTTCAAGAGAACTCTAGGCACATCCCCAGCCAAAGGGGCTGTTCTTTCACAAGGCCAGCTGGAACCCAGACATTTGGGGAAACCAACAGTGTGACAGAGGAGGACTGAGACGAAGAAGCAGAGCCAGACATCTCCAAGAAGTGAGGGGACCAGCAGCAGGACCTGGGGACATGCCTCCTGGACATGCAGCATGGTGCCGTGGTTCCCAGGACAGAAGCACTCTGGGAAACGGGAGGCATCAGAGCATGAGAATGGCTGTTGGATACACACAGGAGTGGCGGGCATTGGGGCGCAGTGGGTTAAGCCTCCCACTGGGATGCTGGCATTCCATATCAGAGTGCCAATTCCAGTCCCAGCACATCCACATCCGATCCAGCTCCCTGCTAATGTACCTGGGAAAACAGCAGAAGATGGCCCAATACTGGGGCTCCTGCCTCCCCTGGCCTCACCCTGGCTAAAGCTACAAAACTCTTAGCTGTCACCTAGTTCTGTGCCATGTTGGGATGCCCTGTACTGCCTCAGGGCTCCTGAGAGAGTCCACACCAGCAAGAAGCCTTCACCAGGTGCAGCCTCTCGACTTTAGACCTCAAGTCCATGAGCTGAATAATCCTTTTTCTTGATAAACTTCCCAGTCTGCAGTATTCCGTTACAGCAGCAGAAAGTGGACTAAGACATGAGAGGCAATGTAATTGTGTTAAATCTCATAGATGTTGTCCAAAGTCAACAAGTCAAGACATTAAGAGCTATTATTCAGCAGTGAGTGCATGATTTAAAATTCGAATGGTGAGCACCAGAAAATGAAAATGCATTTTCGTTCTTTTTAACAGTGGTTATTTCTGAGAAGAGACTGGGGTGCTAAGGATTGGGCCTGGGTACGGGCAAAAGAGCATTTAATAATCTCCTTAGTTTTTAAACCCAGTGCATGCAAGAGCTTGTTTTTTGTTGGCTTTAGTGTTTACTTTTATAAAAGGTTATTAGCAGTTAATCAGCTGGGAGTTCTTGGTGAGCTGAGTGGTTTGGGTGAGGCTAGGCAGCTTCAGTCCTAATTTACCACTACCCGAAGCTTGGTGACTTTATAAAGAAAAGAGGTTGACTGAGCTCACAGTTCTGGAGGTCCAAGGGCCTGGTGTTGGCACTGGCTTAGCTCTGGTGATGGCCCTTGGCTGTGTCACATGATGGTGTAGGCAATGACAGGAGAGGGTGTGTGAGAATGAGACCACAGTGCCAGACTGGAAGCCCAGAGAGACTGGGTAGGGTAAGTTGTTTTTAAATTGGGTTATTGTTTGGAATTCTTCAATTCTTTTATAAATTCTGGAACTAATTCCTTATAAATGATTTATGAAAATTTCTTCCCATTCTGTGGTTTGTTTCCTTCTTGGTAGTGTCCTTTGATTTTGGTGAAGTCCGGTTGACCTGCTTTGAACCTCGTTGGTCATACCTAAGAAACCATGGACTAATCCAAGGCCATCATGGTTTATGCTTATGTTTTCCTCTAAGAGTTTTGTAGCTTTAGCTCTTACGCTGAGATGTTTGATCCATTTTTGTAGTGGATACTGTTCACGGTGAGGCCATAGCCTCCTGAATATTGGACGTGGCCGTGGTCATGCAGGCCTTGTGAAGGCACACCGTCCTAAATGGAATGCTGCTACAATAAGCAGACGGTTTGGGTTATTATTAGATATTGCTCTTAGGAAAACTCCTTATCATACTCCCAGGATATAGAATGTAAGCCAGGAGCAACTTGAAATTTTACTTCCCATCAAAATTATGTCATGTGACACTTAGCTCCTTTGCTTGTGCCTGGTTCTTATTCTTTTACAATGATTAGTCTGGCTGTATATTCCCAATTGTTACGTTACTAGTTAAATCCCAGACTAAATAATAGGAAGTCCCTGCTGGAACTGCCGGCGACACTATTCAGATGAAGATGTCCCTGTTTCGGCTCATCATTTAAAACTCCACAATTTTGAGTTCATTTCTTGTGTGGTTGGACGTTTTGCTTTTCCCTGTGAATGCCCATTTGATCCAGCACCATTTGTTGGAAGACTCTTCTCTCTGTTTAAATTTCTTGGCACCTTTGTCAAAATTAGTAGGCTGTCAGTGTGCTGGTTTATTTCTGGACTCTCAATTCTGTTCTGTTCATCTGTATGTCTATCCAGTGCTACCCAGACACTGCCTTGATTATTGTAACCTTATAAAATGAATTTGAAGTCAGAAAGTATGAGTCCTTAAGCTTTTTTTTTCTCTTTATTTCTTTTTTTAAAAAACATTATTTTGGCTGGTGCCATGGCTCACTAGGCTAATCCTCTACCTGTGGATTCTAGTCCCAGTCGGGCGCCGGATTCTGTCCTGGTTGCTCCTCTTCCAGTCTAGCTCTCTGTTGTGGCCCAGGAGTGCAGTGGAGGATGGCCCAAGTGCTTGGGCCCTGCACCCCATGGGAGACCAGGAAAAGCACCTGGCTCCTGGCTTCGGATCAGCGCGGTGTGCCGGCTATAACAGCCATTTTGGGGGTGAACCAACAGAAGGAAGACCTTTTTTTTCTGTGTCTCTCTCTCACTGTCCACTCTGCCTGTCCCCAAAAAATTATTTTGGCTATGTTGGGTCCCTTAAATTTTCGTATAAATTTTGGTGTTCACTTGTCAATTTCTGGCAGGTAGCCAGTGGAATTTTCAGGGATTGCATTCAATCTGTAAGTGACTTGGGGGATGTTGCCATCTTAATCATATTAAATCTTCTGATCCATGAACATGAGATACCTTTCCATATATTGAGATCTTTAATTTCTCTCAACAATATTTTATAATTATCATAGGGTAAGGTTAATACTTTTTTGATTAAATTTACTCTTAAGTGTTTTATTCTTTTCAACGCTGTTGTAAATGGAATTTGGTTTGTTAATTTCACATTGTTCAATGTAAGTGTATAGAAATATAATTGTTATATAAATGTCATTTCTGAAATCTTGATAAACTAGTTAATTAGTTTAAATTGTTTAGTGGGCTCCTTAGGATTTTTCTATATACAAGGTCATGTCATTGGCAAATAGTTTTTTTCTTACTCTCCATTTAGATGACTTTTACTTCACTCAGTTGTCTAATTCCCCCTGCTAATGTTGAATGGAAGAGTGGACACCCTCATCATTGTCCTGATCTAAGGGAGAAAACATTCGATCTTTCACCATTGTGTGTCATGCAAGCTACAAACGTTTTCCTGGGAGCCTTCCATCTACTGAGTTCCCTATTACTCCTGGGTTATGGGTTTTACTTTTGTTAAAATCCTGAATGGAATAAGCATCGAAGGTTTTCCTTTCTCTCTCTCTCTCTCTCTTTTTTTTTTTTTTTTGGTAAATCCTGAAATTGTCATGTTATTTTTCTTTATTTTGCTGATCTAGTGTATTATGTTAATTTATTTTTAAAAGATAACCATTATTTGTTTGTTTGAAAGGCCAAGAGAAAAACAGAGATCTCGCATCCGCTGGTTCATTCCTCGAATGTCTGCAGCAGTTGGGCTGGGCCAGGCTGAAGCCAAGCACCCAGGATTCAGTCTGGGTCTCCTGTGGGGGTGGCTGGGACCCACAAACTTGAGTCATCACTTGCTGCTTCCCAGAGGGGGTATCAACACAAGCTGGCATTACTGATTGGTTTTTATATGTTAATCCCATTTTGTGTTCCTGGGATAAATCCCAGTTGGCTATGGAGTATGGTTCTTTTTATATATTGATGCACTCATTTGCAAGTTGTTGTTGAAGATACTGGTCTGTAGATATTGTATTGTTTTCTCATTGCCTTGTTTTGGTGTTAGGGCAGTACTGGATTCATAGAAGGAGTGAAAGATGTTTTTCTTCTTTAGTGTCTGCAAGAGTTTGTGAAGAGTTGCTATTAATTTTCTTTAAATGTTTGCTGGGTGGGCAGAGGCAGATGCAGTGGTAAGAGGCTGCTTGGGATGTGCGTACCCCATTATCAAGGATCCAGATTCGGTCAAGACCTGGTTCCACTTCTGATTCCAGCTTCCTGCTAATGGACACCGTGGGGGGCAGCAGACGATGGCTCAGGTATTTGGGTCCCTGCCGCTGACATGGGAAATCTTGTTTGCAACCTGGGCTCCTGGCTTCAGCCTTGCCCAGCCCCAGGTATTACAAGCATTTGGGAAATAAACAAGCACTTGGAAAATCTCTCTCTCTCTGCCTTTCAAATAAACAACAAATTGTTTTTTAATATTTAAATAAAACAATTGTTTTTGGCTGGAATTCACCAGTGAAGCCATCTGGGCCTGGGCGTTTCTTGTGGGTAGTTTTGGATTTGTAGTGTAATCTTTTCCTGTTATTGGTCTATTCAGATTTTTTTTTTCCTTCTTGAGTCAGCTTGGGTAATTTGTGTGTGTTCCAGCTAAGTTATCCTAACTGTTGGCTTATGATGGTTAGAGGACCCTTTTATTTCTGTAAAGTAGTAGTACTATCTCCCCTCTCATTCCTGATTTTAGTATTTTTAGTATTCTTGCCTTTTTTTTTTGCTTAATTAGTATAGCTAAAATTTAATAATTTTGTTGATATTTCCAAAGAACTAACTTTTGAGTTTATAGGTTTTCTCTATTCTTTGTAATTTCTGCTGTAAACTAAGTTTTCCTTGATGTTTCCCTTGGGTTTAGTTTGCTCTGTTTCCTATGGTTGGTTGAAGGTGGACAGTTAGGCGGCTAATTGAGGTGTTTACGGCTCGGTTTCTCTCCAAGTACTGCTTTAGCTGCACCAGCTTCCTCCCCAATATCTCGTTGACATTATCTGCTTCTCTGAGGTTTTTTGCCTTCCTGCCAGTTTCCATGTTCCCGCTCGACGATCCCCTCCCTGCTTGGTCCTAACTGAAAATAAACAGAGAGCTAAGTGCTGGGAACGCAGCCGAGTGCAGGGCTGTGCTGTCTCACTCCCTGCCCACAGTCCACCTAGGCTGAAGGTAGAATCGTGTTAGCGCTGAGGCAACTCCAGTGCACGGGGTGTAAGCAGCTTGTCAGGCTCTTTTAATAGCATCCATCAGATGTGGTCTTTGGCCTCCTTTCATGCTTTATAATTTCTCCCTGGGGATTTTAGGATTTTTTTTTTTTAGTGCTACTTGTGTACACATGATACCCAAGTATGTATCACTAGACTAGACCTTTCTACTGTGAACCACACATTAAAACCCAATCATCTGTCAGGCATTTCCCCCTCTATGTCCCAGAAAGCTGACCCAATCAGTGTCTGTTGCCCCACCGTCCATCACCTTTTCTTAGAACCTCATTCTCTCTTCTGCCTTTTATTTTGATGGATGTTACCACCACTCACCTGCTTCCTTGGGTTGCCCACCCATCCGGATGCCAGTTTACACTAGCTTTCCACCATGGCGTGTCCCCTGCGGTCCTTCCTTTTGGCTGCCATCATCGTCACTTCGCCCTCTGGCCAGTCCCAGTGCTCTGTGAGAAGTTTCCTGGGGGCTCCAGGAAGAACTGGATGCCCAGTGGTTCTCTTGCCTTTGTTTATGAATTTGTCGTAGCCTCTACCGACTGGGGCATCTTGTGTTCTTCCCTAGGCTTGTCTGCCCCTGCTGCTGGGAGCTCCCGCTGGTAAGCAGTGGGTTTGCATCGTATCTAGAAAGTGTTTAGCAGATGCTCGTGAAGTAAGTAGGTGGTTGCAAGGTGGAAGAACATTGCTTCCTGTTGGAGAGGGTCGATGTGGATGATCGCCCAGATTTGCCTCATCAGTGTGTGTTGAACTTGATCCCCTGCACCTGTGTGACTGCCGTCTGTCAAGTGCCTGCCTCCCTGCCTCTTCCTTAGGGGATCTAGGTTGCTTCGTGCATTTCCTTTGCAACACTTGCTGCAGTGCAGTTTATTAAATATTTGTGAAGCCATCTTTGTGCTGTCTGTCTGCTCTACGTGGATCTGAGATCCACGGGAAGGAGGCCCTGCCTGAAGTGTGTCCTCTGCACCCTTGTTCCGTGGCCCCTTCCCAGGGCCTGGCCTTTAGCTGAAGTACAGTAAGTATTTTTTTTGAACAAATGAATATCATAGTAGCCATACCCACCTTGTTAATGTTTAGCATTTGCTTTCTATATTTTGGTTACCAGTTTAAGTGATAGAGACAGCTTAACAGGACTGACAACATAGCCAGCAAACATGTAAAGGATGTGAACGCTTCGAGCTGTTGGGGTCTAGAACTGAAGACATGTTCCCTTCCTGCCAGATGCGTGCACTGTAGCCTGGAGTTAAATGAGGTCACCGCCTGGCAAGCAAGAAGGGAGCGTCATTCTGAGGCTGCAGAGAGAAGGTTCAAATCAGAATCCATATGCCGTTGAATTAAAAAAAAAGATATATCTATAAATGGTGGAATAATTTATCACAATGCTGCACTCTTGAATTGATCCTAATTATCTCATGAGCATTTAATAGACTTAATCAGACTCCCCGGCAGGCTCTCCTGCAGTCTTTTGTTATTAACGAACGTCCTGACATCCGGGTCTTGGTAGGTCTGGGATTACAAAGTGCACACAAGAACGTCTGAGAGTATAAATGAGCAGACTGTAGGCAAGTGCATATGGCAAGATCCGAAGATGCAGTGCAACAGCCCCGAGCCTCTGTCTGCCGCTCTGTCTGCCAGGAGGCGTTGTGCAAGCCCACTTCCTTCCACTGTTAATTATGTTTAATGATTTTTACTGGACTTGGAAAATGACTTTGTTCAGCAATGTTTTTCACTGTAGTTCCCCAGTTACTGTAAGGATAGGAGAGCAAGAAGTCCATACCGTGCTTGCCTGTAGGAGAGAATGAGTTCCCCTTTTCCTTTGCCATATCACTTGTCTACTTCCCAAAATGGATGTTGCTTAATTCGGTACCTCTTCGTGTGTTTGGGTCTTTCCTTACAAAAGAAAGGGCAGAATGGAGTATATTTGAGAGAGCTGAAGAAGGCACATTTCCAAATCCCTTTGAAGTGTGTGGCATTTGTGATGAACAAGGACTCCATTCACTCCATTAATGCTTGTTGGCAGGTACACTACCAACCTAGGATTCTTGAAAACAAAGCACCGATACTCATCTGTGGTTTCCAGGAAGCTCATGGAGAATGCACATCATGGAATAAAACTGTATGTCGATTTCAAAAACATTTTGTACGCAAGTAAACTTCTTTTAATTGCATTTTCCATGAACTTTTGGAAGTACTCTTGTATAATTGCTTTAGTGTGGATCAATAAAGACACGGTAAGCTTCTTAGTTACCTTTGGGCGCCTCCTGCTTAGTGGAGACACACAACACTGTGGCCCGCTCCCAGCTCGGTCCTCAGGCAGCCTGGGGGGTAGATGGGCGTCTGTGACACTGGCTTGTAGCCACGCGTCACCCCTCACTGCTGTGTGGCGCTGGGGGCATTACTTTCCTGGCCCTCTCTGTGTCTCTTGCTTCATCATTGCACAACAGAGAGAATGGCATCAACTTCTACGGTGGAGAAGATCCATGAGTTAGCATGAGCACCAAATAAATACTAAGAGCATGCTCTTCCCCTCCCAGTATTTGTCTACAAAAGCCCAGAGTAAGTATGACCAATCTATTGGGTGTTTGGTACAAGTTTGTTGCTAAAACACAACCTGGGAGGCAGCAAACAATGGCTCAAATAGTTAGGTTCCTGCCATGCACCTGAGAAATCTGAAATTCATTTCTCACTCCAAGCTTCAGCCCTGGCCATTACAGGCCTTTGGCAAGTGAACCAGCAGATGGGAGACTCTCTCTCTCTCTCTCTCTCTCGTGCTCTCTTTCTCTGTTTCTCTGCTCAAATAAATATTATGCACTAATTAAAGGACTTGTTGGAATCTTAAAAGGAATTGCACTGAAACTATAAAGCAGTTTAGGGTGAATGGCCACCTTATTGACTAAATCTTCCCATTCGTGAACCTAACAGGTCTGTTTATTTATTTAAGTCATCTTGAATTTATCTCGGCAGTGTTTGTGATTTTCAGTAGAGGCATATTGCACCTGTTTGTTTATTCCTGAATAGTTAATATTTATATGCTATGTGTGTTTGTTTTTTAAATATACACTTTCCAACTTTTCATTATTATGTGTAGGAATCCAAGTGATTTTATTGACCTTGTATTCTGCAGCATGGCTGATGTACATTATAGCTCAAGCAGTTACAAGTAAGATGACTGTTTGTGCAGGTTTCTGCTGGGGGCTGGTCCTTCCCTCATCTCCCCATTGTGCCTCTACTCGTCTTGGGCTTCCTTTGCATCCTTTCCTGGGCATCGGGTCTGCTGTGGACAAAGATGTTCAGGGTCATAACTCAGTAAGGAGAAACAGAAAGGTTCCAGAGAGCTCCAGCGTCAACTGGCTGCCCTTTTGGAAACTGAGAATTGACAAGTTTATCGGGTCTAGAATTGTAGATGTTTTGAAACAAACTTTGCATTGTTCTCGTGTTGGGAGAGTGAATGCAAACATCACCACTTCAGTTTTTTCTATCATAAAGAGTGGTCAAGCCATCCTTTTTGAGAACGACGTTGTTAATGCTGTCAAACGTCTGATTCCTTTGCCAGGTATCTGCTGGTTGATCGTCGGCACCCGCAAGCACCATGCCTGAGCAGAGCAACGATTATCGCGTGGCCGTGTTCGGGGCAGGTGGTGTTGGCAAGAGCTCGCTGGTGTTGAGGTTTGTGAAAGGAACGTTCCGGGAGAGCTACATCCCCACGGTGGAAGACACCTACCGGCAGGTGATCAGCTGCGACAAGAGCATCTGCACGCTGCAGATCACCGACACCACCGGGAGCCACCAGTTCCCGGCCATGCAGCGGCTGTCCATCTCCAAGGGGCACGCCTTCATCCTGGTCTACTCCATCACCAGCCGGCAGTCCCTGGAGGAGCTGAAGCCCATCTACGAACAGATCTGCGAGATCAAGGGGGATGTGGAGAGCATCCCCATCATGCTGGTGGGTAACAAGTGTGACGAGAGCCCCAGCCGCGAGGTGCAGAGCAGTGAGGCCGAGGCCCTGGCCCGCACGTGGAAGTGCGCCTTCATGGAGACCTCGGCCAAGCTCAACCACAACGTGAAGGAGCTCTTCCAGGAGCTGCTGAACCTGGAGAAGCGCAGGACCGTGAGCCTGCAGATAGATGGCAAGAAGAGCAAGCAGCAGAAGCGGAAAGAGAAGCTCAAGGGCAAGTGCGTGGTCATGTGAAGGCCCCTCCCCGGCCTCCCTCCCATCCCCCACGTGAAACCCACCGTTGTCAGGGTAGCATGTACGACGCCCGCCCGCGTGTTAAACATTGCATTGGACCGAGCCAGGCCCTGGCATCCTTAAGAGGGGATGCCACACCGCCAACAAAAAGCCACCCCCTCTCTGAGTCCCAGAACCCACCAGGCAGTTAAAAGCCAACACCTGCAGCCTCCCAGGGAACTCGGGACAGTGCATTCCCCCAAGGGAGGTGGGAGTGGGGAGGACCTGTCCCCAGGATGGCAGCGTGTGCGGAGAGGACTGAACACCACCTAGTGCATGGGAGAGTGCGTGAGCCCGGAGCCTCAACCCCGAGCCAGGCATTTCTCTCTGCTCAGAAGCTGGTAACATCTTTGGGGGAGGGACATGGGTATGGGCGGAGGCGAGAGCGCCAGTCCATCGAAAGCGGACCGCACTGGGTCCCATTCATGCTTTTATTTACCAATTTATTTATTTTAAATTGGGTTCAACATAAAACAGCACAGCCTCCCTCAAAGGAGAGTCTCCACTCGCTGCCCCAGATCTGCTGGGCACCTTGTTACTACCCCCCCCCCCCGGATGCATTCCCCTGGTGTAGACCTAGCTAGCAAGCATCACTCTCACCTCTGCCAGTGTTTGTTTTCACATCCAATGATGAGTTCCCTAACTGCGTGCTGTCCTTTCGGAAATGCTTCGGTTCTGGAGTACAGGGTTGTAAACAGCATTAAAACATTACCATACTGCTTGCTCCTGGGGGTTCCCTGTGACGGTTTGAGGAAGGTGAAGCATATTCCCTTTGGTCCCCAAAGGTTGTGACTTCTTCCACCTTCAGGTTTCAAATAAAAGAAAATAAAGGAGCTGTTTTTAGGCATTTTGTTACCCTCCAAGATGGCTTTATTCTCTTAAATAATTCGATCTGTACCCAGCCAGGCAACAGCCAGCAAAGGCCATCTGACGACCAAAAGCTCATCTGTTTTTCTAAGTGACACGCACACGTGGATGCCACACTTTGCACCTTAACAGAGGACTCTGAAGCAGGGGTTGTTCACGGTGTCGTTGATGATCTATCAGAAGTATATTCCTGGAAAATGCACTTGTGTACCAGTAAATTCTCTTGCATGTTCCGTTATACACGTCTTGTAAGAGCTGTGCCTGACAGCACTCACTCTAGAAGCAATTATCTTCCCCTCCTAATGACTGTGTGTGCATCCTCAATCCTCTTTAAACCAAATGACAGCCACTGTGGTTCCTGTGCCGGGCGTGGGAGAGGACAGTGGCTGGAGACCAGCAGGCTGCTCTGCCCCGGGAAGAGTCCAGGCACATCCTCTGCTCTCCCTACGTAGCGTCTGTTTGGTCTCTGCTTCCTAAGAATTCCCAGACTGGCTGACTGTGGGGTCATCCTCTCTGCAGTCCTTGTCACCTGCCGGGCAGAGGGAGCTGCTGTAGCACGTGGGTTTGCTTGCACAGGGGGCCTCCTGGCAGTTGGGCAGCAGTGCTAGCCCTGGACAGAGCTCCCAGGTTGGAGATGTTGCACATGTCAGCGTCTACGCTTGCTGTGCCCCCCCCCCCCCACTTGCTGCCCCAGCCACGTGGGCGCCGCCATCCTTCAGAGCACACTGGGTTCTTGCACCAGCTAGCTCCCTGTAGCCCCATCTGGGTAGATTCCTTGTCCTGGTCTCATCCTCTCAGCTCCACCAGAAGCTCGCCCTGCTGATAGATTTCATGTGGGAGAGAATTAGCACCTTCTTGGGCTCCTAGAGCAAATCCTTGCTGATCCGACCGGAGGGAGTGTTCACACTGAGAGAGGACAACCCAGGACAGAGTGGCCTGGGAGCTAGTGCAAGCTCAGGGCACTGGGACCAGTCCTCAGGTCTCTGATGCAGGCTCCACAGCATTTGCAATGAGATCTTGTCTGGATCCTTGGTTTTTCAACTTGTATCTACATTTTTTCTCCCATTTCTGTTCTCAGCGAGACAAGTTGTCGGTTTGTCATTTGTGTATGGGCGAAGTCTAACAGGCAGTGGAATTTCATGGCCAATATGGGATGAGCTGGCTAGGTTTTGCCTGGGTTTTTCTGCTAACAGTAAAATGGGATCTTTGCCACTGACCATGAGGCTAATAAGGCTTTTCTTCTGAGAGCCTCCTGCAGACTGCTCCATCCCTGCAGATCACAAGTCCCAATGCCTTTTAGTCCTTTCCAGACAATATATATTTGTAAGTATCTGGGCGCTCATCCATGAGAGGTTTGCAGTGACTAAAAATCTGTTCTCATTCAGGATTCATTGTGTTCCTTTGTGTCTTGCCTGTGAGGTTTGGCTCAGATGGCATGGGAGCCTCCATGTGGGTCTTCATTCTGAGATAATTTTCAATGAGCTGAAGATAGATATTGGTGGTTTTCTCAAATTTGTTTTTTAGGAGTTCTATGTGGACTCAGGGCTTGGCAAGGTAGTACCACTGCATCAGATTTTTTTTTTTTAATTTATTTTTTATTTTTTAGCATTTGTGTGGTCCCGACCCCAAATATAGAGTGGCGGTTCTTAAGAACCCATCTGACATTGCCTGTGGGTGCGACAGGTTCTGACCCAGCCATAGTAAGTTACAAAACTCAAAATGTGAGTTTGAAGCTGGCTCGCGCTCTCTGGGGAGAAGCACGGGGCTCCCTGAGTTCCCTGTGTCCCCGCTGGTCCCCTCCATCCAGTGACAAGCCATGGGCATGCAGACCATGCATCAAGAACAACAAGAGCAATATTGAATTGTTCATTATATCTAGAACTATATACAGAGTCTATAATTTATCTTCCTGCATTTTTGAAGTATAAAGCAGTGAATTGTACATAGCTGTAAGCATGTATATTTGTTTCACTGTTTGTAATATTTAAGAAATGCTCATTCTTTGTAGAACAAGAAATGTATTCAATATTTTAAAAAAACTGCTCTGTAATACTTCATTTTTCTCCTTCCAAAATTTGTAATGTGTTGCTCCTACGTAAGCTCTCTCTGGAAATATCCATAACTCACGGGACACTTGAATATCTTCGAAGACACGTCCTGGAACTCAGAACCCATAAAGCCAATATGTAGAGAAAGTATTTACAGAGCATGACTTTTATACGTGTGGGATATCAATGTGTATATTTATATTCAAAGTGTATTTATTGTTACAATTCCATTCTCTACTCTGTTTTATTTACTCCACGGTTATAAAATCACCCTTGCGTAAAGTTTCTAGTTGCCAGTGATGTTCTGAAAATGATGGAACATACTCCAATAAAGCTTCGGTTATGACACCCAGGCCGGAAGGCAGTGTCGCGTCTTGGCCTTCAGGGCGGGGCTGGGCTGCGGGCACTGGCGGACGAGGCTGTCAGAGTCTGGGAGGGTCTCCGGTGGGCCGCCGCAGCCTGCCCCCTGCCCTTGTCACTGGGTGGACATGAAGCAGGTGCTTCGGGCAACCTTGGCTCAGAATAGGAGGAGCCAAGACCACGTGTCTCCTCTCCTCTGCCTTCCCCACCCTGGGCTCTTCAGGGAGGTGGTCGTCGGCAGCCCCTGGAGTGGAGTTTCTGCTTGCCCCCCTCTTCCTGTGTCTCCAGGCTGCCTTTAGGTGACACAGGATCTGGAGCAGAAAAGCAGAGGCCTCCCCCGGCGATTGGTTGGCTGCGTGAGCGTGCGGCCACTCTCTGAGTCTTCTGAATGGAAATTATTCACATCTGCAGAGTGGCCCTGAGCATTAATTTAATGATAAGCACAAGGCACTGGGAGCCGTCTTGTCGCACATCGAGCCTTCGATGGGGACAAACGAAAACCTGCTGACTGTGCAGGACTTGCCTGCGAGCATCAATCAGAAAGCCATCAGAAAGTTTCCATTTCTCAAAGCCTCTAATAGTTTCCCATAGGCCTCTCCTGCCGCCTCCTAGCTGCACCCCCACGTTAGTCATTATTGCTCCATTATTCAGAGTTTCTCGTTTATGGACACAATTACAATCAGCAGGCCCCATTAGGCCCCATTAAAAGACATTGTGCTACTTATCAAACTTTAATGTGCAATCGGGGCATTTCAGGGTCTTGGGACTTGGTGGCGTCTGAGGCCGCAGGGCTGGGTAGTGCTTGGGATTGTGTGTTTCCAGTCCGTGGACCCCACTAGCAGCAGCAGACCTGTCATCTACTTGTTCTCCGATCATACTGCTCACTGGAGTCTCCCAGGGGGGAGACCCTACCCCAGCAGGCAGCTGGAGTGTGGCTTTGGCTTCAAGATCTTTTAAAAAAATCCTAGGTCATTCAGCTAGCACTAGGTGTGAGGGGAGGTCACTGCTCCTGGTCGGAGCCCCAGCAGCCGCCTGGCGTGACCTCCCCTTGCCCCGCCCAGCTCCAGCCTGGCACACACTCCGCTCTTGACAGCTTGTCTTGTTCTTCCCAGCCTGTCAGTATTGAGGACCCATGACCCCCTTCCCTCCGGGCCCTGCTGACGTGCAGGGCACTGTGTGTGCATGGACAGAGGGCCTAGCTGCTGCCATCCAACCCTCAGCGGCTCGAGTGTTCACTGTGCTCACGTGTTACCCAAGACCCAAGGAAAGCATTGGCTCTGCCCGCCCAGAGGCCTGCCTCGGATTTGGAGCTGAATTCTCAGCCCTTCATTCTTCCTTCTCCATTGGCCTTTTCTCATCTCAGAGGCCTTTGCGCGTGCTGGTCTATCACAAGCCATTGATGGGCCCAAGTCGGACTCCTGTGGTCCTTAGTGATCACCACTATCATTGGTGATGTTAGTGGTTTTAGTCTTTTTGCCCCAAGCAACAGAGAAGGGGTTAGCTTAGGTGTAGGAAAATAAAGGAAACCGGCGTATTCCCCTTGAACTCCTCTCAGGAGGGAGACAGGCATTCACAGCGAAAGGAAGACAAAAGGTAGGGCCAACAGAGGGACAGCAGGTGAGTGTCACCTGTTCCCTTCACTCTCACCGAAAGTCAGGATTCTATCTTGCAGTCGGTCTGACAATAACCAACAGTGACTTTCAAGAAGCGCCTCCCCAGATGCTGGTCATACGCAGCACACACTCAACCATGGTGGTAACACAGCCCCCCCCCCCACACCAAGTTGGGCACCATGAATAGTCCCAGGACCCCCATGACGGTCGGAGAAGTGTCGGGAAGTCCAGGGGCAGGTGCCGTGGTTATAAGGCGAGTGGGGAATGAGCAGCTGTGGTTGCACTGTTGGAAACCCCCTCTGTCCGCCCGTCCACCCGTGCACCTTACAACCTCTTCCTGTATTAAGGCTGCCCTCAAGTGACCTCCTCTGTGAAGCCTTCCCTGGTCTCTGAAGTCAAAACCTCTGTCTCCTCAGAATTCCCCTTGACCTTGTTTTCCTGACCTTGAAGACGCTCCTGCCGTGTTTCATGACGCAGACACTATTTTTCATATACATCCTAATTTGTTTTATGCTCTTTTTAAAGAAGTGTATTTGAAAGGCAGAGATACAGAGAGCGGAGAGAGAGAGAATCTTTTACATGCTGGTTTATTCCCCAAATGGCTGCAATGACTGGAGCTGGGCCAATCCGAAGCCAGAAGCCAGGAGCTTCTTCTGGGTCTCCCACATGGTTACAGAGGTCCAAGCACTTGAGTCATCTTCCACAGCTTTCCCAGGCATCTAGCAGGGTGCTGGTTCAGAATTGGAGCAGCCAGGACTTGGGATGCCAGCACTGCAGAGGGAGGGTTAGCACTGGCCCCTGTTTCATACCCTTTCACTTCAATTCATTATGGAGCCCTCGCAACGACTGGAAATATGTCCCATAACCAAGTGTTAGATTGACCTGCAATCCCCTCCTAACTGCTCGCCGGGGCCCTACTCTGTAGGCTGTGTGGTAGTGTTCAAGGAAAAGGCAGTCAAATAGCTTTTTCCTTATACATTTTACAAATGTGAAATAGAAAACAAATTGACTTTCACAGTTGCTAGTAGTTGTGTCCTCAGCAGCGGTTCCCTGGGCAGAGAGACTTTTGTCACACCACCTGGCCCAAAATTCTGTTAACAATGTGCATTTCAGCCTGGCCGCTGTATTGCTTGTACTTTCTTAAGTTTGTTCAATTGAACTTCTCCCCTTTATATGTCTAATTCATTGTCCAATGAAGCATAACGGTAGAGCTAAAATAGTAGGGAAATAGAAAACTTGTAAGGCCACTGAATCTTTCTGTGGATACAGTCCACCCGCAATCTGTGGTAGTAATCGTTTTCTTTTTTAAAAGTTTTCTTTATCTGAGACTGGTGGTGTGGCATAGCGGGTAAAGCTGCTGCCTGCAAGGCCAGTATCTCACGTGGAGGATTAGCCTATTGTGCCGCAGCGCCGGCCAGAAGATTTAATATTTTGGGTCTGGATTCTTCATGACAGCACATTGTTCTTTAAAATTAATCAGTTCATCAAATTTCTTTGTTACTGGTAAAACCCAATCAAGATCTCATTTTTAGTGGAAGAAATGCAAAACAGGGCTTTCAAGTGTGAAATTAATGAGTTGTTAAAGGAAGGGAAAACATTGAAAATTATACACATGCACGTACATACCCGCGCGCAGAATACACAAGTCATACTACCACAGAGAAGCCTATGAAACCAGACCCAAAGTCCATTACAAACGCCCACAGAGATGGCGATTGGTTAAAGTTGCTTTGAATATTGTTGACTGGCATGTGGTACTAACATCATGTAATGTGGAGGGTCACTGAGCAACGCCTTAGTGTGCCGGCTGATTCTGTGTCGTATTTGCACTGGATCTTAGCCAAAACACTGAGAAGCATCTGTGTCATGTTTGCAACAATTCACGCTACACTGGTGGCACCCCATGAGAGAGCAACACAGAAGCTTACTCTAGGAGAAGGTGTTGTGTTACTGTCATTTGAGCACGCCTCCTGCTATGGATTTATGGTTCAAGGAAGAAGTGACAGGTGTGGCTGTAGGTAAGCCATGGCCACCAGCGTCTGTGAGCGTGTGATGTTTGGGGAAAGGGGGGTGTGGCAGGGGGGTCAGCAGCCTGCTTTCCAGTACTGAACAACTTGACCATTGCAGCAGGGAAAGCACTTAGTTTTCAATGTTAAAGACGAGTTCAACTGTTTTCTTCTTTGACACTGATCGTGTCAGTAGCATGATCAAGTGACAGCTTTGGAGCACACTGGATGCTTTCACAGACTTGAACTCATCACTTCAGCCCAATAGATTATGATTTTTTTACATTAAGGATAATTCATTATCTATAATTAAAAGCTTGGCTGAATACCACAGAAACATCTCAATATAGTTAGAGCAAATAAGTTTGCATTCGTTGTAACATGGAAGGAATCCATGGCTTCATGACATCATGAACTATTCATATTAATTAGATGATTCAGCTCCCTGATCCTAGATGATTCTAGCATGTGGGTATAGACCACATCCTAATGGCCCATGATGGCTGCTGGAACTCCAGCCATCACATTCTGTACAGGCTTTGGAAAGAAGTTGTACACAAAGGAAAGCATGGATACGCCCAGCACTTCCCGGAGCACTGAAGGCGATGAGCAGATCTTACTCACACAGCCGCCACTGGGATCAGGGAGACTCAGAAAAAGCTGACTTTTTTTTTTTTTTTTTTTTTTTAATCTGGGAGGAGAAATGTGCCTATCTAGAAGTTGGGGATTCCTTATTAGAGAGGACAAATGGACTTGGAGAGGCACTGGCTTTTTTCAAATGTAGGTTTTATCCTATTGAGGTTTGGTGACACGGACAGATTAGGAGATGTGTGCCATCCCATGTGCACAGCAGATCAGGAGATGTGCAGGGTGAGCTTGCTACTCGAAGTTCCCAGGAGGAGGGGCACACAGAGGGAAGCCCCAGGGCCAGTCAGGAGGGAGAAGGAGTGGGAGAACGTGGGCAGCAGTACTCCCTGTGGGCAGGGTGCCGGTTTCCGATCAGCTAAGTGCATGGATCCAGCAGGCTCTGGGATGTGGGGCTGGCTCTGATCAGAACCTGGCCCTGGGTAAGAGGCAAGTGGAGGCTGGTCTGGCGCGTGGGGACACCATGACAGAGGCGCATTGCTGCTCTGCGTATGAAGATGCGCTCACAGGAGGGACGTCCAGTCTCTGTGAATCGGCGAATCCTGGAAGCGCTGTCCCTCCCGTGTCAGCAAAGCCCGGGACGGCAAAGCATCAGAAATGCAAAAAATAAAACGGCATGCATACTGTGCTGGCGATCTCTGCATGAATAGGACCTGAAGATTTTGTGCGAAGGTAAAATGGCTCCAGGATCAATATCCGCCCCCCTCCCCCAATATTTTCTGATTTTCTAGATGTGTTAGACAAATGCCATGTCATGGTCTGAAACATTTAAGTCCATGTCCAAATGCTGACTAAGAGCGTGGAGAAACACTTCCTCGAACCAAAGGCAGCGTGTGAGCAGATTCGGAATCCATCTACTGTCCTCTTCATTGACGTTTTTCACCTTTGGCTTTTGGGTGCAGGCGGAGGGCTCCTTAGCCTGCATCACACAAGCCTTGAAGCCAGGGGCCCCTGCCCCGTTCGGAGAACATTCTGCCACTTAGACTTGCTCCTAATGCACTGGGATCCCTTTGACTCAGGCTTTTCTAATCCAGCGAGAATGAATGACAAGGAAAGGCACAGGACTATGCCAGGAGATCTGAGGACTCAGATCAGAGGACCTGGTGGCCCCGCCCCCACGTGGGGTGTTTCCCTGTGAGGTCTGCTCCATTGTACCATGATCCAGGGTGTTTTTTCTCGGAACAACACAGGGCGTCTGGGCCCCCCGTGTCCTGCCTAGGAGCTGTTGGATGCAAGCGTAGAGGGTGCTGGGTGGCGCGTCCGTGACCAGGCTGCTCTTCCTCACTGGCCTGTCTGGGAGTCCCCCTTGGTCCCTAGCGCCAGAGACCTAGCTCCTTCTGGGTCCCAAGAGCTGCTGGAGCCCCGCTTTTCCAACCTCGCGTTCAGGAAGGGGAAATGCACCATGATGGGAAACGTTTGCACCCTGGGGACACGGCCAATCAAGGGCTCCCTTTCTTTTTGGAGAGTTGACTGCTTAGGGTTCGCCAGCACCTTGCTGTATCCAGTGGCAGGGGAAGTGTTTTACTCTGTCCCGCTCGGGGACTCTGTCCTGCTCCGTGGTCCCTTCTGTCCTGACTCACTGCTGGCTACTTTCCCTGTCCTCCCCGTGGACCCTCCCCTCACTATCTCCCAGCTCAACCCGTTGCCCAGTTTGTTGGCAAGTGCTTTCCTTTTTTTTTTTTTTTTTAAAGATTTATTTATTTATTTGAAAGTCAGAGTTACACACAGAGAGGGGAGAGGCAGAGAGAGAAAGAGAGGTTTTCCATCCACTGGTTCACTCCCCAGTTGGCTGCAATAGCTGGAGCTGTGCCAACCCAAAGCCAGGAGCCAGGAGCTTCTTCCGGGTCTCCCACACGGGTACAGGGGCCAAGGACTTGGGCCATCCTCTACTGCTTTCCCAGGCCATAGCAGAGAGCTGGATCAGAAGTAGAGCACCCAGGTCTTGAACTGGCGCCCCATATGAGATGCCAGCACTGCAGGCGGCAGCTTTATCTGCTATGCCACAGCTGGCCTCTCAACATTATAGTTTAGATGAATTTGAAGCTAATATATAATCAAAAATAATCTTAGGGCCAGCTTTGTGGGTGTAGCGGTTTGAGCCCGCTGCCTGCAATCCCCAGCATCCCATATGGGCACCATTTGAGTCCCAGCTGCTCCGCTTCTGATCCAGCTCCCAGTTAATGTGCCTGGGAAAGCAGCAGAATGTGGCCCCAGTGCCTAAGCCTCTCTGTCACCCCACATGGGAGACTCAGATGAAGCTGTTGGCTCCTGGCTTTGGTCTGACCCCAGTCCAGGTCATTGTGGTCATTTGGGGAGTGAACCAGTGAAGGAAGATCATTTTCTCTCTCTCTCTTCCTTTCTCTCTGTAACTCTGCCTTTCAAATAAAATAATTAATAATACTTTTAAAAAAGATTTAATTATTTTATTTGAAAGGCAGAGTTACACACAGAGAGAAGCAGAGGCAGAGAGAGGGGGGGTCTTCCATCCTTTGGTTCACTCCCCCACTAGCTGCAATGCCAGAGCTGCACCAGTCTGAAGCTAGGAGCCAGAAGCTTCTTCTGGGTCTCCTACATGGACATAGGGGACCCAAGTACTTGGGGCCATCTTCCACTGCTTTCCTAGGTCATAGCAGAGAGCTGGATAGGAAGTAGAGCAGCCTGGACTCGAACTGGTGCCCGTATGGGATGCCATCAATGCAGGCAGCAGTTTTACCCGCTATGCCACAGCGCCATTCCCCCCTCCCAAAAAGGTAATGATTTTATACTGAGGTCCTTTTTAGCTTTAATTAGTAGATTAGAAAGAACCCTGAAAGCCTGCCATAGCATCAAGCTGGCAGTGTGTGCTATTGGATGGGGAGCAGTGGTTTTGCGAAGAGTAATCTTGGGGCGTTGTCAAGGATGTGACGATCCACAAACACTTCAGCTGGGGTCACAGACTCAGGAAAGTGTGCTTTCTCTATTGTGGGGACAATGTGTTTTCCCAGAAAAGCGTACTGCCTAGTGCTCAAGTAAGACAGGAAATGAAATCACCCGCAACACTCAATTAATTGAAGACGTCTCTTAGCTGAGATTTTTGCAGTCACATTTAGAACAAAAAAAGCACCATAGTATCTTTAGGAGGAGGGCTGTTTGCTTCTGCTGTGGGGCGGGGTCGCTTTTTGTAGGCCAGCAGATTACCGATGGGGAATGCCATGTAGAGCCAGGTTGGGGCAGGTTGACCTCCTGTGTCCCCAGCTGTCCCCGAGAATTATGGTAACCTCTTCAGGACTCAGTGCGACCATCAGCAGGTTGAAGGCTTGGCACGGTGTTGTCCACACCGGAAGCACCATCGCATCCTGGTAGGTGTTCTGTTCACTGAGAGGTCGTCCCAGCCAGGACCAGTGAGGAAGAATCGAGCGCCTACCTTCTGGTTTTTACTTCTTTAAATGTCTGTCTTTCTTTTTCCTCATTGTAAGGCCATGCTTTCTATTAATCGCCAAGAAGTAGACTGAAATATGTGGCTCGAATGAGATTTTCTTTTTTAGGGGACACATTTCTACTGCTTCCTTCCCACACTTTGAAAATCCACTGTTACTTTCGTTCACACTCAACTCAAAATAGCTGCTCTCAGGAAGTGCTAAATATAGGCCACTTGAAACAGCCATTTTTGTCCTTTCCTTTAAAGATCCTTCTCTGTGTGAGTTTTCCCCCTCCATCTTCTCAATACAGAGTCGGGAGAGCCAGCTCCAGCTGCCAGGCTGGCGGGGACCAGGGACCACCGTGCTGAAGGTCTGGCCTCTCTGTGTAGCAGCAGCAGAGGGCTGTGATGGGCAGAGGCACCCTTCTGACGACTGCACTCGGTTGCATAGAACAGAAAACCACCAATGTCAAGGGCTTGGGCAGGATTTCCTTCTTGGGGCACGAGGAGGTGTGCAGGGGGTCCGTGCGGCTTCTCAGGGCTTTTCCATCCTGCTCGCTGCAGCACTGATAGCCGGACCACACTCTAGGCAGCAGGAGGAAAGGCGAAGGAGAGACGAGCCCCTGCCAGCCAGGCCAGTGCCCCTGTTCAGGGGCCTCTGGAGCCCTACCCCATTATCTGCATCTCTGCTTCCCTGCCCAGCAGGACCCAGCAGGATCGCCTTGCTCACAGGGAGAGAGGGCATCACCGCTGGAGCTGGGCACGTCGCCATCCTCAGTGAAATCGTCTTGCTGGCAGGCACGGAGCGGGAACACTGCTGCTTGTCCCTCTACTATCGACATCGTCACCCTTCCTAACTGCGTACAGTTGGTCCTCTGGGTCTACGAGCTTTGGACCTTTGGATAGAAAATATTGGGAACAGATTGTATGTGTTCTGAGCATGTGTGGGCTTCTTTTTTCCTTGTTGTTATTCCCTACACAGTACAGTAGAACAACTATGTCCATTGTATTTACATGGAGTTACACATTATAAGTGATCTAGAGATGATTTGAAGTTTATGGGAGGATGCGTGTGGGTTCCATGCAGCTACTACACCATTGTATGGAAGGCACTTGAGCATCCACAGATTTGCCATCTAAGGGAGTCCTAAACCCACCTCCCCCTTGGATGCTGAGGGACCACTGCATTTTAATGACCTATCAGGCGTTATTGAATGGTTGTTGCAACTAAACGAGATGTCAGAGTGGAAAATGTCCTTGTGTCCTAGACTGGTTTTGTCCTTATCTTTTCAGAATTCCTCATTTCAAGAAGTCTCCACCTGTACCCACAGCCTCTGAACTTGGGAGATCCTAACTGTGCAGAATGCAATCTTTACTGGCAATTTGCCTGTACAAAGGAGGATGTAAAAACCCTATACTGAGGCCGGCGCCGTGGCTCAACAGGCTAATCCTCCGCCTTGCGGCGCCGGCACACCGGGTTCTAGTCCCGGTCGGGGCGCCGGATTCTGTCCCGGTTGCCCCTCTTCCAGGCCAGCCCTCTGCTGTGGCCCAGGAGTGCAGTGGAGGATGGCCCAGGTGCTTGGGCCCTGCACCCCATGGGGAGACCAGGAAAAGCACCTGGCTCCTGGCTCCTGCCATCGGATGAGCGCGGTGCGCCAGCCGCAGCGCGCCGACCGCGGCGGCCATTGGAGGGTGAACCAACGGCAAAAGGAAGACCTTTCTCTCTGTCTCTCTCTCTCACTGTCCACTCTGCCTGTAAAAAAAAAAAAAAAAAAAAAAAAAAAAAAAAAAAAAAAAAAAAAAAAACCCTATACTGAGAGCAGAAATGAAGCCACATCCCATGCCGAGTGGAAGGTGTCTACATAGCCCTTCATCCCTACCTTTTTGGTCTACATTCACCAATTTGCTCAACTGGATTTAGACAAGATCCAGAGGTCAAGTATCATTAGGAAGTCCAGCTGAGCAAGATTTTGGAGGCAGTAATAACTCTGATAGAGAACAGGTATTTTAATTTTCCATTAATACAAGTGCCAGCTAAGGTGGCAAAAGTGCTGTGGGTGGTTTTAATGAAGTCCCAGGCAGCAGCCAATGCTGGAGCAGCATCCAAAGGTAGAGTGAATTCTGTAGATTGGAACTCGTTGCCATGGCAATTAGTTGGCGGAAGGTGGGACCATCCCCAGGAAGAGGAATTTGAGGGTATCCTAAGGGAAAGAGAAACACTTCACTTCTCCATTGTGTGATTCCACAAGGACCTGTAATTAGATGCCATTTGAAGATATGTTCACAATACCTACTTCATTCTGCAGTATCAAGACAAGAACATGAATGCAGCTAGCAGCTATGAAAACCTTGGCAAAACCTAACAATATTTGTACTCTGCCTCTTCCTCCCCCAACATAATGAGAGTTGGGAACTGGTCAGATATAAAACACAGGGAAATGGAAATGTGCACTCTTCGGATGTTAGCTTTTTATGTAGTCTTTCTCAAGCACTGACATGGGCAAGCTTAAAAACAGGGTTGTCATCTGGGTTTTGTTTTCAGTCATCTCAAAAAAATAGGAAAAAAATATGATTGTCTTTCATTTTCCAAGAGGAAGCCCTATCAGATTGGACTTGTTCCTGGGGCCCTTGAGCAATGGCGCCCTGTGTAGACTTGGACCACCTGAAGGGGGACAGCCTAGCTGGGCTCACAAACTAGGGGAAGGGCTTCTGATGGACTGATGAGTTCTCAGCCTACGTTCTGATTGAGATTCTCAACAACCTCAAAGAAAGAACAATAAGCTGTTCCTCCCTTTGTAGTCTTTCTTGTCTCTCTGCAGTGCCAGAGACTTCTCTAGAGGCATGGGGAGAACACTTGCAGGAGAGACCATGGACACAGATGAAAACCCCACACTTCATGCACACGTGCCGACTCATATGCTAAATGAGGGCATCTTCAAACTCTGAGTTTGCATGTTTATATAGACTTCTCTTTGTGAGGATCTGTGCTGCTAGCAATATGTAAAGAACACATTTTTATTTTTTACATATAAGAGAATGTGACATGGATCTACTCCAAATCCCAGCAACTACACTCTTGGCCATTTGTCCCAGAGCAATGAATTCTTATTTTCATATAGAACCTTCTCTGTAGATATACAACTAACTTTCTTGGTAATAGCCCCAAGTTGAAAATTACACAAATGTTCTTCAGTGGGTGAATGGAGCAACCAAGTGTGATAAATTTATGTTGAAATATTACACTTCAATAAAAAGAAATAGATGATGGACACACACAAAGGCTTGGGTAGATCTCAAGGAAATTGTCCTGAGTGGTACAAGACAACCTCAAAGGGTCAGGCACTGGATGACTGCTTTCATATAGCATTCCAACATAACCAGGGGTGGGGAGAACAGACAGCGAGGTGGTTCCCAGATGTTAGAGATGAGGAGGAGGGCAGCTGTGTCTCACAAAGGGTAGCATGAAGGGGTCTTGTGCTGATGGCGTAGCTGAGTCTCTCTTGTGGTTTCTTAGCTTGATTTCAGTTGCACATATTTATGGGCACATTGTGATGATTCCATGCATGTATTCAGTGTGGGATGAGACAACCAGGTTAGCTTAGTATCTTGAATGTGGTGTTGATGTGAACCTACACGTGACAATATCGCGTAGGGCTGAACAGGTGCACACGCGTGACAACATTGCGTAGGGCTGAACACGCGCACATGCGTGACAATATCGCGTAGGGCTGAACACGCGCACACGCGTGACAACATCGCGTAGGGCTGAACAGGCGCACACGCGTGACAACATCGCGTAGGGCTGAACAGGCGCACACGCGTGACAACATCGCGTAGGGCTGAACAGGCGCACACGCGTGACAACATCGCGTAGGGCTGAACAGGCGCACACGCGTGACAACATCGCGTAGGGCTGAACAGGCGCACACGCGTGACAACATCGCGTAGGGCTGAACAGGCGCACACGCGTGACAACATCGCGTAGGGCTGAACAGGCGCACACGCGTGACAACATCGCGTAGGGCTGAACAGGCGCACACGCGTGACAACATCGCGTAGGGCTGAACAGGCGCACACGCGTGACAACATCGCGTAGGGCTGAACAGGCGCACACGCGTGACAACATCGCGTAGGGCTGAACAGGCGCACACGCGTGACAACATCGCGTAGGGCTGAACAGGCGCACACGCGTGACAACATCGCGTAGGGCTGAACAGGCGCACACGCGTGACAACATCGCGTAGGGCTGAACAGGCGCACACGCGTGACAACATCGCGTAGGGCTGAACAGGCGCACACGCGTGACAACATCGCGTAGGGCTGAACAGGCGCACACGCGTGACAACATCGCGTAGGGCTGAACAGGCGCACACGCGTGACAACATCGCGTAGGGCTGAACAGGCGCACACGCGTGACAACATCGCGTAGGGCTGAACAGGCGCACACGCGTGACAACATCGCGTAGGGCTGAACAGGCGCACACGCGTGACAACATCGCGTAGGGCTGAACAGGCGCACACGCGTGACAACATCGCGTAGGGCTGAACAGGCGCACACGCGTGACAACATCGCGTAGGGCTGAACACGCGCACACACGTGCCTGAGTAACTTGTGAAACTCGAGTAGCCTCCGAGTACAACCTCCCAGCTTTTTTTTTAATGAATTTTTTTTTTGACAGGCAGAGTTAGACAGTGAGAGAGAGACAGAGAGAAAGGTCTTCCTTTTCCGTTGGTTCACCTCCCAAATGGCCGCTACGACCGGCACACTGTGTTGATCCAAAGCCAGGAACCAGGTGCTTCTCCTGGTCTCCCATGGGGTGCAGGGCCCAAGGACCTGGGCCATCCTCCACTGCACTCCCGGGCCACAGCAGAGGGCTGGCCTGGAAGTGGGACAACCCGGACAGAATCCGGTGCCCCAACCTGGACTAGAACCCGGTGTGCCAGCGCCGCAGGTGGAGGATTAGCCTAGTGAGCATGGCCCTGGCCCCAGCTTTTGATTCTTGTCTAAAATTGTGAAAGATGTGAGAGGCTGAGTTAGGAATGTTCATGGGACCTTGGTACATTTGTTTGCAACTTTCTGTGACTCAATAATTATTTTTAAATGAAAAAGTTAAAGGAAAAGCCATCTATAGCTAAATAATTCAAGTGCTGCTGCCTACCTGGTGCTATTTTTTTCCATAATGATGCCTGAGAAGCTTCAAAATAGTGTCCTTTTAAATTGTGAAAGGAATATTATTTGGAACACTGTTTGGATGTAGATTTTATCTGTGAATAACATTTAAAATACAATTATAATGGGGAAGTTAACAGGTATCTAAATGTCAATCTGTTGGTGACCCACTGACCCTTCTCCAACAGGTTCAAAATGGAACGAAAATAGATCCTGATAGTGCCCAGGGTACATTCGAATAAGAATGCCTCCATGCAAATGGTCACCAGTAGTTTTGAACATGAGGCGACATGTTGCAAACTGCCTGGGACGTCTCAAACCCCAGTTCTGCAAGCATGGCAGCGTGGCGCTCTGGGGGATTTGGCAGCACACTGAGTACCACATGCAGACTGCATGGAGGAGGGCAGGAGACGGGACTCACAGGCCCTGCAAGGCTACTGATGAAATCTCCTTCAGTGCCGGAGCCGGAAGACAGTGCACCTCCACGGACATTCTGGGTGTTCATCTGGCTAAAGACTGAGAAAATGAATTCAGCACTTTTTAAGAATGTAAATATAGAAGCAAAACTGCCCAAGAACCACCATTTGCCAGATTCTAAAAAAAAAAAAAATAAAGAAAAAAAGAAAAAAAAGAAAAAGAAAAAAAAAACCTCAAGGAACAGAAAAGAGAGTCAACCAAAGTAGATCACACTTGACTTTGGCAAATGGCAAGTTCATTTTTATATATGCTTGTATATTTGACATCTTTGGAGAAGAGTATGTTTTACTTATTAAAATGATATTTTTTCAGCATGTATTAGGACGAAAGTTCACCAATATGACCTGATTCAGAAAGAAGTTAAAATTTGTTGTGTACTCTGGGTCCCGACATATTTAATCTATTTTAGCAGAAAAATCACTACTTTCCAGACTGCAGAATTCATTAGATTAGAAATTATTCCTTTAGACGGCACAGACATTCACTTCTACTCTGCCTCTGGCACGGTGTGGGCACTATACAAAGCTGAAACAAAGCGAAACATGAATAAAAATCAGTTTTCTCTTGAAGAGGAATTTTCCCCTTTTTGTCTTTGGACCGTGACTTGAAGTCACGTTCATAAAGTTTGTTGGTGTTGGCACCTTGCTTCCCTCACTGTCATTTTCTTCTCATTGTAATTCAGCCTCCTGCCAGTCATTATTTTCTTACTACCAGTATATTTTTCCCCAGTATTTTCCATCAGTATTCTCTGCACCTCACTATTAGACATAACTTCCTATTTCATCTGGGGTGAGTTTTGGTGGTTATGACTGTTTAGGAATTAATTTCTACTGGGTTCAGTTTATAACTCTAGAGTTGCTGATTATTCAACAGCTATGTTTGTACAATGTGTTGTGTTGTTGCGACAGGTATGTTGTAGCAATAGATAACGTTGTTATTACCTGATTATCCTTTTAATGTCTGTGGGATCTGTACTGATAGCCACTCTTTCATATTTTTATTTTTCTAAAGATTTATTTATTATTTGAAAGGCAGAGTTACACAGAGAGAGGAGAGGCAGAGAGAGAGAGGGAGAGACAGAGAGAGCGGTCTTCCATCCTCTGGTTCACTCCCCAGTTGGCTGCAATGGCCGGAGCTATGCCGATCCAAAGCCAGGAGCCAGGAGCTTCTTCTGGGTCTCCCACGTGGGTGCAGGGGCCCATGGACTTGGGCCATCTTCCACTGCTTTCCCAGGCCACAGCTGTACCACAGCACGACCCTTAACTCTTTCATTCTTATATTGGTAACTTGTGTCATCTTTCTTTCCATATCATCAACATTTCAAAAAATGTACTAGTTTTGCATTAGCAATGACCAGCTTTTAGTTTAATTATTTTCCCTCTCTTTGGTTTTCAACTTCATTGATTTCTGCTTTTATTTTTATTGTTACCCCTTCTGCTTCAGTGAGTTTATTTTGCTCTTTTTTTTCAGTAAAGTAAAAGCTTATTATTGATTTGATACCTTCTTTTCAAAAATAAGGACTATTTGTGTGAATTTTTCTCTAAGCACTGCTCTTGCCACATCTCAAAATTTTGTTATGTTGTATCTTTAACATTAATTCTATCGAAATGTTTTCTCAATTTTCCATGTATGTAGTTTCACAAGGAGTAGAAAACTCATTTGCCATTTTTGGTAGGCTGAAGAGTGGTCCCTAATTGCTAGAACCTGTGAAGATGTAAGTAGAAGGACATTGTAAAAAACGACTGTGTAGATTAAGTTGTAGAAGTTAAGAAGATAGGTGCTCTGGGATCACCCATGGGGGCTCTCAGGGCAATCCCTGAATCCTTAGCAGAGGGACACAGGAGGTTACAAACAGGAGGGGAGATGTGATGAGGAAGGCACCAGGCACCATCGAACGTGAGCAGCCTCTGGAAGCAGCGAAAAGCCAGAAATCGGATTCTCCCCCGGAGCCTCCAGGAAGAGCGCAGCTCTGCCCACACCTTAGGTTGAGCCCAGAAAAACCACTTCAGGCTTGGCCCTCCAGAAGTGTAAGACAACCAACGTGTTAGGTCACCACATTTATGGTCATTTGGTGTAATAGTCACAAGAAATCAATACCCCAACTTCTGTTTTGAGGCATGCCAAGTGTCTGCTGAGTTGCAGGATTAGCCCCAAGCACAGCCCCATGCCCCTCACCGGGGTGGGGTTTTGCCATGTCTGAGTCTCACTGTACCTGTATGCCTTTTGCTGAACCACTTGAGATGAGTTACAGGCATTGTGACATCACTCCTAAATGCTTCAGCATAAACTCAAGGAAAAGATCATTTTTCTGGTGTTGGCCATAAGTGGATGACACTCAGGCAATGAATACGGATGCCACGTTTTTACCTAACAGAGATCACGCCCACATTTCTCCCCCGATGCCGATAGTGTCACCTATTCTTCTTAACCCCCCAAATGCAAAACCCAATCAGTCATGATTAGTCTCTGTTCTCTGCAGTTTGTCCCTTAGATCTGAGCAGTTTCAGAATTCTTGGTTTTCCCCTCTCATGGTATGGACCATGCCACAGTTGCTTTATGGAACCTCTGAGCTGAGAATAAATGGATTGCTTCCTTAGGACAATCATGTTTTGAAGGCTTATTCCGTAGTCATATGAACTTTTCAGGGCCTCACATCGGAAGACTTGGATACTTTTCTGGGCCAACTGTGTGATTTAAATTTTAACTCAATTTTTTTAAATTAAAAATGATTTTCATTTTATTTGAAGGGCAGAGAGAAAGAGAAACAGAGAGACAAATGGAGAGAGACCTTCCATGTGCTAGTTCACCCCCAAATGCCCACCATGGCCAAGGCTGAGCCAACCTGAAGCAAAGAACCTACAAATCTAATGAGGTCTCCCACATGGCTGGCAGGGGCCCAAGTAGTTGATCCATCACCTGCTGCCTCCCAGGGTTCATATTAGCAGGAAACTGAACCGGAAACAGAGCCAGGATTCAAACCCAGGGACTCTGATATGGAAGGTGCGTGCCCCAAGTAACATCTTTTTTTTTTTTTAATTTTTTGACAGTCAGAGTGGACAGTGAGAGAGAGAGACAGAGAGAAAGGTCTTCCTTTTGCCGTTGGTTCACCCTCCAATGGCCGCTGTGGCCGGCACGCTGAGGCCGGCGCACCGTGCTGATCCGATGGCAGAAGCCAGGTGCCTCTCCTGGTCTCCCATGGGGTGCAGGGCCCAAGCACTTGGGCCATCCTCCACTGCACTCCGTGGCCACAGCAGAGAGCTGGCCTGAAAGAGGAGCAACTGGGATAGAATTCGGCGCCCTGACTGGGACTAGAACCTGGTGTGCTGGTGCCAAAAGGCGGAGGATTAGCCTAGTGAGTCACGGCGCCGGCCCCAAGTAGCATCTTAACTGCTGTGACACATACACATCCCTAAAATCTTATTTTTAAAATGAATCTAGTAGTGACTTATTTTGGGGGTAACAGTTGTCTGAATTTGAACATTTGGTAACTCCTGTAATCCCCACAACAGCCAGGGTACAAACCGGTTCCACCCCCTCAAAACATTCCCAGGCCCCATGCCAGGCCTCCTAATTAGAATCAGTACTTTAATAAGATCCCGAGGCAATTCTCTAGCACATCAAATTCTGAGAGGCAGGATTCAGAGGATCTAAGGTAATACTTGCAACTTCCTTGACAGAGTTGGCTGCCAATCAACTCTGGCTATTTTGAATTATTCTCTGTAATTATTAGAAGGCTTCCAGGTTCACACATTTGTGTTGTCATATATATGAGACTGATCACTTATAGTTTCAACCAAGCAAATTGAACACAAGTCAAAGCAAGACTGTGTGGTGCAATCACCATTACTGTACCCTTCAGTGATAACTGTCCCCTCTCCACTGCAGTAACCTCAGGACATTTTTATGAGTTGAGGTTACTGACACCTGCCTCCTGTGCCCTTGGGTTTGGGCACATAGACCCCCCCAAACCCAGACACACATGCAAACATTCAGACTTTACCTAAGGTTACTGTAAATGATAGCATTTTGTTCTCCTTTATTGAAGATGTTGTTATAGAAATTAATTCCTCCATTGGGATTCCCAATAAAGAATATATTCTGCTAAAACCCAGGAGGTTGGGTGGAGTGCTCCAGGCCCCTGACCATCACACTTCCCACAGAAGATACAAGGTGGACAGTGCAAAATGGCCTGTGAGGGCTACGCTGGGCTAGTGGGCATAATGGTCCATGTTCCTTGTATTTGAATAACAATCTGGAGTTCAGTGTGCTTGGAACACTCTGTTTTTTTTTTTTTTTTTCTAGATCTTTCTCAATTGGAGGCTGCTATCTCCACGTCTTGGGAGGGCCTTGAAATACCAAGGGAATATGGGATACACAATCACTACAACATCATGAAACTGGCCCATTTCAAGACTATTTTAATATGTTAATCTATTAAACAAAGGTGAGTACTCACATATTTGTGTGATGTCATATGTTTTCAAAATTTTTTATCTATTCATTCGAAAGAGAAAGAAAGAAAGGAAGAGATCTCCCATCTGTTTGTTCAGCCCCTAAATGCCTTCAACAGCCAGGGTTGGGCCATGCTGAAGCCAGGAATTGGCAACTCCATCCAGGTCTCCTGTGGGTGAGGGACCCAGCGACCTGAGTTGTCACCTGCTGCCACCCTGAGTGTGCCTTAATAGGACTCTGGGATGGATAGTGGGATTCAATCACAGACACTCCAATATGGGATGTAGGTATCCCAAGCAGTGGCTTAAAAACTACATCAAATGCCTACACCTGATGTCTTGTTAATGGTAGAGGTCTATTATAGGGTCACAGTCCCCAGATGTCAGCTGTCGTTTTCCCAAAAAAAGATCACTCCTAAAATTCCCATTGAACAAGGAGAGCTAATTTCATCAGATCTATTGCCATATCAGAGAAGACCACCTTGATAATCCCAGTGTCTCTGAAGGGGGTGGCAATGGGGAGAGAATGACAGGGCTTAAGGACTGGGCTAATTTAAAGGCAAGATCTCACCAGGGGAGTTATGAAGCGGCTGGGAGAAAATTTGGGGAAGCACTCCAAGACATTGGTGGAGGGCATGGCTTAGACAAGACCCCTCAAAGCACAGGCAACAAAAACAACACTAAACAAATGGGTCTATACCAAACTCACACGCTTCCGCATAGCTAAGGTAATGATTAATAGAGTGAAGAGACATCTAATAGACATCTAATAGAATGGAGAAAACAATTTTCACACCACCTATCTTACAAAGGATTACTATCACAAATATATCACCAACTTAATACACACAACAACGACAGCAGCAAACAACCAATCAAGCTAAGAAATTGCCAAAGGACTTCAATGCACAGTTCTCAAAGGAAGAAAATCAAATGATCAACAAACATACAAAAGAATGCTCAACATCTAGCCATCAGGGAAATGCAAATCAAAAACCACAATGTCAGAATGGCTAAAGCCCCGAACGCGGAGAGTAACAAACGCTGGCGAGGCTGCCGACAAAGGGGAACACTTGGACACTGTTGGTGGGAATGTAAATTAGTGCAACCACTGTGGAAAACACTGTGGAGATTTCCTACAAAAACTAGAAACAGACGTGCCAAAGGATCCAGCAGTCCCACTACTGTGTATATACCCAAAAGACTTGAACACAACGTATCAAAGAGACACCTGCACCACCATGTTTATAGCAACACTTATCACAGTAGCCAAAATCCGGAACTAACCAAGGTGTCCTTCATCAGATGAATGGATGAAGAAAATGTGGTGCATATTCACAATGGAATATTATTCAGCTATAAAGAAGAATGGATTTTTTTTTTTTTGACAGGCAGAGTGGACAGTGAGAGAGAGAGATAGAGAGAAAGGTCTTCCTTTTTCCGTTGGTTCACCCCTCAATGGCCGCTGCGGCCGGCGCACCGCGCTGATTCGAAGCCAGGAGCCAGGTGCTTCTCCTGGTCTCCCATGGGGTGCAGGGCCCAAGCACTTGGGCCATCCTCCACTGCACTCCTGGGCCACAGCAGAGAGCTGGCCTGGAAGAGGGGAGAAAAATGAATTTCTAACATTTGCAGCAACAGGGACACCACTGGAGGACAAGATGTTGAGTGAAATAAGCCGGATCTCTGAAGACAATTACTGTGTGTTTGCCCTTATATGTGGGAGCTAACATGTAAAAAACAGAGTCTGCGCCGCGGCTCACTAGGCTAATCCTCCACCTGTGGCGCCGGCACTCCAGGTTCTAGTCCTGGTTGGGGCACTGGATTCTGTCCTGGTTGCTCCTCTTCCAGGCCAGCTTTCTGCTGTGGCCCGGGAGTGCAGTGGAGGATGGCCCAAGCTATGGATCGGATCGGCACAGCACGCTGGCCGTAGCTACCATTTAGGGGGTGAACCAACAGAAAGAAGACCTTTCTCTCTGTCTCTCTGTCTCTCACTAACTCTGCCTGTCAAAAAAAAAAAAAAAACAGAAAAAGAAAAAAGAAGAAAGAAAAAGAAAAGAAATGTCTGTGCATATCAGTATTGCTGCAAATAGTTTTGTAAATTTTTTTTATATTTTTGTGAAACCAGTGGTCAGGAATGTTATGCTGCTATAGTTTTAATGATCTGTGATTACTTTAAAATTTTTCTATATGGATGAAATGATCTTTTTTCCATTCAATTATTGTTTATATCCATTGTCTATATTTCCACTAAACAGGGTCTTTTTGCTTTTAACTTGTTAGAACTTCTTATTCAGTGAAGTATTAAGCCTTTTTATTGTAATGTAAATTTAAATTATGTTATCTCAAAAACTAAAAAAAAGAAAGAATGGGAGAAAGAAGGAGGGTGGGAGAGAGATGGAGGGAGGAAGGGAATTTCATTATGTTCTTAGAATTGTATTTACGAACTATATTAAATCTACTGAACACTAAAAAACTAAAAATAAAAAGTAATAAAAAGGGGAAGTGCTTGGGGAGTGCAGGGCTTATGACTAACAGTGTGGGTTGATGTGCAGAGTGAAGTGGGGGAATTGAGGACAGTCCTGATGACATAAGGTGTTCGTCTTAACAGCAAGCTCTTTGAATAGTTGATTCGCCATTCTATCTTTCAAGCAAGAATCTCCTGGAGCAAATAGCCATGTTGTTTTTGCCTGATCCCAGTCCCCTTATTATAGCACAAAAATGGGAAAGTATCTTTTTCCTAGAAGTGTTTAGCACAAGGACAAGAAAGTGCATTTGACCTGAAGTTACACAAGGATAAGCAAAGGGAAGTTGTTGGTTTCGGCAGCAGCAAGCAACCCCTTAGATCACAGAGCAGTCTGGGGCAGCCCTGGGCTCCTGTGGGCACGCAGCATCTGAGAGTGACAGGCCACTGCTGACGCTTGGCCACCCTGCGGAGATTACACATGTACCTCGGCCAGGGCTGTGTGTGTGCCGAGCAAGCCGGGCGCCCATCCCGGGAGCCTCCTCCCTCCCTTCCCATCCATGCATTTGCTTGGCTGCTTTGTGGGCCTGTTTTAATGGCTTGCAACAATAAAAACATGATGTGGGCAGACTATTACAGTGGAGATTTACTGCTTAGGCCAGGGAAAGAAGAAAAATTATCTGCGTGCAAAAGTTACGAATTGTGAGATGAGTTGAGACAGTGTTTTGTGGAACTCACTGATGTGATGCTTACAGTTGCAGTTCCTATTTTGACCTCCATGGGCACTAGACTGTTTTGAAGAGAAAAGGCGCCTGGGGTCCATTGGTCCGGGGGATCTGGGCTGTGTTCCTGGGGAGAGTTTAGTGTGCTCAGAGTCCAGCCTCTGCAGTCCCTCTTACCGGGCCACTAAGAAACTCAGCTCTTCAGCAGTGCTCAAATGTAAGCCCAGGGAACGCTTCGGGCATTTCACAGCCACTTGTACCCCATAGAACCCACTTTAGCCAATGTGGAGGGCACACGACTGTGGAGGGCACATCAAGTCATCTTTCCATGTGGCCCAGAAGGACAGCAGCACGAAGAGGGCTGGATGTGGTACTGAGGAAGAATTTCAGGATGGCAGGTGCAGGCTTGTGAATCTCTTTGACCCACAAGAATTACATTCCCGGCACCCTGGAGGCATTTCACTCTATTGGAGCCGATGAAGTACAATCCACGGAAATATATAGCCTTGTTCAAGCCAGAATCGAGCACAATAGACCAGTATAATATTCTCTGTGAGTGCCCCCTTGGTTCTGTCTGCATTTAGTGTCATGCATTAAGTTCAGTCCCATGGCACAAAACTGAACAACTCCGTTCTTAGTGCCGGCATGTGGAACTCATAGTTACACAGCTGTAGAGATTAGGTTTGTTTCATTCCCTCATATCGGTTGCCTTTTGTTACAAATGCATTTATAAATCATACATGCTCACTATTTCAAATTATAACATCATCTCTGATGATTTCCTTCAAATCTGTTACTTTTTGTATATATATTTTAATGACTTGTTTAGTTTTTTTTATTTTTTAAAGATTTTATTTGTTTATTTGAAAGTCAGAGTTACACAGAGAGAGAAGGAGAGGTACAGAGAGAAAGGTCTTCTATCCGCTGGTTCACTCCCCAGTTGGCTGCAATGGCTGGAGCTGTGCCGATCTCAAGCCAGGAGCCAGAAGCTTGTTCCGGGTCTCCCACGTGGGTGCAGTGGCCCAAGAACTTGGGCTATCTTGTGCTGCTTTCCCAAGCCATAGCAGAGAGCTGGATCAGAAGTGGAGCAGCTGGGTCTTGAACTAGGGCACCATACAGGGTGCCGGCATTGCAGGTGGTGGCTTTACCCACTATGCCACAACACTGGCTCCGAATGACTTCTTTTAAACTGTATGTGAATATGATCAACTTTTAGAAATAGAAGAGAAAGGGAAGGTAATTTTGGTATATTTGATTGATTTTAAGATAATAGAGGTCTGTCAGAAGTGTTTGCTCAATGCTATAGTTTGAATGCTTGTTTCTTCCAAGACTCATATTGAAATTTAATTGCTGGGGGCCAGCACTGTGGTGTAGTAAATTAAGCCTCCACCTGTGATGCCAGTACACCATATGTTTACTGATTCGAGTCCTAGCTGCTCCCTGCTAATGGCCTAAGAAAGCAGTGGAAGATGGTCCAAGTGCTGGGGTCCCTGCACCCACATGGAGGATCTGGACAAAGCTCCTGGCTCCTGGCTTGAGATTAGCCCAGCTCCAGCTGTTGTGGCTATTTGGGGAGTGAACCAGCAGGTGGAAGACCTGGAAGACCTCCCCCTCCCCCCCCCCCCGTAACTGTTCCTCTTAAATAAATAAATAAATTAGAGAGAGAGAGAGAGAGAGAGAGAGAGAGAGAGAGAGAGGGAGAGAGAGAGACAAAGAGACAGAGAGAGAGAGAGGTCTTGCATTTAAGAAACCAGAAATGTGACTGCTGTTGGAGTGGTATTAAGGGGAAGGCCCCTTGTGAGCCCTCATGGTGGGTTCTGTGCTGTTGGGAACGGGGAAGCGTGGCCCTCTCTCCCCCTTCCTCCCTCGGCCCTGTGCTGATGCAGCACGAAGGCCCTCCCTAGACACCAGCCCCCTACATCTTGTGCTTTGTAGCCTCCTGAACTGGGAGCCTGCCCATTCCTGTCTGTTATAAATGATCATCTCAGCTACTCTGTTACAGCAGCAAAACCGGACTAAGACACTCAGCTCAAGAATTTTATTTTTCCATACTGTGCCTGTTTTCCTTCATTCTAAGTTGTAGGTGGGAGCTGCTAAAATGGCTCTGGTATCCGCAGCCTGTGGGATATGGCAAAAGCGCTATGATGTGGATTGGCCTGTTTAGTCTTAACTATATGAAATACCTGCTTTCCTAAGAGAGCCTGAGATTGGCTCATGGGGCTGGAGGTGTGTGTTCTGGAGTTCTCATGTGGTGATGGTCTTGCTGGCAGAGTTCTGGGGGGACGCACGCCCTCATGCGGCAAGAGACAAGGCAGTGCGTGTCCGTCCTTAGGAAGCAGCGGGATTCAATCGTGCACCCCACCCTAGTAACCTTACGCCTACTAACCTGTAACAGTCTAATAGAATCACTTTGCAAAAGCCCCGCCTCTTTGGATGACGTTTCTGGTCTCTCAATTCCATCCATAGAAGACTTCCGGTATAAACTCACATTCAAACCACAGCGGGCTGTCACTTCCAAGAGCAGTTCCCGCAGGTGCTGCCCCTTCTCTCTCACACGCTCTGGCTGTCCTCAGTTGCTTACGCTGAGAACCCAGCTTGCCGGATGGAACTGTGCAAAGGAGAAACACACACAGTGAGAACTGAGCGACACTTCCTCCCGGCATCTGACAAACTGGAGCCCTCGACCCATCAGCCTGCACTGAGTGCTGCCAACAGCCATGCCTGTGAGTTGAGAAACGGAGTTTGAGACAACCGCCGCCCCAGCCAACACCCTGATGGGAGCCCTGTGAGGCGCTCTGAGCCCGAGCTGGGTCATGCTTGGGTTTCTAACCCACAGAGGCTGTGAGTTGATAAAGGTACTCGAGTTAGAGCCCTGGGTTATGCAGCAATGGAAAACTAAACCCTGGCTTCTTGCTGATCCATCCATCCTACATTCTACAATGTGATCCTTCTTGAGTTCCTGTGTATATCCTCCAAATAATACAATTTCCCTCCCTGTCTGAGAAGGAAAGTCTTATTTGGATCTGACAAATAGTACAAATACAAAGCATCTCAATGGGCTCTGCTGCTCAGTTGTGAAATCTACAGTTATTAGCCTTGAAAGGCAGGTCCATGATTTACCTGTGTAATTCTCAGAAGGTTTAATGCTGATTGTGCCAAGACCAGGCTAATGCAGTTCCATTCCTCCCGGTCCATTCACAGGAGTAGCACGAAGTTGCCTTCTGCCCACTGCTTTGAAGTGAAACCCAAGACAAATAGCCCTAGCACAAGTGATTTAACTCCCTCTGAGCTACCATGATGGACGGTGATCAATTTAGGAGTCTGAATGTGGTAGAGGGAAAATCTACAGATACTCTAAATTCTAGAAGAAGAGGTAGAAGGCAAGAGAGGGAGAACGGAGGAAAGCAAATGGGCCCCCAGGAGAGCTGACTCCTCCTCAGAAGTACCTGCACCCCAGCCTGTGCGCTCAGCAGCGCCAACGCTCGGGGGCTCTGCCCAGCGCGAGTCTGGACACCACACCTTGCATTCTGTGCTGGCGTCTTGAACTTAGACCTCTGTGACTAACTTCTTCAATCAGCTCAGCACTGCCAAATGAGCCTTTCCCTCGAAACACCCAGTGGCTCCCTATAGCAAAAACCCAACTATAAACAGAAGGCTACATACTTTGAGAATACTCAGAAGGCGTAAATGAGTCACCCTTCATAATAACAGCTTTGTAGGTTGCACAATATCCTCTGGATCCCATGAGGCCTCTGCAGCAAGCATTGTTAGAAAACCTAAGCCGTGTGTCCAATGCCCACACTGGGGTGCTGTCAGCTATCAATTTCATTACAGCTTTATTACTTAGTATTCAATTTGGTTCCCACAGAGCGCATGTTCCTTTAGGGAATACAAAAACTATGTTCTAATTAAAGTCTAATTATTTATCAAGGACGGAGGGACAAGGGTCATCGTACCTCTGCATCCACACCACACCTGAATCCACATGAAGACATTGCACACTCAGACACGCACCTGTCATCTCGCGGGATGTATGCTACCCCAATTGAAATATATGGCTTTCACCAAGCTTCACTATTTCATATTAAGGAATATAAAATCTAAAAATAATCGGAGTAATTAAAATAGAATAAGACCTATAGTGACTTCAACATTTGTACATCTTTTATTGAGATGCCTGCTCTTTGAGTTTGACATTTTGGTTTGATTGGTACATTTCTTAAGTCAGTATAATGCAGTCATTGGGACCCTGAGTTTATTCCCATTTCCACCCTTCTGCTTCCTCGTGTTCAAACTCCCTTCCCTGCCGTGGACGCCTCTCAGGCCTCTACATCCCCATCTTGCTCCTTTCCTACCTTTTCCAACCAGCCCTAACATTCACCGACGCATTCTTTTTTTCCACCTATCATGTTGTGTCTCCAAGGTTTACCTCTGGTTTCGGTGTGTTCACTGATGTTTGATGCTAACAAGCAGGTGGACTGAGACCCACCTGGAGAGTTTTGGTGGCAGGCGTGTGAGGGTGAAGTGCCATCGCTTATGCTTGCCGCCAGTGTTTGAGTGCAGTGACGGTGCACTGGTTAGATCTACTTGTCAATCTATGCCTACTTTATAGTTCATTACTTTTTTTTTTTTTTTACTTGAGAGATAGAGACAGATAGACAATAGAGAGAGGGGCTGGGAGGGAAGGGAAGAGACACAAGATTAGAGATCTAACAGTCTACTAAATTATAGGAAAGATGAATGAACTCTTAGGATATTTGTAATGGCTCTTTTCAAGAATAAAGGAAAAATATCTATAAATAAGAAAAATGTTTTCTATAGAGAAACAGAAATAAGGCTTTCCTTGGAATTTTCTTGTACAAAAATACTGTTCAAAATATGAGATGGATCCAAAGAAGGAGGTACCTTTCTCTGAAGGGAGGAGAGAACTTCCACTTTGACTATGACCCTGTCAGAATAAGATCAAGGTCGGCGAACCCTAAAGGCTTCCATAGCCTCGGCAACTCATGACTAGAGCCTAGGGAGATTACTGACGCCATAAACAAGAGTGTTAAATTGTTAAATCAACAACAGGAGTCACTGTGTACTTACGTCTCATGTGGGATCTGTCCTTAATGTGTTGTCCAATGTGAAGTAATGCTATAACTAGTACGGAAACAGTATTTTTACACTTTGTGTTTCTGTGTGGGTGCAAAAAAAAAAAAAAAACATGGTGTTAAATTGGAAATTGCATAGAAAATTAATCAATTTTTAAAAAAATATCATGTAGGATCTCTGTCCTTAATGTGCTGTACATTGGGATTTAATGCTATAACTAGTACCCCAACAGTATTTTTCACTCTGTGTTGCTATGTGGGGGCAAACTGTTGAAATCTTTACTTAATATATAGTAAATTGATCTTCTGTATATAAAAAAATATGAGATGGATCAAGTAGAAATTAGAGAAAATGTGTACAGGAAGACACTTAAATCATGTAAGTTCCACTAAGTATGTCACTCAATAATCTTTTTTTATGAAGATTTATTTATTTATTTGAAAGAGTTACACAGAGAGGGGTGAGGCAGAGAGAGAGAGAGAGAGAGAGAGAGAGAGAGAGAGAGAGGTCTTCCACCCGCTGGTTCACTTCCCGGTTGGCTGCAATGGCTACATCTGGACTGATCCAAAGCCAGGAGCCAGGAGTTTCTTGCAGGTCTCCCACACAGGTGCAGGGGCCCAAGGACTTGGGTCATCTTCCACTGTTTTCCCAGGCCATAGCAGAGAGTTGGATAGGAAGTGGAACAGCCAGGACTCGAACCGGCACCTATATGGGATGCCAGCACTGCAGGCAGCGGCTTTACCGGCTACACCACAACGCCGATGCCATCACTCAATAATCTATCCTAGTTAATGGTCCACAAATAGCAGCAATAGAGAAATCAAAAGTGGTGGAGATGACACACAGAAAACTGATGATCCGCAGGAGTGACATTCAATAGAGACTGTCTCATTGTGTAGGTTTCTAGTAGAAAAATACTCCCAAAGTCTTCATATCAGAATCTTCTAGAAAAAGAGGCTCAGGAATTCCATCATGAGGGTGGGCATTGGCATGAAGGTTAAGCCGCCTCCCATAATGGAGTGCTTGTGTTCATGTGCTTCCAGTTCCGGCTTCCTGCTGATGGGTGGCACGGGAGACAAGGATGACTGGCTGTTCCTGGGTCCTCACCACCCATGTGCCTGGCTCAGCCCGCTCTCTGCATCTCTCTCCCTGTCTCTGTATATCTTTCTGCCTTTCTAATAAATAAATAAAGTTTTAAAGCCATCGTTAATTAACGTAGCTGCTTATGTATAGGTATGAACTAGACTCACCAGGTATTTAAGGGAAGAAAAACACACAAAAATTCCCACCAGCAGCTTAACCAATAGGCCAAATGCCTGCCTCCAGTAAAGTGTTTTGATAAACATTATTACCTACCACCCAGACTTGCAAGTGATTAACATTTAAATATACTGCCTTTGAAACTTTCTGGATCTTGTTACAGAAAATTTAAAGCATGCAAAGCCCCCATGCAGCCCTCTCCCAGCTTCTCCAGTGATCAATTTATGGCCAGTTTTACTGCACTGATGTTTCTACTCATTCCCCTACACCGAATTAATTACACTGCAATAAATTTCAGATCCCATATCGTTTCAGCTGCCAATATTTCAGAATATATCTCTAAAAGCTAACAATTGTTAACAAAATATCACAGTCACAGTACACACATCCAGAATGGAAACGTAATTCATTAATACCATTGGCATCCAGGTAGTGTTCAAGTTTCCTATTCTGTCACAAATGTCATTGGTATCTACCTGGTTTGATTGTGTTGAACAGGACTCAAAGAAGATGCACCCATTGTTCTTGCTCTATATCCCTTAAATACCTTGTAGCTTCCGTCTCCTCCTTTCTCTCCCTTCCAATTTATTTGCTGAGGAAACCTGGCCATTTGTCGCGTCTTCCCACGTTCTGGGTTGAACTGATTGGCTTCAAGTGTTGCATTTCCCACATTCCCTGCCACAGCGCCCCCTGGCTTCTCCCGCGCTGTAACTGGATGGAGAAATGGGGACGGGGTAAGGTGGTTGGCTGGGGGGCAGCTGTATGGTTCAGGTCCACCTCCACAGGAGGCATGGACTCGTTGTCTGTCTCCTTTTGTGAATAAATACATTTCATTTAATGGAGCTACAAGGATCAGCACCTAAAAACAACAAAATAAAAAATCAAGTCAACAGGAAGTGCGGACTGCAGTGGCCTCTGGGGGAGGGGCTGTGTGTGATGGGACGGAGGCTGTCATGATTCTCTCTGGGTCTTTCCTCCATCCAGGTTTGACTACGGTGACACTGGTGTTAATGATAATGACGGTCAGTTTATCCGGGCTTGTTAATCGTGTCAGGGAACGCTGGTGTTGTTTAACTGAAGACCCAGCACATGTCTACCTGCCCGTAATCGCATTAACACAGGAGTGCACTCAGCCCCGTGAGGAAAACGGCAGCTGGAAGATGATGATAGTAATAATCATGAAGTGCTTTCAGCCCAAGACTGAATTCAGGTCTACGCCACCTCCATGACTTAGTGTAACACAACTTGCGCAGAAATTTAATAATTTCCTCAGTATGATCTAGTTTGGTTCATCTTCTTCTTTTTTATTTATTTGATAGGTAGAGTTAGACAGTGAGAGAGAGAGAGAAAGGTCTTCCTTCCGCTGGTTCACTCTCTAAATGGCCGCCACAGTTGGTGCTGCGCTGATCTGAAGCCAGGAACCAGGTGCTTCCTCCTGGTCTCCCAAGGGGTGCAAGGCCCAAGCACTTGGGCCATCCTCTCCTGCCCTTCCGGGCCACAGCAGAGAGCTGGCCTGGAAGAGGAGCAACCGGGACTAGAACCTGGCACCCATATGGGATGCCGACACCACAGGTGGAGGATTAACCAGGTGAGCCACGGTGCCCCCCCCCCCCCGGCTCATCTTCTAATCCTTATGGCCCTGTGGCTTGCAGGGAGAGTGGGCCGCAGAGCAGCATTGCCTGGGAGCCTGCTGAAAGTGCAGGACCTGGCACTTGCCCTTGATGCCCTGACTCAGAGTCTGACTTGCGACAGGATCCCTAGCCAATCCATCAGCACGTCAAGCTTTGACAAGATTTGCTTTATATTCTAGGTCTTGATCCATAGGGGGAGGGTTAGGAGGAGCTAGGGTCTTAATTATCTATTTCCATCTTATCTATCTATCATCTACCTACCATCTATCTGCATCTTTTTTTTATTTGAAAAGCAGAGAGAGAGAGAGAGAGAGAGAGAGAGAGAGAGAGACAGAGACAGAGAGAGAGAGAGAGAGAGAGAGAGAGAGAGAGAGAGAATCCCCAATCCCCAAACATTCACAATAGCCAGGTCTGGGCCAGACTGAAACCAGGAGCCAGGAGATCATCCCGCTCTCCTCCATGGATGGCAGGGACCCAAATACTTGAGCTGTCACCTTCTGCCTTCACAGCTGGATAAGAAGCCAAGCACAGACTCAAACCAGTCACTCCAATATGAGATGCAAGTGTTCCAACCATTGCATCAAATGCTCGCTCTATCTATCTATCTATCTATCTATCTATCTATCTATCTAGCATCTGTCATATTCTATCAATATCCTCTGTTTATTCAGTATTAAAATTGTCTTGTTTCAAAAATTCGATTATTTTACAATTTGTTTCTTTCTTTGAAATTGAGTCCCAATAATATCCATTGCAATTTATCCGACACTTCTTTTTCAAAATAGATTTATTTAAGAGGCAAAGTGACAGAGAGAGAAAGAGTCAGAGAAAGAATGATCTTCCACCCACGGGTTCACTCTCCAGTGGCCACAAAAGCCAGAGTTGGGCCAGGCTGAAGCCAGGAGCCGGGAAATCCATCCATGTCCTCCATTGGGTAACAGGGACACAAGCACTTGGGTCATCTTCTGGTGCCTTCCCAGGCGCATCAGCAGGGAGCTGGATCAGAAGCAGAGCAGCCAGGTCTTGAACCAGGGGCTCATATTTGAGGTGCAGGTTTCCCAGTGGTTTAACTATCTGGCCAAAACACTTGCTTCCCTTTTCTCTGCCCTTATCTTTTGAAATTTATGTGTGGAAGAAACTGTGTCATTGTCTATGTCTTTTGTGTTTCCTATAATGTAGTGGTAAGTCTAAAGTCTAAATCAGATCCAGGGTTAGATCCTCTTCTTCTTACTTTTTTTTTTTTAAAGATTATTTATTTATTTAAAAGGCAGAGTTACAGGGCAGAGGGGAGATTCCATTGTTGGTTAACTCCTCAAATAGCCTTGATGGCAAGAGCTGGGTCAGTCCAAAACCAGGAGCTTCCTCTGGGACTCCCACATGGGTGCAGGGGCCCATGCACTTGGGCCATCCTCTGCTGCTTTCCCAGGTGCATTAGCAGGGAGCTGGATCAGAAGTGGAGCAGCTGGGACTCGAACCAGCGCCCATACTGAATGCCGGCACCACAGGTGGCAGCTTAACTGGCTGCCCCACAATGCCAGCCCCCAGGCTTGGTCTTGGGAAGACTTTCTTACTTGGAGGTTCTCTGCCCCCCCCCATCCCTCCCTCCCTCTGCTTTGCATGCATGTGTCTTGCTCAAGCACCTACTGAGAGTTCAGTGATTAATTTCTCAAAAAATTACTAATGTGTATCGCAAGAAACATTTCTGAACTGTTCTCCTAAATTGAAATGAAATTTTTGAAAAGCGCTGGTTCAGTGCAAGTGGATGTATCAGAGAATGACTTTCAAAGTAGGAATTGAACAACAAAGCAAAGGCAATTGATGATGAAACACTGAGGAACTTAGACCCCCAAGTATGCCAAGAGCAGCTTCTCCCCCCAGGAAAGCTCACTCACTTCCTAAGGGTCCCTGTTCCTGCTCCTAACTGGGTCTCAGGGAGCCACATATTCAAATGATGTCTGGCAGGAAATGGATACCAGCTAAACCAGCAACAACGAAATCAACCCAACAGTGGCAAAAGGGGAGAGACGATGCTATGCGATCCTGTGCTCTGTGTTGAAGAGAGGCCAGGGCAGAGTTTAAAAGTATGCTTTTCCGGGGGCCCGTGCTGTGGCACAGTGGGTTAAGCCATGCAGTGAGAGTGCCTCATAATGCAGCATGGGTTCGAGTCTCAGCTGCTCCACTTCTCATCCAACTTCCTGCTAATGAGCCTGGGAAGGCAATGGGAGATGGCCCAAGTGCTTGGGGTTCTGTCTCCCATCTGGAAGACCTGAGTGGAGTTCCTGCCTCTTGGATTCAAATGGTCCAGCTCTGGTTAGTGTGGCCATTTGGGAAGTGAACCAGCAGATGGAAGATCTATCATTGTAGCAGCTTCTTCTTCTTCTTCTTCTTCTTCTTCTTCTTCTTCTTCTTCTCTCTCTCTCTCTCTCTCTCTCTCTCTCTCTCTCGCTCTGCCCTTCAAGTAAATGGAAAAAAAAAAACCCTTTTTAAAACAAATAATCTTTCTAAATTTTAGCCAGAGAACACTTCTTCTTTTTAGCTGTGGAGGAAACTCAGACACAAATAATTGCATATAATATGACCTCATTACTGGCAGACAACATTCTACTTGGTGGTGTGCAGGGGCCTGCCCGCCCCCTGCCTGTATGTATTTGTTTCCTTCGGATGCTGTAATCAATCGTCACACGTAGCAGCTTAAAACAGCTCACGGTCATTCTCCTGCTCTTCTGAACATCAGAAGTCCACGGTCATGCTCCTGGAGCTGAGTTTGGCAGGGGTGATTCCTTCCTTAGGCTCCCAGGGGGAGGACCGACTTCTCATCTCTCCCAGGTTCCTGGAGGCTACCTGAGTTCCTCGGCTTGGAACTGCCTACTCTCAGAGCTAAAACCCTTCGCTTGTGGCCACATGTCCTGTCAATCACTCTGATCTCTCCACATCCTCTCGGAAGCATCCTGGTGATTACACTGAGGCCACCCAGATAATCCAGGATGATCCTCCCATCTTGAGCTCTTTAATTTTTATCACGTCTGCAAGTCTGGCCTCTCTGCCTTTGTTCCAGTGTCGGCCCCAGCTAACTGCTGGGTAGTAGTAGTGCAATGGGTAGTAGTGCAATGGGCAGTAGTGCAATGGGTCAGCAGCGAGTACCACATCCCCAGGATGGGATGGCATAGATCAGTTTATTTATTTATTAATTTATTTTGACAGGCAGAGTGGATAGTGTGTGAGAGAGAGAGAGACAGAGAGAAAGGTCTTCCTTTTTGCTGTTGGTTCACCCTCCAATGGCCGCCGTGGCTGGCACGTGGTGGCTGGCGCATCACGCTGATCTGAAGCCAGGAGCCAGGTGCTTCTCCTGGTCTCCCATGGGGTGCAGGGCCCAAGCACTTGGACCATCCTCCACTGCACTCCTGGGCCATAGCAGAGAGCTGGCCTGGAAGAGGAGCGACCGGGACAGAATCCAGTGCCCCGACCGGGACTAGAACCCGGTGTGCCAGCGCCGCAAGGCAGAGGATTAGCCTATTGAGCCATGGCACCGGCCGCATAGATCAGTTCAAAGAAATGAATTCTACAAATGCATAAAACTATGCACAGGGTGCTCAGACACCAAAACACACAGAAAAATTTACAGGACACTATTATCCATGAGTGATATTTTATGATAAAACCCATCTGTGTGGACATGCATGTAATAACACAACAACAGAATAGAAGGGTGTGTAATAAGCTCATATGAGTGCTGGTTTATGTGAAAGAAGAGAAATGGGTCTGGGAAGAGCTGACAAAGGATGCAATAACCACTGTTGTTTATCTTGTTTTATTTTGTTCATTTGCTAGGCAGAGTTACAGAAAGAGAGAAACAAAAAGAGAGAAAGAAATCTATCCACTGGTGCTCTCCCCAGATGGCTGCAACAGCTGGGCCTGGTCCAGGCCAAAGTCAAGATCCTGGAACGGCTTCCAAACCTATTCTGTGGATGCAGGGGCTCAGTACTCGGGTCATCATCTGCTGCCTCCCCAGGTGCTTTAGCAGGGAGCTGGATGGGAACGCAGCAGCTGGGAATCAAATGGGCTGCAGGACAGAGCTGCCGCAGCATGCCAACGTGAAACAAGGGCGACTCATCAGGCATTTTGCTCAATGGATTATCCCAACATTAACCCGAACATTACAACCCGACCAATAACTAGCACATTCTCAGGTTCTGGAAGGCTCCCTCACACTCTCTTGTTTGCTTTCTACTGCTGGACATTTGATTAGCCTGACTTTGAAGGGTTTGTAAGGGAACTAAGATCATAGGGTCTAGAGTCTTCTGCATTGCATCTCTGTCACTTAACTTTATGCTTGCGGAATGCATCCATGCTGTCCCTGGTAGCAGCATTTCATGAACTTTGCCCGCTGAGTAGAATCCCAATGTGCAAATATCGCATGACCTACTGAGCCTTTGTGCTACTGATGGACGTGTGTACTGCTTCCAGATTCTGCTGCTATGGAGATCTTGTGTGTGTCTTGTGTTGCACACTCCTACAGCCTCTCTTAAATAAATGCTTACTGAGTTATGGGACATGGCTGAGATTATGGGACGCTCATCTGTCTAACGTTAGTGATTTAGCTGTACCCATGACTGCACTCACTAGTAATGAATGTGCCTGTGATTTTGCTGTTGTTCATAAAATGAAACAAGAAAGAGTGAGTGCACTGCAGGCAGAACATCCCTTTGGGGAGTGTGGCTGTGAATGGAAGCAGAGGAATTTTCAGCAGGAAAATAACTGATGGGTAGCATGTCCCTGCTGAGCAAAACAAAGCAACGGAGTGGAAAGATGGCAATGCAGAGGGGAGGTCATCTAACATGAAAAAGAGGCCAAACGGTAATAGATGGGACCCAGGACGCTGGGGGTGGTGGGGAGGGGAAGGGGTTTGCTCTGAGGGGGCAGACACTTGGTCACTCAATTGAGCAATCACACCCATACACAGGTCCAGGGCGTAGGGCAACAAAGCCTCATCTCCCAAATGGGATGAACATCAAAGAACTTATGGCCACGAGGTAAACAGCGCCACTTTGGCTAAACTGAAATATTATGATGGATTAGGTGCGAGGCTGTGGTGTTTGGAGATGGGGATGAGGCATGAGCGTGGGACTGCAAGGATACAACTATTGGAATAGATGATGGATTGACTGCGGGAGGCATGGAGGAAGATGGAGAGAGCTCTGGTTCGCAGGACTGGCTGGCGAGTGCTGCCATTTGTTAAGATGTGGAGGAAGAGAGCAGAATGTGGGGGGGTAATGAAACTTCTAGGGTCTGACCTAGAAGTGCATCAAATATGTAGGGTTAGGAACTGCAGGTGAACTCATTTCCAGTTGCAGCAGTGACAAATTGCACAAACTTAGCAGCCTCACACAGACACCTTTATTCTCTTACAGTTCCTCCGGCTGGAAGTCCAAAAGGGGGTTCACTGCACTAAGTCAACCCGAGCCTGCCTTTCCTCTGGAAGATTCAGGGGGGGGCCTTCCTCCAGCTTCTAGAGGGCAAACATGTCCCTTGGCTCATGGTCCTGTGTCCCTGCGATTCTTGCTTTTGTTGGCACAAGTCCTTTTCCAAAGAGTCCAATGCCGCAGCTTCTGTCTTACAAGGATCTTTGTGATTAAGTTGTATCTACTAGACTTCCCAGGACCATCCGCCTGTCTCAAGATCCAAATTGCAAAGTCTCTTTTACCATGTAAATAGCCTATTCCCAGATTTCAGGAATTAGAATGCAGACTTCTTATTTTTCCTACCACAGGGAAGATGCTTGGAATTCAACGCTTCGAGTTTGATGCCTGGTTTCACCTCTTAATACGCTGTAACCTTGCATGACTTTTGGCTTCAATTAGTCTCTGATTTCTCATCTGTAAAAGAGAGATGACATTTACACTTGTTATTCCTCTCTCAACGGGGTGAAAGGACCTAATGAAATGTTTGCAAAACCCGTGTAAAACATGCTGCACAAAAATGTAAATAAATATATAAAATTCAGAGTCCCGAGTGGAATGTGCAGGAGCTCATCAATAAGCAGCTGCTGCCATGAATGCCGAATGTGAGACGTGAACCTGACATTCACATGAAATGGATCCCACGCCAAGTGGTTCTTGAAGTCAGCGACTGTGTCGAATCAAGGAAGATGGATGTGCTGGCGCACGAGCCCTGAGACTCTGCTCCTATTGGATGCTTATTTTCTTTCCTCCAAGGTCTGGAATCTGGGGCAGCCAGAAGGGAGAGGAGGCTGCTACAGCAGAGAGCCCTGTGTCCCAGCCAGTGCCGCTTTCTTCTCTTTCCAAACAGGAGATGACAGTGCTGTCCCAGTGCACACTAGTCTTGGCCTCCGTGAAAAGAAAGGCAGGGACTGGAGGCCCCCTTGCAAGCTGAGTGTGGCACTGAGTTGGCAACAGAGGGAGCAGCGGCATCGTGTCCTTGGCAGCTGAGATCTCAACAAAGACATCCCTCACAGGGGTCGTGCTGAACTTCTCTCCTAGGTCTGTTGGACCTTAGAAGAGGTTTTTAATGCAGCTTCTGCTAGACTCTCACTGAAGCCACAACCTCAGTGATTTGAAGTCCCGGGCACTGAGGAAGTATGGCCGGCAGAGAATGACCCCTAAGGATGTCTACATCCTCGTATCTGCAGTCTGTGACTATGTGACCTTCCACTGATTGTCCAGATGGCACCAAGGTCATCATGGGGTCCCCAGGGAGAGGCTGTGGTCAGAAAGAGATATCACTAGGAAAGAATTGTCAGGGAGAGCAGATGTCATTGGTTTTGAAGACAAGGGAGGGGTCTCGAGCCAAGGCCTATGTGCAGCCTTTAGCTGTAGGCAATGATGGGGACATGGATTCTTCCCAAGAGCCTTCAGAATGCACACAAGTGTGTGCTGACACCTAGTGAGGCATCTAACCTGTAGACCTACGAGGTAATAGAAATTGGTTCTCAAGGCCACTTAGAAAAATTGTTACACCATCAGCAGAAACACAGGCAGGAAGGGTCTTCCTGCCTTGGCCCAGTGGACAGCTCTGCCCACCCTTTCTCTGGGAAGGGGCTCTGATCCAGTCTCCTTCCCAACCACTAGCCATGAAGAAAGTCCAACCTTATCCTTAGCTTGTATCAATAGTATTTCTGTTTTTTAAAACATTTATAACTGACCTATAACAATTGTACATGTGTATGGGATGTTGTGTGATGTTTCAGTATATGGGTCGAATGTGTAATCGTCTCCATTTCCTTTGGGCAGATGCAGGTGTCCAGGCCACTCCTGATAGCCACCTGTTCACTTACAGTTCCCTAAGCAGAGCCGTCCATCGCCCCCATGATGACAGTGTCCTGCTGGAGGGCTTGAGACTCCCTGTGCATCCTCACAGCACAGCACACACCCAGCATAACCACCTGCCACCCGCACCCTCTGCATTTCCCAGCCATTCCTCCTTTTCTCTTCCCACCCAGGCAAGATGGCCACGCTGCTTCCCCTCACTGTGATTTCTGGACCCAGAATGCAGCGCAGCATGTTCAAGTCCACAGCACCTCTTCTGTTTCCCAACAACCACCAAAGGGAGTAAATCCTGCAGTTTTATCTTGGCTGCTCTGATCTATCTCTTCCAGTGTTGATTGAGGTTGTTTCTGAATCCAAAACTCGTTGACCAAAGACAGGAGGTTTAGGGGCCAGTGCTGTGGCGTAGCAGGTAAGGCTGCCGCCTGGAGTGCTGGCATCCCATATGGGCGCTGGTTCGAGTCCCGGATGCTCCACTTCTGATCCAGCTTTCTGCTATGGCCTGGGAAAGCAGTGGAAGATGGCCCAAGTCCTTGGGACCCTGCATCCACATGGAAGACCTGGAGGAAGCTCCTGGCTCCTGGCTTCAGATCAGCACAGCTCCGGTTGTTGCGGTCAACTGGGGAGTGAACCAGCAGATGGAAGACCTCTCTCTCTCTCTCTCTCTGACTCTCCTTTTCTCTCTGTGCAACTCTGACTTTCAAATAAATAAATAAATCTTAAAAAAAAAAACACATGAGATCTAACCACAGTACATAAAGGTAGCTGAGATCTTGACGGGAGAAACCTGTAACTCTGAGTGCATCAGGAAGGAAAAAACTAAAGTCCTTGTCATTCTGCCACTTCTCCATCAAAATACTAAAATTATTGACAAAGTAAAATGCAAGAAAATTGACAATTTCATAAAAATGTTGTATCAATAAATTATATTCATGATAATATTATTCATATTATAAAACAACTCATGACTTTAAAAACAGAAGATTTTCTGAATGGTATGACAACACTTCGCTAGAGTGAAATAGTTGTTCAGAATCGCTCCAGAGCCTTTGGACTACCCAGGAGAGTGAATCAATGTGACAGTTCTTAGAATATGTTTGTGTCTCATCTAGTTTGATTGCCAGATGGAGTGGGAGTTTTGAGCACATAGTAGTTTTATTTATCCATATGTGTATACTTGTAGTCTCATAAAAAATCAAAAGAACACTCACTATGATCAACAAGGATGTGTGATTTCCAACAGATACCTGATGATTATTCTAGATATGAGTTTTTTGTATTGCTTAGAAATTAAAAAAAGTAAAAATGCGCTCTCTGCAGAAATCATATATTTACAAATTGTGCTGGGATTTGTATTGGGACTTAGTTTTAAATCTCTATCAGAAGAAGGTAAGATCAATTCACCTGATTAAGTTTGGGATGATCCAACTAGGCAGCTTGGGAAAGTGGATGCTGGGAAATTTGGTTGGAATAATTTTATAGAACTTAATCCTTTTTTTTTCTCTGAAAATGGGGAGACATTAGAAGGAGCTGGGAAAATAATGTGACATGTTGACGGTAAAGGTTTGGGAAGATTAAATGATCTCTCCTGTGATAAAATCATGGCTTTCTCTGTCAATGCTTCCTTTGGAAAACATGGTTCAGTCTTGAGCGCAATCCATCACCGTAAAGGTGTGGAGAGATTCAACATGAAGCTTTCACCCAACTCTGCCTGCAACCGTTTTGGTTCTCACAACTGGCTAAGCAAACGGTTACATCCTCATTGATGAATAGTCTCTCGTGACCTTGCAAAAGTTAATTAACCTCTCCGAAGCTAGAATCAACCTGTGGCCCCTAGCAATAAAGGCGGTCCCATTTCCTCATGCATTCACAAGAATTTCCCGTTCTCTTGTGAAGAGCAGGCAGCCCTGCTGGCTCGGGCACGGTGGGAAATGCTCTTTATCTCACATGGGCTTCACCACGCACGGAGGGGAGGTGATGGGTGTGACTCGCCAGGCTCTGCAGTGCATATCTTTGGAGGAGAGAGAGAGATCGGTCAGCACGCACGGTGCTCTGTGTCTATCTGGGTTTAGCAGCTCATTTCCTCCCTGTGCCATTGACGAGTCCTTGTAGACTTGGACCCCGACGTGCTGTGCATAATTCACGCTGCTGTGCACACATGACTCTTTCATTCTAGCAGCAAAATAATCAAAACAATGTGAGGGAAGAAAAGCAGAGGCCCGCAGAGAGGGTGCGCGATTTGACAGAGCGAAATCTTTTTTAGTGATTCCTGTGATTTCACATCTCCTTTTAATGCATGTGATTCAAAGAATGTTTCTCAATCTGAGTGGGTTTTATGTTACAATGTTAAGTATTTTCATGGTGGAAAAATGTCTCTCTCTCTCTCTCTCTCTCTCTCTCTCTCTCTCTCTCTCTCTCTCTCCAGGCTAGCAGAGGGGGAATGCTCAATTCAGTCAATATTTTTTGATTGCCCAGAATGTGAGAAGGCCAGTACCCTGGAACCTGTCCTTGTTTGTTCCTGTTGGAGACCATGGGGAGAGGATGCACAGACACCTGCTCTGCCAGTTGGGTGGGGTTTGTGGAGCCAAGCGCCAGTGTCTGGAAAAACAGAGGGAAGAAGTCAAGTAGGAGAGGTGGAGCTTCCCTTCTGCAGACCAATCACCAGGCTCCATTAAGGGCTCCTGAAATGCATCTGGGTATGACGTGAGACTCAGGACAGGTGTTCCAGACAGAAGGATCCACGCAGTTCATCACTGAGAGATGTGAAACGCCCCAATAACTGTTTTTGTTTCTTTTTTAAAATTTTATGTATTTGAGAGGTAGAAAGAGAGAAAGAGAGAGAGAGAAAGAGACAGAATCTTCCATCCTCTGGTTCACTCCCCAAATAGTTGCAACAGTCAGAGCTGGGCCAGGCCAAAGACACGATCCTGGAACTCCACCGTGCTTTCTAATGTGGATACAGGGACCAACGTCCTTGGGCCATCTTCTGCTTCCTCAGGCACTTTAGCAGGGAACTGGAGCAGCAGTGGAGCAGCTTGGACTCAAACTGTTGATCTGATTTCGGGTGCTGGCATTGCAAATGGCTTAACCTGCTGTGCCACAACACTGGTCTCGCACCCCGATGTTTTATGGAACCATACGTGCTGATTTTTACAGGTGTGTCGGTGGGAGACAATGAGAGTGTGGGACAGGTGTGTTGTCAGGGGCTGCAACAAGAAGGCCTTGGTTGCCACAGTGTGTGCTTCAGCTTCCGGTGCGCTTTTAAGCACGGCTGAGAGTAAACTTTTATATTGGTTATTCCTCAAGCGAAGAGGAGAGGGCTATAGGCTGGGCGACAGTAGACACAGATACGGGTGAGGTTCTGGAGCGGTGTAGTACATGGAGAAGAGGGAATAGCATCCAGAAGCCTTGGGGAGAGCACTTCGTGGGGTTAGGGTTTGGCTGGGGGGCAGATGTGGAGCAGCAAGGAAGAAGCAGGATGTCCGGGCGTGAGTGGACCACGGCTGTGATGTGCTCACTGAGGGATGTGAGGGTGCTTCAAGAAGTTCATGGGAAAGGGAATTAAAGGCCAAGCTTATCGTGGTGCAAAATTGTTATGAAATCCTTGTATCGTTTTTTTCATGGTGTGCATTTTCATGAATTTTGGAGGACTTGTATGCATGGGTTTACATTTTTTTGCACCAAAATAAACTTATCTTTGAAGTCCAATTTTCTGTGGACTTTCTGATGCGCGTTAGCTAACCTTCCTTCAGGTACAAGTTACAGTGCTGTTGGCTCTGAGCACAATGCAGTGAATCAACACTATGTATGAAACGAGGTACCTTTAAGTAGAATTCCATACAACAAGGTTATACACTGAGCAGCGGCTCATGGGAAACTAATCTTGACTTTCCCCTAGGAGCAAGCAGTGGAAAAGTATTCAGTTAGTGTCCGGGACAACCTTGCAGAACATAAATATCTTGGAGAATGAAAATTGTTCTATGCTTAGTTACTTATTTATTGTTGCATATGTATAAATTTCCAGTGTAACCAAACATCTTTTCCCACTTATTCTTGCACAGCCGATCAAATATTTCTGTAGGACACATTTCCAGGAATAGAATTGCCTGGTTAAAGTCTACACATATCGAACTGTGATGGATGGTAACTAGTCATTGTCATTGAGGTTGACAAACAGGCTATTAAGAGTGACCTTCCTTCCCCAATATCTTGCCAACCCTGGAAATTACCAAGTTTTCTGATTCTTACTAGCCTGATAGACAGAATATGGTATTTTACGTTTTCATTTCTGTGATTGTTAGTGACATAAAGCAATTTTCAATTTTGTTCAGTAGCCACTAATATTGTTCTTTGACTTTTTTGTTTATTGTCTTTGGCTATTTCTTCATTCAGCTTTTGCCTCATGATTTGCAGTATTTTTTAGTATTTGGAGAACAGTAACATTTGTCCATTCGTACACTCTAGTTTCTTTGCCTTTGGACTATTCCTGCCTGTTATTGTACATCTTCATGAATTTCATTTCCTCAAATCTGCTCATCCCATTTTTCTGCCTTCCTGGCTTCATACTTAGGAAGGCTATATTATCCTAAGATGTCAAAAACATAATTTTATTCTTTATTTTTATCTTAAAATCTTTTAGATGTAATTTCAATCTAATAAAAGGCAGGGACCTATTTTCTTTTAAAGAAAATTTTTATCAATTCTCTCAGCCTGTCTTTTTATTTTTGTGATTTTTTTAAACATTTTCCCACATTCTCTTACTACATGTATATACTAATTTTTCTAGAAAACAGACGTGACTATTACAGAGTGAGGAATTCATGACAATGATTCCACTGTGAGAAGACCGTACTGTTGAGTACATGGTATGAGTCAGTGAAACACCATTTACAACTTATTTAGTTGTAACAGTGACATGATAGCCACACAAATTCTATCCTCTCTCGCTGTATTAACCTCCATGAAGAAGAGAAAATGTGCTAAGTCTGTTTTTCTGGGTTTGGCTTAATTCATTTGGTGTAGTGATCTCCAGCACATTTTCCAATGGCTCACCAGTTAGATTTAAACCTCTGAAGCAAAGTTTAGCAAAAGAGTCTAAATACGATTCTAAACTACTATTTCCCCTTTTAACCACCTGTCTGTCTTTCCACATCTTTACCTTTTCCTTTACTTTTGTCGTTCCCTTCCTGGAAGATCACAGCTTTAGAAATTCCTTCTAGTGACGACTGTTGAGGAACAGTTTTTATTTTTAATACTATTTGTTGAAGTCTTTACTTAGGGTTAATCTTATGTGTATAAAGTTAACTGAAAATAGATCTTAGTAAAAAATAAGAATGGGAATAAGAGAGGGAGAGGAAGAGGGGTGGGAGTGCAGGTGGGAGGGAGGGTAGGGAGCAAAGAGTACTATGTTCCCAAATTTGTATATATGAAAAGCATGGTTTGTATACCTTAAATGAAAGATTTCTGGGTTTAAAAAAAGTCACTAAAACTCATCCCAGCCAGATTTACGAACAAAAGTGAATTTTTAAAAAATGTGCTTTGCTTAATAAAGAGACACGTGATTCTGCATAAGAGACAAGGGTGCGAACATCTTCACGGGCATTCCTGCTTGTTTTGACTTCCAGCCGTGACCTGCGAGCTCTCCTAAGGCAGGCCCTGCACACGCGCCCGTCCTCGTGTTCTTGGGCCTCCCCAGCGGTGGAGAGTACAGGGTGCGGGGCGGCTGGGGGGACTGGGCTAATGCAGGGGTGTCTCATCCTCTGTTGTGTCAACATAGATAGATTCAAGCAGATTCCCAGAGGCCAAAGCTACTGATGGACCCATAAGTTCCCAGGGCGCCCGAGGCCCAGAGTTCTGGCCTTGCTCTTCGCTTGGTTATCACCCAACTTGGGAAGTCCCTGGGCAGCCTCCTCCACTTCACAGTGGCTCATTTGTGCTGCAATTCACATTTCATAGTGAGTTGACAGATACGATCAGAACCCGTGCACCTGCCTGGCTGGAGAAGAGGACTGACAATGACCTCTGCTGTGCTTACGGTCCTAGACCCAGCACAAGCCAAGCTCTTATACTAGTCCTGTTTCTTAACCCTTGTGGGGAAATAAAGCAAAAAAAAAAAAAAAAAAAAAAAAGGTGGGGGGTGAGGGAGGATATATGTTTTACACAATACTCATAATTTTTAAAAAGATATTTATCTATTTTATTTATTTGAGAGTCAAAGAGACAGACAGAGTTCCCCTTGGCTGGTTCACCTCCCCAAATGCCATCAAACGCCAAGTGTGGGCTGGGGCTGAAGGAGGGAACTCAATCCAGGTCTCCCACAAAGTTGGCAGGGATCTAAGCATTCGAGTCATCACTGCTGCACCCCAGTGTGTGTGTTAGCAAGAAGCTGGAATCAGGAGGGGAGCTGGGATTTGAACCCAGACACTTGGATGATATGGGATATGGGCATGGCAACTGACACTTCAGCAGTAGGCTAAACGATGGGCCCAGTAGTTCATATTAATGAGACCTTGTAGACTATGAGCTGACTTATTGAGTAGAGAGGGGGTAACTACATTGGCATTGACCAAATACTCTGTAGTTACAGTCAAAATCAGGATCTGGTGAGCCCTGCCCTCATGCTGTGCTTATGCAAGCAGATCCTACTTCAGCCTGGTTTTCTTTTACTGGGGATGTTCTCTTTGTCCTGCCCCTGGTGTATGCCCACTCTGCCTTAGGCCTGATCGCTTGCAGAGTCCATTCCACACACCGTCTTTTCTTCCTTGGGGACAGACTGTCTCAGTGCCCAAAGCATAAACAGCTTGTAGCTCAGTCATTGGGCAAATATTACGAACCTGAAATTGAAGGACAGATGAAAGTCTTTGTTGATAATCCATTGTGTAGGGCTCAGGCAGGAACAAGATGGACCACTTTGTAGGTTTCCAGGACCCGGGAATTGGATGAGTTTTCAGAAGTAAAGTGTTTGCAGGGCAGTCCCAGCCAGCGAGAAGATGTGGGCGATATAACCAGCAGTGATGGGAATTTGCATTTCAGGGGTAGAATTTCCATGTTGGAACAGCAAGACCTTAGCCCTGGAGGAAGTGGGTAAGTAGGAAGAAGAGGCGGGCAATACACCCACTTGAATCTAACTTTGTCATAAGCCATTGTGCAAAATGATTCTACACGACCAGGAAACAGAGCCTTTGATTACAGCTGAAATTCAGGGTCAGATTTGGGACCAAGGGAATGGATAAGTGTTTTTTTCCCCATCATTTTCTCAAGGGGCGTGGTAGTTCTTTGATCATGGGCTGTGTTCAGCGTGGAGGTGGAAGACACAACCTAGAAACAACAGGAACGAACTCTAGCAAGTCACGTTGCCTTCCTGTCATGCGAATATTGAGAGCGATTTTCAGCCCCACGTCCTGCTCAGTTCACAGGATGTGGTTGACACCATCTGGGAACTACGAATGAAAACATCAAACCACGTCATCATCTACAATGAGCCCAAGGCCCACCATGGTGCTGTGTGAAAATGATGTTCTCCCAAGTGCACACAGCCTTCTCCCACCCTCGCCGGCGAGTGCTTGCTTACTTGGCTAGATTAGGAGGAAGGATTAGGTTTAGGAAAAAGCCTTTCTGGTCTCTAAAATTTCAGCGTTGCATTTCCAAAAAAATAAAAAAAGATAGAAAAAAAGGATGCATGTGGTATATAGCTGCAGTGTATATGCATATGTCTATGCATATGTGCATAGATGTGTGTGTGGATGTAGCTGTTCATTGTTGGGGCATCTGGTCGACTCTGTGAAAGAGGAAGTGGAAGGGTTAGATTCAGACAGGAGCCCAGGTTTTCTGCACTCTCCCCAGCTTGTGAAGCTGAGCAGCAAGGCAGACTGAAGCATGACCTTGCAAAGATCTCCAGCTCCGAATCCCCAGAACCTAGGAATGTTACCTTCTATGATGGAAGATACACTGCAGGCATGACTGAATTACGGGTTTTGAGAGCATGCCGGGAGGATTATCTTGGTCAGCTCTAATCGTAATCCTAAGTGTCTGCTTGAGAGAAGCAAAGAGGGCGTAGATTGGAGCAGAAGATGGAAGCAAGTGGTTGGAATACTGCAAAGAAAGGGCCACAGGCCAAGGAATGCACGTGGCCTCAAGGAAGCTGGAAAAAGCAGAGTGACAGAAAAAGTAGGAAGCCTCCCGAGAGAGCCAGCCCCCGGTGACAGCTTGAAGTTAGCTTGGTTTACAGACCTGCGGGAGGATAGGTCTGGCTGTGTAAATGCACCCATTTTATAGGTGCAAGAGTCAAAGCAAATACACCAAGGGAATAATAGAATATTCTGCCCACCAAAAATGCATTGGATGCATTAGCTGTGGTATTGAGACATCTGAGACTAGCTAATGACCTATGAAGACTGGCTTTTATAGTTAAAACCCTTAACCCCAGGGGATGGAAACTTAACACACAGAGATCGTGTGATAACCCACTGGCCACCTGGGATGTGACCTGTCCCGCAGGTTTGGTGTTCTTCACTTGTCTGAATGAGACCAAACCACGCTGCCACTGGAAACACTGCCCAGCACGGAAACAGAAGCCCAGACACTGACACTCACTGACGGTCTGTCAAAGGACACAGGGAACCTACTGCAGCCCACAGCCATGCTTGGAACAGTGGCCCCATGAGTGAGACCATAGCAACTGAGACTGTGAGAGTGTCTGATACATCAGCCACGCACTGAGCCAACCGGAGCCTGGACAAGAACATGGCCCAGAAATGCTTAACGGGCACCTGACCCAGCCACTGACTTGCAGCCTTGTCCCCGCCCACCAGCACTGCTTTTTTGGGCATTCGCTTTCTCACACCAACAGTCCTGCGACTGATCATTTTCCCACAATGTGTGTGTGTATGGAAAGCTGAATTCCCTTCTATCTGACAGCCACTTGCAGCAAACGTGCCCAGTTAACACAGCTGCAGTGGATAGGAAGGGGTAATTCTACAAGGACTCGCCTGCAGATCATTTGAGTTTTATTGTTTGGCTACTGTGCTTGCAACAATGAGTCTCTATCACAGACCCAAAGGAGATCAAACCCCAACCAGGTAGCCCATGAGGGCGCCATGTCTAGTTCCTACCCCTCGGGAGGGACATGGAGCAGTTCCTAAGGACAGCTAGAGAACGTGGTGTTACCGCTGCTCATAGCATGTAGACACTCAGTGCTCAGCGATGTGCCCTACTTGTATTTTGTCTACTTCCTTCCTAGTACAATCCATGTTTATTTCAAAAAATAGGTTCATATAATTTTGAAATCATATAATTCAGTAAAAATGTAAAATCCATTAAAGCATCTTAATAAAGTGAATATCCTTGAAATTTAAGATCAATAAAGAAAATATTAATAAAACCCTAGTATACCTTATACTCTTAATCACAGTTCCTCCTTTCTGCCTACCAAGGCAATCCCTGTTCTTTTTTTAAACTTTTCATCAGGGTAAAGGATATGGCTTGACTATGATTTGTCCCCCAAGGTAAATGTGCTGGAAGTTTGGTCCCGAGGGTGGCAGTGTTGGGAGTCTGTGGGCTCCAGTGGGAGGACTTAGACCACTGGCACACTGACCCTGAGAGAGATTAAAGTATTTCTTTCATGGGACCCTGGTTAGTTCTTAGAGAGAACTGTTAGCAGAGCCTGGGCCTGGCCTCACCCAGCCTCTTTCTGGCCTTCCCTGCACACATACTCCCATCATTGCCTTAACATGACACGATTCAGCCAAGGGTACTCTCCCCGAGCTGAGCTGATGAGGGTGCCACGCCACCGAGCCTCCAGAGCAGTGGGCGGGATCAACGCGCTTTCTGTCTACAGTCTCCTGCTTCAGCCAGTTCATCACTGCAGCAGAAGTGGGCTGAGACAGTAAGCATCGCTGCACTCTGTGGCTTACTTTTGTTTCTTTTTGCACTTCATGTAAGCGGAATTAAATCATACACACTGGTTTGGGGTCTAATTTCTTTCACGGAAGTCACGTATCAGCTGCATATTGAATGCTATCAGGGCGTCTGTTTTCATTGCTGTATAGTACGCATGTGCAACAAGATATTCGTTCATTCTAATGCTGGCATATATTTTTAGTTTCCATTTCGGAGCAGTGGGGAATGATGTGGATGTACATATTATTTTTAAACACAGCAATTACTTTATTGTCTTTCACTCGTCTCTCTCTCTTTTTTTTTTTTTTAAAGATTTTATTTATTTATTTGAGAGGTAGAGTTAAAGACAGTGAGAGGGAAAAACAGAGAGAAAGGTCTTTTGTCCGTTGTTTCACTCCCCAGGTGGCCGCAATGGCCAGAGCTGCGCCGATCTGAAGCCAGGATCCAGATGCTTCTTCCCAGTCTCCCATGTGGGTGCAGGGCCCAAGGACTTGGGTCATCCTCCATGGCTTTCCCAGGCCATAGCAGAGAGCTGGATTGGAAGCAGAGCAGTCAGGACTCGAACCGGAGCCAGAAGCTTTTTCTGGATCTGCCACATGGGTGCAGGAGCCCAAGGACTTGGGCCATCTTCCACTGCTTTCCCAGGCCACAGCAGAGAGCTGGATGGGATATGGAGCAGCTGGGACTCGAACTGGTACCCATATGAGATGCCAGTGCTGCAGGCTTGGGCTTTAACCCTCTGTGCCACAGCACCACCCCTGTATTCACATCTTGTCTTCACCCCTAACTCCCAGTAATCACGGATCTAGTTCATGTAGACCAAGTTCTATTTTTTCTATAATGTTACACAGTCATAGATAGTGAATCGTTTTTCTCTGGCTGCATATTGTTGTTGTGCTTTGGTTTCTGACAGTTTGAACACAGTGCACTTGAAATGTCTCAGATGCAAATTCTTCAACTTTTTCGAGCTGCTGATTTCTGCGGGTCCATGCCCTCCGGCCAAGCGCTCGGGACTGTCTGTTCTCCTCCTTCACTTTGTTTTGACCAAACCTGAGTAAGACGTCTCTCTTTCTAATGGACCTGTGAGCTGTTCAAACCTGAGCAGACTCAAAGCAGTGGGACGCGATTCCCAGACCTCAGCTCTCCGGAGAGGCTGCTGAGCACTGTGAGATGCGCTTCTGTCTGATCCCGCTGGCCATTTCCCATTGCTTGCCCAACTTCCCACCAAGATCATGCTTGTCCTTCGCTGCTGCCTCTTTTTCCTAAAACAGGAAAAAAACCCCACATTTTTCTGTCTGACTTTGAGATGTCAGAGGTTTCTGACATCGGGGTGTTCTCCTTGCTACTATAATGGTCGTTAGAGCTTCTCCTTATGTGAGCCTGGCCTGTTTAACTTTTGACAACGTTCAAGGATTGTTCAGTGAATATCTCTTCAAATAGCCTTTTCCTGCACTGACTGTTTTTTCTTTGCTTTTGGGGCTCCCGTGGCAGGAGCGCAGAAGCTTTTGCTGTTACATGATAGGTGCCACAAAGGCGCTGTGCATTTCTCTCTCAAACCTTTTCCCTCTCTTTTGCACAGACTGGATAATTTCCATCTTCACATTTATTCACTCTTTCTTCTACCATCTTCATTCATTGAACTCATCAAGTGAATATTATATATATTTTTAAAGATTTATTTTATTTATTTGAAAAGCAGAGTAACAGAGACAGGTAGAGCCAAAGAGAGAGAGAGAGTCATCCACCTGCTGGTTCACTCCCCAAATGGCTGTAACAACCAGAGCTGAGCTGATCCGAAGCCAGGAGCCAGGAGCTTCTTCTGGGTCTCCCATGCAGATACAGGGGCCCAAGGACTTGGGCCATCTTCCACTGCTTTTCCAGGCCATAGCAGAGAGCTGGATCGGAGGTGGAGCAGTGGGACTCCAACTGATGCCCACATGGGATGCTGGCACTGCAGGCCAGGGCTTTAGCTGAGGGCTGGGCCATAGGCTCTGAAGTCAGGAGCCAGGAGCTTCTTCCTGTGGGTGGGTGCAGAGGCCCAAACACCTGGGCTACTTTCTGCTGTTTTTCCAGGCCATTAGCAGGGAGCTTGATTGGAAATGGAGCAGCCAGGACTTGAACTCACAACCACATGGGATGTTGGCATTACTGGTGGCAGACCCACCTGCTACGCCACAACACTGGCCCCCAGTTCATTGTTCTATCCAGGATTATTTGTTGAATTTACTGGGAGAGGCAGAATGGCACGTGGTTACTCCATCTTTTCAGGAATTTGCCCCAGGTTTTATTGTTTGTGAAGTATCTGCTCAAGTATTTTCCTTATGTTTACATTGGCTAACAGTTCACATTAAAAATAACTTCATGATTACATAGCTCACTTTCGAGGCTGGCGCTGTGGCGCAATGGGTTAGGGCCCTGGCCTAAGTCACCGACATCCCATATGGGCACCAGTTCTAGTCCTGGCTGCTTCTCTTCTGATCCAGCTCTCTGCTATGGCCTGGAAAGCAGTAGAGGATGACCCAACTGCTTGGCCCTGCACCCGTGTGGGAGACCCGGAAGAAGCTCCTGACTCCTGGCTTCGGATTCATGCAGCTCCAGCCATTGCGGCCATCTAGGAAGTGAACCACCCAATGGGAGACTTCTCTCTCTCTCTCTCTGTGTAACTCTGACTTTCAAAGAAATAAATAATTTTTTTTTTTAAAAAAAGATAGCTCACTTTTCGCTATTAATGGTTCCTTTAAATATCATATTATTCAAACAGTGCCAGATGAACATCAGCAGGGCTTTCCTTTTCCATTTTTACATGAGTTATTTTCAATATGCATTCTACTTCTAAAAAAATGAAAATTTTATATCCTTTAGTATTAAAACAGAAAAAAGGGAGGCCCCTTGGAAGGAGACTAGAGCACATGGTAGCAGGAAATTGGCATGAGCTGTTAGCACACGTAAGCCTGACTTACAGGTTTCTGACTGCCTCAAGCGGTGCAGGGAAATGTAGATCTCACCGGACAGAGACGCTTCGACAATGATGTCAACATACGAGGCATCAAGAACATTGTCAAGTTCGTGCATCCTTGTCTACCTTTGCAATCTTATAGACACCTGGGTAGAGGAGAGAGCCTTGAGACAACGCATTTAGAATAGGTCTGACCTGTACTAAGAAGACAATACACACGGCAGGGCCCTTTCATGTCATGGATAAGCAAGGTGGATTATTACTCATCTCTGTGGTGTGTATTTCTGAGTATGTCAGTTATTCATAATAAAGCTTATGTATATTAACAAAGGGACATATTCTTCTCCATTGAATTCAGTAATATCTTCTATGTGATTGCTCTGGTAAAACTATAAAAATCGCTGCAGTTTCTCTTCTTGTTGAAAGGATATCAGAATCTGAAAATGATCGTTTCTGTGTGTGTGCAACACTCACCACACTCCTCGGACCGGAACTATGACATGCAGAATCACGTTCATTAACTGTGGCAATACATCAGGATATCTGCTCCAGGTAGTAAGGGATATCCTTTGTAATAGTCAATATTATTACATCTAAATACGTCAAGCTTTCACAGAACTGCCTAGCACTAATTACAGTTGATTAATGGTTATGCCGTCGATCCTTTGTTACTCCAGAGAATTTTAACTCAAGCCAACATCGTGGACATTTTCTTCCTAATCTGCTTACAGTGGACACAGCAATTACGATGTATGATAGACTTCTTCACCTGACAACCATGGTTGCCATGGCGATGGCCATGCGGGCTGCACACTGTGACTCATTGTGTTTCTCTGCCTGACTTGGTCGGCACGGGGAAGGGTGTGCATCTGGCTGGGGACTACCTCGCAGGCCTCTCTGTTGACTTCTAAGGGGGGAAACAGACAGCGTTGGAGTTGTCTTATTCAAGGTAATCACTCACATAAAAGCCTGGGTCATCTGTTTTGCTAAAACACAAACTGCAACAAAAGACCTAAAATCTGTTATATCCTGGAGACTAGGGAGTCTGTGGCGTAGCTGCTGACGTGTGACGAGTACCAGTTCTCGATGAGCAACCAACACAGATGTGAGATATATTTATGTCCTTTGCTATCTTCTAGCTTCAGCAGCAACTGCGAGATGAATGAGAAAATGTATTATTAACTTCCAGGACGACTTTGGTCCCCAAGCTGTGAGCTACAGATTTCAAAAGTACCCGGATCAACTCAGAAATGTTTGCGGGTAATTTGAAGGTAGAATTTGATGCCTGGACCCTCCACCCAGTAACTGAGACCTGCAGAACTTGATTTATTCTCCATGTGGCTTGGTTCACTCATGTGTGCACAGAACATTATTATAATGGTGAGACTAGAAGGAGGATTTTATGTAAATATGTTTGCCCTTATCCAAAGGGCACATGCTATCAGACCCCCTAGTAGGTTCTTTGAATAGCAGAAAGTACTGAACTTGTATAGGGTATTTTTTATACACACAGACCTATGATAAAATTTAAATTATAAATTAGGCACAATAAGATATTGATCATTGTGATGATAAAATAGAACAATTGTTCTATTGTAATAAAAGCTACTTTAAATTATGAACTGCTTCTTTCTGGAATTTTCCACTTCCTATTTTCAAACTAGAGCTGACTGTGGGTGACTGAAGCTGCAGGAGAGGGAACTAGTGTAATTAAAGTAGTTCCTGACATAGTAATCGCTAAGTGAGTTCTTGCCATTAGCACTGCAATCGTCAGCATTCCTGGGGCGGTTGGAAAACTTACGTTCTGTGAGGACTGATTTCCCCTACACACAGAGGCTCTCCTGACCCAGGTCTCAGCCCTCACCTTGGAGATGGATTGAGATACGGTGGAGAAGATGTCTACTGCTCCATGTGGCTCCTTGTACGGAGCTCATCGGTCAAGCATTCCAGGTTGGGACAATCCCGTCTAAGGGACACGGGAGGGGATGTCTCTGATCCTCTGCTGTTGACTGCAACTCCCCCTCTGGTGACTGAGCCTGGCTCTATCTGGGAGGGTGTATTGGCAAGCCCTTTGCTCTTAGATTGAACTGCCCTCCTACCAAGTCCTTGGGCCCCTGCACCCACATGGGAGACCTGGAAGAAGCTCCTGGCTCCTGGCTTTGGATTGGCACAGCTCTGGCCATGTAGCCATCTGGGGAGCAAGCCAGTGGATGGAAGACTTCTCTCTCTCTCTATCTGTAACTCTGCCTGTCAAATAAATCAATAAATAAATATAAAAAAAGAGTTGATCATTCTTAAGTGAAAATGAACACCCTATATTTTTTTATCCCTTACGTTATCTTCAATAAGCTGATGATGCACTTAGAGTTCAATCCGCCGTCCTCCTAAATCAACTGTGTGGTCAGAGTTCTTACGTCCTCTGTCTTGCTCTATTGAGCGCTCGGACTAATATGTTTGATAGTTATCCTTGAATTGTGCATACCTTATAAAATATGATATCATTTTGGTTATATATGCACTCAATACTTTATATCACTCGATGACATTTTTCATTTTTTTGTTTTAAATCTGAAAAGGAACTCCAAAAAGATTGTGGAAAATGGAAGTAATGATAAGTTTATTTGGTGCAAAAAAACCTTTGAATTCATGTATAATTTTTCATAGTACACGTTTTCCATGAACTTTTTGAATACTCTGTGTTTGCAAGGATTTCAAAACATTTTGCACCAAAACGAATTCATCTTTTAATTCTATTTTCCCCAAAATTTTTAGGTACCCACACCTAGTCTGTTAATAAATGCATATCTTATCTCATTCGAGGGGGGGGTCTCAAACTCTTTGGTTTCTAGAATTCTTTTCTCTTAAAAAGTACTGAGGACTCTAAAAGGCTTACTTTTTTATTGTGTTATATTTACCAATAGTTCCCACATTAGAAATTAAAATTGGGAACTTTTAAATTTATCTACAATGAAAAATCATAAATTCATTACACATTACCATATGTAGTATATCAATGACATATTTCTATGAACAATAACTATATTTTCTAAAAACCGTGAGAAGAGAGGCATTGCTTTTCATTTTTTCAAAATGTCTTCAATGATGAGCTTCATAAAAGTTGGATTCTCATACAGGTTTGTGCATCCAGTTTGTTGCCTGTGTGGTTTTATTTGAAGAAGATGGAGAAATTCTGGCCACCAGGGACTATGTCATTGGAAAAAGGATAGGTATTCTACAGACCTTGCCCAGTAATTGCGGATATTCATCTTTGAGCTCTAACAAAACTACGATTGGTAGTGTTTTTAAGGTGAGTTGCATGATGGGATCTGAAACCATGTTGGTCAACTGTTTGTCCTCATTTCTGTTACAACCCATTGGTCTATCTTGTACTGGGAATGGACCCCTGGTTCATGGGTGATACTCTAAGCTCACACCTTGGTCACTTAAAAAATATTGGCGCACTGACTACTGCAGATATTTGAAATGTTGAAACATTTAATTCCCTAACATCAATAATTACACTCATGGTTGTCTTTTTTTTTATATTTGTTTATTTGAAGGGAGAGAGAGAGAGAGAGAGAGAGAGGGAGAGAGAGAGAGAGAGATGGAGAAAAAGACTGACAGTGAAAGGTCTTCCACCTACTGGATCACTATCTAAATGTCTGCAACAACTGGGGCTGGACCAGGCCATAACTGGGAGCCCGGAACTCAAATCGGAGTCTGCCGCATGGGTGGCAGGGGCCCAGCCACTTGAACCATCACCTGTCCCTTACCTGGGGGCAGCAGTAGGAAGCATTGCCAGGACTCAAACTCACGCAGTCTAATATGAGACATGAGTGTCCCAGGTGGTGTTTCAATTGCTCTGTCAAAAGTCCACCACTAATGGGGATCTTGAATTGGAGCAAAGACCAAATTCTTGTTTCTGATCATGATATATAACATATTCAGGGATTGTTAGAATTATGCATTTAATTTTCATATTTAAAGCAAGCATCAAGAACAATTTTGCACTGCAAGCTGTAATTAACTTATAGACCTTTTTCACGCAGGATGCTGAAGGCAAAGGAACTGATGTGGTATTATCGCATTGTCAACATCTTGTCCCCAGAGTGACTCATTGCCATGGGAAGTAGATTTTTTTAAATGCCATCTGGTGATGAGCATTTTGGCAGCATCTTCCTGAATATTCAGCAAAGCCACTGTGGAGGAAAAGCAATGTTCTTTGGCCTCCAGTGCCGTTGCTTATGTAGGTCACCTGCTGCAAGGGCCCCTCAAAAGACCCACGGAACAATGGAATTAAAGATCAAGTGCATTTCTATGAATTCCTTGAGACCCTTTGTATTTGGAAGGCCTGCTATTCCTGCTGCCTCTTAGCAGATAAAGGACGGCTGCTAGGAAAGGAGTTTGCTCCCTGTTGACATCTGTCACTCTAAGGAGAAGGTGAAAGGATATGTTTGGAAGGCACTGCGTTTTGTGGGGACAACTCCTGGTATTTGATGATTTTGTTCAATCTGGCACTTGTTAAGTTTTTTTTTTTTACCTTGATAAAGAGCTGACAGTTTAAGCACCTTTATTCTTTGAAGAGAGAGCTAGTATTATTTCTTTCTACTCTTTTTCAGGAGCAGAGGAGCTGGCACAAGCAAAGGGTGATCCCTGTACTCAGGGAAGCGGGTAGAAGGAAAACAGATGACAGAGAGAAAGAAGGCATTCTTAAGTCTGTTTTCCTTGCATCAAAGAATACATGCAGATTTTCTTTGGATGTTGTAAACAGCAAGAACTATTTCCCTAATATATGGATAGCCTTTCTATGTAACAGCTATCTTTAAATGGGCCAAAGTGCCAGGCCCAGATTGCTTTACTTTGGAAAAACCCTCGACATTCAAAGCCCTTGAAGTCAACACAAGATTCCACAAGATCACACTGCAGAGCGAAAAATAAATTTTCCTGGCTGAGCTGACATTTGCAAAAGATTTCCCTCTTGACTGCAACAGAATTGACTGAACCCAGTGCCAAAAGCTGGAGCTCGTGCCTCGGGTCCTCTCCTGCTTCCGACTGGAATTCTGCTTTTTGAAAATACCATCATGCATTTCTACCAGACTCAGTTATCCTTCCAAGACAATTTAGAAATTATAACTGATACCAGCAGTAATGGCTGAGGCTCAGTGAGAGTTGAGGTTATGCATCTGAGGACCAAGCAGCATGATTCCTGTGATGGCCGTAAGCATGGTGCTAGCACATGGTGAGTACACATGCATTCCTACTGTGCTTCTTAGTTGCATAAAGATAAAAATTGAGCCTCCCCTGGCATCTGGGGCATAAGGAGGTCTCTCTTTTCCCACCACATTTCACCACCTCTATTTTACCTCTTTAAAAACGGCCTCCACTCCCAGCTGGGCTGACTTCGATATCTACAATATGGCGTTCCTGCCTCTACTTCAAGCTTTCTGCTGCATGTACAGAGACTCCTCCCCCCTCCACTTCTACTCCCTGAACCCCATTCATTCTGGAGTCTTCCGCAGCTTCCTTCATCCGCATCAGCCTGACCAACGGGCTCCTGTCCACGTTGCTTCCTGTCCACGCGAACCCGTACCCTGGCTCTCCATGGGTGTTAGAGGGATGGAGCTCCTGGCTCCTGGCTTCCACCTGGCCTAGAAGTGGCTGTTGCAACCATTTGGCAAATGAACCTCACGTGTATGCTCTACTACTGCACCACCTCTCAAGGAGCCATAGTTGCTACCGTTCTTTACTGCAGGCTACAGCCTTGCAAAAAGACAGACAATTTAGGATCCAGAGCGTTGTGTTTAAGATTTGAACCGCTGTCTTTTTCTCATAATTATGTGCTTCCCAGGCATTTTCAAAGTGGTGGTCTCTCCAGTGCCCGGACTTTATTTCACAGAATGCTGTGCGACGGGAAATTCTCTCTGTTGTACGTTCTGCTTTCGGCATCACTCGTGCTGTCCTTGGTTTACCCAGCCAGCCATCCTGAAACTCACACTGTCTGAATCACAGTGAGGTGCTCCATGTGTGCCCGAGAATACGATGAAGCAGGGCAAAGACTCGCTGTGAGCATCTTCAAGTAAAGACGCAGACTCGCTCGGCTCCACGCTCCCTAAGAACGGTCTGCTCAGATAAACGGGAGAGTCCTGGAGAGACAGCGCACAGCTGGCTTAGTTCTCAACTCCCAGAGGAAGCTCCTTAGAGGCTCTGTAGTTTGATGATTACCTGCTTCATTAGCCAGCAAACCAAGCCACTGTGTCACATGCGAGCCAGGCAAAAGATGCCGGCACATGCGGAAAGATCCTGCGTGCCATTTGAAGACGTTTGAGCTTTATTTGAACATCGTAAGACCCTCTAGTGTCCCAGTCAGAGCTCAAGCAAGGCAACTTTTGGGCTGGGTCCCCCCTGCCGAAATTCCTGACTCTTCCTGGGTTACACTTACAAGTTGTGGAGCCAGCTGTTGAAGCAGTACCAACAGTAATCTGCAGGGGGCAGTGTTGTGGCTCAGCGGGTTAAGCCACTGTGTGTGACACCAGCTCCAATCCCGCTAGCTCTGCTTCCAACCCAGCTCCCTGCTCACGTGCCTGGGAAGGTAGAAGCAGATCTCCCAAATACTTGAGCCTCTGCCCCACCCCACGGAAGACTCGGATGGAGCACCTGGCCTAGATGTGGCTGTTGCAATCATCTAGGGGGAATGAACCAGCAGATGGAAGATCTCTCTCTTTTTCTCTCTTTATGTCTCCCTCTCTATCACTCTGGCTTTCAAATAAATAAATAGATAAGTAAACCTTGAAAAAGAGATAATCTACAGGAAAGCATTTTCAAATTTATAATTTTTGAGCATAGAATGGTGGCTACCAGGGTAACCAGGTACCAGGTGGGACAGGTATGATGGGTGAGGATGGGTGAAGGTTGATTGATGGGTACTAAGAACCAGTCAGATAGAACAGGAAGTCTCGGGGTTCAACAGCACAGTACAGCGGCTAGGACAATGATAAGCCAGCGATATTTTTCTTAAAAAAAAAAAAGAATAAAGGATTTTAGGTGTTTTCACCACAAAAAAAATGTTAAATGTTTGAGGAGACAGATAGGTTTACCTTGATTTGATCATCACACAATGTACACATGTATCAAAACATCACACGGCATCCTTTAAATATGTATAATTTTTACATATCAGTTAGAAAAACCAAAAAGGTATAACCTGTGTTCTAGAGAGAGGTTAGATTATTCTATTATTGTCTTTTATAAGGTTCCACACCTTCATGGATAGGCAGGAGATAAAAGTTATGATTTAAAAGAACCTTGACTTCTGCAGTTTGTTAAATTGTCAAATAGATTGAGTCAGAATGACAAATATTTGTCAAAAGAGTACAAAAGAATACCTTTGTAGTTGCTTCTTTCTATTCTCTTTTTCTCACTCAGGGCTCAAAATATGCCTTGTATTTTTCTGATTCATCCATATAGAAACAAGAACCTAAAAACCCTGTAGCACACGCAGTCTGCGTTCAATCGATGTGTTCTAACCATTACAACTTACAGTCATCACCACTCAAAAGATTATGAATAATTGTCATTATAATAAAAATATAAGCATGGGAAAAAATCAAATTGACAACAGTTGATGAATCATAACTCTTTTAAGAGAGTCAGTATATACATTTTGTGAATTGGTAAAAGCAATTTCAATTCTTCATCCAGCAATTTGAGTTTTTTGGATCAATATGCTTTCTGAGATATCCCAGGAAGAGTGGATAGAATACAGCAAAACCTCAAATTCAGCTTTATGTTTCTTTGGAGAGAAAGGACCATGACGGAGGGCAGCCCAGAAAAGTGAGTGCAGAACTGTGGGCTTCAGAGAAGAGGCGTCATTTTTAACAGTGGTTGAAGAGATGAAAGCTGAGCATATCTTTAACAGCTCAGATTGGCCTGGGGAGGAAGGGCAGAACATGAGAGCGTGGGTGCTGTCCGGGGGGAGGAGCCTAGGGCATCCTCAAGCACTGGGTTGAACTCAGTCTGCTCCACGTACGAAGGGGTAGAGCTGGGATCAGGAGAGACGAGGAGACCAGATCTCAGAGGGACGTGGCCTGGCCTTGTTGGATGCCAGTTCCTATGTGGGTCACTTGAGCCAACCCCATGGCTTACCAGCTCCCAGAGCAAAAATGTTCCGTTCCTGGGAAAAATCTCACTGTTCTCAAATGATCTTCAAAATTGTTTATAGCCAAAGCTCAGCTTGCTTTAAAAAGAAATAGGGGACTACTCAAGAAGACAAAACTGGACGAAACTCAGAGAAAAAGTAGAAAATGCAAACTCAGAGAGCTCCAGAGGATGGAGTTATCAGATCCAAAGTAACTGCAATCAATGCATTCAATGAATCAAAGACAAACTAGAGACCTTTAGCAAAAATAAATGCAGAGTCCAAATTCTAGCACTGTGTCTCCTATGCAAACACACTTACACACTCAGACACACAGATAGTAGCGTACTTACACATTTATATGCACATAATACACAGACACATACACACAGATGTACCTTGAAAAGTTTGTGGAAAACAGAATTAAAAGATAAATTTATTTTGGTGCAAGAAAGTGTTGAAACCCATGCATAAGTGAAGTCTGCAACAGGTTCATGAAAAATAGCTATTATGAAAACAGCCATGAACTCCACAATTTTGCAATAAATTTCTTTTGGATCCATTTTCCCACAAACCTCTTGAAGTACTCTCTTATAGACATACTCACATAGAAATAGGTATATAGATAGATATGAAGGTAGAGATAAGCATAGACACCTGTCTGTGTAGCTATGTAGCCATCTGCCTGATCAACTGTCCACCGAGCCGTCGACCTACCTATCAGGCAGGCAGACGGCTTTCCGAGCAGAGTCAGCTGCAGACAGAGTGGAAGAACCTCCAGACTGAGCGCCATCTGCATACTTCCTTTTCTCCTAAGTCTAAGACTGGAAAAGAGGGAAGAGTACACGAGGCAGGCGCGAGAGAAATCACTTAAAGATCTAACATAGGCGTAACTGGGGTCTCAGAGGGCAAAGGAAAACAGTTGATGACAGCCTCAGACACAGAGGAAGGGCGTCCAGGCACAGCATCAATAGCACAAGAAATACCAGGCGTGGAAAGCAGCCGAGAAAACGTAACTCGCACACAGGCGGTGAGAAGCAAAGACAGCAAGAAATGGCTTGAGAGTGGCCAGAGGGGGAAATACTATTCTCAGAAACAAAACAAGGACTGGAGACTGAATTCCTCTGGGAGAGACACTCAGGTAACAGGAAAGTGCAGTGTTCTGTCCAACATTCTGAAAAGAGCAAAATAAAATGAAACACCAAACCACCAACCGAGAGTTCCGTACTCGGAGAAAATATGTCCCAGGAGATTTTTCAAGGAAAAACCTAGGGATTTCTTAGTGTCGAAGACCTTCCTAAGGTCTTAGTAAGACCTGTACTGTAGAAAATGAGCCCAGGTGAAGTTCAGGCATTCCCTGGGTAACACTCAGGGGAAAGAATGTAAGTAAATCTATATTACTATCGACTCTTTAAAACAATGACTGCTGCAGTGACTTGTGGGGATTTAAGTACATATCAAAATATCTATCAAATTAAAATCCCCAAAAAGGGAGGAATATAAATGGAGTTTCAATGTTCTGAGATGATTGCCTTGGTCCGGTAGCAAAAGCACGAATTGAGATGCATATTATAATGTTTAAGGTGATCTCTAAAGTAAGACACCGCATTGTATAATTGCAAGCCAATACAGGGGTGAAAATGAGCTAACAGGCAAGGACTTAGTTAAAAAATAGATGGCAAAAGACAGGAAAGAAACATAGGCCAGCTGGAAGCAATAGAAAGAAAATAGTAAAATTGTAGGCTTAAAAAAAAAGGTAAAGCAATTTATGAAGTAAATTGGAATACATTCTCTGATTAAAACACAAACATGGTTTACTCTCTGTGTGTCGTGCTATGTATCCCTAGCATCACCGTTTACGGATGTCAGCTCAGTGGCAGTTCTTGTGAAGTGCAGAAACTTTACTGTTTGTCATGACCTTTTATCTGCCCCCATTCCTAACATAATCGTCACACGTAACTCCTTTATGTGTATTTATTTATAACAGGTAGAGTTAGACAGTGAGAAAGAGAGAGAAAGGTCTTCCTTCTGTTGGTTCACCCCCCAAATGGCTGCCACAGCTATCGCGCTGCGCCAATCTGAAGCCAGGAGCCAGGTGCTTCTCCTGGTCTCCCATGGGGTGCAGGGCCCAAGCACTTGGGCCATCCTCCACTGCACTCCTGGGCCACAGCAGAGAGCTGGCCTGGAAGAGGGGCAACCGAGACAGAACTGGCACCCCAACCGGGACTAGAACCCAGGATACCAGCGCCGCAGGCAGAGGATTAGCCAAGTGAGCCGCGACGCCGGCCTCCTTTATGTGTCTTTAGAATCACATGTGTATTAGACTTTTGCTTTATTCATGTGGAACATGTGGAACCTGGTACCCGACTACCTGAGCCACCAGCAACCGGTTGCCTCCCAGAGTGCATTAGCAGGAAGTTAGGATCAGAAGTAGGGCCAGGAGTGGAAGCCAGGCATGTGGACATGGGACACAGGCATCCTAAGTGATGTTTTAACTGCTGCTGTAAATGTCTGTCTCCTAGAAAATTTCTTTCAGTCCTTCCTTTAGGGTGGATCTGTTGGTGACAAATTCTCTCTAGTCCATGAGAGACGCAGTGCAATGGTGGTCCCCTAGGATTTTATCAACAAGTACATTGTGGCTACCTCAGTGGGTAAGTGCATTCTGTCACATCTGGACAGTGATGAGATAACTAACTGAGTCATCTCTCAGGATGTAGCCCTGTTGCTAATGACGCACAACTGCATAAAGTTCCAGCGCTGGGATGTGGTATTAGCTCAGATACAGACAAACAGAACAGGAATTCTAGAAGCAGCAAACATATGACATGAATACGTGGTTTTGGACAACGCAGGCACTTCAGAGTCGTGGGACAAGGATGATCTTTCATGGTGATGCTGAATCTTAACCTTAATCTCACCAGACACAAAATAGGGAAGCTTAGCTGTAGTTAAAATATTGAAGGTAGAGATTTGAGCTTTTTTTTTTTTAAATTTATTTATTTGACAGATAGAGCTAGACAGTGAGAGAGAGAGACAGAGAGAAAGGTCTTCCTTCCATTGGTTCACCCCCCCCCCCCCCAAATGGCCACACGGCTGGTGCTGCACCGATCCGAAGCCAGGAGCCAGGTGCTTCCTCCTGGTCTCCCATGTGGGTGCAGGGACCCAAAGACTTGGGCCATCCTCTACTGCCCTCCTGTGCCACAGCATTGAGCTGGACTGGAAGAGGAGCAGCTGGGATTAGAACCCAGGACTAGATGCTGGTGCCACAGGCGCAGTATTAACCAAGTGAGCCACGGCGCCGGCCCCAGAGATTTGAGCTATTTTAAGATAACAAGAGTATAGCACTACATCTTCTCCATCTTAGGTAGAGAAATATTTTTTAAAAGATTTGTTTGGTAGGCAGAGTTACAGAGAAGCAGAGGCAGAAGCAAAGAGAATTTTTTCATCCACTGGTTCACTCCCCAGATGGCTGCAACAGTTGTTGCTGTGCCAATCTGAAGCCAGGAGCCAGGAGCTTCTTCCAGGTCTCTCACCTGGCTGCAGGGGCCCAAGGACTTGGGCCATCTTCTACTGCTTTCCCAGGCCACAGCAGAGAGCTGGAGCAGAGTGGAGCAGCCGGGACTCGAACTGGTGCCCATATGAGATGCCGGCACTGCAGGTAGCGGCTTTAACTGCTATGCCACAGTGCAGGCCCCTGAGAAATATTTTTTTAAATAATGTACAAAAAGAACTACCCATAATTTTTAAAAATTGATATGTTGGGCAAAAAATTATTTCCACAAGTCATAAAAAGTACTAATCATGAAGGAAGCTTGGTAAGTTGGACTACACTGCATTTAGAAACATGGATTCAGCTAAGATTGTTTAATCTGATGATGCACAGATGAAAGTTGAAGTGGGATAATACTTTTGGTGTGATTTAAATATGGCAGTTACTGTGGCGCAACGGGTAAAGCCGCCGCCTTCAGTGCCAGCATCCCATATTGGCACCGGTTCCAGTCCCAGCTGCTCCACTTCCCATCTAGCTCTCTACTGTGGCCTGGGAAAGCAGTGGAAGATGGCCCAAGCCCTTGGGCCCCTGCACCTGCATGGGAAGACCCAGAGGAAGCTCCTGGTTCCTGGCTTCAGATTGGCACAGCTCCAGCCGCTGTGGCCAATTGGGGAGTGAACCAGAGGATGGAAGACCTCTCTGTCTCTCTCTTTCTCTCTGCCTCTTCTTCTCTCTCTGTGTAACTCTTTTAAATAAATAAATAAATCTTTAAAAAAATATTTTCCCCATTTTATGAAAACAGAAAATCTATTTCTGAAACTGTAGTGGCAGACATAGGTTAAAACTTTAGATAAACTAATTATAAGACTCCAGAAATTTTATCTAAAAATTTTTCGAGGTTAAAAACCAACCAAGATGTACAATTTGGGACATGCTCAATCAGAACTGCCCCAAATGATGGAGTTAGAAACAGGCCAGGGAATTCCAATACAATCCCATCAAGGTAGCATGTACCAAGGCCATCTCACTAGTCCAAGTGATCAATTTCAGTTCACAATTGATCACACTGATAGGTCTAAGAGTCAAAGGGATGACACAAACAAGACTAGTGTCTGCTAATACTAACTGATAGAATCAAAATGGGAGAGAATGATCCAACATGGGAAGCGAGATACACAGCAGACTCATAGAATGACAGATGTCCTAAATAGCACTCTGGCCTCAGAATCAGCCCTTAAAGCATTCAGATCTGGCTCAAGAGCCCATGAGAATATTCTAGGCATGGAAAGCCAAGACACTCTGGAAAAAAAAGAAGACCTAAATGAAAGATCTCTGTGAGTGAGATCCCAGTGGAACAAATGGGGCCATCAAAGAAGGAGGTACCTTTCTCTGAAGGGAGGAGAGAACCTCCACTTTGACTATGACCCTGTTGGAATAAGATTGAAGTCAGCGAACCCAAAAGGCTTCCATAGCCTTGGCAACTCATGACTAGAGCCTAGGGAGATTGCTGATGCCATAAACAAGAGTGTCACATTGTTAAATCAACTTCAGGAGTCACTGTGTATTTACATCTCATGTGGGATCTGTCCTTAATGTGTTGTCCAATGTGAAGTAATGCTATAACTAGCACTGAAACAGTATTTTTACACTTTGTGTTTCTGTGTGGGTGCAAACTGATGAAATCTTTACTTAGTATATACTGAATCAATCTTCTGTATATAGATAATTAAAAATGAAAAAAAAATCTTGGTGTTAAATTGGAAATTGCCTAGAAAATTAATCGATTTTTTAAAAAAATATATCATGTAGGATCTCTGTCCTTAATGTGCTATACATTGTGAATTAATACTATAACTAGTACTCCAATAGTATTTTTCACTTTGTGTTGCTATGTGAGGGCAAACTGTTGAAATCTTTACTTAATATACAGTAAACTGATCTTCTGTATATAAAGAGAATTGAAAATGAATCTTGATGTGAAGCAAGGGGAGAGGGAGTGGGAAAGGGGAGGGTTGCGGGTAGGGGGGGAAGTTATGGGGGGTGAAGCCATTGTAATCTATAAGCTGTATTTTGGAAATTTATATTCTTTAAATAAAAGCGTTATAAAAAAAAAAAACCAACCAAGTAAAATGCCAGATTACTTCTCTAAAGTGGCTTAAATGACCAAATCCATCATAGCCTTCTATTGCTCAGAACAAAATCATTTGGGATAATGAGTTTGTCACTGCTTCCCGCTACATTCTCTAAGCTGTTTACCGTGTTACACAGACATATTCACATCCATTTCCTAACAATATCGAATGGCGATAGGTCAGACAATAATCCAACACAGCTTCCCAAGTCATCTCAAAGCAGAGACGACTGCGATGGTAATGCAACCCAGAGAAACGTGCGTGGCATTGGGGAGCCATGCATTTCACAGTGTGTTTGTGTGCGTTAGAAAAAAAGACAGCAGGAGAGATGGGACTTCTGCCTTCAGTAAGGAAGAGAAAATTATATAACCAACAAAATATGTGATGCAATGCTTTTCAACAATTGGATGATACCGCAGAGAAACAAAAGGAGAGACCTGGGTTCATTCCTGCTCACTTCCTGGAGGCGCCAAGAGGCTGTGGCTGCTCGGCTGAGGGGGTGAAGACGGAGATGTGGGGTTGTCTCTGGGGTGGAGATTGACAGGTGGGGGAGCGGGAGGAGTCCTCACTCCAAGTGAAAAAGGAGTTCTTTCCCTAGGGTTTGAATGAGCTTCTGCAGGGGAAGATTCTGTGAGTCTGAGGGTGAGAGTTATCGAATTTAATTAAATTGTTATATTCAATGACATATCCACCAACATTGAGTAATAACATTCAATGAGCCAACAAGAATGCTGGGAAGGAGAAATAACAGTGAAAGAAAAACAAACAGCGAGAGATTGAGTATAATCACAACTATATCAACAGTAATGTTCGAATTACATGTAGGCTAATCCCTCAAGTAAAAGATGAGATAGTAAAAACAGATTACACAAAAATTGAGAGCCAATTTCATGTTCTGTACAAGAGATACACTCTAAATATAAAGACACAAACAGCTGGACAGCGAAATGACGGAAGGAAAGACGTTATGTGCAGAGAGTGTAAAATTGCTGCTGTGTCTCACTAATATGGGTGTTAATCTCAAGATGAGGAATATTATCAGCTGTGAAAATGTATCGATTAATCAGGGAATATGGCCGGCGCCGTGGCTCACTAGGCTAATCCTTCGCCTGCGGCGCCAGCACCCTGGGTTCTAGTTCTGGTTGGGGTGCCGGATTCTGTCCTGGTTGCCCCTCTTCCAGGCCAGCTCTCTGCTGTGGCCCGGGAGTGCAGTGGAGGATGGCCCAAGTCCTTGGGCCCTGCACCCGCATGGGAGACCAGGAGAAGCACCTGGCTCCTGGTTTCGGATCAGTGCGGTGCGTCAGCCGCAGCGGCCATTGGAGGATGAACCAATGGAAAAGGAAGACCTTTCTCTCTGTCTCTCTCTCTCACTGTCCACTCTGCCTGTCAAAAAAAAAAAATCAGGAAATATAAAAATATAAATATTTAGGAACCTAAAAGTAGAATTTCCAGATACACAAAGCAAGTATGGATAGAACTAAGAAACAACAGAAAATTCATAATCAGAGTTAAAGATTTCCATACCTTTCTGTTAGAATTAGATGAATCAATTTTTTTTACGAAGTAAACTATCTATCATGTGACTCCCACAATCAACAAACCAAGCCTACCCAACATAACCGATAACAGCAGATTGTGAAGTGCTTCCAAAATTCAGAAAAAATGGGATTAAAGGATGGGTTTTCATATCATGTATAGTTCTGTTCCCATCAGGAAACAGAGTATATTTTGGGCCATAAAATAAGTGGCACAACATCTCAAAATTGATATGTTTCAGAACGTGTTCTCTATCACAGTCATACTAAGTTAAAACTCAAAGACAATGAGTTACCTAGAATTATCTCAAGTAGTTGGAAATTAAGCAACATATGTATAAAGAACCCATCAATCAAATAAGAAATCAGTGATATTAGAACATACATTGAATTGAAAATAAAAACAAAATGTATAAAAGCTTATGAAATATAACTAAATTAACATAGAAGGAAATGTGTAGTTTTTTTTGAGGGGGAGGCATGGGGTTGTAAAGCTTTAAAATCCACTATTAGAAAAGAAAGGGCCGGCGCTGTGGCTCACTTGGTTAATCCTCCAGCTGCTGTGCTGGCATCCCATATGGGCACCGGTTCTAGTCCCAGTTGTTCCTCTTCCAGTCCAGCTCTCTGTTGTGGCCCGGGAGGGCAGTGGAGGATGGCCCGGGTGCTTGGGCCTCTGCACCCCATGGGAGACCAGGAGGAAGCACCTGACTGGATTGGCGTAGCTCCAGCTGTAGCGGTCAGTTGGGGAGTGAACCAATGGAGGGAATACCTTTCTCTCTGTCTCTCTCTCTTACTGTATAGCTCTATCTGTCAAATAAAATAAAAAAGAAAAGAAAAGAAATAAAGTTAAAAATCAATGACCTAAGTATCCAACTTAAAACAATAAATTATACTAAAGGAGAGAAAAAGAAGGATACATAACTATAAAAATACATACATAACTATGAATTGCAAAAGCAATACAGATTACAAATAATCAAGGAGTGTGATATTAGTATAAGGATGAAAGCAGATAAATTAAAATATAGTCTAGAAATAGACCCACATTTTTATAGTCAATTTTTTGAGCAAAGGTGCTAAGTATATTCATTAGGGAATAATGTACTTTTTTCAAGAAAAGGTCTTGGACCAAACACATAAATTTTTAGAAAAAAAATGACTCATAACTCCATGTCACACCATGCGCAGAAATTCACGTGAGTTGTATAATAGACCTACATTTTAAACTACACCATGTCGTTGTGGCACAGTGGGTTAAAGCACCGGCTTGAAGCACCGGCATCCCATATGGGCGCCGGTTCGAGTCCCAGCTGCTCCTCTTTCTATCCAGCTCTCTGCTATGGCCTGGGAAAGCAGTGGAAGATGGTCCAAGTGTTTGGGTCCCTGCATTCACATGGAAGAACCGGAGGAAGCTCCTGGCTCCTGGCTTCAGGTGTCCTCAGCTCCAGCCATTGTGGTCATCTGGGAAGTGAACCAGCAGATGAAAGAACTCTCTCTCTCTTACCCTCTCTGTAATTCTGTCTTTCAAATAAGTAAAAATAAATCTACAAAAAAAAAGTAAGCGATGAATTTGTTAAAAGAAAACAGAAGAACCCATCTTCATGATTTGGTGAAGGCAAAGATTTGATAGGATAGATAGGATACAGAAATACTGAACATAACAATGCATAAATTGATTTTGATCAATACCAGAATCTTCTGCCTTTCAGAGACATCATAGCAAGAAAGTGAAAATGTAGGCATATACTGAAAGACATTGTGCTTTGCACCTCTCTCTGACAAATGGTTTATTTGCAGAATATGATATCTTATAAATAATCTACCGTAATAGTCAGAACATTTGAACTTTATATAAGGATATATATGGATGAATATTAAACAATAAAAAGTGCTAAGTGTCTGCGAAATGCAAATTAAAACCACAATGACATAGGATTCCATACTTAGCAGAATACCTGAAATAGAAGGAAACTCACAGCACCCAGTCACAGCGAATACACAGAGCACATGGGACCACCAGAGCTCTGGAAGTAAAATGTTCAATGCTTTGGAAAACCTTTCTAAAAATCTGCAACACGCCTCTGCCTTCCACTGCGGCAATTCTACCAAGGTAAGGATCTAACCTACCTGAAAGACATGAAAATGTGTGTTCAAAGTGAATGGAGTGGTCATCCCAGCTCCAAGCAGGACACACCACAAATGCCCATCCCTAGGGGGCGGAAGATATTCCAGGAAGGTACTGGTAATTCAGTCCTAGCCAGTGGTACAGAACAGCAAGCTTCTGATACACACAGTACATGGGTGAACCTCAAAAAACCAGACAAAACCTAGCACATGAATATAGTTCTACGTGTATGACGTTCAAAACCAGCACAATCCATCCCTGTTGATAAAAATCCAAGGGGTGGTTTGGGATTGACTGCAGACAGGACCTTCGGAGCATATTGCAAATATTATTTTGTTGGGTGTGGGTGTTGGTTACATTGGTATAAATATTTTTAAAAAACTTACTGTGATGTACATTTAAGTCTTGTACATTTTGCTATGCATGCAATTTTTCCTCAATGAAATTATGAAAACCATGCGAAGAGCTAACATACAGAAGAGCTGGATATGGTATACCATAACATATGCTATATATGTTTTATATATATATGTATATGTATATGTATATGTATATATATATATATGAGGATATGAGGAGAGCCACAGATGGTACCTGGATAATTCAAGAGTTGTCTGCAGAGAAGATAATATGTGATAGAATTGTGCTCTGCTCCCCATTCCTTAGCCCATGTCACAGCCCATCACAACCAAACCCAAAGTATGCATTGAGTCAAGCAGAATAACAATCTATTTCTCACTCCGACAATTTCCGGAGTGGTGACTGTTCCATCAAGGGGTCACTCAGTGTGCCCGAGGTGGTGTCCCACAGTGTCTCAGCCACTCAGCTGGAGAGAGGAGCAGCTTGGAGAATCGCACCCGGCAAGCTTTAGGGTGGACTGGAAGAAGCACACTCCACTTCAGCTCACTTTCTGCTTGGCAGGAACACAAGCCCGCGTGTACATTGCATTGTAAAGACTGGAAACACAAGCCAGCTGAGGGAGCAGAGAGAAGGCAAGGCAGGCGGACAGCTAGCCAGCCAGTCTACACGCCCAATAGGAGCTCATGGGCTCAGGACAGATTTCTGTTACTTCCTCCCTTGCTTTCTCCTTCTCCTTTTTCCAATTAGGGGAAATGGGCAAACTCTCCCTTGGATGAACTTGAACCTGAATGTGTGCTATTTATTCCTAAATACACTACAAAACAAATTGCTTGGCACATACTTGAAACCATCACAGTTGACATTTGTTGAGAACAATGTCTGAGAGAAATGACTTTCTCCCTGTGGTCCAGAGAGCCCCAGTGATCGCCAGAGAAATAACCAATGTGCTCAGAATCCACAGGAAATCTAAGCATTGTCTGCAGACTGTATAAATAACACGTCTCACACATCAGCTCCTATTTTTTTTTCAGAAATAGTAGCACATTCTAGTTAATGTCTTAGTGAATTCATGGCAGTTTTTTTGGTTTTGTTTTTTGTTTTTGGTTACTTTATGGTCTTCTTTATTTCCTTTTTTCCTTTTTTATTTTAGAATGGGGTCCTTAACTCAGAATGTTTGTGAACCACATTATTCTAGATAGCTAGTAGGTGTCATCATTACTGAAACCAAAATAACAGTGCTTCAAGACATGAGTGAATTCGTATTTTAAGAAGACTGATTCTCAACATTAAACTCCCTCTGATGTGGGTGAGGGGTATTCATTTTTTTTTCTCCAGGTTCTGGTCATCCACAAAGGTGAGCATGCCAAGTGCCGACACAAAATAAGTGCACAAAGTGATAACACTTATTTACAGGTGAGAAAGTGAACACACAGACACACGTGAGCATGGGTTGCCCGACACAGAGAAATACCCAGTGTGAGTGGGCAGTGGGGCAGAGGGTTTTCCTGAAAGGGGAAGGGTGTGGTGGGGAGGCAGAGAACGCCTGCTAAACACCCTCCAGTTGTGGTGTCCAGGGGAAGTGAGAGAGAGAGGGAGGGAAGGAAAAAGAAAGAGAGAGAGCCGGCGCTGTGCCTCACTAGGCTAATCCTCCGCCTTGCGGCGCTGGCACCCCGGGTTCTAGTCCCAGTAGGGGCACCGGATTCTGTCCAGGTTGCTCCTCTTCCAGTCCAGCTCTCTGCTGTGGCCCAGGAGTGCAGTGGAGGATGGCCCAGCTGCTTGGGCCCTGCACCCCATGGGAGACCAGGAGAAGCACCTGGCTCCTGGCTTCGGATCAGCGTGGTGTTCCGGCCACGGCGGCCATTGGAAGGTGAACCAATGGCAAAGGAAGACCTTTCTCTCTGTCTCTCTCTCTCTCACTGTCCACTCTGCCTGTCAAAAAAAATAAAGAGAGAGAGAGAGAGAGAGAGAGAGAGAGCGCCTCCCAGTTGTTTAGTTGTTGATCTCTTTCATGGAGTGTGTGTGTGTGTGTGTGTGTAGGGGCGTGCCTCCAGGTATGCAGCCACCTGGGAATTATGTGGCACCTGCACTAGATCCATGTGACACTCAATATCCATATTTTCATGGCACCCATGCTTAGTATGTTCCAGATGAAGAAATGCATTCTGGGAAAGGGGGCATTTTGATGGACATGTAGGAGGATAGAATGACACACAGGGATTTGTGACTTCCAGCTCAGCGATACTGAACTCATTTCCTGCCTACTTTTCCCAGATCACTTTGGATTCTTAAACTCTCAAAATAATTAGCTTTTTCAACAAGAATTTTTTTCATGCCAAGAAATGAAAGGAGCATCAAAGCAAATTTCATGTTGGGGGGCATCTAATGATCTGAGAAGGAAACACCAGGACTGTGGAATCTATGTGCTCATCATAGGTTCACCGTCTGGCCAGGTCTCCTCGGCAAGTGTATGTCATTCTGTTTATCCCTTGTCACTCTTTAGGATTCGTTTTCATTTTGTTTTTTAGTTAGAAAAGATTACTTGAAAGGTAGAGAGACACACACGCACGCACACACACAGGTATCTTCCATCTGCTGGTTCACTCCTCAAATGCCCTCAAGAGACGAAGCTGAACTAGGGTGAAGCCAGGAGCTAGGAACTCCATCCAGGTCTCCTACCTGGGTGGTAGGGACCCAGCCGCTGGAGCCATCAGCTGCTGCCTCCTAGGGTGGATGTCAGCAGTAAGGTGGAATTGACCGCATAGCTGGGGCTTTGGCCCAGACACTCTGGTATGGGATGTGGGCATCCCGAGCAGCATCTTAACAATTGTGCAGAACACCTGCCACTGGCGTTCTTAAGAACATTCAAAATATACTATAAGGCCCTTCAAAACATTCGATGGAAATGGAATTAAATGATAAGCTTATTTTGGATAACAATTTTTGAAATCTGTGCAGTTTCTCACAGTACAGATTTTCTTTGAACTTTTCGAAGACCCCTTGTGTGCATGGATTTCAATGATTTTTTGCACCCAAATAAACTTTTTTTAAAAACTCATATAATTTTTGGTTTTTTAAAAAGATTTATTTATTTATTTATTTGAAAGACAGAGTTAGAGAGAGGTAGAGGCAGAGAGAGAGAGAGAGGTCTTCCATCTGCTGGTTCACTCCCCAGATGGCGCCGATCCGAAGTCAGGAGGCAGGAGCTTCTTCTAGGTCTCCCACGTGGGTGCAGGGGTCCAAGGACTTGGGCCATCTTCTACTGCTTTCCCAGGTCATAGCAGAGAGCTGGATCAGAAGTGGAACGGCTTGGACTTGAACCAGTGCCCACATGGGATGCCGGCACTGCAGGCAGCAGCTTTACCCAGTATGCCACAGCGCCAACCCCTCAAATAAACTTAAATTTCAATTCCATCTTCCGCGATCTTTTTGAAATACCCTCATATGTTGTAAGCATCACAAAGTATCTCTCGATCACTGGATGGAAACTTCCTTCCAAGGGTTTCACAAAGAAAAGCCTTCGGAATCAGGCTGTGTTGGCACCCAGGCTGCCAGGATCATTAGCTTCTGTGCCTGACTCCTTGTGAGTTTCTCTAGCATAATCGTTTTTATTATCCGAGTAGAAACGAGAGAATGCCAAACCATCAGCGACATCTTTTCACGACAGAACGCGGAGATGCAACGTCTCCTGACTCCCACGCTAAACTCTCGCTTTCAAGCCGTTCCAGACAGTCTTTTTCTCCCAAGTGTTAGGTTCCTTTCTGTGCCTCCAAATAGATTTTGGAGAAAAAAAAAAGCTGTGCGCTCATCGCTGTCACTGTTAATTAGCGTCTCCGGAGCACTGCTTCCTGCCTGAGGCGCTGGCCAGCCCCTGCCAAGCCCTGCAGGGACACACACAGAAACCTTGTTTACGACCCAGCGCGGCACTTGCGCTCGTATTATTTTATGGCATTTTAGAGAAGAACTCATCAACTGCTCTCTGTAGGAGTGCAAGTCAATTTTATATGCGGCGAGAACTTCACCTAAGCTATTATTGGAATGATGACTCCTCAGCTGGACATAAAATTTTACCAAAATAAAAGAAAAAAAAAAAAAACTGTGAATTATCAAGCTGTATAAATCAGAAGCAGTAAAAATTCATAAATTTTTTCTTCAGTGCCATTTCACACGTTCTCGATTGTGGTTTTTTTTTTCCCTCCTTCCTTAAATGCTGGGTAGCTTCCGAGGAGAAAAAAAAATCATTTTCCGAGGAAATTGACGGGGCTGTCTTGCCAGGCTCTGCAAATAACTTTAAATGCAGGTGATCTTCGCTGAAGTCCCTTCCTAGGGGGCGTGCACGCTCAGAGGTGTGCTAATGGGCCAAATGGACTCTTGTTTGCGCGCTGGCGGCATTTGAAGGTGCCCGTTGGGCGTGGGCTCCATCTGTTCCATTCTTCCCTCTCCTGGTAACAGGATTCGCCTCCCCTGCTTCCCCAGGACCGCTCTGGCTGCAGTGGGGAGAGAGGAAGCAGTCCTTTGGCTGGAAGCCTCAGTGGGGGTGTGGGGGGGACTTGGAGGCCAGGCTGTCCCTGTCCTTCCTGAATGAGCAGTCGTGTGGAGAGAAATCAGCCATCTGGCAGGTCCTCAAATGGCTGTGGGGGAGTGGGGTTTAGTATTTTTATGCCAGGTCCTTGCTGTGCACAAGACAAGAATTCTTGGTGTTGACGTATACAAAGTCAATCTTTCGGGGGTGAGAAAGCACACACATACACACACACATCACACCACACACGCGAGCGCATGGAGAGAGACCCTGCGCGAGTGGGCAGTGGTCCAGACGGCGGAGCAGTGAGGGGAGGGAGGTAGAGAGAGCGCACCCCAGCAGTCCTCCACTGGTGCTCTCTGCTGGCTCAGGATGCTTGGCCACTTCCATGAGGTCGGAAAGGGCTGTTTCTACAGACACGAAGCTACCCGGGAGTTTAATGACACCTCCTGGAGTCTAAAACACATATTCCTCCCCCAGGTCCCGGATGAAGCAGGGACAACCTATAAGTGGGGCGTTTTGATCAACAAGTAGGAGAATAGAACTATGCATGGGGCTTGCGGCTTTGCAGGGACCTCCGGCTCTGCTGCTCTAAGTAGCTGCCTGCCTGTGCCATATCCAACCAGGACAGAGTGAGATGCTAGGGCCGTGGTGGCGTAGGGTTGCTGTCCAGGCAGAAATCGCCTTCCTAAAGATGGTTACATCTGATGGTAATACCTTATTTATCCCTTTTTATTTTTTTCAAAAATTTACTTATTTATTTGAAAGTCAGAGTTACACACACACACACACACACACACACACACAGAGAGAGAGAGAGAGAGAGAGAGAGAGGTCTTCCACCCACTGGTTGACTCCCCAGTTGGCTACAATGGCTGGAGCTGCGCCAGTCTGATGCCAGGAGCCAGGAGCTTCTTCTAGGTCTCCCACACAGGTGCAGGGCCTAAGGACTTGGGCCATCTTCTACTGCTTTCCCAGGCCATAGCAGAGAGCTGGATCAGAAGAGAAGTGGAGCGGCTGGGACTCAAACTGGTGCCCATATGGGATGTCGGCACAGCAGGGGGCAGCCTTATCAGCTACCCCACAGTGATGACCCCCAATTTTTTTTTTTACAAAGTTTTGCCCCCACAGGGGGGAGACTTCAAAGCAGAGGCATAAATACAGTGCACAAGGGGGAGCGGGACTTGTTCAACAGTGAGAGAGCGAGTGCACACTTGCACGTGGGCGTGGGCCACCCCAGAGGGAGACCTGCCCAACACGAGTGGCTCACGAGTGGCTCTAGAGAGCGGAAGGGTCAGACCGACCAACAAGAGCTGGAAGCCAAAGGCAAAAGGGGCCACTCCCCCACGCAACAGCCGTCCCCTTTACGGGACAGGAGGTGGGGCCCCAGCTGAATATACATACGGGGGGAGGGGTTCAGTGTGCGGGAGGTTTCCTGGGAGGTTCACTGCACCTCCACATGGAGCTTAACTTCCAGATCATGGCGTCTCCTACTTCCTGGTCTGGAATGAGACCCAGGTGCATCATGGGAAAGTGGGCATACTATACTGACAGGTAAGGGGTGGAGTTACCATGCAGGGCTAGGGATAGAAATTATTAGAAACATCCTCCTGCTCACCTATTCCTACTTAAGCTTGCCTTTCCCCCACCCCATATCAAAACCATAGTCCAGGGGCTGGCATTGTGGCATAGCTGGTAAAATCACCGCCTGAAACGCTGGCATCCCATATGGATGGTGGTTTGAGTCTTGGCTGCCCCACTGCTGATACAGCTCCCTGCTAGTATGCCTGGGAAACCAATGAAAATTGATCTACGTGGAAGATGGCCGTGTCCCCACGTGGGAGACTTGGAAGCAGTTCCTAGCTCCTGCCTTCACTATGGCCTAACCCTGGCTGTTGTGGCCATTTGGGGAGTGAAGCAGCAGATGGAAGACCTCCTTCTCTCTGTCCCTCCCTCTCTCTGTCTGTAACTCTGCCTTTCAAAAAAATTAAAATAAAAAAGTCTGGCTGGGTACAGTTATTTCTATGGCTATCTTGGTCACAAAATAGAATTTGAAATCTCTGTGTTATATCCAGAAAGAATTTCATTTTTTGACAGGTTGCAGACTACATATTTTTCTTAGAAAACTATTGAATACTGTTTTTCAGAATGAGAGGGTTTAGCATCCCCTAGGCTCAAAACTTCTGGGTGAGGACAGAAAGAAGTGATTCCTCAACACCCACAAAACACCGGAAGTGCTGTCGGCCCACTGAGGTCTATGACATCACTCCCAGCCACACTGCCTCCCACGTCTGCCTGCGGAGGAGTGAGAAGCCCTGAGAATGACAGTCCTTCGTGGAAATGACTTGACACTTTCCTTTAGAAATTCCTGGGAGCTTGCTTGGAGTTTCACAAGTCAGAAATTCATTTCGCCGATGCTTAGTTTCCCGGCTATGCTGTGTGGCCCCAGCCAGATCCATGAACCTTTCTGATTTGTGCTTCTGCAGCCATAAAATGGAGACAACCAGAGTGTTCCTGTGGAACCCTGAGATGTTGCTGGGAAGAGCCACCGGGGCATGTAGTAACCAATGTAGTCATCAATGCCTGGTATTCTAGTAAGTTCTCTTGGCCTGCAGGAGCAGTGGGTACATCAGTGGGAGGCAGAAATTGTCCAAGGGCAGGGTAGGGGATCGACAGGGTCTCAGAGGGAACCAGAACATCACAGAGGATGTAGACCAAGGAATTAGAAGATTTGATGAAGTAGTCATAGTTTCAGAAAAGAATAGAACTGAAGCTAACTCAAAGGGCAGAAAATCTGAACAGATACTGTAAAAGTAACTCAAGAACTCTCCTGCAAAGGCACAAGGCACAGTTCAGGAGGGCAGGCTACAACCTCTTTAAGAAAGAGCAGTTCTCCGGGTCACAGAGCTGTTCCGGAGCATGCAAGGAAAAGCCAACCGGCACAGCGAAGGTTCCAAAGGATTTGGATAAACCTGCACTGTATGCAGAAAACAAGCGAAATCTTATTTAAGGATATGAAAAAGATATAAAGACATGTGAATAAGGATGGTGCTTCTGAAGGGTACACTGAATCTGGCAATGCTCCCCAGACAGGTAAACCCCCACATGCCATCTCTTCCTGCTACTGCCCTTCCTGCCAGGCAAACACAGCTGCAAGTCGGAGTTGAGGAGCCCACTGATGAAGCCTGTTCATTCTTAGAGGCAGCCTCGACCCCGTTGGGTGAAGAAAAAATGGTGGAGAGGACTGAGGGGTGATTGGACAAATGTCTGGCACACCCTGCTCCCCCTCGTCCTGGGCCTCGCCTTGGGGTCCTCAGGACCAAGCATGCATCACACGAGGTCCATTGCTAACCTCCCCACTCTCGGGGAAGGTCAACCAGGCACTTTCCACTGACTGCCTAGAACATTCTGGGCCTGGAGGATTCTCCAGACACGGTAGGGGAGGGGACAATGCATTATATCCCCAACTGACGCTGGATGCAAGGTCTAGGTGACTCGCCATGGATTTCCTCTTTGGTCACTCGTTCTATGGACTTTATTTTCTAAAGCAGATGTGAAGTCCAAATCCAGGCAACACTGCCCAGGTGTTCCCCAAGCTCCCCAGTTGCCGGGGTGGCGGTGGGGGAGACATGGAGAGAAGGAGGCATGTGCAGGGCTCAGGACGGCTAGCTTTGGTCATGGTCTGTTTTCTTTTTTTTCTTTGCAAAAGAAAAAATAGATATAAACTATTCAGCTAAATATTCCCCTGAAAGTGTTAAACCATCTCTAGCTCAGGTGCACTGGTAATGCTAATAATAAAAAAAAATTCTTGGCAATTACAGCAAAATTTTAAAAAGTCAACTTGATCTTCCAGCGACCCGTGAGATTCTCAGTCGGTTAAAGACCCGTCCGTCACGGGGAAGAAGGCCCTCTTAGCTGACTTTCGTGGATGACTTTGGACATCATTCAGTCGCATTCAGTTTCACAAAATGTAAATGCAGCCCGCATTGGCAATTTTGCCTCCTCAGTGGCAATCTCCTGTTCCCAGGACCCTGGCCTGAGAGATTTCACACCCAAGACTGCCCTAACAGACACGTCAGGACTGATGGGAGACGAAATGCTCAGGTCTAACACCAATCCATGCTTATGGGCTTCCTAACACATCCACTTTTCTTAGAAACTGGTAGCTGTGTTTGAACACTTAGTAGAATGTTCTGCCCACCTGGTTTTCCCTATCTTAGCATCAAAACTGTGTGCAAAGTGCTGAGCCTGTCCCTCCCCCCATCTTCCCTGCTGGTTCAATAGTTACAGGAATATCCCCGTTTTCCATTCTGGGGGCAAATGTCCACTATATCAGATTTTTTTTAAAGAGATTTTTTTTTCTCTTCTCAGGATTCTAAAACGGAGTTGTTTTCCTCTGCCTACTCCACAAAGGTTTCGGGAAGATTAGAATGTCCAAAGTGGAAGGAACAGAGGAACAGAGTAAACCCACCTTTGTGACATAGCCCCTGGGTCAGGCTCACATAGGTTTAGCTGGCATCAATGAGAAGTGTAACTGATATTGCCTTTTTGAAGTTTCCACCCGAGGGTGGTGCTGTGGCATGGTGGGTAAAGCTGCTGCCTGCAGTGCTGGCATACCACATGGACACTGGTTCTAGTCTCAGCTGCTCCACTTCTGATCCAGCTCTCTGCTATGGCCTGGGAAAGCAGTAGAAGATGGCCCAAGTCCTTGAGCCCCTGCACCCACGTGGGAGACCTGGAAGAAGCTCCTGGCTCCTGGCTTCAGATTGGCACAGCTTCAGCCATTGCGGCCAATTGGGGAGTGAATCAGTGGATGGAAGACCTCTCTCTCTCTCTCTCTCTCTCTGTGCTGTCTTTCTCTCTCTCTGTGCAACTCTGACTTTCAAATAAATAAATAAATGCTTTTTAGAAAAAGCTTTCACCCTTCTTTCAGAGACCAACAATATACTTGCCTGCAACCTAATATTAAAGACTACAGGAACATTGAATGCACAATGAAATTCTCCATAAACTTCCTGCTAACACAAAGCAAATTCATTGCAACTTATTCTAAGTCTATTCAGAAACTAGGTCAGTGTTAACATGTATAAATTAAATATTAATACATATGGATCTGGTTTACTTTTAAGAAGATGCTTCTTAAAATGATGAGTTAGCATAATAAGACTAGCAAAGGAAAAAGCAGGAAGAATAGAGTAAATGTACAATTTAAAGATGATAGTGCCACAGAGTCACAGGGACTTTGCTGGGCTGCGCCAAGAGCCACTTGGTTCCTGCAACACACCTGTCCGCTGTGACAGGCAGTCAGGGGGGCCGCAAAACTCAGTGCCTCTGGGCTGAGCCCCAAATGCATCCTGGGAGAGATCGTTTTCCCAGTACGCCTCCCAGGCTTTGGAAGATACCTATCCTCTGTGTGCTCATGCTCACTGTTGACTAAGGTTTTTGGTGTATATGCAGGGAATTTAATTATATAACAGAATTAAACTATGAAACGTAATAAATTATCAGGCAAGAGCTTTAATCTGGCAAGAGAATCTTTTTCAAGGAGAAATCCCCTGGCACACTTTTTTTCTGATAACAATAGTTGAAGGCTTCCCAGTGCCTTTAATCATTCTAAGATTTGAAATGTTCCCTTCCCACCACCCCACAAGCTCAGTACCTTCCAGCCAGGCTTGTCTTCTCTCTGCAGCTTGCTACCGTGCCAAGGAGCTTCATAAATAATTTGTTCTAAGCGCCTGCACACTGCATCTCATTTAAACTTCCTAACAGTCACAAAATACTGTTAACTCCATCATGCAGGCAAAGAACCTGAGACAGAAAGAGGTGAAATAACTGGCTGCAGATCCCATAACTGGAAAACTGTAGAGCCAGATTTGAACTTGGGCCATGCCAGGGAAGAAAAGGGCTTAGCGGACACCTGTCCTGACAGGTGTGTTGGGGTGTGGTGTTCCAAGTGGCTTCCTAGTGGCTGTGCCAAACGCTGACTCCATTTTTCTTTTTACAAGGATAAGATGACACCCATACCACCACCTGTGACATGAGCATTCCATATGAGCACTGGTCCATATCCCAGCTGCTCTACTTCCAATTCAGCTCACGCTAATGGCTTTGGAAAAGCAGCAGAAGATGGCCCAATGGAAAGACTTGGATAAAGCTCCTGGCTCCTGGCTCCTGACTCCGGCCTGGCCCAGCCCTGGCTGTTGTGGCCATCTGGGGAGTAAACCAGCAGATGGAAGATTTCTCTCTCTCTCACTTTTTTTTAAAGATGTATTCATTTATTTGAAAGGCAGAATTACAGAGAGAGAACGAGCCAACTTCCATTGGCTGGTTCACTCCCCAAATGCCTTCAATGGCTGAGACTGGGCTGGGGCCAAAGCCAGGAGCTGGGAACTGAATCCACGTCTCCCACGAGGGTGGCAGGGACCCAGCTAACTGAGCTCTGGCTCTGCCTCCCAGGGCACACATCCACAGGAAGTTCGAATCAGGAGCTGGAGCTGAGTACAGAGACCTTTTACTCTGCTGTGGAAGGTAGGCATCCTAACTGCAAGGCTAAACACCTGCTCCCAGTGAGCCTGAAGCTGTGGATGCGTCTGATAAAGTCTGTTATTCCATTGAGTGTGCAATTGGACTGTGGCTGCGGCTCGACGATGCGGTCCTCCGATAGGGTTCGTCCTCTCTCCCTCTCTGTCTTCTCCTCTGTCTCCCTCGCTCTGTCTGTACATTTCCTTCTCCCTCTCTCCCTCTCTCTCTCTATCTGCCTCTGCCTCCAGCCAGAAAATTTGCCCCTTCTGGTGCACACACCACATTCCTGGCTTCTGGGTCCTCTGGTCCCCTTCACCCATCCCCTTCTCTTTCTCATTCATGCATTGACTCTAACCTCGCCTCCCAGAGGACCTCCCTCAAATACCATCTCCAGCCACACTAGGTCCCAGTAGCACGTGGGTCACATTTGACTTCCTTCCTTGTGCCTATCACAGTCTGAAATTACACTGTTCGGATGTCAGCATACTGGGTTTGTGAAGGTTCAGTTGCAGACAACAACCGACCAATTTTTAGACGATTTTTTTTTAACCTTGTATGAGTTGATTTCTAGAATCTGCAGAGAAATCTTAGAAACAAATTTCCAGAAGAAATTTCTCTTGAAGTCTGTTCAACCACAGGGTGGACCCAGCTGCAAGGGGCCGTCGAGGCGAGCTGGGGCCACCCCAGCCTCTGGCTGGAGGACGCTTGTGCAGAGCCCGTGGTGGAGAGGAGGGCTGGTGGCAGGCTTGTGATCTCAGTGCCCCAGAAAAGCACCACGTGGATGGTTTGTGCCACTAGGTTTCCAGATCTAGAGTGCTACCTGCTAGAGCGTCTCTCAAATAATAAAAATAGAAAGGAAAGGAATTCTCTCTTTAAAATGAGACAATAATGCATCTTAGAAATCTCGCTTTATCAAGGTAGGGAGATTTATTCTCCTATTTTTAATTAATTAATTAGGTTAATGTATTTGGAGAAAAAAGAGAGGAAGAGAGCAAGAGTGCCAGCCATTGGGAATGCCCATCTGCTTGTTCACTCCTTAATGCGTGCGATAACCAGGATTGGACCAGGTCAAAAGCAGCAGCTGGGTGTCTCCTGCGTGGGTGATGGGGACCCAAGTACTTAAGCCATTGCCTGTGCCTCTCAGGGTCGGTATTAGCAGGAAACTGAACTTAGAAGTGGAGCCAGGCTTTTAACCCTTGGCACTCCGGTGTGGGGTATGTGTCCCAAGTGGCATCCTAGTGGCTGTGCCAAACACAGACCCCAATTTTCTTTTTACAAGGATAAGATGACACCCATACCAAGACATGAAAAAGCATTAAGACAAGGAAAATACTCCTAGTTTGTAAAATTTAACATTTTTACATTTGTATTCTAGATTTTGATTTCTCCCTTGACCAAGCTGCTTTTTACATACTTTTTTTTAAGGATTTATTTATTTGAAAGTCAGAGTTACACAGAGAGAGGAGAGGCAGAGAGAGAGAGAGGTCTTCCATCTGCTGGTTCACTCCCCCGTTGGTCGCAATGGCTGGAGCTGCACTGATCTGAAGCCAGGATCCAGGAGCTTCTTCCAGGTCTTACCACACGGGTGCAGGGGGCCCAAGGACTTGGGCCATCTTCCACTGCCTTCCCAGGTCATAGCAGAGAGCCAGACTTGAATTGGAGCAGCCAAGAGTCGAACCGGCACCCATATGGGATGCCGGCACTGCAGGTGGCAGCTTTACCAGCTACGCCACAGCACCTGCCCCATTTTTACATACTTAAAAAAAACAGACTTGAATTGGAGCAGCCAAGAGTCGAACCGGCACCCATATGGGATGCCGGCACTGCAGGTGGCAGCTTTACCAGCTACGCCACAGCACCTGCCCCATTTTTACATACTTAAAAAAAAAAAAAACTTTTCTCAACAGTTTCTGTTCATTCTGTTTTGCATTTTCTTTCTTGAGAGAATGTGACTTGTATAGTTTACACGTCCTGTTATTACTTGATTGAGATTATTCTTGTAGCCCACATGGTGAAGTTTTCTCAATATTTCACAGATGCTTAACACACACTCGTCATCGTGTTGGGACCTTTGCCGTCTTGTTTGTGTCGCCCTGACCATGGACTGACCAGGGCAAGGTTCCCCTACTGTTGTCCATCTGTCTGTTTCCCTAGACTCTCTTGTGCCACCAGAACCACCATGGCAAGGCTGTCCCATTAGCACACAGTTATCATCAGGATTTTTGCCTCTTTGTTTCGTTTAACAAGCTAGGCCCTTAGTCCAAGCTATCAGATACTATTGCAAACCTCATTGCTTTTTATTTGTGATTTTCCCAGTATGTCTTTGTGAATGACTTCCTGACAAACTTCTGTCCAGATCAGATCCCTGTTCCCAGGGAGAGAACCCATGTGACAGCTCAGCATATCTCTTCCAGATCTCTCCCAGGCACTCATACACTCAGCATCTGTGTATCTGCCCTGTGTCTCCCATGTCTACAACCACATGGACGTCTGTGCTGGGCCCAGAATGGGAATGTCTAGGGCAGCCCAGTGTCCCGGGTATCAGTCAATGTCTCCCCATCGCTGAAATCTGTGTCTTGTTGGTTAAATTTATTACATCTTTGGAGGATTTCAGTCCTTTTCAGTCAATTCTTAAAAGTCATAGTGAGCTTTTCAAAACTGGTTCTAATTGGAAGGTGGTCTAAATGACAGGAAGCTAGAAGCTCCATCCTGGGGTCACAGCTCAGTTTATAGTAACTTTTGTAAGATGGCCACGCGTATGAGAACCAGCCTCAATCCTTTTCACTTGCACTTCTCTTTGTTTTGTGTCCTGCAGTCACATTAGACAGATTTAGACAAATCTATGGGCTTTGAAGTGTTCTTGCTAAATGGACTGTTGTGCATTTTAGAGACTCTGCTGGCCTGGTGAATGCAATGCACGCATACATTTTCTTTTCCAGCTGCTTATTAGAAAAAAAAAAAAAACATGATGTCTTAAGATGTTAGTTTGATGTCATAAAAAACATATATTGGGTTTTTGCCCTCAATTCCTGTCAGGATTTCTAAAACCCTAGGAGTGACAGGGTGAGAGGGGCATCGTCCGTTACTCATCATAAGTCCCTGTCAGCCACTCCTGAGTTTATGCTGGCGAGGTGGCTCCTGGTGGCTCCTGGGCAGCTTCAGGGTGGGATTTGTTGCCAGAGGACCCAACCCCGGGTAGGAAAGTTGGAACTTTCAGTCGCATCCCAGATCTCTCCAGGGAGGACAGATGGGTTGGAGACTGAATCCGATCTCCATTGCTGGTGATTTTATGAGTCACGCAGAAGCACATGGAGCTTCCACCGAAGCCTGGAATGATGGTGGGTGGAGAAGTCCACCACCAGGAGGGCAGCGCCCCTCCACTGCACAGGGCAGGAGCGCTGCACTTGAGACTCTTCTGGGCATCACTCTGGGTAGCTTTTCCTCTGTATCCTTCATTGCGTCCTGTAGAATAACCCAGGGACTGTGTTTCCATCACTTGTGGTGTCAACTGTGGATAGAGACGGGATCGCAGCATTAGCAACAGGCACTTACTGGCTTTCATTCACATCCAGCTCATTCACCAAGTTTGTAATTTTTACCTGGAGTGTCTTGACTTACCTAGAATTCTCTCATAGCACCAATAAGAGAAATAGTTTTATCTTTCACATTCCAATATTTGGATATTGGATACAACTTTTGCCTTATATTCATTAGAACTGTTCGATTTTGAAGAATAATTGCTACTGTGACTTACGCCAGTCATGTTTTTTTGCTCTTTAGGATACTGTTTACTTTTGGTTTTCAATATATATTATTGTCATATTTAATACATTTTCTCCTGTTCTCAGTCCTACCATTTTCTTTAGATGTTCATACCTGTGCTCTTATCTTTTCTCTGTGTGAGAAAGGCGAAGGCCTCAAGGTCTCCCTCTGGCCTTCTCCTGCCCTACTGTCTCCCCCACAGGCAGCCCCAGAAACCAGAGTTTCTCTTCTCCAAGTCAGGTCAGGGAGCCTAGGACCTCCCTTCCCCAAAGCAAGTCATAAAACCCCAAAATATTAGTCTTATCATCCCCAGACTTTCTGTCTTGGAGCTGGCCATGAAGAAATTCTCTGGTCCACTTGGTCTGGTAGGAGGTCAGAAGACCCCCATTTCAGAATGGTCCTGCCCCAGGCTGGGAGGGAGGAACATGGCCCAGAGAGGCCAAGGAGAGCACACACACAGGCTGTGCTGTGTTTCCCCACTCACTTCTGGGCCATTACATCACCCACTGTGAGTCCAGCCCTTTATCTACAGAACTGTCCAGGCCTGATCCAACCTAAGTATAACAATGGACAACGCTCCCCTGGGTCTTTGGGTCTACAATGTGAAGGCCCCTGTGACCTGTAAAGCAGTGATCAGCTAGATGTGTGGTGTGTTTCCCTTGCTAACCTGGTGCAGGGATGTCAACCATATGCAAGGTGGGCAGGAGTGGGCTCTCTCCTTTCCTCCCCTGTACTAGGTACCCATTACATGGTGCAGTCCCACTTACACGGTCTTCCTAAAGTTCATTCGAAACCTTCTTTCCTTTCCCTTGGCTTCTCTATGGAAATAGTCACACAAAGATGAGTAGCTGTGGTGGGCTGCAAGGGTAACTCTGATTTGCTGTTATTCTATGAATGTTGGGATTCCTTTGGGGTCTATTTGGGTCTTCTGCATTTACTCCATAGGGGCGGGCACTGGGTCTGGTGGTGAAGACACCCATTTGGATGTCTGCATCCTACGTTGGAATGCCTGGGTCTGAGTGCTGGCTCCAATTCCTGACTCCAGGTTTGTCCTAATGCAGACCCTAGCAGTTAGATTCCTGCCACCTGGGTTACATTTCTGGGTCCTGGATCCACTCTCGGCCCAACCCCAACTATTGGGAGCATTTGGGGAATGAACTGGCGAATCGGAGCTCTCTCTCCCTTTCTTCCTCTCTGCCTCTCAGATAAGCCAATAACAATGTCTAACACAGTGTGCTCTGTCACCTAGGGTTACCTGTAGACTAATTGGGTTATGAGAGGACTGCTGACCTCATTGCCCCCTCCCCCTTACTCAAGGTAAGCTCTCTTGCTTCATTCCAGTGCTACACATTTTTCACTAACACACTCATTAATTCTTGAAGCTCATGTAGGGGTCGTCTCTCCTGTTTGACCTTATGAAATCTTTTCTTTTTTATGCAGGAGATTGTACTATTGTAGATGATTGTGGGAGACATATATTTGATCTTTAAATATTCTCCGGCTTTAAGCTTTGTCCCCCATCTTTTGCTACGTGGCCTGTCTTCCTCACGTTAGTGTTGCTTTCTGTCCGTGTGTACATGTGGGTCTGCATGCTGCTGATTAGGAAGTCCTATAATCTGCTTTCGGTTTTTATAGTCCTTCTTTTTATACTTCCTTATCTTACACTCACCCTCTGATTCTGGATTTAGCGCTTTCACAGAGCATCTGTTGATTCTGTAATGACTAAGAGAAAATCACCATCCTCTACTTCCTCTCTCTTCCCCCCCACCTCCAGACTTTTCTGGGCTGGGTTCTTATTTTTAGCTCTGCTGGTGGTTCCCTCTGCAGCTCTGAGGGATGCTCAGCAGGCTTCCTGGCATACCCACTCGCTGCTGCAGCAAGGGGGAAATGCCAGCCTTTCTATTTTCTTCTTCCTTCCTTAATTCTTGCTGCTTGTATAGTGAGCTTTACTTTCCTGAGGTTCAGAAAATGTATCTTCTTGCAACAAATTGCCCTGAGAAATATTGCTTTAATTTTATTTTATTTACATATTCACTGAGAGAGAGAGAGAGAGAGAGAGAGAGAGAGAGAGAGAGAATGTTCCATAAGCTAGCTCACTCCTCAAATGCCCACACAAGCTGGGGCTGATCCAGCTGAAGCCAGGAGCCTTGTGCTGAATCTAGATCTTCCACAGGGGCCCAAGTCCTGGAGTCATCATCTGTGCCTTCGAGGAAGTGCCTTGACAGAAACCCTGAACCCAGTGCAAAGCCAGGACTTGAACCCAGACAGTCCTATATGGGATGGGGATGCCCTGAGTGGCATCTTGACCACCAAGCCAAACACCTGACCCTTGTTTCTGCACTTGCCAGCAATGGGTTCTGTCCTCACAGAATGTATGAGGAATTGTGGTGTTTTCATAATTATATTGAAATGTATCTAGTCCCTAAGTCTTTGTACATACGTTTGCTATTCTTTCCTAAGATTTGCTTATTTATTTGAAAGGCAGAATGACACAGAGAGGGGAGAGATAGAGATAAAGATAGAGATAGGGAGAGAGAGAGAGAGAGAGAGAGAGAGAGAGAGAGAGAGAGAGAGAGAGATAGGGAGAGAGAGAGAGAGAGAGAGAGAGAGAGAGAGAGAGAGAGATCTTCCATCTGTTGGTTCTTTCACAGTGGCCAGATCTGAAGCCAGGAGGCAGGAGCTCCATCTGGGTCTCCCACATGGGTGGTAGGTGCCCAAGCACTTGGCCCATCATCCGTCTCCTTTCCAGAAGCATCAGCAGGAAGCTGGATCAGAGCCAGAATAACCGGGACTTGAACCGGCACTCTGACATTGGGTGGCAGGGTGGCAGGTGGTGACTTTCCTCACTATGCCACAATGCCAGCCCTTGTGCTGATTTTGAGGATCCTGCTTTGGCCTCTAGATCTGCCAGTTCTACTACTCCTGAGGTCTAAGAAGCCCTTTTTGGTCAGATCTTTGCATGTGGTCCCTGTCCCCGTGCAGGACCCTGATGCGTGAGCAGCAATGACTTTGGGGTTGCCGTGCCTGCCCTCCTCAGTGCCCCCTCCTCCAGGTTCAGGTCTGCTCGCCTTTCTCCGTCGGCATCCGCGGGCAATGCCCAGGACTTTTCCTGCTCACTGCTGGCTTGACGTCCAGGGAGTCTGGAGCATTCCTTGTGATTTCCTTTATCTCGTGTGCCCTGGGGATGTTTTGACTCAAAACCTTGACCTCAGGAGCTCCCATGCCCTGGAAAGCTACCTTCATGCGTGCAGTCTCATTCACCCTTCCCCCTGCTTCCTCTCCTTCTCTCTCTTCTTCCTTGATCACCCCAGTAGTGATGTATTTATGCTGTACTGCGTGTGAATGGCAGATTCCTTTTCCCATCGTGCTTTTCCGCAAGTGTGGCAGGTGCAGCATCGCTGGTTCTCCCTGGATGCCTTGCCTGGTCTCTCTCAGAGCTGGAGCTCTGCCTCACCGGCTTCTTGGGTTTCTCTGGGGCCTCCCAGCGCTGCTCCATGTCTTGTGCATCAGGCAGGCGGCTGCTGGTGCTCCGGCTGTGCTGGGCCGGCTCTCCGACTTCCTGTCTGGCCTTGCATCCAGCTTCCTGCAGCTTATGGGGGTCAGAAGCGCCTTCAGCACCTCTCTGTGGGCCAGGGCACTTTGGCTTCTGACGGTTCTTTTTCTTCAGGTCTTTGGGGAGAGAGAGGCTGCCAGGTTCGCGTCCCCACCCGGCTCCTCCCTCCTCTCTGCAGCAGGCACGCACGGAGAAGACAGGTGGGAGCGGGCAGGGTCCCAAGCGAAGCCCACAGTGTCTGGAAGCCTTCCTGGCTTCCTTTCTGGTCCGCTTGTTCCATTTGCTAAACGGGCAGATCCTTTCCCTGCATGTCTTTCCTGTCTCATTGCTTTTTCCCTTTAGCGGAGAATCACCTCTGCTTTTCCGACCCGTTCTGCTTGCTCTCGGGCTCTGGTGGGAAATGGTATTGGTGGGGGGCGTTTCCCCAGGGTGGACATTTCATAGGTGTGGCCCAAGCCACACCCCTGTGCCCTTCCACCCAGGCAGGATCTTTGCAAGGTGTTCTGCCCAGAATTTTGCTTCCAACCCGTTCTGTGTTCTCAGGGCTACGGCTCGGCGCTAAGATACATTACTAACCTGAGGCTGTTTCTGGAAGTTTCTGTCTTTCTCTGTTCCTTTGTTAAATGGATGTGGTTAAGACCGGCTTCTGTGTTTTCTTATGTGATATTCTTGGTTTTAGGTTTGGGGGGGTATAGGTTTTGATTTGTCCATGAATTCCGTCACCTTATACCAGAAGTCCCTAAATTTGGCTCTCATAGTATCAAAAGAGAATATTCTGGGGCCAGCATGTAGCATAACCAGTAAAGCTGCCTGCAATGCAGGCCTCCCACATGGGCACAGTTCATACCCCAGCTGCTCCTCTTCTGATCCAGCTCTCTGCCTACTGCCCGGGAAAGCAACAGAAAGTGGCCCAAGTGTTTGGGCCCCTGAACTCGTGTGGGAGACCTGGATGACGCTCCTGGCTCCTGGTTCTGATTTCAGCTGGTTCTGCTTCTGCCATTGCAACCACTTGGGGAGTAAACCAGCGAATGGAAGATTCATTCATTCTCTCTCTCTCTCTCGGTAACTCTCACTTTCAAATAAATGAATCTGTTTTTTAAAAAGAGAACACTCTGTCCCTCCACACCTCAGACACCTGCCAGAGGTGTATGAGACCATTTGACAGACCACTGAATAGATTTAGCTTCTATCTTTTCACCCTGTGCTATTGTTACCTTGTTAAAAAATTAAAATGCTTAAGTATGTAAATTAGGGGGAAGTTACTAAAAAATTGGAGAATGCCATAAAAGACCACACAAGAAGGTGCAAATTCTCTGTACGTCCCTTGTCCTGGGTTAGAAGAGGCACACTGGCTTCTGCTATTCTTTGATTGATAGCTTTGATAACACATCTAGCAATGTTCCTTGTGTAACCAGTTAGATGATGTCACATATCCATGCATTTTGGCCACCGATTTCCTGAAAAACGACCTCTTACCCAGAAATCATTCCCTTCTACTCGTTTGCAATCTGTTCCTGGAAAGAGGTATTGTTGCCCTCTTGTTTTGATAATACTATTGGGGATGCTTCAAGGTATCAAAAATGATTCCTTCTGACGCCTGCCTCTTCTTGGTGGCTATGCCTGCTCTTGTGATATTTATGTGGTTAAAGTGATTCTGTGACCAGAGAGTCCCCATGGGCGTTTACTAACAGCTCTGTTCAGAGATGTGCAAATGAAACGTAAAAAGTTGTAAAAACAAGCAGGTTTAGAGGAGGAAGAAAGGAGATTTTCTTCAGATTAGTGCTTTAACTCTGGAAGCTCTTTTTTTATGATTTTCATTCGTTTATTAGAGAGGTAGAGTTACAGAGAGAGGGAGAGACAGAGAGACGTCTTCCATCCGCTGGTTCACTCCCCAAATGGCCACAACGGATGGAGCTGGGTGGATGCGAAGCCAGGAACCAGAGCTTCCTTGGGTCTCCCGTGTGAGTTCACGGGGCCAGCATCTTCCACTGTTTTTCCCAGGTGCATCAGCAGGGAGCTGGAGCGGAGGTGGAGCAGCCAGGACACGAACAGGCACCCGTGTGGGATGCTGACGCTGCAGGCGGAGGCTTAGCTTACTGCGCCACAGCCACGTTGGCTTCATTGAGATTCAGAAAGGACAGCTGAGGCTGAGGCACGTGGAGCACATTTTGTCGCTTACTGTGTGTGGGGACAGCACAGGGGACCATTTGCTGATGTCTCCAATAACCAGCTGGATCTAGCATCACTTGATGCTTGTATTATGTTCTCGGTGGCTGAAGAACAGGAGCACACAGTATGTTCCCACAAGCAGTGATCACCCAGAGTGCTTGGATGCTTCTCACGAGCGCTTTCCAGGTGGGCTGTAGGCCTCAAGCTTGGGTGAGGACAACTCATCACCACTGTAGTCTTGAGGCCGATTAGAGCTGGCCCTCTGCTTCCAAGCAGATCACTAGATGATTTGTCTAGAGCACTCATAAATGAGTTCTTTACTGTATTCAACACGATTGATTTACATCTAAGTCCTGTCTGCAAAGTGCTTAACCAGCAGGTTTATTTCCAGACACACCCTAAAAAGCGCATTTGCTATACTGTCTGCAAAATCCACTTCATGTGGACCATGAGATGGACGGGCATTGCGGCACACAGAGTCTAGACGTGTGAAGTTAGTCATCTGGGAGGAGGAGCAGAGCACACAGCAGTCCCCACCCACCTGTGGACTGCAGGTGGATGCCCGAAACTGGCGGGCACAGCAAAGCCTGCAGATCCTGTGTTTTCCTCCATACCTGTGTGCTTCAAACAGGTCATGGGACATGTTTATCATGATATGCCTGGTCTCTACCTTTAGGGCCTTCGCCATAGGTGCTCAGTGGTTCTCAAGTTGGTGCATTCCACTGTCACCATCCCCCAAGTAGGCCTTTGTCTCTATGCACCAAAATAAACTTATCTTGGAATTCGTTTCCCATGACAGTTTTCGAAGCCTCCTCATTTTAGTTAGGTAAATTACCTAAAGATTTCAAATCTGTAAGAGGATATGCATAGGTTCTATGCAAGTGCCACCCCATTTTGTAGAAGCAACTCAAGCAACTGTGGATTTTGGTATCTGCAGGCCACCATACCAGTCGTGTCCATGGATACCACACACGACTATGTTCTGTTTCTTCTGAACGTTAATGAATCGATGACTGTTGAGCATCCATTTTCTCTTTCCCATAATATCTTCAGTTCAAACGCTGTTTGTTAACCTAAGCACACGTGGAGACATTGTGCTGGATTCTGGAAATGAACGGGGTGGATTTCCCATGGCTTATGGCCAAATGGCAGAGAAACAAAACACATTCCTAGCCCGCTTGAGATGAGCTGAGTCCACCCGTTGGTGTCCGGGTAACACTGCTGCCTCTGCCGTGAGCTCCTCCTGCCTGGAGCCTGGGTCACTGCCACCCACCCACAGCCCCCATCCCTTCTTTCATCTGTGCCTCCTGCCTGCATTCCGCACCAGGACTTGGGATGGAGGCTTTCTCTCCACAGGACTCTGACGAGGGTCTTCTCGTGAGCACACCTTGAATCTACAGGTGTGTGGTCAGTGACTCACCCCAAGGAGTCATTGCCTGGCCACTACACCTAGCGAACCTCCCAGACCCATTGTTTTCCCCCATTTGCTTGCATTTCCTCTCCCATCTGACTTTTTTATGATCTAAAGTAGCAGTAGGCACCTCTTCATCTGCTTGTTTTCCATCTTCACCATAAGATCATCTTCTCAGGGTCAACGGTTTGCCTTATCCTTGGCCCCAGTACTGGAATGATTGCTACAAAGAGGCCACTAGATGTCTGCTTGTAACATGGACTGAATAAATCGAGGTGCCATTTAGAAATCATTTGGCTGCAAGACACATAGAGTGCATACAAAGAATCTGAAACAAATACAGTTTATTTCTCCACATAATACAAGCTCAGGGCTGGGGGATGGTATTGTGGTGCAGTGGGTTAAGCCACCCCCTGCAATGTTAGCATCCTAGGTTGGAGTGCTGGTGCAAGTCCTGGCTGTTCCTCTTCTGATCCAGCTCTCTGCTATGGCCTGGGAAAGCAGCAGAAGATGGCTCAAGTGCTTGGGCCTCTGCCACTCATGTGGGAGACCAGGATGGAGCTCCTGGTTCCTGGTTTCAGCCTGGACCAGCCCCAGTCATTGCAGCCATTTGGGGAATGAACCAGCAGATGGAATCTCTCTCTCTCTCTCTCTCTCTCTCTCCCCCACCCCCCTCTCTCTCCCCATCTCTCTGTGACAACCTTTCAAACAAATAAATAGATCTTTTCTAAAAAGTTCAGAGATAGGTTTCTGCAGTATGGGGTCTCTTCTGTAGCTATACGTTGTAATTTCTAATATTTTTACAGGTTTCTCAGCTTTTCTCTAAGGACTTCAATATACAAATAAGCTTCAAAAATTTGTGAAAAAGTGGAATTAAAAGACAGTTTTTATTTTCTTGCAAAACATTTTATATATACACACACAAGGGTATACACAAAGTCCACGGGATATGCATAATATAAAAAAAAACTGTATATAGATTTTAAAAACTTTGGCCGGGGCTGTGGCTCAACAGGCGGCGGCACACCGGGTTCTAGTCCCGGTCGGGGCACCGGATTCTGTCCCAGTTGTCCCTCTTCCAGGCCAGCTCTCTGCTGTGGCCCGGGAGTGCAGTGGAGGATGGCCCAAGTGCTTGGGCCCTGCACCCGCATGGGAGACCAGGAAAAGCACCTGGCACCTGGCTCCTGCCATCGGATGAGCGCGGTGCGCCGGCTGCAGCGCGCCGACCGCGGCAGCCATTGGAGGGTGAACCAACGGCAAAAGGAAGACCTTTCTCTCTGTCTCTCTCTCTCTCACTGTCCACTCTGCCTGTCAAAAATTAAAAAAAAAAAAAAAGAATTAAAAAAAAGAAACTTTTTGCACCAAACTAATTGTTTCCATGGACTTTTTGGAGTATGTATGTGTTTGTACCTATTAATTGTTTTTGCATGACAAACCGCTCTAAAAGTCAGTGGCTTAAAACTATTAATTATTACCTTCTTGGTTCTTTGGTTGAAATCAGTGCAGCTGTGTCTGTAGGAATCTCTCATTCAGTGACAATATTTAGAAGAAGCATATTCGGATACAGAAAGACACAACCAAAGCAGTTGAAAGGGTTGGCTGGAATCTTTTGATATCTTGTAATAGCATAATTTATGGTATGTAATTATAAGATATCATGGCTTTTAAAATTCATTTTCAAGAACAAGGTTTTCCCTGCCTTTGATGAGAACTTGAACAGGCCCACAGATGTGTGCTTTCTTTGGTCACTCAAGGCCTTCTGATCCTCGGATCAACAGTTCACGTTGTCAGATGTCGCCAAAGCATCCAAGTCCTGGTGCTGATGGGACCATCCCACTCTTCTTTGGAAAGAAGCCAGCCTTCTCTGCACTAATTTAGTCCATGCTTCTCTTTGAGATGGGAAGAGCGAGGGCATTTTTGCCTGACTGGTGTTGCCATGGTCTGGGCTCAGCTCTCTGGTCCCAGCAGATGTTCGTCACGAATCTCATCTCTAATGGGAGTTTTAAATCTTCAGAGTGGCTTGTTTGTTGCATAGTGAAACATCCCAGAGTAAAATGGCTTGGGACAATTGCAATGTGATTGTATCTCATGATTTTGTGCACTGGGAATTCGGGCAACAGCGTGTTTGTTGATTCTCCAGCTCTCGAGGTACGGATTGGGGCCAGTCTTCGTTTACCACGTCACGGGTGCACCATCTGCGTACTGTCTTTTAGTCTGTTTTCTATTGCTGTGACAAAATATTTGAGGAGCAATATTTTATTTATTTATTTAAAAGTGGTTTTTTAAAGTTATTTGACAGAGTTACAGAGAGAGAGAGAAAGAGAGATTGATCTTCCATTTGCTGTTCACTCCCCAGATGGTCCCAAAGGCCAGCACTGGGCCAGGCCAAAGTCAGGAGCCAGGAACTTCATTTGGGTCTCTTATGCGGGTGTCAGGAGCCCAAACACTTTGCCCATCTTTCACTGCTTTCGTGGCTGCTCCACTTCTGAGCCACCTCCCTGCTGATGGCCTGGGAAGGCAGGGACTCAGTACTTTATAAAGAAGAGAGGTTCATTTTGTTCCATTTTGGAGACCAAAAGTGCGAAGTTGGGGCCCCATCTGTTTAGCCTGTGCCGAAGGCCTTCTGTCTGTGTGACAGTGTGACAAATGGCATCATATAGCAGCTTATGAAAGAGAGAAACTGTGGCCTGAAAGGAAGCAAGAGGGAGTCAAGGAAGCCAAGGTCACTTGATAACAGCCCATGTTCAGTCACCAGTTCAGTCCCAAGACACCTAACTCACTTCTGAGAGATGAGCATTAATCCCCTCCAATGACCTCATCACCTCCCACTAGGCCCCACCTCTGAAAAGGTCTCCATGTCAACATTTCCACACTGGGGACCGAGCTTCCCGCACGTGAACCTTCAGGAACCACAGCCCACAGCCCACAGCTCACAGCCCACAGCCCACAGCCCAGCCACAGCAGGTGGTCTCTCACTAGCGGGTCTTGCGTGAGAGGTTCACAATCCCGTAGCTCCTCACTCCTCCCCCAGTCCCTAGGCATTCTGCAGTATCTCCCTACTGAATCTGACTTTGCTTCCAGCTGGACCTCCGGAGCAGGGCCTTTGATGACCTGAGCTGGCCCTGTCTTCCCTCTGTCCAGATCAATAGCCCTCAGGGACCAGTGGTGCATCTTGTGTCCTATGTCCCCAAGGTGGCCGCTCCCTCTCTAACTCTAGATTCCCCAGGCTCGAGTCACACATCCACTGCAAGAATTCGTTAGATAAGCAGGAGGGACAAGCCCCAATATATATCTAGAGTGGGAGGAGGGAAACCCCAAACTTACTCTGCAATTCCTCTCCCACCCTTCACTCTCCTTCCTCAGTCTCGTTGGCCTCTTCCAGAGTGAAAGTTGCAAGAACAAGCTAGAAGCACATGGCTCCTGGAACATCAATTTTTTTAACTCTTTCATCCTTGTCTTGCTTCTTTTTTTCATCGTTTTTTAAAATTGCTTTTCATTTATTTTAGAATCAGGGAGATAGAGAGAGAGACTGATAGAGAGAACTCCCGTCCACTGGTCCACTCCCCGAATCCTTGCAACAGCCAAGGCTGGACTGAAGCTGAAACTGGGAGCCAAGAATTTAATCAGGTCTCCCACATGGGAGGCAGGAACCCAATTCCTTGAGCCGTCACTGCTGCTTTCTGGGGTCTACATTAGCAGGAAGCTGGAGCCGGAGCCGGAGCTGGGAGATGTGGGTACATGAACCCCCAGGCCGAATGCCTGCTCCCTGAGTCCTGCTTTCAAGTGATGCTTCTAGACTCTTCAGGCCTCAGTCAAAGCACAGCTAAGAAGATTCTCATTCTGTTTTTGTTAGTATTTTTTAAAAAATATATGCATGGTTGCTTCCAAAAATTACAACACATGAAGTTAAAAAAGATGGCTTTGTTTTGTAGCCATAGCTCAGTAAACACAAGGATATCTGGGTTTCATAATTACTTAAATTGTATAACATTGCAAGTGGAACTTCACATACACGGTGTGAACATATTCTAGATATAGTCTATAAATAATGTGCTATAAATGGAAGATGTATCCTTTAGACAAATACTGGGATTGGATTATTGTGTTTGACATTATTAGGTGAATATACCTTATCCAAAATGCTTGGGACAGAAGTGTTTAGATTTCAGATTTTTTTAAATTTTGGAATAATTGTGTATATGTAATGAGATATCTTGGGTAAAAGACTCAAGTTCAAACAGGAAATTCATTTTGTTGCGCGTGTACCTTCTACACACGGCCCAAAGGTACTTTTGTACCATATTTTTAGTGTGTCTGTATTTTGCTACAATCTGTCACCCGAGGGTGGTGTGGAATTTTCCACTGTGGTTTCTGCTTGGTGCTCAGGAAGGCGGGTGGGGGAGCATCTTCGATCTCTGAGTTTTGGATTAGGGACACTCAACCTGCCCTTGAACAGTGATCCCAGAGCTACAATTGTTTTAACTCCCAGCCTTACCTTCCTCATATGTAAAATTAGACAACATAGGATTAAGTGTGTTAGATATGCAAGATATTTTAATATTTGACACTTTGCTCTAAATGGGGCAAAAGCGATAATTAGTGGCCATGTGTGATTGATTTTTCACACATCGTCAATGTGCTGGGGCTTTTAAAATCTTTCTCTGAGAATGCTCTTGTTTCAGACACCCTATTTCGCGTGACGCCCCCTTGTCAGCATTTTATCACTTTGCAGAATGAATGAGGTGTTTTGACTGGAGTTGCCCAATCTCTGTCAACCTCATTGGATTTCTGTGTTCATTGCATCACTTCTGATAATAAAGTGTTTGCAGAGGGCCTCTCTTTGAGGGAAATGATGCAGTTTTTGAGCATCAAAAGGTCATAGGAGCTAAATTAGTTCAGATTTTTAATTTCCAAGTACCGCAGCCACAAATAATCACAATCCTGCAACCTCATCATGACCCATTCTGCATTCACAAAATACAAGGAAGCAGTAAGGATGCATGCAATTAAAAATGGCAGCAAGGGGCAGCGCTGTGGCGCAGCGGGTTAATGCCCTGGCCTGAAGCGCCAGCATCCCATATGGGCACTGGTTCTAGTCCCAGCTGCTCCTCTTCCAATCCAGCTCTCAGCTGTGGCCTGGGAAAGCAGTAGAGGATGGCCCAAGTCCTTGGGCCCCTGCACCCGCATGGGAGATCCGGAAGAAGCTCCTGGCTCCTGGCTTCGGATCAGCGCAGCTCTGGCTGTTGCGGCCATCTGGGGAGTGAACCAGCAGATGGAAGACCTCCCTCTCTCTCTGCCTCTCTCTGTAACTCTTTCAAATAAATAAAAATAAATCTTTTTTAAAAAAATAAAAATAGCAGCAGGTTTGCCAGCTGTGCCTTTAAGTCCACTCAAGAGAACCGTTGGCTTTGGCTTTAAAATGTGAGGTCACAGTACAGTGTGGGAATCGGGCCTCAGGCAACGTTGGGGTAGCAAAAGGTCCAATTAGCTGTCACTCAGCATTACTTTTTCACTTGCCCGTTTGTATGCACTCAATCAGAGACTGGCAGCAGTGGGGTCTGCTGGGAAGAGCGTGGCTCCGAAGCCGGCGGAGCTGTTTCAGCCCCAGCTCGACCCTATACTAACTGTGTAACCGTCACAGGGCACTTCTTCCTAGTTCCAGTCTCAGCTTCCTTTTCTGTAAACTGGGGCCTGGTTCCTCTGGCGTTGCCCGGAGGAGTGTGTGACACAGAGCCTCCTGGTCAGAAGCCTGCCGTTTCATAGGGCGAGTTCAGAAAACAGTTCCGCCTTTAGTGTCTGGCTCCATTTCACCTGTAACTCTGATTCTTTTTCACAATTGTGACATGAGTAGAAATTTCTAGAATGGAATCTACCACTTAAATGAATGGACATCTATTGGGCATTGTATGAAGAGTTATTGTTCAATTTTGAAAAGAATCCTACTGTCAAGAATTTTCTTCCTGGTGTTTGTATTGTTGCTAGAGCACACTCTGTTATCTGTGTTGGTAGCATCGGCCACACTTATGTTGACTTCACATATATGTATACACAATTAGCACTCATAGTTTCTTATAAGGACAAAGTGCCAAATAAGGTTCAGACAAATATTAATATGAGTCTTATTTCAATATTTATTCTGCAACCATAAATTAGGTAAATTAGAGATGTCAAATATATATTGCACTTCCAAGATATAAAGAAATGATTTGGAAAGATCGTAATGTAACACATATATTGAAGCCCTTTTTAGATCGGAAGGAAAAAGATTTCATTGCTTCTTAGATAAAATCAATGTAAAATCAATGTAACACCTTACAAACCATCAGAGAAAAACTAGTGTTTTGACTAACATAAGGAAATCCAAGAGAAGCAACTTTATTTTTTCACCAAGCAATTTTGAGGTGGGGAGAGATTTAAAATATAATTTTATAATGTACTGCAGGTAAGGAAATTTTCAATTTTGAGTGGATCAACTTCTCAAGTGATAATGACGCTTTGCTGTTGACATGTGTTACATTTGTAAGGAATGAAAAGTCACAGGAGAAATGTCATTTTCTAAATGATTGACAATAGACATAAAGAAATTTCTATTCCCAAAACTCTTAAAATTTATAAAAATAGCCCATTTCTCAGCATCACACCTTGGTGGCAGAGGGAGAAGCAGCCATGGTGAGTCAGGTGGGGAGACAACAGGAAGACGTTCAGAAACCTGCACAGGTGTTCAGCAATTATTTGTCTTAGGTTCCCCAGCGCTCAGATGCCTGGAATAGGCCATTGGTGCTCATAACGGCTTGGGGTGTGCCCCCTCTGAAGGATTGCTTCCTGAACTGTGCCCCGACCTGGAGAAGCATTTAAATATCTTGTTCTGTGTGGCAAAGGAAGTAGTCAGTTCCCTACTGAGAATTTTTTTTTTAAATCCTGTTCATTTCTGATGATATTGAGTAACTTTTAAATTTTTTAAATGGAAAGTGTATATGTTGAATCTGAAATATTGAGAGGTTACAGGGCATATTTTATACACATGTTTAAAATGTTTAGTGCCTGCTTCCTAAATTGTACAAAAATGAGATAATTCAGAGATTATTAAAGAGTGCCTTACACATAACCTTTCTCTTTGAGAATTATTTGATGCACTAGAAGGTTCTAATTTGGAAATATACTGTTCTCAGTTAGGCATTATTTTCAGTGTGTGAAAAAACAATTTAACGATTTCAATCAATCCTGTAGACAAGAACAGATTTCTCTCCTTTTAAATGACCAAAGAACATGTTAGCCATTTGCAGGAGGTTAAGTATATTAAAAATAAAAGTGTCTTTATGACCAAAATATCTTGTAATTGGTATAGTTAGAAAAGATTTTGCATTTAGGATTTTCAGGCCCCCTCATTTGGAAAGAGACTGAATTACTTATTTAGCCCGAGGTCTAACTTTGTATTTTGCCAAATACGGTTTCAGTGCAGTTAGGTGGTTACCAAAAAAAGCAGTGGAACCTGTTATGAGGTCTAAGAGAAGCAAGACTGAGATGCTTTTTAAAAGCTGGAGAATCAAATGTTACCAAGCTACTAGCAAAACATGATCCTTGGGAATCTCAGTGGGTTTCGTCCATGCAGCCCCTCTTGAGCTACTTCACATTATTTGTGTCACATACATGTAATGTGTGTAAAGCACATCCATGCATACATGTAATGTGTATAAAGCACACACACACACACACACACACACATGGCTGTGCAGTACAACCACAGTAACCGTGTGTTGTGCAGAGTGCATATTGGAGAGAGACATCGCCTGTCTGTCTTTGGCCTGGCCTCCCACACTATCTCTGCAGTCTCTTAGTTATCTGTTTCCTTTCCTTTACTCCTCATCACCCACTGAGGGATGTCCCCAAAATCTGGACACAAAGCAGGGTCAGCTGTAACAGCACACACGGCCTAGCTTAGTCAAACTAGAAAACCAACGACACAGCTCCTACATATCAACAATAAGGTTAAATGGGCAAAACTTCTGAACAGAAAAGAGGATATAGAGATGTAAATAAGCATACAAAACATGTATCAGGGAGCTGGAAAGTTTTAAAAATGACTAAAATCCAAAAATTGGCATAGTAATTGCTGATATTCGTTACTGATGGAATGCTGTTACCAGCATATTGGAAGATGCTTTAGGAGTTATTACAAAGTTCAAAACATTCTACCATGCATCCAGTCACTGTGGTGCTGAGTGATTCATCCACCTGCATAGAACACTTACATGTATACCTAAGCCTGCATACAAATGCTTACAGTATCTCCACTCATAACTTCCCCAAAATAGAAGCAACTACGTTCCTCATCATTGGGTGAATGCACAAACCAACTGTGGCATTCTATATTGTGGAATACTGTCTATTGATTTTTTTAAAAAAAAGGGTTATCAAGACACATGGAAAATGGAGAAACCTTAAATATACTTTACTAAGTGAAAAAAAAAAACCAATCTGAAAATACTCCACATGCTATGATTCCAATTATATGCCATTCTGGGAAAGGAAAACTACAGAGATGCTAAATAAATAAGGTAAATTTGGATTACAAGCCCAAGTTTATGGCAAGTATCTATTGGTCTGCATTTTAATTAATTCTAAAATTAATGGTTGAATTAACTTGATGGACCAGTGGTTTCAGAAGTTACAGACAAGCAAAAGAAGAAGGGTGCAATGACTCATGTGATCGTAGATTAGAGTTGTGGACAGCAGTGTGATGTTTAGCTTAATGTTCAAACAAATGGGTGCACACAGATGCATATACACGTGTAGATACAGATCAGTGCACACACATATTTCCTTGCTCCGTCAGCCGAGAATGACCAGATGCAGTGACGTCTCGGCTGCAATTATCCATCTGGCACCAAATCAAAGCTGGAAATTTTCCCTCAATAAGCTAGCTAGGATTTTTGCAGAAACTGCTGATTCTAGGGCTGAGAGAAGAAATATGTAAGATGACCCAAAAGCATCTCATTGTGCCAGAAAGTAAGGAAATACTCCCCAGATCTCTGTGATGGGCTGGGTCGGGGAGACCAGAGCAAACTGGGATGATCTGAGGAACAGAATAAATAATGCTGCAGAATAACCCAAAGTTTCAGAGAGACACCTGTGAGCTTCTATTATAATTAGCTGATTAGATAAATTAATGATTGATGAGAAGAATAGAGGGAGAACAGAGAAAAATCTCTAGTGCAGAATAAATCCGGGTAATTTCTGTAGATACTCTACTTTCGAGGACGTAAAGCTTAACTTCCTGCTGCTTTAGTATGGGTTCCCCAGAGAGACTTCCTGCCAGCAAGTGCAGTGGGGAAAGGGAGGAGGAGGTCCGCTTCACAGTGGAGGCGGCCAACGACACCACCTCAGGCATGTGAGTGAGCACAGCGTCCTCTTTGATGTGCATGTGGGAGATGATTCAGGTCCTCCAGCTAATCCCCCAAAAGAGCCTGTGGGAAAAATTAAGATAGAAGAACCAGGGGCCGGTGCTGTGGCATAGCAGTTAAAGCTGCAGCCTGCAGTGCCAGCATTTCATATGGATGCCAGCTCGAATCCCACAGCTCCACTTCCGATCCAGCTCACTGCTGTGGCCTGGGAAAGCAGTAGAAGATGGCCCAAGTCCTTGGACTCTTGAACCCATGTGGGAGACCTGGAAGAAGCTCCTGGTTCCTGGCTTTGAATCGGCTCAGCTCCAGCCATTGTGGCCATTTGGGGAGTGAACCAGTGGATGGAAGATTCGTTTTTTCTCTCTCTCTCTCTCTCTCTGTTTCTCTCTTTCTCTCTGCCTCTGCCTTTCTGTAACTCTGCTTTTCAAATAAATAAATAAATAAATAAATCTTTAAAAAATATATAAGAACAAAATACAATTTATGACAGTTTGGATTCTTTTTCTTTTAAATTTGTATTGAATTATTTTCACTTTGAGAGAGACAAAGCGCACACACACGCACACGCACACACACCGAGCCTTCCTACCCCATGATTCATTCCCCAAATGCTCACAACAGCTGAGGCTGAGCCAGACCAAAGCCAGGAGCTTGGACCCCAATCTGGGTGTCCCCTGTGGGTGGTAGATACCTGAGTACTTAAGCCATCACCTGCTGCCCCTAGGATGGGCTTTACCCAGAAAGTGCATAGGAAGCAGAGAGCTCGGGTTCAAACCAGGCATTGCAGTATGGAATACAGGCGTCCCAAGTGGCAGCTGAACCAAACACCTGCCCCTCGACTTTAATTTAACTGTATCACCATGAAAATCTGCTTTGAAGGTAATCAGAAAAAGTTGAGCATAAGCTGTAAATGAATGTGAAGGAATAGTTTAATTTGATGAGTGTTATAATGGCAGGACGAATATGTAAAAAGGAAACAAGTGTTAAAAGTATCTGATGAAGTATTTACAAGTGAAATGTCACAGTGTCTAAGATTTGCGCTGAAGCATTCCAAAAAGTCACAAAGCAGAAGTGGGGCTGTTAGCAAAGTGAAATCATCAGGATGAATCCCATCACCAAGACCAGGGAGTTCCGATACCATAATATCAACTTCTATTTTAAATTTTCTGCACATAAGTTTAAAATAGTTTCTAAAACTATGTTTAAATTTTGACGATACTATGTTTTCTAGAAAACCAAAAGTGAAAAAATATCTTTGATGTTTATAAAGGTAACTCGATATTGTGACAAGGTATTTATTTTTTATTGATTGATTGATTAATTGATTTAGAGTTATTGATATGAAGACAGAGCAACAGAGAAAGGTAGAGAAAGAGAATGAGAAACCTTCCATCCAGGGGTTCACTCCCCAAATGCCACAAAACTCAGGGCTGGGCCAGGTCAAATCCAGGAGTCAGGAATTCCATCCTGGGCTCCCATATGGTTGGCAGGGACCCACCCACGTGGCCATCTTCTGCTGCCTTCCCATACATATTAGCAGGGATCCGGATCAGAAGTGGAGCAGCCAGGACTCAAACCAGTGCCCATATGGGATGCTGGCATCGCAGGCAGTGGCTTTACCCACTATGCCACAACGCCGGCCCCAAATCTCTGCCATTTTTAACAAATGTCAGAATAATTTGTCTTTAACATACTTTACTCACTGATTCTGTGCTACCAATTACATAAAAACAATCTAGTTCCACACTAACATCCTTTCTTGACTAGTTCCAATTTTAGTTATCTGTATTCTCTTATTGATTTAGCTATAAAAGCTGTCTTTCTTTTTAAACTGATTACAACTCACATAAAAATTGCATTTTCTTAAAACACAGCACATCTGTTCTGTTATATCCATAAAAATCAATTCCTATGAAAATAGTACTGAAAAATCAACTAAGTTAAAAGTTACAGAGTTATTAATGGCTTTGAATCAAAATTAACAGAACTGGGGCCGGCACTGAGGTATAGAGCGTTAAGCCATCAACTGCAGTGCTGGCATCCCATATTGGCTCTAGTTCAAGACCCTGCTGCTCCACTTCTGATCCAGCTCTCTGCTATGGCCTGGGAAAGCAGTAGAATATGGTCCAAGCTCTTGGGCCCCTGCATCTGCGTGGGAGACCCAGAAGAAGCTCCTGACTCCTGGCTTCAGATCAGCACAGCTCCGGCCATTGCAGCCAATTGGGGAGTGAACCAGCGGATGGAAGACCTCTCTCCCTCTCCCTCTCCTTCTCTCTCTGTGTAACTCTCACTTTCAAATAAATAAATAAATCTTTAAAAAAACCAAAATTAATAGAACTATAGAATACAATAGCTGATAATGTCTTGGAAAGAACATTGCTATACTGTGCGTGTGCTGCTACAACAGAAGATCTGAGGTTGGATGATTCATAAGCAGCACAATTGTAGTCCTGGAAGATGGTTGTCCAAGGTCAAGGTGCCACAGCCGGGAGCATGTTCTCTGCTTTCAAGACAGCACCTTCTGTGCTGCACGCTGTGGAGGGAGGAGTATTGCGTCCCCCCCCCACCCCGGGGGCGGGGGTTGGGGGAAGTGAACCCCCCACTCCCGCAAGCCCTTTTTGTCAGTCATAGAGGATGAAGCATCCCACACGAGCTTTGGAGGTGGGGACAAAAACACCCGAACCGTAGCTGTAGGTACGCCTGGATGTGGACATTCATGGCGCGGTCCTGGCTCACACCGGTCCTGAGGCTTGGAAGTCCCACGGTCTGCCTCGTGCAAGCTGGAGACCAGCAGAGCCTGCGGTGTGGTTCAGCCTGAGTCTGCAAGGGGAGCAGATGGGATAAATCCCAGGCTGAGGGCCAGAGGAGTCAGGGAGTCAGACAGGAAAAATGGGGCCAAGGCCTCCTTCCCCCAGCTTCCATTCTGGCCCTCCATGGATTGTGTGATGCCTGAATGAACTGGGGAGGGAGACTGGCTCTTCTGAGTTTGCTGATTCAGATGCTCTGGCATCCCGAGAAGCATCTCCCAGACACACCCAGGAACAATGCAGAGGCCGGGAGCCCTGTGGCCTACCCAAGCAATGAAGCATCACGTTGATCTTAGTGTCTTCTGGTGGCTCCTGTAATAACTGTAGGAAGTACACTTGACTATATTTTCCATGGTTTGTATACATTAGATGTTATCAAGGGGCTGGCCTTAAGGCACAGTGGGTTAAGCACCTGCTTGCTTCTGATCCAGCTCCCTGCTAAAGCACCTGGGAAGGCAGAAAAGGATGGCCCAAGTCCTTGGGCCCCATCACCCGTGTGGAAAAGCTGGATGGAGCTCAGACTCCTGGCTTCTGCCTTACCCAGAGCTGGCTGATGCAGCCATCTGGGGAGTGAAACAGTGGATGGAAGATCTCTCTCTCTCTGTCTCTCTCTCTGTCTCTCTCTCTGTCTCTCTCTCTCTGTTTTTCTGCCTGTCAAATAAATAAATCTTAAAAAAATTTACCAAGTATTCAAATCCAACTAAGAAAAATAGCACAAGAATGGTTTCTCCCATTTGTTGTGTTTTTATTTCATATGGTTTTTGCAAAAAGTTATGAAAAACTAAAATGGACAAAAAGCTTAGTAGCTACTGTCTAGCTCTTGCGTCGGGATTAGCGCTGCATGTCATGGTCGTTTTACAACTCCACAGGAAGTGGTGGAAAACTGACACGAGTATAAATATTCTTATCCATAGAAATGCAAATCAATTCTGGATTGTAATTGATTACATTCCCCTTGGATATGACTGTTTTGCATCTGTTTATAAACTGATGTATAATTAATAGTTTCTTATTCCCTGTAGAGCTGTGGTTCTTTGAATTCTCTTTTGAACTCGTTGCAACATCGTATAAGTTCTCTCATTAATTTTTTTCAAGTGAATAAAATATTTGACATATGTTCATTTTATATTTGTATTGGAGTCATTAGTTTCCTTTGAAAATCTTTGTTGAGCTCTTTATTTAGTGGAGCCGTTAAGTCCTTGACTCTAATATAAATTAAGAATATGTTATCTCCCAGCTGGTGCTGTGGCACAGCGAGTTAAACTGCTGTCTGTGACCCCTCCATCCCATATGGGCGCCAGTTCAAGTCCCAGCTGCTCCACTTCCAGTACAATTCCTGCTAATGTACCCGGGAAAGCAGGGGAAACTGGTCCAAGTCCTTGGGCCCCTGACACCCATATAGGAGAACTGGATGGAGTTCCAGGCTGCTGACTTGAGCCTGGCCCAGCCCTGGCCTTTGCAGCCATTTGGGGAGTGAACTAGGGTAGAAGATCTCTTTTTCTCTAACTCTCCCTTACTCTCTTTGCTTTTTAAATAAATAAAAATAAATCATGGCTGGTGCCGCGGCTCACTAGGCTAATCCTCCGCCTGCGGCACTGGCACCCCGGGTTCTAGTCCCAGTTGGGGCCCTGGATTCTGTCCCGGTCGCTCCTCTTCCAGTCCAGCTCTCTGCTGTGGCCCGGGAGTGCAGTGGAGGACGGCCCATGTGCTTGGGCCCTGCACCCCATGGGAGACCAGGAGGAAGTACCTGGCTCCTGGCTTCAGATCGGTGCAGCGCCGGCCATAGTGGCCATTTGAGGGGGTGAACCAACAGAAGGAAGACCTTTCTCTCTGTCTCTCTCACTGTCTAGCTCTGCCTGTTAAAAAAAAAAAATCATAAAAATTTATCTCAAAAAATAATAAAAAAATCTTTTTAAAATCCTTTAAGACAAGGCTGAGATTTACAACAGATACCTTTTGAGCTGGGAGCTAAGTTTCCTACAGTTTAGACATTTTTCCACATGTAAAAATGTGGAAGGCTTTGGAGCGGAATATTTTTCCAAGCTTCCGACTTGAACTCTAGCTTGTTCAAATCCTACCATTGCCTGCGTTTTTCAGGAAGTGTCCTGGGAGCCATGTGTTCTGGGCACGCTCACGACAGGGGCTGCTTGTCCACTGTCTTCTCCCTTTGGTGACAACTTGATGAGGAGGAGCCTCTTAGACTTCTGTCACCGGTGGTGGCTGGCTTGCCTTGGTTGCTTTTCGCTGACATCATCAGAGAGATGAAAGCAGGAATAATATAGCAAAGGTTTATTGAAATATATTCCAAAGGAATAACAGGTCCATGCTCTTTCCTGGCCCCAGGCTTCACCCTGGAAAGGACGAGGGGCGTGGACTAGGGAGGTGGCTGTGATGCTCATGATTGGCATTTGTGATTGACACCTGGGAGCTGCATGCCTCGGAGGGTGGAGCTCCCATTTTATCAGGATACTTTAGGCACCTGGTAAAGGGCAAAGGGTGTGGTCTTAGGTGGGTCCCTCGGGAGAGCAAGGTCCTTGGGCTCACCCCCAGAGGAGTGTCTGGCGGCCCCTCCACTTGGTACTTCCTTTTCTTCCCCTGGAACCTCCTCTGCAGGCATTAGAGGCTGCTCTGGAGAAACCCAAAGCCCACTGACCTTTCCTTTAAGGTACTTGCTTCACCGGCTGGGTGTCCGAAAACTTCCCCCTTTTCACTGAAATTGGTCCGCACAAATAGAATGGGCCTCAAGGTGGGTCGTTGCATATCAGTTTTCCTGGCATGGAGTATGCTCTTGTGATTGGTACAGTTCTGCATTTTTTTTCCCTAAAATTCTAGGTTAGATTGCCTGTTTGTTCTCCATAATGTTTTATCTTTCCTTTAATTGTTTTATTTATTTTTAAAGATTTACTTATTTATTTGAAAGGCAGAGTTACAGAGAGGCAGCGGCTGAGAGAGAAAGAGAGAGAGAGAGAGAGAGAGAGAGAGATAGGTCCTCTATCTGCTGGTTCACTCCCTAAATGGCTGCAACAGCTGGAGCTGTGCTGATCTGAAGCCAGGAGTCAGGTGCTTCTTCCAGGTCTCCCAGGCAGGTGCAGGGGCCCAAGGACTTGGGCCATCTTCTACTGCTTTCCCAGGCCACAGCACAGAGCTGGGAATAGGAGCAGCCGGGACTTGAACGAGCACCCATATGGGATGGGGGCACTGCAGGCGGAGGCTTTACCCGCTACCCCATACCACTGTCCCCTCCTTTAATTATTTTAATCAACTATCAACGTGCTTTGTACTTAGTATTCACAGTGGTTATTTAAGATCTTTTTCCTTGATGTGTAATTTAGTTTTAAGCTGTTCCTTTGCTGTTCCCATTTTCTCTCTTAAGTAGTACATTGATTTTATTTGTAATTTTCTCATCCTCACAATCTCTAACTTGGGCTACTTTTATTTTAATACTCCATACTTGAGCTCTTTTAAAATAAAATCACCGTTTATAAATTCTTTTGCAGGCAGTAAAATGGTAATGAGCTTTTATTTCCTTGGATTTGGGCTGTTTTCCTAATAAGACACTTTATCTGTCTTTTGCTTGTTCATCTCCTTTCTTCTACTTGTTTGCTCACTCTAGCCTGTCTCTCCCCTTCTCCCTCCCCATGGCTGCCTCAGTGTCATGGTGAGAGTGGACAGCTCCATCCAGAACCTCTATATGTACTGATGGGATAAGGGTAGATACCCCTGGGCTTCCTTCTAATGATGCATGCACCTGCTTCACTCCTGTGGCAAAGCCAGGTGACAGCTGCATGTTCAGGGTGTGACCTACAGGGATGGAAAGGTACAGCGCTCAGAGAGGACCAGAGGCAGGCATGATGGGAAGCAGGAGACTCTGCCTTCACGCTGGTAGCTCTCTAGAAGATCTATCCTATTTCAAGGTGTGCTAGCGTCCATCGGTGAGTATTAAAGTAACCTGATTAGAACTTGCACCCTGTCTAGGCTGTGGGCTACTTCTTGGGTAGGAGTGTGCACCTGCAGCTTCCATCTGGCTGAGTGGGGTGGTCCCTGCTTTCTCCTGGCTGCCTCACCCCACAGCGCTTGCCCCTTCTGAGAAATAAAAGTGCTAAATGAATGGTGACCGGGCCCCTGTGCAGGGGCTCCATAGGCTGTCCCTAGAAGCTCTATGCGTATGTGGTTTTCACCTACGTACCTTCTTTTTGCTTGTGTTTCTATTCATGGCTCAAGAATGAGACTCTTGGTCTCATTTCCTCTTTCCCTCTGGTTTTCTCTCTTGAGGAAGACACCAGCATGGATTCCCAGGGGGCTGCTTCCGGTTTCGTTGCTGTGCCTACAGAAGGAGGAAATGGCTTCAATCACTCCTCTGTTTGCTCCCCCACCATGGAGGGCTCATCACTGGTGTTGCCTGGACCCTCCAAGCTCTCTCTGAAGCGCCTCTGTGGAACACAGGGTGGGAAGCTCCGTGTCAAGGCATCATACCAAGGTCAGAGGAGTGCCAGGCACTTCTATCCTCCTGCGTTGGTCCACGCACTCCACAAGGCTCAGTGCAGGTGCACTTCTTCCGGCCTCTCCTCCCAGTGCCTCTGCTTTCCATTGTAGCTGGTTCTCCATTCCCAGATGGGAAGGTTTCCATCTCCAACTTTACTTGACCAATTCCACCCTGAAATCACACAGTGCTTTCTGGAATTCCTCCAGAAGTGAAAATGCACACCACACCTCTGTTTCCCACCGTGTGGGCCAATGGCAATTTTAAAAAACCAACTGTGAGTGTGTTTGTTTCCAGCCACCCCTGGTGAAGTAGCACCGACTCTGAACTGTCACATTTAGCTTCTTAGAATGTGCTTAACCAAAGCCAATGCTTTGTACATTTTTTTTTTTTTTGAGATTCCAAAATAGAGATTTATTTATTAAGGATTATTTCTTTCTGCATAAAAATCACCAAATTGATCCTCATTGGTTGTTTTTTTTTCTCATGAACACGCATCAGTTCTTTTGGGGCTGCCCTGGTCGCCCTAACTCTTGCAAAAATACAGCTCCTAATGCTGGGGAGGGCAGTTAAGGCAGTGAGGCGTTGTCTCAGGTCTCGGCAGGCAGCAGGGGGCGGGGCTCTGCCACCCCAGAGGGCGGGGCACGTGGCGGGTCTCCCAGGCCGAGATGCCCCTGAAGATAACCATGGTTACAAGGGGACAAGGCAAATTGTCACCTCAGGTCACCTGTGCGCCTAGGCAGCGGAGGCAGATGTCCAGAAGTTGGGGTTGAGCACAGCTGATACTCTGTCAATGACACATTCTGACAATTGCCATCACATCTTGCCTCAGCTCATTGGCCAAGAGCAGATTTATGTCCCTCACAGGAGGTGCTGAAATGCACCAGGAGTGCTATACATTGGGATATTCTTGGTGGCTATACAAGAATGTGGAAGAGTACAGATCACACACCTGGGTAATTCAGAGAAGGAGCCTTGTGCTCCAACGCAAGGTGGCTTCTCCTTTCTTTCTTTTTAAAAAAGATTTTATTTATTTATTTGAGAGGTAGAGTTATAGACAGAGAGAGGGAGAGACAGAGAGAAAGATCATCCATCTGCCGGCTCACTCCCTGGATGGCCACAGCAGCCAGAGCTGCACTGATCCGAAGCCAGGAGCCAGGAGCTTCTTCTGGGTCTCCCACGTGGGTGCAGGGGCCCAGGGACTTGGGTCATCTTCCACTGCTTTCCCAGGCCATAGCAGAGAGCTGGGTGGGAAGTGGAGCAGCAGGGACACGAACCGGCACCCACATGGGGGGTCTTGGATGCTGGTTGGGACCCTGGCATCCCAGGGTGGAGCACACTGGGTTTGAGTCTTAGCTCTGCTCCCTGTTCCACCTTTCTGCTAATACACACTCCAGGAGGCAGCAAATGATGGCTCCAGTACTTGGATCCCTTCCACCCACGTGGAAAACTCAGACTGAGTTCCTGACTCTTGATCTCGGCCTGGCCTGGCTCTGACAGTTGGAGGCATTTGTAGGATAAGCCAGCCGATAGGACGTCTTTGTCTCTCTGTGTGTCTCTGTGTGTGTTTCTCTTGCAAGTAAATAATACTAAAACAAATAAAAAATTTTTTAAAAAACTCTTTGCCTTTATTTTATAGTAAGTCACCACATTTTATTTTCTACCCCTTCCTTATGTAACACAGAAACACCAACTGTTGCATGTGTCTTATGTGTCAGGCAGTATTTGAAATACAGGTGTGTGTCACGTAGTGGGCGGGGCCTGTTGTGAGAAAGGTGTCCTTGGGTGATTTCAACGCAACCACAAACTTAGACTGCATAGACCAGCCACTTAGCATGGCCTCTTGATAGGCGTGAGGCTTTGCCAGCAAAACACAGCATAGCACTGTGCAAAGTACATAGTACTGTACAGCCAACAGATAAAATAAATTTATTTTCCAATAAGTAGAAGGAGTACACTCTAAAGCAGCAAGAAAAAGTGTACTGTGGTGAATATGTTAACCAGCACAATGGCCATTAGTTATCATGGTCAATATTATGGACCACATGTAATCGTATGTGCTATCCTTTCACATGACTGCAACACAGCAGGTGTGTGTACATCAGCAGCAACACAAACACACGAGGAATACGTTGCTCTATGACCTTTCACTAGGCAATAGGAGCTTTGCAGCTCCATGACAACCCTGGGGGACCGGCATCGTATATGTGTCTGAGACATTCCACAGTGGGTGACTAAGCTTTGCTAACTCCATCTCCTGGGATTCCCATAACAAGCCTACAGAGAAGGGTTATGCATATAGCTGCAAGAAACTGAGGCACTACAAATAGGCTGTTGACAGGTTCACACAGCTAATGTGGAAGCCTGGATTCAAACCCAGGCAGGCTGACTTCATAGATAACAGCTCCCTTCTGGCTATAGTCTCAGGCGAGCCCTACCTCCTATCACAGCCCCATGCAGGGGAGTGTAGTAAAAACACACGGAGCACTCCAGAATAGGAGGGACCTGTGGCAGTTCCAGGACGAAGCACCACCTGCTTGATGGGACCAGGTCCACTGGGGTTTCTTTAGGGCTCCAGAATGGCACATTGTCAGCAATTTGTAGAGTTGAGCTATGAGTTCTGGAGAGAATCCCTCCAGGGCATCTGTACCCAGAACCTCCTGCACGGTTGCTGATGGACTCTTGGTGTACCAACTACAATTTTTAAACACATAAACCCCAAAGCAACAACGTTTGCACACTTTTTCCAGAAGCTAAACAATTGAATACAAACAATTTAAAAAATATAGCCAGCAGAAAATATTTCTATATTTTATTTGTATATAATTCAGACTGGTGCTACAGGATCAATGGCACTCAAAAAAGTTCACATTAATGTCTTAAAATTGAGCTAGAGATGCATCTGACATCTGCAGCTCTGAGAATTATTTTAGCCACTTGCCGTCCCTTTCTTTGACCAAAGTTCTAGCAGAGAAGAGCCCGAGTGAATGAATCATTGGCAGGGACTCATGTGGTTTAGCTCCAGTTGCTCCTTCATCTGTGTTTTTGGGAGGACTTGGCTTGTGGGCCTCTGTCTGGTGGAGCTGCCCCACAGACAGCCTTCCCTGTACATGAGAAGAGAAAATGCAGGTGTCCTGACCACAAAACACAAAGATGAAGAGGCCTATGATGGGATGAATTGTGTCACCCAAAAGAACATTTTGAGTCCTAACTCCCAGTACCCGTGAATGTGACCTTCTTGGGAAAAGGGTCTTTTTGGGCAGTCAATTTAAGCTGAGGTCATAGAGATGGCTCTAATCCAATATGACGGTGTCATGATAAAAAGGGAGTTTGTACACAGAGACAGATGCGTGAGCCCCAGGACACTGACACAGCCACTGTTCGACAGTGTGCGGAATTTTCCTTCCTGCTCATCTTGCAGTAAAATGCTATATCTTATTCTAAAACGTGGAAGACATCACGACTTTGGGAAAGTTTCACGTGGAGACACAGGAAGTTAGCTGAAGGGCATGGGACAGAACACTGGGACTGAGTAAGCCGTGAGGACAGTAGCACAAGTCTCTAGTTGAATAATTGAGAAACTGGAGCTGGCTCCTTACCGAGGAGTGGGAGTAAGCAAAGGCAGAGGAGTCATCTCCTAATAGCCATTGCCCAGTGCTTCTTCCTGAAGTCAATCAGCCCAGATTTCTTCTTCCTGTGCGGGGATCATCAGAGATTAGCAGAGAGGGAAGATGCACAGTGGAGGCGCACATCTGGGGGCCAGTGTTGTGGCCCAGCAGGTAAAGCTGCCACCTGCAATGCTAGCAGTCCATAGAGCTGCCAGTTCGCTTCCTGGATGCTCCATTTCTGATCCAGCTCCCTGCCGATGAGCCTGGGAAAGCAGCAGAGGATGGCCCAAATACTCGGACCCCTGCCTCCATGTGGGAGATCTGGAGGAAGCTCCTACTTCCTGGTTTTGGTCTGGCCGAGCCCTGGTCATTGTGGCCATTTGGGGACTGAGCCAGAGGATGGAAGATTTCTCTCTCTCTCTCTCTCTTTCTCTGTGTGTGTGTGTGTGTGTGTTCATGTGCGTGTCTCCCTGTCTCTCTCTCTCTGTAACTTTGCCTTTCAATAAATAAAATAAACATTTTTTGGAAAAAGAGCACATTTGAATAAGACAAAGAAATGCATTGGGAAGAACTTGGAGAAAATCATGGGAGAGGAGCAGAAAGGTGATCTTTTCTGATAATTTTGAATTATTCACGGGGCCTGGCATGTACTCTTCATGGAAATTCAAAGTAGCATCTACAGTTCTTCTTCATGTTGGGACAAAGAACTTGCTGCGAGAAAGGTGGGGGGAGTGGAGAGGAGCCTACAGGATCTGCTGAGAGTGGAGACGTTGAATCGTACCAGGAACCCCAAGGGCATGGACAGAACATGAAGGGCAGCTAAGCAGAGAAACAAGAGGAAAATTCACCTTTATTCGATAGTCAGGCTCAAGGGTAGAATGATGAAGGAAAGACACAATAACAGTGAATAGTACAGTAGCAAGAAAGCCTTGAATTACCCTATTTTACACCGAGAAGGGTGACAGAGGGCACAGAGCTAGTGAGATGCACATCAGAAACGGAGCACAGGCAAGTCTAACTTGAAAGCCAGGATCTGTGGGATGGGTGCTAGCCTAGCAGTTAAGACACCTGCAATCCACATCCAAGTACCTGGATTTGATTCACAGCTCTGGTTCCTGCCTCCAGCCTCCTGCTTAGGCAGAACCTGGGAAGCAGTGATGATGGTCCAAGTGATTGAGTCCCTTCCCCCTATCTAGGAGATCTGCATTGAGTTCTGAACTCCCAGATCTGGCCTGGCCCAGCCCTGACTGTTGTAGGTATCTGGGCACTGGGGTCAGGTCGGCAGATTGGGGCCCTGTCTCTGGTCTCTCTTCTCTCTCTTACTCTGTCTCTAAAATGCATAAATAAAATTAAAGATAAAATAAGGCATAATTTTGGACTATGAGGGAATCCTTTGAAAAAATGTGCCTTCCACTCTTGAGTCAATAGTTAACATGGCAGACAACTCAGTTGTTTCTGCCCAGAGTCTCCTTGTGTCTACAGACTCTGAGATCCGTTTTTTCATGAGAAAGATGAAATGTCTAAAAATAAAGGCTGGCTCCAAGCAATCGAGTTCTGAGGTATTTCCTGGAAAAACAAATCCATTGCAATCTACGTGCTACACCATCTGCCTCTATGGCTATGTTTTCAGCACATCAGATAACCGATGGCTTAAAGTTGTTGCCCAATCCAGTGACTTTCAAGGGACATTTTGATGAGAAATAGGCTGCCAAGCAGCTGTCATATATTAAGTTAATGTGATTAGAAGCTGGGCAGGCAAGAGAAAAGCCATAAAAATTCACAGAAACAACCTCAAGTAGAACAACATCGATATGGCTGTGACTTGGAGGCCAGCCAGACATAGGCGTATAAGTTGGGATGAAAGCAATAGACACAGTAGTTAGTTTGGAACAAGCATCTACCAGGTATTTGCACACTATCTCTGATTTTCTTATCTATACGGACAGGGACTAACATCATTTATTACTGTGTCCTCTGTGTAGGGAGAAGTTCTCAGCAATCGTTAACTTGCCCAAGGACAATTGCTACCATAAAGATGCAACTGAGTTCTCTTTGGGTGATGACTTTGTGTCAATGTGTCTGAGAGCGACCAACAGTGACAGATCTACAAAGTGGCTTTACATTCCAAACCACTGGACTTTCCTCAATCTGGTGCTGACTCTTATCGTGTAGGTGGACACGCTGGTCTTGAATGGACCAGATGCAGTCTAGTTGGGTATAGGACACATACGCGCTTTTATGGAAATCTCAGACACAGAAATTGAGTGCAGTGGGCTGTCACGCACACGTCACCCAGTGTCAGTAGTTACCACACATGGCTCCTCTCCAAGATGATGTTTTGAATTCAAAGAACAATTTGAACGTCCCCCTGCATATTAGTTTTCCCTAGAGAGCGACCAAAATATTCACATGTGGATATAAGGTGGGGGAACTGCTAATTCAAAAGGCAGAGGTTTCTGAGGTTCAGAGTTACACTGAGAACATTTGCTAGTAATTATGGTAACCTAGAAAACACGGAAAATGGTTAACAACTAAGCACACAGGTCAGGATGCATTTGGAACTGATTTAACAATTGAACCTGTTGTCAGCAAGGGAGACGCTGTCCTTGTGATCTCCTCACTGACCACTCGCTCACCCTTCTCCTTGACACCATGGCCATGACTTCTTGAGCGAGTCTGTCATAACCGAGCTCTCAAGCATATTGATGAAGGGTAGCTGACAAACCAAACCACAGGTCACAGGTAAGGCAGGAGACCCGACACTGCGATGGTTCTAGGATACGAATGCTAATCTATTGGGCACACACATTCCCAGTCTAATCCAGCACGCAGGCTGGGCTTGTCCTGCCTTGCCTTAATTACCCCATTGCATGCTCGCACAGCTGTGCAGGTAGGTATTTCTGTGGCTGTTGTACAAATACTCACATGGACGATCAGCCTCCACACTGACGGCACCATCACCTGTGTGTCCTCTTCCCATCTACTCTTTCCAAGATGACGGCGTGGACGCAGTGAGAGGCCGACCCAGGACTGTGCTGAGGGCCCAGCCTCCTGCTCCTCCCAGCACACCTGCTCCCAGCCACAGGGACAGTTCAATCCTTGATCTCTCTCTCTCTCTCTCTCTCTCTCTCTCTCTCTCTCTCTCTCTCTCTCTCTTATTTTGACAGGCAGAGTGGACAGTGAGAGAGAGAGACAGAGAGACAGAGAGAAAGGTTTTCCTTTTTCCATTGGTTCACGTCCACTGTGGCCGATGCACCTCGCTAATCGGAAGCCAGGAGCCAGGTGCTTCTCCTGGTCTCCCATGTGGGTGCAGAGCCAAGGACCTGGGCCATCCGTGACTGCCCTCCCTGGCCACAGCAGAGAGCTGGCCTGGAAGAGGGGCAACCTGGATGCTCCTCTTCCTGTCCAGCTCTCTGCTGTGGCCCAGGAGGGCAGTGGAGGATGGCCCAAGTGCTTGGGCCCTGCACCCGCATGGGAGACCAGGAGAAGCGCCTGGCTCCTGGCTTCGGATTAGCGAGGTGGGCCGGCTGCGGTGGCCATTGGAGGATGAACCAACGGCAAAGGAAGACCTTTCTTTTCTTTCTGTTTCTCTCTCACTGTCCACTCTGCCTGTCCAAAGAAAAAAAAAATTGCAGAAATTCCAAGGCTGCTGCTCTCCTTCCCTTGATACATTACAGTCTATCTGGGGCCATGCCTGAAGTTCAAAGTTGCAGTTTTAGGTTCAGCCTGGCATCAGCTGAAATCCATCTGCTTAGATGTTCTTTTGGCTCTTCGAAGTTATTTTATCTCTCTGTTCCTCACTTTTCTTCCTCTAATTCTTAACACCAGTGTGCCTTGTTCTCTCCCATGATAGAAAAATCCCTGTATCACCCTCACTTCCTCACTTGGTTTCTGCAGGTCCAGAGAGTATTTACCAGATCCTCTCCATTGCATCTCACAAAACTTGACAGTAATACAAGGCTTGAGTTCTGACATTTTCTTTTTGCTCTGGTTTATTCAATACATAGCAATCATCTTGAAATGATGAAAAAACCTGATGGGTTTATAATTGCAGCCACTTAAAAGTGTATTCCTTAACAAATTCATAACATTTTAATTTTATTTCTTTAAAGGTTTGTTTATTTATTTGTTTATTTATTTATTTATCTGAAAGGCAATGTTACAGAGGGGCAGGGTCAGAGAGAGAGAGACAGAGAGAGAGTCTTCCATCCACTGGTTCACTCCCCAGATGGCTGAAATGACTGGAGCTGGGCCGAACTGAAGCCAGGAGCCAGGAGCTGCTTCTGGGTCTCCCACGCGGGTGCAGGGGCCTAAGGATTTGGTCCACCCTCTGCTGCTTTCCTAGGCCATAGCAGAGAGCTGGATCGGAAGTAGAGAAGCTGGAGCTCAAACCAGCACCCATATGTGATGCCTGCACAACAGGTGGTCGCTTTACCTGCTACACCACAGCTCCAGCCCCTCACAAAAATTTAAAAGATTAAATTACATAAAAGAAGATATTTGGGGGCTGGCGCTGTGGCTCACTTGGTTAATCCTCCACCTGAGGCACCAGTATCCTATATGGGTGCTGGATTCTGTCCCGGTTGCTCCTCTTCCAGTCTAGCACTCTGCTGTGGCCCGGGAAGGCAGTGGAGGATGGCCCAAGTGTTTGGGCTCCGGCACCTGCATGGGAGACCAGGAGGAAGCACCTGGCTCCTGGCTTCAGATCGGCGCAGCACCCGCTGTTGCGGCCATTTGGGGAATGAATCAACGCAAGGAAGACCTTGCTCTCTGTCTCTCTCTCTCTCACTGTCTAACTCTGCCTGTTAAAAAATCAAAAAATAATAAAATAAAAAAATAAAAAAGAAGATATTTTAAATCTTTAGCTTTGTCTGCCAGGTACTTCGCAATCCAGCCAATCTTACCATCTAGCACTATGCCCAGCCTGACCGTTGTCTACTTGTTCACATGCATGTGACTTTGTGCCAATTATTCAGAAACAGAAGATGATTTTCATTGAACTCATTTGCCTGAAAATTACTCACTTTCTCTTTAATTCCTTTGTAAAGTCTTCCTAGTCCTTGAAGGTTCAGTTGAAATAGTAACTTGCATGACTTCCCTGGTGCCATCAATTAACCCCCCTGTACTTGTTGCTATGACAACACTGTATTTGACTATATCCATTTAAGAAATTTCTCTTTTAGACACTGTTCACCTTACCTTGTCCTCAGAAAATGACTGAAGTTTTGTATTCCCTGTCCCTTTTCCCAGTGATGGCACCAAATACTGAATGCATATTTAATCAATGAGGAAAACATTGATGGATAATTTATCATATTAACTAATGAGTAGTAATTGCTGACACTATAGCCCCAATCCAGGAGACATCGATAACTCATACATCTCAAAATTACAGGGACTGTCTTTGCACAAGCACTCAGTCCACCACTAGCTCAAAAATTCTAACAAATACAAGACCAGAAACAGCAAAATAACTTATGTGCTGCTCTTGTCTTCTTACATACTCCAGGTCTTGTCTGGGTTCTTCACATGAGCACTTGTGTGGAGGAAATGATGGAATTCTGGATAGCTGCTTTCCTTTGGGATTATTGTCCACCCTCTTGGGAGATGTCTCAGGAAGATGAAAAAATTGTGTTGAGTTGTTACCAGTCAGCCATTAGACTTTGGTTCTGTAGACTTTAGCCAGTCGTGCAAAAGCCAGGAAGAACTTGATATGAGTCCCACTCGTAGTCTTTCTTGGTGCTATGGTTTGGATGTGGTTTGAGTGTGTCCCAAGAGCTCATATGTTGGAAGCCTGGTCGTTACTGTGGTGGTACTGTGGGAAGTGATCAGCTTGTTGGGGGCATCACCCTTGGAAGAGATTAATGTGGTTCTCATAAGATTCTAGTTTGTTCCCTGAAGAGTAGGCTGTTATAGGAAAGCAGGACCAGCTCTGGCTCCCTGTCTTGCCCTGTGATCTCTTCTTTCCACACGCTCCTGCCATGGTGCCATCCGCCAGCCACAGAGGCCCTCACCAATTGATGGGGAAACTTGATTTTGGACATTCAGTCTCTGAAATTGTGAGAGAAATCAACCTCTTCTCTTCATAAAGTACTCAGTATCAAGTATTTTGGTATAGAAACAGAAAATAGAACAACACAATTGAATGTATTATTTAGTTATTTATTTGAGAGGCAGAGTTACAGACAGAGAGGAGAGACAGAGACTGAGGGATCTTCCATCTGCTGAGTCACTCCCCAAATGGCTGCAATGGTTAGAACTGGGCCAATCCGAAGCCAAGAGCCAGGAGCTTCTTCCGGGTCTCCCCCATGGATGCAGGGGCCCAAGGTCTTGGGCCATCTTCCAGGCTTTCCCAGGCTATTAGCAGGAAGCTCGATTGGAAGTGGAACAGCTGGGACTCAAACCAGTGTTCATATAGGCTTCTTCTGGGTCTCCGACATGGATGCAGGGTCCCAAGGACTTGGACCATCTTCTACTGCTTTCCCAGGCCATAGCAGAGAGCTGGATGGAAGTGGAATAGCTGGGTCTCGAACCAGCGCCCATATGGGATGCCGGCACTTCAGGCCAAGGCATTAACCCGTTGCACCACAGCGCCGCCCCCTGCTCTACTTTCGATCCAGCTTTGCTATGGCCTGAGAAAGCAGTGGAAGATGGCCCAAGTCCTTAGGCCCCTGGACCCACATCAGAGACCTGGAAGAAGTTCCTGGCTTCTGGCTTCGGATCAGCTCAGCTCTGGTTGTTGTAGTCATTTAGGGAGTGAACCAGCAAATGGAAAACCTTTCTCCTTCTCTCTCTTCTGCCTCTCTGTAACTCTGCCTTTGAAATAAATTAAAACCTATTTTTAAAAAGTCACAATAATACAGGCCAGTGCCACGGCTCAGTACACTAATCCTCCGCCTGCGGCGCCGGCACACCGGGTTCTAGTCCTGGTCGGGGCGCCAGATTCTGTCCTGGTTGCTCCTCTTCCAGGCCAGCTCTCTGCTGTGGCCTGGGAGTGCAGTGGAGGATGGCCCAAGTCCTTGGGCCCTGCACCTGCATGGGAGACCAGGAGAAGCACCTGGCTCCTGGCTTCGGATCAACGTGGTGCACCGGCCATAGCAGCCATGTGGGGGGGGGGGGGTGAACCAATGGTAAAGGAAGACCTTTCTCTCTGTCTTTCTCTCTCTCACTGTCCACTCTGCCTGTCAAAAAAAAAAAAAAAAAGGAAATACAAATATAGGAGTGGCTATTTCACTACATTATTTATGTCTTAATGATCAAATATTGTAACCAGTGCCATTAAAATAGGGGAAAATGCATGCAATGTTGTGGTGATGGAACTGATTATGTTTGCATTGCCCATGTCCCAGCTAGGACACACATCATTTCAGGAGATCTGCCAAGTAGGAATGGTGATCACGTTCTGGTTCCAGTAGAAGCATTCTATATTAGAAAATAGAGATTGCATTGAGAGTGAGAGTAATAGAAAGACGTGTAGTCACCCCTCAGATTTCAATGAATTCAAATATATACACGGGTTTCAGATACAGTGCTTTAACAGTTCCCAAAATGCATTAACTGTTTCAGCCCATCCCATAAAATGCACTGTAGAAAACTATTATCTATTCAATTAACATAAAATAGCTGTTTTTGAGATATTATTAATTATGTTGTTAATTCTCTTAATTATTTAATCAGATAGGAATTGTGTATCTAAAACAGACACTGGGAACATAGCAAACTCAGGTTTGCATTGATCTCACACTTTCAAAATATGATACAGATTGCTAAACACATAAATATATCTCAGAGAGTGGAAATAAAAAACTGACCTGGGTAATGCAGGACAGCAAATTCTCAGTGCTATTTGCACCAAAATAAACAACTTCTCTAGTTTTGATAAGCAGATGGAGGGGCCAAGAGACACAGTATGAAGGGAAATTGACCTGTGTAATCAGGGTAGTATGTGGGGAAGACAGATAGTAAGTGGACCTGGAAAATAAATTTAGGAGAAGGAACAGCATTTAGGCAAAGCCATGCATACCGCAGCAGGAGGAAGTGTGTGGGGAGAGACTGAGTGCTCAAGCTGAAGCTTTGTTAGATGTGATGATCTGACAAGCAGTCCAGTTGGCTTCAAGAGGTGAGCGTTCAACGGAAAATTGGGAGGGAGATGGCAATCAAGGCATCAGGCAGGTGAAACTCCTCCCAGGGAGAGTGGGATGCGTGAGAAGAGAAGAACTCGACAGTCCTTGACTAATCCCATCATCTGTGCAGAGCAAGGCAGAGGGTTCAGGCAAGAAGGCAGATAGAAAGCTACAGGGCAGGGAGAGTCGCACTTGACAAGTGCACTTCTAGAAAGAGGGTGTGCCTGGCCCTGCCCGTTGTTTCTGGCAAAGATCCATAGCATGTACCCAAAGTCTTTGGTGCCTGCTGGGTTCTAACCATTTGCATACCGCTTCCTGAACATACACACCCATGGTATGTTGGGATCCTCACTCCAAGGTGACTGTTTGGGAAGTGGGGACCTTGGCGGGTGATGAGGTCACGAGGGCAGAAACTCACAAGTGGGATTAGCGCCGCTAAGACCGAGACCCCAGAGAGCCTGTTGTCCCCGTCTGTCATGGGAGGCTGCAGCAGGAAGATGCCCCCATGACTCAGGAACTGAACCCTCGTAAGACATTCAACCTGCTGGGGCCCTGGTCTTTCACTTCCAGCAGCCAGAACAGCAAGAATAGGTTGTGGTATCAGGAAGGCACCCAGTCTGTGGCATTCTGTTACAGCCGGCAAACAGATGAAGGCAGCGACCCAGGCAGCAGAGTCCTTCCCATTGGGAAGTGGAACGAAGGCCAGCATTGCGATGCAGAAAGTCGCAGCTGGGAGGGTGGAGCAGAGACTGTGCGCTCTGTATCCTTGGCTACGAAACAAGGTGAGCAAAGCAGCAAAGGAGGATCTCAGGGCGAGAGACTGGACAGCAAGGACAAACACTGTGCACCGTCCTTCCAGTGTGGGCCACACTGCAGGGCCTGGCTGACTTCTCTCTCATGTTCAGCCTTACACTGAATTAGTTGTGAAAGCTCCCAGACAACTCTCACCAATGCAAATCGGCTTCTCTCTGGCATCAAGCGCACACCCCACTCACCATGTTAGAAGGAAAACCCCCACTCGTGCATTTGGACCGGCCTCTGGTGTGGAGTTTCCCTTTGAATTCAGGAAATTTCATGTTTCCAGGAAATCATTTTCCTATTGGTGAAAGGATTGCTTAGGGTCCTTTTAGTTCCCCAAATTTTATGATGAGCTCATTGTTTTTTAATTGTTGGACAGCCTCTCTACCAAACCATCCAGTCTTCTCAGAGACAGCTCATTGCTTGTGTTTCAGAAATACTCTTCCAGAGAATTCGAGAAAGGGCAGGCATGGGAGGTGTGTGTGTGTGTGTGTGTGTTTAGGAGACTGGAAGTAGGACAAGTAGAGAGATATCGAATTCATGTATTATGAGAGACTACCCATCAAAACATCATTTAGAACATATAAAATATCAAGCTAAGTTAGAGGTAAAATGCTCATTATATATATATATATATATATATATATATATATAATCTTTCTGAAGATATATCTAAGCATTATGTGAAATATAATCACCAATTCACACAAATTTCTGAAAATAACTCCACGGCTGTTTGCGATGACACAAAGTCATATATAGCAGTTTAGCTTCCCCTTGTGATAATTAAAAAAAGAAAAGAAAAGAAAGAAAAAAAAAAAAGAAAGCTCAGTACATTAATCAAAAAGATAATAATTGGAGCTGTGATTTCTCACTCAAAGTTTGAAGTTATTCCAGCACTCTAAGTGCTCTGCATAGATATGAAATAATGGTGAAAACTGTATCACAGGTGCTCGCAACATGGACACACAGCTATTCCTGGCATGCGTAACAGCAGGTCACAAACTTCACTTTGTATACTAGACATGGTTTGACGGCTTCAAGTATTTTTGTCTGACTACTACCTGGCAGTGATTTAGAGGCGTTACTGTCCTGTTACAATGAGTTGTGATGGCAGGCCAGCCCCATTCAAGACCCCACAGGGTCCCAGGAAGCAGGCCCTCTCCCCCGATGCGTCTCACAGTGGAAACAAATTGGCAATTTAACAGGGAATATGGACAAACAGCAGAGAAGGCTACTGGAAGCCTTGGTTTTTGAGGTCTCAGGGTGTAACTCAAAATGAGGAATGACAATACTCTGCTGAGATGTTGTAACTCGAGGTTTCTCAGCTTTTAGATAGCAATCAGAATCTAAGTCCATTCATACACGATCCTCGGGAATTAGACCTGGTAATATCCTATTCTAATCTTCGGGGGAATGAGACATACCCGGTTGTATTCATCTCCAGTTAAATTTTTCTTGGTCTTGTAGAACTTTGCATCTGGAGCTTATGCCTTGCTATTGCTTTTATAAGATATACAGTATATGTAGTTAGAGGGCTTTAGGCGTGTTTTCTCCTTTAAGCATAGCATTCTTGCTATTTTGATGTTCTAACTGGCTGTTTTTGTCTTTAAGGGAACTGTTGACTACATTGTTCTCTGTGTGGTCCTTCTTCAGATAATCCACAGTAGAAGGGGTGTTTTCTTTGCAAGGATCTTGTGAGAAGTAAGGGGACAAAACCAGAGCCTGGCATAGGGAACTAGCCCCCAACAAATGTTAGCAGCTTCTGATGAGCTTAATTTTATAGCTACTTCTTCCTTTGTGTTTTGGTTTGTCTTTCAAAGATGTACAAGTTGTTTGTGTTCTTTTTGGCAATCCCAAGTTGCAAACAACTTGCACTAGGGTGATATTCCGGCTCACATCCTTTCCCTCTGAATGTGGTTGGTGTTTCTCCATTGTCATATAATAGTAGATAAACATTAATGAGGAGCCTGCTCTGTAGCGTAGCAGGTAAAGCTGCCGCCTGCACTGCTGGCATACCACTGGGCGCCGGTTCAAGTCCCGGCTGCTCCACTTCCAATCCAGCTCTGCTATGGTCTGGGAAGGCAGTAGAAGATGGCCCAAGTCCTTGGGCCCCTGCACCCACGTGGAAGACCCAGAGGAAGTTCCTGGCTCCTGGCTTCAGATTGGCACAGCTCCAGACGTTGTGGCCATTTGTGGAGTGAACCAGCGGATGGAAGACCTCTCTCTCTCTCTACCTCTCTCTGTAATTCTGTCTTTCAAATAAGTAAATAAATAAAATAAATAATGAAAAGTGAGAGCACTCTGATATTTTTCTACTTAGACATTTGTTCTATGATTAGAAATTTTTGCTTTATTAATCTTGAGTTATAATAAATTAATCAGGTTATGGTGCAGTATGAATCATTCTGTTATAGAAAAATTGGTTTTGCAAAGTCAATTCTTCAGTCTGAGGAAGTTTTCCTGCTGTTTATCTTTAAATATGTTTTCTTCTCTGTTGATTCTGTTCTCTGTGAACTCCACTTATCCTGATATTGGATCAATTCTGGCGTTTGGAGGAGGGATGAGGAACGAGATGGAGCTCGTAAGACCCGGACTTGACTCTCTCGTGAAATACTGTTGATCCCAGGGATGAGCATTTACTGAAACCTCTGCTATGCTTTTCCCAGGACCGGGAAATGGACCCTTGAACATTGCCACAACCTCCCGGAACAGCTGTGCCCACTGCCCTGAGACCGTCATGCAACCACGAGACCTTCTTCCTAGAACTGAAGGACGTGTGGACCATCTCAGGATCTGGTCCGCATCCCAGTGCACACCTAGGGACCCAGGCCAGGCTCAGGAGTGACATGCAGCCGTCTAAGAATCTGCCAGATTCTTCCCTGCCCCCAACCACCAACCCTTTGCCCAGTACACGGTCACATTAAGCAAACTGTTTATCATAGTCTGTTTCCTGGTGTGATAACAAAATGCCCAAGGAAAGTAGTTTATAAAGAAAAGTTTATTTAGCTCACAGTTTTGGAGGCTGAAAGTCCAAGACTGGAAACACCAGCTGTTGGCTTCCAGTGAGAGTTTTCATGACGGAAGGCAGCAGAGTGACAGCAGGTGTGGAGGGGACCATATGGCGAGACAGGGAGCTGGCTTGCTCACGCTTTCTTTCCTTTTAATTTTCTAAAAAACAAACTCTTGGGGGCCATTGCTGTGGTGAGTAGGCTAAGCCTCTGCCTGCAGTGCCCTCATCCCATATGGGCACACTCTGTGTCCCGGCAGCTCCTCTTCTCATACAGCTCTCTCTCTGGTATGGCCTGAGAAATCAGTAGAAGATGGCCCAAGTCCTTGGGCCCCTGCACCCACGTGGGAGACCCAAAAGAGGCTCCTGGCTCCTGGCTTTGGATCGGCCATGGTAGCCATTTGGGGAGTGAACCAGCGAATGAAGACCTCTGTCTCTGTCTCTCCCTCTCTCTGTCTGTAATTCTGCCTCCCAAATAAATAGGCAGACAGAGAGAGAGAGAGAGAGAGAGAGAGATTGGTCTTCCATCCTCTGGTTCACTCCCCAATTGGCCACAACTCTGGAGCTGCGCCGATCTGAAGCTAGGAGCCAAGAGCTTCCTCTGGGTCTTCCCACATAGGTGCAGGGACCCAAGCACTTGGGCCATCTTCTACTGCTTTCCCAGACCATAGCAGAGAGCTGGATTGGAAATGGAGCAGCCGGGACTCGAACTGGTGCCCATATGGGATGCCGGCACTGCAGGCGGTGGCTTTACTTGCTGCGCCACAGCACCAGCCCCAAGTATGTGGTTTAGAGTCTGATCTTTTTTCTCCTGGATCAGTGCTCCTTCCTTGGACATTTTAGTCTCTGAAGGCTGCACATAGCCAAGAACTTCCCGAGGGATCCACATGTGTGACTGAGTCTCACACGCTTACTCTTTTCACAATAGCCATTAACTGGGGCCCTATGAGAACTGGGTGCTGACCTCCCATGACCTAAACACTTCCCACCAGACTCCACCTGCTGACGGTCTCACCACCACCCTGGGACCAATCTTCCAGCACATGCACCTTTGGAGGACACACTGGAACCACATCTGGGTCATTCTATTAGGAACTGGGGTGCAAGTGCACCCCAGCTTGGTCTTCAGTAGCAGCGGGCAGGATCAGGACGACTGCTGACTTCCTCCATCTGCCTTTGCATTTGTCTCCACCCGTCCTTCCTGCTTTGTCCTCTAGTTACCTATTGCTGCAAAACAAATGCCCCAAACCTGCAGTGTAGAAAGTAGCCATTGTCTTGTGTTCCCAATCTTCATGGTGAAGAATTCAGGGCTGGCTCGTCCCTTGGTTTGCATATGGCTGGGCAGAGCTTGAGTGTTGGACTGTGGCCACGGGCCTGGGTCCATGACCAGGTTCTCGGATTCTTCTCCTCATGCTCCTGCTGGGGTTGGAATGTTGAAGATGGCTTTTCCTCCCTTCTCCAGCTGAGCTGGGGTGACCGGGATCTCTTGTGGGGAGGGGGTGGTCAGGCTCCTGTTTCTCCATGTAGCTTTTCCAAAGCTTAACCCTGGGCAGCTGGAGAATGGGAGTCCCGTTTTGTCCTGCTTCTTACACTACATCTGGATTTTCCCAGGATGAATACCCCTGAACAGGAAGAAGGCATTGCTGACTTCTTGGGGTCCTCATCTGCAAACCTACCCAGTGTTGCTTTAGTTTGGTCAGAGTACTTTTAGACAAAATCTTCAATTCCACCCTTTACAATTTAATAAGTATATTTAACTGGATGAAGCGGTCTCCTCTTTCCTCCTTCCATAAGCCTTGTTGTTTGATCTCACCATCATTCTAGGTTCAATATTGTCATGCTGTGTATGTTGAGACGTACAACAGATGACTGGATTACTCCCTCCGGTGCTGGACTGCTTTGACTGGAACTGGATGGTGGTACCTGCTCTAGCCCTATTATCTCAGAAATAAGTGAGCTCCCTGGCTCGCCACACCATTCTTCCTCTGTACTTGCTCTGCCACCTGCTGTGGGGCCCTCACCAGAGCCAAACCTACACCAGGCCAATGCTTTCCATTTTCAGCTTTCAAATCTGTAGCTAAATCAGCCTCTTTTACATGCACCTTGTCTCAGAATCAGCATTGTAGTAATGAACGCTGACTAAATATAGCAACACAAAGAGGAAACTCATTTAGGATGTGTTCTATGCAAAAACAGACTGTCTTGTGATGCTCCAAGTTTCTCTGGGTGATACTTATTTTATTCTTCCATTCTTGAGTTTTAAAGTGCACCCAAGAATAAAATTCCCGTTAGTATACCTCCCAAAAATCGTTTTGCCAAAGGATAACAAGAAGTCATAAAATTAGCCGTCTGCTACATAAGGATCTTCAGTCTCCTCGTGAGTCATCCATGTGCCTAATGCCTCAGCAGGTGCTTCTTTTTATAGACCTGCGAAAACAAAAAAAAAAAAAAAAAAGAAGAAAGAAAAAAAGAAAAAGTCGTATGTGTACCACGTGTTCTATGACCTGCTTTCATTCTTTTTATGGTCAATGTCACTTCTCCTTCTTTTCCATTTTTTTTTAAAGATTTATTTATTTACAGACAGAGAGAGTGGGAGAGAGAGATCTTTTCCACCTGGTGGTTCACTCTCCAAATGCCTGCAATGGCTGGGGCTGGGCCAGACCAAAGCTAGAAGCCTGGAACTCTATCTCGGGCTCCCATTATGGGAGCAGGGGCCCAAGCACTTGGCTATCTTCAACATCTTTCCCAGATACATTAGCAGTGAACTGAATCAGAAGTGGAGCAGCCAGGTCTTGAACCGGCGCTTATACGGATTCTGGTGTCGCAGGCAGAGGCTTAATTGGCTGGGTCATAGCGCCAATCACAATGCACATAACTTAGTACATTCCTTTTTTGTTCTAATATTTATTGCAAATAATTTAGTAAATTGTTGTGATCACTCTGTAAAAGCTGGAGGTTTTTCCACCCTCAAAATAATTACATTATGGCACTCTGGGGAGAACAAAGCAGATGTCTTAAGCAGATCCAAGCATAAGCGGATATTTGATTTTTGATAGAGATGGAATAATAGAATATGGAAAATGATGGTTCTTTAAAGTAAACAGCATTAAATAAATTGGATATAAATATGGGATAAATGAGCATTGTCACTACCTCCTACAAGCTATAGAAAAAATAGTTCTTGATGGATTATAGATCTAAATGCGGAAGTTAAATGAACAAAGATTCGAGAAAATAACATATGGCATTATGGTAAGAAGACATTTCTCAAAGAAGATGAGATGCTTTAAGTGTAATAGAAAAGATAGACGGTGTAGGCTCATCGAAATCAAACTTCTATTTGTCAAAAATTCTCGTTCGGAAAGTAAAGAACACAAAAGCTAATTTTCAGAATGTGCCTTTCAGATCACAGAGGAAGAGAGAGAATTCAGTGTGCAAATGAGCAAAAAGTCTTCCATAGGCACTTCACAAAACATAATACCCAGATGGCCAATAAAGATAAGAAAGGACACAGAACCCCAGTCATCAGAGAAGTGAAAATGGAGTCACACTACAATACCGTCACAGTCTCATCGGGACGCTCACAGGCACAGCACAGGCAAGACCCCACATGGAACTTGTGCTGGGTGTGGGAGTCCACGTAACCACGTTGGGAAACTCTTAGTGATTACTGATGCTGAACCTACACCTCCTACAACTCAGCAGCTCCTCTCCTATGTGAACCCCATAGGCACTTACGAATGTGTGGCAAAGATGTATAGAATTGAGTCCTCTTGAGGTACATGCCCTATTCTCGTGCCCATACCTCACTGCTGGGTTGTAAGTAATACACCTTGAGGAAAGATAACACTCCAACAAATTTAGCTTCAAGAACTAAGTGGCCTTTTTATTTGTCATTCGAGAAGCAGGCAAGGCCTCTGTCCATAAAATAGAAGCTTTGCCCTAACGCGCTGAGCAGAGAATGTGGGTTTACAGGCAAAAAAGATGGAAGAAAAAAGAAACAAGACAAAACCAGCTGCTCATTACACAGCTCCTTTCTTTACGGGGTTAAAACACAGGGGACGTCCTTACCTTGTCAGCTCCTGAAAACCGACCTCTTTTTTGATTGGTTTTTGCAACTCTCCTCTTGTTTTAAAAACCGGCCCATTTCGGAGTCCAGTCTGATGCATGGTGACTCCACGCTGGTCTGGTCTGTGGGACCTCATGCAAGAGCTCAGTATGAAAAACCAGTGCCCTATGCATTCTGTTCTGGAACTTTTCTCATAAATATTGCTTTCTGCTAGGGTGCCTGCTCAAACTCTGTTTTTTTTAATTCGAATTATTCAAGATATCCCTGGCCTTTTCAACTTCCATGCATGCTTGAAGAATGAGCTTGCCAAGTTCTACACAAAACAAAGACAAAAGCAAACAAAACGGGGGATTGGCCCAGGGTGACAGGAACTCTGCAGCTTCATCACCGGGAGCTGAGTCTCCGAAGCCTTACACACCGTTTATTGTCCTCTTGCTTTGGGTCTTGTTTAATTACTCTCAATAATATTTTGTAGCTTTTTCTGTGTGTGTAGAAGTCTTGTGATCTTGACATTGGAATGGCTAGACATTTGACTTATTTTACTTGTTATCTTAGAAGGTAGCATTTTAAAATTGGGCTTTAACATTTTCTGTTCCTGGCATGTAGCACACAATGTATTTTTGTACAATAACCGTTCATCCAACACTTTGCTAATTTCAGTGATTAATATGTTGTTAACTCATTTTTGGATGATGTTGAATGTCTCAAATGCACAAATACATCATCCGTGGACAGAAACAGTTGTTTTTCTTCTTGCCATAACTAATAGTTTCTGCTGCTTCTTCTAGTCTTAATTGCATTGATGAGAACCTCAAGTAAAGAGCAGGAAGTCAGTGTGAGCTGTGGACCTCCTCGTCCCTCCCCCCAGTCTCTGGGAGACTTTGCCGTGCTTTCCAGCAGCGTGACATCTGTTGACATTTTTTACATTGCTTCTCCCACTGAGAGTTATAACTGCAGTTAGGGGCTGGACTTTAACTCTTTTCCTGACTTTTTATTTATTTATGTGACAGAGTTACAGAAAGAGAGATAGAGGGAGAGATAGATGATTGATTGACAGATGATAGATGGATGACAGGTAGATGGTAGATAGATCTTCCATCCACTGTTTCATTTCCCAAATGGCTGCAACAGCCAGGGCTGGGCCAGGCCAAAGCCAGAGCCAGGGAAAACCTAGGGGCAGGAGCTCCATTCTGGTCTCCCACGTGGACAGCAGGGGCCTAGGTGCCTGGGCCATCTTCCCTCCCAGGAGCATCAGCAGGAAGCCGGATTGGAGGCAAAGCAGTCTTTTTCTGCATTTTAACCGAGAAGCTCATGATTTTTCTCCTTTGTTTTGTGAATGTAGAAATTTACACTGATTAATTGTCCAGCTTTAAGCCAGCTTTGCATTCCTGCAATACACACAATGTGTTTATGATCTGTTATCACTTTCATGCATCTTTTTAGTTTGCTGCTATCTTGCTTAGAATATTTGTATCTAGACAACTAGGAAGGATTGACCTGCAATTTTCCTGTCTTTTAATGACCCAGGGAAATTTTTTTTTTTTGACAGGCAGAGTTAGACAGTGAGAGAGAGACAGAGAGAAAGGTCTTCCTTCCGTTGGTTCACCCTCCCAAATGGCCGCTACGGCCAGTGCACTGTGCCGATCCAAAGCCAGGAGCCAGGTGCTTCCTCCTGGTCTCCCATGCGGGCGCAGGGACCAAGCACTTGGGCCATCCTCCATTGCACTCCCGGGCCACAGCAGAGAGCTGGACTGGAAGAGGAGCAACCAGGACAGAACCAGTGCCCCAACCAGTACTAGAACCCGGGGATGCCAGCGCTGCAGGCGGAGGATTAGCCTAGTGAGCCATAGCCCCCAGGGAAATTTTTGACAATAGCTATGTTGTAGTCATTAATTAAGTTGGGAATTTTTTTCTTCTTTTGCTATACTCTGAAAACATATGAGTAAAATTGTGTTATTTCTCCTTTAAATGTGTTTGTTTTTCAAAATAGCTGTCTGGAGAAGCCACTTAGTACTGATGTTTTCCTTGTGGAATGAGTTTCAATTATGGATTTCTTTCCTCCCTCCCTCCTTCCCCCCTCCTTACTTCTCTCTCTCCCTCCTCCCCCCTTTCTTCCTTCCTTCCTTCCTTCCTTCCTTCCTTCCTTCCTTCCTTCCTTCCTTCCTTCCAAGATTTATCTATTTATTTGAGAGGCAGAGAGAGAGAGAGAGAGAGGTCTTCCATACACTGCTTTACTCCCCAAATGTCCTCAACAGCTGGAGCTGGGCTGATCTGAAGCCAGGAGCCAGGAGCTTCTTCTGGGTCTCCCACATGAGTGCAGGGGCCCAAGGACTTGGGCCATCTTCTGCTTTCCCAGGCCACAGCAGAGAGCTGGATCAGAAGTGGAGCAGCCGGGACTAGAATCAGTGCCCATATGGGATGCCAGCACTGTAGGTGGTGGCTCTACCAACTACGCCACAGTGCTGGCCCCAATTACAGATTTCTTTATATATATATAGTAATATTTTATAGTAATATTTTATACTTACTGTGGCTTTAGTTTTGGGTAGTTTAGTTTTTCTAGGTTTTTGCCCAAAATCATTGCTGTGAAAACTTCCAATTGTCATTTTGTGTCTGTTATCTTGGGTGTTATACCTGTTTCCATTTCTGATGTTAATCGTCTGTGTTTTCCTCTTTCTATGGTCAGCACTTTTGGAAGACTATCCGTGTTTTACCTCCTGAACAGCTAACGTTTTCCTTATTAGTTTTTTTTTTTAATTTCATGATTTTCTACTCTTGTTTTTAATATTTGTTCTTTTCTGTTGTATTTGGGTGTTTATTTCGTGACACTCATTGATTGTGCAGCCTCACGGTCTCAGCCAGTTGGCTTGCATTACTGATGCACATCCTAGTGGAAGAAAATGAGTGTGCATTTTGTGTCTCAAGGGGACCCATTCTTGTGAAATGAGAGGGCCGGCCAAAGCTGTCAGAGAGGTTGTTTTTAAAACTTAATGCCTTTCAGATCTACGTTTGTAACACTTGGAACAGCCCCATTTCCTATGGACTAACTGCTTTTGTCTTTAAACACAGTTATGACTCTCAACTTTTAATATTTCAGCTGCTGGCAGCATTCTGGAAACAGTCCTTTTCATTACTTAATGCAGATCCTTAAAAGGAACCCCAGTGGGGTCTCCATGTTAATGGAGCACAATTCTTTCAAATTATTGCTGAAACTGCCAGGGTTAGAAATGTTACTTACCTTTAAGCTGAAAATGTGTGAAGTTTAAGCAAATGCCAGGTTAGACTCTGACTGGACCATGTTGATGAGTAGTTGAAGGTTGGGCCTTGGGGAGGGCATAGGTCCAGGCCACGGAAGGCTTGATCGCTGAACGCACCCAGCAGGTGTGGACCAGGAAGCCCCCTGGTGATAGGAACTCAAGATGAGCCTGGCAGAGCAAACCTGTGCAGCTGGGGAAGAACTGTGTCCTCGCTGGCTGCAGCTCCAGGTTGGGGACTGGACCAGGCTCCACCATGTACGCTGCCCCTTCTTACCTAGGAACTCACCTCAAGGCACCTGCTGCTGCACCTGTTGATGGATCCTCTCTGACCCAGGCTCAGTGAGCCAGAAGTGCGGGCGGGCCCCACCCTGCCTGCTGCTGGCTGGGCTCAGTCCTCAGAGCTCCCTGTATCCCATTGTCTCTGCTGCCCTGATGTGTGACTTCTCGCTACGGTGGCCTTGTATGGGCTATTCTTTATTTCAATATTTTATTTCAATATTTTTTATTTATTTTTATTTATTTATTTATTTATTTCAATATTTAAAAAAAAATATTTGAAAGACAGAGTTGCAGAGGAAGAGAGAAAAAAGAGAGAGAGAGAGAGAGAGATCAATCTTCCATTCACTGGTTTAATTCTCAAATGGCCCCAATGACCAGGGCTGGGCCCTGGGTCTCCAACATGGGTGACAGAGGCTCAAGTACTTGAGCCATCTCCCATCACTTTCCCAGGGACAGTAAAGTTGGATGGGAAGTGGAGCATCCAGAACTCAACCCAGAACCCATACAGGATGTCGGTATTGCAGGCAGCGGCCTGGTCCAGTTTTGGGGGACATTTAGGGGAGTGAAACAGCAGACAAGAGATCTATTTCTGTCTGTCTCTTTGTCTGCTTGTCTCTCAAATAAATAAAACAATATGCATAATTTCTCCGAACTTTTTGAAGGCCCCTTGCAAGGTCTATTTAAAAAATAACTGACAGTACGTGTTAAATATGGTGACACATGGGAATAGGTACAGGGACCACTGCAATGGGGTCTTAGGTAGGGGAAGAGAGAGACGGCTCAACTTTAACTGCAACAAGAACAAACAGGGTTTGGAACCCAGGGGCATGGTGGGAGCCAGCGGATGGAAAAGTACGAAGAGGAAGCATCAACAAGAGGCTGCTGGGGACGCCGATGGATGGGCTCTTGCTGGGGGACCTGCTGTCAAGGTGGCCAGGAGGTCTCTCTGGACTCACCTGGTAGGGTGCGTGCTCAACTTGAGTTCAGCAAGGGCAGGAAGGAAAGCCGAAGGCCCGCCTCGAGGAAAGGACTCAGGAGGCCGAGCTAGGTGTAGGACAAAGGAGAGGGTCTATGGCCAGGCCCTGTCTGATTGCTGTGAAAACACAAATATGTGTTGCTGGCATGTGAGGCAACAGCTGAGCCTAATTGAATTCTGCTTATCCAGTCACCATCCTTGCCTGGGGGGGGGGGGGGGGCAGGTACCAAGACCCTCACAGAAGCCTGGAACCACCGAGAGTACAGAACTCCACTCACATACATATTCATATTCATATCTATAAAGGAGTCCAGAGGGGCCTCCATTTTAATGGAGTGCAATCCATTCAAAGTACTGCTAAATCTGCCAGGATTCCACTGAAATGTTATTTACATAGAACCTGAAAGCACATGGAATTTAAGCAAATTCTTATATTTAAAATCAAAGTGCATGAAATTTAGGTCAGAGGGAATCACTGTACAATGTTCTTGGTGGGTAAAGGATGGGCCCTGGGGAGGGAAAAGGTGTAGGCCACGGAAATATATACATTATGTATATGTGTTATAAGTATATATATGTAAAATTTTTATAAATTATATACGTGTGTGTTATATTAAAAAGTTACATAAAATCAAGTCATTGTGGGTATATAACTTAATTTATATGTCAGGCACAGTAAGGGGGGTTCACAATAAAGTGAAACAATCATTTTTTTAAAAATATTTATGTATTTATTTGAAAGGCAGAGTTACAGAGAGGTAGAGGGAGAGACAGAGAGAGAGGTCTTCCATCCACTGGTTCACTCCTCAGATGGCTGCAATGGCTGGAGCTGTGCTGATCCGAAGCCAGGAGCCAGGAGCTTCCTCTGGGTCTCCCACACAGATGCAGGGCCAAGGACTTGGGCCATCTTCTACTGCTTTCCCAGGCCACAGCAGAGAGCTGTACTGGAAGTGGAGCATCCAGGACTAGAACCAGTGCCCATATGGGATGCCGGCACTGCAGGTGGCGGCTTTACCCACCACGCCACAGCGCTGGCCCCATGAAACAATCCTAACAATAGAGCTTAATAAAAGCTGTGTGAATGTGGTCTCTCTCTTCCCAAATATCTCATGCTGCATTCACCCTTCTTGTGCTGACGTGAGAGGAAGGGAGGAGAGTGGCACAGGTGCAGTGACACCGTGTTAAGCCACTAGGCAGGGGTCACTGGGACACGGCACCAGCCCTGCTGACCAAGATGGCTACGGGCCCTGTAGGCAGCGTGGATGCTCTGGACAACGGGAGGGGCGGAGCAGTGATGGCGTGGGGCTTCATCTCTCGACTCGGGTCAGCCAGCCACTTAGATCTTGCTGTTTATCTCTGGGATTTTCCCTTTAATATTTCTGGGCCCTGGTTGGCTCTAGGTAACTGAAATTGTGGATAAGGGAGCGTGACTGCATTGCAGGTTCATCCGTGAGAAGTTGAGGCAGACCCAGAACACCGCTCTGAGCTGAGCCCTAGCTGTGCAGGATTCCAAGGGGCACGCAGCTTGGCTGCCAGGCCACCGCTTGTAGCCGATCTTGCAGCTCGCTGGCCTGCCCCACCCCAGTGAGCCACCGTCGCTTGCACAGTGGCCCTGGGCTGCTGCCACAACCTGGCCAGGCCTGCAGCCCTCACTCAGTCCTCTCTCCGTTCCTCTTTCCTCCTGCCCCGTTTTATTTGCACTCTGGCCTTTCTCTCCTGCTCTTTTTTCTTGAAGTGTGTAGGAAAGCAGAGGAAAGGAAACTCACAAGGAGAGAGGATCCCACCAGCATAGAACTCATCAAGCCACACGGAGTGGGATCCGGGAGTGTGTACCGTGAAGAAAGGTCCTCGGGGATTGGGTAGACGGAATTGAGCTCAGGAAATAAGAACGGTCAGGGTGTTGCGGGGTGCACAGGAAGCCTGCTGCTTTAGGTTTATATTGCATGGACTTATCCAGTAGTTAATCAGGGTCACTAAGTGCTATGGAAAGAATAATACTTTCAGGGTGATTATAAATAAAATGCAGACATTAAAGAACTACAGACAGAGCTTCCAAGCCCAACTCAGAACAATCGCGAGAGCCCTGCATCACGAGGTGCCCTGCATGCCGCAGGCACGTGGGCAGGTTTTTGGCCCTTCCTGGCAGTCAACACAGAGCATGTGAATGCATAGGGACAGAACTTTCCTCTGCCCACGTCCGGCCCATGTGCCTCGTTTTATGCCAAGCCTTCAGGGAGGCAGGATATGTGAATCCAAGAAAAGCACAAGACAGTATACGCAATGTGCTTTATACATGTTGATGAGCCTTTTATCATGCTATTGAAGGGAATATAGCAAATCCACATTCTAGAATACAGGTTCGGTGCAGTCATTCTCCGCGTGCTTGATATTTTTGTAAAACTATATTTTCAAATAATATTAAAGATCCCTATCTGAGATTCTGGTATATGAAGTGAGTAGCATTTCCATTTAATTCTGCCATCACATCTAATTTTAGCAAGGGACAGCTCCTTAAAAACACACACGGAGCCAGCGCTTTGGTATAGCAGGTAAAGCCTCTATCTGTGACGCCAGCATCCCATATGGGCACCAATTTGAGTTCTGGTTGCTCCACTTCCAATCCAGCTCTCTGCTACGGCCTGACAAAGCAGTCACACATGCATAAGGACTACCTTGTAAATATTTTAGCTATGAATTTAAACAAGGGCATAGACACTTACAATTTTATACAGAGGCATTAAAAATCCTCCCAGAAGTGATCTAGTAAAACCACTAAGACTCCCTCAAAATAGTGTGGTCACAGCAACTGTCACTTTTTACAACTTTTTTAGTTTTTCAAAGATGTGAATTTCTTCTGCAATTAAACACGGATTAGAAATACTTGTAGTTAATATCATTAATGAGGGTCCTTCAAAAAGATCGTAGAAAATGGAGTTAAAAGATAAATTTTTTCAGAGCAAAAGCTTTGAAATCCATCCATACTTGTGCTTAATTTATTAAGATGCATTTATTTATTATTTCAAAGACAAAGCAACAGAGAGATAAGGAGAGAGAGACAGAGAGACACAGAGAGAGAGAGAGATCTGAGATCTTTAACACATTAGTCCACTTCCCAGATGGCTGCAGCAGCCAGCTCTAAGCGGGGCCGGAACCAGGATCCAGGAGCTTCATCCAGGTCTCCCAGGTGGCTGCAGGGACTCAAGCACTTGGCCATCTTCAGCTCATGCATTAGCAAAGGAGCCAGGACTCCAGCCAGTGCTCCGGTGTGCTGTGGCAATGTCTCAAGTGGTGGGTTGACTTGCTGTGCCCTATTTGTACTTTAAAAAGTCCCCGGGGGAGTGTGAAGCTGCTGTCAAGTGGCAGTGGTGACAAAACTGGAGAGGTGGACGGGTGGTTTCTGAGAGGAGGGGAGGGGACGCCGCCAGGGCTACAGACTGACTACCCAAAGCCTCCTCTTCAGATCCAGCGATCCAGGTGGCACGTCTCCCGGCACGGGGGCTCCCCACACTTGCCACATAGGCCTGCCTCCCATGGGCCCTACCAAAGCCTCCTACATGGGAGGACGAGGAGGTGAGCTCCATGCCTTTCAGATGGGGAATTCAGGATCCTACGAGCTTTTTGTGGTGGCCTGGAGAAGTGGGCTCAGGAGAGCAGGTCGTGTTGGTGCCACCAATCTTTGTCTCATGGGGAGTTGTGGGTCAAGAGCAAGGCCAGAGGAGGCCGCAGAAGTGTAGGGTGCAGGGCAGAGCTCTCAGATGACTGGGCCCAGCAGTGTCTGGTGAACCATCTTTTGGGAAAACATGTTTTTAAAGCGCTTGTTTGGAGAATGTGCATAGTCCCAGGATGTAAACTGTCCCGCGATGGCTCTCTTCGGGCTATTAAGGCAAACATCTTTAATATTTGAAAATCTGCTTTGGCCACTTGCTGCAAGCTGCCAGCAGCACACAGTGGCTGAGCCCAGCACTGGCTGCAGTGTGGCCACTGCCACTTCCTGCATCGCCTGGCAAGCCCCACGCATTTGCAAAGGGAAGTCATGAGGATTATCCGCAGTGGTCCGAGGGGAACGGGATTCTGATGAGGTGGAAGCGCTAAGCCTCCGCAAGAAGTCATCGCTCACCCGTTTTCTGCCCTGTAGGCAGCCAGCATGCATGTGTCCCTCCCACAGATAGGCCTTGAGCAATAACCCCCAGCACCCATCACCCCAGCCCTTGAACTCTGAGTTCATGCGGGGGGAAATGGATGATTGTCATATCCTGAAAAGAGCTCATAAAAACAGAGGACATCCAAATTCCCATCCACAGTCTGCCTGCAAATGCATTTTTTTAAAGATTTATTTATTTCTTTGAAAGTCGGAGTTACACAGAGAGAGAAGGAGAGGCAGAGAGAGAGAGAGAGAGAGAGAGAGAGAGAGAGAGAGGTCTTCCATCCACTGGTTCACTCCCCAATTGGCTGCAACGGTTGGAGATGTGCTGACCGGAAGCCAGGAGCCAGGAGCTTCTTCTGGGTCTCCCACATGGGTTCAGAGGCCCAAGGACTTGGGCCATCTTCTGCTGCTTTCCCAGGCCATAGCAGAGAGCTGGGTCTGAAGTGGAGCAGCCAGGACTTGAACCAGAGCCCATATGGGATGCTGACACTGCAGGCAGTGGCTGTACCCACTACACCACAGTGCTGGCCCCCAAATGCATAAGTTTCATCAAAGCATCAAAGCACCGAGAGAGCTCGTGGTGGGTTGGTGTTGATATTCTCCCCATTGTAATGCTGTTGCAAACATTAAGACAAGCGATGCACAACCACAAATTACACAATACGAAGTGCTCTTCAAATAGCACTCGGGGATGGTACCGTGACACGGTTTGTGCATACAGTCAATAACTCAGGAATTTCTGTCTGCAAAAGGCTTAGAGACAGCAGCCGGTTAGCCCTGGGAGGTGGGGGAATTCTCCAGACTCCGTATTTGCCTTGCAAGCTGCACTGGGTCTTGGATGATTTATGGGGAATGACTGCCAGGGTCTGGTGGATATCAGTGGGGTTAAAAAATCCCCTAAGGCATTCCTGTGCTCTCAAGAGAAACCAAACCGAGCAATAACCACAAAACCAGCTGAACAGAAAACCTCAGATAAGTCCAATGTGTGTGCATGTAGGTGTGGGTGTGCACACACACACATAAACAATGTACATGCATATATAAATATAAACGTGTGTACTTATATATGTGTGTGCAGGTGTATACACACAGATGCTTCCTGACATCCAATGGGGTTACATGCAATGTGCATGTTGTAAGTTGAAAATATCATGCACTGGGGGCTTGCTGCCCATTCAAACCCACCTCATTGCAGTGGGCATGGGTCTCTGCACATGCACATGGCCCCTCCCCAACAAACAGCTTAAATAGGCTGCTGCCCACTGCCCGGGTTTGGCTGGGCTGCAACCTTACTTTCCCCCTTCCATGCTGTCCTGAGTTCAATAAAAACCTTTTCTGCTTTAACTGGCTGCCTCCTCACCTTCTTAGAACCCTACACACATTCCTAAAACTATCAGGGACCTGGCGCTCTCTTCCTAAAGAAGGGCTCTGGGCTCTCTGGTTATCAGGAAGCGTTAAGCCATTGTGATGCCTGCAATCGTTGGAGGCGTTGGGTGGAACCCGCAGAAGGTGAGCTGTGGGCACCCCTGTGCGATGGGATCTGCTGACGTTGAAGGTTGCTCCGCAGTGCCCGTGTTTGCCAAGGTTTGTTGTGTCACTGTAATTACAGGGTGAACACAACCACGTTGCTCACTGCAAATAAAGTCGTCACAGCCCGCTCAGAGGGGATGGTTTCCCATTAGGGAAATGCTAGGTTTCTTTTAAGAAAGGGTGATGACGCAACCTGTAATTCCTACAGTTGCGACACAATGTGTCCACACCCAACAGAGCCCTGTTGTGGGCAGGCCTTCCAGGTGCATGGAGAGGTAGGCAGCCGGCTCAAGTATGTTGTCTTTCCAGCTCATCTTCTCCCTAGCAGTAATTAAGCAACAGATCTACCAGTGCTTTAGACTCGGTTATGCCAAAAGAAAAATTTGGGTGTTTTTCAGCAGTTGTTTTTTTTTCACTCAAATCACCAAGTATGGCAGACAATTCTAGCTCTGGGCCATTTGTAGAGATAACCTGTCCTGTTGCCATCTAAACCTTTCAGTGTTACAGATGGTTGGGGTGTTTTACCTGAGCACCTGAGCAAGTGCAAACAAAGGAGCTCCACACGTTGATAAAATGTGATGGTCCTTTATTGCCGGTGGTGGAGAGTGGGCTCATGCCCTAAAGAACTCTCTACCCTGAAGCCCAAAGCAACAGGGTTTATAAAGGCAAAAACCACAAAATCGGGAGGGGAATACATGGTTGCTAGGATCAGGGGGGACTACATGGTTACTGGGGTCAAGCTGACCTAAAACCTATGCAAAACTAGTATCAATTATAATCTTGACAATACCAGTTACAATCTTAACAATTTCAATTATAATCTTGACATTAATCCAGGTATTGGTTGTAATCATATGTAGGACATAGACAAATTACGTTTTTATCATTAACCCAGGTGTAGCCTATCCACTTCCAAGCTTGAGTGATCACGCTAGGGGGTTTCTATGCTCTGCCAAGCGTGATGTAGTGGACTGCTATTGTCTGACTTTTTAGATCATAGTTTCAGACCAGAGTCTCACGGTGGGGGGGATACCTTCCCAGAATGGAGTCTCAGGTTCTCTTAATGGAGTCCCTACTGTCCAGGTGTTACTTCAGGGGTGCGGTGGTGTCTGTAGAATGGATCACCCACACTCAGCCTTCTACCTGCCTTTCCCTCCTCCTCCCACCCCTTCCCCACTCTCAGAGCTTCATCTTCACACAACTGCTTACCGAAACAAGCACACCTGGAACAAGTGAGGATTAGGGCTCGGCGTTGTGGCCCAGCGGGTTAAGCTGCCGTCTGCGGTGCCAGCATCCCATATGAACACTGGCTTGCGTCCCGGCTGCTCCATTTCTTATCCAGCTCCCTGATAATGCACCAGAAGAGGATGATACGACTACTTGGGCCCCTGCCACCCACATGGGAGACAAGCATGGAGTTCCAGGCTCCTGGCATTGACCTGACCCAGCCCTGGCTGTTGAGGCCACTGAGAAGTGAACCAGCAGATAGAAGATCTCTCTCTGTCTCTATCTCCCCCTCTCTCTGTGTCACTTTGCCTTTCAAATCAATTAAATAAATCTTTAAAGAAGTGAGTATCAATGAACAGTAACTTAAGCCTGCCAAAATGTGGAGAGAAGCCAAATTTAATGAGAGAATTCTAACATCTCTGTTTCGTGCTCATGGCTAAATAGGTTGTGGCGAGTTAACAAGGTTATCAGGGTGGGTTGTTGAAGGGAAAAGGGAGAAAACTGTAGGCGTTAGTGCCTTCGTCTGTCTTCTGGTGTTAGAACAGAATTTCACAGACTGAGTGGACTTAAACAATAAAAGTTTATTGGGTCATGGTTCTGGAGCCTTGCAAAGCCCAAGATCGGTGGGCTGAATCTGGTGAGAGTCTTCTTGCTTTCGGTGGACAGTATCACATGGGCAGAGAGAGAGAGGAATTGATCCCTTTATCAGAACGTCCTCCTGTGATAACTAACCTACCCCTGCAGTAATGGCATTGGTCCATTCATCAGGGCAGAGCCCCGGGACCTGATAACCTCCAAGAGCCCTCTGCCCCCTCCACACTGCTGCACGCAGTTCAGCGGCCGGCACATGAACTTTAGGGCACACAGGCAAGCCATGTCAGTGTCCTTGTCTCTCAGTCTGACCCAGTCACCTGCACTGGGCTGGTTGGCACGACATTTGGGTTTCTGTGTGTTGTGCACCAACTTCGGAGACTTAGGTCCACTTGAAACCACTTCCAGAATTTCACATTGTGTTGGTGGATGTGGGTCAGAATGGGAGTTCTTTGCCTGAGATTTGTGGGGAAAATTGTTTTGGGAGCTCTTTGCTGACTATTTGAAAAACGGATTTCAAAGAAGATTATATTGTGATTGGACTTGGCCCCTGAGGGCTGGAGGGTATCATTTGGAATAGATAAAAATATCCTTGGCTTTGATTGTTTTCCAACCACACAAGATAGATTGTGTCCAGCCCAGTCAATCCTATACAAGAATGATTGACAGGAAAATATCTCTTTTTATCAAAACCATGGAACACTGAGAGTAGAGCCTGCAGCCTTGGAAGGTTGTGAGCAGCCACTGGCAGGGGTGAGGGAGGGTAATGTTGACTTCCTGCCAGCCTCAGTGAGCCAGCGCTGGCGGTGCAGCCGTCCCTGGCAGGTGGCCACGAGGACTTCCAGGGTACACAGGAAATAATCTCGGGACATCAGCCAGTGCCCATGGGGCACTCATGTCCCTTCAGGGAGGCTGGGGAAGAGAAGGGAAATGAATTGGGCCCCTGAGACGCCGTTGCTGTGTCATGAAAACTGTGCACAGATTTTGAGGAAAATTAGGTGTTCTACCTTATAATAAATGCAAAAAATTGATTTCTGCAGGAAAGGACACATTTTCAAAATATTTACCCAGAGGCTTCTTAGTTGCATCTTGTACATTTTGAGTTTTAAAAGCACACTACCTGATTTTTTATTTGCTTCTTTTTCAGTTCTGAGATTATTTGATGACTAATTATATTTTCAAAAAAAAAAGTACCGTTCTCAAACAATGCAGTAGCAAAATCTTAAAAAAAAAATGAAAAAACAAAAGAAAAACTGTTTTCTGTTAGGAGTTGATAAAACGTGCACTGTGGATATCAGAGGATTATTGAGTAGTGCTTATCATCTCCCTCTCTCAAATGCACACATCACAGCACACACATGTCCACACCACACACCCCTTCTACATATCACACGCACAACCCTCACATGCCACACACACCTCCACACACCTCCCACATCCCATACCCATCAGACATACACACAGTGCTCTTCGTACATCACACACTTCATACGCACACTGCCCCCCCATGCACAAACACCTCAATGCTACACACACACACATGCACACACACACTTGCAGAATTTGTTCCAGTAAGTTCCAGCGTGTATGTGTGTATGTGTGTGTGTGTGTCCTAGATTTCTGTTTTATTTTTTGCCTCTGATTCTACTGTCACACACAGCAACACTGCATGGAGCTGGCCTCCGCTCAGCCCTCTGCTGTTCTGGCCTCTCCTGATTTTCTACCTGCCTCCCCCCCCTCCTGCTCCTTCCTGTGCAGAACTTCCCACCTCTTCGAGCTGGGGGCAGCTGGAGTTGCCTCTTGCCCAGGTGTAGGACTGACTCCCCATCATCTCCCAAGGGGGTCTCATCCATCCTGGTGGCTCTCAGCGTCTTCTCTCAGCAGACAGCTTTCAACCTGATTTTATTCACCATTTCCACAATTTTAGAATTGCATGCTCTAGAGGGAGTGCCTCTTCAGAATCTGGTAGGCAGACATTAATGAAATAACCCTAAATTACACAGAAAATTCCCAGACTGGTAAGTACCATAAATGGGAGGTCATTGTGCCCCGAATATGTGTTGTTTGGGCATCAGGTTCCAAAAAATAGGTCAGAAAAGGCAGTCCCCAGCTAATGGTGCCATTTCAAATCTAACGAATGAGCCTGCATGTCCTTGGACGATGGGAGACAAGGGTCCAGTGGCCACAGAGAAAGCCTCAGGTCGACGGGAGCCCTAAAGGAGGAGAGTGGACAAAGAGGGTAGCTCGTGGCTACAGAAGACCTCAGGAGATTGCCCCCAGTCCAGGTTAGGATCTTACTCTGTAAGAGCATTAGCAATGCGGTTGTTCCCTCTGATCTAGACTTCCGTCCTCTGCAGCTGCACTGACTCACAACCCAAAATATGAGGTGGAAAGTTCCAGAAATAAAAATCCCTAAGTTGTAGAGATCCCACCATTCTGAATAGCGTGAGGACATCTCACACCATCCATCTCTTAAGTGAATCATCACTCGGTCCGGCAACTCTGCACTGCATTTGCTACCTGCCGTTGGTCACTCGGCCAGTGTCTCAGTTATCAGATTGTATGGTTTGAGTCAAATGACCCTTATATCGTAGCTATGTCACCATGCCCACAACATTCACACGGCCATTGATCATCTCATGCCATGACAAGAAGGAGGGGGGTGAGCATCGTACAAAAAGATACTACATTCACAAAACTTTCAAGGTAGTGTATTGGCAGAATTGTTCTATTTTTTGTTATTTGGGTTACTCTCTTTCTGCCTAACTTATAAGTTAAACTTTATCATAATTATGCCTGAATAGGAAAAATAAATATAGGGATCGGCAGTGTGTGAGATTTCAGGCATCTGCTGGGGGTTCCAAAATGTGTCCCCCAAGGGATAAGGAGGAATCTCCGTGTGGCGCCTTGGGGTATTTTGCTAACCGTGGAAGGTGGACAGGGAGCTGATGGAATAAGGTCTGCAATTCAGAAAGGTCAGCGTGGAGAACATAGACTATATCGTGGTAGACCAGTAGTTGGGCGAGGGAAGAAAGCCGGTAAGCCAAAGTGATGGGTAATCGTCAACTCCTATCCCCTCTGCCTTAGAGTGCCAACCAGCTCCTCTCACAACTGTCCTCTCACCATCTCATCTGAGCGCCAGCATCTCTCCACCACCTGTGCCCTCCGTCCATCATTGCTCCTTCTTCACGCGTTGCTACTTGACCCTGGGCTTGGAATTTCTTATTCCTATCACTTCTGGTGGCCTGATAGTCTAATGCTCCCTTCGTTTCTGTCGGCTTATTTTGTTCTTGCCCCTGGAAGGTAACCCCCAGAGGCAGAAACCTATCCTTTTTCACGCACCAAATGCATAGTGGAGACTCAATGACTTGAGACAAAGAAACATAACGTAGAGAACCCAGGGACGCAGAACAGGCAGGAGGCAGGAAGAGATTGGCAGCAGTGTGGAAGAATTTCTCCTTAACTCTCAAAAGTTGAAGGTTGGGACAGATTCCTGTAACAAAAGGTGGACTAAGGAGAGAAGAGCAAGTGTGCTTATGCCCATGTGCCAAGTAGCACTCCTGGGAGAATGCTCTGGGAAAAGGAACTCCAGGACGCTGGCTGATGGAGAACCTTCAACAGAGGACCATACCTTTTTGAGAGAACTGACAAGACAAAGGAGAAAAAAAAAAGACTTTGAGTCTTTAGGGACTTCAACTTGGGGGAAGGCAAACAAATGGCAGAGAAAGGTTAGAGTGGAATCTGTTACTGTAGATTCCATTGGCACTGTCTTGGCTGGGTGAGGGGCTGCAGCTGTTGTAGTGGTCAGTGACACTGTATGCCTTTAGTCTTTCTAAACCCTTGTCCTGGGGGACATGAGCAGAGAGCTCTCCTGCAGCTGTTTCTCCTTGACACCTTTTTTTTTTTTAAAAAAAAAAAAAAACAAGTGTAGTTTCTTTTAAAGATTGTATTTATTTATTTGAAAGTCAGAGAGTTACACAGAGAGAAAAGAGGCAGAGAGAGAGAGAGGTCTTCCATCTGCTGGTTCACTCCCCAATTGGCTGCAATGGCCAGAGCTGCACCAATCTGAAGCCAGGAGCCAGGAGCTTCTTCTGGGTCTCCCACACAGGTGCAGGGGCCCAAGGACTTGGGCCATCTTCTAGTGCTTTCCCAGGCCATAGCAGAGAACTGGGTAGGAAGAGAAGCAGCCTGGACTAGAACCGGGGCTTACATGGGATGCCAGTGCTTCAGGCCAGGGCATTAACCTGCTGCATCACAGGGCCAGCCCCCTTCTTAACACCTTTAGCCCAACAGTTCTTCATATCTTGGAGGCTTGTTCTGATTGCTAGCAATGCATCAGGAGCTGCTCCTGGGCTTGCCCCAATGGTAGAAAAGGAGTGAAAAGACTGTTTGGGGGAGTGATCAAGCAACAGCATTTGGAATGAAAAAGAGCGTGAAAAAGTGAATGAATACATGAATCATTATTTGTGCCTTATGGCAGCAAGAATGGCTACCTGGTGTCAACCAAGGTGTGGGAGCCTGGCTCCACATTCTTGCAGAAGCCATGTTCTACTTCCAATGGACTTGCTGAGAAAACAAACCAAAAAGAGAGGTGAAGGCACACACTGTTCGCTCCCTGCTACTTGCTGGTTTCCAGCTCTGGCCGCTGTGCCAGGGCAGCCCACTGGAAATGATCGGTGACAAGTCCTCCATGCTCCCCAGCCAGCAAGGCCCCCCAGGGGCCCTGAACTCTGGAACATCGCACTCTTTCTTGCTGGCTAGATGGTGCAGCCTGCAGAGAGCGCCGTAGTCTCTGGCTAGCAGTTTCCGAAAATAACACAGGGTAAAAAGAACTCGGGCAGAGCTGCGGGAAGAACAATCCGCTGCTGTCCCAGGGAGCGAGGAAAGAAAACAGCACGTCCCGGATACATGAAAAGATGGAGCTCTTTGCAGTTGCCCTCAGAGGACAGTCAAGAGCTGAATTTGTCTGCTGTCTCTCTCTCTCCCCTAAAGAGTAGCGCTACCTCCAGGCAAGCCACGAATCCTGCTCCATTCTGCCCAAATCTGCCTCTTTCAAGAGCCTGCGCTCGGCTCAAACACATCAGAGATCTGCTGCGACATTTGTCTCCTGAGGCATGTTCATTGTTGTCATTAGAAATTGTCCTTGAATGTTAAAAATTAAGTGCGCAACCCAATGCAATACCGACGTTTCGTTAGTTTGAAAACAAAGTCTGTCAAATTCTACCCACTGGGGAAGATGAAAATGAATGAGGCAAGAGTAAAAGTAATGCATGGAAAGAGAGAGAGATCAGGACGGTGGCCTTTCTGGTGGGGTGGTTGGGAGTGACCAGGAAGAGAGAGGAGGGAATGTTCTAGAATAATATTGTAAGTCTGTCTTGGCAAGACTTTGACTTCTACATACAGGTGTCTGCATTCATCAACACTCCTTGACTGGTCCTCCTAAGATCTGAGATTTCTTGCCTCTCTGTAACTTTTACCACACGTGTTAGAACAGATGCACGTGTCCTTGTATTTAGGGATGATGGTCATTGGCGTCTGTGAGTTACTTTGCGATGCATCAAAAAGGAGATGCATTGGTGAGTGGGGGGAGGGGAGGGCCAAGGAACAGACCAGGTAAATGCAAGTGTGGACGAATGTGGGTGGTGGCTACACAGAAAGTTCATGGAAAACGCACATGGAGGAGAAAGCTATACATGGATTTCAAACATTTTGTACCCGATAAGCTCATTTTTCAATCTCATTTTCCATGAACGTTTTTAAAGGATTCTTGTGTAACAGCTCACCTTGCAATTCTTTCCACTTCTCTGTGTTTGCCTATTTTTAAAATGACATGAGAGGCAGGCAGTTAACCTAGCAGTTAAGATGCCAATTAAAACACCTGCGTCCCACGTTGGAGTAACTGAGCTATCTCAGGCTCCTGACTCCCGCTCCCCACCAGTGCAAACCCTGGGAGACAGCATTGGTGGCTTACAGACTGGGTCTCTGCCACCCATTGTGGGAGATCTGGACTGAGCTACTGACTCCCAGCTTTGGCCTCAGCTGTTGTGAGCATTTGGTTAACGGACCAGCAGATGCCTCTCAAAGCAATCAACCAATAATTTTTTAAATTAAAAAGATGATAGAGAAAAATATGAAATAGTTAAAATCATGTCAAATGGCCATTTCCTATTATGTTAACCATCTCCTTATTAGAATGCGGGATCATAATAGCATAAGGTCTTACTGCTTTAGGGTTCTGACTTGGATATTGAATATGTATATGTGGGCAAAAGGACCACAAAGGAACAGCAGCTGAAGAGAGAATGTTCCAGCTGGGGTTTGAACCAAGATATCTTAAAACAGAAAACCAGTGAGGACGCCACTGGTGTGAGAAAGCCTAGGGTTCCATCAAGAGAGCGTGGTGCTATTACCAATGCAAGGTGAGCAGCTGGCTTATGCCCTCTCTCCTCACAGAGAGGAGTGGCAAACCAAAGGGGAGCCAAGCAAGGCACCACACAGCATCCAAGACAGACGTGTAAGCAGTCCAGTGCCCGGCTGCCCACCCTCTGACATTCCGCATGGGCTGGAAGCAGACACAGCTTCATGGTCTTGCAACCCACGAAAGCTTCCAAGACGTAGAAAAGGGCCCTGCTCTCGGGAGGCTGCCAATGCTCGGTTTGTTTATTTGTTTATTTATTAAAGGTTTATTTACTTATTTGAAAGGCAGAGCTACAGAGAGGCAGAGAAAGAGAGAGAGAGAAGTCTTCCATCCTCTGGTTCACTCCCCAAATGGCCGTAACTGCAGAAACTACACTGATCCCAAAGCCAGGAGTCAAGAGCTTCTTCCGGGTCTCGCACACGGGTGCAGGGGCCCAATGACTTGAATCATCTTCAACTGCTTCCCCAGACCATAACAGAGAGCTGAATCAGAAGTGGAGCACCCGGGACTTGAACTGGTGCTCATATAGGATGCCGGCACTGCAGGCCGTGGCTTTACCCGCGCTACACCACAGCACCAGCCCCCATTCTTGGTTTAATGCTTTGCTGTCATTCTTTGGAATATTGTTAAATTATTTATCTTTGAACTGTTTTGCAAGTTAAGCATGGACAGTAGAGAATGCATGCGAACAGAAGAGATGCGCTGGGTGGCAACACAGCTGCACCCAGGCTCAGGCCGTGAGCTTGGCTGTCAGCGTTCATACCCAGCAGCTCCCCTGTGCGTGGCAGGGGCAGCCCAGTCACCGTGGAATCTCAAGGTCACAGCAGGGCCTGGGATCTGGATCCCTGGTGATGACAGCAGCAGAGGGAGTAACTGCGATGCCAGCAAAAGTGTCATGAGCCCCAGGGAGAGGAGGGCTCCTTATGGGGCAACAGCAGGACCTGGATCGGGAACTTGCAATGGTCAGCCCATCAGTCTCGTCGGCAGGTTATTATGGAACAATGGTGCACACATGGGCCTTGCAACAAGCATATTAGGGAGCAGCAATATTTCTCCTAGGGATTTGGAATCCAAAGTTCTAAAAATGGCTGTGACTCTGTAAAGCAAATGCCGGCAGAATGAGTTGGAAATAAAAATTGAATTTAAAGGTTGTCACATTGAATGAGAAGACATGCTATTCTCAGAAGAGGCTTCTGATGAGAAGCAAAGGATACAATTTGAGAATTAATTTTTCTTTGTAATTGAAGCTTCAGGGACAGGATGCACAAGTAGGCATTTGAATGACATACAAATCAGGGAGCCATGCAGTGTTTCTTGTATGACCTTGGCAAGTTTCCATGGAGCAAACTTTACTTCCACTGTATTTGCATTTGCATTTAGAATTATAGGAAATCTATTTGTGTGGAGAGATGAACTTTTTTAGAAAATGTGTTCTGTAAGCATCATGAGCTCCAGATGAGCTAGAACTTAGATTTATTCTGATTTTATTTGAGAGAGTGAGAGCATGAGAAAGAGAGAGAGAGAGTCCACCTGCTTGTTCACTCCCCAATTGCCTGCAATAGGCAGAGCTGGGCCAGGTTGAAACCTGGAACCCAGACCCCAGTCCACGTCTCCCATGTGGGTGGCAGGGACTCAGCTCCTTGAGCCACCATCTGCTGCCTCTCCGGGTGCACGTTAGTAGGAGGCTGGATCCGAATCAGAGTGGGTGAGACTTGAATTATGCTCTCTGATATAGGATGCAGGGGTCCCAGATGGCAACATAATGATTATGCTACATGCCTAGCCCTGTACTTTGTAATTTGAAATAGCTTATCAGAAAGTTATTTACAATATTGTCAGAACCTTCTCTTATCCATATATCTATCACCTCAACTTCATCGTCTATTTTTATCTTATCTATCAATCTATCATCTTTTTTTAAAGATTTATTTATTTATTTGAAAGTCAGAGTTTCACAGAGAGAGAAGGAGAAGCAGAGAGAGAGAGAGGTCTTCCATCTGCTGGTTCACTCCCCAACTGGCCGCAATGGCTGGAGCTGTACTGATCCGAAGCCAGGAGCCAGGAGCTTCTTCAGGGTCTCCTCTGCTTGTGCAGGGGCCCAAGCAATTGAGCCATATTCCACTGCTTTCCCAAGCCACAGCAGAGAGCTGGATGGGAAGTGGAACAGCCGGGACTTGAACCAGTGCCCATATGGGATGCCAGCACTGCAGGTGGTGGCTTTAGCCACTACACCACAGTGCCAGCCCCTATCATCTATTCATGTATTTAATCTGCCTGTTGGCTCCATTTCTCTGCAAAACCTCAACTACTCATGTTCTTAAGTTTGGTAAGTACTAGGATAATTTCCAAATGCTCTCTGTTGAGTGCCTTTTACTTCACTTCTTTCTACTCTTGAGAGAGGAGCCCCACTTTGTCTTGCCTGGGGCCCTGATCCCGCAGCCAACCCCGGTGGAGCTTTGGAATGCCTTTTTCACGCTGGTCAGCTCCCTCCTCCACTCCTGCTCAGCCTGGCACCTGTGGTTTCTGGAGGAACCTCCCCTCCACGTCCCTCCCCCTTCCCTCCAGCACTGAACCCCCTTCTCATTTCTGCCACTCTTTGTCCTGAACCCCTGGTATTCACATTTGCACAGCTGCTTGCTGTCATGGGCCTGGGACAGGAGACAGGCATTTCTTATTCCATGCTGTTGGAATGGGGGAATAGCCTCTTGTTTGGTTTAGCGTCAAAGCAGATTATCAAACAGATTTCCCAGGGCTAGGATTAAATTCTTAACTATCCTGTGTCTACTCTGATAAAAGCATCTGTCTTGTTCTCTGCCTTGAGTTGCCCCCTTAAAGACCCTCTCTCCTGCTTCTATCCCCACCCAATGCAGCTCATTCCATCAGGAAAGTCTCCCCCGGTCTCCCCCTTTGCCTGAATACATCTCAGTGAGGATCACAGACACCCAGGGTGATTTTCCTACCGTGTCTGGGTTGTAGGGATTTGTTGGCTTGACTCATCTTTGATGTAAGTAGATTTTAGCACATCTTCCACCCAATACAAGGCACAGGGATAAAATTTGTTTCTTTCCTACATAGCTTTTATGCTTTTGTGTCAGATAAACCACATCCCATTTATGTTTAGAATCAGTGCCCCTGTTTTCCAAATCCACCCTTCCCAAAGCTATGTGGCCAGTGCTCCAGTACTTTCCAAAGCATCCCATTAGGATCAGTGACTTCCCTGGGCAGAGCCTCATGGCTGAGGAGGTTGCCCACCCCCATCCCTCCTCAAGGGCTGGCATTGTCCATCCTACACCTGGTCTGCAGTGGCCCCAGGGCACTCAGGGTGAAGGGATCCAGTGTTCCAGCGGTGTAGACTCTAGGGAAGACCTGAGTTCTGGATTGTGGCCTTAGTTGAGATGCCACATTCATCAGCAACATCATTATACGTGAGGACAGACATGGGGGAGCATGCCATCTATACATGCCCCGTCCTTTATCCAAGTCACCTCCAGTGCTGATCAGACTATGATATGAGAGAGGGATATTTGGCCCAGAAGCCATGAGGTTTTGTTCATGCACATATTTAGGGCATCACTAGTGGTTCACAAAGCGTGGTCCCCAGAGCAGCAGCAGTGGCCCCCGAAGCTTGTTAGAAAAGCAAATCCTCTGGTCCTGTTCAGGCCTTCTGAGCCATAACACTGCGAACAAATCCCAGAAAGTGTGTTTTGGCAAGCTTCCCAGGTGGTTTAGCTGCACAGTGAGATCTGAGCACCACTGATGTCCACAATACCATTCCTGCCATGCTGGAGTCAGGTGTAGGCTTTGTAGCTGTCATAACCATTTCCTGCATAGCCACTGACATGGTGTGAGTAATATTTTGGATCTCCTCCCAAAGGCCCATGTGTTAAAGGCTTATGTCTTCACCTTCACACATCCTGCCATCCATCACTCTTGTCAGATGCCAGACCCGCGGTTGACCTTCTACTGTGAACCTCCAAAACCATGAGCCAAAGTAAACCTCCTTTCCTTGTAAGTCGCTCGTTCTAGGTATTTAGTCACAACCATGAAAATTGGGCTATGACAGCCATGATGCCAGCTCACTGCCTCCCTTGACCTTTCTCTAAATGAAGCCATGACTGGCAGGATCAGCCCTCGTTGAAAGCCCAGATGCCAAGCATCAGACCCTGCAAGGTAGCTCTCTCACCAACCAGGTGCCCTTAAACCCATTGGTGACAGGTTCTCCTCTCTGCCATGTTGTCTACAGAATGCTGACCTGTATCCTTGGGCAGACCCATGGGTAGAATAAGGAAATGGGGCATGGCTGTGCCATGGCCTTTGGAGCAAGTCTTATGACTCGCACACTTCATACTTTTAAGTATTTATTTGTTTGAGAGGCAGGAAGACAGAGGGAGACAGAGACAGACACACAGACACACACACAGAGAGACATCTGCCATCTACTGGTTCACACCACCCAAGTGCCCATAACAGTGCAGACTGGGCCAGGTGAAGGCTAAAAGCAGAAGTCAATCCAGGTCTCCCAGATACTCAACTGCTTGAGCCATGACCTGCTGCCTCCCGGGGTGTGCATTAGCAGGAAGGCAGATTTGGGAGCGGAGCTGGACCTCAATCCCGGGTACTCTTTTAAGGGATGTAGGTGTCCAAACCAGCAGTTTAACCGTCGTGGCAATCACTCCCCCACATCATACTACTTGTTGTTTCCTGCCACAGGCCTGCAGCTGAGATGTGGTTTGAGGCTCTTTGATGTGATTACTTTATGTGTCTATTTCAGACAGCAAACTGCCTAGAAGGCTCCTTGAAATGTCTGTGGCTGCATTGCTCTGGACATCCTCTTGCTGACAAACGGAGAGCCCCTGACTCTTAGTAGGGAATGGTTTTCTTTTCTCCCTCCACTTCTCTGACCTCAGGGAACACGAAGCTTTGGATACTTCTCCCTCTAGAGGTCTTTGGGGATGAGAGTCACAGACAACACACTGGGAAAACAGGTGTCTGCAGTGTGTGGCGTCCTGAGGTTTCTCTCTGCAGGGTGCACACATGGGTGCCTGCATCTGGAGGAGAATGGCCAGATGTTACCACCAGGAGCCTGGTGACCCCAAGAAGGGGGGGCAGCGAAAGTGTTCCTGTCCCAGTTGGGCAATAAGGTCCAAAATCCAAAATCCAAAAAGGTCCAAAATCATGAGAGCAGAGGCAGACATTACTGCAACGCTCCTCAACGTGGAAACTCTGGACTCAAGCTATTTGGTACTCCTGCGGTTTGGCTAAGGGGTGAGGATTACAAGCTGCCCATGGACCGTGATGTGAGGTTCCACTGTCCAGTGTCCACTGGTGAGCCTACAGAGAGCCTCCTCCTTCATCTTAGCTGGTCCATGTCCCTGAGGCTCACCCAACTGCTACTGAGAGAGCTCAGAGCTGCTCATAGCCACTGGGAGAGAGGACAGGGCCTGGAGTAGGGTAAGTTTTGCTGGGGACTGGGTTGCCCTGTGTGTAGCCCCAAAGCTTTTCCCTGGTGGATCGCAGCACTTCTGAATCCCATCTATCCAGGCAGATTATTCTATTGCAGGGGGGTACGAGTTAGCAGAGCACCTGCTCGGGCAGAAGCAGGGACTTGGGGAGCTCTGGTGCTCATGCCTTTTGGAACGCATGCCTGCTCTTCCCTCGGACTGCCCCGCATGTCCATCCTGTTGGCACCACTGACTGTCTCCCCTTTCATCCTCATCAGCCACACATGCATGCAACATTCTGAGAGCTCTCTGAAGGAGGGAGCCCACAGCCGGACCCTGACAACACAGCTGGGTAAGAAACGCCCCCACAAGGTGAGCCTGGGCCCCACTCGGGTTGTGAGTGTTGTCCACACTTGGCTGGTAGCTTGCTGATGGCCAGGAGTTCGGGAAATGCTTCCTAGACACCCTGCACTCTCACCAAGCTTCACTCTAAGAGAAACAATCACGCAGTGAACGAGTTCCATTGCTGACTTCCAGTCTGTGTTCTCTACAGCCCTGTAGAATTCTGCCTCCCGCCACAACCTGTGGTCCTCCTCCACTCCACACTCACCTCCCTCCTCCTCCTCCTTCCCAAGTACCCAGATGGAACCTCTCCGGCCACCTGAAGCCTTTGCTTCTCACCAGCACTGAGCAAGGACTGCACATCCCCCCACCCCACCATAGCACACGACCCAGGTCCTCGGCCCATGGTTTTCCAGTGGCCACCACTGCGTCCAGTGTCGCCTGGGGTCCTATCATGGCTGCCAGGGTGTGGTTAGACACGGAAGATCGCTTTCAGTGCTACTCTCGCTCCACATTCTCTCTCTAGCCACTGTGGGGTTGTGTTCTCTGCCTCCAGCTGCTTGTGGGCACCCACGTGGACACCGTGGACAAACACTGTGGGCTGCCATTGCGGTGCAGCCCCAGTTCCCGGGGTCTGCTGGGCAGACACCTGCTCTACCATCCACTCACCCAGAGGCTCTGACGTGGGACCCACGTCTGTCCTCAGTCCTCCTCACGACCCCCAATTCAGACCCAAGGAAAACTCAAGCCTTCTATTGCTCTTCGGGGGACATGATTATTTCCCTTCTTGACTGTGCATGCCTGCTGCATCTAGATGCCCCGAGATCCAGCCCCATGCATCATTACTTGGTCCCAGAGCACACAGCAGCCCTGAGAGCTGTCATCCCGCATGAATGTCCCCAGTCTCTCCACACAGGACCTGGCATGGCGCTCAGGGTCCCGGGGGCTGGGAGCCCTTGGGAAGACTGGCTGGCCTCAAGGTGGATTATGTCAGTTGCAGGCAATATTTTCACACTGCCTAAACTGAACTCAGCTTAGTAGCTTTTGCTAATTTTCGTGCAAAACAGGGATCTCCTTCCTTGCCTGAGTTTTACTGCTGCAGACCCCTTTCTGTCATTTTCTCCTGGCTGTGGACCAGGCGGTGGGCTGCAGTCTGCCTGTCACACAGACAATTGCCACGTCTTTAATAAAGGGAGACAGTCCCTCAGTCTGAAAGCCACACAGATAATTACGTGCTCCAGGCCAGGGTCACAGAGCTGGGCTCAGATTCACGAGACACCCGTGACAAGCTTGATGCATTTCTGACCCGAGAGCTCCGCCGTACTGGGACCCGTGGCACTTCAATAATTTAGGGCAAGAAATGAGGTTCAGACAGCACCACCAGCGCAGCTCCACTTCTGCCTGATTAACTGGGAGTTTTAATCAAATTGATTAACATGACTTAGAGGACACGAGGCGACATGAAACATATTTGTAGGGAAGCCACATTTTAGGGATAATTAAGCGAGGGCAGTTGAACACATTACAAATCAGAGATTCAAAAGGCCAGAGCGCCTCTTGCTGATTCCTGGTGCTAACACATTCGCGGCTGGTGGGAGGGCTGCATAGCCCCCAGTGAACTCAAGAATGAGGACATGACGTCATGTGAACACGAGAAAGAGGGTGTGACATCGTGTGAACGCAAGAATGAGGGCGTGACGTCGTCAGGGCACCGCAGCCTGCCATGAGCTGTGCCTGTGACTCAGGGGAGAGCCCACCGCCAATTTTCATGACAGTGAAAGGAACTCAGTGCTTTTCTCTTAGAACCAAGATAAAGAGCCTTCAGCAAGTTCATGGAAAATGCAGTTAACTCCGTCTCTCCTTCTTTGTGTCACTCTGCCTTTCAAATAAATAAATAAAGTCTTTTAAAACAAGTGAGGGAGGCAGGATGCTTTGTATAATAGTGTCAAAACACAGCATTATAGAAATGGAAAACATATTAGTGGTTACAGATGGTGGTGGGCAGAGAGATTTCATGTGACTTTCAAGATAAAGATATTGTGACTGTGGTGGGGATTACATGTATCCACACACAGAACAAGTGATAAAATGATATAGAACTCTAGCCACACGTCACAGCAAAATTTCATTCCTGTATAACTGGTGGACACACGACCAAGCTGCAGCGGACCTGTCTGCATCAGCTTCGCCAGATTCCCATGAATCTGAATAATTTCAAAATATAAAGACTCAAATTAGACCAAAATCCATGACAATTTCAAAACAGAATACAATTTCAAAATAGGGACACTCAAACTGAATCAACAAAATTCCCAAAAAAGAAAGAAAATAAATGACAAAAGATGCACATAGTTTTGAGAGAAGTCACACAACTGAACAAAGACAAGAAAGTTTCAACATTGGAATAATAAGAATCCTCAATGAAAAAACCAAGGCAGAAATGGCAGAACAAATAGTAAAAACTGGTATTTATGAATCTTTTCTTTTTTTAAATTTTTTTTTTATTTGACAGATAGAGCTAGACAGTGAGAGAAAGAGAGACAGAGAGAAAGGTCTTCCTTACGTTGGTTCACCCCCCAAATGGCTACTGCAGCCGGTGCTATGCCATTCCAAAGCCAGGAGCCAGGTGTTTCCTCCTGGTCTCCCACGCAGGTGCAGGGACCCAAGCACTTGGGCCATCCTCCACTGCCCTCCCGGGCCACAGCAGAGGGCTGGACTGGAAGAGGGGTAACCAGGACTAGAACCTGGCGCCCAGATGGGATGCCAGCGCCGCAGGCGGAGGATTAAGCTAGTGCGCCACCACGCCAGCCCCATATGAATCTTTTCTTAATTTGGAAAAAATGATTACAATGTCTGTGCTGAAACACCATGCATCTGCAAACATTGGCCCACAATAGCCAGCAACACTTAGCAAAACTTTGAAAGAATCTAGGCAAAAGGAGCCTGTGATTTATCAGGGAATTAATTTGGTTATCATTAGGTTTATTGACAACAACGCAGGAAGAAACACAAATGAACATATTCAAGATAATCAGCAAAAGAGAAAACTGACCTTTATTAATGTGACAGGCAGAGACAGAGAGAGAGAGAGCTCTTGTACCCAGTGGCTCACTCCCTAGAGGCTTGCAATAGCCTGGGGCTAGGCCAGACCACAGCCAGGAGCCCAGGACTCCATCCAGTTCCCCCCCATGGCTGGCAATGTCCTAGTATTTGTGCCATCATCCACTGCCTCCCACGGATGCACATTAGCAGAAAGGTTGAAATAGGAGCGGAGCTAGCTTAAACCTTGGCCCTCGGACATGGGATGTGCATGTCCCAGGCAGCACCTTACCCACCTCACCAAATGCTGGCCCCTGTCTTGCATTCTGGTATGAGAGGACACTCCAGGTCAACTTATCCATTTGCAGCTCCATGCTTAGAACCAGCCAGGTCTCCAACGAGCCTTGGTCTCCTTGGGTTGGCAATGCTATTTCAAGACCATGGCTCAGGTGCTAATTAGCTCCCTGCTAATATGCCTGGGAAGCAGCAGAATGACGGTCCAAGTGCTTGGGGCTCTGCCACCAATGTGGGAGTCCTGGAAGAAGCTCCTGGTTCCTGGCTTTGGACTAGCCCACCTGCAGCTGTTGTAGCAAACTTGGTGAATGAACCAGTGGAAGGAAGATCTCTCTCTCTCTCTCTCTCTCTCTCTCTCTCTCTCACCTTCTTTCCCTCCATCACTCTGGCTTTCAATTAAATTCATTTTTAAAGATTTATTTTTTGTATTTGAAAGGCAGAGTTAGAGAGAGAGAGAGAGAGAGAGAGAGAGAGAGAGAGAGAACCTGGAACTGAACTCCAGTGAACCATCCGCTGGTTCACTCTCCAAATAGCCACAATGGCCAGATCTGAGCTGATCTAAAGCCAGGAGCCAGGAGCTTCTTCCAGGTCTCCCACATGGGTGCAGGGGCCCAAGGACTTGGGCCATCTTCTACTGCTTTCCCAGGCCATAACAGATCAGAAGTGGAGCAGCCTGGACTTGAACCGGTGCTCATATGGGATGCAGGCACTGCAGGCTGGGGCTTTAACCCACTGCACCACAGCATAGGCCCTCAAATAAATTAATTGTAAAAAATCATTAGCCAAGCACCATCCTCAGTCTCTTGCCTCTAGGGATAGGTAAGAAATATCCTCATCTCCCTAGCACACAAACAGTGCTGATGAAGTGGCCGATGGCAGCTCAGTGACAGTGGGATGGAGCCACTGGGGGAGAGAAAGTCCTCCCCTCCCCCCATAGCCATCTATTTCCCACTGTTGTGTAGCACAGCCGTGCATACACGGGTTCTATGCTATGAACTCCATGTCGGTTGCTGTTGTTTTTGTGATATCCAAGAAAAACAGACAAGAGAAATTAGGAACTCGGGGATAATATTTATTAATATTAATTTAAAAACTGTGCAATGATTTCTGAATATTCCTCAGAGGATTGACAGTCACCCACCCCTTAGAAGGCGCCGGGAAGCTCATAAGGGGAGCTGGGGTGGTGAGATCATGGAGTTTTGATTCCTGCCACTTCCTCTCTTACAAAGCCATCATTCGCTTTAAAAAAAAAAAAAAAGATTTATTTATTTATTTGAAAGGCAGAGTTACAGAGAGGCGGAGGCCAAGGGAGAGAGAGAGGTCTTCCAACCACTGGTTCACTCCCCAGTGGCTGCAAATGGCTGGAGCTGTGCCGATTTGAAGCCAGGAGCCAGGAGCTTCTTCCAGGTCTCCCACATGGGTGCTGGGGCTCAAGGACTTGGGCCATCTTCTACTGCTTTCCCAGGCCATAGCAGAGAGCGGGATAGGAAGTGGAGCAGCTGGGGCTCCAAGCGAGCCCATACGGGATGCCAGCCACTGCAGGCAGCAGTTTTACCCACTATGCCACAGCACCGGCCCCTATCGTTGACTTTTAAAACCTTCTATGTGCATAGGACCTTGATTCCATCTAGGGGTTTTGGAAAATGAAAACAATGCAAGTCTTTGCAAGAGACGGCAGCCCCAGGCATTCCATCCGCGCGGGGAGAGACACTGGACTCCGACTCACTCATTTCCAATCATGAGATAAAAGCAGAGAGGAGGAGATATGGGGAGGGTACCGGAGCTCTTACGGGCATTGAAGCAGACGCCTCCGTTCCCTGCTCCCTCAGACTTCCTGGGTGTCCGGCTCTGAGGAGCTTGCCTCTCACTAGTTCGGCTGATAATGAGCTGCATCCTTCTGGGGTCCAACACAGTCGCGATTACCTTGCTAAGTTGCCTTACACGATGCTCAACTTAAAGAAAGTCTGCTTGGCTGAGCTGTGGGCAGGGTTTTCTCCACTCTTCAGAAAGGGCGCTTTGAACACAGAGAAGTAGCCAGTGGGGACCTCAAGTCTCTCTGCTCGTTCACGTGCAGCGTATTGAAAGTCGAGTCCCTTGCAGGGCACAGGTCAAGGGCAGCTACACGCAAGAACACAGACTTGTGATGGGAAGTGGTTCAGGAACCGAACAGCCTTCAAACAGCACAACACAAACACCCCAGGGAGGCAACTCGGTCATCAGCCGTGCTGCAGCCGTGAGAGGCTTCTGGAAAGTTCGAAGTGATCCACAGAAACCGCTGCACGCTGGGCGGATGAGTGCCTTCCTGCTTTACCGTTATCTTCTGCTTTCCAAGTGAGTCCCTAAGTCCACCGAACGCACACCTTACTCATACACACACATAGATTAACTGCACATCTACGTAAGTTTCTGTGTATAGACACACGTATACACAAATACACACGCATTGTGAGTGTGTGTGCTTTTTCTACAGCTAGACTGAAAGCAGGAAAAAGCAAGCTTATTGTAATAAAACAAGCCAAAGATTAATCATTGAACACAATCTTTTCCATGCCAGTGCAAAAATAATAATAATTTTAAAAAAAGACTGCAGTATCCCGTTTTTGAGCAGTATTAGTTCTTGGCAACGTCTTCTGACAATTGGCAGGGTGGCGTTCCCAGCGTGGATAGCTTGGCTCAGCTCCAGGCAGGTGTCCAGCCCGCCCACGCGGGGCCTGGCTTTGATCAGGGCACTGAGCGAGGCTGCATTTGGCAGTGAAGGCCTCTCAGTAACTTAACAAAGGGAGCTGAGAGGCAAAATCAGAATAGCGCACTCCATCTTCGGAAGGCACGGGAGCATGGGGGCCACCGGATGGTGCAGCTGCCCAATGCGGCACAGGTGACATCAGCGGCGCACACAACTCAGCCTTGCAGAGACGGCTGTCAGTCTCGGGAGCCAAGGGCCTCAGGCCTCGGGCTGACACACCTGCTGCAGCCGCTGCACTCCAGGCTGGCTTTGCTGGCCTGCTGCTTCTCCAGGGACAGAAGCTAAGCAGGTGACAGAGCTGTGTTGCTACCCCTCACCCTTCCGTGGCTGCAAGCCTGGCCAGATGCCTGGCTGGGTAATCTGGGTGAGGAGCCAGCAGGTCAGCCTGTCTCAAAGATGCCCTGAAGGCTCTCCTCTCCTCTCCTCCCTTCTCTCCCCTCCCATCTTAGGGGACTTCAGAGGCTCAGGTCTTCAAACACTGCCAGGAAGACGCCTGTTACGAAAACAACTGTGGCTGGATTCCCTCTGTCACTGTGTAAGTCAGGAGACAGAGAGAGGCAGAGAATTGAGAACACACACTCACTTTCAGATACTCATGCCCCCCCCACATTTGCACACTCAGAATACTTGCTCATACGTGATCACACAGATGCTCCCTCACACATGCTCACACTTACATACTCACACACATTCTCACACATGCTTACACTCATATACACATTCACTAACACATGCTCACACTCACAATGCTCACAATCACAATGCTCGCACACAATCACACCTGCCTACACACTCACACATGCTCACACTCACAATGCTCACAATCACAACCTGCTTACACACTCACACATGCTCACACTCACAATGCTCACACACAATCACACACCTGCTTATACACATGCTCACACTTGTGTACTCTCACACATGCTCACACTCACAATGCTTGCAACTCACACATGTTCACACACACAATGCTCACACACATGCTTACACCCATGTACTCTCACACATGCTCACACTCAGAATGCTTGCAACTCACACATGTCCACACTCATGTATTCTCACACATGTTCATGCTCATGTATTCTCACACATGCTCACACTCACAATGCTCACACATGCTCACACTCATCTACTCTCACCCACTCACACACACAGGCACGCACACATGCAGCAGTCACCCTGCTCTGTTGCCCCAGGCAGCAGGATGCAGGCCTGTCCAACAGCAGCCAGGAAAGCCTCAGCTACTCGGCTGTACCTGAAAGACCCACAGGACGAAGACCGTCACAGCCAGGCAGGCGCTGTCTGGCCGCCAGGCCGACTCCTGCGAGCTGTCCTTGTGATTGGCTCAGCCACGATCAGAAGCCCTTCCCGGACGCTGTCCCATGCTACCATTTACCGCCGTGGGGCACACAGCTTCAGCCCCGCCATCTGTATTACGCAAAATCAACAGGATCAGCTGGGTCCTGGGGAACCGCACCTCGTCTTGGACAATGAGAGCCTCCCGTGTTGTACAAAGCCATTCTCTGTGCACTGTCATCCTGGGTCTGCAGTCTGTGTGACAACAGGCCTCCTTCCTCCTTTATCTCTGTGAATTTTCTGGACTTGCCTCTGAGCTGAGCGTCATCCTCTCAGAATCCTTTCAGAATCGTCAGCTTTTCAAGGAAGGTACGCTACCTTCTGAAAAGTCTGAAATGCAGCTCTTCTCACTGCTATTTTCCGTGCTCGCTTCATTTCTTAAACTCATGGTTTCCTTTCTTAAAATTAGTCCCTCCTGTTGTGTTATCACTTCGCTGTTAACTCATTTAAAAAGCTATTAATAGGGGCTGACGCTGTGGTGTAGAGGGCTAAGCTGCCGCCTGTGGTGCCGGAATTCCATATGGGCACCAGTTCGAGTCCCGGCTGCTCCACTTCCGATCCAGCTCTCTGCTATGGCCTGGGAAAGCAGTAGAAGATGACACAAATCCTTGTGCCCCTGAACCCGCGTGGAAGATCCAGAAGAAGTTCCTGGCTCCTGGCTTCGGATTGGCCCAGCTCTGGCCGTTGCAGCCATCTGGGGAGTGAAGCAGTGAATGGAAAACCTCTCTCTCTGTCTCTCCCTCTCTCTGTCTATAATTCTGTCTCATAAATAAATAAATAAATAAATACATAAATAAAGTGCCACCCAGTGTCCATGGCAGGAACATGCTGTCTGCCATCGCATGTCCCTCACAGCAAAATCGGCACAGCAGAAGCACCTGGGGCTGGGTTCCCACATGCAGAGCTGCACATGGGGTATGCTGGGACACCTGCCACTGCCTGGGGGAGGGGTGCTCCGCGGGGCTCACGGCACAGGGACCACGAGCTTTCAGAGGGCTGCTCCTACCACGCCTTTCCTCTTTGCTGGAGAGAGGAGCCATTGGCCTGGAACGGCTGCAGTGTCTCAGGGGGAGGAAAGGAGAGAGCCTCACTATACCGAGGCATGTCTCTGGAGTGGGTGTCTGTCCCTCTGCCGGGACCCGCCTCCTCCAGCTTCCACAGCTGCTTGCTATCAAGGTGTCCTTGCTCAGCAAGCACAGACTTTGCAGGAACCCAAGAAACCCTGGGAGAGTGGTCTCCTGAAGCCACGCCCCCAACAGCCACACCCTCGGCAGCCACGCCCCAACCACGCCCTCTGACCTGGCTCTACTGCAGTTTCTATCTGAGACCCAGGCTGTGGGCGGAGCACAGACTGAAGGTGGAGGGTGGGATGAGCAGCCACTTAGGATGCTGTGACAATGGCCTCAAGCAGAGATGATGGTCACTGTTCACTCGGCCATCAGCACTGATGTAAAGTGGGCCAAGTGACAGGAGCTGTTTGAGCCTCAGTGGAGGGTGGACAAGAGGAGCCCCTTCCTAGTGAGTGCTGCTATGCACGGATCTAAGGTAATGACTATAAACACACAGTAGCCCTGCGCTCCTGGCGGTGGGAACGCGCGGCCCATGGGCCAGGTAAGGCCTGCAGGACCATGTGTGCTGGTCCTACCAGGGCAGCTGCAGACAGGACTCAAAATCCAGTCAATCGGCAGCAGGCTCATTTTAAGTTGATAGTTTTGTGTGGTCTGCGAGTGATGTTATAAATATCGCAATGGGCCTTCGCAGAAAAACGTTCCCCGCCCCAAGGATGGCATTTCTGTCCTTATTCATTGAAAGTAGCAGTAATGATAACTATTGAGATTTCACTTTGGAAAACAAATCACACAAAAATTTGGAAATTAACTAATTATTCTGGGAGCCCAAGCACTGTACTAAAATAAATATTGCTAGGCTTATCTGTAATTACTGGATGCATTATAACCATAATTATGATACTCAAACACACTCAAGATTCTTAAATCTCTATAAAGACTAAATTAGTCCATTTTCTTTGCAAAAAGAATTCCATTTGCACCTTTCTTGATAAGGGAAATCTTAAAGAAAGAACAAAAAGAAATACATTCTTCACAAGCATTTCTTTTCAGGTAATTGCTGCATTTCTAATATATGCATATATATATGTATGATGCTTTGAAAGTTTATTTAAGATGGAAGAGTACAAATGATTCACTCACTGTATATCTGGAAAAAAACAAGTAACAATGAAAAAGCATGGGGGGGGGGAGCCATTGTAATCCATAAGCTGTACTTTGAAAATTTATATTCATTAAATAAAAGTTAAAAAAAGAAAAAGCATAGGAAACAATTATATGTTAGACTGAAAAAAGGTACAACAAAACCCCAAATATAAATAATGAACACTCACCAGAGACAGGAGTCTGACTCAGCAGGTGGGAGGCTGCTTGGGACACCCAAGTTCAAGTCCCAGCTCTGGTCCTGACTCCAGCTTCCTGCTGATGTGCACCCTGGGAGGCAGCAGGGATGGCTCGAGTACTTGGGTCTCTGTCACCCACTTGAGAGCCCTTGATGGAGTTCTGGGCTCCTGACCTCAGCCTGCCTAGCCTTGGTAGTTGTGGGCATTTGGGGAGTGAACTAGTAGGTGGAAGATTCTCTCTCTCTCTCTCTCTGCCTTTCAAATAAAGAATTTTTTTTCACCAAATCTAAGGTGCTTGCTCTTAGCAGATGCATTGCCATAGATCAGGTGGTACAGATCTCAAGGTCTGGACTTGGAATCGGTGATGTAAATGACAAGCTCTGGAGCACTTCTTAACCAGGCCACACCCACGAAACAGCATGTGGGCAGGACGGTGGAGACCCGGTTGGGGGGGGGGGGGATCCCAAGCTCTGCTGCTGTGGATTATAACTGCTTGGGGTATACCCTGCTGTCCTGGTGGCAGATGGGCCATGGCTCACTCACTAAAGATGCAGAACCAAGTTTGTGGAATGCCCGGGACCAAAGGAGTGTTTAGGATATCGCCCAGTGCACAACAGACGAGGAGATAATCTGAGCAGCAATATTTAACTGAGAGGGTCAGTTTGTCCCCAACGTTCCTCGGAAACCTGTTTTCCGCTCCACTTCTGTTTCCTAAGACACACAGATCCAAGTCTCCAACCCCGGAAACGGCACAGGGACCTGGGAAAGATTTCACACTCTCTGCTCTTGCAAAAGGTACTTAAAAGTATTCTCTTCCCCTTGAAACCAACCGACAAATGCCTTCGCAGGCTGCTCTGTGCACGCCGGGGACTCAGACCACGCCTGCTCACACGGGCTGCCCCACGCCAGCCTCAGCGCTGGCACTCTGTGTGTAGATGCCTGCAAAAGTCACACAGGCTTTGGAAGCTGCTGAGCCGGAGTTACAAACAAAAAACCATTTGAAACCAACTGCCTCGGGCAGTCCCTGTGAAACCAGAGACTGAATTATTCAGACCAGTCCAGAAGGCCCGTGATCAAAGGCCACTTCATAAACTTGGTTACCCGACAGCCTCATTAGCGCCCGAACATTCCAAAGAGTGCTGCCACACAGGACCTCTGGGTTTGTACTTTAAATGTGTGCCCCTGGCTCTCGTGACATTGCTTCTGCCCTGGGAGACACACACGTCAATGCCGATGTACTGGCTGGGACACAGCTCACGTTCCTATGACAATTCATTTAGGGGTAGGCATTCAATGCAGTAGTTAAGACATCATGTGGGAGGGGCTGCTGTGGTGCAGTGGGTTAAAGTCCCAGCCTGCAGTGCTGGCATCCCGTATGGGCGCCAGTTCAAGTCCCGGCTGCTCCACTTCCAATCAAGCTCTCAGTTATGGCCTGGGAAAGCAGTAGAAGATGGTGCAAGTCCTTGGTCCCTGTACCCATGTGGGAGACCTGGAAGAAGCTCCTGGCTCCTGGCTTCAGATCAGCTCAGCTCTGGCTGTTGCGGTCATTTGGGGAGTGAACCAGAGGATGGAAGACCTCTCTCTCCGGCTCCACCTCTCTCTGTAATGACCTGTCTTTCAAATAAGTAAAATAAATCCTAGATAGATAGATAGATAAAAAGACATCATGCGGAATAGTAGAGTGCCTAGGTTTGATTCCAGCTCCACGTCCAATTCCAGCCTCCTGGGATTGCACAGCCTGGGCCACAGATCAGAGCAGATGGCTCTGATAACTGGACTCCCATAGACCGTGAGGGAGACCTGGATTGAATTCCGGGCTCCTGAGTTCAGCCTGGCTCAGCCTTGGCTACTACAGCCATTTGGGGAGTGAACCAGTGAATGGAAGATCTCTCTATTTCTCTCTCTCTCTCTCTCTCTCTCTCTCTCTCTCTCTCTCTCTCTCTCACTCTGTATGCCTTTCAAATAAATAAAAATAAGTAAGCAACTTGTAATCATTTAGAAAAGCTTCCCGCTCTGAGAGTAGATCTGGGTGGTGAGAAGGCACCTTCTCTCTGTGCAGTAACGACTCTCACAGCTGACACTGAATCCCTGCCTCAGCCCGGCCTGACCGTCCTCACCCAGCGTGGCTGTGGCAGAGCCTCCGCCCTCCTCTTAGTCCCTTCCCAGTGGCTGTAGCAGAGGCCTGAGGCTGGGCCATGCATGCGAGAACCGAGTTTCAGTTCCTGCAGTTCCGGAGCCCGCCAGGTCCAAGGTGGAGGCGCTGCCCCTGGTGGGACCTCCTCGCTCACCTCCTGGCTCACCGGGGCTGTGTGGTCCTGACCTAAGGGACCACGCGTGCCAGCGACAGCTTGCTGTGTAACAAAGCCGCTCCTCAGGGGGTGCCCACGAATCCACGAATCCACCCAGGAGGGCTCAGCGCTCCCGAGCCAGTCCCCTCCCGATCAGCACAGGAATGGGAAGACGCAGTGTCCAGCACACGGGACGAGGGGGCCACACGCCAGCCACAGCAGTGCTGGTCCTCTTCTGGCTCTGACTGATGAGCCCCGCAGGGCCGGGTCTCTCTCCCTGCCCTGATAAAACACACCCTGCTTCTCTGTGGAATCCTCATCAAGGCAAGAGCAGAGAGATGAAGCGGCCATCTCAGGCCAGACTCCTCAGAGCGATCTCTCCAAACTGGCCACAGAACCTCCGCCCAGGCCCCCTGGCCCAGCCCCCTGCTCCGAGGTCAGTGATTCTAGACCCAGGGGCTACTCCTGGAGACTGCCACACGTGTTTGATCAGGTACGGGGACCCTGAACTCCTTGTAAGGGGAGGGGCGGTACATGAATGACACCCTCCCTGCCCTGACTCAGAGCCCAGTATTTTTCCATTCCCAGGCCCCCGGGCCCCAGGTCCATAAAACCAGAGTGGTCTTTTGTTCCAGGCTCCCTGGGCAGCGCAGATTCCCAGGCCGCCCACGTCTACAGCGCAGGTTCACCTGACCGTCTGCCCTCGGCCCCTTCCATCGGAGCCACAGAGAGGGGGAGAATCGCGCCTTCCCTAGTGTGGCCGCTTGCTTGGGCCATCACAATGCAGGAGGATAGGCGCCGTGGTCACCACTAGCGTCAATCTGCTGGGTGCTCCCCGACCTGGCAGACTAGTTCTTGCCCGCATACTGAGCCCCTGACGGTCAGCTCTCACCTGGAGGCTTCAATGTAGCTCTGGAAGGCCCAGCCGGGGGCAATGAGGCAAAGGGAAGGAAGAAAAGGGCATCCAGGTGGGCAGGAAGGATTGAACCGTGTCTGCCCACAGATGAAATGAGATCACCTTATGGAAGAGGGCAAGAAATGTACAAAAATTCAGATTTAAGCTACAAAGCCAACACGCAAAAATCGGCCATTTCTTTAATAGTGGAGAAATGGAATCTAAAAGCACTATCCTTTTATAATTAATAGCAATGGAAGTGGAGATAAATAAGCAATCATTCCAACAAAACCTTTTCAGATTTTGGGAGAGGGAGAGGGAGGGGGGAATCCCTCTGTGTTCCTAAATCTGTGTATACGAAATATATGAAACTTGTATAACTTAAATAAAACTTAAAAAACCACAAAACATTCATGGCATAAGACCTACATCAGTAGACAGCAATACTGTGCTCGTCTTCATAGTAGAAGTGTCAGTTTTCCCCCCAATTAACCTATAGGCCTAATGCAATTCCTATCAAAACCTCAGCAGGATCCGTTGTCCACATAGAAGAGCTGACTCAAATTCGCGTCGAGAAGTGAATGAGACACTGCAAACGTTTCTGCGAAAAAGAACAGGGTGGGAAGAATCACACTACCCCGATTTTTTATTGTATTAAAATATAGATAGCACAACTCTCTCCGCTTTACTGAATTCTAAAGTGTGGAACCCAGAGATATCAATGACATAGACCATGCTGTGCAGCTGTCACTGCTCTTTCCCATTTTCATCACCCTAAGCAGAGACTCTGACTTCACCAAGCAATACCTCCCAGTTCCTCCCTGCCCCAGGCCTTGGCCGTCCCTGACCTAATTTCTTTGCCTATGAATTTGCTTTTCCCAGGCGCCTTGTGTAACTGCAATCAAACCACAGTTTCCTTCTCCATAGGCTTTTTTTTTAAACTTAGCATGATGTTTTCAAAGTTCGTCCACGCTGAAGCCTGTGTCAAAATTTCCTTCCATTTCGAGGTTACTATTCCACTAATATTTCAGTTTCCTAGACCGTATTTGGCTTATCCATACAGCTGTGGATGGACACTTGAGCTGTTTTCACCTTTAGGCTGCTGTGACTAACACCTGGCTGTGCAGATGTCTGGGGCTCTCTTTCCGGAACTTGTGGGTGGAACTGATAAGGCCCACCAGAGAGCTCACTGTTTTCACAGGAATAAAGTTCATTGTGACTTGGTGGAGACAATATTCTCATTTTTTTTAACCGAGGAACAAACTGGGGAGGTCCTTACTTCATCATAAGTAGATCTATGTTTAATAATTTCATATTTTGCTGCTAAGATTTTTATTTTAAAAGAGTATTTGCAATTGAGAATTTTTATGAGCACTGGTAGAAAATGTGCATCAGAAAATCTAATATCTGGTTCATATCAGTGCTGCTGTCATTTGATAGTGTTTACTCACTGAAATTGAGATTTTTTTTTAAAGATTTATTTATTTGAGAGATGGAGTTACAGACAGAGAGAAAGAAAGAGAGAGAGGTCTTCCTTCTGCTGGTTCACTCCCCAAGTGGCTGCAGTGTCCGGAGCTGAGCTGATCCAAAACCAGGAGCTTCTTCTGGGTCTCCCACATGGGTGCAGGAACCCAAGCACTTGGGCCATCTTCCACGGCCTTCCCAGGCCATAGCAGAGAGCTGGATCAGAAGTGGAGCAGCCGGGACTCTAACCAGTGCCCAAACAGGATGCTGGTGCAGCAGGCTGAGGATTAACCAACTACACCACATGGGAGGGGTGGTTGTTTTTACTGTTTCCTGGACATTTTGTCTGTGACACCAGGAGACACTATGTCCTATCTAAACATTTTATTTATGTATTTATGTGTGTATTTATTTATTTATCTGAAAGCAAAGGGAGATAGAGAGAGCTACCATCCTCTGGCTCACTCCCCAAATGCCCTCATCAACAGGGATGGGCCAGGCCACAGTTGAAGGCTGCGGAACTCAATCCAGGTTTCCCTTTTAGTCACAGGAGACCCAATCCCTTGGGTCCTCACTGCCACTTCCTAGGGTCTGCACTGACAGAAAGTTACAATCGAGAGCAGAGCTGGGTGATTGACAAGGACATGGGCCTTTTAACACTGCTGGGCTAACTGCTTCTCCCTAAGCATCTTAGTTGAACAGAGATCTAATGGTGGTTAAGTCTGCATTCCTGGGCTGTGGCTCCGAGGCCACGTTAACCCCAGAATCTGTGCTGCTTCCATCTTCCTGGCTCACCTGGAGCCACAGAGACTCCCCTGTCTTAGGGGCTCTCGCCTAGGCCAGGCCACCCAGTGCTATTGGGTGCAGGATGTGGGAGAGGATGCAGAGAAAGACATTTGCTCACTGGCAGACGCTGTGGCTGGGTCCCCCCAGCCCGTGGGGCATGCTGAATGCGGTCTAGGTCCTGTGCTTGTCCTAGGACAGCCTCGGGCACCCTCTGACAACTCTGGGTGCTGGGGTGCTGGCTCCTGCCGTGGAGACGAAGCAGCTGCTGGGCCAGGCACTTGCTGCAGTGTGGTTCCTCTTGCTGCGTCTCCAGTGGTGGAGGGCAGTCCCAGACCCCACGGCAAAGGAGAGCACCAGCACTGGCCACTCTGCAAATTCCATTCAAATTGTGTAGGGGTGATTCGGACATTGTAAAGGGACAGCAGAGGAGGGCAGAGTGGAGAGCCTGGGTCAGTGTGAGTGAGACGAAGCAGTTACTTAGGTTAGAAACACGGAGACAGAGGCCATGTGTTTCCTGATGATTCCATTGCAAAGGAACACTCTCAGGTATTTGGAGAAAGATTTCAGGTGCCAGGGTATACACACACATTCACACACGCGCACACACGCACACACACACACACATAAACACATACACACACGATTATAGCAATTTTTACAAATCTAAAAGTTTATTTGAAAGGCAGAGTTACAGAGAGGCAGAGGCAGAGAGAGAGTCTTCCCTCTGCTGGTTCACTCCCCAAATGGCTGCAAAGGCTGGAGCAGTGTTGAGCTGAAACCAGCAGCCAGGAGCTTCTTCCGGGTCTCCCATGCTGGTGCAGGGGCCCAAGGACTTGGACCATCTTCTCCTGCTTTCCCAGACCACAGCAGAGAGGTGGATCGGAAGTGGAGCAGCCAGGACTTGAACCAGCACCCATATGGGATGCTGGCATTGCAGGCAGCAGCTTTACCCGCTATGCCACAGTGCTACCTCTCCCCCCAGTAGCATCTTAATTACTGAGCCAAATGCCTGCCCCATAAGCACTTTTTTAAAAATAAATGCTGAGAATGGGAGGTTATGGGGACTGTACTGTGGTGCAATAGTTAGGTCTCTGTTTTCGACATTGGTATCACATACTTGATTGCTGGTTCAAGTGCCTGTTGGAGTCCCGGCTGCTCCACTTCTGATACAACTCTCTTCTTTTTTTTTAATGAAGATCTATTTATTTGTTTATTTGAAAGTCAGAGTTACACAGAGAGAGGCCTTCCATGTGCTGGTTCACTCCCTAGTTGGCGGCAAAGGCCAGAGCTTTGCTGATCTCAAGCCAGGAGCCAGGAGCCTCCTTTGGGCTTCCCACATGGGTACAGGGGCCCAAAGACTTGGGTCATCCTCCACTGCTTTCCCAGGCTGTAGCAGAGAGCTGGATTGGAAGTGGAGCAGCCAGGACTAGAACCAGTGCCCATATGGGATGCAGGCACTGCAGGTGGCAGCTTTACCCAATATACTACAGTGCCGGCCCCCCAACTGCCTTCTAATGCACCTGGTAAGGCAGTAGAAGATGGCCCAAGTCCTTCGGTCCTGTCACCCATGTGGGAGACCAAGATGGAGTTTCTGGCTCCTGACTTAGTCTTGACCCAGACAGTTATTTGGGGAGTGAATCAGAGATTGAAAGACTCTCTCTCTCTCTCTTTCTCTCTCTCTCTGTTCCCCATCCAGTCTTCCTGATACTCTGCCTTTCAAATACATATGTAAATGAATGAATAAATAAATGAATATTTAAACAATAAAATAGGAAGGTAAGCCAGGGCCCATTTTCAGGTGAGTGTGTTAGAACAAGAAATCCATTTTCCCAGCAGGCTTTTTAGTGGGGGCACTGGGGCTAGGGCCCTGTGCTGCTGGCACTGACAGGAGACAGAATCAGTTCAGGTCAGGGTTGGGATGGAGCTCCTGGGTCCTAGAGTTCTGCCATTCTCAACAGAACCCTCAAAACTCAACAGTGCAACAAATCCTATTAGAAAAATGGCAAATAATAAAGACAAAGGGCCGATAAACACAGACATATTCAGCATAACCACTCATCAAGGAAATGCAAATTAAAACCACATTAAGAAGTCAGCACACCTCTGTTGGAGTGGCTAAGTGAAAAAACCCATACCACCAAGGACTGGAAGGATTGCAGGGAAGGGGAGCAGCCATTCGCTGCTGGTGGGAATGTAGAATGCAAACACCTTAACAGTTTTGTAGGAAACTAAACCTTCAATTATCCTATGACCCAGGAGTGATGCTCTTGGAAACTTTATTCATAAGGACAAAATACAGACACAAATCAGGTGTCCCCTCCATGAATGTGTGGTTGAATCGCAAGTCATCTGCAGCCTGGAACACTACTGGGACCCCCACTGTGGCATAGTGGGTAAAGCTGCCTCCTGCAGCGCTGTCAACCCATATGGGCACTAGTTTGAGTCCCTGCTGTTCCACTTCTGAGCCAGCTCCTTGCTAATGCACCTGGGAAAGCACCGGAAGGTAGGCCAAGTGTTTGGGCCCCTGCACCCATGTGGGAGACCTGGAAGATGCTCCTGGTTCCTGGCTTCAGACCAACAGAGCTCTGGCCATTGCAACTATTTTGAAAGTAAACTAGCGGATGGAAAATCTTTCTCTCTGTCTCTTCCCTTCCCTTCTATTAACTCTGCCTTTCGAATTAATAAATAAATCTTTAAAAAAAAAAAGGCACAAACTAGGACCATATAGCCAACAATAGCTGAATCTTCAGGGAATTTTCCTGAGTGTAGGATTCCACTTCTATAACATGGCATTTGAAATGACCAATTTTGTGCCAGCGCCGTGGCTCACTAGGCTAATCCTGTGGCGCCAGCACACCAGGTTCTAGTCCCAGTCGGGGCACCGGATTCTGTCCCGGTTGCTCCTCTTCCAGGCCAGCTCTCTGCTGTGGCCCGGGAGTGCAGTAGAGGATGGCCCAAGTGCTTGGGCCCTGCACCCCTTGGGAGACCAGGAGAAGCACCTGGCTCCTGGCTTCGGATCGGCGAGATGCACCGGCCACGGCAGCCATTGGAGTGTGAACCAATGGCAAAGGAAGACCTTTCTCTCTCTCTCTCTCACTGTCCACTCTGCCTGTCAAAAAAAAAAATGAAATGATCAATTTTGTAACTAGAGGTGAGATTGGTGGTTTCTAGAGCCTGGGGATGGAGAGGTGTATATGATGGGGGTAACTGTGATCATAAAAGGACCACACAAAACAGCTTTGTGTTGACTGGTGGTAGACAGACAAAACCATGCATGTGATACAATTGCACAGGAACACACACACACACACACACACAGAGATGAGGACACATGAAACTGGAAATGCGAATCTCAGTGCATTGCATCACAGTTTGTGATATTTTCACCCTGCTTTTATGAAATGTTAACACTGAGGGAAACTGGGTGAAGAACATGGGGCTATCTGTGTATTATTTCTTATAAATCCATGTGAACCTACAATCCTCTCCAAATAAAAGTCTATTTACAAAACAATTTGTATAATCACGATTTTACTGACTTCATACTGCTTTTTTCTAAAACAACAATAACAACAACAAAAAACACCCTTATTTGAGAGGCAGAAATACAGAAACAAAGAAAGAGAGCTTCCATCAGCTAGTTCACTGCCCAGAGGCTTACAAGGGCTTCTGGTTGGGACCAAGGCCAGGAGCTGGGAGCTCAAGACAGGGTTCCCATGTGAAAGGCAGGAACCCAATTTCTTGAGCTACCTCTGCTGTCTCTCAGGGTATGCACCAGCAGGAAGCTGGAGTCAGGAGTGGGGTGGAGTCGGATACCGAATGCAGGACTCTAGTATGGGACAGGGTGTCTTAATCGGCAGCACCCAAACTGCTAGTCCAAATGTTTCCCCCCACATAACAGTACTGAAGTGACAGAACTGTATGGGTGTGGAACAGACCCGTGGTGGCTACATTCAGCCTTGAGAGGAGGTGTGACCGCCGAGTGGTAGTCTGTTTGTATGATGGAACAGTAGCCTGGTTGCACTGACAATGAATCTTATCTGTTAGCAAATTTCACCTCTCTTCTCCACAAGGTGCACCTGTGAGAACCCGTTATAAATATGAGCAAGATCTACAGCGGCGTCTCAGTATTCTACTAATACCAATTCACTTATTGTGATCATTCTCATGGTTATGCTTATATCGTCACTGAAGAAGCAGGGTGAACAGTGCGGAGGGTCTCTGCTAGTTTGGTCGGTGCTTCTGAGTTTTAATCTATTTTAACATTTGAAAAATATATTAAGCAAGTGTTGGTGCATGAGTGGGCTGTAAAGTTAACATAATTGAAAGTCCAGAAATGCAAAACATTTTGATACATAAATTTATTATGTGATAAAGGTTTCATTTGGGATTATAGATGATCAAATAAATGGATTATTGGGTAAATGTGGCTGATACAGCTGCCTGGGGGGGGTGGAATAACAGAAAATTCACTTATTATGCCTAACTCAAGGGTGTTTTACTTGGAGATTGGGTCTACTTTAAGTAGGATTTAAGGCTCAGCAGTAATAAAAGAAGACACATTAGAGTGATAAGAACTCTGCCAGCGTTGTGGCTCACTAGGCTAATCCTCCGTCTGCGGCGCCGGCACACCGGGTTCTAGTCCCGGTCAGGACACTGGATTCTGTCCTGGTTGCCCCTCTTCCAGGCCAGCTCTCTGCTGTGGCCCAGGAGTGCAGTGGAGGATGGCCCAAGTGCTTGGGCCCTGCACCACATGGGAGACCAGAAGCACCTGGCTCCTGCCTTTGGATCGGCGAGATGCACCGGCCACGGTGGCCATTGGAGGGTGAACCAATGGCAAAGGAAGACCTTTCTCTCTGTCTCCCTCTCTCACTGTCCACTCTGCCTGTCCAAAAAAAAAAAAAAAGAGTGATAAGAACTCTCTCCATAGCAAAGCCCGTCTTAGGTGCTGGTGTCTGAATGCTGGTGTCTCTCCCAAAGTTCATGAGCTGAATCCCATGTGGTGGTCACAAGAGGCGGGGCCTTGGGACTCACCAAGTCCCCACCATCGGGAACGGAATTCATGACCTCATAAGACAGGCTGGAGGGACCTTGTTGGCCCCTTCTGCCACGGGGGTTTGCAGAGAGAGCGCCGAAGGTGGTATCTCCAAAGCAGGCGGCGCCTTGCCCTCCTGTCTCCCAGTCCCCAGAGCTGCGAGCAATCTGTTTCCGTTGCTCAGAAATGACCCCGGCGAAGGGATTTTGGTGCAACAGCCCGAATGGACTGACACAACACTCTCTCCAGCGAAGGGCCTAACAATGAACTGGGGAGAAAACATTGCCACCTGGAGACCAGACCAGGAGCTGCCCCCTCTCCATGAAGCTGCCAAACAGGGCTCTGTCTCCACCCTTCCAGCTTCTGTCTCAGGGACCTCCTGTCTTCTTGCTTCATCAGCAAGGGCCTTAAAGGGACAGCCCCGGAGCGGGGGTGGGGGTTGGGGCTGTCTCTGGGACCTGGATCCCTTGAATCCCGGGTGCTTTGGCAAACTGGACGGACGTCCAGCCTTGTGTGATTGACTAAACATCTCCAATTTCCCTGACCCTGAGCAGCCTGTCTCCGCCAAGCTTGTCAACCTCCTACCCAGGGTCAGGAATCCAAACACGCTTGGAGGAGAAGAGAGAGCTCTGTGAGGTTGGCATTTTGCTAGCCCTTCGGGGCCCCGTGGGTCCTGGGTGGCCCCGACAGAAGCCTTGTGCATCTGCATCCGGCCCCGCTGTCTGTTCACAGGGTGGTGTTCATCAAGTTCCTCTAGCATAGCCCTCTTTGATTGATTTTCACAAAACGACTCAAATAGAAAGCTTTAAAACCGGTGTCTCTCGAAACATCGAAAATCGATGTTTTGTAAAATGGCTAATTATCTAAGAAGGAACGTTACCCCATTCCATCACCCTCATTCCCTCGCAAAGCTTGAGGTTATAGAGCCTGGAGGGAAGTAAGGCGTGGGGATGACAAATATCATTTCCCCTTGCCTGATTCTGGTCAGACGGCTAGAGCAGTGAGAGATGACTTTAGTGAGCGTTTTCCAGTGCCCCGGAATTCTTGTTCCAATGTGCAGGAAGAGGATGAGAGAAAGATCGATCGATCGATCGATCTATCTATCTATCTATCTATCTATCTATCTAGATCTCCTGATTTCAGCTTCCTGCCAATGCAGACACTGGGATGCAGGCGGGAGCTCAAGCAGTGGAGTCCCTGCCACTCATAGGAGACCTGGATGAAGCTCCTGCCTCCTGGCCTTAGCCTGGCCCCACCTGCACATGGCAGCCGTTTGGAGGGTGAACAGTGGACGGCAACGCTCTCTCTTTCTCGTTTTCTTCTCTGTACCTCTGTACCTCTCTCTCTCCCACCCCCAAATGGTAATGGGAATAATAATAAGTGTAAAACATTAAAAATACCCAAGGAGATTACTCTTTTTTAGGATTTATTTACTTGTTTGAAATGCAGAGTTGCAGAAAGAGAGGGAGGGAGGGACAAAGAGACAGAGAGAGGGAGAGGGAGGGGGAGAGAGAGAGAGAGATCATCCATCTCCTAGTTCATTGCCCAAATCTTCCATCTCCTGGGAAACTCCCCAAATGGCTACAACAGCTGGGGCTGGGCCAGGCTGAAGCCAGGAGCCTGGAACTCCATCCTGGTCTCCCACTTCAGTGCTGCAGGGCCCAAGCACTTGGGCCATCTTCTGCTGCTTTCCTAGGTGCATTAGCAGGGAGCTGGATCAGACAGAAGTGGAGCAATGTGGATTTGAATCAGTATTCATGTGAGATTCAGGTGTTGCAGACACAGCTTAGCCCACTGTGCCTCAGTGCTTGCCCCAGGGAGAATATCTTTTAAATAAATATACACACATACTTGCACACACACACACATTTGTACATACATACATGTAATTTCCCACTGGCAACTATTTTAATGTAACTTATTATCAAACTTCTCTTTTTCAAGTAACACATTCAGTAACCATATATAAACAAATGCTAAAGATTTAAGTAACAGCACTCTCTGTCCATATAGCTGTGAATGAACTCCAGATGTTCAATCTATCTTTAGAGGTTATTTTACACAAGGTATTTGCCAGGATTCACCCACAACTCTGTTTTCTCCACTCACATGAGTAAAAAGCTATTTTTATTTTTAAGATTTTACTTATTTATTTGAGAGGTACAGTTAGAGAGAGAGAGAGAGAGAGAGAGAGAGAGAGAGAGAGAGAGAGAGAAAGGACTTCCATCCACTGGTTCACTCCCCAGATGGCCATAACAGCAAGAGCTGAGCAAAACCGAAGACAGGAGTCAGAAACTTCTTCCAGGTATCCCACGTAGGTGCAGGGACCCAAGCATTTGGGCCATCTCCCACTGCTTTCCCAGGCCATAGCAGAGAGCTGGATTGGAAGAGGAGTAGCTGGGACTTGAACCGGCGATTATATGGGATGCCAGGGCTGCAGGCAGAGGCTTAGTCCACTCCGACACAGTGCTGGCAGAATGAAAAGCTACTTCACATCACCTTGCAATATTTCTGAGACCAGAAGTCTCACTGACCTCCTGTTTTTGTGTAGCCTCACTCCTCCGAATTCCAATTGAGCAGAGGACAGAGAGTTAACGTGCTTCATGTATACTAATGAGCAGCCCTATGACAATTGTTTCGTGCGACCTGGCGTAGAATTTTCCAGCAGGGGCAGAGATTAAAAATATGTTCCTGAGGTGGGCTCGTGGTGTAGAGGTTAACCTGCTGCTTGGGACACTGGCATCCCAGAGTGGAGTGCCTGGGTTCCAGCCCCAACTTTGCTCTCACTCCAGCTTCCTGGTAATGCACACCCTGGGAGGCAGCGATGATGGCTCGGGTACTTGTGGTCCCTGCCTCCCACATGACACACTTGACCAAGTCCCTGACTTATAAATTCAGCCTGGCCCAACTCTGGCTGTTGTAGGCATCTGGGGAGTGAAGCAGCAGATGGGAGAGGTCTGTCTGCCTCTCTGTCCATCTCTGTCTGTCTTTCTCTCTCTGCTCAAATAAACACGTTATTTTTTTAAAAAAAGATTCTGACAGTCAATATTGTCAGCGGTGGCAGCCGGCTTGCCTCGATTTCCTTTCACCCAGGGAGTAATGCATTTCAGTTCAGAGAGGCAAAAGCAAAGACATGGGGCCAGTGCTATGGCGCAGGGCATCCCATATGGACACCAGTTCTAGTCCTGGCTGCTCCACTTCCGATCCAGCTCTCTGCTGTGGCCTAGGAAAGCAATAGAACATGACCCAAGCCCTTGGGCCCCTGCACTTGCGTGGGAGACCTAGAAGCAGCTCCTGGCTCCTGGCTTCAGATCAGTCTGGTGAGCACATGGCCTTCTGTAGGCACAGCAATGCACAGCGCCTCCTAAGGGAGGAATCTGCCAGTTTACAGAGCACGTGCCATCCTTTCTTGCTGGTATGGGGCTTTTCTGGATGCTGACTGGTGATGTGGCCATGATGTTCATGATTGACATTTTTGATTGACATCTGGAAATCGCGTAGCTTGAACTCTCTGGACATGTGGGTTTCCAGCAAACACGGGGAGTGGCCACTGCATATGTAGGGAGTGGGAACCGCAATGCTAATTATATTATAAACCACAAGTTCCACTGAAAAATAGATGGACTGGGGAGGGTACCAGCAGACAGCAGCATCCTTGGCTCCATCCCCTGGATGAGGGCATCTCGGCCCCTCCCCAGCCAGCCACTCATGGCTGTCTATCGGCCCGGCAACCGTGAGGATGAAAGCCAAGAACATCTGGAATAGGCAGTTACGAAAACTCAGGACAGAGTTCCCCTCTTGTGTACTCGGGAGTATAAAAGCGAAATTAATCACTTCCTTCCTTGTGGCAGAGAGCCGGCTGTTTAGACAAAACAATGGGAGGGGTTTCCAAGCCTACCCTGTGTGAGTTAATTGTATGATGCTGGGCCAAGAAGTATTCTGACTTGATTCCAAAGACTAAAGTTAGGGGAAAAAAAAGACTTCCCAGCTACTTAACAAACAATTTCCTAAGAATAGAAACAAGTTCAAACGAAGATGCGTGCGTTGAAGCAGCTCCAGCCTTGGGCTCTGGATGGGTGTGTTCTGTGAATCAGCGCTGAGAGACCTTTTGTTGAGGAGCGGATGTTTCACAGAAATAGAGCAGCAGATCTGTGCACCGTGTACAACAGGCCTAACAGTAGTGGGGACAAAAGGCCGCTGTGTAAGGGTCACTAAAATAGAGGGGTGTTGGCATTGTGAAAAATAGTATGCTCCTAAGGGTTTGGGTTCCTGGTCACATCTGGGTGCGAATCCTGCCTCTGTTCCTCACTACTGGGATTTCCCTGTGGAAATACCCTTTCTCTGCCTGACCTTCAGACTCTCTGTGATCATCTCCCAGGGCATCCAGGAAAATTCCAGGAGACGTGGTAAGCCAAGTGCCCATCCCAGAGCCTGGCAGAGCGTGCAGGGTGGCCTGCTACAATTTGGCGCTGTGGTGAGTGGTGGGTTGCAACCTTGGCTGCCAGGACGTCACGCGGAAGGGGGGCAGGTGTCTGTCCATGCACCTTCTGCAGGACAGGGGCAGGCACTGGCGAGCAGTGAGGAGCCACGTGCCTGCACTCAGAGACCTAGAGGCACCTGCAGTGAGAGACTGTGCGAGGGAGCCCGGGGCCAGAAGCAGGTCAGGTGGCTCTGTCCTGCAGCCCCTTGCCAGCATGAGACAGGTCAGGCTGGAAGCCCCTGTCGCTGCCTTCACAGTAGCTAATGAATAACCAGCATATTTGCTCTTTGGAGATGATGCATTGAAGATATACAAATATCCTCAGGCTGCGAGACTCCAGAGGCTTGGTCTCCTTTTCTCCTGACGCCTCCATTTATTCGGAGTGTCTCTGTCTTCTACTCAAATAGAATTTTGCTTCCTCTCTTCTCCCCGTTGTGTCCGGTCTCAGAAATTGTCACCTGGGCTCATCTCAGCAGCTTTCCTGCCACCTCGAGATGCCCCAGACTCAGCGATGTGCTTCCCAGGCAGACATTGCACCTGTGCCAGGTGGACGCTGCCAGTACTGCCCGGCGCCTCGTTTCTTGTGCTCTGCTTATGCCAAGGTGGCAAGTTCAACCAACAGCTCCAATCCTGGGAGCCAAGCAACGTGATCACACCAACAGAAAGATGGGTTCAAGCCCAAGGTGCTGATGCAGATGAGACAGCACTGAAGGTTTTTTGTTTTTTTTTTTTTTTGGACAGGCAGAGTAGACAGTGAGAGAGAGAGAGACAGAGAGAAAGGTCTTCCTTTACCATTGGTTCACCCTCCAATGGCCGCCGCGGCCGGCATGCTGTGCTGATCCGAAGGCAGGAGCCAGGTGCTTCTCCTGGTCTCCCATGGGGTGCAGGGCCCAAGCACTTGGGCCATCCTCCACTGCCCTCCTGGGCCACAGCAGAGAGCTGGCCTGGAAGAGGGGCAACAGGGACAGAATCTGGCACCCCAACTGGGACTAGAACCCAGTGTGCCGGCGCCGCAAGGTTGAGCATTAGCCTACTGAGCCGCGGCGCCAGCCAGCACTGAATTTTTTATTAGAATTCATGTGCACACATCACACTAGTACACAGTGTTTCCAAGTAGCCTACTCAGCAACAAATACAAGGAAGGCAACGGTGGGCGGAGTTTAAGTGTTTGCTATAGGTCAGGAATCTTAGAACAGCTGCACACGAATTACCCACTCAAACCTACCACTGCCAGTTGGGCCGAATTTTTTTCTACCCATTTCACAGATGATAAAAATGAGACTGAGAGGTCAGTGAATGGTAGAATGAGGATTCAAATTCAGACAGCTTTGCAGGCGGGCATTTGGCCTGGCAGTTAAGATACTGGTTAAAATGGTCACATCCCAAACTGAAGTTTCTGATTTTACTCCCAGCTCCGGATCCCAATCTGCTGCTAATGTGGATCCCAGGAGGCAGCAGCTATGGCTGCAGAAATTGTGTGCCTGTTACAGATGGAGTTCCAAGTTCCTGGCTTCAGCCCCAGTCAAGCCTTGGCCATGCGGGCATTCAGGGAGTGAATCAGCAAATGGAAGTGCACTCTCTCTCCACTCCCCATCCCCCAGAGCTGCTTCTCAAATAAATAAGTAATAAACACATTCAGACAATTCCGAATGCCAGTGTAAAGTGCCAATTAATACATAATAGCTACTCCGTTTATCATCAATTTCACTTATGCTTCAGTCTTTGGAGTGAAATAGCATATAAGAGCTCTGTCATTCTAGTTGCCTCTCTTTATCTCTCTCTGTCTCTCTCTTTCACTGCCTTTCAAATAAAATTCTGAATTTTTTAAAAGGAAAAATGCAACTGAAATTTTATTTTCTAACAACCCTGCCATATTAATTTCACTTGTTTGGAAATATGTTTTTCTGGAAACTGCAAAAAGAAAAAAAACATACACACACAAAGTAATGTAACAATATTCTCTTAATTGTAAAATTAATAAAGTAACAATAAAATGTATGATTAAATAACAACGGATGATGGATAACGATCAGGGTGATTAAATTATCATTTGTTTAGTAAAGTGGGGAGAGTGAATCATTTGCAGAAACATAATTAGGAAGCAAACTCCACCTGCTAACCAAGTTCACCTTCTATTGTTGTTATTATTATTATTAAGCACATTTTTGGTCAAAAGGAGTCAATTAATTGTGGTCCTATATAACAAACAGACAAAATAAAATGCATAATTTTAATTATAAAGATGACTCATCTCACCAAAAGAGGAAAAATTTTTAAATTGTCATTGTAATTTACACTTAAAAATTTCAGCTTAATACAGTGTATATCTTATTTAGCCTTCCATAGTCGTACTGTTCTATACAGCATTCCCAAAATGTTACTTAGGAAAGAATGAAGATAAAATGTTAAAACAGAGGAAGCCCCGCAGGATGTAATTCATAGAGTTGTTTTCAGATTTTCATTTGCTTTATTTATTGGAAAAGCAGAGAGATGCCAAAGCCAGGAGCCAGGAACTCAATCCAGGTCTCCTTCATTGCGGTGCAGGGACCCAAGGACTTGAGCCACAGTGGTGCCTCCCCATGTCTGGGTTAGCAGGAAGCTGGAGTCAGGAGGAGCCGGAGCCAGGTCTCGAACCTGGGCGCTCCAGTATGAAACAGGAGCATTCTAACTGGCAGCTTAGCCTCTACCCCAAATGCCTGCCCCATCATGTAATTCATGAAAGGAGCACTTGAGTCTGGCCAGCAGTTTGAATTTATGAGAAACTGATATTGTACTTTTAAAGGGTGAGTTGAACCCAGCCGGTTCTGGGGAGGCAGGCATGGAAGTGACTCCAACCCCCAGGGAAAATGCTCCCTGCTGGTCTGGCAGGAGAAGGCACTGGTTTTGCAATTCGGTGTGGCTCACATGAGCATCCTTGTCTCACCCTTCACAGGGTAGCAAACAGCATAAAAGATTGGACCAAAGGATAAGGAGTCACTGTGCACTTACTCCTCATGTTGGATCTGTGTCCTTAATGTGCTGTACATTGTGATTCAATGCTATAACTAGTACTGAAAAAGTATTTTACACTATGTGTTTCTGTGTGGGTGCAAACTGTTGAAATCTTTACTTAATATATACTAAATTGATCTTCTGTATATAAAGATAATTGAAAATGAATCTTGAGGCTGGCACCGTGGCTCAATAGGCTAATCCTCTGCCTGCAGCGCCAGCACACCTGGTTCTAGTCCCGGTCAGGGCGCCGGATTCTGTCCCGGTTGCCACTCTTCCAGGCCAGCTCTCTGCTGTGGCCAGGGAGTGCAGTGGAGGATGGCCCAAGTGCTTGGGCCCTGCACCCTATGGGAGGCGAGGAGAAGCACCTGGCTCCTGCCTTCGGATCAGCAGGGTGCGCCAGAGGCGGCAGCCATTGGAGGGTGAACCAATGGCAAAGGAAGACCTTTCTCTCTGTCTCTCTCTCTCTCACTGTCCACTCTGCCTGTTAAAAAAAAAAAAAAAAAAGAAAGAAAAAGAAAATGAATCTTGATGCAAATTGAATGGGAGAGGGAGCTGGAGATGGGAGGGCTACAGGTGGGAGGGAAGTTATGGGGGGGGAAAGCCATTGTAATCCATAAACTGTACTTTGGAAATTTATATTTATTAAATAAAAATTTAAAAAAAAACACCTGGAATAGGGGGCATGAAACACAATCAGCAGCAGAGAAAAAACAGCACAAAACTTACCAGAACTGCCAAAGAGCTCTCCTGGGAGTTTCGGTGTCTCCAGAGGTTTTTATTTTACCTTCGTACATTTTTTTTTCTCGATGTGGAATTTAGGAATGACCTTTTCCCCTCTTTTACTACTTTTAAAATATTGCTCCATTTTCCCTTGGCTTATTTTTTTTTCTAATTTTTATCTTTTAGCAGCTGCCATTTTTAAATCTCTTGTTTTATTTTTAAACTTTTTTTAATTTTTAAGATTTATTTATTTTACTTGAAAGTCAGCATTACATAGAGAGAGAAGGAGAGACAGAGAAAGGTCTTCCATCCACTGGTTCACTCCCCAGAAGGCCAAAACGGCCAGAGCTGCACTGATCTAAAGCCAGGAACCAGGAGCTTCTTATGGGTCTCTCACATGGGTGCAGGGGCCCAAGGACTTGGGCCATCTTCCACTGCTCTCCCAGGACATAGCAGAGAGCTGGATTGGAAGTAGAGCACCTGGGACTCAAACCTGCGCCCATATGGGATGCCAACATCACACTCGCTGGGCACTCCACAACACTGACCCCTGTTTTTAAAATTTTGATGAACATGTAATAGTTGTCTATTTTTATGGGGTGTAGTATAATGTTTCAATATATGTATATGATTACTGATCAAATTAACGTTTCTGTTTCCTTATGTTTTTATCATGTTCAGAGTCTTATAGCTCATGTCTTTTTTTTTTTTAATATTTACTTATTTATTTATTTATTTGAAATCAGAGTTACATACAGAGACAGAAGAGACAGAGGTCTTGCATCTGCTGATTCACTCCCCCACATGGTTGTAACAGCCAGAAAAGCCAGGAGCCAGGGGCTTTATCGGAGTCTCCTACATGGGTGCAGGGGCCCAAGGACTTGGACCACCTTCTACTGCTCTCCCAGGCAGGAATAGGACCAACTCCTCTCTTCTAGTTCTTACTAAAATGTGTAGCATCTTACTGTGAACCCTCTCAGCTGGAGCCCTCTCCTCCAGGGGAGGTCCTTACCAAGCCCTCCACTACCCTTGGGGCTAGGGCCCGGCGTGCGTCCAGTACACCGCTCTGTGGCCCACTGGAATCTTTGTGTTCTCTCTACATAGTACAGATTTTTCCAGCTCTGTGTTACACGTTTTCTCTTTTTAGTCAGCTGTCAGCAATTTGATTATGAGTTGTTGTGTAGGATTTTCTGCAGCCCTCTCCTGCTTGGCTGCTTCTGAGAGTGCTGGGACTCTAGGTTTCCAGTTTTTAACAAGTTAAAAAATAATTGGCTGTTACTTCCTTAGATATCTCCTCACCACCATTTTTTCTTTCCAGAATTTCATTTTCTCTCGTTATGTCTCTTCGTCCTGTCCAACAACCAATGGACGCTCTTTCTGTTTTCTTTTTTTCTTTGTGTTCCCTTTTGGATTTTTTTTTTAGAGTCAGTGAGAGAGAAAGAGACAGAGAGAAAGATCTTCCTTCTGTTGGTTCACCTCCCAAATAGCTGCTACGGCTGGAGCTGTGCCGATCCGAAGCCAGGAACCAGGTGCTTTTCCTGGTCTCCCATGGGGTGCAGGGCCCAAGCACTTGGGCCATCTTCCACTGCCCTCCCAGGCTACAGCAGACAGCTGGCCTGGAAGAGGGGCAACCGGGATTAGAACCTGGTGCCCATATGGGATGCCGGCACTGCAGGGGGGGGGGGGGGATTAACCAAGTGAGCCACAGCACCGGCCCCTGGATGGTTTTTATTCTTATGTCTCCAGGTACACTAATCTTTTTACCTATAATATCTTTGGGGGCAGGCATTCGGCAGAGTGGTGAACATACCAGGTGGGTTGCCCACATCCCATGCCAAGGTGCCTAGGTTCAAGGCCTGGCTCTGCTTCTGACCCTAGCTTCCTGCCAGTGTGCACCCTGGGAGGCAACAGGTGCTGGCTGAATGACTTGGGTTCCTGCCATCCCCATGGGAGACCTGGATTGAGTTCCTTGTTCTTGGATTCGGCTGTTACAGGCATTTGGGGAGTGTTAGGTACAGCAGGGTTTGTCTCTCCAAAACCCATGGAGATACTTAAATTCTGATGGCTTAATGGTAACGTTAATGATGGATGGATTAAGAAGAGTCTCGAGGATTTTAGTTAGCATAATGAAAAACAGACTAATAGAGTGAACTAGTAGATGGAAGGCCTCTGTCTATGCTTTTCTCGATCTCTCTTTCAAATAAAATGGAAAAAAATATCCATAACATCTCATGCTATTTATTCCATCTAGTACGACTTTCATTTTGGATGTTAAATTTTTCATCGCTATGAGTTTGCTTTGGGACATTTTCTATGTACCATTCGTTTCCTCAGCTTTCCCGTTTCTTGCAACCTTTTGATCGTGTGGGACGTACTTACAGTATCTGCTTGAATGTCTTCCTAAGCTAAGGCCAGCATCTGTGTCACTTTGGGGTCTGTTTATGTTGATCCATTTTCTTAATGCTGTGACTCATACTTTTCTGATTCTTTGCATTTCTAGTAATTTTTATTCCTGGTTGGACATGATGAATGTGTGCTGTTAAGTGACTCATTTCGCTATTGTGAAAAATATTTTTGGATTTTGTTCTGGGATACATTTGAGTCACATGTTAAGGGACAAATCGCTCTGTTCTTTTTGAGGCTTGCTTTTCAACTTCACCCTAGGAAAGAGAGAATTTGTTATGGCTGACATCAAGGGCTCTCCCCAAGGCCTTTCACTCTGGCTGTGAGAGCCCAGACTGCTCCCAGCTCCCTGTGAGCCCGGCGTTGTGTAGGCTTCTCTCTCTGGCGGTTCCTCCCCCTCGTGGTGGTCGCACAGCTCCCATGCCTAGATCAGTATTCACCAGGGCCTCGTGCTGACTCACTGTTCTCTATGCTATACTCTGGCCTCTGGTATTTCACCCTGCAACTGTGTGCCTCCCTGGGCTTTGTGAATGTCCCTTCCTGCACCCCCATTTCTGCTCTGTGCCTGGGCCCCAGCAGGGATGGGGAATTGTCTCCAGGACCCTGTGTTGCCTGCTGCCCACTGTCTGAAAACCATTGTTTTACATATTTTTGTTCATTTTCTTAGGGTGAGATGTTCAGTTCTTTATTTCCATCATGGCTGGCCTGAAACAGAAATCCCACCTATTTGTTTTTTAGGAGTTATTTTTATAGAAAGAAAATATCATATAACCCTTATTTATGGTACATTTTGTGATTGCTCATTTTTTTAAAAAAAGATTTCTTTCCGGGGCTGGTACAGTGGCATAGCAGCTTAAGCCTCTGCCTGCGGCACTGGCAACCCTTAAAGATGGCAGTTCCTGTCCCAGCTCCTCCTCTTCCAATCCAGCTCTCTGCCATGGCCTGGGAAAGCAGTGGGAGATGGCCCAAGTGCTTGGGTACCTGCACCCATGTGGGGACCCATAAGAAGCTCCTGGCTTCAGATGACCTTAGCTCCAGCCTTAGCTGCCATTTGGGGAGTGAACCAGTGGATGGAAGACCTCTCTCTCTCTCTCTGCCTTTCCTTCTCTTTGTCTATAACTCTGCCTCTTTAATAAATACATAAATATTTTAAAAGAAATTTTTTAAAGATGTATTTATTTGAAAGGCAGAGTTACAGAGAGGCAGAGGCAGAGAGAGAAAGAGAGAGATCTTTCATCTGCTGACTAGAGTTTACTGCAGATGAGATATTTGGCAGAGATCAAGTGAGATACGTGAGCAGGGGCCAGGTAGAAGTTAAAGGCTAATTTCAGCTGGCGCCGTGGCTCAATAGGCTAATCCTCTGCCTTGCGGCGCCAGCACACCGGGTTCTAGTCCCAGTCCGGGCGCCGGATTCTGTCCCAGTTGCCCCTCTTCCAGGCCAGCTCTCTGCTGTGGCCAGGGAGTGCAGTGGAGGATGGCCCAAGTGCTTGGGCCCTGCACCCCATGGGAGACCAGGAGAAGCACCTGGCTCCTGCCTTCGGATCAGCTCAGTTTATCCCGCCAGCCGAGGCAGCCATTGGAGGGTGAACCAAGGCAAAGGAAGACCTTTCTCTCTGTCTCTCTCTCTCACTGTCCACTCTGCCTGTCAAAAAAAAAAAAAAAGCTAATCTCTTGGTTCAGACAGACTCAGGGAGGAGCCACGAGAGGAGCTGCTTCAAATCTCTTCTGTCTCCTAAAATTTAAAAAAAAAAAAAAAAAAAGTAGTGGGGTTGGAGCCTCATGCATAGTCCAGTTGCTGGCCAAGGGCAGAAGGAAGCGCTCATTTCCCAGCCCAGTAAGCATCCTGGGAGCCACAGCAATGGCCCGGCCCCCGCTCACAGATCTCATGGGATCTCTGCCAGATATCTCGCCTGTGGTGCACTCTAGTCAGGCGCCCGGAGCTCTTTTTTTTTTATTATTCTTTTTTAATTAAAAAAAATTTTATTTATATAAGGTGAACAAATTTTATGTGTTTTCCTATATACAGGAAAACATAGCAATGTTTCCCAGAGCTGGGACATAGTCCCAGGAGCCGGATTATATCAAGAATCCCGTCTGGCTGGTGTAGTCGGAACCTATCAGTCACCCTGCAAAGTCCTGTTATCCTCTATATCTGATCAAACTGCTCAGCCCATCACCCCTCGGGCAATGTCCAATCACCCTGGCTTGCCTTCAGCAAGAGTCCTCGTAGGTGGGATGACCAAAGCATCAGTCCCCTTCTCTGAAGTTTTCATCCACCGACCCCTTCTCCCACCACGCTCCTTAGCTGTCAGTCTCCCAGTTTTCCTGGCTATGTTCAGAGTTGAGTCCAATTTCGCTCCCCTCTGCAAAGGCCCCTGGTAACAGGCCCCAGAAACAGGCCTCCTTGACAGGGTCATGAATAATTCATCTCTGTGACAGCTCCCACTTCTGGGGCAGTGACTTCACTGATCCTGGAGCTCATTCCCACAATGCCAAGTCATGCCTGACGCCGGCAGGATGTTACCAGCTCATTTCTTCCAATTTGCTCCAAAGTGTCATTTTATTAACTGTGATACACGGTGGACGTGTCAGTATGAGGGCAGAGCTGTTTTCCAGTTAAAGCACAGAAAGTCATCTTCTTCAAAATTCATCTTAAAGGGGTGCGCAATTGATGTAGTGGTTAAAACCCCACATCCCATACTGGGGCCTGCTGCTCCGACTTCCTGCTAATGCACTTCCTGGCTGTCAGCAGATGATGATTCCAGTACAGACGTCCCTGCCACTCACGTGGGAGACCCTGCCTGATTTCCAGGCTCCTGGCTTTGACCTGGCTCAGCTTTGCTGTTGTGTTCATTTGGGGACTGAACAAACAGATAGACGATGTCCCCTCTCTGTCTCTGTCTCTCTCTTTCTATATTGCTCTGTCTTCCAAATAAATAAAATAAATAATACTTGAAAAATTCCTTTTAAGGAGACTTGTGATTAAACATCTGTCCTGGTATCCTCCCAAGAAGCCATAAATCAATCCTTTCTCATTGAAGGTCATATCTTGATTCTATTCTAAGCTAACATGGTTTCTAGTAGTGTTACCATATCCCAGTGCTGTGATTATGTGTTCCAGGCCTAAATCAGTGAACAGTTTCATATAAATGCAGTCGTGTGTTTCTTAACAATGGGGCACATTCTGAGACTCCCATTGTTAGGTGGTTTTGACATATGATTTTATTTTGCATGAACATCATAGAGTATAGGAGAGGTCTTCAAAAATTCATGGGAAATGAGTGTTATGAAACGATTATGCATGGATTTCAAGTATTTTTGCACTAAAATAAGCTTACCTTTTAATTCAATTTTTCAACTAATCTTTTGAGGTATCCATATGTTTATACAAAGGAGGGCAGCTGGGATGTCACTAGGTACCAGAATCTTATAAGACCTCATCTTATGAGGTACCTGATGTTGACTAAAACGTGTTCTGAGGTCCCTGATTCTGCCACCCTTTGATGAATGGAGACGTCTGTAAATGTGTATCTGTCTATGGTAGCGAGATGTTTCGAAGAAACCCTACAGGGGTTTACGCTATCAGGTGTCTGCTAAGTCAGTCTGGATCAGAAGGCTGAGTGGGAAGTTACAGGAGAGGGGGGAGGAGAAGGGCGTCCAGACAGGGCCCGGGGGAAAGGGATAGGGACAGGAAGGGGGCCCCTAGCACAGAACGGGAATGGGGATGAGATGAGTTAGTGCAGGCGACAAAGCGGGCACAGGGCAGGAGGAAGCCACAGTCACAGCCGGAAGAAGGCTCACAGAAAGGACAGAGCAAGGGCGGGCAGGCGCGCTAAGGCAATAGGGCCATCGTCCCTTGTTGTCCACAGCGGGGTGGCTTCAGGAACAGCCCCCGCCCCTACCTTAGATTCCCAAATCTGAGATGCTCTGGGCCACACCCATGGACACCTCCTGCCTCCTTTAACTCATCCCTGGGTTACTTATAGCACCTAAGACACATAAACAGTGGTTATACTGTATTGCTTATGGATTAATGATAAGGGAAGAGTATGGCGAGGGGAGGAGGGACACGGAGTAGAGGGGCAGGGCTATGGTCTGCCCGTGGTTTGTTCCCCAAGGATCCATGGGTTGGAAGCTTGGCCCCAAGGTGAGAGTTGAGGTGAGAGCTTGATGAAGTACGGCCTGGTGGGGTGATCGGGTTGTTAGAAACTCTGTCCTTGGAAGGGATAAAGGTATTATTGTGGAATCTGTCACTCCTGTGAGAGCAAGTTGTAATGAAGCATGGGGCTGGTCCCGTGTCTCACTGTGGCTTCCTGCCTTACCCACGCCTGCAGTCCTAGTGAGATCAGTGGAGCCAACAAGCCCTGGCCAGAAGCCAGATTGCCGAGTCCCCTGATCCTGTGCTGTCAGCCTCCATCTCCCACTGATGGGTAAACATCAATACACATGAGAAGGGAGAAAAGATGCCTGGGGATGACAGAGGCCACAGGGGAGGGGGTGGCAGGAGAGGGCATGGAAAAGGGTCTGTCAGAGGAGCTTGGGCTGTGCTGGAACACTTTTCTTTACATACCCCTAAGGGGCCGGTGCTATGGCGCAGTGGGTTAACGCCCTGGCCTGCAGCGCCGGCATCCCAAATGGGCGCAGGTTTGAGACCCAGCTCCTCTTCCGATCCAGCTCTCTGCTATGGCCTGGGAAAGCAGGCCATAGTCCTTGGGCCCCTGCACCCACGTGGGAGACCGGGAAGAGGCTCCTGGCTCCTGGCTTTGGATCAGCACAGCTCTAGCCATTGCAGCCAACTGGGGAGTGAACCAGCAGATGGAAGACCTCTCTCTCTCTCTCTCTCTCTCTCTCTCTGCCTCTTCTCTCTGACTTTCAAATAAATAAATAAATCTTTTAAAAATAAAAAAACAAATACTCCTAAGAGCTCATTTCCTTCGCTTTCCCTTCCCTTTTCAGTTTTCAAAGTCTCCTCTGAAATCTAACGTTGACAATGGGGGCAATCAGTAACCTCCCACTACAGTGCATTTACCCGTTGCAGGTAACGCATTTAAACAGGAAGCATAAAGCAGGCTGGATCATGTTAAAAACAAAAACATCCCTGGGGTCCAAAGTCAGGAAACCAAATCTCTTTCCTCCATAGAGGCTGTGCGGTTACAACCTACTGCGTTTATAATGGAACACTGTTTGTCAGATTCAAATTAATTGGGACTTTCTCCAGGTGACAACCAAGGCTGAGAAGCAGAACCAACATGGACATTCATCAGATCCCACTCAAGACCTTGTTAAAAACAGGAATTCCTGGTCCCCACCATTCAGAGGTTCTGCTACAGATGAACTGAAGTGGGGCAATGAATGTCCAGTTAATTCCAATGGTCACCCATTAGGTCTGGGATTTTAGAGCATCGGTAATACAATTCCACAGACTGGAAACTTTCGATCCACCCTATCCAGCTCTAACTATTGTCTATAGCTGGTTATACTTGTTGCTGTGTTTGTGCTGTAGATTTCAATATTTTAGGAGAGAAATCATGTTTTGAGAGAGAATGAAGTTCAATACCATATTGAAAGCAGCCGAGGCATTTTCCTAGGGAGAAATACAAATAATTCCATGATTAAAGTGCAAAGCTATCTCTTATTAAACTTCTGCACTTTGTCACTTACAAATATTTGTTAATTAGGGAGCCACATTTAATCCCAAGCAGAGAAAAATTGTTTCTCAGTGTCCTAAATGAAAATCTTCCGGAAACACTGAAGCCCAATAAAACCTTGGCCCCAGTGCACCATGCCAAAGCAGGAGGGATGCTGCTTCCTGCACCGGATCCTTACAAACAAAACATTTCCCCGAAGCGCTCTCGGAGCTCCCACAGTCAGACACTGTGATCACGCCGGCTGATCAGATGTGAGTGACTTGCAGACTACTGGTCCCACGCTGGATGAACGTGAAGTTTGCTTTCAGAACCAAAACCAGGGATTGCACCTGCTCCATTTCTTATTTCACATTCTCATGAGGAAATTTAAAGAACGTTAGAGTTGCGTGTCCAACACAGAAGCTGGGCAGGAAATCTAGCTTTCTCACCAAGCCCAGAGAAAGAGGATGCAGAATTCGAGTTTCACAAAGTCAAATAGAAGTGTAAACAATAGTCCAGTCCAGTTCATCATTCGAGGTCCAGATAATCTATTTCCTTATTTGCAAAACAGCTTTTTTTTTCCCTAGTAATTCAACAATTTAAAGTATCTCAAGAGATTTTTACTATAAACGTGTATTTATACAAGTGTAAATAGCATATAATAGTGCATAATTGCATAAGTGTAAATTATATCTGTGCAAATAGAATAAGCATATCTACACACCACTTTGTACAATATTAATATTAAATCATATTTCTGAAGACTTTAGAAATGTTAAAACTTTCCATCAGAAATCCAATTCTTTTTTTTTACGAAAATGTATTTATTTTGAATGTCAGAGTTACAGAGAGAAAAGTGGTGGGGAGACAGAAAGAGAGATCTTCCATCTGCTGGTTCACTCACCAGATGGCCACAATGGTCAGAACTGGGCCAGGTCAAAGTCAGGCTGAAGCCGGGAGCCAGGACTTCCCTCTGGGTCTCCCATGTGGGTGGCAGAGGCCCACACATTTGGGCAATGCCCTGTTCCTTTTTCCGGGCCATTAGCAGGGAGCTGGATCAGAAGTAGAGCAGCCAGGACATGAACCAGTGCCCAGGGTTGCAGGCGGCAGCTTTACCCTCTATGCCACAGCACTGATGCCCAATTCAGTTCTTTCCACTCCCATATACAACTACTCTACTATGGATTTCATGCATGTTTCTGTTTTTTTTACATCTATAGGCATATATACACATGTATGCACAGACAGGTGGATGTATGTCCACTTGTACTGACACAGATACACTGCATTGATTTCCAGCATTTTAACTTTTATATGAATGGCATCAGACATCCGTACATCTTGCTCTAGTTCCTCAGAATTATGCTGCTGAAATTCGTATGCGTGGATCCATGAATCTCCGGCTTATTCATTTTAATGGCTTGATTAAATTCCATTGAAAAATATTTCTTAAAGATTTATTTATTTATTTGAAAGTCAGAGTTACACAGAGAGAGGAGAGGCAGAGAGAGAGAGAGAGAGAGAGAGAGAGAGAGAGAGAGGTCTTCCATCCAATGGTTCACTCCCCAACTGACCACAATGGCCCGAGCTGCACCAATCCAAAGCCAGGAGCCAGGAGCTTCTTCTGGGTCTCCCATGCAGGTGCAGGGACCCAAGGACTTGGGCCATCTTCTATTTCCTTTCCAGGCCACAGCAGAGAGCTGGATTGGAAGTGGAGCAGCCAGGTCTCAAACCGGCGCCCATATGGGATGCTGGCGCTTCAGGCCAGGGCATTAACCACTGCGCCACAGCGCCGGCCCCTGAAAAATAGTATATTAATGTCGACAAACAATCTGTGTACTTGAAAATATTTTATTGTAATGCTCTGTGGTGTACATTTTTATGAAATCAAACTTCCTGATTGTGCTGTTCCTTAATGATCTCACATCTCATTCTTTTTTTTTTTTGACTTTTCTGATTTTTCTTTGAATTTCTGTTGTATTTTGCTGAATATGTATAAAGTGTGTTGGTATTAAGTGCATGCATGTTTGACGAATATGAATACCAGATGGGCGTTTCAATTTGTTGTCATGCAATGTTTTGTTACTGCTTTTTGCCTTTAAGTTTATTTTGTCTGCTGTTAGGATTAACAAGTGAATTATTTTGGTATATATTCATATAGCAATTTGTATTCTACTCTTTTGTTAGTTCTCTGCAACCTTATCGCTACATTTTGTGAGTCCAGGAAACTGTTTTCTGTCCTTCAGCAGATGGCCATTAATGGATATCCACTCATGGAGATATATACTTTATATATATATATATATATATATATGTAATATATGTAATATATATACATATATATATGTAATATTGCAATAAAATTTTAAGAATATACTTAACTACCATTCTCTAACACCCATTTTCTTATCACCTTGTTTGAGTGCTTATTTCTCTCTCATCCGCTGTGGAATGCCATTTCCCACGTTTCCTATGTTTTCCAGCCTTTATGTGCCTGGAAGCGTCCTTTTCTTTCTCCGATTCTCCTTTAATTCCAGGAGGATAGCTGCTTGTCTTCAGGAATTTCAGGAGTGTGAGTTACTGAAACCCCTGCTCATCGCCGGGCAGGAAAGACGCTGTGTGTTCAGGGAAGGGCCCCCGGTCCTCGTAACCTTGCTGTTCTGCGTTTTCCCTTCCACATGTCTGGGGCTGACTTCCATGTTGTTTATCCCAGTTGGGGCTCGCTGTGGTTTATTTCAGTTGAGCACCTGTGTCATCCCCTAGTTCTAGTGCAGTCTTAGACCCTTCGTACTGCTGACCATCTTGCTTTTCCTGAGTTATGCTGCACCTTCTCACGGGACCCTCTATGTCTCCCAACATTTCTTTCATTTTCCCTGATTTATGGTCTCTGTGGTGAACCTTGGGTGGTTTACACAGTTCTGCTTTTAATTTGATGATATCTCCACTCAGGAATATCTAGTCTGCTGTACCAACCCAAAGCCAAGAGCCAGAAGCTTCTTCTGGGTCTCCCATCCAGGTGCAGGGGCTCAAGGACTTTGGCCATCTTCCACTGCTTTCCCAGGCTGTAGCAGAGAGCTGGAGTGGAAGTGGAGCAGCCAGGACTCGAACCAGTGCCCATATGGGATGCCGGAGCTGCAGGTGGCGACTCTACCTGCTATGCCACAGTGCCGGTCCCATACTCATGTTGCTAAAGGCATTTTTATACTATCTACTACAAGCCTGGGCAGTCTTGTAAGGTGGTGGGAGTGGCTAATAGGGGCTCTTGTTGGACTTGCCCAGCCTTTGCAGGGGCAGAGTTCACTTGTCCAGCCTCCAGGTGGGAGGGAACTGGCCAGGTGTCAGGCGTGACCGAGGAGTTGGAAATAGAACATGGGTCTTTGGCTCCACGGGGCCTCATTCCACTCTTTGCTGGAGGTCATCTAAGACAGAAGAATAAGTGTGGACAGGCACCGGCCCACTTTCCCAAGGCCACCCCACTGCACACTGCTCAGTGCCCCTTTGCCATCTGCTGTCCCCGCTAGACTGACTGGTTCTCTGGGGTCTATGTTGCTGGTCCTCTTTGCTTTAGCAGTGTGGTGCTGCTCTCTCCCTCCACCTCCCATCAGTCATTATTCTTTGATAGTTCCGATTCCTGTGTCTGGCAGTGAGGATGACTATAAAGAAACACGGGTGTAGCAAGGACGAGTTATTACTACAGGTGTAATTCAAAGATAAAAATAAAACTGAAGACAGTGAGAGTCTCTACAATTATAAAATGATTACAATAACAGCTGTCACTGTTAGGACTACTGTAATTAAGACTTAGGACATGATCTTGTGTTAACAAACGGATGAATGAGGAGGGTCAGCTAGTATTTGGGGAGAGGGTACCTAGAGATTTGTCTAGAAGAGCAGCGGAGAATGCAATTGCTACCATTGAATACCTACAGTTCCCTAGGCGGGCAACGTGTGAAGTATTTGCTTTTCATTATCACAAACTATATGAGATGTCTATTACATTGTTTCTACTCTACAGACGAAGCTTCTAGGGAACAGAATGATTAAATAAGTTGCTCAAGGTCACACAGTAAGTAGCAGATCTTGGATTCAATCCCCAATGAATAATTCTTCAGCTCATTTCCCAAGAATTTCTCTCCTGTAGCAAGTGCTTTTTCAGTGGAAGTGGTGGTGAGGACTCAGGGCACCAGTCAAGAGAAAGGTGTCAGGCCGGAGGGCAAAGCTTTGCTTGGAAGAGCGAGTGTCTGCCCTACCAAAGAAACAGCTCCGGGACAGTACAACACGGGGCTGTGTGCGGCAGTACCTGGGAGAGCCCGCAGTCCGCATCAGAGATCCCAACCATCTAAAGGGGCATTGCTTGGATCTGCCACCAGCATTATTTCTGCTTTTTCATGAATTTGGAAAAGGCCCGCAAGTGCTCTGACATCACCAGGAATTACATCATGTGCGCATGAGCAGCAGGACCTAGGCAATTAGCAGCAATGCTTCGTGATGAGTTAGGATACCCAAGTGGGCATTCTGGGTCTGCCATGCATTGCAGTAGAACACTGCTCTTCCCAGTCACTTCCCACCCAAATAGCACCAGGAGGTAGCTGATGCTGAGGAGGGATCAGGTAGAACTCCAAATTTTAAAGACAAACATCATCGCACATATTTTCTTAAAAGATTTTATTTATTTATTTGAGAGGCAGAACCACAGAGAGAGGGAGAGAGAGAAAGAGGTATTTCATCCACTGGTTCACTCCCCAACTGGCTGCGATGGCTGGAGCTGTGCTGATCTGAAGCCAGGAACCAGGAGCTTCTTCCAGGTTTTCCAAGGACTTGGGCCATCTTCTACTGTGTTCCCAGGCCATAGCAGAGAGCTGGATCAGAAGAGGAGCAGCCAGGACACGAACCGATGACCATATGGGGGGATGCTGGCACAGCAGGCAGGGGCTTTACATGCTATGCCACAGCACCGGCCCCTATACATATTTTTGAGACCATGTCAAATTGTCTGACAGCAATTGAGATGTTTCTAAAAATTCTATGACATGTGTTTGGGCTCTTTAAGATTTATTTATTTGCTTGAAAGGCAGAGTTACACGGAGAGAAAAGGAGATTTAGAGAGAGAGAGAGAGAGAGAGAGAGAGAGAGAGAGAGAGGTCTTCCATCCGCTGTTCACTCCCCAGTTGGCTGCAACAGCTGTAGCTGAGCTGATCCAAAGCCAGGAGCCAGAAGCTTCTTCCTGGTCTCTCACATGGGTGCAGGGGCCCAAGGACTTGGGTCATCTTGTACTGCTTTCCCAGGCCATAGCAGAGAGCTGGATCAGAAGTGGAGCAGCTGGGACTCAAACTGGCGCCCATATGGGTTGGTGGCGGCTTTACTCGTTACGCCGCAGTGTTGGCCCTGTGTTTGGGCTCTTGATCAATCTCTTCTCCTGGTACCCCAGAGTTCAGTAAGTTGACAAATGACACATAAATATCAAAGATTAAAATATCTGCTGGACTGCTAACAAAGCTTAGTTGGAGCACTCATCTTGGATGCAACAAAAAGAGAAATGAGATTGTTTCCATGGCCCACTGGAGTTGAATTCACGGGATGGAGAAGTCCTGCCTGGTGTGCTGGCTGCATTGAGCAATGGCAGACAGAAGACCTGTGCTCCTCCCAGCGTAGGAGGCCCTTGGACAAGGAGCAGCAAGGGCAGAGACGGACACAAGTGGTTCAGGAGAAATAAAGAACAACAGAGAGAAAGGCAGATGCCGGCTCCCTCCTGCCTGTGGGTAGAAACAAAGCTCTATGTTGTTGAGTGAGGCCCGGAACACAGAGCGATGGGGGAAAATCTGTTCCTCTAGAATATGAACATCCCGTTCTGAAGCAAAGCTTATCAAGGAGTGATTCAAAGCATTCAACACTGTATCTCCACCTGCTTTGCGATTGCCTCTTGGACTAAAGCGTTTCAAAACACTGATGTAAAATGGAATTAAAAATTAGTTTATGCAGTATAAAAATTTTTGAAATCCATTCCTATAAGGAGTATTCATAAAGGCCATGACAAATACTTATGTATAGATTTCAAAATAAATGTACCTGGGGCTGGCTAAAAAAAAAAAAAAACAGCCCAAACACATGTCACATGGTGTGACAGGTGATCTGTGCTGCCGGCATCCCATGTGGGCACTGGTTCCAGTCCCAGCTTCTCCATTTCCAATCCAGATCCCTGCTGATGTGCCTGGGAAGGCAGTAGAAGATGGCCCAAGTGCTTGGGCCCCTGCACCCATGTGGGAGACCTGGAGGAAGCTCCTGGCTCCTGGCTTCAGATCAGCCCAGTTCCAGCCATTGCCCTCTCTCGCTCACTCGCTCTCTCTCTCTCTCTCTGTAACTCTGCCTTTCAAATGGATGGATAAGTCTTAAAAAACATAAAGCAAACCTACCCTTTCATTCCAGTTTCTATAAACTTTTTGAAGCGCCCTCCTGCTACCCATCACAGGTGACATGCCCAAGTAAGACATCATTTCTAGGAAGATAGAAAAAGGCTGTGCAAATAAAAGTTTGATTCAGTCCCTGAGTAACAGCAGAAGCAGCAGATCACAATGCCCCTGGCACTCTCATATTATGTAAATTTCAGCTCATCTACATAGATGAGGAATGTATGAATCACCCTGAGAATGAGATTGTTGCTGACTGGTGTGATTTGGGGGACACTCATGGGCTGGGTGCTTGCTGGGAGAATTTTGGTTATGAAGAGCAGGCAAGGTTGTACCAGGGACACTGGGAGGAGTGTGAGTTTTATGCATGTGGTGGGTGGAGGCAATGACTGAGCAGGAAGTTGGAACTGGATTTCAATGGAGAACCAAACTAAGGCATCGTTGGGGCACAGCGGATGAACCGAAGCAGAGCAGACAGGACTCAGCCCAGCACTCTGATACAGGCCGCAGGAGTCCTGTGCTGTGTGCTAATCTGCTTGCTGAGCCCCATCTTTTAGCTGTGTTGATTTCAACAAGACAAAGAATGGAATCCTGTCATTTTCAACAGCATGGATGGTAGCTACCTTCCTACCCTCTGCTTCTAAGAGCTCAGATGGTTAGGTTTCACAAATGAGTGCTAGTATGAGATATTTGAGATAATGCTGTGCCTTGATGATCTCACTTATGTTATTGTCTCCAGGTTCATCCGTGCAGCTGCAAAAGACAGGATTCCATTCTTTATACTGTTGAAATCAACACAGCTAAACGATTGGGCTCAGCACAGCAGATTAACAGAGCACAGGACTCCTGCGGCCCACATCAGAGTGTTGGGCCGAGTCCTGTCTACTCGGCCTCTGAGTAGGTAATGTGGGTCACAGCTTCCCTACCCCATAGCCAGGGTTGATGTGGAACCTCAAAGTTCGTGGCCACACTCATGCATCCACATTGGTTGGGATCTGCTCTGTGCCCTGCGGACTTGAGTCAGTTTGGAACAAACTAACCTAGCCTAGACCACCTTTAGTTCACGTGCCCAAATGGTTCACACAGAATGGGAATCGAGGGTTTGTGGAATACATGAAATGTTTGCAATGGCAGGGGAGGGTTAAGACATCAGAGAATTCTGGAGCCAAACCCTGGCTTGACACAATCCAACTGAGTCACCGTAAACGGACCAGTACAATTTCTGTGACATTATGATGTGGTGAAGAAATGCTGTGTGTCTGAGATAAAGTGTCACCCAAGGGGCCGGTGCTGTGGCGCAGTGGGTTAAAGCCCTGGCCCGAAGCGCCAGCATCCCACATGGATGCCGGTTCAAGTCTTGGCTGCTCCTCTTCTAATCCAGCTCTCTGCTATGGCCTAGGAAAGCAGTGGAGAATGGCCCAAGTCCTTGGACCCCCGGTAGTCACTTAGTAGCCACCTCCATCATCAGGCAGAGTGGCATGGTGCTGCCGTGGTTGTGCTCAATAATTCTTTTAGTTAATGGCTTCAGAGTGCACAAGTAGACACTGGCCAGGCTGGCACTGTGGCATAGCAGGTAAAGACACAACCTGTGACTCAGGCATTCCATATGGGTGCCAGTTCGAGTCTCGGCTGCTCTACTTCTGATCCAACTCTCTGTTAGTGTGCCTGGGACAGCAGTGGAGGATGGCCCAAGTCTGTAGGCCCCTGCACCCACATGGAAGACTTGGAAGAGGTTCCAGGCTCCTGGTTTTAGCCTGGCCCTGCCCTGGCTGTTGGGCTATTTGGGGAGTGAACTAGTGAGTGGAAGATCTCTTTCTTTCTGTTTCTCCTTCTCTCTCTCTCTCTGTAATTCTTTAAAATACATACATAAATAAAATTTTTAAAAAAGAGTATATTCTGACAACTTAGACATGCTGAACAGAAGTCATAAAGTGCTTACTTTAAGTAAAGAGGAAAGAAAAAATATGATATGCTGAGGTTGCTAAATCTGTGGCGAGCTGTTTTTCATCTCTACTGTGAAGTTTATCCTAGGAGTGCATTTACAGGAAACACATGGCATGTACCGTGTTCATTGCAGTCTGGGCTTTCAGGTATCCCCTGGAGGGCTCAGAAAGCATCCCCACGGGAAAGTGTTGTCTATTGTTAGCAAATGTTTGTGATGTGCCAGAAGCAACGCCAGGCCCTGAATCCACAGGGATGAGTAAAATATGTTCTGTACAGGAGCTCAAAGCCCACCACAGGGGACAGACGTGGACACAGGAAGTGGAGTGGAGAGGGCTGCTCAGTACAGATGCTTGGACAAAATGACCTGCAGTTCAGGTGGCTCTCAGGAGAGACAGGCAGCAGAATGGCAGCTGCAGCCTCCCACACAGAGAGCTGAGACGTCAGGGTGAGGTGCGAGGAGCAGTGGTGTCCACCAGATGGAGAGCTGAGACATCAGGGTGAGGTGCGAGGTGTAGTGGTATCTACCGGCCATTGCCACCACCATGTTCTGCGTGAGGCATCCTCAGGTGGCAGTCACAGTAGTAAAAGTGGAATAAAAGGTATCAGCAGGGGGCATTTGTGGAGTCAGGCAATATTTTAGATGTCGTGTGTATGGTCTCCTTTAATTTTCATTTTAAGGTATGGAAATCTATTCAGAGGAAAGGTGAGTTCACCCACATTACATGGATCATTAATGACACAGTGAGTACATTGGCCCCTGTTTTTTGATTCCAAGGCCAGAGTTCTTTGCATGATATTATTTCACATTTGCAAAGGTGTTCCAATGACGAAATTCCAGAGATGACTTGGGAAGCTATGATGTAAGTAAGGGAAAAAGTGTTTATTGGGGGAAACCCAACAGACTGGAGGGAAGGGGCCAAGAAGGAAAAGAGGGAGAAGGAAAGTGTAAAAGAGAGAGAGACAGAGGTCAAGAGACGGAGAGAAGGAGAGAGCGAGAAAGAGAGAGACAGAGAGAAGATGAAAGAGTGAGAGGAGAGAGGGGAGAGAAGAGAGGGAAGAAAGCAAGTGTTCAGGAGCAGGTCTTTTCAAAACTTAGCTGGGGGTAGGCAGGGAAGTAGGAGCAGCAAATCCCAGTAGGATGGGGGTGGAGCTTCACACTGGTGGTTGGGCCATGTGGCCACCTGGCTTCCAGCAATGGCGGCGTGGGCTAGAGCCTAGGATGGTGTCAGGGTGTACATCCTGCCATAGATAAGATGCGCCATTTTCCTAACAATTTGTGTGTATGTGTGTGTAATGCATGGTGAATGTATTGTTTACACTGAAACAACTTACATGACAGAAATTCACCTGTTGTCACTGTGCAGTCATCAACACAATCCAGTTTCTGACACTTCCGTCACTCTGAAAGGTTTCTGTGCCCGTTTACAGTCACTTTCTTTCCAGTCCTGGCCCCAGGCCATTACTAATATGCTTCCTGTGGCTATAAATGGGACACACAGTATGCACTCTTGGGCACACGGCTTTTTCTCACTGAGGCCTGGTGAGTATCCAGCATGTGCAGGTTAATGAAGTCACCAAATCTGTGAAGTTTTCAGCCACTATGTCTTCTAACCTGTTTCTTTCTCTTCTCCATCCCCCTCCTTCTGGCACTCCCATGACATTTACATTGGTACACTTGACCTTTTTCTACCTGCTTGTGTCTTTGAGGTGCTGTTTATTTCCTTCAGTTTTTTTTCTCTCCATGATTCGTAGTGAATAATCTCTAACACTGTGCTTCTAAGTTCACTGATCATTTTATCACCCGTCTTAGATCAGCTGTGGAGCCTCTCTAGCAAACTTTTCAATTCAGTCCTTTCACTTGTCAACTCCAAACTTGCCGTCTGGTTCTTTCTGCGGTGTGTGTCTATTAATTGACTGTCAATGTGTATCATACTCCACACTCCACACAACGTGACTTCCTTTAGTCCTATGTATATATTTATAAAAAATTTGTCTTTGATTACTATATCCAATCATTAGATCCCTTCAGAGACACATCCATTGCTCATCCACTCCCAGACATGTGAACTACACTGATTAAACTGCTTGGTTGTCCGCTGCTCCATCATTTTTTTGTTGAGAAGTAGACATTTTAGATAACATTCCACAACAACCCTGAATTCTGCCATTTCCCCTCCCACTCCAAAGCTTTTTGGCGATGCTGTCTGTTTAGTAACTTGTCTAGGCCAGCATGACCTATCTTCTGTGGTATGCCACCACCGATCGTTCAGCTCTGGTGGGTGTTGTGTGCTTGAATTTCCTGTTTTGATGTGTAATTTCTAGGAACAGTACCTAGGTTTGCCTAGCTTGGTGGTAAGAGGCAGGTGGGCTTCCCTCCTCAGCTGATGGAGAAATGTGTAGGCAGGAAAGCACATTCAGAGCCTAGGCTGTCTCCAAGTCTGCAGGGATTTCACTTCCCGTGTGGATCTTCTGGGCATGCAGGTGCAGCTCCCGGGTGAGCTAGCAGAGTGGGAACACAGTCAAGCGCCCACTGCTTGACTATAGCAGGAATGCTGATGGTCCTCAAAGCTCTGTTATGACCGAGGTGAGCACCACTTCCCACCCCCCAGCCAGAATACCATAAGGCATTGTTGTTCTTACTCAAAACTGGACAGTTTGCCAATTGTCAGAGCACCCAAGTGGTGGTGTGTGCGAGGCTGAGTCTTACTTTACAAGCACTTTGAAAGGAAGAATTTGTTGACCTTCTCAGTTAGCCATAAGCATTTTCTTCACTATTTTTGCAACTTCTCTGTAGGTCTAAATTTATCTCTCATAAAAATTTTAATTAATGATGACATTCCTTCTTCTTTTGTTTTGTAATCTGAGAACCAGGAGCCAGTTGGGTTACTCACTCTGTGTGATAATATATCCTCTGCCAGTAGGAATATGGCTAAATCTCATGAAACATTGACGTTGTCAGTCACAGGGTCCTGCTCCTGACCCATCTTCTGGAACCCAGCCCTCATCAGAGGAGAGGTAGAGAAGCAAAGCTGTTGGCTACACATGGGGGACATCCTTTAGCACGTCCAACAAAAAGAGCTTAGATAAGACAAAATAAATCAAAGGGGACTTATATTACTTTAATACAGTTCTTACTTGGAGGGTTACCAGAAAAGGGTGGTATAAGAAGGGTTGCCACATTCTGTAGATACATGTTCAGTGTTGGGGATGCCCTAGACTCCATACCGTGCAATGAGCTACACAGAGTGGTGGTGAAGCTGCGCAGCACCACTTCCTGTCTCCTAGGAGATGGGAACTGTGCAGCCCACAGCCAGCTGGAGACACCTGCTGCCCACTAAACAGAGAACACTGAAGCAAGGCAGATTCCGACAATGGAAGATGGGGCCAAGGCAGACGGGAGGAGCAGAGGCCGGAGCCCATATCTGAGCACTTAGCTCATCTCCTTAAATGCCAAGTTGCAGAGTTGAACTGCATGCATGGGTTGCATGCCAGCTCTGTCACTTTACTGCTTCTGTGATCATCAGCAAGGTACTTAAACCCGCATATAAATTCTATGTGAAAATGCAGATAAAATTGTTCTTCTCGTGGGATTGTATGTGAATTACTGATTTATTGCACGGGCTGCAATTGGAGTGGGGAGCAGAGTAAATGTGCAGCCATGGTTTGTGTTATGAGCCCTGCTCCATGCTAAGTGCTGCACTAAAAATCCTGCCCTGTGCATTGCAGTCCACGTTCAAGTCATGGGCAGGATCAACAGGTGGGCTCTGGGTAGTCAGATGTACTGTGTGTTACTTTCCTAGGGCTGCTGTAAGCACAAACTGGAAGGCTTAAAGCAACAGATATTCTTCAACATTTTTTACTCATTTATTTGAAAGGCAAAGTGACAGAGAGAGGGGGAGAGACAGAGAGATCATCTATCTACTGGTTCATTTCCCAAATGTCCAAAACAGCCGGTACCGGGCCACCAGGAGCCAGGAGCCAGCAACTCCATGCAGGGTTCCCATGTGTGTGGTAGGGACCCACCTGCTGCCTCCAGGCTGTGCCTTAGCAGGAGGCTGGCTCAGAAGTGGAGGCGGGACTTGATTTCAGACACTCTAGAATAGGATGGAGGTGACTTGAGCGGAGGTTTAACACGCTGTGCCACAGCACCAGCCCCATCTAATAAACAATTTTTGTTTCACAGTTCTGGAGACGGGCAGTGTGCAATCAGTATCTAGGCAGGGCTCTGCTCCCTCTGAAAGCTGGGCCTCTTCCCAGTGGTTTGCTAGCCACCTCCTGGGGTTCCTTGGCTGGGGGGATGCCAAGCTGACCCTCCTTCCATGGCCACCTGACTTTCTCCGCCGTCTCTGTCTCTGTGAGAGCATCTCCTGTACATCTCCAGTCACTCTGGATTAGGGGCCTACCCGACTCGGCTGCAGTCTCAGTAAGTCTTCACATGTGCCATCACCCCATTTTCAGGTGAGGCCACATGCTGAGGGGCTGGGGTTTGGACTTCAGTGTATCTCTCTTACACAGGGTACACAGCTCAGTCCACAGCATGCTGTTGAAGGGATGAACAGCACATCCAGCAGAGGCAGGAAGAAATCTTATCTGAACTTCCCTTATCTGGCTAAAGCAGATAAGTTCTCTGCTTTCAACCCATCACCAACCTTTAATACCATGACCTTCCCAAAATTTCATGTAAACAAACCCCATCAGAGTCTCCCACCCTCTCTCACTGAAGTGCTAACACTTTCCCCACTCTTATCCATATTGTAGAAACCATGACTCCTAGCTGTTCAGAGAGCCACTTATTTTATAGATGCACCTGAACGGTTTTTATCTTTTCTCCTAGTAATTTGTTTGTTACCAGTGAATTCAGGCAGTTAATCTGTCCCTTGTTGGTTGGTTTGCAGGCATATCTCTAGGCTGTGAGTTGATATAGGATTGGTTTCCCTTCCAATGTGATAAAGAAAGGCAGAGTAACGAGAGGGCAGTGACTCGAACATGTGAGCAGAGGCCTGAATGAAGGATTGATTTTGTCTCAAGAAATGCTCTGATGGGCTGGTGCTGTGGGGTAGCAGGTTAAGCTGCCATTTGCAGCACCAGCATCCAATATGACACTGGTTCCAGTCCTGGCTGCTCCACTCCTGATCCAGCTCCCTGCTAAAGTGCCTGGGACAGCAGCAGAAGATGGTGTAAGTACTTGGGCCCCTGCACCCATGTGAGGGGCCTGGTAGAAGCTCCTGGGTTCAGGTTGGCCCAGCTCTGGCCATTGTGGCCATTTGGAGAGTGAACCAGCAGATGGAAGGCCCACCCCCCCATAACTCTGCCTTTCCAATAAATTAATTAATTAAAAAAATGAAACACTCTGAGCTCTGCGTCCAGACTTGTGATTCAACCCAGGTTACCTAGCTTGGAAAAAGTTCACACTAGTGGAAATAATAAGGAGGTTCAGCTGCAAAAACCTGATCTCTGAGCTGTAGAAATCATTCCAGATTCAGAAATTTAAGCTTCTGCAGCCATTTTTCTTGGTCAAGAGTAGTTAATAAAATAAAAACTTTATAGAGTATTTAATCATCCCTGTTGTTTCATATTTGTCTACCAATTGGGTTTTGCAGTGCTACGGTCCAACCCAAACATTATGTGGCTTAAAATAGCACTTTTTTTTATTATTGACCATGAGGTTATAGGCAGCTGAGTTGTCTGTCAGCCATGAGCGACTGCGACAGTAAGGACAGGGCCTGCTATGTTGTGCTAAGGGCACCACAGATGAAGTCAGCTGGCCTTTGGCAGGTGTGTGGGGGTCAGCTGTCAGTAGGCTGGGGTCCTCCCACTCTTGCTCACTCCCCAGCAGGGCAGCCCAGGCTTATTCTTCCGAGTTCCAAGAACGGGAGCCCAATTGTGTAAGCTTCTTGACCTCTAAGCTCTCAGAACTGTGTGCCAACACTTTGATCCCACACTACAGACCAAAAAACAGATACATGCAAAGCGCAAGGCCAGCCCAGAGTCACAGAGCTGGGAAACAGGCTCTGCTTCTGAGTGGGGGAGCTGCAAATTCCGAACGAGAGGGGCATGAATGTAGGGGAGGACTCGGAGCCTCTTTGCACCTGTCACACACCAGTAAAGGCCCAGAGAGCAGCTGAGGTTTCTTAGGCCACTTTTGGTCTTAGTTACATCCTCTCCATTTCCGTCTCCATCTCTGACTCTGTCTTAGTCATCTTCTCTTTCTCCTTCTTTGATGTCATCGTTGGTTTCACCTTCAGTTTCTCTCCAACCAGGCAGTGGGTCGACTTTGACATGGGGACTCATTTAGCGACCCTTGGGGTTAGGTGATCAGAAAGCCAACTGGCTGTGCAAGGGTAAATTCTTCATCTATTTCATATTTGTGTGGTGCTGCCTGTACAATGCAAAGTACATTTCTTTTATCTTATTGTAGACAGGTGCTTATATGCAACACTGAGAGAAGAGGTTTACATGGCTAAGCAGACACAGTACATTTTCACTACAGACCATGAACCTTTGCAAGGCTGCAGCTGAAAACCATCACATGGATAACACCTGAGGAGGGTCATGAACATTCTTTGTTCTGAGAAACAATCCATTGGCATTATTGAAGTAAGCATTTTGGCATCTGTCACTTTGCAATGAGTTAGGAAATCTGAAAGCTTGGACCTTCCAAATGTGTCCCTTCTCAAGGTTATTCTAGGTCTCTTGGATTTCAGTATGAATTAGGAGATTCATGTTGTAAATTTATGCAAACAGCATACCTGGGGTTTTGTTACGGTTTGTGTTAAGTGTGTTTCTCAGTTTGAGAAATACCACCTTCTTGACAATATCAAGGCTTCTAATCCATGCACATGATGTATCTTTCCATTTATTTATAATCTCTTCATTTTCTTTCAATAATGCGTTATAGTTTTTGGAGCATAAGCCCTGTGCATCTTTCATGACATGTATTTCTAAGCATTTTGTTCTTTTGGATCCATTATCATCCATTTTGGATCCATTATAATTAAATCGTTTCATTTGTTTTGTATTTCTGTTGTAAGCTGGGAATGCACTTGAAAGGAATGCGTTCTAGTGGTTCTGTACTTAGAACACCCGTCTTCTAGGGCTTCTTGTTATTGACTTCCACTTATGTGTTCACTGACAACTGATTATTTCATTGATGTCTGTTTATCCCAATGTGTGAAGCACACAATGTCCCTTCTCACAGGGCGTCCACAGCCATAGACCCACACACAGCTCCTCCGGGATGACAGGGTTTTGAGGCGGGCTCCTATTGAATATGTTTTCTGCTTATCTGTCTCTTACTGCTGGTTTGGAGCCAGCTCTTTTAATTACCAAGTGGTTGCTCTATTTTTCTCTCTTTTTTGGTGACAATTTCTTGGAATATAATTTGCTGTGCAATTAAGGTTCATTAACTCCTGGCTCTTTTTAGGGACTTTTTAAAAACATTTATTTATTTTATTTTGAAAGAGTTACAAAAAGAGGGGAAGGAGGAGGAGGAGGAGAAGAAAGAGAGAGAGAAAGAAAGAGAGAGAGCAAGGTCCTCTATGTGCTGGTTCACTCCCTAGATGGCTGCAATGGGCCAGCCCTGGGTCAGGCTGAAACCAGGAGCCAGGAGCTTCATCCTGCTCCCCCTCATGGATGGGAGGGGCCCAGACACTTGAGCTATCTTCTGCAGCTCTTTCCAGGACATTGACAGGGAGCTGGACTGGAAATGGAGCAGCCGGGACCCAAACCAGTGCCCGTATGGGATGCCGGCATTGAAAACAGCAGCTTTACCTGCTATGCCACAATGCCAGCCCCTCAGGGATAGTTTTGAAACTTGTCTCAGGTTTGCTCTGAGGCCTCTCTGCTCTCAGAACTCGGTTCTTTCTGGAAAACTGGCTGTCTAATGGTTTAGCTTCTTGTCATCATGGATAGATCTGCTTCCTCTTACTCTCTGGAAATCAAAATCTCCTTTGATTTTGAGAGAACCCCTACACTTGAATTTCTTTTTATCCCAACCCACATAGCTTCGCTCCCTTTGGGGACATCTCAGAGCATGGTGTCCTTATAGCCTATCTCTCGACCTTGGCACATTCCCCAGGCCCCAGCTCAGTGGTGGCCTTTGACTCGGAGCGACATGTTGCTTTATGAGCAGTGTGCTGCGCTGGGTGACAGCTTCTGATCTCAGCTTGCCTCTCCCAGTGTGGAGCCGTTGGCTCAGTGTCATAGCCAGGCCAAGGACGATTGTAGCCCCACTGTTCCTAGCTTTGCATGTTCAGTGTGTGCGGAGGCTGCCAGTAGCATGCTTAGAATCTAGCCGCTATGGCACTGAGCTGGGGGGTGGGAGGTGAGAATGAACAAAGCTCTCAGCCCACCTCTCTCTGGAGGAGATGGCTGCCATCCCCTGGGAGCCAGCAAGAGACAGAACCCCATCTTCCCGGCCGCACCTGCTCACAGCACAGCCTTCATCATGTTAGGTTGGAGGAGGGAGGGAGTGGGTTATGGGTTAAGAGCCACACATTCTTCTTGTTCCTAGCGAAATATAATTTTTCAAGAAATATACTTTCTTCATTTGGTAGCAAACTGAGGACAACTTCCAGAGACCCGAACACATTTTTTCACAGTAATATTTTCCGCCAGTGATGGTTGATTTGGTTGGGGTTTAGTTCATAGAGTTGCTCCCGCTGCCATCCTATGAGCTGACTTCTGCAACTGAGCACTGCGCAACTGCAAAGGAGAGGTGGAAATCTGACATTTATTTGCCTGTGGCCGTGGGTGCTGTGGACTTAGTTGTCTTTATTCCCTTGAACTCGCAAGCGTCTTGAACAAAAGGCTCTTTGATGCCTGAGGACTGAATGTAATTAGCAATTCTGGTTAATGGATGCGGTGCTTAATAAGCGCTTACTGAACGGGAAGCTACCCTCTCAGACAAAGCACACCCCTGCGCGAGTGGTGGTGAAGAGTGGTGGGCATGGTATCCACGCAGCTGGAGTGAATCACTGAGCTGGAATCTGCTCACTCAGTGGGAACCTGAGGTTGGCAGGGGAGCATCCTTGAAAGACAGATTGGAATACGAATCCTAGAAGCAGCAAGTAAAGTTATTAAGAACCCTGTGGAAGTTGGAGACATGCCACAGATTTGCATTTTAATGATGCCAGTCACTGGCTTTCCTCCCTATTTCATATTCATATTCCATATTTCCTTTAAATATTTCCCTTTCATAGCGAAAATCTGGTGTGGTCTTTGATTCGGAATATGTCTTTAGAACTATCTTAACATATTAATATGAAAGTATAAAGAGAATTATAGCAATCATCCTTATACCTAACAACCAGAATTACTTGTTTTTGATCTTTACTTTTAAAAAGGAACATTGGAGTTGGCATTTGACCTAGCAATTAAGACATTCACATCCCACATTAGAGTGCCTGGGTTTCGGATACCCACTTCTGGCTCCTGCATCCAGTTTCCTGCTACTGCAGATTCTGAGAGACAGCAGTGGCAGCTCAAGTAATTGGGTTCGGGCCCCTGCTGTGGCATAGTGGGTAAAGCCGCCGCCTGCAGTGCCGGCATCCCATATGGGCACCGGTTCAAGTCCTGGCTGCCCCACTTCCAATCCAGCTCTCTGCTGCGGCCTGGGAAAGCAGTAGAAGATGGCCTAAGTCCTTGGGCCCCTGCACCTGCATGGGTGACCTGAAAGGAGCTCCTGGCTCCTGGCTTCTGATCAGCACAGCTCTGGCCTTTGCGGCCAATTGGAGAGTGAACCAGCAGATGGAAGACCTCCTTCTCTCTTTCTCTGCCTCTCCTTCTCTCTCTATGCAACTCTGACTTTCAAATAAATAAATAAATCTTAAAAAAAAAAAAGTCATTGGGTTCTTGGTGCCAGTGTGGAAGACCTGGACTGAAGCTGTGGCTGCTGGCTTCAGCCGTGAACTCAGGCCTGGGTGTCACAGCTACCCGGGGAGTGAAACAGCAGATAGGAACTCTCTCTGCCTGTGTACCTACCCTTTCTCTCTCATGCTCTCTCTCTGCCTCTCAACTAAATAAAATAAAGATGTTAGATTAAATAAAGTCAACTTTAAAATGTCTGTTTTCACTTCCATTCTAATTTTCCTCTCCAGTGTCACTCATTTGGTGTGTATTCTTTCTGCATACCTCTGTGCACACGTACTCTCACAAACACGTAGACGCATGCAGGCGTGCACCCACACACACAGATTGGCTTCAGCAACTTGCCTGTCAGCGAATGCATTGGCTGAGTTTATATCCCACAACCTTTTTCTTTCTCTCTAAATCAACGAAAAGGCAAAGACGATGCCTGCAATTTGGGGTGTATGACAGGGAGATGGTAATTCCCTTATTGGATGTAGGGAGCACATGGAGAGGGCACATTTGGAAGGCAGATGTTGAGCCCACGTTTTGAGTCTGAAGAACTTGTAAGTCATTCAGCTGGTAGTGAGCTATGTCCAGAAGCACCTATCTAAATCTGGGGGGAGGGGGACTCTGAGGAATTTCAACTTTAGAGACAAAAGAATTAGTCATTGTGAACATCAATAGTGTGAAAGAAAGCGTTTAGGGATAAAAAATTTTTTCTTAAACCTCAAAAATGTTACACCCAACATCTACAGCAAATGTAGTCTAAATAGTAAATTGCTAGAAATATTCCTAATAAAAATTAAGTAGTAAAATATGCTCTCTATTCCAGCTAATGGTCAACAGCACACGCTTGAGGAGGTAACCATGACAACAAGACCCAAAACGCGAATGGGATGGTGAGTATCGGATAGGAAAAGATAATCCTGCTATTATTTGCAGACAATAAAATATGCTTTGAGGAAAGTCTCCAACAGACAGCTGAAAAGGATCTGGTCCAATGGGATGGTGCAGTGTGCAAGCAATTCACATCATCCCTCATTTTCCTGTATCCCAAAAATGGCAGACAATGGAGTAAATGGACTGTATTTCAGATAGCAATCAAACATCTAAGTTACCTGGGAGTACACTTAACCATAAATTGTAAAAACTACGTGGAGAGAACTATGAGAGGGTGCTGGTGAGACTGAAGTCAGTCTAGAGAAACCCCACATCCTTGTTCTAGAACATGAGACTTGTCCTCAAACTGCTTTGTTAAGTTCATGCCATAGAAGTCCCCCAGACTTTTCTGCATGGGTTTTGTAAACTTTTTGGAATATGAGTAAGGGAAAGAGATGTGCACACGTTTATTTAAGAACACTTTATAAATTAAACCAGAAGGCAAGTACATTTCCCTTTCCAGGTAGTAAATTACACTAAGAATAATCTTTAATGAACCAGCAAGGGGTATTGCTGACGGCACTGCAGGAATATAGAACAGACTAATGGTTTGCACGGCTTGTGGTTGGGGTAGAGGGAGGCAGGTAGGAGGGGAATGTGCTGATGGGGAGGGGGGGCAATGGAGGAGGTGGTCAGGATGCAACAATGAAAGATGGCAGCCAATGAGATGAACCGGGAAGGAGAGATTTTTGCTTAGGGACTTCCCTGTCTCTGAGCCAGCCTGTCCTCTGCTCCCTCACCCTGCAGGAAAAGCTCGCACCTCTCTCTCCGCACCAAGGTCGGAAGGCACCGTCTTACATGGAAGCCCAAATGTTTGAGAATGCAAAGCCACACGTTCCTCTTAACAGTGCGTTTGTCAGTGATGAGACGGGTGCTTCGGCTTCAAAGTTCTCTCTGTCTCTGTGCTGTATGTTTCAATTAGTTCCAAACTGAGAAGATAACACAATTATTACTTCTTCTTCTCCTAATGCAATTCATTAGTTTTCTGTTAAAAATCATTGATAAATGGAGGGTAACTTACATCCAGGCAGGAAATAGTATGTCTTGATGTAGAATAGATTCTTAAAAGAAAAATTGCTCTTGGACGGATGATAATGAGTGGGACTGCCTTTTCCAATCAGCTGCACTCTCAGGGAAAACAGATAGCAAATGATTAGAATCCTTGCAAACAAGTCCTAACCAACAGACTTCCCCACTTGGTTATGCAATGCAAGTGTAGGGCACATCTCCTCACTTTTCTTTTTAAAAATAATGGAAAAGTATGGAAATAAAAACTTCGAAATATTACACTCAAATTTCATCATTTTAACACTTTACTTCCCCAATGTCATCATTCTTTTATTCAAATGTAAGCTTTCCTAGCTACTTCTAAGGAAAATAATTGAGATAGGGACAACAGCATAAACTGTCAGAACATGATGGCCCTAGAGAGTACTCATAAACCAGACAGCACCATGAAATGTAATTTGCAGCGATTATATAACGATGATTCAAACTATCAAAATAATGTCACGCTCTAAAATGCTACTGACCTCTCTTTCCTATCTTGCAAGATGGTGAGTGATAAAGCTCTGAAGCCAGACCCTAAGAAGAAACCTGTGTCCCACATCAGAGTACCTGGATTTAAAGCCCAGTTTTAGCTACTGACTCCACCGTCCTGCCAATGCAGACTTTGTGAAGCAATGGTGATGGCTGGGCTCCTGCCACTCAAATGGAGACTTAGATTGAGTTCCAGTTCCCAGCCTGGCCCAGCTGAGCCCCAGCTGTTAAGGTACAGTGGGTTAAGGCTCTACTTGCAATGCCAGCATCCCCTATTGGAATGCTAGTTTGAATTCTGGCTACTCCACTTCTGATGCACCTTCCTGCTAGTGCACTTGGGAAGGAAGTGCATGATGGCCCAAGTACTTGAGCCCCTGCAACCCATGTGGGAGGCCCAGGTGGAGTTCCTGTCTCTTGGGTTCAGCCTGGTGCAGCCCTGGCTGTTGCAGGCATTTGAAGAACGAATTAGCAGTTAGAAGATCTCTCTCTCTCTTCTCTGTCACTCTGCTTTTTAAAATAAGTAAATAAATAAGTAAATATTTTTAAAAGCACAAAAGTGAAAATAGATTAATTTTCATTACATTTCCATTTTAAAATCCTCAATAAAATTGCTGAATCTAGTAATAATCATAAGCATCAAATGGTATTTGTTCCAGCTATACAGGTGGTTCAATATTTAAAAATCAAAGTAATCCACTAGATCACCATAATACAGGAAAACAACCATGCAGTCATGCAGTAACATCAACGGACACACAAAACCAAAACAGTTGACAAAATCCATGCTAAAGACTCCCAGCACCTTAGGAACAAATTGATAGTATGTGATGAAAAATCCTGTAGAATATCATTCTTAACACAAAAGACTGACGCTTTCCTGCTAATATCAGACACAAGGGAACGAGTTTCACTTTCATCACCATCATTCAGCATAAGACATGAAATTATTAAAAGCATAATAAAGCAAAAAAGAAAGTAAATAGAATACAAATCAGAAAAGAAGTAGTTTTCCCTGTTTGCAGGTGGTATGATTATGCATGTAGAAATTTTCAAGGAATTCACAGAAAAAAATCTTCTAGAATTGAGAGCAGTAGGGTCACTGGATACTCTATCAGCACCAAATTGATTACATTTCTATCTGCCAACAGTAACTGTGTGAAAGCTGAACTAGAAAACATAGTAAAATTTATAATTGCTCCTAAGAAAATGGAATTCTGAGGCTTATGTGTATCAAAAGAAGCAAAAATCTGCATGCTGTGACAAAAAGCTAATGAAAGAAATCAGAGACCTAAACAGAGGCAGACATACTATGTTCATAGATGAAGGACTCAACATATTAAAGATCCTACCTACATTAATCTAAGATTGAAAGCAATCCTAGCAAAACCCTAACAAGGATTGTTGTAAACACAGATAATCTAATTTTAAAATTGTTATGGAAGAGCATACATCCTAGAATAGCTAAAACCATCTTGAAAATGAAGAATGAAGTGGGAACTTATCCTCCAAAGAGGATATACAGATGGCAAACAGCATATGGAAGACGTTCCACTTTACCAGTCACTGGGAACATGCAAATTTAAACCACAATGAGATATTACTACACACATATCAGAATGCCTAAACTAAAAAATAGTGAAAACATCAAAATCTGGCAGAGATGCAAAGAAACTGGACCACTCATTCATTGTTGCTGGAACTGTAAAACCATACAGCAACTCTAGAAAATAGTTTGCTATTTTCTTATATAACATCTAATCGTGATGCAGTGAGTTAAGCCACCACTTGTGACGCCAGCATCCCCTATGAGAGTGCTGACTCAAGTCCCAGCCAATCTGCTTCTGATTCACCTCCCTGACAATGTGCTTGGGAGAGCAATGAATAATGACACAAGTATCTTGTCCCCTCCCACCCACATGGGAGACCCAGGTGGAGTTCCAATCTCCTGGCTTTGGTCTGGACCAGACTTGACTGTTTAGTCATTTGGGGAGTTAACCAGTGTTTGGAAGATCCATCTCTCTCTCTCTTTTACTCTATCTTTCAAATAAGTACACAAATCTTAAAAAAAAAAAAAACCCTAAATATGAAATCACATAGGTCAGCAATTGCATGCTAGGATATTTATTCCAGAAACAAAAAGATTTATATTTGCTCAAAAAGCTACACACAAGTATTTATAATAACTTTGCATTCACAATACTCAGACTGGGAATAGCCCAAATGTCACTCAACAAATGAATGGTTAAATAAACTGTCATAGATGCATGCCATGGAACAGTAGGGAGCATTAAAAAGGAGTGCATTATTGTTGCATCCAACAGTTTGGATGAACCTTAAAGAGAATATGGTGAGTGGAAAAAGCCATCTTTGAAAGGTGACACAATTAGTGATTCAATTTACATATCAATTTGAAGCTGATATGGTACAGGCAAGAAGTTAATCAGGGACCAGTGAGCTGGAAGAGTCCCCACAGTTTCTGTCTGTAAGCCTGCATCCTAACTCCACCCCCTTGCATGCCAATACGGCACAGCCACTTTCCCATGATGCACCTGAGTCCTCAGCACCATGAAGAAGCGGCCATGACAAGCATGTGCAAGCTGAGCTCCACACGGAGACACCATGAAAACTTTCCCAGAGGACACTGCACCCCGCCCAAATTCCACCTCATTCATCCATTCATTTAGGGCACCCTCCTGCCCCACATAGGGGACCCCTAAACTGGGGGACTCTTTGTCTCAGGCCCTCTCGCGAGGAGCATTTCTCTGCATGGGGTTGCCTGCATGCATGCTGGAATTGTACTCGCCCTCACTTCCAATGAACCCTGCTCCTATTTGTGTACTTCACGTGACCCTGGTTGGAGTTCTTATCTTACACAGGTCAAGAGCCTGGACTAGACACCCTGGAGACGTACACTCACGACACACGGTGGCGAGCCAGTCAGGAGGAACCAGGGAGCCAGGACTGTGAGCCAGTGTGGACATTTGGTGAGTGCTGCTGCACTCCGGCCACTCCCTTTCTGTCTCTTTCTCCTGAATATAAAAATTGCTATTTCTTTCCTTCATGATCACAGCCTCTGGGCAACCCTTTGAAATGCTAATTTCATTACTTCTTTTTTTTTAAAAAAAAAGATTTATTTTTGTCATTTGGAAAGCACAGTAACAGAGAGAGAGAAAGAGAAATCTTCCATCCACTGATTCATTCCCCGAATGGCTGAAATGTCTAGGGCTGGGCCAAGCCAAAGCCAGGAGCCTGCAACTCTGTCCACATCAGAAGCCAAAATACTTGGGCCACCATCTGCTGTTTTTCCAGATCAGAAGCCAGGATTCCAAGCAGGGCTCTCATGCAGGATGTTGGTGACAGCTGAACGTGTTGCATCACAATGCCAGCCACATAATCTGGGTATTTCTATGTTCTGTCTTGATAATTGAAAGCTGGAAACAGACTGGAAGCTCTCTGGATTAGGGAGAAGCATAAGCAGAAATGCTCCCAAATACACTAGAAAAAGGCAGGCTGTGGGCAGTCCCCAGGGCCTTCTCCACCTGCCCAAAGGACACGAGTGTTCAGAGACGAGCCACTCTGTGTAATAGATCTAATATGTGCTGCCGCAGGTGCTGGCTTCTACTGGCCCCCAAAAGCCAGGGTTCCTCTCTCTTTTCCAGAGCGGAGCCACCACCACAGCAGAACCCCACTTGGCCAATCTCAACCTTGTCCCATCCCTGCCCTCAGTGTGTTGCGTTGGCCACCACTCCCTGCTTGTCCCCTAGAGCTTGAGGGGAGTGGAGGAGCAATTGAGGAACAAGCCCAAGCCCCTGGAATTTCCAGACTGGACTCAGATCCAGGCTGCAGGGGCAGCTCCCAGATGGTTAGAAATTCTGTGCCAGAACTTGCACTGGCAGGTCCAAACACCCAGTTTCTAAATTCAACTTGCAGGGGCAGGATGAGGCACCCACTTTCCAGTTCTGTCTTCTAGGGGAAGAGGGGTGGCAGTGCCCAACTTCCAGTTCAGGGGATACCTACACAGTCATTGCATTTGCCCATTAGGCACGAGACAGTTGGTCCGCTTGGTCAGCCAATGTGCTTATGGCACACACACTGCCACCCTCTCTTGGCGTGTCAAGTGGCCCAAGCCCTGACGGCTTGCTGGCTGTCTTCATGGGGCAGCAGGCCCAGTGCCCAGCTCACAGCCTAAATACAGCAGGTGCAGAAGGGTCTTGTGGAACATTGACCCCACAGGCAGCCAATGCATGCCTCTCTCTTCCAGAATGGCCAGTCTCTTGGACCATGGAGGCAGGTTTAGCCACCTGAATCCTGGCTTGTGGGTCAGACTGTTCCTAGCCATCTGGGGGCCTTGTATCATTCAGGACCAAGCTCCCCATCCTCTCCTTGCAGGGTTTGGTTCAAGGGCTGAGTCAAACCTTGAACATAGGGTTTAGCGCCAACATCTGATGATGCTTGAATGTAGGTTATAGCTCCAGGGCCTATGAACACCCGGATGCATTTAATAACGCCTGTGGCTCAAGTTGAACCCGAGGTTCAACAGAGTGCCCTTTTATGGCCCAAGAGCCCTGGGCATCAAAGTAAAAATCACCTGAAAGTAACCAGAGTACTAGGCATTTGATTCTGAGATCTGGGAGGAGATCTTTGGTCTGGAGTAAGCTATAGTAGCTCTGGGGAGGGCTGGGATATAGACCTACAGGGGAACCCCAACTGTGTAAGAAGGAGATCTTGCGATAGCAGAACTCACCCAACGCCAGGGTTCAAGTCAAACACTTGAGCCAAACTGGGCCCGGGTTGATCTGTGCCTTTTCTCCTCCCAGGTTACAGAGAGATTTTCAGCGGTGGATAATTCTCATCCTTGGCCGTGCACTAACCCCTAGGGTGACTACTCAATAGCGGGGAAACTTTTCAGCTACTCTGTATAACCAAGAAGAAGCTCATTTTCCTTTTAAATACCATGTGATCAGAAAATAGCCCAAGAGTGGAGAGACACGGCCACTAACCAGGACTCTCAACTTTCACACTGCCTCACAAGTCAGTCTCTTCTATAAGAGGCAGCAAAAATGGTCAGCAATTCCTTGTGTATCACCCACTGTAGTGTGGCTCTCCACCACCCTGAGCTCAACTTATCCCAGCATCGGGACCACCCCCAGGCCCTGCTAGGTTCTCCCTGACAACCCCAGAACCTGATTTTCCTTCACCTCCTATAGGCTCACAACCTCCACTCTTCAGCCCACCCCGTCCCCTCTACCAGAGGACTGCCTGCCTGGAGTCCATCACAGTAGGTCTCCCCACCTGCCAAACCTAAGTAAGCTGGCAGATGGAGACACTGGGACAGTTAGAGTCCTCGCCCCTTTCTCCACGACCGATTGACGTCACTGTGAACTGAAGCTAGGGAGGTTTTCAGAAGACCCTACCACATTTACTGAGGAGTCTCAGGCCCGTCCTTGTTACCCACTTGTTGAACCCCAGGAGAGAATCAGCATCCGTGGGCTGGAGCTCCAGCCCATGCTGATTCCCTGGTAGCTCAACAGCCTCACTGCTATGCTGTGGAAGTTTCTGCAGACCCCCAAACAGCACCTGATTACAGTTATCAAAGAGGTCGTATAGTACCACGACCGAATAATCTCCTGTTGGCCTTCAAGGATGAGGAAATGTAATATCAAGCCTGTGAACTGTGATAAAGCCATGAAGGTAACAGAGATTAGGGGTAAGAATGCAGCCTTACTTTGGGGACAGTTGGCAGAAGCTTTAAAGAAATATGCTAATTTAGACCCTCACTCCCTTGAAGGACAGCTCCTACTTAGTATCCACGTCGTCAGTCAATAGCAAATATTCAGAGAATCTTCAGGAAACAACACTGGAAATCAAGACTCCCATGAACCAGATTCTAGATAGAGCATTTCCGGCACTTTGTAATAGGGATGGGGCTAAAGAGGAGAGGGGGCTCCAACCCCGGAAACCATCCAGACAGCTGGCACTTGGGAGAGCAATTTCTGTAACCAGTGCCTCCCTCCCCAAATCCCAGAGTCAACCCATCAGACCTTCTGCTGTGGCTTAAAGACCCTCAGGAGGATGTTTTAGGAGCAGAGGGACCTAGGACCCTGGCTCAAGAGTGTTTGTGCCTGACATGCCCACCTGGCTCTCACCCTCAGTGTAAAAGAGAAGGCCACGGGAAGTGGAGTTGTTACCAGCGCTCAGTTCCCTCCTGCTCTTGTCTCAGGACTGGCAAGCTCTGGGCACTCAGCCAGCTCACACAATCCTTATAAAACACCTCGTGCCAAGAGCTCTGGCTGACTTCCGATGCGGCAGGTAAGAGTACTGATTTTATAATTGACACGGGAAATGCTTACTCTGTACTGAATTCCCACATGGGACCCCTATCCTCCAACAGCTGTGTCACTATGGGAACTGATGGCACTCCTCACACTCAAAAAATTGACTAGGCCTTTAATTTGCCAGATGAAAGATCCTCTCCTCTCTCACTAGTGTTTTGTGATGCCAGAATGGCCAACTCCTTTTCTCAGCAGGGATTTGCTGTCATCCCTGGGACATTCTGTGAGTCTAACTCTTTGGTCATGGTTCTAGGAAGCACTGAGACAAGTCCCAGCTGGGATGATCTTCCCACTGAATTCAAAGACAGTGGGTACTCAAGTCTGGGATAAAGGCTTGTCTGACTTGTCTTAAACATAGTTCAGTGGACAATAAGGCAACATTCCCTCACGAATGCCACTACCCCTTAAAGCCAGAAGCCAATGCAACTCCAGCCCCTGATTGGTAAGTGTTTCGGTCACGGAGTATTCTGGTTCCGTGTTGGCCTCCTTGGAATATCCTCGTCCTGCCTGTTTTTATAGCACATAGGATGGTTCAGGATCTCAGAGTTATTAATGAGGCAGTCATCCCACTTCACCCCATTGCATCAAAGCCTTGCACTGTAGCAACGCAGGTACCTGAAGGCACCTCGTGGTTCCTAGTCCTAGACCTAAAGGATGCCTTCTTCTGCATACCATTAAAACCGGAATCCTAGGATTTGTGTACCTTTGAAGAGACTAATCCATTCTCAAATGTAACTCAATAGTACTTGTAGACAGTCCCTGCTCAAGGCTGTTCGGCAGGGTGGGGACCCTTTTTCCTTCCAAAGTCCACTTGGATATGGATGACATCATTTGTGGGTCATACAAAATTATCAACTTGAAATTTAGCCTGCTAGAGATGTATTGAGTTTTGAGTCCCACCTGTTGTCTTGGCACAGGGACAGAACAAATGACTTCTCACACAGCCCACGGGCTGGACATTTCCCATCCCTACCTTAGGGATAATCCACGTCTGTTTGTCATTGCGCTGACAAAGCAACTTAGAGAGTTCCACTTAAAGACTGGAGCCATTCTACAATGTGTGGGTGATATTTTCACTTGCAGTCTCTCTAAGGAGGTGCCAGATGAAGGCACCATTCAGTCTTAAACTTTTTGCGGAATGAGAATACAAAGTTTCCCCCAAAGAACACGCAGGATTTTTTTTTTTACAGATAAATGAGTTTTTGTCCTCGGAACACACTCATAACCAAGCCTCAAATAAAGAAAAAAAATTACTAGTACCCCAAGAATCCTTGCTATTCTGCCTCTCCAGTTCTTTCTTCTATTCATGTCAGAGAGGATGGTATATTGTCATTTACATGGTATGATCCAGTGAAGTAATATTTATAACTAAACACCGATAATATGACATCCACACGAGTTTTATGCTATCTATACATGAGCTTCCACAAATAAAGAAAACAGATCTGTCATTCTGGGTCCAGCAAATCTCAGCTTCCTAAACAGGGAGAAACCTACCAGTGACATAGTCTGATCCCAGGAAACCTTGCTGCGGGCAGGCTCCAATCGAAAAGGAAACAAAGTTGCTAAGCCTTCGCTTGAGTTTGCTGCACTTCCGCATCCCAGTGACTCAGTGTTTCCAACAATCCAAGATGGCCCCTGGGGGAGGTACCTAGCCCGACAGGACAGCAGACTTCCGTATTCGTGCACAGAATGTGTCCTGGGCTGTGATTGGCCCTTGAGGGCGTGCCCGGCTCATGTCCTACCTTACCTTTCAGCTGGTTGGCTCGGTTCCCTTGTGCCTTGGACAGCCCCCTTTCTGTGTCTATAAAAGCTCTTCCCCTCCCAATAAAGTCGAGAACCCGGCTGCGCCCTGGGCGTTGACTGATCTCCCGGTTCCTTTGCTGCCTACACTCATCATCCTGCTCGGCCCCGAGCTACGCAGGCTGGCCCACAGCGAGCAGCAGCGTGCCCTTTCTCATAAGTGAAAGGAAGCTAGATTACCTGGAAAGCCCCCACCAACAAGGAAGAGCTGAGCGCATTCCTGGGAATGGCAGGTTTCTGCAGGATTTGGATTCCAGGACATGGGTTAATAGCCAAAGTCTTATAGGACGCCTTAAACGGTCCTGACACCGACTCACTTGATGGACAGAAGAACAATAGGAGGCTTTTCTAAAGATTAAGGACAAAGACTCCTGCACTGGGAATCCCAAATCCCAATTAGCCATTCACACTGTAGCAGACAAACAGAGAATGTCCCTGGCTGGGCTCCCTCCACAGTTGGGCCCACTTTTTCAGAAGTACTTGCCTGCTTTGCTAAGCAACTGGATTCAGTGAGCACCAGATGGTCTTCCCGCTTGCGGGCAGTTGAGGCTACGGTGCAGTTGTGGACGAAACTTCCAAACTGACTTAAGCCAAACTTGGAAGCTCCAACTTCACGCCAGGAGCAAGGACTTCTGGAGATGAAAGAACCCAGTGGTCAGCAGAAGGACTTCTTACCAAAGGCCAGGCTCTTCTTTCCGACCTGCCTGATGCAACTCCCAAGATCTGGCAAGTCCTCAACCCAGCTACTCTCCTGCCGTCTGAAGGGCCCGAAGTCAGCTCATGCCTGTGTGTAGACCGCAGAGCAGGCTGGTTCTGGTAAGCCTGATTGATGAGATGAATCTGCACAAAACAGACCCGTGGAATGGTTCGCTGATGGCAGTGGCTTCCTGAAGGAATTAGTGACACAGGATATGCCATAGTGGATCTCACTCAAGTGCTGAAAGCCTACACATTGCCATTGAACACTTTGGCCCCAAAGGCTGCACTTACTGCTTTAGCTAGAGCCTTACAATTGGGAAAAAGTCAGAGTTAAGATTTACACAGATGCCAAATAGCTTCCCTTGTGTTAAATGCACGAGTAGCAATTTGGAGAGAAAGAGGCCCACTGACTGCACAAAACTCTCCCCTTAAACAAGAGGAAGAGATTTTGGCTTTTCTTCAGGCGGTTTTGGAACTTCTGGGAATGGCTGTTGTCCATCGCAGGGGACACCAAAAGGAGGACAGTCACAGTATTAAAAGAAGGCTTCTTGGGGCTAGCGCTGTGGCACAGTGGGTTAATGCCCTGGACTGAAGCGCCAGCATCCAGTATGGGTGCCGGTTCTAGTCCTGGCTGCTCCACTTCCGATCCAGCTCTCTGCTATGGCTTGGGAAAGCAGTAGAAGATGGCCCAAGTGCTTGGGTCCCTGCACCTGTGTGGGAGAACTGGAGGAAGCTCCTGGCTCCTGGCTTTGGATCGGCACAGCTCTGGCTGTTACAGCCATCTGGGGAGTGAATCAGTGGATAGAAGACCTCTATCTCTCTCTCTACCTCTCTCTGTAACTCTGTCTTTCAAATAAATAAAATAAATCTTTAAAAAAAAAAAAAAAGGATACTAGCAGACAGGACAGCAAACGGCTACTCTGGAGCTGTTAGAAATGGCTGTAGTACCTCAATCTATAGAAGCAACTAGAAATCCTACTACACCATGCCTGAGCTGGAACAGGCTCTGGAAAGAGGTTGCATTAAAGATGCTCATGGCTGATGGACTTTAAACCACTGGGTCATGCTCCAAATAGCCTCTTGGTGGAAAATTCTCAAATAAATACACAACTCTACCCATCTGGGAAGAGGGGCCCCTAATGTAGGTAGTCTCTCATGTTCTTAGAGAAAAAGAGCAAAACACTGTTTTGAGGGGGCCAACTTAGTCCTGTCCTGTCTGTTCACAGAATAACCCTAGTGGTCAGAGTTGTGTCCGGTATGAGACCTTCCACAAAACAACTCAAAAAAGGCAGGCTGGATGCAGCAGCAAGAGGATTTTATTACCAGCTAGCTGGGCTCTTGCCGGCACCTACGATGTAGCGCAGTGCTGAGGCGAGAAGCCCCGTCTCTACGCCACTATACACTAGGCGAGTTCCTTATTCCTTATATGGCAATTACCTAAATTTATGCATTTTATTGGTGCATTTGAGCAACTTAGGGGCTAGGCATCATACAGGAAGGTGGAAGAATCTAAATTCCAGGAGTAGTTTCACTCCCGTACCCTTAGGCTTGTCTTTTCTGGCTTAAAATAAAGCCTGTCAAGGAGGAATGGCGGGTCTGCGACAGGTCCTAAAAACTCCTGAGACCAAGATTTTAATATGTTGCCCCATATTTTATATCACTTAATCTTAACATATTAAGTCTTAACACTATTAAGTCTTAACTCCAAATGTACTTAATCTAAACTAACAGTTTGAATTAATTACTTTTTTAAGATTTTAATATGTTGCCCCATATTTTATATCACTTAATCTTAACATATTAAGTCTTAACACTATTAAGTCTTAACTCCAAATGTACTTAATCTAAACTAACAGTTTGAATTAATTAACTCCACAGTCATACCACACCACCTCCCTTGCTCACTCCTGTAAAGGGGTAAGAACCTACCCAGGGGGAGACTGGTGGACAGACCACCAACACGCCCCAAGCCAATGAGCAGAGGCACGTATTTCTCTTTATTAATACTCCCACTGCACGGGTAAAGGCTTGTGCACCTCAAAAAGAAGACACAGGAAGTGTCTGAAGCCTTGCTAAAAGAAATCCCAAGTTCAAAATCACTCAAAAGTGGTCATGGACCATCTGTTGTCTCTGAATTAACTCAGCGGACGATTGCTGCTTTAAGAACTTCCTACGATCTCCAGGCCTCTTGGAGACCTAAATCTTCAGGGGAGGTTGCAAAGTCTGAAACTTCTGATCCAGCTCTCTGCTATGGCTTGGGAAAGCAGTAGAAGATGGCCCAAGTCCTTGGGACCCTGCAGCCACGTAGGAGACCCAGAAGAAGCTCCTGGCTCCTGGCTTTGGATCGGTGCAGCTCTGGCTGTTGCAGCCAACTGGGGAGTGAACCAGCGGATGGAAGACCTCTCTCTGTGCAACTCTGACTTTCAAATAAATAAATAAATCTTTTAAAAAATAAGAAATTTTATGGGAGAGACACTTACTCATTTCTGACATTCTCTTGGATTCTGATACCCAGGATCTGAGAAAGCTTATTACCAATTTATCAATGTAGCAGGCATGGAGGGCTCTGACAGAATACGGCCACATGATTCTCCCAGTGCCAGATTCCAAAATGTGTGAGCAGCCAATCTCCTCGAGAGAACCAGTTTTGTTGAAACATGGAAGAAAGCATCCCATTCTGATAAATACAGCCTAAGTGGAAGGGACCCTATCAGGTTCTACTTAGCACTCATACTGTAGTTAAATTATAGAGAATTTCTAGCTGGGTACGATCTGTTCAAGAATTAAACCTCTGGCTCTTGAGTCTTCCCAGATGCATCACAGAGGATAATTCTGCCTCCTCTTGTGAGCCTGAAATACGGAGGACCTCAAATTCCTATTCAAACAGCAAAAAGATAAATAAAGTATTTGCTTTTGTTGTATTAAGGCTATTGTACTTTCTGGCGGATATATTTCGCCTACCTCTTCTGATTTCCTCAGGAATCTGGCAGGAAAAACTCTCTGGTGAGTTTCTCCACCATCATGGGAGAAAATGTTGCAACATCTTAAAAAGTTGCTTTAAGAAATCTATTGCCTTGGGCAACATAGCTCCAACTACCAGTCTGGTTCTACAACTATGCAAGTCTGTACCTGCATTAGCCATGGACGTCTAGAGTGTATACCAGTAGAGCAAGATGGAGTATGTGTTATAACGAATGAGACCAGTCCCATTTCCTTTAACAATAGTATTTGCACAGAGAAAGATCTCACAAGGATTTCCATTTAAGCAGTTCTATGACTTTAGTAAAGAATGCCTACCAGCTTCTACCATCTGCGAAGCAATAAAAATGCTACCTCCTTTGCAAAAAGCATCCCATCCTTGCTCTTTTTCCAGTCGTGCTCATCTTCCTGGTCACACTTACCTTTTTTTTTCAGAATCCAGCAGTTTTTTTGTAGAAATGATGGTCATGCAGGGACTCTAGCCCTTCCCACGCACTTGGTAGCAATCCCACAGCTCTTGACTTAGAATCTCCAGATCACCTAGCTGGGGACCTTCATTCTCTAGATAGGCAGGAACAATGCCCTGTGTCAGCGTGAAGCAGGTACGCGAGGCAGAGCTCCTTGCTTCAACTCCATGGAGATCAAGGGATGAGCATCACTGAGGGGGAATGATGTGCTACAGGTAAGGAGTCCTTAGGAGCAATGAGCTGGATGATGTTCTGCAGTTTCTGTCTCCAGCCCTGCGCCCTAACCCCACTACCTTACAGGCCAGTCCAGCGCACCTACATGGCCATGGTGCACCTGAGGATGCTGCACCATGAAGAAGATGCAGGTGTAGACAGAGTGCCACAGGAGATGTTTCCCGGAGGACATCGCACACCCCGAATCCCACTCAAACTCCATCCCGTATGTATATTCAGTTAAGGCACCACGCCCTACCCCATAAACTCAGAGGGCACCCTCTCCCCTACTCTGGTTTTCCCACACGGAGAGTCTTTCCTCATGGGAGGGCCTGCACTCATGTCTCAATGTGTCCTCCCTCTCCCACATTAAATAAGTGCGGCTCCCATTACTGCATTTTACGTCCTGGCTTTGAATTCTTATCTCGCACAAGGGCAAGAGCCTGGAATAAAATGACTGGGCGACACGTTTCCCCAACAAAATGACAGCTTTCAGCAATAGAGCAGACCAGTGATTGACAGGTGCAAGGACAGAGGGGAGGAGGCTTGAGTATAAAAGGGCAGGCAGGTGGATTCTTCTCTAGGGAGAAATGCTTGTACCTTGACTCCAGGAATATAAATACCTGGATTCTGATATTATCCTGTAGTTTTGCAAGATATTTATGTAGATGCTGCTACTTCACATTTCTTTGTATTTTATTTTTTATCTAAAAACAATGGTTAAAAAGGAAACTTAAGATAAAACAATCATAGCCTTTTCCTGGGGATTTTGTTCTTATCAACTAGCAGGCATGTTTTTCCCAGAATCCTCTTTCAATCCCATTGATGAATACACACACCTTCCTAGTCTGCTTTGCAGAATCAGTCTCAGCTGGCACAGGAGACAAGATCACAGGAGACAAGATCACATCGGTGGGATACGGCAGCCCTGAGACCGGGCTACTGCAGCATGGATACAAAGGATTCCTGCGACAGGGGTGTGGTGGTTAAGTTTGCTACAGAACAACCCCACAACTGCTTGGCATTGCTCTAGAACCCCAGGCTGGGTCTGCCTGCCTGCCTGGTGCACTCTAAGTCACTCACTGACACCTGCATTTATTGCAGAAGGCAGAGCAAGGGGCAGGGCAGCTCACGCTTAGTTCCTGGGCTCCCCGAGCCAGCCAAAGCAGCGAACCTTACAGTTCAAAGCAGGAGGATGAGCAGTGCAGGATCAGGTCACGTGTGGGTCTCCTCTTGGTCCACTGTGTGTGTGGTCTTCCTTTGATTGGTCAGCGGTAAGGGCCAGCCTGGTTCCTCTGGCATGGCAAAGCCATCTAGGGGTAGATCGGGTGTTACTTTCTTTGACCAGGGTCTTGTGAGTTCCTCCCAGGCTCTCAGAAGAGAGGCTAGCACTGAGGTTTAAGTCTGTTGACTGCAGGGTTGGGTGTGCCACTCCCTCAACTTGAAGAGTGAATCCTCACAGAAGGACTACAGGCCAGGGAAAAGACCCAGGGATCCAATAACGCCCATCTTCAAGGAAACCAGGGCTGAGTCTGGGCCAGCTGGAGCAGACCAAGAGTCCTTAGACAGCTGGGAGGGCAGCTGTGTCTGGAAAGGTGTTTCCAGAGGAGATTAGCCTGTGAATGAGAGTGCAGAAGCCCGGAAGACCAGGCCTTGATGGGAGCAGGCGTCATCAGCGGGCCGGGGCCTGGAGGGACTACAGGGGAAGCTGACTGGGGGCTGTCCTGGAGAGAGAGCTGGGACCCTCTCACTCCCCTCTCAGATGGAATTGCTGGTCTTCGGATTTGGAAGGCACCTGCAGCCTCTCGCTGGCCCCAGGCCTTTCACCCTGGGATTCTCTGTGCGGGAGGTTCTTGGACTTCGTCAGAGCCACACTACCAGGGTCCCATGCTTTCCGGCTTGCTCATCACCTATCCTGGGACTTCTCACGATCCCGTGAGCCAACCCCCATTAATTCTCCTTTGTACACCGATATGCATGTCCCATCAATTCTGTCTCTAGAGAACGCTGACCAACACAGGGGGATATGTTCACATCCAAGACCGACACTTGAGTATTGGACTAAAAAGAATACAAGACTACGCATCATAAAATAAAGGTCTCAGAGAAAATTTGGTCTATCCCTTTATTATTGATAAAAGAGGAGTTGAGGCCCCCAAGTTAATTTACTCATCCAAGATCAATGCGGAATGTACTGGGAACCAAGCTCAGGAATCTTAGAGCAGCATCCCTACCTCGAACTACAGCGACCACAGGAACATCCTCACCACGCGCCTTCATTGGCTCTGCTCTCCTTTCCCCTCGTCTGTGCCTTCTTGTTCAGCTTAGAGATCTGAAGAACTGTAACACTTCCCCTCTTCTCCACATCCCCACGCGCTCGCCACACATGAAAGTCTGCCAGTGCTAAGTTCTCTTGTTGAGAATCTACTTGATACCCTTACTGGAAACTGCCCCTCCGTCTTCTCGGGGTCTTTCATCAGTTGCAGGGTTCCATTTGGTTGCTTTTCATTTAAAGGTTTTATACATGCTACAAGCCTGTAAGTTTGAAACACACAGCGTCATGGGCTGCAAGTTGCTTACGCGGATACATAGTATAAATATTTGTTGAATAACTGAGTGATTATCAATGATCTAGTCTTTGCTCCACTTTCATGTTCTTCACTTTGTCTTAGGCTGCTTTTCTGATTTTTCAGTTTAAATGTATTTTGCTGTTTCTTATGCTGCTGTCTCGTCGACTTTGAAGTGGCCTGTGAACCAACCGAGTGTCTTTCGTGTTGCTCAGTGAGAAGGAATCTGAATCATTCCCTGGGTGGTCCTTAGGATCACTGTGATCCAAACTAGTCCTTGGATTAGCAAGGATGCACCACTTTTTTTTTAAAGTTTTATTCATTTATTTGAAAGTCACAGTTACAGAGAGAGAGAGAGAGAGAGAGAGAGAGAGAGATCTTCCATCCGCTGGTTCACTTCCCAAATGGCTGCAATGGCCAAAGTTGTGCCAATCTGAAGCCAGGAGCCAGGAGCCAGGAGCTTCCTCTGGGTCTCCCACATGGGTGCAGGGGCCCAAGTACCTGGGCCATCTTCCACTGCTTTTCCAGACAATAGCAGAGAGCTGGATCAGAAGTGGAGCAGTCAGGACCCAAACTGACTCCCACACAGGATGCTGGCCCTGCAGGTGGTGGCTTTACCCCGGATGCACCACTTTCAACTAAAAGTTTCTTTCCCAGAATCTCTCTTTTTTTTTTAGCAAATAATCTTTATTATGATATTATTATATACATTTATTACTAGATTATACTCCCAGAGTGCACACAGAGCCAGGCACTAAGTGGTTTTGGCAGAGACCACTTGGTTACCAGTTTTGACTCTGAAGATCCAGCTATAAAGAATGGGATCGTAGGTTACTTTTCTGACTTCCCTGGTACAATATTCAGTGCCTGCGTACAGCATAAATACCAGCAGCTTTACTTTAACTTTAAAATTATTTTAAAGAGATTCTTGCAATTATTTGAATAAAAAGTAGTGAGAAATGATGAATAAAGAGAGGTACATTATTTGGTTTCTTTTTCAGAGAAAAGCAGCCTGCCAGATGGAGTGAAAGGGAGAGAAGTTCGCATGATCTCTCTTACTGCCTTTTCTTCCACGCCGGCTTCAGCCCCTGCCTCTCCCACACAGATTCTCACAGACATGCAGCAGAAATTCCAGTAATGCCATCTGCACAAGACCCACAGAGACGTGGGTAGCTACAGAATAAAACATGCTCTATTCTCATGAGCTGGGAAACAGTTCTCTTGGATTGCTTAATCTGATCAGCTTAATCGGTGGAAAGCAGTAGAAGATGGCCCAAGTCCTTGGGCGCCTGCATCCACATGGGAGACCCAGAAGAAGCTCCTGGCTCCTGGCTTCAGATCTGCACAGCTCTGGCCATTGCAGCCAACTGGGGAATGATCCAAAGGATGGAAGACCCATCCCCTCTCTCTTTCTGCCTCTCCTTCTCTCTGTGTAACTCTGACTTTCAAGTAAATAAATAAATCTTTAAAAAAAAAAAAGATCTGAGGTCAACTTTGAGTTAATATTTGTATATAGTGTGAGATATGATTCAAGAATCTTAAAGTATATATATATATTTTTTTTTCAGCAAAATTTTTTGGAATGATTTTTTTCATGAATTGTCTTTTCAATGTGCTTGATATCAATTAAGCACAGTATGGATCTATCCATAGACTCTCCATTCAGTTCTATTGATCTGCTTATGTATGCATTCAGAAATGCAAATCTACATTTATTATGTGTTAGTATGAGTGTTATTATGTGTTAGTAAGAGTGACTCTTCCAACGTCGTCCTTGGTGCAAATCACTTGAGCCGTTTTAATTCCTTTGTCTTTTCATATAAGTTTTAGTATGAACTTATTGATGGCTGTAATAATTTCTACTGTAATTTCATTCTGCGGTTTTCTTTCTGACTCTGTGACTCACTTTGGGATGACTGACACCTTAACAGTATTGGCCTTTTTTCCGGGGCACGAGTTGGCATATTTCTGAACATCAGATCCTCTTTGTTTCTTCTGTCAGTGTATTGTACTAGCATAATAACCTTGCACATATCTTGTTAGATTTATATCTAAGACTTCGTTCTCTTTGGACTATTGCAAATGGGGCTTTTAAAAAAACGAATTGTCCATTACTCGAAGGTACAAATGATTTTTCATGTGAGGATGCTGCGCTTTGAGAACCCATTCATGTCACTTATTATTTCCAGCAGGTTTGATAAGACATTTCCAAAGGGAAGGACATGGTCACATCCTAGGCTAAGCCACCTCTTTGGATTCCTACATTCCGAATATCAGAGTGCCTGGGTTCAAGTCCCAGCTCTGCGTCCCATTCCGCTTCCTGCTAATGCACACCCTGGGAGGCAGCAGGTGATGGCCCAGTGCTCGGCTCCCTGCCATCCATGCGGGAGACCTGGATGGAGCTCCAGCTCTTCACTTGACTCTTGGCTGTCGTGGGGATTCAGGGAATAAACCAGCAGGTGGAAGATTCTCTCCTTCCATACTCTGTCTTTCAAAGACGTAAAAATAAATAAACTTCAAAAAAGATGTACAGGACCTTCTCTATAAATAATTAGCTCTTGTAAGAATACAGGTATTTTTATTTTTTCTCTTCCAATCTGTGCATGTTATTTCTTTTTCTTCCTTTGTTTTCCTGAGTAGGGCCTCTACTATAATGTTGAAATAGGAGTGCTGAAAGCGAACATTTTTCCTCCCCTAAAGGACAAGATGTTAAAGGCAGGGTCCCCAGGGTGGTGCATGGGAAAGTGGTAGAACTCGGGGGGGGGACAGGGCCTGGTGGGGGGTCTGTGGGTCATCCAGGATGTTCTTCTCCTTGTGAGAGGGTCAGTTACAAAGGCGGAGTCGGGCCAGGCACTCCCCCTGCTTCTTGGCTCTCTGTGGGATGCTGTACCCCGTCTCCACCATTGGAGACACAAGAAAATGGGGCTCACCAGACACAAGAATATGGGGCTGCTCAGCCTCAGGCTTGAACCTCAAAACTGTGAGTTAAATAAACCTTTTCTCCTTATAATGTTAGTGGGGACAAATTATATCATGGTGAAGTTATCATTTTTATATATTTCTGAGTTTAGCTAGTGTTTACTGAGGGTTTTTTCACCTACATTCATGAAGAACATTGGTCTACATCTTTCCACTCTTCTGATTTCTTTGTTAGTTTGTTATTATGGTAATATTGGCCACATTAAGTGATTCCTAATATGTTAATTCATCTAAGAGTTTATGTAGAACTAATAGGCTTCCTAAAGTGTTTTTTTTTTCAGAATTTGTCAGTGAAGCCATCTGGATCTGGATTTTTTTTTCTTAAAAGATTTATTTATTTATTTGAAAGGCAGAGCTACAGAGAGGCAGAGGCAGAGAGAGAGAGAGAGAGATAGAGAGAGAGAGAGAGAGAAGGGGAGAGAGAGGGAGGGAGAGAGAGGGAGAAGGGGAGAGAGAGGGAGAGAGAGAGAGAGAGAGAGAGAGAGGAGTCTTTCATCCACTGGTTCACTCCCCAGATGGCCACAATGGCTGGAGCTGAGCCAATCTGAAGCCAGGAGCCAGGGGCTTCTTCCAGGTCTCCCACTCGAGTGCAGGGGCCCAAGCACTTGGGCCATCTTCTACTGCTTTCACAGGCCACAGCCGAGAGCTGGATTGAAAGTGGAGCAGCCAGGACTTGAACTGAGGCCCATATGTGATGCTGGCACTGCAGGCGGTAGCTTTGCCTGCTATGCCACAGTGCCAGCCCCCTGGATTGTTTTTAAACTTTATTTACTTATTTTTATTTGTTTTAAAGGCAGAGCAAGCCAGGAAAAGAGAGAGAGAGAGAGAGAGACATAGATAGAGAGATTGAGATCTTCCGTCTACTGATTCACCACCACCACCCACTCCCACAAATGCCACCAACAACCAGGGCTGAGCCAGGTTAAAGCCAAGAGCTTGGAACTTCATCTGGGTCTCCCACATAGGTGGCAGAGACTCAACCATTTGAACCAATACCTGCTGCATCTCAGGATCACAAGAGCAAGAAGTGGGATTGAAAACACGGTAGCTGGGACTTGAACCAGGCACACCAACGTGGGGTGCAGGTGCACCAAGTGGCAGCTTCATTCACTGCACCACAATGCCCATCTCTGGATTTATTTTTAATTGGGAAGTTTTAAGCTATTTCCTAAATGGGTCCAGGAATAGTCATCAAATCTATTTTTAGTAACTTTAATCATAGTTAACGTTGAAGAAAATGGTTCTTTCATCCAAGTTGTTGACTTTGGAGTATAAAGTTGTTCTTCACGTGCTTTTATTGCTTTTACTCGTGTCTAGGGTTGTGGTGACGTCTCATTTTTTATCTTTGTATGAATCACATGTCAAATTCTAGGGGGACCACAGAGAGGAGGTGGCAAGTGGGTGCACACTCACCTTTTCTGAGTCCTGCCTTTCTGAACTTGCCCGCCACTCTCCACTGAGCCTTGTCAGTGCATTCAACAGTGTTGGCTGGCTTCTCACCTGCTTGCCTGGCTCGCGTGGTGGTCTGGGAGCGCCCCCAGGCTCTGCCCTACGTGAGTCAGGCTCACACATCATCTATCCCTTGAGGTGCTTACGTTTCCTGAGACCCAGGTCCTTTCATTGCCTGTTCACATCAGCTCTCTGGTGCATTGAAAACAGGCTGATTTGCCTAGATCTAGATTTTTCTTGCGGCTACAGTGCTGCTGCTTTTCCCAGGCAGAGCCTGTCATCCCCTACTATATTCTACTAGAAAATGAAGCTTCACTCATTAGAATTCTTGTTTAGAAGCAATTTTGTGTAGTGTATGTGAGTGTAATACTTTGAAATATATTTATTTCAGTTATATAACAGAATACAAAAATCATCACTCTCAAAACATTTTCAGTTCTAATACTGCCTTCCAAAAGAAAAAAAAAAAAAAACTAACAGAAACAATTTCAAGAGAACAACCAGAGCAGCTAGTATCCAGTGATTTGTGAGAGGTGTTTGCATCTGGGGCCAGAGTGTGACTATGGAATAGTCCCCAAGTCCCTTTGAGGTAGGCAGGCACACAGGGTAAAACTGATCAGGTTTGTGAGCTGGAAGACCACGCCTTTGCCACGCCCCTGTGTGACCTCACACCCGTACCTGGCCACATCTGCGTGCCCACCAGCCAACCAGGTTAATTGACCACTCCCCTTTGGAAGTGGGTTAAAAGCCTGGGACGTGGTGTGTCCGCCCTTCTCTTCTTCCCTGGCTTCTTGCCAGGTCGGGGCTGGCTGTAGCCCTGTGCCTCCAGGGCACGCGGCCTTCTCCACGTGGCTGGTTCCTGGTGCTCGGTATGAACCAGATTGACCTCTCTCCCTTAGTAAAGCTCTCACTCTCCTATGCATCTTTCCACTAAATAAAGGCTTAAAACGTACCATGCTGCCTCGTTTATCTGTGCCGGTATTTAGAATTCTTCTCTAAGTATTAGGCAAGAACCCTCTTGGGCTTATTAATATTAGGGATTTATTAATAAGCATAGGATGACATCGTATGGCACCCCAAATTCCGGTAGCATATGTGGCACCCCAGATAGCACTTCTGGGGGACTTTAAGGGGCCATATTTTCGTATATTTTTAGGGGTCATCTCCAATATCACCTTTGCCCACTCATCTCCACAAGTCCTGTGTGCCTGTTACAGAAACCTGGGGTGGGCAGACTCCCTCTGTTCAAACAGGCACCAGAGACAGTGGAGGATCCAAGCTCCTTGACTTTAAATTTCAGCTAAGAAACCCTCCTGAGTACAAAGAAGACAAGGAAGCTACTGCTCAATGCAGCCTTCAAGGGCGCAGCTAGGAGTTTGAAGAAATTCTGCTCTGTGTGTGCCTTTTGGACTACTAAATGAAAGAAAAATAATAATGAGGGTATTGAAAGTGCTGTGAAAAAAGAGATATGATTTAAAAATAGGAAAATCATTGTAAATAAAATTGAAAAGAGTAAAAAGAAGAAAGCTGTCAGAGATACTTACAGAATGGATTATTTAACAGTAGGAACAAGCCAGAATGGGACCGGCATTTTTTTTTTCCTGGCTGCTCCATTTCATTTCAGCTCCCAGCTAATGTGCCTGGGAAAGCAGCAGAAGATGGCCCAAGTCCTTGGGCCCCTGCCACCCATATTGGTGACCCGGATGGAGTTGCAGGCTCCTGACTTCAGCCTGGCCCAGCCCTGGCCATTGTGGCCATTTGGGGAGTGAACCAGCAGATTGAAACTCACTACCTCCTTCCCTCTCTCTCTCTCTCTCTCTCTCTCTTTCTCTTTCTCCCTCCCTCCCTCTCTTTCTCTATAGTTCTGCCTTTCAAATCAATAAAAATAAATCTTTAAACATTTTTAAACATGTGGTTGCATGACCAGCAATTGGTCTGATAGTGATGGCTAAGCGCCTTAAATCATTGCATGACCAGCAATTGGTCTAATAGTGATGGCTAAGTGCCTTAAATCAGGAGTTTGGGCTTTCAAGTGGGCTTTTGCAGGACCTCTCAGAACTTTGATTTTTTTCCTTTGTTCCTTGGGATGAGGATGAACTTCCCTGTGATTAAAATTTAAATGACACGAACACCAAGCGTGGTTGCCAAGGAACCAAGTGCTGGCTTCCAGTGCGTGAACAGGTGACCCTATCTAAACTTAGATTACTGCCGCAGGTAAGTCACGATCAGCAATCTTTTGTGAATGTAACAAAATAGAAAAATGGGAGTGGAAAAAATGAGAACATCCCCCTAAGGTATTGAGTCAAATATCACACAGCGGCCGAGGCAGGGATGGTGGGGCTAAAACTCACAAGCTTGCAAATCAGTAATGCTTGAATTTTCTGTGACCTGGCCCCATATCTATGGTGATGGATTAAACTCTAGGTGGAAAGAAGAGGGAAAGAGTTAAAGGATAAGAACCCGTGCTGCTCCTGAGAGTCGGACAGGCAGAAAGCATGGCGTTGAGTCATGGAACAGAGACCCAGGCTATAGGAGTTGCAGGTTGGGCCTCCGGAAGGCAGGCATGATGAGTCGCTTGGGCAGTCCTCACACTATGGATAGAGAGGGGTCTAGCATGAATGACATTGCCACTTACGTCTCATCCTGTTGTCCCCTACCCACGCCATGGCACACACTTGCACAAAGAGTTACCCGGGAGAGACACGCACCACCCTGAGTGCAGACAGAGAGCGTGAGATGACATGTGTGTGTGTGTGTGTGCGTGTGTGTGCGTGTGTATGTGCACGCCCAGTGGGGAAGAAAGGGAGGAGGCCAGAACAGCTGGAGAAAGTTGTCCTGAAGAAGTACTACAGGCAACAAGAAACTGTTAAATAGATGTCCATTCCCTTTATGAAACGGAAATGATAAAAAAATTAAGTTAAAAAAAAAGAAATGATAAGAGAAAACTTCTGATTTGTTGTAAATCTGACAATGGCTGGAGGAGGGAGGAGTGAAGAGGTAAGGGGAGTGACCCAGAAGGATCTCCTGTCCACAGCTAGGCTTCCCCTGGCTTCATCTGGCCACACCCCTCTTACCCACGTCAGCCAACATCAGTTCCGTGTAAACAATTTATGCTTTTCTTCCCCAAATTTCATTCTACAAATGCTCATGGATCCAGGGCGAGTAGACGCCTGTCCAACTCATCCCTAGCCTGCTGCTTGTAGTTGTAGAACGTGTCTCAAGGGGCTGGTGCTGTGGCGTAGTGGGTAAAGCCGCCTCCTGCAGTGCCGGCATCCCATTTGGGCACCAGTTCAAGAGCCAGCTGCTCCTCTTCCGATCCAGCTCTCTGCTGTGGCCTGAGAAAGCAGTGGAAGATGGCTCAGGTTCTTGGGCCCCTGCACCCGCATAGGAGACCCAGAGGAACCTCCTGGCTCCTGGCTTCAAGATTGGCGCAGCTCCAGCCGTTGCGGCCAATTGGGGAGTGAACCAGCAGAGGGAAGACCTCTCTCTCTCTCCCTCTCCTTCTCTCTCTGTATAACTCTGACTTTCAAATAAATGAATAAATCTTAAAAAAAAAAAAAAAGAAAAAAGAAAAAAGAACGTGTCTCAAAACCTGATCATTTTCTGGCTGGCAACTATCATGGTTCAATAAACCCTTTTATTTAAGAGAAAACTTAGCTTTAGGGCTTTGGGCTTAATGAAACAAACAGGAACTATATGAAGAAAATGATGGATAGATGAGATCAAAGGAGAGCAATCTGAGCCATTGAAGATGACAACTAATTAGCAGGAAGAAATGCCAACTCAAATTATTTCGGGAATGAGAACAGCATGGGACCCCCAGCCAGGGGTGGGGGACTAGACTTAAATTAACTGCACAGAATGAGATGGAAAATAGAGAAGGACAGAGAAACTATTTGAGTTATACAAAAGTCTGGAAAAGGAAATTCAACTCCACAGGACAAGTGTTTTCAGAATGAAGAAAAGGGAACTGGATGAATTTTTTTCAAACATAAAGGACAGGTTCATCTCAGCCTGAATGTTTTAAAGGCACACAGTGGGTCAGGGCGATCAACATCGAGTAATATTCCAGAGAAGTTACTGACCTCGAGAGGGTAGAGAAAAAACAGTGCAAAGATTCTAGCCAAAAATCTAGTCACCCACCGGGGGAAAATAGAGCCCATCTCTGGCTCTCCGCGGAAGCCCTGAATAGCTGGAGAAAGAGCGGCACTGTCTGTGAGCGAGTTGGTCAAGACTATATAAGGCTGGAACATTCTCAGAGTGTCTCCCTGGGCGGGGCAGGAATGTTCTTTTTGTTTTCTGCAGCCTGGCTCTTGTGTTTGCGGGGGAAGAGCAGAACACGTGGGAAGTGTCGGAAACGAGTCCTCTGTGCCGGGTGCGGCACGAATCGGTGAGAGGGAAGAGGCAGAGCTGTTTCAGGACAGCCCTTGGCGACTGTGGGCTGGAACAGGGATCCTCTGCAGAGGAACAGTAGTTCGGGGAGCCCTCGTTTGTCTGACTTAGCTTCACTTCCGAGACAGGCTCACCGCGGCACCCACGGGGGATCATTCCCAAAACCCCGGCAGAGCGTACTGCCTCTTCTCCTGGGTTGACTTTGGCTTGTCCAAACCCTGGCTGTTACAGCCATTTTGAGGGGTGCACCAAAGGATTTCTCTCTGTCTCTGTTCTTTCACATAAATAAAAATCAAATAATTTCAATTGGAGTTCTATTTGATGAAAATGGAAAACAATGGATCCGTTTGCAAGAATGAGTGTCTATTGCATGCCTACAGTTTTCCTTAAGATGTCTTGCGAGACATCATAACTTGGGTTGATTAGAGGTGGATATAGGACACAGAAGACTGAAGGAGACAGTAAAGGAATAAAAAAGCTAAAGACAAAGAGGCAAAAAGAGCAGAGCATTGGGCAACAACAGAGAAGTAGCAGTAGGTATTTGGATGACAGAGGGGCTGGGATTGGCAGCCAGGTTAGTGCACGGTGAAGATGAATGGATAGTAAAGGCTCTTAAGCAAATTCATCGGGGTTGGAGTTCAGGCTCTGGGTGGCTGGCCTGAGTCATTGTGCTGAAAGCAAATCAATCAGTCGGCGATCGATGGATGGAAAGACGACTGACTGCATTACTCCATCACCACCCCAGGAAGGAGGCCACAGGCAGGCTGGTTTTGAGGCACTTGCAGAAGGAACCAAAGGGGGGAACTGCGAGAGTAGTAATTTCCCACAGACCTTGTTAGATTTTAGGGTTCTGGGATCGAAGTAGGGGAGGAGGTGGCTGAAGTACAGGAATTGTTGACTTTATTTTAGGGGAGCAGGATGGAGGGGTGTAAAGAGAGATGGAAAACAGAATTGAAAGATGTTTGTGTTGTTGCAAAACTTTTTTGGAACTCTGTGGACAATGTTTTCACAATGCACACCTTCCATGAACTTTTTGAACAGCTCATGTATTTAAATGTCCTGTTAGCAGTCCTGGTGGTAGTCCTGTGCCTTAACTCTGCTCCACACCCAGCTGGAGTCCTTGCGACCCTGACCTCCTATCAGTTTCCATTTAGGGCTTCATGACTTTTAACCTTGAATATGTAAAGCTATCAAAGCAGCTTTGTGTCTTGGGTTTGGTTTCCCAGGAAACAGGCAGAGAGTTAGAGTTCTCTTGGGATCCACAGTGAAGAAGAGAAGGGAGAGAGGTAAGGTCTGGGCAGAGAAAAGAGTTGGACCTTCCTACGTGAGCACAGGGAACTTGGGTGATCTCGCCAAGACACCTGGAGCTGGGCGGATCCTTTAGCATCATCCCCAGGAGAAGTAAGGGGGGTAGACCATCGGCCCCATACACAGCTGGAGGCCAGCTTCTCCCAGAGTGGAGGTCTAACCTTGCGGGATGCAGCTCCCGTCCGCTGTGCCCACAGAAGTCAGAATCCTGCTGCTTGCCCACCTGCACACACAAAGGATCCCAGGTCACGCTGGGGAAGGTGAATTAGCGTTGACACCTCAGCAGAGTGCCCCAGTCGCTACAGTGCTCATATTGTCTGCACCGTCTCATCCGTTTCATTGATGCCTTGTGCTGTAACATACGAGGGCTACCCCAAAATTTGGGGAGGAGAACTGATCCTTGCCTTAGAACAAAGGAATATTTTAGTGCCTGTTCAATCACTGTGACCAGGGCTCTGGACCTCCCATGAAACAGACTCCAGCCTTTTTTTGGACCTGAAGGGAAAGAGATGGCCCTGTTTTTGTGAGCTGCAAAATGCCTAAGTGTAGACCTCGTGTGGGCCATGTGGCCGTGAGGATGTGAGCCCCTGACTGCACATACAATGTCATCCTGCAGGGAGCCAGCTTAAGGGTCTTTCTGAAATCTCAAAACCTCTAACTTTTCAGTAAGATCTGCCAGCATATTTTTTCTAAATTATGTCTAATTGTGGCTTTTAATCACTTTAGAGTAGAAATGCCAATTAATAAAAAGATCAGTAAAAATGTCTGTTTATATATAAAAAATATTCTGTGTATCATTAAATTACACCTCCTGATAGAGATTAGTATGATAATAATAATGGCATAGGCGCAAGGCACTATGGTCCTGTGTAAATTTGCTGATAACCATGCAGGTAGCTCCAGTTACGTTCCTCATTCTGCAAAGCTGATACTGAGGCGTGATTTAAGTAACTTATCCCAGGTTATACGGCTAGTGATGGCCAGATCTGGAACTCGAGCTCCAACAGTTTGACTTGTGGATTCTCATCAAGGACACCCTTTCTCCCAAATTCAATCATAGTATCTAAAAAAAGGTGGCACGGGTTTTTTAAATGATTTGCATTGCCACATGCTATGCTGTGTTTTATTACTTCAGACACGTAACTTATACTTTGAGGGTTCCTTTGCTGTACATAGGTGCTAATAATGCAATCCAGCTTCTTGGCTCAGACAAGGAGACCTGAGCGATGACAAGGCCCTCAGAGAGCTGGCACACAAGCCCTCATCTTTAAATGTGACAGCTAAACCTCAATGGCCCCAGTCTTATTTTCTCAGCATACTACGAAAGTATTCCCGCCTCACAGGGTCAGGCAAGCAAATGCCAGGCTCCTGCAAAGTTTGTGGAAAATGGAGTTAAAATCTAAGATTATTTTGGTGCACAAATCTTTGAAATCATGCATAGGAGGCATCTTCAGGAAGTTCGTGAAAAATGTGTGCTATAAAAAACTGCATGCATGGTAGCGACGTGGCTCACTAGGCTAATCCTCCGCCTGCGGCGCCGGCACCCCAGGTTCTAGTCCTGGTTGGGGGTGCCAGTTCTGTCCCGGTTGCTCCTCTTCCAGGCCAGCTCTCTGCTGTGGCCCGGGAGTGCAGTGGAGCATGGCCCAAGTGCTTGGGCCCTGCACCTGCATGGGAGACCAGGAGAAGCACCTGGCTCCTGGCTTTGGATCGGTGCCGTGCACCAGCCGTAGCGGCCATTTGGGGGGTGAATCAACAGAAGGAAGACCTTTCTCTCTGTCTCTCTCTCTCTCTCACTGTCTGACTCTACCTGTCAAAAAAATAAAAATAAAAAAAAAGCTGCATGCATTTCAACATTTCTTTTTTTTTTTATTTTTGACAGGCAGAGTGGACAGTGAGAGAGAGAGACAGAGAGAAAGGTCTTCCTTTGCCATTGGTTCACCCTCCAATGGTTCATCCAATGGCAGGAGCCAGGTGCCAGGTGCTTTTCCTGGTCTCCCATGGGGTGCAGGGCCCAAGCACCTGGGCCATCCTCCACTGCACTCCCGGGCCACAGCAGAGGGCTGGCCTGGAAGAGGGGCAACCGGGACAGAATCCAGTGCCCCGACCGGGACTAGAACCCGGTGTGCCGGCGCCGCAAGGCGGAGGATTAGCCTGTTGAGCCACGGCGCCGGCCTTCAACATTTCTTACATCAAAATAAAGTTACGTTTTTTAAAGCTTTATTTTATTTATTTGAAAGAGTCTTAGAAAGGGAGAGAGAGAGAGAAGCAAAGGAGGAGCTCTTTCCACTGGTTCATTCTCCAAATACCTGCAACCGGAACAGGAAACGAACTCCAGGCTTCCTTCATGAGTGGCAGGGACGCGAGCGCTTGAGCCATCAGCTGCTGGGGCTCAACCCCGGTCAGTGGGATGCAGAGTCCCGAGAGACATCCCAACCCTACACCAAACGCCCAGCCGCAGCCTTGTTTGGCCTTGTCCCCATCATCGTCCTTTGTGCACACTCCGTCTCTGTGTGCAGGGCCCAGGTGCTGTTGGTTGGGTACAGCATGCAGAGCATTCTGGGAGGCCCAGAGAGGCCCCAGCTGCACCGCCTTCTAAGATCACCAAGGTTTCTAAAGGCAGCTCGGCCATTGTTTGGGTGTGTGCCCTCGGTATTCTCAGATGCATATTCAAATTCTTTGCACCGAGACAAACTTGTACTTCAACGCTATTTGCTGTGAACTTTCAGAAATACAGTCGTGCCTCGGCTTCTCACTTCTCCTTTAGAGGATTTCTAAGAATGCAGTCTGTTGAACGCTGCCTTGGGGCTCAGCAGCTCTCTGTGAGTGCAAAGGCGGCCGCTCAGAGCCATTCCCAGAACGACTTCAAGGGCTGTGGGCGTCCCTTCCACTTACCGTCCTCGTGTGCTGGCCCCCAGCTAAACGTGAATGACGCAGGCCCTGGAGGACTTTCACAGAGTGGGAATTGTTCCACAGCCCCTGGAAGGGACCTCCACCAGGGGACCCCTTGTGTTTATTTAAGCCTGTAAGAACGACTCCTCAGGCTGGAGTCTGGAGTCATTTCTACCAGATAACCAGCTGGGATTTCTGGGCTCCGCGGTAAATTGGCGCGGGAGCTCTTTTATTTGCACAAGTTCTCCTTGGGGGCTGCAGGAGGAAGAACAGATGGCGGAGCCTCCAGACCCGTGGGGAACTACATTTTGGGAATCTCTCGAGCACGTATCAGCAACGGCTATGAAGAACACCTGTGGAAAAGAAGTTAAGAAGTGAAGCAGACGTCACCTCTGTTGTTACGTCTTCTTCCTTCCTAGGAATTCGTTCCTAACACATTTCTTTCCAGGACTGATTTGAACAAGAGTAGGAATTATGTAACTGGAAACCTGGGAGCAGTCTAAATGTGCTTGGCAGTAAAAATCTTACCACCACTGTGTTTTTGCTGGAATGGAAAGGTATCCATCAAGTGAATAAAAAATTGGTTAAAACAAACTTATTTATTTATCTGAAAGGCAGAATTACAGAGAGAGAGGAAGATACGGAGACAGATATCCCAGCTGCTGGTTCACTTTCCAAATGGCTGCAACGGCTGGTGCTAGGCCAGGCAGAAGCCAGGAGTCAGGAGCTTCTTCCAGGATCAGAAGTGGGGCAGCCAGGACTTGAACCGGCGCCCATATGAGATGCTGGCACTATAGGCAGCGGCTTAACCTACCCTGCCACTGCACTGATCCCCCAAAAAGAGTATGTCTGAGATAGAAAATCAACAAAATCTTTCACTTGTCAAAATCATGCAGCAGGTATTCAGAGAAAATTACACCTGGAAGATTGAAACTCCACATTTTAGAATGCCACTTAATCCTCTAAAACAGTATTACTCGAGTGTGTGTAGGATCTCATAACTACTGCGTAGTGAGGCAGTTATAGCTGTGTGTGTGTGAGAGAGAGAGAGAGAGAGAGCGAGAGCATGCCTACATTTTTATTTCAAAATAAAGATATTATGTCTTTATTTCAAAGCCTAGAGCAGAGTGGGCACGGCCGGCCTGGAGGCAGAGCCTGGCGCAGGCTTGCTAATTGTGTGCCCTCAGGCATGTTTTTTTTTTTTTTTGACAGGCAGAGTGGACAGTGAGAGGGAGAGACAGAGAGAAAGGTCTTCCTTTGCCGTTGGTTCACCCTCCAATGGCTGCCGCGGTCGGCGCGCTGTGGCCAGCGCACCGCGCTCATCCGATGGCAGGAGCCAGGTGCTAGGTGCTTTTTCCTGGTCTCCCATGGGGTGCAGGGCCCAAGCACCTGGGCCATCCTCCACTGCACTCCTGGGCCACAGCAGAGGGCTGGCCTGGAAGAGGGGCAACCGGGACAGAATCCGGTGCCCCGACCGGGACTAGAACCCGGTGTGCCGGCGCCGCAAGGCGGAGGATTAGCCTGTTGAGCCACGGCGCCGGCCACCCTAGGGCATTTTCTTCATGTGTGCAAGAACAGTGAGAGCAACCGCAGCAGATGCTGGAGGTGCCCGCGTGCACACAGCTCCACACCCATCTCCGGGACTGCTCTGCCTGGCAGTGACCTTTGGTGGGGGCTGTGCTGCCCTCTCTCTGGGTGGACAGAAGTGCAGGCAGTAGAGCACAGTAGAGCAAGGGGGCTGGGTGACAGCAGGCTGGCCCGCGGTGGGAGGACTGCATGGGGTAGGTTTCAAAGGCACTCAGAGATTCACAGCCCAGAGAACGCATTCCTAGGAACTAATATGTTCATTATTGCGCCTTTTCCTTCGCTTCCCTGTCCCACCAACAGAGCCTCTTGAAATAAACTATCCACACTCACAGCTCTTCTCCCAGGACAATCCGATTTAAGGGACAGCCTTGACCTTAAGGAGCTGTGAAAACCACATGAAATGTTGCTTGTGGAGAATTGCACATGACATCCATCCAAAGTGAATGAGAAGCAAATATGTACTACCATTACTATCACAAGTCACACGATCAACGCCACATGGGATAGCTAACGTAAATAACTATAAGACAAAATGGTTGTAAAAATGTGTGTCCAGTATGGTACAATTTTTTTTAAAGATTTATTTATTTATTTGAAAGAGTTACACAGAGAGAGGAGAGGCAGAGAGAGAGAGAGGTCTTCCACCTGCTGGTTCACTCCCCAGATGGCGCAACAGCCGGAGCTGCACCGATCCAAAGCCAGGGGCCCAAGGACTGGCCATCTTCCACTGCTTTCCCAGGCCGTAGCAGAGAGCTGGATCAGAAGAGGAGCAGCAGGGACTCAAACCGACAACATATGGGATGCTGGCACTGCAGGTGGCGGCTTTCCCACTACAGCACAACACTGGCCCCATCACAGTCCAATTTAAAATGTATTTATTAATGGTGAAATGTAAAATTATTGAAGGTTACACCTTAGACAAAATATAAACACGTTTGGTCTTCAAATTATGTTAAATTCTTTGGTGCTGGGGCTGGCGCTGTGGCGGAGTGGGTAAAGTCATCGCCTGCAGTGCTGGCATCCCATATGGGTACTGGTTCAAGTCCTGGCTGCTCCACTTGTGATCCAGCTCTCTGCTATGGTCTGGGAAGGCAGTAGAAGATGGCCCAAGTCCTTGGGCCCCTATACTCGCATGGGAGACCTGGAAGAAGCTCCTGGCTCCTGGCTTCTGACTGGCGCAGCTCTGGCCTTTGCAGCCATTTGGGGAGTGAGACAGTTTATGAAAGACTCTCTCTCTCTCTCTCTCTCTCTCTCTCTCTCTCTCTCTCTCTCTCTCTCTCCTTCTCTCCGCCTCTGCCACTCTGTAACTCTGCCTTTCAAATAAATAAATAAATAAATCTTTTTAAAAAGTCCCTCTTTCCTCTAAAATTATAAAATTCTTTGGTGCCAGTTTTTATACCCACAGAACCAGTTTCCGAATTCAAAATTTCATCTTCTTCTTTGATTGTACAGGTAGCAGTCTCCGGGGGAAGGACACACCATGACTTGTTCTAGACCACACTCCCGAAGGGATTGCCAGTTGTGGGCTCTTAGTCCAGGGTCTTTTTCCATTCCGCTTCCTCTCATAAACTGTGCTAGAAGATAATCAAGAAAGACAAAGACATCCAATGACCGGGGGATGCTGCTCCCGGTGCGGATGAAGGGGCGGGGACTAGGATTAATGCTCAAAGACCGCAGCCGCCTGTCTTTGCGCTGCTGTAACATGGTGTCAGAGAGGACTTAGTTACTTAAAAGCACACGAATTGGCTTCTCCCAGCTCCAGAAGCTGGGATGTCCGAGATCAAGGTGCTGGCAGGTGTGGGATCCGGTTCCAAGATGCTGCCTCATTTCTGCATCCTTCAGAGAAAAGAAAGACACGTCCTCAGATGGCAGAAGAGAGCAAACAGAGAGCCCACTCCAGCACGCCCTTCATATGGTGGCATTGATCCGTTCCAGGAAGCAGAGCCCTCGTGACCGAAATGCTTCCAGTTAGGACCAAACTCTTCACATTGCTGCAGGGGGCATTATGTTTGAAGTGTTTGAATTGGGAGGGGGGACACATTCAGGACATAGCTATGGTGAGTAGTTTGGCCAACTGTTTGGAGACTTGGAAATAGCATAATTAGAATAGATGTAGCAAAGAGGTGTGAGGGCCAAATGTGTGGACAGACTCTCAGGAGGGGCACATCCAAGGCGGGCGGTGGCTAAGAGGAAGCAACAGTTGAAGGAAGCAGTCCTCTGGTGAACATTAGACTCTCTCCTTATCCACCCCAGTACCTGCGCGATGGGCTCTGTTGGCACTGATTGAGATGTTGCTTTTTTTATAACGTTGTATACTGCGACCTTCCAATAAGCAGGTTTTAAAAATTATTTTATTGATTCTTTTTTCATCTGTATGAAAGGCAGACACACTCACATTGGGGTTCAGTCCCCAAATGCCTGTCTATCTGCCTGTCTATCTATCTTTTTATCAATGTATCTATCTATCTTTTTATCTATTTATCTATCTACCTACCAACCTATCTCTCTCTGTATATATTCCATACATACTCTATTTTATTTATACTGAACCAGACCAAAGTGAGGAATCAGAAATTCAACCAGGGTCTCCCACGTGGATGGTAGAGACCCAAGCATTTGAACGATCATCTGCTGCCTCCCAGAGAGCACATTAGCAGGAAGCTGAAATCGGAAGTGGAGTTAGGACCCAAACCCTGGAAATCCAATATAAGATGAAGGTGTCCTAGGTGGTAGCTCAATTCCTGTGCCAAGTGCCCACCCCACCATATTCAGCTGTTAGTTCAGGAACTCAAGCCAGGTCTGCCACATAGGGGGCAGGATCCTAATCACTTGAGCCATCATCACTGCCTCCCAGGGTCTGCATTTGAAGAAGCTGGAGTCAGGAATGAGAGCTGAGACTCAATCCGGGTATTCTGATGTGGGATGATGGGTATCTGAACTGGCATCTTACTGCTGGGCCAGTGCCCTCCCTCCCACAGACTTTTTGAACTACTTTCATAGAATCTTCTTGTTAGTAAACAAAAGTTTTATTTTATTCTTCTCTTTCCATCTGTGTGCCTTTCTCTCCTCTTCTTGTCTTGCTTTCCGGATTGGGCCTTCCAGCAGGTGGTTGAACAGTAGTGATGGGAGAGGGCGTCCTGCCTATCCCCACTCTTTGGTGGAAAGCACCTGTGTTTCACCATGAAACGTGAGTATGGTGTTCATGGGAGAATATCTGTAAGTGTTCTTTACCAAGATGAGGAAGTCTTCTCTATTAGTTTGCTGAGAATTTTTTCATGAATAAGTGTTGGATTTTATCAAATACTTTTTCTGTGCTAATGGATATGATCATGTGACGATTCTTTTTGGTTTGATGCTATAATAGATGAAATGGATTGATTTTCAAATGATGAAAAAACCTCGCTTTCTCAGAATAAATTCCTCTTGGTCATAATCAATAGTTCTCTATATGCATTGTTGGGTTTGACTTGCTAACATTCTGTTGAGGATGTTTGTGTCTTCATTCATAGGTGATATTGATTTGTAGGTTTCCTTTGTCATTCTATCTATCTGATTTTGGAATTACAGTCACGTTGGACTCAGTGAGTGAGTTAGGATGTGTTACTTGTGCCTCTACTTTCTGGAAGAGATTGTATTGAATTTGTATCATTTCTTCCTTGTATGTTTAGTAAGATTTGCCAGTAAAATAATCTGGGTACTTTTCTTTTTTGGAAGATTATCACTTACTGATCCCATTTCTTAAATGGCTAGAGGGCTACTCAGATGATCTGTTTCTCCTTGTGCATTTTAGCATTTTATGCAGTCCTAGAATTGGTCATCTAAGTTGTCAGATTTGTAGGCATAGAGATAAACAGACTGTCCCTCTGCTTTCCCTCGAATATCCACAGCATGCCTGAAATAAGATATAATAATATATAACAAGATTACTATCCAATAACAATGATGCCTTCATTTCTTCTATTGTGATTTTGTATTTTCTCTCCTTTTTATAAGTGGAGCCAGATTTTATCAATTTCATCAGTCCTTTTAAAGGTTAGTTGGTTAGTTTGGTTAGTTTCTCTATTTTATTCCTCTTTTCAATTTCATTGATTTCTACTTTACTTCGTGTTATTTGTTTTTAGTCCACTCCTTTGTGGCTTAAATTGTGCTTCTCTCCCTTGTTTACTGGGGGAGAAAATGAGATTCTTGTTTTTAGTTGTTTATGACTTGTAATAGACAATGGCACCTAATGATATTTAAAGTCAGCGGATGGGGGTGCCCTAGATTGAGTCACCCAGAGATGTTGTAACCGTCTCAGTTTGTGATGAGGTCCCTACAATGATGCAGTTGCATAACCGAGGTCTTTCTCAGGACACGTCCCTGTTCCTAAGCAAGACACAACTGCATATGCGTCCCACACATTGCTTTCTCCGAATCCCGAACATTCCGATAAGTTGCATTTTAAATTTTTATTTAGTCAAAAATATGTTCTACTTCACCTTCAGATTACTTATTTGATACAAAGGTTATTTACAAGGGTGTATTGAACGTCTGAGTATTTTTAGTTTTTTAAGCTTTTCTTGTGTTTCGTCTTTTTCTGTAATCCTGCTGTGGTCTAAGAACATTCTCTGTGTGTAATGGACTTATTTTAAATTTGTGATGATGTATCTTATTAACCAGAGTATCCTGGATCTTTATGAATATTCCACGGGAGCTTTAGATGAATGTGTACACTGCAGCTGCTGGTGCAGCGTCCTGCAGGTGTCCACTCCATCAGGTTCATTGGCGGTGCAGTGCCGGCAGCTCCGTGCTGAGGGGTTTTCTGCGTGCTTGGTCTATTGATTGCTGTCCAGGGCAGGCTGGAGGCTCCCGCTGTAACAGTGGGTCTGGTTGGTCCTCTTCTCAGTCCCATCCATTTGTGTCTTATGCGTTTTGACACTGTGTTGTTAAGCTACACACTGAGATCATGTGACTTTGCCAGGAGGAAGTACCTCTGCCTTCATAACCATCTTTGTTTTGAGATTTCCTTCATCTGATATTAATATAAATTCTTGAGCTCTTCTTTTTATTGGTTGTAACATGGTAAATTGTTCTCTACAACTCAAATTCATTCTATCTCAGTATTTCTAATAGCTAGCATAATCTTGCTTATAGACAATTTCTTCTTTCATTGATATATTATTAACATGATTGGGTTAAGTTACAGTTAATCTCAGATAATTAATTTTATTACCTTTGCTCTTTATTTTCTTTTCCTCTTTGTCTGCCTTCTTTTGTTCTAATTGAACATTTGACATAATTTAGTTTATCTTCTCTCCTAGCACATCACTTATAGTAGTTTCCAGCACCTGTGTTTTGGCACAGCAGGTTAAGCCGCCGCCTGCAACACCAACATAACACATGGGCACTGGTTCAAGTCCCGGCTCCTCCACTTCTGATCCAGTTCTCTGCTGTGGCCTGGGAAAGCAGTAGAAATGGCCCAAGTCCTTAGGCCCCTGCACAGTGTGGGAGACCTGGAAGAAGCTCCTGGCTCCTGGTTTTAGATTGGCACAGCTCCGGCTGTTGCAGCCATTTGGGGAATGAGTCAGCAGATGGAAGACACCCCCCCCACCCCCGCCTCGCGCTCTCTCTCTCTCTCTGCCTCTCTGTAACTCTAAAAAAAATGACAATGTATTGGATTACTTAGACAATGTATTGTCAAAGGCAAGTGTAATGACTGACAACATTGCCAACAAGAGATGGGAGGAGACAATTACAAACAACTGTATCGCAAGGCACTGGACAACTGAGGCTGTAATGTTATTTTAAGGAGGATTTACACAAGTTAAAATATATTTTGCATTTCCAGATAAACTATCTATTTAAAGATCTATTTATTTGAAAGAATTATAGAGAGAGAGAGGGATAGACAGAGAGAGATCTTCCATTCACTGGTATGCTCCTCGAATGGCCTCAAAGGCTAGGGCTGGGCTGGGCTGTAGCCAGGAGCCAGGAGCTTCATCCGGGTCTCCTCCTTGGGTAGCAGGTGTCCAGGCTCTTGGGCCATCCTCTGCTGCTTTCCCAAGTACATTAGCAGGAAGCTGGATCGGAAGTAGAGCAGCAGGGATTTGAACCAGAACCCATATGGGATGCTGATGTTGCAGGTGGTGGCTTGACCTGCTACGCCACAGTGCTGGTCTCACATTGATACTATTAATTTAAACAAGGAGTTATCTCTTAGATCAGCATGAACAAGAAAAATAAAAGATGTATTTTTATCTCTATCATGTTTCACTTACTCTCTTTTTTTAAAGAAAAATAGAGATCAGAATTGCTGAAGAATATATTTTCCTTTCTTTTGAAGAATTTTCTCACTCTCCTTTGCTTTTTAAAAATATTTATTCATTTATTATTCATTATTTATTCATATATTTTAAATGATTCATTTATTTACTTGAAAAGTTAAGTTTTCAAGAGAGAGAGAGAGAGAGAGAGACAGAGAGAGGTCTTCCATCCACTGGTTCACTCCCCAAATGGCTTTGAGAGCTTAAGCTGGGCCAGTCTGAAGCCAGGAGCCAGGAGCCTCCTCCAGTCTCCCACGTGGGTGCAGGGGCCCAAGCACTCGGGCCATCTTCCACTGCTTTCCCAGGCCATAGCAGAGAGCTGGATCGGAAGTGGAGCAGCCGGGACTCGAACCAGTGCCCATATGGGATGGTGGCGCAGCAGTCTGAGGCTTTAACCAGTTATGCCACAGCGCTGGCCCTTCAACTCTCCTTTAAGGAGTGTATCACTGATGAATTCCTGGAGGTTTTGTTTGTCTCAGAAATTTTTAATTTTCCTTCACTTAAACATTTTTTTAAATTTATTTTCATTTGATTTTAGAGACAGAGAGAAGTGGAGTCACCCATCCCTCTAGGGTGGCTTATTTCTCGTAGCTTCTATCCAGATTTTCTCTGTGGTTCGTTCTCTGTAGTTGGAGTTCGATATCCCCAGGTACGGATGTTTTGGTGGTTCCCCCGGTGTCCCCCGGACTTCCTGGAGCTGTGTTTTGATGTGTGTCATTAACCTGGGAAATCGTCTGGCCATTTATCGCTTCACACACTCCCACTTCAGCTGCTCTGCCCCTCCGGGTGTTCCATGAATATTGCACGTCTGTAAGTTACCAACAACTGGATCCTGTCATCATCTTTCTTTCCCATCCTTTTTTTGTTTTGTTTTTTGACCATTTAGCAGGGAGTTTTCTATCACTCTGTACTGCAGCTCAGCGATTGCTGCCTTGGCTGTCCCGGTGTGCGAGGAGCATCTCAACAGCATTCCCCATTTCTATCCCACGGCCACACGGCACTGCAGCCCTTCCTTGTATGTATTCCCCTTCCGTCTGCCTGCCTTACCCATCTCATCCTGTCTGAGGTCAGTGCATCCCCCGAACCTTTCACACAGGCACCACAGTGATTTCAAATTCCTTGCAGGATCCTTTGAGGTCTGTGTCACGTGTGGCTGGCTTTGTCTCTCAGGCTGCGTGTGTTTTCATGGAAGTCTGGATGTGATGTGCTGAGAATTAGGAACCGAGGCAAGCAGGGCTTTAGGGGAGGTTTTGGAGTAAAGGAAGCATCAGGCTGTGTTCCCCGCTTTGCGCAGCCATAGGTGCCAGACCCTTCGCAGGGTTCTTACCAAGGTCTCTGCTGCGAACCGTGGGCTCCCGCGAACACTTCTCCGTAGAGAGAGCTGGCACCCTGCAGCTCTTCCGCTGATGGCTCTTTGCCGTTGGACAGGGGCCCTGTGTGTGAGAGGGGCAGGGGAAGCACTTGTCTCGTTCTTGCAGTGGGCAGGCGCTCCCTGCCTGCGGGCTTCACAAATGCTCCCTCGCCCCCCACCCCCCGCTTTAAAGATTTATTTTATTTATTTGAAAGAGTTACAGAGACGGGTAGAAACAGAGAGAGAGAGGTCTTCTATCTGCTGGTTCACTCCCCAGTTGGCCACAATGGCCGGAGCTGTGCTGATCCGAAGCCAGGAGCCAGGAGCTTCTTCTGGGTCTCCCATGTGAGTGCAGGGACCCAAGCACTTGGGCCATCTTCTACTGCTTTCCCAGGTCATAGCAGAGAGCCGGATAGGAAGTGAAGCAGCCAGGACTTGAACCAGTGCCCATATGGGATGCCGGTGCTTCAGACCAGGGCACTAACCCACTGTGCCACAGCGCCAGACAATCCCATGCCTTTTTCCCTCGTGTGTGGGTCGGGCCTTCCTCACCTGCTCAGAGATGTCCGAGGTTCTTCCCGGTTCTCTGTCCCCTGCCAGACATCCCCCATCCCCCTCCCACTTCCGAGGTGTCCTGCTCCTCGTCCCTTTCATGCATCTATTTGAATCTTCATGATTATGTAAAGAATAAGCTTTGCAAACCTCACTTAACTCCTTTGGCTTTCTGAGTTCTTATCTGTAAATGTATACTCTCCTATTTTAGGAAGTTTTCACATACCTATTTGTTTCATTAATGAAGTTTTTATAGAACACCCCCAAAACCGGCTGGAGGAGTGGCTTTGGAACCCCCAAAACCTGGTCTGTTCGCCAACATGTAAGAAGCCAATCAGTGATCTCCAGCTAGGGGAAGAAACTGGTGTTTCTTGCGAAGTGCACAGCGAGGGGCAGGACAGCTGCTGCTAATTCCCAGGCTGCCCCAGGACTCAGAGGTAAAAGTTCTCAGGATGGACCTGGGCCCGAGGGGTCCATGGCCTGCGGTGCTGGGGCCCTCCTTCAGCCGACTGGAAATACCAAGATCTTCAGGGGTTTTTGAGGATGGCAGGGGAGGCTCCGGTCTGTCTGGGGGCTATGTGCAGGTGGTGGGTGCCTTGTGCTCGGGGCCTGGCATTCCTGGCAAAGAAGCCCCTGCTTGGAAAGTGAAGCTTTTGTATCCCACAAGTAAGAAAACATATCCCAGCTCACCACAGATGCCAGGAGTCTTCATGGAGTCCATGGAAAAAAAGGAATCAAAAGATGCATTCATTTTGGTGCAGAGGTTTTTTGAAATCCATGCCAAGTGTTTGCATAATACCCATTTTCCATGAACTTTTTGAATAACTCTTACATATTCTAAAGCACTTCTGCTTAGAGGTATCTCCACCAATCGACTGACGACTTGAGCTACTAGTTGCGTGCCCAAGAGATTTTCTATTTTACAATTTTAAGTTCAGATCCACTCGTACAAAGAAAATGAAGCATTAAGAGGATGGCTTTTTTTCAATCCAAAGCATTACTCTATTTTTCAGCATCCCTTTAATTAGTAGGAAATTACACTCCTTCCATTTTCTGAGTTTTATTAAATTGAGTGAGCACAGTGATACAGAGAAGCCAATGAGGACTGCTGGTTCCAGCTCATCAAATTTCGTTTTAATTATGAGCACTTAATCAAAATAAGGCCCTGGAGGGAAGGCTGAGCCACGGGGATTACACAGAAGAGAAAAGAGCAGCTGGGTAACTGTGGGGACAGAGGATGGGAGCCATCTCAGAGTCGCCCGTGGACGGATGACTGGGCCAGAGACTGACCCTTGCTCGTCCATCCATCTGTCTGTTTTTGAGAGGCAGAGAAAGGCAGGCAGACAGAAAGAGAGCTCATACCTGCTGATTGACTCCCCAGATACCTGCAAAGGCCCTGCTCTTGGGGCTGAAACCAGAAGCCGGGAGCACCACCCTGGTCTCCCAGGAGGGAGCCCCCGTGGTTTGAGCCATGGCAGCTGTCAGTCAGGGTCTGCTTTATCAGGTAGCCAGTCAGGAGCTGTCAATCAAACCCAGGTGCCTTCATATGGGACAGGGGCATGTTCCCCAGCATCTTGACTGCTTGGCCAAATGCCCACACCAAGTTAGATCTAGGAACGATCTCTGGGACTGAACTGCAACCCGAGCGAGCGGGTGGTTGCCAAATTAGGAAGATGCGTCGCGTTTGCAATTCATCTTCACAAGGGCTCCTCACACAGGCTGGGGAGCCCAGAGGGCCTGCGCCCCTGTGCTGCGGGGGCAGGGACTTTGACCCCGAGTGTCTCATTTCTGGGCCTAGGGCCCGTGGCTTTCACAAACCTCACCACCCCGTCTCCCTGCCTCCGTGCCAGACAGTGAGCTGCGCTCATCCCTCTTAACCACAGCGTCACTTCTATGGTTCCTTCGTTAACCTCGGTCTGAAAATATTACATGGAAAATTCCAGAATTAAACAATTCCTAGGCTTTATCTAATTTTATTAGAGTATATTATTATAATTATTCATTTTATCATTAGTCACTGTTAATTTCTTGTGGTGCCTAATTTGTATATTACATTTTATCATAGGTATAGGAAGAAAAAAAGTCCATAGTGTTTATCGTGGAGCAGCGTGTGGGATGCAGTACCAGCCGTGGTTTCGGGCACCTGCAGAATGTCTTGGAATGTATCCTCCATGGATAAGGAGGGCTTACCCTTACTCAGTGAGTTCGCCTGTTGATATCTGCCCACCACAGCCACCCTGCACAGCTCGTGAGGTCCTGGAAAGTGGGTGGGGTTTTGGTGCCCCTCTCACCCCTTTGGGGAAGAGGCGTGAAAACTCTCACACTCCATCAGCCTTCTTATCTCTTCCCGGAGCTAAGGAATCAGCTTCCATTACAACGGTGAGTGGGTGGAAACACCCCTTCCATTTACCACCGTGTGTCAGAGGTTGGCGTGGAACTATGACCGGCAGGTTGATAGAATTAAATTACAAGATTGAGGTCGGCACTGTGGCACAGCGGGTAAAACCACTGCCTGCAGTGCTGGCATCCCATATGGCCGCCAGTTTGAGACCTGGGTGCTTCCGATCCGGCTCTCTGCTATGGCCTGGGAAAGCAGTGGAAGATGGCCCAAGTCCTTGGGCCCCTGCACCCACGTGGGAGACCCAGAAGAGCCTCCTGGCTCCTGGCTTGGGGTCGGCACAGCACCAGCCATTGCAACCAACTGGGGAGTGACCCAGCAGATGGAAGACCTTTCTCTCTGTCTCTCCTCGCTGTCTGTAACTCTCTCTCTCTCATAAATAAATAAAATCTTAAAAAAATTTTTAAAAAGTCCAAAATTCTGAGAAATGAAGACTGCCATAAATCTTACCTCCCAGCGAAGCTTTATGGTTATGAAAAAGTCCATGTGGAGGGGGGCTTGTGCAAATAGTCCTTATCGTGTGCTAGTTCTCCTGTTTGTTTGCCCTCGCAGTTTCCAGTCCTTGAAAGCTAAAAACCCCTCTTCTTTGTCTTGTCACTCTCCTAAGTGCTAATTTATCTTTGTTAGGATGTTACCCACGTCCGTGTTCTGACCATCTCTCTGAGGAATCCATCTCAGTGCTTCCACATGTATGCACACTGCACAGCTTCATAAAATTGTTTCCCTCTTGTTAACCTTTCTTGCATCAGTCTAATTGATAGAACCCCAGTCAGAAAACATAGAAGAGTAGAGGGGAAAATATCTTTCCCCCTCTGTAGAATTGCAGAATTGTCGCAAGCAGCCTCTAAGTGTGTTTGCTCAGAGTGTCAGACACTGCTCTGAGCAGGTAATTCCGACAGAAATGGGACTTAGCTGTTGCCACAGCTGAGCTTAACCAGTGGGGGGAGAAGTCACAAGCTCTGCTCACAACTCAGTCTCTCTCACCCTTCTTTTATATTGGTGGTCGGAAGATTGCGTTCTCACAGGGACGCACCTGTGTCTTATGTTGCGCATGGGTCTCATCACTGCTAATGAATGTCTAGCAGTGTCCCCCCAGGGGCATTGCTGGGTAATGCCACTCATTGTAACCATGCAGCAAGGAGGAGGGAAGTCACAGGAGCCCACATCATCACCCTGGAGAGCAGCTTGGGAGGTCCCTGCTGGGGTCTCCACCAAGGTGATAATACACTGCTGTAATCTCCCCTTTTTCCCAAGCAGAAGTACCCAGAGAGGGGAAAAAAACAACTTCAACTTTATTATTTTATTTATAAATTATTGTTTAAAGATTTATTTTATTTATTTGAAAGATAGAGTGACAGAGAGAGGTAGAGAGAGAGGTCCTCCATCTGCTGGTTCACTCCCCAGATGACCGCAATGGCCGGAGCTGTGCTCATCTGAAGCCAGGAGCTCCTTCCAGGTCTCCCACATGAGTGCAGGGCCCAAGGACTCGGGCCATCTGCTGCTTTCCCAGGCCACAGCAGAGAGCTGGATTGGAAGAGGAGCAGCAGGGACTAGAACCGGCGCCCAGATGGGATGCCAGTGCTGCAAGTGTCAGCTTTAACCCGCTGCGCCACAGCGCCAGCCTCTTATAAAACAATTTTTGTGTTTGTTCTTTATCTTCATTGCCAAGCAAAGTGTTTCACCACCGTGTCGCTAGGCCATGAGCTTTTGATGGACAAGTCTGACATGTTCTACCAGGCGTGAGTGCGTGCATGCATGTGTGTCTACGTGTGCATTCACACGTGTGCATGTGTGTTTAAATAGAGCAAGTGAGCTTACGTTTGCCATAAAATATTAAAATTCACAAACGTTTTTAGACATTCAATCCTTACTGATGCTTAGTATGTCTCCAGTTTATAATAGAAATACTCTTTTTTGCCTATTGCTATCATTCAACAATCCAAGAGCTGAAAGAATTGAGTGGAGCAATTCATTAGGGTATAACCGGCCTGAGTTTGTGTTTATGCCGATGAGTTGCAGGATCCTGGCAGAGCGCACCTCTGTGACTGTGGTTGGTTCTTTTAAGTCTCAATTCTCCCATTTGCATCATGGATGCAGTAAGGCTACCTCATGGCATTGCTGTAAGGATTAGGGGTTGATAGAAACAACAGAAAGTATTTGGAGGTGGCTGGCTCGTGGCAGGTGCTCAGCAAATGGAAGCTATTGTATTTAAGTAGAACAAGTTTAGAATTTTACGTTTAAAAGCAAAGCCATATTTTGACTGCATAGCAAAATAGAATCAGGTTCGCTTGAGCTTCCCTGAGGAAGAGGCAGCCCAGGGCTTCTGGCTGAACAGTGAAGTCTATAACCACAGCGATTGCCTGGGCGAGGCATCGGTTTCATCCCCAAAGCTGACATCTTTTCCCCAGGCTGCTAAGTCCTCCGGAGACACATTTCTGATTGCATTTGCTGTATGGCTATGTCACACTCTCAGGCTTTCTATTCAGAAAATGAGTTGCCCTTGACTGCCCAGGGGCCTCTCTTTCCTTTTCTGAGTATCTCTGGATGATACACAGTAGCACTGGGGGCACATATAAATCTTTCTGAGCACAGCAGGACTTGCTCTTGACATTGAGGTCTATTAGTATGCCAACAGTGCCCTCGCGTTGCTCACAGGCAAAACCCATCTCTGGTTCACTCAAAGCATTAACATCCCTGGGGGTGGGGGTTTGGTGTGGTGGTTGCATAGGGTAGGAACCACATCCTATATCAGAGCACCCGGGTTTAACACCAAGCTCAGCATCCTGTCTCTAGTTTCCTGCTAATGCAAACCCTGGGAGGCAGTGGCGATGCCCAAACACTTGAGTTCCTGCCGCCCACTTGTAAGACCTGAACTGAGTTCCCAGCTCCTGGCCTCAGGGCAGTGGCATCTGAGGAGTTAACCAGGGGATGGGAGTGCTCGCTCTCTCTCTCTCTCTCTCTCTCTCTCTCTCTCTCGTGCTCTCTCTCTCTCTCTCTCTCTCTCTCTCTCTCTCGATGCCTCTTGATTTTTTTTTTGGATGCATTAACATAATTGAATCAAAATCACTGTGTACTTGAGATGTCATATGTGTAATCTGGTTTGTAAATTCATGAACTTTTATTCTTTAATGTATTTTTATCTGTTGAAAGAAACCCTTGATTTATGGAAAGCTGTTTTATAAACATGTATTTCTTTCAGGTAGATACATTCTCCATGAGCCTACGGCACTTCTGAACAATTTTAGTAGTTTTCCTTGTCTTTTCAAAAGTAAATAAATGAAAAAAAATTTTAAAGATGTATTTATTTATTTGAAAGTTACACAGAGAGAGACAGACAGACAGACAGAGACAGAGATCTTCCATCCATTGATTCATTCCCTAAATGGCCACAATAGGCAGGGCTGGGCCAAACCAAAGCCACGAGCCAGGAGCTTCTTCCTCGTCTCCCGCGTAGATGCAGGAGCCCAAGGATTTAGTCCATCTTCCTCTGCTTTCTCAGGTACATTAGCAGGGAGCTGGATTGGAGGTGAAGCAGCTAATAGATGAACTGTCACCCGTATTGGGACATTGTCACCATCACAGGTGGTAGCTTTACTCGCTATGCCACAGCGCCAACCCTCCAAAAAAATAAAACTTAAGACCATGTCTTCCGCTGAAAAATCATAACCTCAACCCTAATGTATTCCAAGATAGTATTTTAACTCAGTACAATGACATACTGCAGTTCCATTGGCTGGATCATCAGAAACAGTCTTTGTTGATTAGTTTCTCACACACTTTTTTTTTTTTTTTGAGAGGTAGAGTTATAGATAGTGAGAGGGAGAGACAGAGAGAAAGGTCTTCCTTCCGTTGGTTCACCCCCCAAATGGCTGCTACTGCTGGAGCTATGCCTATCTGAAGCCAGGAGCCAGGTGCTTCCTTCTGGTCTCCCATGTGGGTGCAGGGCCCAAGGACTTGGGCCATCCTCCACAGCACTCCCAGGCCACAGCAGAGAGCTGAACTGGAAGAGGAGCAGCCGGGACTAGAGCCCGGTGCCCATATGGGATGCCCGTGCCGCACGTGGAGGATTAACCAAGTGAGCTATGGCACCGGCCCCAGTTTCTTACACTTTTAAAAACTGCTGTCTTCATTATTTGGTAGTCAAATGCAAGGGTACTTCCAAAAATTCATGGAAAATAACATTAAAAGATAAGATTATTTTGGTGCAAAATTTTTGAAATCATGCATAGTTTTTGAAATTGCCTTGAATTTCCTGAATCTTGGGATTCAACATGAAAGAATATATTTTAATTTTTATCTATTTTCATTTTATTTGAAAGCGAGAGAGAGAGAGAGAGAGAGAGAGAGAGAGACCTTCCATCTGCTGGTTCACTCACCAAATGGCTACAACAGCTAAGGATGAGCTAGGTTGAAGCCATGAACCAGGAACTCAGTCCAGACCTCCTATGTAGGTGGTACGGGCCAAGCACTTGAGCCATCATCTGCCGCCTTCCCAGGATGTGTGTTGGCAGGAAGCTGGATCTGAAACTGAGCCAGGGCTCAAACCGGGTACTCTGATCTGGGAAGCAGGCATCCCACGGGATGTCTTAACTGCTGTGGGAAAAGCCTGCCCCAAACAGATGATCTGTATAGCAACTATGGGTCTGGTTTGATTTTACTAAGACATATTTTGGCTATGAGGGAAATAGGCGGGGTGGGTGTTCTCCCTGCGAGTTTGATACAGCAGTCACTAATCACAGGGCTAAAAAAAAAAATATCTTGGAGGCCTCTCACGGTCTAGATCCTGGGATAGAGCAGCCAGCAACAGGGCATGAAAGGCCAAGCCCGGAGGGAGAAAGGCAGGCAGTGTGGAGAAGGCACTCGCCCTGTGCATGGGGATCGGAGAAGCCTCCACGAGCGGCTGGTAGACGAATGGCTCCGTGGAATGGCACTTGGAAAAAGCCATGGGGCAATCTCACCAGGACGGAGGGCACCAATGGGCAGAAGCCTGTAGCCAGAAACTAGCCTGGGCTGCTCCACACGCAGCCAGAAGGTCAAGGTGGCTCTGTCCCCAGGGAAGGGGCCTGAGCAGGGGCGATGAGCCAGAGACAGGGACAGCAGCCATTCTTAGGGAGCTCTACACACCTGGGGACAGGGTGCAGGGGACTCGGGGCAGGGTGAAGTAGGTATGTGACTCCTTCCAAGCGACCGCCCCCCAGCACGGATGGCTTTGTGACAGCTGAGAGAGTAGGTGGGCGGGAAGGACTGAAGAGTTTGAGGTCCTTGGAAAATGTCGCTGATGCTCTGGCCTGGTAGTGAGGGGAAAATGTCTTCTTTGCTCCCTCTGTTCCTGAAGTCTGTATCCTGAGAAAGCATCTCACCCTCTCCGTCGTCTGCCTTTGGCGCAGCAGGTTTGAAGGGTCGACAGGCAGGAGGTGTGGGTTCATCGGTGTTGGTTTAGGTACCAAAGGCCTCGCTGTGGCAGTCTTGGAGTAAAGGGTCCTGCAGTATTCCCCGTAAAAGCTTATTCACTGAAATATTAGCTTTCAACTGCATGGCTTTGTCTATCAGGTCCACAGATACCGTTTGCATATACTGCCTGCCGATCCGAACTGAAGTCCCGATTTTAAAGCTTAGACTTACAAATGCGTTTTGGAATGCAAGGGGGACTTTCTCTAAATTGTAAAATTACAGCTAGGAGACAGGGTCACTGTTTCAAGGGTTAGGAATAGCACAAGGGCATGTTTTTGTCAGTTTGGGAAAGTTTTGTTTCGTGATTATAGTGATAGGTACACAAATTTACATGTGTCATGGAAGTATATGGAAGTACTTATGCACACACACACATACAAGTCTTTTAAAGCTGGTGACATCTGTGTAGTCAGTGGATTGTATCATCAGGCTCCTAGGCTGACATTGTATAAGGATTATGTATGATTTTACCAATGAAGAAATCTACACACAAGGAAGACAGGCCCACTCCGCCGCTTTTGCAGCACTCTGCATGTCCACATTAGCATGGCTGAAACTCTCACCGTGGAGCTAAGTCTCAGGGCAGAGCAGGCACTGTGCTGAGTGTTTCCACCGGCCCAGCCTTGCTGATGGCTGTCAGCTGAGCGTGCCCAGGAAAGGGAGCCAAGCCCGTTTGCCATGGGCATATTGGATGTAGGTTCCAGAGTGGGAATGTGGGGTGCAATAGTGGTGAGACTGGCATGAAAATCCACAGCAAGGGGACTGGCAGCATGGGCCCTACCCTGGGCCGTCACAGGGGAATCCCCCAGGGGAGCAGTGGAAGACTCTGGGCATGGTAGATGTGCCCACAGGTGCCTTCCTTAGAGTCAGAGTAAGTGCACGGGGCCACAGAGGGGCTGAGGTGGGGAAATGTAATCCGACTGCTTAGGAAATAGAACTAGCTCATATCATAAAATAAATTCCAAAAAAATAAATAAATTTTACCCAGAGCTTGATTAGTCTGTGAAAAGCAGAAACAAAACCAAAAACAAAACAGAGCAAAAAAAACCTAAAATCATATATTAGGAAAAAAAATTTATATTTAAACTGTGATATTTGGAAATTAAAATAACTTTCTAAAACGTAGATGAAAAGATAATCCAAAAAACAGGATAAATCTTTGCTGACTCTATTTCTGACAAAGGTCTAGTATACAGAAAACATAAAGGACTTTTAAATTCTTACAATATAAGGAAAAAGAATTCAACTACAAATGGTGGGAAAGGACTTGAATAGGTAAAACTTCAAGAAGATACACAGATGGCCAGTGAGCCTGTGAAAAGATGCCCAATATCATTAGCTAACAGGTGCATCAGACCTGGATGAGATACCCTTTCACATCAGTGCCAGTCAATCCCAAGATACACATCCTGAATGTCTTAACTGTAATGTTCCAGGACTTCACAATATTCAAGATTGGGTGTTAAGGATTGTAAACCAAATGCATGCCACACCTGTTAGTATAGTCGTAGTAACAATATATTACGAGGTTTTCACCACTTATTTGGAAGGCAGAGAGACAGAGATTGAGAGAGAGGATGAGATCGATCTTCCATATGCTGGTTCACTGCCCCAGGGGCTTGCAATATCCAGGGTTGGGCCTCAGATAGTTTTCTGTCTGGTCTACTGGAAACACAGACCTGCTGGTCTTGTCTTTTGGAAAGAAATATTCCTGAATTTTAACTTGCACTGAAGTTGATGAGAATGTGTGTATGCACATGTATATGTGCATATGTACATTTGTTTTTCTATATTTCTGGGTTCCACACCCCTGAATTCAATCAACCTGAATTCAATCAAAATCTGCTAAAGATGTGTCTGTATGGAATGCATACAAATGTGCTTCTTGTCAGACTCTGAGCAAGACAGCCGTTTGCTAACATCTGTGTTATAGCAGGCGTGAGAAGTTAAGGATGATTTAAAGCATAGATGAGCATTGTGCAATGCCATTTTATATAAGGAGCTTGAGAACCTGCAGATTTTGATGTCCATGTTGGGTGGCAGAGCTGGAACAAAGCCCCCATGTGTACAAAGGGACAACTTTTTGTCGTTTCCCCTGGGTTCCTGGGTGGGGGGAGGGCAATGTCCTGGCTGCTCTGTCCTTTGCTTACATCCTGTCCCCGCCCCGCCACAGCCTGCAGGTGCAGTAGCAGATCACTCACTGTACATGTGGCTTTGATGGTCGTCACCCCGCAGACTGGGGGAGCTAGAAAGAGAAGAGGCTATTCCAGCTCCTAGACCTGGAGCCGAGGTCAGGGGGCCATAGCTGGTGCTGGCCCTCTCGCTGACCGAGCGCTGAGCAGTGAAGGATATCATGTGACAAGAGACAGAGAGTGAGGCTGTGTGTCTGTGTGTATCCTCCGGACTCTCTGTCTTCTTATAAAGCCAGCAGGATTCTGGGGGTGAGGGTGGGAGCAGCAAAGTGGTTAAGATGCGCCTACACCCCATATTAGAGTGAGTTCAAGTCCTGGCTCCACCCCCTAGTCCAGTTTCCCGCCGATGCATACTCTGGGAGGCAAGGGTGTTGGTTCAGAGAGTTGGGTCCCTGCCACCCACATGAGAGGCTTGGGTTGAGTTCTCCACTCCCAGTTCCTGGAAGGTCTCCCTCCCTCTCTCTCTCTGCCTCTCAAATAAAATAAACACAAGATTAAAATTAAAATAAATAATAAAGCTAGCAGGATGCAGTTATGTGGGCTCCTCCCAATGAATATAAAATAAATAATATGAATAATACAACATAAATAATCCCAATCACCTCCCGAAGGCAGCACCTCCAAACCTCGTGGTTGGATTAGGTTTCCAGCCTCTAGATACGTCACAATGAGGATTCCATTTCAACACATGAAGACTTGAGGGGGCCGGCGCTGTGGCACAGTAGCTTAACCCCCTGCCTGTTGGTGCCAGCATCCTGTATGGACTCTGGTTCGAGTCCCAGCTGTTCCCCTTCCAATCCAGCTCTCTGTTACTGCCTGGGAAAGCCATGGAAGATGGCCCAAGTCCTTGGGCCCCTGCACCCGCGTGGGAGACCCAGAAGAAGCTCCTGGCTTCTGGCTTGGATTGGTCAGCTCAGGCCATTGCAGTCATTTGGGGAATGAACCAGCAGGTGGAAGACCTTTCTCTCTGTCCATCACTCTACCTCTCAAATAAAACAAAAAAAAAAACAAAATGGGGGGCACACTCCAACAGTATATAAGCCATAGCAAAATGCTGGGCTACACCTTTAAAAAGAAAGGAATTCTGTCGGCTAACACGTCAGCAGTGCCCAGCAGTGTCATGGTCTGCTCCGGAGCTACCGCTACCGTCAGGAGCTCTTGGCTAAGTTTTAATTGGATAAATAAAATTGTGCTCCTTGGGTTAGGAGCTATTGGTTCAGATTTAATCATCGGAACTTGGCCAAATACTTTCACTTTCTGGGACTTAAATTTTTTCCATCTGTTAGTTTCTGTAAGATGATGAGGAAATAACTTTTGGAAATTACAAAGGAAATTTCTAAAGGATGAAGGAAATGCAAAGCACACTTAGTCTGTCTCGGCAGCAGCTCCTTGCCCAAAACCTCCTAGAAGAGCATCTTGTAAGTTGGCATTTTCTGGGTTCTTTATATACGGGTTTGCCCTTGCGGCATGAATGGATGGCAGAGCAGTACCAAATTCCAGGATCGGAACACTGTCATTTGCTGATGGAAGCTGAAAACAAGGTTAAGCAGGGCTTTTCCCGTCGAGAGTGACTCTGGTTTTAATGCGTTCCTTGTTCGGCTTGAAATATGGCTGTGGATTAAACAAAGCACTATCTGGCTGTTGCAACTGTATCCAGGACTTTCGCATGGAATGTTCTGGAACCATCTGTGAACCCACGCCTGCATGAGTACAGCTCAAAAGGACTCTCTGGTCTTATGAATATTATCACTTTACCTTTCGAGACTATTTTAATGTTTTTATGACAGAGCCATGAAAATAGCAGGGACCTGTGGCCAAGAGGCATGGGCAGGCGACCAGGCGGCCAGGGCCCTGCTGACGTGAGGCTTTGTCCAGGCCATATGGTGTGCAGCCTTCTGAGGGGCTCTGCTCCTTCCGAGAGCGTAGGCCACAGTGCCTTTAGTCCCTGCTGCTGCCCGCCTGCCTCCAGCCTCTCCCACCATCAAGGGCCCTGGTGCGGAGTTTGAGTTATTTAAATGTATGTATTCAAAATGCTCACTGGTGCACTATAGTTGTACATGTTTAGGGGAAATGATGTGATAGTCAGATGCATGTATACCATGCATAATCAGATCAGGGTAACTAGCATGTCTCCTTAAACATTCGTCAGTTTTTTCTGTGTTGGGGATCTCCAAACTCCTTTCTCCTAGTTCCTCAGAAAATATATGACGTATGTAATACATAACAAATAATTGTGACCCATGGCACCTCCTGTGCTGTAGAACATTAGACTTTATTTCTCCCATCTAATTCTATTTTGACACCCATCAATCAGCCTGTCCCCTTGCCTCCTGCCTCCCAGCCAATAGGGCCACTGTTCCGCTCTCAGCTTCCATGCAATCACGCGGTAACTGTGTTTCTGTGCCTGACGTGTTTCACCTAATGCGATGTTCTTCAGTTTATTCTATGTTGCTGCAACTGTATCAGAAACTCGTGGGGATCTCTGGGCAGGCTGAGCTCCATGTGACGGCCAAATAGGGCAGCCCTTCAACAGACTGTGCAGGGAATTCATGGGCTCAAATCACAGTGGGTGCACCGAGTCCTAACCAGAGGTTAGGGTCTAATGGAGAAGGAGCAGAAACTCAGGCAGGGTAGCGGCAGCAGAGCCCAGGAACAAGTCTTTAGCAGAGGCCCAGAGAGGCTTGGCCAAGCTCTCTGAGACCACTGTTTCCAAGCAGGTGAACGCCGACCCGGGTCTCTCGGCGGCTACTTGCAGGTGGCATCTCCGGCTTTAATTCAGAGCGGACTCTCCGCCTGCTCTGAATCCCTGGGGCTGTGCTGTGGTACAGTAGGTTAATCCTCTGCCTGCGGCACCGGCATCCCATGTGGGAACTGGTTCTTGTCCCAGCTGCTCCTCTTCCAATCCAGCTCTTTGTTGTGGCCTGGGAGAGCAGTGGAGGATGGCCCAAGTATTGGGCCCCTGCACCCGCATGGGAGACCTGGAAGAAGCTCCTGGCTCCTGGCTTCGGATCAGCGCAGCTCTGGCCATCGTGGCCATTTGGGGAGTGAACCAACAGATGGAAGACCTCTCTCTCTGTCTCTCCCTCTCACTGTCTGTAACTCTACCTCTCACATAAATAAATTTTAAAAAAGAACCCCTTAACATTGTAAAGGTGCACACCATGAAGCTGTGAATGCTGTCTGTGTGGTCCTCAGTAGAACACGGTAGGGAATTCCTTGTTTGACACATGGCCCCTACGGATGTGGCAGAACCAAATTCTGGCCAGCAGAAAAATATTAAATTTTCCATGTGCTTTTGCCTATTCTGATGGTCAAATGATATGATTCTTTTAAAAAACATTGCCACATTTTCAGTGATTATTTCTCTGTCTCTCCTGTTGCCTTGTGTTCATGCTACGAGACTCATTTTTTTCTTTGTACAGGATACCACCACCTTTTCTCAGCTGGTGAAACACATGGGTGGGGTACCTTGTCTAAGAGAATGAACATAGTGGCTATTGATTTCTCCCAAGCAACCCCCAGTTCTGCACGGTGGACGTCCATGCGATACCTCCTGCACTTCCCACAGAGATTTTGATCCTGAGCAGATAAACACAGATGAGCGCCCACAGAGACTGAGGCCCCCCGCGATGACTGCTGTCCCTGCCTGCCGCTTAATTCTGGTGTGGAGAGAATGGAAGAGGATCTGAAGATACAGCAGACCATATTTTTTTTTGGTCTGGGAATAAGGAGCAGCTTTTGAGGAGGAGGAGGTGGGAGAACACCCCATGACGAAGGAAGGGAACCCAGCTGATGGACAGATGGGAACTTACAAAGGGTGTTGAGTACAGGAAGGAACCCAATGAGTTGGGCCCTTGATGAATTAGGCATAAAAAGAAGATATAGAAACGGGAGGCTCAAGGCTGCACAGCTCAGCATGGACACAAGGCTGTGTAGGGGATCTGGGGCAGCAGAGGTTTCAGAGAGAGGCTGCCTGTGTTTGGAGCAGTGGAAAGACCGACTCCCCTCCAAAGGGGGTTCTGAGAAAGGAATTGTGATTGGATGATAGGTTGGCTGTGAAAACAATGTTAAGGACTCGGGATTAAAATCTCTTCCCACCCACGTACATGTAACATAAAACAGAAGCAGTAAGAGACTACTCGTGCGTCTTTGTTGCCTAGGGTATTTTTTAAAGTCACCATTGTAACTGTGACAAGGCTCTCTTTTGGATCTATTGCTTTGGACTAAAACACAAAGAATCTGAATTTCATAGCAGAAACAAGGTGGTCACTGAGAAAATAGAAGAAGTGATTAACATGGTCTCTGATTAAACACGTCAGAGTGGACTTCGGCATTCATTTTTCTTTACTGTAACGAAATGCCTGAGAGGAGTTAAGTTTACAAAGGAAAGAGGTCTAGACTGGCTTATGGTTCACAGTCCAAGATCCAGCAGCCTCGGCGGTCAGGTCTCTGGTGGAGATCTATTTATTTATTTATTTATTTATTTTATTTTTTGACAGGCAGAGTGGATAGTGAGAGAGAGACAGAGAGAAAGGTCTTCCTTTGCCGTTGGTTCACCCTCCAATGGCCGGAGCCAGATCATAAACTTCATAGGTACAGTTTTTGGATTATAGTGGTTCTTGCCCCCATCCCAGCTCCCGCTCCCTCTCCCAACCCATTCACATCAAGATTCATTTTCAATTATCTTTATATACAGAAGATCAATTTAGTATATACTAAGTAAAGATGTCAACAGTTTGCACCCACACAGAAATACAAAGTGTAAAGTACTGTTTGAAGACCAGTTATACCATTAATTCACATAGTACAACACATTAAGGACAGAGATCCTACATGAGGAGTAAGTGCACAGCGACTCCCGTTGTTGACTTAACAAATGACACTCTTATATATGACGTCAGTAATCACCTGAGGCTCTTGTCATGAGCTGCCAAGGCTATGGAAGCCTGTTGAGTTCACAAACTCCAACCTTATTTAGACAAGGTCATAGTCAAAGTGGAAGTTCTCTCCTCCCTTCAGAGAAAGGTACCTCCTTCTTTGATGGCCCATTCTTTCCACATGGTTGGGTTTTTGGTTTCCATCCTCTTGGCAGCACTAACTTCTGACTTTAGAAATCTCTGCATGAATTCTGGGTCAAATCATATTCAAGCCACTAATTTCTTGTTTTCTAAATCTGCTTAGATAAAGTCAGTGGAAGAGGGCAGTTGCATAATACAGCAAAGACCAAAGTCTAAATGGGAACATTGGCTACACCCTGGACATGCTGGTGATGGCGAAATGCAGAGAGGGGAGCCAGGAAGAATGCCGAGTGAGGCTATGGGACTGAGGACAGCCAAGCTGTGGAGGAGACACCTTCCACGCCTTGCACATAAACAGGCAGGGAGACAGCCAGGGGTCAGCCGACACTTGGGGAAGACTGATCAGTACAAAGTGGAGAGGAGGAACTTGGAAGAAGTTAGCTGTACACGAATCAGAGCAAAATGATTTCTAAGACTATGACGAATATCCTCAAAGAAATAAGAACAGATGGAACTCATGGAGCCAGAACGGGGGGTGATAAAGAGAACTTTCAAGGAGTAAAAATTAATTGTTGCAAGCTCAGAAGTTTTATTTTAAAAATATTGAAGAATTGAAACCTAACATGAAGGAAACCTACCATTAGGACTAATAAGTACTCTCTAAAGGTCCCCCCTAAATAATCAATGTTTTATAACATAAAAGCAACAAAAATGAAAAGGCAAAAATTAAAGAAATTTTGCACAATAGAAGATGATGCATTTCCAGATTTTATTTTTTAGGTTTATTTTTAAAATCTTTTAATTCCAGTTTCCATTTTTAAATTTAAAATTAATTGATTAATTATATTTATTTGAAAGGCAGGTTGGGGTCAGGGGGAAGAATTTCTTATCCACTGGTTTACTTCCCAAATGCCCACAGCAGCCAGAACTGTGCCAGGTCAAAGCAGATCTAGGGACTCAGTGCAGGTGTCCCACGTGGGTGGCAGGGACTTTAGCTGTACTTGCTGCCTTCCACAGTGTACAGAAAGCGGGAATGGAGAACGGATCCAGAACTCAAATTCGGGTACTCAGATACAGGATGCCTACGTCTTGAAGAAGGCTGAACTTCGGCACCAAACACCTGCCCCAGTGTGCCGAGATGGAAGGACCCCGGAGGCATCTGGCCTCGTGTTTCAGACACTGATGAAAACACCCGCATTCCATTTCCAAGTGTCTGGGTTTGGGCTCTGGTTCCTGATTCCAGCCGCCTGCTGATGCACACCCTGGAAGGCAGCAGTGAGGGCTCAAGTCATTCGGTCCCTGCGGCTCACACAGGGCATGTGCTTTGAGTTCTGTCTCCTGGCTTTGACCTTGGCCCAGTCTCAAGCATCTTGGGTGTTTGAGAAGTAGATCAGTGGATACAAGTGTGCATGCATGCGCGCTCTCTCTCTCTACTGTTCACAACAAAAAAGAAACGTTTAAAAGTACCATTGAAAGATGCAGAACAAAGAGTTGGAATACAATTCATACAAAGCACCTAGTGTAAAATTTCAGAATGTCAGTAGTAGCTATCAGATCATAAAACCTTTCAGAGAAAACCATCAATAAATGGGTCACAGAGATAATTTTTTGAGAACCCGAATGGTACAGGACTTAACACAGAGACAATGGTCCCAAAATATCGATAACCAGATTCTTAATTACCCTGTGAATAAGGACATTTACAAAGTCTTTGTGCTATAAACCCTGAGTATTTACCTAAGAACAACAAAAAGTATGTTTAATGTGATACTGATTTAGAATCCAAATAAAGGCAAAGTAGACCCCAGGAGAAATGCCCCTTTGGGAGTGTGTTTGGGAGAATGGGAGCACTCTCCTCTCTCATAGGAGGAAGGAGGATGAGCCTTTGGCTCAGGCTGGCCAGAGAGCGCTGAGTGGCGACCCTGCCTCTGGCTGGGGAGAGCTGTCTGGGTCGGAGTGAGAAGCTATGGATGTGCTCTGGTTCTAAGCAGGAGAAAGAAGTGTGCATCATTGGGTATAGGTCATTGGTGATAGGGTGCAATTTTCCTTACGTCCCAAGCATGACTCCCATACAAACACGTAAATGAACACACATCGACTGCTTGACCCAACTCACAAGTGCATGAGGGAGGCAGTAGGGTGGTAAGTTCGGGTCACAGCGCTTTCAGGTGGGTGTGTGCAGGGCACACGATGTGAGGATGTGTGGGTATGACTGCTGTGGCAGCCACACCATAGATTAATGAGCAACGGCGCAATAGCTCTAACCATTGAAATTAATCTTCCTACCAGACAGAAGCCATTTGCCTCTGTTCTGGACACAAATCTTTGGGTCTACATGAAAATTCACTAAATCTAGGGCTTTTGGAAAATAACAAGCATTGAGTGGATCATGGTACATTTCCCCCAAATGATTCAATGGTCACTCTGTCACTCTGCCTTTCAAATAAACTAATTAATTACAAAATAATAAGTAAGCGTAGATGGAAAGGGGCATGAGCACCCAGCGGGAGGTTAAGGGGCTAAGTCCATGGTTTTCTGATGGGGGAATGGAGTGAGGCTCACGGGGCAGGTTGGGGGAGATGGAGACACTCGCCAAGCCCAGACAGCAGGCCAGCAGCTCCAGGCAGCAGCAGGCCACCAAGAACCCTGTACATCAATTCCCCCTTCCCAAATGATGACTAATCCTTCCACTCTCCCAGGAGCCATGTTTTATCTCAGTGGCAGGGGTGCAGGGAGAGGAGAGAGAAGGCCAATGAGAAGGAAATGAGAGAGCAGACTCTGCCCCCACTCCCCCTGCAGGCTTGCTGTCCTGGGAGAAGTGACAGGTTTGTGTTTAAGTTTCTCATCATTATACACAGCTGACCAGTTTCATGGTGAATTATTTTTTCATGACAAGGAAAAACAGAAATTCTTTTTACTACATAGGAGATGTGCTTTGAGTTCTGTTTCCTGGCTTTGACCTTGGCCCTAAAACCAACATGAAATTCTCTGAAGTTACCTTAGATTGTGGGTAGGGGTAGGTCAGAGTAAGCTGCCGCATAGGTTGCAAGAGCAGTGCTGGGAATGTGGAGACTTTTCCCGGCATTCCCAGAGGCCCAGCTCTGGCACGTGGAGGATAGGAGCAAAGGAAGAGTCGTGGGATTAGGGGAGCAGACGGTAAGCTGTGAAGAGAGTGAGAGCTTCACCTTTGCTGCCCCTGCAGGAAGAAATGGTCAGATCAGAGAGGCAGGTGCCAGACAAACATCACAGGTTTGTTCCTGGAAACCCAGAGTGAGAGCAGGCTCAAAGGAACTTCTTTCTCCTCGTGCACTCATTTGAGTCATTCAACCAAATAATCCTTCATTGCATACATGAGGGGGACTTCAAAAAGTTCATGGAAAATAGCATTAGAAGATATGTCTATGTTGATGCAAAAGTGCCATGCATACAAGGCATCTTCAAGGTGTTCACAGGAAAGGTGTTTTATGGTTTCCAACTCTTTTCATTTCAGATCGCCATGACCTTTTTGAAGTACTCCACTTTTCAGTGGAAGGACGTCACATATGTAAGTAAAAAGATGCTGGGATGGATAACTTCCAATGGAAGAGATATGCTTCTACTGGCAAGTTTGAAGTTGTTGACTAATGTCAACTCACTGGTCAACTCCACCCTCTGAATTCCAGAATTTTGAGTAAGAAGGAAACCAAAAAGTATCATAGTAGGAAAGGTTCAGGCTCCTGGAATATATTGGAAGATTTGGCTTAATAATTTGTGAACAAAACTGATAAGACACCAACAAAAATTTACTAATGAAATGTGTCATTAGAAAAACACTTCCAACTTAGTAACAAGATATGATCAGCACTAACTCAATTACTCACCATTTAATTTAGTGCTTTGAATTTTCCAGGATAAATCAAAGTTCATGAAACATCTTCACGGCCCTCCTGAAGCTTCGCCGCTGATTCGGCTTAACCGTAGCAACTTTTCATTGTACGTGACTTGAATACCCCCAGGAAGGAATATTTTTATTTTTTAAGTTCTTCTCCCTCCTTCTCTTCTGTCTTAGAAGACGATAGAAAGATTTGTTCAAAAGTGCACAGATGGTGCGGAGGTGCTAATAACTCGGAAATAAATCACCCCGCTTTCTCTCTCCGCAGTCCTGGAGAAAATTTAACAGGAAACAAGGAGGGTGTCATGAATTACATCAGTGGGATCCAGAGCTAGGAAGCAAAAAACAGTACAACTCTTTCTTTTTTTTTTTTCAAGGTTGATTTATTTATTTGAAGGCAGAGTTAAGAGAGGCAGAGGCGGTGAGACAGAGAGAGAGAGAAAGTCTTCCATCTGCTGGTTCACTCTCCAGATGGCCTCAACAGCCAGAGCTGAACTGATCCGAATCCAGGAGCCAGGAGCTTCTTCCAGGTCTCCCACCTGGATGCAGGGGCTCAAGGACTTGGGCCATCTCCTACTGCTTTCCCAGGCCATAGCAGAGAGCTGGATTGAAAGAGGAGCAGCTGGGACTCGAACCAGTGCCCATATGGGATTCTGGTGCTGCAGGCAGTGGCTTTACTTGCTACGCCACAGCACTGACCCCGGAGTGTAATTCTTGAGGCCAGCATCTCTGCATGGCAGGTTAAGCTGCTGCCTGCAATATCAGCATCCCACATGAGTGCTGATTCTAGTGCTGGCTGTTCCACTTGTGACTCAGCTGCCTGCTAGTGCACCTGGGAAAGCAATGGAAAATGGCCCAAGTGCTTGGACTCCTGCCATCCTCCTGGGAGACTCAGATGGTTGCAGGCTCCTAGCTTTGGCCTGGCCCCTGTCGTGGTCATTTGGGGGAGTGAATCACCAGATTTTTTTTTAAAGAGAGTTTTTTTTTAAAGATTTATTTATTTAATTGAAAGTCAGAGTTACACAGAGAGAGGAGAGGCAGAGAAAGAGAGAGAGAGGTCTTCCATCTCTGGTTCACTCCCCAGATGGCCGCAATGGCTGGAGCTGCACCGATCTGAAGCCAGGAGCCAGGAGCTTCTTCCAGGTGCAGGGGCCCAAGGACTTGGGCCGTCTTCTACTGCTTTCCCAGGCCATAGCAGAGAGCTGGATTGGAAGAGGAGCAGCTGGGATTAGAACCTGCGCCCATATGGGATGCTGGCACAGCAGGTCAGGGCGTTAACTGGCTGCATCACAGTGCCAGCCCCCACCAGATGTTTTAAAGATAACACTCACTCTGTCTTTCTCTCTCTCAAACTCTGCTTTTCAAATAAATAAAAAAATAAGTAAATAAATCTTTAAAAAGAGAATGATACAATTCTGCCCCAAATGGGGCTGTGTTCTACACGTTAGAGAGACTGGAAAATAGCTATTTCATAGGCAGCAGTTTGCATGCTGACTCTACTGTTCTGTCCGGGTGGAATTTTTCCCAAGTCCTTACTCTCTTTCTCTTCTTGACAAGCACGGTTTAGGCCCTTGCAGATGAGGTTAAAGAATCTGACTTCCATCCATGGGAAATCCACCATCACCAGCTAACAACTTCGCCGAAGTGGACCAGATCAACAGCTCAGTCCACTGCAGTGAATACAAGGGACTTGCATGGACCCTTGTGCTGCCACGAGCGGTTGTGAGATCCGCATGATGCTCCGGGAGCTTTAGTTTTGAGACGGTAGTCGTGATGTGCTTCCATTCCTTTAGTACCAGCAAATTTGACCCAGCCCTTTGGGGACACGTAATGTGGCTGCAAAGATTCTGAAGATGATTGTTTCATCTCTTTGTATAATCCATGGAAATCAAAATAAAGCTTTAAACACATCGTAGGTAAAGGGTGGCTTCTACTACCCACAGGGGACAGATTTGATATCTGCTGTGACACCAACAATCCTTATGATTGTGCAAAGAAATTCCACTGTGCTACGCATTCTGTCCACGTTTGTTGCCATCATTTCATTGGGTGCTCAAAACAGCACAGTCATGGCAGCCTTATCACGTCCATCAAACAGAAATTAAAGAGTGCTAAAGCCACGCCGCTAATGAAGAGCAGAGTGGGGATTTTTCTGTATGAAGTCGTTAGACTGCATGAATTGCATGTGATGCTATGAGGCCCTTGGAAATCTTTGAATCAGACAAGAGCATTTCACATAACTACCTATTTCCTCCCATTCTCATGGAGGGCTACACTATAAGGAGTAGAGAGGTAAAAGGTAAACAGAAAACAGGACACGTCATGCATGTGCAGGGTCCGCTGATTCAGTCAGAGTGGAGTCCGTGGGGTCTGTATTTGTGGATGTGTGTAAGGTCATCAATAAAGGAATTGTAGGGAATTGGCCTTTGCAGTCATGGGGTTGGGCTAAGCATGTATGATGTCCCAGGGCGGGCAGCAGGAAGAGAGGGTCATCGGCCATCTGGTCCCTCAGGAGTGTGCTGACCGTGCTGTCCCCAGGCAGCAGTCAGCAAAGACAATCCAGGAGAAGGGAAGAGCAGCTTCGGGCTCAACTGCTGGGACCTTCTAGACCAGGGGAGCTAATGCTGTCCTTGCAAAACCTTGCAACAGAGAAATTCAGACCCAGGAAAGCCTGGCTTTGGATTAACCTTCAGCCTACTGACTGGGGATGTTAATCACATTGGCAAAGTCCCTTCAAGCAGTACCTGGATCCTTGTTTGATTGAAGGACTGAGGGAAGATGTGTGCAGGGTGCACAGAGCATGGCTCCTCTCCATCCTCTCTCTGCACCACATTGCTTGTAGCTCGTCCTGTACAGAAACACAGAAGAATGGGAGTTCTGGGACTGACTGTAGGCCAGCCAAGCCAACGTGACTCATCAAAAGCCAGCCTACGTGTGCTCGGAACGGGGCTTGGCACAGCTCGTGTCTGACCTAATCCCCCTGCCATCCCATGAAGTAGGAACTGTGTGCTCATCTACTTCACATAAGAGGAAAATGAGGCCTGCACTGATTACATAACTTGTCCAAGTATCCACAGCGAGAACTCTCAAACCAGCACAGGAGAGAGCCCGAAAGTCTCTCTGCTGGATGGGAATTTGCCTCACCATACCCAAGTGGGATTGGCCCTTGGTGTCTACTCTCTTTATTATCAGATTCTTTTCAAGGATAGACCCATTAACCACCTGATCCATATATTTGGTTCACTACTTATGGAAGAAGAGTCACAGCCTTCATACAGACAACACATTTTCTAGGATTTGCTCATTTGGGAATTTCAGTCACTTTAATCTGGGGTGGGGGGTTAGCCTAGTGGTTAAGACCCCATTTAAGGTATCCACATCTCATATCAGAGTACCCAGCTCAACACCCAGCTCTGCTCTTGACTTCAACTTCCATCTAATGTAGACCCTGGGAGGCAGCTGCAATGACTCAAGTCCCTATCACCCACATGGGAGATCTGGGTTCAGTGTCCAGTTCCTGTCTCTGGCCCCAGGTGTTGCAGGTGTTTAGAGAGGGAAGCAACAGATGGGACCTCTCTCTCTCTTCGTCTCTCAACCTTTTTTTTAAAGATATGTTTTATTTATTTGAAAGGCAAATTACAGAGTAAAGAGAGAGAGAGAGAGGTCTTCCATTTCTCCAAATGGCCAAAATGGCTAGGACTGGGCCAGGCCAAATCCAGGAGCCAGGAGCTTCTTCCAGGTCTCCCTCAAGAGTGCAGGAACCCATGTTCTTGGGTCATCTTCTGCTGCTTTCTCAGGCCATTAGCAGGGAGCTGGATCAGAAGTGGAGCAGCCAGGCCTCGAACTAGCATCCGTATGATATGCTGGCATCCTAAGCAGTGACTTTATCTGCTACACCACGACACCAACCCCATCTCTCTCTCCTTAAATAAATACATTGCAAAAGTAAATTGCTTTCATCTAACTTTTGAAGGGAACAGGATCAAAGAAAAAATGTTGTACTCCCATTTCCAGCCGTTGCTAGCCATTTTTTTGTTTGTTTAAAAAGTACCATTTCTTCTATCTGTACACACTTTTGTCTCCAGCAAACGCTGTGTGTGGGAGTCAGGGCTTTGCAGACAAAGACGTGCTTTACAGATGCAATTCCAAGGCACAGTCCCTGCCCGCATTTCATTTCTCAGCGTTCCACCTGTAGCACTAACTGTGCCCTGCGTGGTGAGTCACGCAGCCCACTCCTAAGACGCACTGGCAGCCACCTGTCAGGACGCCACCGTGTCTTCATTGATTTATTAACCACCAAGTTGAATTTTAAAATGCCGGATGAACAGCTTTCAAAATTCTGTAGCTGGTCAAATCCTGCAGAGCACAGACGTGGGGATTTTATCTCCATAATGAGTTCTGGGTGCACCATCCTTCCCAGAGGCTGTCACAGGGGCAGGGAAATTCTTCTCCACCATGGAGGTTTCCCCTGATCTTCTCTCCAGCTGCTGCCAGAGCCTGGTTGAATAAATGACCCAGGGAGAGAAATGCCTGTGACGTTGTCAGCTCCTCCCAGCTATCTGGCCTGGCAACCTCAGGAGAGTGCTGGTTGACGTCACGTGTTGACAAAGCATGAGCTCTGGTAAGCGGAGATCTCTCTATGGAGCCTCCTGGGTTGCGGGGAACTCCACCTACTGGTGGTTGCGCTGCCCCTGCTGTGTGCGATTCAGAAGTGCAAGCCTGCACTTGGAGCCGTGCCAGGGCAGCCACATTGCCGGCAGGGGTTGTGGGGAATAAGGAGATCACCAGAGAGAGGGAACGTGAGAGGCAGCCAAGCACCGGACGAACAGGTCCTACCCGAAGAGTGTTGACTTCTGGGAGTTCTCCCTCCCACCTTGGTTCAGAGAAATCCTGACGCTGCCTAAGTGTCACCATTGGCGCTAGGATTCCCAGGAGACGAAGAATAGAACATCAGAAACGTGAATTAATTTCCAACTATTCTTCACTTATTTAGACAAGGCCTTCATTTTGATAGACAAGTGTTACAGCGTCCACATGGTTTGACCCCAAGGGAGGTGTACTTCTCCATGTAGCAGTGTTGAGACAGTGGGCTTCAAGGGGGCGGGGCCAGCGGAAGATGGGCAGGCCCCTGGTGGCTCTGCCCTTGGAAGGGAGTAAGGTAGTTCTGCTGAGAGCATTCTCAAAGAGCAATCCTGACCTCTGCATCTCTCTGCACTTGCCCATCCTTCTGTAACACAGCATGCACTCCCTTTGATGCTGCCTAGGTCAACTTTGCATTGCCTCACAACATGCACGGGGCATGTCATAAAGAGGGACATTCTAGCTAGCTCACAGTTTTGCAGGTTAAAACTCATGGTATAACGTGGGTCTTGTGGCTTGCATTTGACTGCATCATGTCAAGGCAAAAGTCGATGGCCACGGTGGGAGAATGTGGGTGGGGTTGGGGGACAAGCAAGTGATCACATCCTGAACCAGGAACAGAAGAAGAAACAGAATAAGATGCCTAATCTTGCTCTTTTTAAAGCAACCCTCTGAAAGAACTCGAGGGACCACACACAAATACCAAGAGGTTGGACAGAAAACATCTTCTGCTCCCAGTGCCTAAGGACCTCGTTCTAGGCCCCACCTCCCAAAGGTTCCATTATCTCCCGTTAGGGCCACGCTGGTGACCAAGACTTAGATCATGGAGCTGTGGTGGACATCACACCAGTACCCACACCAGAGCAGCTGCCCTCTGCCTGCGGGCCCTCAACAGAGGCAGAGCCGATGAGGCCACCTGCTCTTTGGAAGACGTTCAGCCTCCAAAGCTATCAGCTAAATAAACCTGTTTTTGTTGTCAAGTACCCCAATTGAATTCTGTTATTGCAGTGAAAAACAAAACGAATACAAGATGTTTTGCAGAAATCTTTGTGGCAGCAGTAAATTGAAAGATCAACGGAGAGTAGAAACAAAGTAGGACTTTGTAGGAAATGATTTGCATTAATCTACTTGACAGCTGTGAAAAAGAAGATGGGGGGGGGGGTCAGCTCTGTGGGGTAGTGGATAAAGCCACCACCTGCAGTGCCCACATCTCATATGGGCACCAGTTCGAGTCCTGGATGCTCCACTTCTGATCCAGCTCTCTGCTGTGGCCTGGGAAAGCAGTAGAAGATGGCCCAAGTCCTTGGGACCCTGCGCCCACATGGGAGACCCGGAAGAAGCTCCTGGCTCCTGGCTTTGGGTCGGCACAGCTCTGGCCATTGCAGCCATCTGGGGAGTGAACCAGCAGATGAAGGCCTCTCCCTCTGTCTCTCTGCCTCTGCATCTCTGTAATTCTGCCTTTCAAATAAATAAATATATCTTTTTTTAAAAAAGAATGGTGTGTTCACCACAAGGAGAACTGTGTTAAGAGGCACCTGCCGCCCCATGGTTCCGAGTTCCCATGAGTCACCGCGTCAGACAGCTAGGCCGGAGGCTTGTGGTGCTTCCTCCGCAGAGCCCTGGGAGACCTCAGGACGTCCGTCACAGCCTGAGCGGAAGACTCCAGCCCCTGCTACTTAAGGGAGTTGTGCAAAATGACTTTCTCAGTTTGATGGGCATTCCAGATAGTATTCTTTGATAAGTTAAAGTAAAAATCGGGGGACAGGTGTTTGGCGTGCAGTTAGGATCCCAGAGCGTCTGGGTCTGACACCTGATCAAGCTGCCTGCTGAAGCAGACCCTGGGAGGCAGCAGTGATGGCTCAAGTCACTGGGTTCTTGTGACCTGCATGGGAGACCTGGATTGAATTCTCGGCTCCTGGTTTCAGTTCCACTCAGCCCCATCCATTGCAGTCTCTTGAGTAGTGAAATGGCAAATGAGATCTCTCTCTCTCTCTCTCTCTCTCTCTCTCTCTCTCTCTCTCTCTCTCTCTTCAAAAAAATAAATATCAGTCTGCAACTTTTCCAAAAGCATGCATTGACTACCCCCAGTCTACCCTACACCAGCACACAGCTAAGCAACACAGCACACTGTAGAGCACTGGTTGATTCTTTTTATGACTGGGGCTGACTGAGGGCTGTGACTCAAAGAACACCCTTGGGGGGTCTGGCTAGTCTGGAAATAGACCAAAATTCAAACTTCAAAGCCCAGTCTTTGTTGAATATGTATTGTTTTATACTGTGGTAAAGTGGAAAATTTGGAGTCAAACCACTGTAAGTTGGGAGCCATCTGTGTATGTGTTGATGTTATCGGAAGGATGCTTTCTGGAATGTTCTAGTGTGTTTTCACATCCTGTGAATACTGCTTCCCCGGAGTGTCCCTTGCCATTAAACCATAGGCACCACTGTTCTTGGGAAAAGTTGGAAACTAACAGGAGCATCAGTCAGATGGAGAAGGTGTGTCTCCAGTGGAACAGCGAGTCTTTGGGGTTTGAGGGAGTTCCCATGTTTTAACCTCTACCTCCACATTCAACACCAAAGTCTTAAATCTGGACTAGGTTTGTTTATGTGACAGGACGAGGATGATCCGGATGATGTTTGACCACAGAGCAGGAGCAGCGGGATCATCTTGTCTGGAACACCACGCCCTGGGGCAGAGCCTGGGAACCAGGAGGGATCAGGAGCACAGGACCAAAGCCTGCTTTACCTAAAACAGCCCTGGCAGACTCGATGCTTCTCAGGGATGAACCCCCCCACAAGCCACTACTTTCTGCCCACCCCAGGAGCTATAGATACAGGTGTATCTATCCCTATATATAGGTGTATCTATCTCTCTATATATATCCTTACATATAGTTTACCTATCCTCCTTTGCATCACTATTCTTGTAGCTTAGAGGCCATTGTTTATTAAAATATGGGTTCCTTGAACAAAAGCCCATCATTGCCTTGACGTCCATCTGACAACCCAGTCAGCTACTAACTGACTAACAGGAGGTAGCAGATATAGTGTGAACACACAGGACAAAGGAGCATTTCTTTGTCTTGGGTACAACCCAATTCATCATGCTACTCCGAAGAGCATGCAGTTTCGATCTGATGAGTTGTGTATTTCTGGGATCTTCTATTTAATATTTGCAGCCCTTGCTTGTGTGGGAGGAACTGAAGCTGCAGAGAGTGAAACGTGGGTGACGGGGACCACTGTACTGATTATGCAGAGGAGGTGCAGAGCGTTTATAGAAAATAAAGAGGCCGAATTTCCTGCCCATGTACAGCCACAGTGCCATGCCTACTTATGGCAGGAAGAACAGACACACCTGTCCACCTGCCTACAATTAGGAGACACAGAACACCCAAACAGGCCAATGGAATCTGAACGCAGACTCTGGCCACAAAGAGCAAGCTATTAAAGGCGACATGCATAGCTCAGGCCCCAGGCAGGGCCACAGGGATTCCTTGCCCCCTGGCAGAAAGGAGAGCTCCAGAGATCCTGGAGGCCAGGACAGACAGGAAGGACAAAGCATGGCTCTGTCTTTCACACACACTCCTATGAATTGGGACTGTTACCAACGTTCACCTAGGAGCAAAGAGCATCAGGACTCACCAAGGAGTGAAGCAGCAGGGAACACGGAAACCAGAAGTTGCTGGAACTAAGAACATTTGGGGAGCAGGATCATGCAGGTGCGATACGGAAGCCCCTAACTCAACAGAAGCTAAGTTCTCCGTGGCACTGGCTAATGTCCGCAGCAATGCAGTAACAACCTAGCAACCTCGAGGACCACTTCTCCATCAGCCTGTGAAAGTGCAACACCTTACCTGGGTCCACTGGGCTCCTCTGATAGGATGACCAACCACCCGTGCTGTTCTGCTGTAGATTATTCCTCCAGTGCATTGACAGTTCAGTCATGTCTTCCTGAAAACGCTACCAATAGGGGAAAAGTCATTCAGTTAGAAAACAATAGTTCTCATTTTAACGAGAAAAATTGTAAGACATCCTAACGTATTTTTGCAGAAATAATACATGCTGATCAAAGGATGGAAAGACATTTGCAGACATAGTAAGCCATGACTTGAAGCAGCAAACAGCAACTTGAAGTCTGCTCAGTGTTGCAATGAAGTGAGTGTGTGTCATACCATCAGCAGGAAGACGCGTGTTAGGGGGTAGGGGGGTGGTGGGGAAAAGTGTAGCAAATTTTGCTCTTGGAGGGTAAATTCTGCAGGATTTCTTCAATAATTTTTGCTCTTCATGCATTTTAAGGTTGCTTTGCACACAGTCTGAACTTAAAAATGTTAGAGCCAAAAAAAAAAGTTTCCAGTAAAAATATGCAAATGAGGCTATTTGCACAGGGACCAGGAATCACAGAAGATCTTACCTCTGCCTCATCTGGGCTTACATAATCACAGCAAAGCCCCCGTGTTCTTCCAGATGCGAAAATTCAGCCACAGGACATTCCCTGGCGAGAAGATACTAGGTCAAGTAAATTGTTCCGTGTACCAGTGTTCTCTGACAACACAAAGACATTCTCCAAGGGCCTCCAATGAGTGGGAAACCAGCCTAACAAAAACGCTCTAGCATGATACCCACACATCAAATCACCAGCCTTTGCCTTTTTCCAAGTGTGAGCAACATTTATTTATTTATTTATTTGGCTTTTACATCTTCAAGAATCCATTTTGGAAATTGAATTAGTTCCACAATCTCACACGGGCTGCCCCCCTGTCTTCTCTTGGGGACTGTGTGAGTGGCTGGGGACAGACAGTGCTCAGCGCAAGGAGTGTGGGAGTGGCGGATGGGATGGAGAAGAGAAGCCAGCTCCCACACAGGAGTGGGGGTTTGCCTAAGGAGAGCACGGTTGCTGGGCTGAGGAACCTCCAGAAAAGATCCTACCTAATGCCCGAGATTTGAAGACCTCTGCCGTGATGGAGGCGAAACAGGTGCATCCATGCTAGAAACTCACATTCCCTTCTTGCTGCCTCCAGCAGGTGGAGTTCCTGGGCCGAAGACCTAGAGGTGAAGCAAGTTTGGTGGATGGGCAAAGCCACCGACTAGGAGAGAGCAGGGGAGATGGGAGGAGGAGAAGCTGGCGGAGGCAGCCGATGGCAGCACCCTGGGCCAGCAGGTGGTGAGCAGGTGAGCAATGCCATGGAACAGGAACCCCCAGGACAGCCCTGCCTCCAGCGCCTGGTGTCTCCATTGCTCTAGGAGGGCGTGGCAGAGGACGGGGAGCTGCACAAGCCCCACAGCTGCCAGACCAGAAGTTGTCTCTACCTTTGTCGCCACAGGCTATCTCTGGGTGCAGACTGCTCACCCACACTTCCACCTCGTTCCATTGCCTTCGTCACAGCCGTCGGCTCCGTTCAACAGGGCCCCAGAGAAAACAACCTCCTTAGAAACTTTTCCCTCTTACCCCCCTGGAAAAGCTAGAAAAATAATGTCATACAAATGCCCACCGTGGGACTTCTCCAATTTCTGATGGCAGAGTTTATCTGTTACTATGACAACTAAGAGCTTTATAAATGCGTTCTAGCCTCTGGTATTTTCCAGAATTATGCGCACTTTGGTATTTCTTTGATAATCTTGAGCTGACGTTGGGAACATAACTCCATCTGGATTGTGTATGTGCTGTGTGGGGCTGGGTGGGGGTTGGGACTGATGCCTTTGTATTTCAATGTGAAGCAGTTTTTCTCTAGACCCTTAAATTTCATGCATGCATTAAATGTTCCCACCCTCCTGTCCTATCTTCTGTTAATCATCCCTTGTCTCATCCTTGTTTTTCCCTCCTAAGAGAATGCACCCCTGATGTGATTGTTTATACCCAGTGTTGTCAGGCCAGGAACACAGGTGGTGAGAGAGAGGGATGGGCAAAAGAATCATCAAACTGGGTTTGTCCAAAGCCAGCAAAACTATCGAAAACTTCCAGGAAACAGTAAAAGTGAGGACTTCAGTGAGATTTGCAGACTTCAGAATTTATATCAGGAAGTAGTTTGGTTAGGGGCTGGCATTGTGCTGCAGCAGGTTAAGCTGCCACTTGGAACGCCAACATCCCAAATCAGAGCACTGGTTCGAGTCCCGGCTGCTCCACTTCCATTCTAGCTTCCTGCTAACGTGCCTGGGAAGGCAATGGAAAATGGTCCAAGTACTTGGGACTCTGTTGCCCCCACATAAGACACCTGGGCAGAGTTCCCGTCTCCTGGGTTTGGCCTGGCCCAGCCCTGGCTGTTGCAGCCATTTGGGGAGTGATCCAGCAGATGGAAGACCTCTCTCTCCCCTCTCTCTCTTTCTTTCTCTCCCTCTGTCAAATAAATGAATCTTTTAAAAAAGGAAATAGTGAAGCAAAAAATCAATGGGTGAAATGTTTGAATTAAGTGGTTAATAATGAAAACAAAATAAACCTCAAGAAAGTAGAAAGAAAACACAAAAGTGTACATTTTAAAAAGGTACATTAAAAAATACTATAACACAAAACCAATAAACCCAACACTTGCTTCTTTGAAAAGATGTCCAAAATGGCCGGCGCCGCAGCTCAATAGGCTAATCCTCCGCCTGCGGCGCTGGCACACTGGGTTCTAGTCCCGGTCGGGGCGCCGGAGTCTGTCCCAGTTGCCCCTCTTCCAGGCCAGCCCTCTGCTGTGGCCCGGGAGTGCAGTGGAGGATGGCCCAGGTGCTTGGGCCCTGCACCCCATGGGAGACCAGAAGCACCTGGCACCTAGCTTCGGATCAGCACGGTGCGCCAGTCGCAGCGGCCATTGGAGGGTGAACCAATGGTAAAAGGAAGACCTTTCTCTCTGTCTCTCTCACTGTCCACTCTGCCTGTCAAAAAAAAAAAAAAAAAAAAAAAAAGATGTCCAAAATGTGGGCAATTCTATCCTACCTTGCTCAGGATAGCAGGGGCTTCCCTGAGCCTTATCTCAGATCAGTTACTAAATCTGAAAAATGCCCAGGGAGAGCTCACCTTTTTTTCACCAACTTTTCCAGATGGGACATGACTAGTTCCTGCTTGGAGGGCTGGCAGGCAGTGTTGGCTGCTAAACCAGGTGCACCCACACCACACAATTCAAAGAGACTCCATCCTGCTCACGCCACACATTTGTGTGGCTCGGCCACCAGGCTGCCTTCTGATGAGGACAATACATGAACACAGGAAATTAAAGTTCAGCAATGTGTGACACACGCAAGGGGAATGGAAGTAGGCCAGTCATTCCATAGAGCAGACATAATGTGAACAAGCTTGATACAGTGTTTTTCTCGTACATGTAGTTTAAATCTACTTATTGCAGTGTTTGTGGAAGACTTTACATTTTCCAATTAAGTGTTTCATTTTGCAATTATTTTGCAAGAAAAAGAGCTAGACATGAAGACATTCATAGTTAATTAAAAACTACATAGAGAAATTCTATTTCTCAAGAAAATCGGTAATCAGTAGTTACCTGGTATAAAATAGTTATTGGAATTGACCATCCATCGTGGGATCCATAGTGAATGCGTGGAATTGAGAGGGATACTCTGGGAATCAGAGGACAGGACCCCATCAAAGATTACGGGCTATTATAGTAAGATCGGGCGTAGAGGTGGAAATCGAGCACATCTTCAGAGACTGTGTCTCCGTTGCAGGCTGTGAAGTAACTGTTTGCACTCTCAAGCTTTCTTGGTATCTAGGAAAAGTGTGGTGATTGCCATACAGGCTGTCGACACCAGGTACCTCTCCATGGACTGGATGCTTCCGACAGAGCATGCCTTTAATCCCTGCATGGGTTTGATCAAAGGGATCAAAGTAATCTTTGCAAGTTTATTCTGTTGAAGGTGAAGCATCTGATAGTACGGGAATGTGACCGGGTCTTGAGTTTAAAAGTTCAACCATGGGGACCGGCACTGGGCCCTCAGCCCAAGCAGCTGCCCTGCTGTGGGTGTTGGTTCAAGTTCCAGCTGCTGCACTTCTGATCCAGCTCCCTGCTAATGTGCCTGGGGAAAGCAGTGGAAGATGACTCAAGTCTTTGGGTCCCTGCACCCGCGAGGGAGACCCAGAAGAAGCTCCTAGCTCTCAGCTTTGGATCAGCCCAGCTCTGGCAGTTGCAGCCATTTGGGGAGTGAACCAGTGGATAGAAGAATTCTCTCTCTCTCTCTCTCTCTCTCTCTGTGTGTGTGTGTGTGTGTGTGTGTGTGTGTGTCTTTGTAACTCTACCTTTCAAATAAATTAAAAAATGTTTAAAAAGTTCAACCATGAATAGAAGAGCAGCTGTGTCTGTGATAATAGAGAGAATCTGGGTGGTGCCAAGATTCAAACAATGTTGTCAAAACACCTGCGTGCAGAAATATACTAGAAATTGATTGTAGGCTACACAACTACAGTATTCCACAACTGAAGTATGAATACAAATGTTTTCCATATACACAGCTGGTAACTGAACAGCGAAACTTTTTGTAGAATCTGATAATTAAAAGATAAATAGCACAGTAGGATATGTTGTGGTTGTATTCTGCTACTTTAGCTACCAGAAATCTCATTTTAGAACTTTAAACCTTTGAAGCTATGAATTCACAACTCTCCAATGCGATCATCAATGCAACAATCAATTTTTGTCAATGAGTCTTCTAATTTAGTTTGGTACTATGACTCAAATAGATGAGAAGTCTTTATACTATACACACGCACACACACACACACACACATGGATATAAGATTTATTGATTTATTTGAAAGGCAGATTGACAGAGGCAGAGAGAGAGAGAGAGAATCTTCCATTTGCTGGTTTATTCACCAGATGGCCGCAATGGCCAGAGCTGGGCTGATCCGAAGCCAGGAGCTTCTTCCATGTCTCCCCTATGATTGCAGGGGCCCAAGGACTTGCGCCATCTTCTACTGCTTTCCCAGGCCACAGCAGAGTGCTAGATTGGAAGTGGAGCAGCCGGGACTCAAAAAGAGGCCCATAAGGGATGCAGGCACTGCAGGCAGCAGCTTTACCCTCTATGCCACAGCACTGGCCCAGAAAGTCTTAAAACACAAAAAATCTTTATGAAAATAATAAAAGAAAATTAGATTTCTAAATTTAGAAATTCCAAAAATTGTAAATATAAAAAATTTGACAAATTTTGTCCCATAGAATTATTCATCAATTAAATGTATTCTGAATGAGGGGAAAAGAGAATACCTATGAATATATGAATAAATAAATCTTTTAAAAAAGAAAGAAAATAGACTTAACAGGTAAGTTTATTAAAAGAAGCATTTTGCTTCTAAATTTACATTAATAATCACATTTTTAGGAAAATATTTTTAGGATAGTTTCTAAAATGAATTATTTTTAGTGTGTACTGTATCAAATTAGTTTACAATATTGCCATATTTTACATAATTTTAATTCATCCTATATCAAACAGAAAATTCTGGCAAAATTTATCAAGTATAGACAGAAATAAACAATATTGTGAACAGGAAAACCACATAACCACAGACAAGCCAGTCAGTCAAAATATTCTAAAGAATGAAATCAAGAATGTTGGCCTAACATAATTTGAAAAATTAGATTAAATGGGAAACCTCTTTCCACCCTTAATGTAATAAATCTAACTTAGATAAAACGAGATTCCAGAAAAAGTACTGAGACTGTTAAACAATCTTAAACAACAGTCAAAACTCTTTGACAAGGAAAAAAAAATTATATGCTTTTGTAGCTGAGTTCTACCAAATTCTCATCCGACAGATCACGCCAATGTAGCCAAGCCTTTTCAGAGAATAAAGAAGTATGACTCATCCACTCCAACTTTGTAAGACCAGCACAATCATGGAGCAAAATGTGACGAGCACAGTACAAGCGAAGAAAATTACAGGCCTAGATGCATAAATGTAGATATAATTATCCTAAACAAAAAGTGAACCACCCAAGTCCTACCACGGATAAAATGTCAGCACACAGCACCTTGTGACCACGCAAGGTGGAAAAATCTGACAAGCTCTAGTTCAGCCCAGTCATCAAGGTAAATATCATCCGTGACAGGTGGTGTTGATAACATGAAATACTTCAAAAAGCTGGGGAGAAAGTGGAATTAAAGGATCGGCTTATTTGGGTGCAAAAAAAAATACATGTGTAGAAGTGACCCTCAAAAAGTTCATGGCAAATGAATTTTTTTCTTAAGATTTATTTTTATTTATTTGAAAGGCAGAGTTACAGAGAGAGAGGGAGAGAGCGAGAGAGAGAGCTTGCGTCCACAGGTTCACACCCCAAATGGCCACAATGGCTGGAGATGGACTGATCTGAAGCCGGGAGCCAGGAGCTTTGTCTGGGTCTCCCACGTGGGTGCAGGGGCCCAAGGACTTGGGCCATCTTCCACTGCTTTCCCAGGCCACAGCAGAGAGCTGGATCGGAAGTGGAGCAGCTGAAGCTCAACCGGTGCCCATATGGAATACCATGCAGCAGACGGCAACTTAACCCGATATGCCACAGCTCCAGCCCTGAAAATGTGTTTTAGTAAAAAAACCATGCACAGATTTCAAAATATTTTGTACCCAAGTACATTTACCCTTTAAGTCTGCTTTCCATGAGCTTTGGGAATTACCCTCACATACTCTCTCTGATGAGTTGAGGATGCTACTGTAGCTCAGTTGAGGATGCTACTGATGCCCACAACCCAGGTTACGGGGTCTTCCTCCCTGATGCCCACAACCCAGGCTACTCATTCAAAAACCACCAAACAAACCGCAGCGTAGGAACAACCCACAAAACAGACGCACAGTGCTGCTCAAACTGCTCAGGTGTCAGAACAAAAGAAAGTTCTGAGAAAGTGTCCCCATCAAAAAGAGACATGACAGCTGAATGAAATGTGGCGTCCTGGGTGTGATTCTGGGACAGAAAGGAGATATTTGGGGGAAAAAATAAACTGAATAAAATTTGAAGTTGGATGAATAATAAAAAAGAATAATAAAAATAATAATGAAAAAAATAGAAACTTCAAGGAAAATGTAACTGAGTTAAAGACTGCTAAGAAGAGGGGCCTGCGCTGTGGTGTAGCGGGTAACGTTGCTGCCTGCAGTGCCGGCATCCCATGTGGGCGCCGGTTTGAGTCCCGGCTGCCCCACTTCTGATCTAGCTGGGAAAGCAGTAGAAGATGGCCAAGTCCTTGGGCCCCTGCACCCACGTGGGGGACCTGGAAGAAGCTCTGCCGTGTTTGTTGTAGAGGCCCAGAGGGTGCTTAGAGAGAGGAGCATGTGAGTCTGAGGGGGCTGATGGGAGATTGGGCCTCAGTGCCAATCTCTGTAGAATCAGCAGGTGCACAGCCAAACTGGTCCCTGTCTCCAGGAGCTGGGTTGTCGGTGTTATGTGAGCGTTATAGCATCAGGTTCCTCGGATCTGAAGTCCTCAGATTAAGCCCTGCTATCAGTGTCCTGGATCTCTGATTTGTACTTGGCCTGTTGTTGGCCTGCTTGGCCACACTAGCCAATTCTGCTAATGGATTCTCTCTCATACGTCTGTGTACACACCCTGTTGGTTTTGTCTCTCTGATGAACTCTGCTTAGACCCAGCCCTTCTCCAGTTATCCATCCAAATAACCTTCCCATGCAGATTCTCCAGCCAGTTGCAGAAGAGGAATGAGACAGGTGCACCACCTGGCTAGATAGAAAGCAAAGAGCCACACTCTGAACCGCCTGTGAGAGCCGGATGGCAAGGCAGCACACGCGGTCTCCAGGACAACAGGCGATGGGGACCTCCAGCATAGAACCTCAAGGAAGGCATTCTGCCCACGCCAGGAACATCAGAAGAGGACCCGAGCCTCATCTGAGAACTGCTGAGACCAAGATTCCAGCCGGTGGGACCCAGCCAGGCCCTGCCGGGCATCTGATCTACAGAAAGCAGCAGAGGATAGTGTGTCGTGGTGTATGCGTCTGAGTTGGTAGTAAATCATCATACAGCAAATGGAGAAGTGACAGCATGATATAACGAAGAGGGAGCAGGTGTTCAGTCTAGTGATGATTCCGCATCCCCATCGAATGCATGGGTTCAGTTCCTGACACCGGCTCCTAACTCAGCTTCCTGCTAACGCAGAGCCCGGGAGGCAGCCGTGACAGCACAAGGAATTGTTTTTAAATATTTTATTTATTTATTTGAGAGGTAGAGTTACAGACAGTGAGAGGTAGAGGTAGAGACAGAGAGAAAGGTCTTCCGTCCATTGGTTCACTCCGCAAATGGCTGCAACGGCTGGAGCTGTATCGATCAGATTCGAAGCCAGGAGCCAGGTGCTTCTTCCGGGTCTCCCACATGGGTGCAGGAGCCCAAGGATTTGGGCCATCTTCTACTGCTTTCCCAGGCCATAGCAGAGAGCTGGATTGGAAGAGAGGCAGCCAGTACTCAAACTGGAGCCCATATGGGATGCCGGCACTGCAGACGGAGGATTAACCTACTGTGCCACGGCACCGGCCCCAGTACAAGTAATTGTATTCTTATCTCCACTTGGAAGACCTGGATTGAGGCCCAGGCTCCTGGCTTCAGCCTGGCTCAGCGCTGGCTTCTGCAGGCCTCTGGGGTGTGAAGTCCTGAATGGGAACTCTGTTTCGCTGCCACAAATACGTAATAAAATTAAAAAAATAAACAACTATAAATACACGCTTAAAGAGCAAAACCCTCCAAACTCAAGCATGGCATTGCATAGACAGGAAGACAAGCATGGTCGATAAGATATGGAAGATAGATTCAGATTTAACCTCTTTCATGCAAAGTGCAAAACTGTGATGAAATAATATTTAACATATATTAAATTATTACATTAAAATATAAAACTTGTGAATACCAAGGATTGGAGATTATGTGAAGTGTTAATATCTTAGATATTGTGTACAGAAGTAAATTGATATGATCACTTTAGAAAACTGATCACTTTAGAAAACTAAAATCATATTAGAAAACAGCTTAGAATTAGGTGGTGAAGTTTAATATTTGTGTATCCTATTATGGTTAGGACATTTCTGGGAACTTTCCCAGCAACAACTCATGCAACTATGCAATAAAAGACATGTATAAATTAACAACAGCACTAGTTTTTTAAATTATTATTATTATTCTTAAGATCTTAGAAGCTACCAAATATCCATTGTTGGGAGAAAGAATGAATAAACTGTGATTCGATTACAGGATGGGGTATCATCTCAAAATGGAACCACATAAATCCTAATGGAGCATTCTTCACAGTATAATAGAAAGTGAACAGTTTCAGAAAATTAAACAGAGCATGATGCATTTTTTAGAAAAACAGTATCAAAAACAGCCTTCGAAAGATTTTTAGAATGTTTCATATTGTATGTAAATTCTACAAAAGCGTCTAATGATAGAGACAAGGTTCAGCAGAGTGCTAGCCCCAGGTGGGGATGGCAGGTGTGTGGCGTGGAAAAGGCACACACAGGGGCACCTACGTGGCTACAAGAGGGGTAATTTAATGTGGCCTCTAGGAAATTCCTAGCGCAAACAGCATGAGGTCTCAAGGGAACTTCAGGTCCATAGAGTGTGAAGTCTCCAGAGGCCCAGGACTAAGCCTCATCTTAGCCAATGGCTTTCATTTCTTTCTCCACCTGCTTCGTTTATGCTACATATATAAAAATATTTTAAAAATTTCAAAAATAAAAAAGACAACCAATTATCTCAGCACAACCCAAGATCACTAATTTTTGTTTTCCTCATGTACCACTAGGTTTTTAGAAACAGCTTAATCATGAAAGTAATTTAGTGCACATTTGTCATCTCTCCCTAATCAGCTTTGAAGCATGAATTGTGCACCACACTCGCTGCTGATTTTGCAGGAACAGATGCCCCAGGGATTAATGCATGTCATGTGCCTAACCCCTTGGGGAAGAGCTGGTGGGAAATGGTTGAGTTATATCAATCTGTCGTGTGACGGAAGCTGGGTTCCAGCACACAGCTACTGCCTCGATAAATTGTGAAAAGTACAACGCTACGTTATACTGAAGGGTGTCTGATTTAGTTGTGTTGTGTGCTGACTGCAATTGGCTGCAAGGAGCAGCTGTGGACACTCAGGTCAGCGCTTTCCTCCTGACAACATGCGAAGCTGGATTTGATGGGTTCTGACCTTCCTCTAACATCTGAAATTCTGCAAACCTCATGTCGGAAAAGAATAGTTGCAAGCAGGCTACGGCTCATACAATCGCTAGGAAGTGTTTCCACTTTTTTGGTTACATTTTTGTTTCTCTAAAAGAACAGCACACTTAATTCTAACTCACTGCATTCTGGAGGATAGGATATTAACTGTCACTAGCGAAAACAGAAAAAGAAAGAAGGAAAAGTTAGGGCAATGTTGGTAAATGGGATACATACAAAAGGAGAGTTTATCCAGTAAGACGAACACACGGGAGTGATGTGAATGAGGGACCCGGGAGATAGCATGGCACTCAGCGTGGGTCTACAGACACCGGACACGCTGACGTAAGGAAGGGGAGTTCCGCCTCCTCCGTGCAAGCACAGAGGTAGAACAAAGAGGTAGAATTAGGCATGAATAGTAACATAAACGTAATCTGTGAAATAGTAAACTAGTCCCATCAAACGACTGGTTTCCCATGATGCAATGTAACACGTTTTGATCTGATTCCCTTGTGATCAGAAATGAAGCTTGGTATGAACTGAATTTTCTTAAGTTCATTAATCCTTAATTTGTGGACTAAGGTGGCCCATCTGCTGCTACTTTTAGAATATATAACTAATTCTGATCACTTAATACATAAGGACGTACAATACAATTTACAGTTGACAAATGCCATAAATAGGTATTTCTCCAAACAAAGTGAACAGTGGATCAGTCAGCCCAGAAAAGCTGCTAAACAGCATTGATCAGCAGACACACGAAAACTAAAAACAGAACAATTGACTATTTTACATGCACCAGGATAATTGCTTTAAAAATATAAAATCACAAGTGTTGGTGAGGATGCGGAGTTGTTAGTACCCTCATGCGTTGGTGATGGAAATATGAAATGGTGCCACCACTTTGGAAAACGGTTTGGAGTTTTTTTCAGAATGTTAACCATAGAATGAGCTCTCAGATGGCCTGGAGAGCCACCAAAGAGGCTTGAAAACCTATGTCTATTCACCCAATCACTTTACATGAAATGATTCATAGCAGCATTACTCTTCACAATCAAAAAGTAGGGAGTTTGGATGAAAAATAGGGGAAATTGGGTGTGGTTTATAGACTATGACAAATATACTAATATAAGATGTTACTAATGGAAGCCGTTGCCCGCACTGTGGCAAAGCAGGCTGGGCTACTGCCTGTGGTACCAGCATCCCATATGGGCGCCGATTCAAGTCCTGGCTGCTCCACTTCTGATCCGGATCCCGCATGGGGGACCTGGAGGAGGATCCTGGCTCTTGGCTTCAGCTTGGCCCAGCCCTGGCTGTTTAGCCTATTTTGGGAGTGAACCAGTACATGGAAGACCCCCCATCTCTCTCTAGAATTGTCTTTCAAATAAATAAAATAAATCTTTAACAAAAAATAAAGGAAGCTGAGTGTGGGATTTACGGGAACTCTTTGTCCACTCTGGAATTTTTGTTTAAAAAGTAGAAAGAGTCCAAATTTCTATCCGTGGAGGAACTGATACAATGAGGGGTATGCACAGAAGTATTATTCACAATGGAAAAGGACTGAGAGGAGCTACAAGTCGCATGAACTCTGAAAGCATCATGCTGAGTTAGAGTTTGAATGCCGCATGCAATGTCCAGTGTAATGAAACCCATAAAGACAGAGAGTAGACCAGTGGCTGCTTAGGCTGGAGGAGTCTGAGGGGGAAGGAGCGTGGTCTCTGTCAGGTCACCAGGTTTCTCTTTGGAATAATGCAAGTGTTCTAAAACCGCTGCTAGTGATGACAGCAAGTGAATATGGTTAAAAAGCCCTGAGTTGGCACTACAGATGGACACATCACCCTGTATGAGTTACAGATCAATAAAGCTGTTATATAGAAACCAACTTAGAAGAATACTCATAGGGACGTGGAGAAATAAATGGAAAATCAATAAAAGTGTCCACTGGTGGTAACTCCATGACAGGGCGTCTCTCCAATGATGGGTTTCATGCTCCTCCTCACGTGGCAGAAATCTACATACTTGCTGATAAGGAGCTGGCTCCAAGGGTTTTATGTAAATGAAGGATTTCATGTAAATGAAGCCATATCACACTTCAGTTCAAATTTAAAGTATACATATATATGTTTTCATATTTATGTAAGAGTATTAAAAAATAAAATGTTCAAATCTAGGTGCCAACATTGTCTTCGGAATGCAGGGGTAAGAAGCGTCTACCAGAGAAGAAGACAACTAGAGTTTTTCGTGTTCTGCTTTACATACTAAGATTGCTAGAGTCTTTGAGGATGAAAATGCGCTTCTAATTCACTAGATAAATGCAGAGGTAAACAGAAAAGAAGTAAATGCATGGGAAGAGAGTCATACAAAGTCTATCATTGGTGCCGCATCCGTTGAGCCAAGGGAGCAGGAGCCGCTGCTCAAGTCAAACGGTGCCCATGGAAGGTGCTGCCTGCACGCTGGTCGTGAACTGGGCTTTGGGGAGGACAGAGGGACCACTTTAAGGAAGGCACAGAGCTATATTCCACATTCTGCTTTCTCTTCTCCTCATGCCCTATCAATCCTTCTTCTTTTCCATGCCTTTCATTTCCTGCCATCTGTGTCTATTTTTCAAGTCCATTTTAATGTACTTCATACTATTTCTTATAATTCATTGCTTGTACCTATGGATTAAAGATGACCCAGTCACGCGTATCCTATTAGTCAGGAGCCAGATTAGGATTATGAGAGCAGGATTGATTCATATAATTGCCAAAGGAAATTCTTGGCATGTAAGCAGGAAGATTTCAAGGTTTCCACAAGGATCGCACAGCTTTGGCACGAGGGTTCTCCCGAGGAAGAACCAACGGGAGACGTAGCTGTCTCGCTGCCATCCATCCAGGTGGACGTCTTACAGCACGCTGGCTCCTCAGGCTCTGCAGGGTCTAGCTGCAGACTAGGAAAGCTGGGGTTGTCTTTGAGGGGCTGAGAGCCCGGGAGTCAAGGGTGTGGACTCCAGGCCAGGTCTGATGGCCTGGGCACCAGGAGCAGGCCTGGAGGGCAGCAGCAGACTCTGTCCCCAACCACACAGTCTGGTGGAGAGGGAGCCCAGCCTTTTTCTGTCTCTTTGTTCTGTTCAGGTCCTCAACCCACCTAGGGGAAGGCTGTCTGCCTTAGTGACTCTACCAGGTAGATGCTAATCGTCTCCAGGAACCCCTTCCCAGGCACAACCAGAGATAAGATTTACTTTATTTTATTTTGTTTTATTTTAAGATTCAGTTATTTTATTTGTAAGTCAAAGTTACACAGAAAGAGAAGGAGAGGAAGAGAGAGAGAGACAGAGACAGAGACAGAGACAGAGAGAGAAGTCTTTCATCTGCTGGTTCACTCCCCAATTGGCTGCAACGGCCAGAGCTGTGCTGATCTGAAGCCAGGAGCCAGGAACTTCTTCCAGGTCTCCCACATGGGTACAGGGACACAAGGACTTGAGCCATCTTCCACTGCTTTCCCAGGCCACAGCAGAGGGCTGGATCAGAAGTGGAGCAGCCGGGACTTTACCAGCTACACCACAGTGCTGGCCCCTATAAGGTTTAACTAGCTACCTAGGTATCCCATGGCATTCCAATGGAATTGACACAAAATCAGCCCTGGCAGAATGATTAGCATGCTTAGACCAGCCAGAACTAGAAGATGACCTACTCAACAGTGAGGGAATGAGAGTTTGGGAAAAGGAGTTACCTGGAGGGGGGGGGGGGCAGCCCTCCCCCAGTCTCTCTGCACCCTTCCTGCCATGTCTTGCCCAAGCTCCCGCAGAAACACACGCTAGGAGCCCATGACAGAGAGCTGGATAAGAAGAGTCTGAATTCGTGAACAGAGTAAACAAGCAACACAGAACACGTTGGACCCCCATTCGCAGTACAAGGTGTCAACTAGCTCTGTGAACTTGACATTTATTCCAACTCTGATTTCCAATCTGTTCTGATGGGCATTTTGTCCTAAACATTTTTCTTATTTGCTATTGTCGAAATGTCAAGAGCAGCCGGATAATGTGTTCGCCACAGTCGCTGAACAGTAGAGAGCCGTGTTGTTTGTATGCAAAGTCTCTTGTGACTGCAATTTACACAGTACTTTCTCATCCAAAATTGCTTTAGAGAGAACTCTCACAGGCTTAATTTAACCTTTATCTCAACAGCTTTAGAACTGGAGCACTCTTTGCAAACACTGCCCACAATTCATTTTTAATTGCTCTTTCAAAAGCAATACTTGAAAATCTTCCCACAGCAAAACCCAAATTGTTTCCTATTTTTTTTTTCAATCATGAAAAAGAGGATGGAGGCATCCAGGCCGAAGAGGAGCACCCCTTCTGGTTGGCCACGTGACCCTGCATCTCTGGTGGGCCTGGCAGCTGCTCTGTGTTTGGAAGCCAAGGGAACTACACTGCCCGTCGACTTTGGGTCAATGTAAAATACAGATGCAATTTTGATGGAACAAAAGGAGTCCCGCTGCTGTTGGATTTCAGCAATTGTTTTCATTAGGGCCTTAACCCAATGCCAGCCACACCTAAGCTTTGCATGTATATTCGCCTAACGCATACGTGAGTTTGGGGAAAGTGCGTATCTTTTTGTAAGAGCCAATATCTAGCTCTTGTGACTAAGACAATGCTTGGTGGGGATTCAAGTCTGTGACCCACACAGAGCAAGCTTTTCGTTATCACCAACATTTACAATCACTTCCAAGTCCAGTAAGGTGCTTATTTTCCAAGGCACAGTTCCTGTTAGAAATCACCAGCAAACCAGACTTCTTCCAGGCTAACTGGAACAAACTGAGCCCAAGCTTCATCTAGCCAAGGAGCGTGTTTTGATTCTGATATACAGCCATGTTTGGAACCCTGCATACAAAATAATTATTTTAATCAGTAAAGGCATTCTCCTTCAAGCAGATAAGCACCCTGGAAGTACGATCCTGCCTTAGTATCTGGAGGGATGCAGTTTCTGGACCCCCTTCTGCCCCATGGATACCAGAATCTACTGCTGCTCAAGTTCTTAGGTAAAATGCGTCATCTACATACAGCTTTCACACATCGTCCTGCATACTCACACCATCTCTAGATCCTTTATAACATCTAATACCATGGAAGCAGTTGCTATACCGCTGTGGAATAATGGCAGGAAAGCTATCGGTGTGTGTTCAGGAGAGACGCGGCTCTTGTAGATAGAACTGCCTACCCAGCATGCAACCGACTACTGGTGCAAGCCGTGTAGGGTCTAGTCCAGAGAGGGCTGGCAGTATCCAGGTCCATATACTAATACTGACAAGCACAGCCTGGAGGCAGACCCTAAGAGAGCTCGTTGATGCTTTTTAAGTCATCAAACTTTTGGGTAACTAATTTATGTAACTTCCAACTTTATTTCAAATCATTTTGCAATTTCCCTCTAAGATGATTACATGGGGAACATCAAACAGGCCATGTGAGATGGAAGGCTTAACCCCTACTTGGATCACTAATTGCCTCAGTGCCGAGTGGATAATCTCTGAAATGAAATGGAGTATTTCAAGTGGTACTAGAATATTTTCAAACTATATAACAAGGGGCTATTATTTATGGTTTATAAAACATACACTTTAGGGGCTGGTCTGGGGCATGGTGGGTAAAGCTTCCACCTGCAGTGCCAGTATGCTAAAGGGACACTGGTTCGAGTCCCGGCTACTCCACTTCTGATCCAGCTCTCTGCTGTGGCCTGGGAAAGCAGTAGAAGGTAACCCAAGTCCTTGGGCCCCTGCACCTGCATGGGAAACCCAAAAGAAGCTCCTGGTTCCTGCCTTCAGATCGACGCAGCTCCGGTCATTGTGGCCAATTGGGGAGTGAACCAGCAGATGGAAGACCTCTCTCTCTTTTCTGCCTCTCCTTCTCTTTGTGTAACTCTTTCAAATAAATCTTTAAATAAAAATAAATAAATAGGCCGGCGCTGCGGCTCACTAGGCTAATCCTCCGCTGGCACACGGGTTTCTACTCCTGGTCAGGGCACCGGATTCTGTCCCGGTTGTCCCTCTTCCAGGCCAGCTCTCTGCTGTGGCCCGGGAGTGCAGTGGAGGATGGCCCAAGTGCTTGGGCCCTGCACCCCATGGGAGACCAGGAGAAGCACCTGGCTCCTGGCTTTGGATCAGCTCGGTGCGCTGACCGCAGCGGCCATTGGAGGGTGAACCAATGGAAAAGGAAGACCTTTCTCTCTGTCTCTCTATCTCACTGTCCACTCTGGCTGTCAAAATAAATAAATAAAATAAATAAATTTTTAAAAACCCAAAAAGAAATATTCAGGAAACCATGGTGTTAGAATGACTTCCTGGTAATGTATGGCATGCACATGTTACATATATGTTACACATGTGTACATGTTGCTGGTCTACAGGTGAAAAGTTTGTAAAGAGCCCTGTTTTAATTGGCTTACAGATAAAAGAGTGCTCATATATATTAAAACTATTAGAATAACCCAAAATGTCTTTTTTGTTCATGTGGAGAAAGGTTGTTTTAACTTTGATTTAATAGGGGGTGGGTAGAAGGGACATGTTTATGCTTGCATTTGCTGATCAAAACGCCAACCAGACACTAATCTCATTTTATCTGCGAATCCAGAGAAGGTTCCCCGCCTTGTACTCCACCCTGTCTTTTGCCACCAGGTACACACCCCACAGCCCAGGGCCTGAATATGTCCAGTATGAACCGGCGCCCCCTGGCGGGCCACCACAACGTTGCAATTCCTTTGACCCTCAGATCCTGGTTTAAAGATCAACTCAGGGAGACACTACATTACAAAAGAAAGAAAGAAAGAAAAGTCTTAAGGAAATTACCTCTGAAATGTTAAAAGGACTGTCTCAACTCTAAACTGAGTCGCCAACCTTGGGATTGCCAGCTGGCTCCCTGGACCTGGGACTAAAATACAGCATGGAATTGGTATCACCTTATTCATAACCTAAGAAAGCCAGACTTCTGTTGTGCCTGTATGAGGGTCTAAAAGGGGGCTAAAGGGTTAATCCCCACTCCTTCCCCTCCTCTGCATCTGCAGTGTCCAGAGAGAGAGAGAGAGAGAGAGAGGAAGAGAGAGAGAGAGTTTAAACTATTTCTTCTCTTTGGTTTGTTGCACCCCTTTGCTGGGAGAGGTGAGGAAGACAGCCAGCTGTCTTTCTCCCTGGGGTGGTGACACTCAGAGGTCTCCCATATGTAAGGTTAAGATACAATATGTTATCTTAATTTGGAGATTTTTAAAAGATTATTTCAAAATATAACAATACCTAGAGGCATAAATAAGGTATAAAAAGTGTGAGCAAGTCACAAAAGATTTGAGAAAAATAAATATTTGGTGTGTGATGAAGTTAACTATAGTTATTGAGGTATTATTTACAGGGTTATTTTAAAATTAAACATGGAGTGGAAGTTAAAGTCTAATCTGTTAAAACAATGAGGTTTTAAATGACATGTATAACAGTATGTTATACATTAGTCTCAATCTTTTTTTAAAAATTTTATTTATTTTTTGAGAGGTAAGTTACAGACAGTGAGAGAGAGAGAGAGAGAGAGAGACAGAGAGAGGTCTTCCTTCCGTTGGTTCACTCCCTAGATGGCCACAATGGCCGGAGCTGTGCCAATCCAAAGCCAGGAACCAGGAGCAAGTGCAGGGGCCCAGGGACTTGGGCCATCTTCCATTGCCTTCCCAGGCCACAGCAGAGAGCTGGATTGGAAGAGGGGCAGCGGGACTTGGACTGGTGTCCATATGGGATGTCAGCACCACAGGTGGAGGATTAAGCTACTGCGCCACAGCACAGCCCAAGCAGTCTCAATCTTAAATTTTAAAATCTGTTTTACAAATGACCACAGTATCCCTTTTGAAGAATGTTCTCCTTAATTGGGCTGCTCTCTGTCAACTTTCTAGTCAGTTCCTGGAAGCTCTGACTCTGCTGCACTGCTCCAGGTTATGGGATGACTCCAGTGCTAGCTCTTATATTCAAGGTTTGCGTTTCCCATTCTGGTGACAGACCAGACGCATAGGTTTGGCATCTTACTGAGATCATCTTTTTTGTTCTCTGTCTCTCATTAAAGTTCTGATTGTTTAAAATAGCTAAGTTTTAAACGAATTATAGTTTGTTTCACTATGCACTTAGTTGAAAGTATTTAAATGGTCATTTTATAACAACAATTAAATCTGATCTACGCTCTATCATGATGCTAAGATACACTAGTTCAGCCAGGTATTGTAAGCTTTCTCGACAGTCATTCAAAAAATACAAAACAAACTGCCCATAAAAGTTAAAACATTGCCGGTTCTGTGTTTAAATGCTTCTTCTTCTAGGTTGCTAAAGACTTTTTTCGTAACTTCTATTGTATTCAATGCTTTAAAACAGCTCTGTAAGCAAATAAAGCTGACGTCTAACAGTGAACTACAGGTTCGAACTGAAAAAGTATTAATTCAGGCTGTTACAAGCAAAAAGTAATTCTACTTACTTGATGGCAATTTTTTTTTCTTTTTTTCTTTCTTTCTTTCTTTCTTTTTTTTTGACAGGCAGAATGGACAGTGAGAGAGAGACAGAGAGAAAGGTCTTCCTTCCACTGGTTCACCCCGCAGTGGTCACCACTGCCAGCGTGCTATGCCAATCCAAAGCCAGGAGCCAGGTGCTTCTCCTGGTCTCCCATGGGGTGCAGGGCCCAAGCACTTGGGCCATCCTCCACTGCACTCCCGGGCCACAGCAGAGGGCTGGCCTGGAAGAGGGGCAACCAGGAAAGAATCCAGCACCCCAACTGGGACTAGAACCCGGGGTGCCAGTGCCGCAGGTGGAGGATTAGCCTAGTGAGCTGCGGTGCCGGCCCGATGGCAATTTTTTAAAAAATTAGATTTTAAAGGCTGCTACCAAAAACCATTTCATTGTTTTGTCCTGTAACGATATGTTAGACATTTACAGTCACAAAGCTGATGCAATGACATTACTCCCTAGATAGTGCAATTTAGCTTCTAGGTTTATTTACATTTAGTTTTGCTGACTGTGCGTTTAGTGTCAGATTTGAAAAGAAAAAAAAAAAAAGCATTGCCAAATGTCATTCAGTTTCCCCTTTTGTTTTCCTCCAAGAGTCTAATAGCTTTGGGCCTTATGCTTAGCTCTTGGCTCTATTTGAGTGAGGTTTCGTACCTTGTGCAAGACCCCAGCCCCGCTTCATTGTTTTGTGTCTGGAGAGGCATTTTTCTCAACATCGTTGGCTGAGGAGACTGTCTTTCCCTGGCCTTGGCATCACTATTGTTATGACCAGCACCATGCTCTTTAAACTTCTGATCGCTCCAGCAGAGTGGATCCCTATGGCTTGACATGTGAAGTGGAAATGCACTTGCTACGTGTGCCAGACTAGATTGCCGGGCTCCATCTGTGATGGCCGCCATTCATTTTGGAAAATCCGCAGCTATCATTTTCTTCTGCTCTTTCTTTCCCTTCTCCTGTTCTCACTGCACATCCACGCACACTTTGCAGGTGCCTCACAGCTCTTGATGTCATTTGCCATCCTTTTTTTCTTGGCCTTTCAGTTTGGGAGGTTCCTGTTGACATATCTTCAAGCTCACGGCTCTTCCCTTGGCCTTGGCCCATCTGCTAAGGAGCTCATCAAAGACACTCTCCATTTCCTCCCCACACTTCTAATTGACAGAATTTTCTGTAGACTCCTTCTTGCTGTTTTGATCTCTCTGCTGCTATTACTCATCTATTTTTCATGCTGCTCGTTTCCTCCATTAATTTCCTTAGCATATTCACCATAGTCCCTTTATTTCCTTACTCGGATCGTTCCAAAATCTCTCCTCTGGGAGTTTGGGTTTTATGTGTGTTTTGTATCTTCACACTGTTTTTCTGTCTACCTTTTCTCATGCCTTACAATTCTGTGATAGAAGCTAAAAATGATGTACGCAGTGATAAGAGCTGAAGCAAACAGTCCTGTAGTGTGAGATTTTGTTTATCTGGGCAGCAGCTAGGCTGTGTTTGATGTGTGCTGAGTGAGAGGCTTTCATTTCCTCTGGTGTCTTTTTTTCATCATTCCTGTTATCTTGTGTTTCCTTAGAAATTTCATCAAAGAGGCTACATTGCAATGCAGCAAGTTAGATCGCTGCTTGTGGTACAGTGTCCTATATGGGAGCTCTGGTCCAATTCCTGGCTGCTTTGCTTCTGCTCCTAGTACACTTGGGAAGGCAGCAGAAGATGGACCCCGTACTCGGGGCTAGGTCACCGCCACCCACCTGCAAGACCAGGATGGAGTTCCTGGCTCCTGACTCCTGGTTATTCAATTGACCCAGACCTGGCTGTTGGGGCCATCTGGGGACTGGAACAGCAGACAGAAAATCTCTCTGTCTCTGTCTGTCTGTCTGTCTCTGTCTCTCCTCTATCACTCTGCCTTTTGAATACATAAACACATTTTTATAAAATGAAAATTTATCAGTCTGTGTTCTGTAGCTCTCTCACTTGCAACCCACTGTTACTGTATTGGAGTTCTGCTGATATGGTGGGAAGGTACTGGGGAGAAGAAATGAGCTACGATCTTATGAGGACATGCTGTGTGTGCAGAAAGTAGACTGGTGCTCCACCTCTATCCATTGTCTGTGTACTGTTCTTCCTTGAACTGCAGACTTGAGATATCCACAAAGATGCACTCATCCAGGTCTGAGGGCACCATGAAGCCACGTTTCCAACGAGTGTACTATTTTGATCATGGAGACCGACTTCTGTGTAACTTCTTTAGTTGCTATTCCCATGTTAAGAATAATTGAGTCTGAGTATCCACTCACTACCTCTGCACATGTCAAGCCGTAGGGATCCACTCTGCTGGAGGGATAAGAAGTTTAATGAGCATGGTGCTGGTCATAGCAATAGTGAAATTAGGGAGCCAGCAGATTCGGGGTGTAGGAACCACAGCGGCTCCATTGGTAGCCTGAGTCTTGGGATCCTGACTGTCTCACCTAGCACATGACTTCTCGGCTATGCACCCATCACCTAGAGGTGCACAGACACTGATGCCTGGCCCCGGTGGTGGGGCTATTGTCTCTGGGGTGAGTTCAGGACATGGGAGTTTGGGAAATCTCTCCCGTGAATTCCTATACAAAGATGGGTTTGATAACTTCTGAGTAGACTGACCCTTCGGTCATTTAAGCCATTTGTTCTTCGGTAACAGACAATGTCTTACTGAAATAACCAGAGTAGACTTTTGCAACTAACCCTTGACTGATCTATTCATTTGGCAGACTTCCGGTTTCTGTAAAATGAGCACCTAAAGTGTGACTGTTACAGAAAAGAGATTGAGAAATGACACGTTTTCAGTTTTCTTTTATCACAGTTAGAACTTACAGGTGGGCACATTTGCACAATGGGTTAAGCCGTGCCTTGGGATGCCCACATCCCCTCATATCAGAGTGCCTGGTTCAAGTCCCAGCTCCTCCACTTCCAATCCAGTTTCCTGACAATGCAACAGCAGGAGTCAGTATTTCACAACTCAAATAGTTGAGTCCCTGCCACCCACATGGAGAACCAGGTGGAATTCTGGGTTCCTGGCTTCTGCCATTCCCGGTCCTGATACCCTAAGAATTTGGGGAATAAACTGGTAGATGGAAGATTCCTCTCTCTCTTTCTCTCTCTACCCACCCCTCAGCCTTTCAAACTAAAAACATTTTTTAAAACAAATAGGACTTACACTAAAGTTTTATATCATGGTGTTTACTGTTGTGTGGCTTAAAGAACCATGACATGGTGCAGTAACAGAATCACAAGATATGTGCAGAGGGGTCAAGTCTAGCCCCCGGTCCAATTGAAGAGCAGAGCCAACGTCTTTATTCGGTTCTTCAGCGACACTTCCTGATTCTAGGGTCTATTGGCTTCCTTTCAGGGTCTGCCAGTTTACCCACCAAGTTGTTTTAGCTAATGATGACCTGAATGTTGGGCCCGTACAGGCACTGAGAGAGTATTTACAGACACAAAATGAAGTCAAAGAGGAATGCCTCTCGACCTAATAGAATGTTATACCACGACAGGGCAATGGAGAAAACGCTGTCCTATGATTCTAAATGAAGAGTACAAATAAATACTTTCAGTTCCTATCCAGATCATGTTCTGACAATAGCTACTTCCTCTAACCGTTAAGTTGTTCCGGACACCTGGCATCAGTGGGCCTTACCCAGGGAATTCTGGGTGTGTGACATGAGATTTCCAAAAGAGTAGTACCCGGGATGCGACTCTGAACTCCAAATATAATGCATGAAGTAAGAGAACTTTGCCCTCTGTTACATGCCTACATTTCTAGCATCACTTCTCTTTTTTAAAAAAAATTATTTATTTATTTGAAAGACAGAACTACAGGGAGGGAGAGAGAGGAAGATTGAGAGGGGGAGAGGTAGGGGGAAGAGCACAGGGAGAGGGAGATTTTCCATCTGCTGGTTCACTTCTCAAGTGACTGCAACAGCTGAAATCGAAGCCAGGAGCCAGGAACTTTATCCATGTCTCCCACGTGGGAGCAGGGGCCCAAGTCCTTAGAGCATCTGTCACTGCTTCCCCAGGCAGATTTCAAAAAAAAAAAAATGAAGAAGTCTATATTATTTTGCTTTGTGTCACCATAACAGCATACCAGGGGCAGGCTTGAAGAGGAAAGGTGATTTAATTCCAACTCATGGTTATGCAGGTGCAAGGTCAGGGGGCCACCCTTGGTGGTGGCCAGTTGCTGGCAAAGTCCCGAGGTGGCTCAGGGCATCACGTAGTGAGAGGTGGAAAGTGTGTGCGTGTCTGTGCACCTCCTCTGGTCTCTCCCCCTTCATATAAGACCACCAGGATCCAGTCATGGCCCCCAGACTCCACCTTCCATCACCATAACTGGATTGTGTTTTCACCCTTTTAATGCCTTGCAATGGAGATGAAAGTCTAACACATGGAGTCTTGAATTGCACAATCAAACCGCAGCAGAATCTATGAAATTGTTTCATAGGCTGCACCATGTATCTGAGAGCAAAGCAGGTGCAGCCCTGGGGACGGGCAGCACAAATGGATGATGAGCGTCTGGGAGGCTGGGGGGGCAATCACCTATCTAGAGAACAGTGCCAGTATCTAGGACCGTGACACAAAGAGAGGGAAAGAATGCCATTGGCTTCACTTGTAGCCATTTAAATGACTCGAGCACCCTTCCAGAATGGGCTGTGGCGAGTCTCTAGACCATTGCTGTAGGCAGCTGTGCTGGCTTTGCTGTGGCCCATTGGCCTGTGTGCACCCCGGAGACCCCTCCTCGCTGGCCTTACCAGTGGCCTCCAGCCAGTCAGCGCAGTGACCCTCAAAGCATGAACAGATGACAAGAGTTTCTACAAGGTGCCCCAGCAGCTGTTAGGAGAGCCGGCTGCCACTCCGAATTCATCACCTGTGGGCCCTTCTAATACAGAGGAGCGACTCAGTGACAGCTCAGCTGCGGCCGTCATGAGCCTGCATTTCACACTGCCGAGCAGATGCCCAGAGACCTGTGACCATTTTCTCCTTGTCCCTCAACCTAGCGCTGTGCTGCAGTGGGCGGGGAGGCTGGGCTCTGCAGATTTGTCTCAGACCATGAGCCACAGAGCTTGCTTGAATAAGGAAGTATAGGGGCCATGGCTCACTTGGTTAATCCTCTGCCTGCAGTGCTGGCATCCCATATGGGCTCCGGGTTCTAGCCAGGAGGAAGCACCTGGCTCCTGGCTTCGGATCAGCGTAGCTCCCACCTTAGTGGCCATTTTGGGGATGAACCAACGGAAGGAAGACCTTACTCTGTCTCTCTCTCGCTGTCTAACTCTACCTGTCAAATAAATAAATAATAATAATAAAAAAAGAAAAGGAAGTATAATAGAAACAACCCTCTCTTTCCATTTAGACACTCTTTCATGAGATTTTATGGCAGCAATGACCAGCTGGCTTCCTTTCCCAGAACAACACAGGGTACAAGGGCAGAAGTGCGAGTGGGCCTGGGATTCCCAGCTTAAAGGAACTGCCTCCCAGCACAAGGGGCATGCAGTTCTAGTGGAATGTCTCTCCCCCTTTCTTCTCTTCTCGCAGCCTCCCTGCTGGTGTGGCGTGCATCCCCCAGGAAGCAGACCCAGGGAAAAGTGCACCTGTGCAGATCTCACAGCTGTGAAAGGAAGGGGGAGGGGGAGGAGGGCTGGGTGAGAAGGGCCTCGGAGCAGCACGGCTCTGAGAAAGTCTCGCACAGCTCCATGGGAGCTCCAATGCAAAGGCAGCCCAGAGAGGGATCCCCCACTGCACAGAGGCAAGCAAACCCAGGGACAAAGGCCGTGCCATGGCCTCAGCTGGCAGCTGTCTGCAATGCTGTGTCCTCAGCTCAGATACAGCAGCCACCTCCACCCCAAGCAGCAGAAAGGAAGGCTACTTCTGGAGGGCGGATGCAAGCACGTGTCCCCGCTGCTGCAGCCACCACGTCTGTCCCCCATGGAGTGGACGCCAGTACCGCCTACTCCATTTCCTGCTTCATTTGTCCATAGAGCCTCAATGTTTTTTGAGATGCTGTTAAGTGAAGCCTCTTGAGAGCCAATGAACTCTGAAATAAAGGGATGATTGAGCCACGGCACACAGCAGTCCAAAAAGGACCAGCTCTTGGGACAAATTCTGCAACTGCCGGCAAGCAGCAAGGCTGGATGACAGCTGGGGAAATGTCCAGACCTACGATCCAAGAGCATTCTTATCACAAGAATTCGGAGAAGAAAAGCTGATGCTGTTGACACTGGACCTACATTGGCCGTAGATAACAGGGCAGCACGGCGTGGAGCAGGGAACCTTTGGGATAGGAAAACAGTCTGCTGGAAGAAGGGCTTTGTTGCTTCTGGACTGGTTGCATTAACAGCTCAGAAGGTTGACGCATAACCAGTTGTCCACAGAGTGATTGAAGGTTCCTACCATGGGGTGGAAAGGAGTGGGCTTCAGAGGCCTAATTCGCTTGTGGTCAAGGACTGAGTTGTCATGAGAGAGCTTGGGCATCTATTTTTTTTTCCATGTTCATGCCCCCACAGAGTTAAAAATTCAAAGCAGAGGCATAGATACAAGTGAAAGAAGGATTCATTTGATTTATTTAAACCTGGGAGAGTGAATATGTTGGCAACCAGTCAGAGACACACGAAAAATGTGTTTAACAGTGACTTGAGTCTGGGGCCAGCGCTGTGGTGTAGCAGGTAAAGCCTCCACCTGCAGTGCTGGCATCCCATATGGGCACCGGTTTGAGTCCCGGCTACTCCACTTCTGATCCAACTCTGCTGTGGCCTGGGAAAACAGTAGAAGATGGCCCAAGTCCTTGGACCTCCACACCCGAATGGGAGACCTGGAAGATGCTCCTGGCTCCTGGCTTCAGATCGGCTCTGCACCAGTTGTTGTGGCTATCTGGGGAGTGAACCAATGGATGGAAGACATCTCTCTCTCTCTCTCTCTCTCTCTCTCTCTCTCTCTCTGCCTCTCCTTCTCTCTCTGTGTAACTCTTTCAAATAAATAAGTAAATCTTTTTTTAAAAAAAAAAAGTCTTCAGATCTAAAATGCTTGTCTAAGGAGTTAGTTGGGTTTTTTTTCCTAAACATATGATATTGTCCTTATGATTTCATAAAAGTGAATTTCAGGAGGCATTCAAACTAATTGTTTATGAAGATTAGCATATACGTGCTTATGGAAGATCAGTGTGACTACAGGGCTGGGGTCCTAGCATAGCAGTTAAGACACCATGTGGGATGCCCCCAGCCTGTATCAGAATGCCTGACTCTGAGTCCCAGTTCTGTTCCTGACTCAAGTTCCCTGTTAACATGCATCTTAAGAGGCAGCAGCTGGTGGCACAAGAAGCTGGGTCCCTCCCGCTCGTGCGGAAGACCTGGACTAAGTTCCTGGCTCCCAGCTTCAGTGTGGTCCAGACCTGGATGTTATGGACATCTGGGGAGTGAACCAGTGGAAGGGAGATCTGTCTGTGTCTGTATCTCTCTTTTTCCCTCTGCCTTTCTAATAAATAACAAATAAAGAAATGTTTTAAAATGAACACTTATTAAATATTTGTTTAGTTGAAAGTCAGAGTTACACAGAGAGAGAAGAGGCAGAGAGAGAGAGAAAGAGAGAGAGAGAGAGAGGTCTTCCATCCACTGGTTCATTTCCTAGTTGGCCGTAATGGCCAGGGCTGCACTGATCCGAAGCCAGGAGCCAGGAGCTTCTTCCGGGTCTCCCACATGGGTGCAGGGGCCCAAGGACTTGGGCCATCTTCCACTGCTTTCCCAGGTCATAGCAGAGAGCTGGATCAGAAGTGGAGCAGGTGGGACTCCAACCGGCACCTTCTATGCCACAGTGCTGGCTCCTAAAATAAATATTTTTAAAAGGAATGTATTTATGTAACAATGATGTTCAGTAAATGTAACACTTTGTGAATAATGATTGCACCAAGGGTAGCTACATCAAGGATTCTATTTGGAGGTCCTGGCAAGAGCGAGCATGTTTTCTCTTAAGTGTTCTGTTTATGTATCCATTTGTTTTTCAACATTTTCAACTGACAAATAATGACTGCATGTACTAATGGGCCACAATGGGATATTTTGAGATAGGTTTACAATGTAAAGTGATTAAATCAAACTAATTAACAAAGCCACCCCTTAACATAGATAGGAAAACATTTAAAATCTAATCTTAGCATCGCTTCAATACATAATATTTAATTTTAATCACCCTTCTGTGCATAGAGCATTTAAAAATTTAGATTTTTCAGCTTAGGGATCCTCATCTTGGAGCAGGTGCTATAGTGGTTAAGCTGCTACTTGGGATGACTACATCCTGTATCAGATACTTGTCTGAGTCCCTGCCACTCAGCTGCCCATGCAGCTTCCTGTTAATGCACCCTGGGAGGCAGCAGATGATAGCCCAAATACTGGGGCTCCTGCCCGGATGGACTTCCTGGCTCCTGGCTTCAGCCTGGGCCAGCCTTGGCAATTGAGGGCAATTGGGGAGTAAGCCAGGGCATGGACAATTTCTCTATTATCTGTCTCTGTCACTCTACCTTTCAGATAAATTAATAACTCCTGAAATGGCTGCAACAGCCAGGACTATGCCAGGCAGAAGCCAGGAATCAAGAACTACATTCTAGTCTCCCATGTGGGTGGAACGAGCTGCTATTTCCCCAGCACACCAGCAGGCAGCTGGATGGGAAGTGGAGCAGCTGAGAATGAAACAGGTGCTCTATATGGCATGCAGGCATCCCAAGTGGGGCTCAACCCTCTGTGCCGTAACACCTGCCTTGGTGAATAACTATTAAGGCAAAGCTTCTTCAACTTATTTCCTACGATCATACATGAATTTAGATCTTTTCCCATTGCCCTAGATCTCTTAATTTCTATTTCTCCAATAACCAGCCCAGGATGGGACCATTGTTTGCATCAGACATTGACCTGCTGCACAGTACACACCTAATATGTGCATATATGCTATGACCTAACATATGCAGCAAAGGTCATGGCAAAGCAAAATAGTATCAACATTAGCCAAACAAATCTCAAGAAGCTCAAATGTCCAAACAAAAACTAGATACTATACCATAATGTTCATACCACAGAGTTCTCTTCTGCTCCCAAAAGCAAGGAGCCGTGGGTGACACCACCACACAGACGAATCCCCACAAAACTGAGTGAACAAAGACCAAAAAGATGCATGTTTCGGATTATCATTATTAAGGAAACACTCAAATACGTTCTTTTAGGAATACACAAGGGGTAGAAAGACTTGGTTGTAAAATACGGGCCCTAATTGCATGAAGGAGAGAGTAGTTACCCCGGGAAAGAGGACGTGGCCATCAGCAGCAGCCAGAGTGATGGCTTCTGCACACCCATGAGGCGGGACGTCTGGCCCTGAGCAGGGGCCACAGGTGCACACTCACTCTGCGAAACCTACTTCCTCCTGGGTCCGGAGGCTGCAAGTTCATGATCAATAAACAATCCTGCTGAGATTTCCATGGCAATTGCACCAAATCTGTATATCAGGTCAAGGAAAGCTGACATTCAAGGAGAATTAATGCATGGCTCCCCACCCAGCATTGGTTAGGGCAGTCAGGATCGGGAGCTGCGGAGTTTTTTTTATGTGATTATTTGTCTGCAACAGAGTGGCCGGGAGCTGCGGAGTTTTTTTTTATGTGATTATTTGTCTGCAACAGAGTGGCTTTTGTCCAGAGGTGTTTTGTTTTGCTAGACTTCCCCTTCCTTGTCCTTTAACCAGAGAGATCAGGATTTTGCTGTGTTTCTTGTTTGTTTGTTGTTCTGCACCTGTTAACATTCCTAGTTTGCTGGATTTTTCCATATATGAGGCAAAAGAGAAAGAGAAGGGGGAGAGGGAAGGATGGAGGAAGAGGATCAAAAAGGAAAGAGAAAGATGGTAGGGAGATAGGGAGGAGGAAAGGAAGGAAGGGAGGGAGGGAGAGAGGGAAGGAGGAAGAGAGGGGTCATCAGGTACTCACACCATGTCATTCCTCAGGTCCCAATGTTCTTAGAAAGTCCACCTTCTTTCCATGTTTCAGGGTTTCTTGTGAAGTTTCATGGACAGATGATAGATGGATAAATCATAGATAGATCGATCCCAGAGTTTTTATTTGTACTTAGTGAGAGCAACAGGGAAAATGTGTCTACATAAATCTACATTATATTTCTGCTCTGCTATCTTCTATGTTTTAAGTAAAATGTATGTGATTTAGCCCAAAGACAGAGACTGAAGTAAAACTTGATCAGGGTAGACAAATCACTCTAAGAGATTCATCTTAAATATGCCTTCAAAGAGACCCCAGTCTCTCTCTCCTTCTGAATTTCCATGCTCTTTATTTTTGTCACATAATTCATTGTATTAATTCACATTATCATTATTTATATGCTATTTTTCAAAAGTTCTTGGGAAATATATATTATGAAAAAACTGTGGGTGAATTTCAAAAATTTTGGTGCCAAAGTAAATCTGTTTTGTAGAATTTGTATTGGTTTATCTGAAAGACAGAAAGAGAGAGAGAGAGAGAGAGAGAGAGTCCCATCTGCCGGTTCACTACACAAATGCCCTAACAGCCAGGGTTATGCCAGACCGAAGCCAGAGGCCAGAAACTCAATCCAGGTCTCCCACTGGGTTGCAGCAACCCAATCACATGAGTCATCACTTTGCCTCTCAGGGTTTACATTAGCAGGAGGCTGGAGTGGAGATGTGGAGCAGAGTATTGAACCCAGGGACTCCTTCTGTGAGAGATGTTAATGTCTTAACTGCTAGGGCAGATGTCTATCCCAAATTTATGTTTTTTAATTACATTTGCACAAACTTTTTTTTAATATTCTTTTTTTATTTATTTGACAGGTAGAGTTATAGACAGTGAGAGAAGTAGAGACAGAGAGAAAGGTCTTCCTTCCATTGGTTCACCCCCCCAAATGGCTGCTATGGCCAGAACTGTGCTTATCCAAAGCCAGGAGCCAGGTACTTCCTCCTGGTCTCCCATGCAGGTACAGAGGCCCAAGTACTTGGGCCATCCTCCACTGCCTTTCCGGGCCACAGCAGAAGAAGCTGGACTGGACTGGAGAAGCGACCATGGCTAGAACCTGGTACCCATATGGGATGCCAGCACCGCAGGTAGAGGATTAACCAAGTGAGCCACAGCACTGGCCCTGAACAAACTTTTTGAAGTGCCTTCATATACACTGTATGATCCCTGGGGGTAGGAGCCAAGTCTAACCAATTTGTGCATCTCATCCAATACATTCACCATGGTAGATGTTTAACCAATATTTTACGTCGATAAGTGAATTTTCAGAAAGTTATGGAGGACTTGCCTATAAATGGATACAATTTGATTGCCTTGGAGATGGAAGAATGTGCATCACCTGATATCATAGAATGAAAACTCTGATTGCCATTACATTCCTTACCAGGATGCACTTGGCGCCACTCTTACTAAAAAAGTAGACACAGATTCCCACTTATCCTGGAGTCAAGGTACTCATTTGCAAAGCTATAGTATAAGCGTCCAGAGCCCATTTTACTACAAAGCCAAGAATGGAGCTTGTGGCCTGGAGGATGCTCTGAATACACAGCAGAGGGGACAGAGAGGATAAAGTTGCCTGGGGAATTTGGGATACCCAGGGTCATTATAAGAACTAGGTACCAAAGATGGGACCATGGACTCAATCTGTTTCCAGATATCATTGAAAGAGGCATGATCAAACCAACACCCACAACAGCCTAAGCTAGGAGGAGAAACCAATCAGTAACCTCTGGACAAAGTGTTGTGCCTCAACCGGGCAGGCAGGAAGGAAACCTCAGGGTGTGCTCTCGGGACGCTGTTGTTCCAGCGGGGAGTGAACCCATGACCACATGACGACTCGGTGTAGACTGTCTGGATGCATCCCATGTGCTAGGACAATAATGAGTCATGTTGATTCAGTGTCAAGGAGAGCAGAAGAGATCTTGTAGAGATCACACCCAAGCAGAGGACCCAAGAGAAGAGAATGAACAATCTTAAGACGTGTAGGAACCACAGCATCAGCAAGGTGCCGAGGCAGGGGCATTCTTGGACACGTGAAAAACAGCAAAAGGACCAGGGTGGCTCCTGCAGAATAAGCAAAGCGAGCAGCCTAGGGGGTGACGCTAGAAAGATGGTCGAGGTGATCAGATAAGGCGGGGTGGATTGCAGTAAGAATATTGGATACTTTTCCTCATGGTAATGGAGAAGAATGGCAAGGTGAAGTGGATGGTCTTATCTGCATTTTTAATGGGTCATTCTTTCAAGAATATAGCATGGGGTGAAAGGTGAGAGGAATCCATTTGGATGCTATTTCCATAGCTTCAGTGAGAGAGGCAGATTGGGTGGGGTGAGAACAGTGAACCTGGTGAGCAGACCTTGGGTTTGAGCTATGAGTCCCTTGCAGTATCCATGGGGCATTACTGGTAGAACCCCTGTGATCTGGAATCCACAGATGCTCAAGTCTCTTATAAAATGTCTTAGTGTTTGCCTGTAACAGATACACATCCTCCCACATTCTTTACGTCATCTCAAGATCACTTAGAACACTTCTTTTTAAGATTTACTTTATGGCCGGCGCCGTGGCTCAACAGGCTAATCCTCCGCCTTGCGGCGCCGGCACACTGGGTTCTAGTTCCGGTCGGGGCGCCGGATTCTGTCCCAGTTGCCCCTCTTCCAGGCCAGCCCTCTGCTGTGGCCCGGGAGTGCAGTGGAGGATGGCCCAGGTGCTTGGGCCCTGCACCCCATGGGGAGACCAGGAAAAGCACCTGGCTCCTGGCTCCTGCCATGGGACGAGCGCGGTGCGCCGGCCGCAGCGCGCCGTCTGCGGCGGCCATTGGAGGGTGAACCTACAGCAACGGAAGACCTTTCTCTCTGTCTCTCTCTCTCACTGTCCACTCTGCCTGTCAAAAAAAAAAAAGATTTACTTTATTTATTTGAAAGGCAAAGCACACGTGCACATGAGAGAGAGAGAGAGAAAGAGAGAGAGAGAGAGAGAGAGAGATTTTCCATGCACTGATTCACCACCAAATGGCTGCAATGGCCAGGGCTGTGCCAGACCAAAGCCAGGAGCCAGGAGCTTCATCCAGGTCTCCTGCCAGGGTGTTGGGAGCCCAAGCACTTGAGCCATAATCCACTGCCTTCACAGGTGCATGAGCAGGGATTTGAATCAGCAGTGGAGGAGTCGGACCACGAAGAGGTGCCCATGTGGGATGCCGGATTTGCAGGTGGTGGCTTTGCCCACTAGCCACAACACTGGCTTCTTAAAATACTTAATATAGCATAAATGTTATGTAAATTATTGTTATATATTGTCTATGGAATAGGACAAGAAAAAAAGTGTGTCCATGTTCAGCACAGATGCAACTCTTTTCTGAATGTTGTGATTTGTGGTTGGATGAATCCATGGATACAGCAACTGGCTGTAATTTGAAGTTGGTACCATTAAGATGTGCAGTTGGATTGGATGAGTCTGATCCTGGGAAATCAAGTGAAAAGGATGCCATTAACGGAGACATGGGAAAATGGAGTGTGGAACAGGGAGGCAGCATGGGTAAAACCAGAAAATCTTTTACATGGGACAATTGAATAGTCACTTGGCAAACAGTCTAAGGCTCAGAGATGAGGTCAGGCTGGTGGCAAATCTTAGAGGTTATTAGGACACTGTTGATGGGTTTCAAAGATAAGATCAGATTCTGCTCAGCCAGCGGATACACATCAAGAGAAAGCAGAAGACACAGGTATGAGATTCGGAGCTCTCCAACATTCCCTGCTAACTGGGAGATGAGTGTGCAGGAAAGGGGGCCACTCTGGGAGACCTGAGAGAAAAGGGGAATGGCAAAGAGTGGGAAGCATCAGGGGTTAAGGGCAGAAAAGACATCCAAAGAAAGGTGTCATGAGATCCCTCATGCTCGCTTTGTGCATCATAAGTAAGGCGAGCCTTGGCGATTGGCCACACGGAAGTCATTGATCTCCATCCCAAGAGCGATTGCCAGGAGTGGTGGGACCCATTCCTTTCTGCAATGAATACAAGTGGGAATGAGAGAGGAAAATGTAAGGACAGCAAAGCAGCTGCTACTTTGAGAAGTCTTGTTCCAAATGAAACAGAGGAACAGGATAATGGCTACAGGGAGGGATGGCGGCGGTGGAGTCACTCACATGGAGGTGGAGCTGACCTCAGCAGGGAGTCAGATTGCCTTGAGAAGAAAGGGTGCAGCCGGGTGTGCAAACGGAGAGGAAATGGGAGGTGTGCACAAAATGAGAGATCGTTCTCTGCTTGCTTTGAATTTCTCAGTGAAGTAGGAAGCAAGCAAAGTGGAGAGTGAAGAGAAAAGCAGATACTGGGGATTTGAGCAAAAAGAAGAAGGCATGAAATAGCTGTCCCAGGGTGGGAAAGGGAAAAACAGGGGAAATGCAGTATCATTGCTGGACAGCTCCAACCTTCCTTAAAATTTGGTCAACACCATTTCACGTTTTTCCTCCGGGTATCCTCACTTGCTCGGATGTAGACAGCAGTGGGTAGAAAATTGGGTCTAATCAGCACTGAAGCTATGCCAGGGAAATTTCAATAGAGATTGGAAGGTTCATGGGATTTGAGGGTATATTAAAAGGATGGATTGGTGGTTGGATAATGGATTCCAAAATACAGTTACATAACAGCAGGAAGTCCTAGTGTTGCATAGCACAATAGGAGACTAGTTTACAAGAACCCTTTATGTCTGAGATAAACTACAAGAGGGAAACTCCAAGGCTACAAGCATAAAGAAATGATAAGAGATAGACATACTAATTACCTTATTTGACTATTACATATTAAATCCATGTATTAAATTGTAACACTGTATTTCATAAATGCATTATATGTCAATAAAATAATTAAAAATAATCTTCTGTGGTTACAAAATTGAGGGCATATGGACAGGTGCTGTGGCACAGCAGATTAAGCCACTACTTGCAATGTCAGCCTCCCATATTGGAGTAGCAGTTTGAGTGCTGGCTGCTCAGCTTCTCACCCAGTATCCTGCTAATGAGCCTAGAAATGCAATGAAGAAAGATCAAGTGCTGGGCCTCTTGCATTTTCTAAACATCTCTTCTTGGATCTGAAAACAGAATCCTCTGAGTGCTATCCAGTGAAGAGGCTGGCTATGCACAGCGTGACTCCATGCAGCAGCAAAGCCACAGTGTTTGTGCATTCTCTGTCTGTCTGTCTCTATCCTGATGGCTGTGCTGCCTTTGTCACCCTTTGGAAGGTTGGCATCTTGCTTTTGCTTTTAAGTGCAATTATGAGCTTGCTTTTGACTTCACAGAATTCTCCCTAGATGTAACACATAGAAAGCACCATGTTGTCATCCAGGCTCAGTTGGAATATTCGCATTTTCATGTTTATCAAAACACATAATAGCGAATCAATGGATTGCAAGTCTGAAGGTTTTTGAAAATCAGTTGAGGAGGGGTATTAGCATTTTCTGTAAAACATTAATTATATAGGGGTGCAACTTTCATTAATGAAAAATGTTCTTTAGGGGAGGCAGCTATTCTTAACCAATATAACACTAACGCCATTTCTCTTTTTGAATAATGTCTGATCAGTCCAAACATATTCTACACTTTAAGGTTCTGTTTCATTTTTATTTCCCCTCAGATCTACCCTATGACTCATGAAAACATTTCTCATGTGGAATTTAGAAGGATATAAACACATCTATTACTCATTAGCATGGTGACAAGAGCCACAGTACTGAAGTCATTGAGCACCCAATGGCAGGCGTCCTCTGGGCTGGGCAGTGCCCTAGGTCCTGCAGAGAACTATCTCACCAATCAGGAATGAAGAAAAACCAGCAGTAACTGTCCTGGCCAGCCTGGGTTCATCAGATCCTGGACTTGAGGAACCAATCCGATTTCTGCACCCCAATGTCTCACTCATTGGGCATTGAACTGAAGACATGTGATCAATTCCGACTGGCATAGGCATTGGCCACCAACTTTTTTTCAGTCTTTTTCTCCTGCTTGCGAATTTTACCTGCAAATTAACCCAAAAACTTATTTTGGAGCGCCCCCTACCTGTAAGACTCAGAAGAAAAGAATCAGACCCACGAAAGCTTTATTCTGTGCTGCCAAGAATATTATCTTGATACCATCTCTCAAGGATACAGTAACAAAATTCCACCTACGGTTAAACAGATCAATACAAGGTTGTAGCTGACATTCACCTGAAACTCTTGATCATTCTGGCCAATGCTGGGTACTATCACTCTGTAACATAATACTTTGTAGATGCAACATTTGTGTGTAATTTTGTAAGTGTTCATATTTTTCTTATTTTGCATTGGGTAAAGAGTACAAAATCCCAAAGTATAAAATGCTGCTGATATTGCTTGTAATTACAATGCATAAATATTTTCTAATCTATTTTCTAATTTTGTATTGCAATTTCAACAGATAGCTGCCTATCAAAGTTAAAGCCACTTTGATCTATTTTATTTAATATTTAAAATTCTCTATTTTTAAATGCCCTTTTTTACTATTTTACAATTTTTTATTTGTATAATGTGAAAAAATTTCATGTATTTTACATATAGATTTAAGAGCATAGTGATACTCCCCATCCTACCTTCCCTCCCATCCTTCCTCCCACCCTCTCTCCTCCTTCCATTACAGAAAAGCAGTCACCTTCCCCTTTAAAATAAATGACAAGATGGCAGGTTAGGCTCTTGTATTTCTGACTCTGGTGGAGTTCTTCAGTCTGCAGGTCATAGCCCAGTCAGTACTTGCATTTAGGCTCTCATAAAAATTAGTGGTTCCCGGTTAGCACCGTAGCCCATGGTGTTTCTCCCAAATCTTTTCCGTCTCCCTCTTGAGTCCCTGTGCTCTGTCTCCCTTCCGCTCTTGCTGCCCAGTGAACGGGAGGTAGAGGTGAGAAAGTGCTTATTACACAGAACATGCCAGGCTGTGTCTGGGACTTGGCCAGCGAAGCTTGGTGTGTTTGGCAATGTCATTGTGTCAAAAATCACCTTGTCTAATTTTCTGCACGTGTGTGTCACGCTTATTACTGCAAGCTCAAAATTAAGGCACTTGTGTTTATGGTTCTGACTGCCTTTCCTAACCTGTTCTCGTATTGGAAAATAGAATTCTCTTAGTGATATCAAACACGCTTCCCTGTGCTCTTTTTTATTTTATTTTATTCATTTTGTTTGAAAGGCAGTGGAGGAGAATGAGGAAGAGAGAGAGAGAGAGAGAGAGAGAGAGAGAGAGATCTTCTATCTACTGGTTCACTCCCCAAATAACTGCACCAGCTGTGACCGGGCCAGGACGAAGCCAGGAGCCAGGAACTCCATCCAGGCCTCCCATGTGGTGGGAGGAACCCAACCTGACCATTCCTAGGCTCTGCCTTAGCAGGAAGCTGACATAGGAGGAGACCTGGGATTTACACCTAGGGGCTTGAATATGAAATATGAGTATGCCAAGGGCTTACTGCTACTACTACTAATGCTGCTGCTGCTACTACTGATGCTATTACTACTTCTACTAATAATGATGCTACTAATACTGCTACTACTACTATTTTTCTGCCTATTATCAGCTGTGCCAAATGCTGGTCGCTTCCACCCCCCCCCTTCTGATCTCAATCTCAACCTTCATGTCCATGTCCCTTCCTTAAAGACTCTTCCCGGACCTCCCAGGGCATTTAAGACAGCCCACTGTTGGCTCTCATGACCCCAGCACACAGTGTCCCCTTATTGTTCACACTTAGCATTTACACACTAGGTTCCATACTCATGGTTCTAACCAACTAGAATTCCATAGCCAGGGGAGTCAGGTTCACGTCCGCTTTGGTCACGCTAGTATTAATTTCATCTCTTTCGGTGTCAGGCACAAGCCATTAGTTCTATCTACCCAGTGCCTGAGTTACAGATTTATAAGAAACATTCCTGATTCTAGTGATGTAACACGCACATGCTAACTCAGATTTTCCAAAGCAGATACTTTTACTTCCTCTGCATTCTGCCCAGCTGCTCTGCATTATCCATAGTTTGATTTTGGGCCCACAAGAAGTCTCAGTCATCTACAGAGCCACTTTTGCAATCCCTCCAACCTTTAACAGAGATCTTTCTTCCTTTTCATGCCACATAAATCCACCCTCAGAGAAATGTTAAAATATCAAGAAAGCTACAGGCTGGCGCCGTGGCGCAGTAGGTTAATCCTCTGCCTGTGGCGCCAGCATCCCCTATGGGCACCAGTTCTAGTCTCGGCTGCTCCTCTTCCGATCCAGGTCTCTGCTATGGCCTGGGAAAGCAGTAGAAGATGGCCCAAGTCCTTGGGCCCCTGCACCCATGTGGGAGACCTGGAAGAAGCTCCTGGCTTCGAGTTGGCGCAGCTCCAGCAGTTGTGGCCTATTGGGGAGTGAGCCATCAGATGGAAGATCTCTCCCTCTCTCTCTTTGCCTCTCCTCTCTGTGTAACTCTGACTTTCAAATAAATAAATAAATAAATAAATAAATCTTTTTTAAAAAAATAAAAATAAATAAAACCATGCCTTCTGTAACAGCGGTGCTGAGAACTTGTACTTGAAGTGAGTGCTTCCTGTCATCCAGCATCTGAAACGGCTTCAATGCTTTCCTCTGTGTTTTGCTCTTGCTGAGAAACAAACCAAAGTGAGTACATCAATCACAACTCTTTTCTTGAGGCTGGCGCTGTGGTGCAGCGGGTAAAGCCGTCGCCTGCGGTGCCGCCATCCCATATGGGCGCCAGTTCGAGACCTGGCTGCTCCACTTCTGATCCAGCTCTCTCTATGGTCTGGGAAAGCAGTAGATGACCCAAGCCCTTGGGCCCCTGCACCTGCTTGGGAGACCCAGAAGAAGCTCCTGGCTCCTGGCTTCAGATTGGTGCAGCTCTGGCTGTTGTGGCCAATTGGGGAGTGAACCAGCAGATGGAAGACCTCTCTCTCTGCCTCTCCTTCTCTGTGTGTAACTCTGACTTTCAAATAAATAAATAAATTTTCAAAAAAACCTCTTTTCTTTCCAGAAGCTCAAGAACTGGTTTTATTTTATTTTTTATCTGTCAGGCGGAGTGATGGGGGGGGGCGGATAGAAAGAGCAATCTTCCATCCATTGGTTCATTCCCTAAATGGCCACAACAGCTGGGGTTGAGCCAGGCTGAAACCAGGAACCAGGAACTTCATCCGGATCACCCACAGGGATGGCAGGGGTCCAAGTGCTTGACCCATCACCTGCTGCCTCCCAGGTGCATAAACAGGAAGCTGGATCAGAAACAGAGCAGCCAGGACTTGAAGTAATACCCCAACATGGGATGCCGGTGCTGCAAATGGTGGCTTAACCTGCTGCACCACAGGTCTGGCCCCAAGAACTAGGTTTTAAACAAATGCTTATGACTCTGCATTCCAATACCCTATGCTCTTCAGTGGTTTTTTTACATGATTCTTAGAACAAGCCAATGTTGTACATAATATTGCAGGCTGAGTCTCTTTGATCAAAAATGCTTGGGACCAGAGTGCTCCTGATTTTAGATTTCTTTGGAGTTTAGGATACAATGAAATATGTTGGCCGGTGCCGTGGCTCAACAGGCTAATCCTCCGCCTTGCGGCGCCGGCACACCGGGTTCTAGTCCAGGTCGGGGCACCGGATTCTGTCCCAGTTGCCCCTCTTCCAGGCCAGCCCTCTGCTGTGGCCCAGGAGTGCAGTGGAGGATGGCCCAGGTGCTTGGGCCCTGCACCCCATGGGGAGACCAGGAAAAGCACCTGGCTCCTGGCTCCTGCCATTGGATGAGCGCGGTGCGCCGGCCGCAGCGCGCCGACCGCGGCGGCCATTGGAGGGTGAACCAACGGCAAAGGAAGACCTTTCTCTCTGTCTCTCTCTCTCACTGTCCACTCTGCCTGTAAAAAAATAAATAAATAAATAAAAAGAATTAAAAAAAAGAAATATGTTGTGGATGGGACCGACGTCTAAATATAAAATTCGAGTATGTCTTATATACACCCTGTGCACATAGCCGGAAGCTGATGTTAGCATGCCTGTGTTTTGACTGATGTATCACAAGTAGACAGGTGTAGAATTTTCCTCTTGCAGGCACGCAAAACATTTCAGTTGGCAACATTTCAGATTTCAGATTTTGGGATCAGGGATGGTTAAGTTGCATCCTGTTTTTGGAAATAAAGAAATTAAAACTCATAGAAATTTAACAAATTATCCAACCGAAGGAAGCAACAGAGCATTGGAAGCAGACTCCTGATTCCCGTGTCCAGAGCGTATACCTGGAGTGCACAATGAAACACACACATCCATGCCACAACCACCTGTCACAGTACTCTGGGATATTTTGGTTAAGTGACTCAGTGATTTCATGTGCATAGATAACATTTAGGAAGTTCAAATCCAGCACTTCCGACCTCCCACCCCTCCACCTTTCAAAGTCAAACACAAGAAAGATCTAACTGCTTTTGCTGTCTCTGTCTTCCTTTGGCAAAAAGTCAAGATGCTCAAGGTTGGTCGCTGTGGGGGCAGGTGGAAAGAGACATGGACAAGCGAGGACCCTCATCAGTGTCCCTTGCTCTGGAGTGCGCTTTGTGATCTGCGCCAGCCAAGCCCACATGGTATATTGCACATGGGGTGGGGATGTGGGGCTCCACCTCTCTGTTCAAACAGAAACATTGGACCCTTTGCTCAGGCTACTTAACAAGATGCTTAAGAGGCTGCTATTGTTTGACCATGTCCCCCAAAAGTCAACATTTTAGAAACTTTAACCCCAAAGTCCTGTGTTGATGGTGCTTGGAGACAGGGCCTGGGGTGATGAGGGTGGGGCCCTAGGATGGTTCTTTTTGTTAAAAGAAGGACTGAAGCTGTCATCGGCCCTGCCTCGCTATGGATGCACTCACACGGTGTGGCCCCCGCACCTTAGACTCCCCAGCCTCCAGTGCCATGAGCCAAATCAGCTTCTACCCCTTATAAATGCCCGTGTTTCTGTACTTTGTCCTGGCAACAGAGGACGGGCTAAGGCAGAAGTCCCTCTCACACAGCAGCTCTTCCTCACAGGTTGCGCTGGGTAACCACACTGCAGCCTGGACTTTTCCAGTCTTGGCCGTCACACCCTCTTCAGACTCTTTACCCCCAAACATTGTTTAAATCTCAAATGAGGAGAACAAGGGGAAAACACAATTTTTTGTCTTACAAACAGTATTCAAAAATGTCCTATAAAATGCATATTATGAAAAAAAGTGTGGATTTAAGAATTTTTTTGCACCAGAATAAATTTGTCCCTAATTCCATTTTCCAATGGCTTTTCCAACTACTTTCTTTTTTAAAAAATTATTTATTTATTTTATTTGACAGGTAGAGTTATAGACAGTGAGAAAGAGAGAGAGAGAGAGAGAGAGAGAGATCTTCCTTCTGTTGCTTCGCTCCCCAAATGGCCGCTACGGCTGGCGCTGCACCTATCTGAAGCCAGGAGCCAGCTAGTTCCTCCTGGTCTCCCATGGGGTGCAGGGCCCAAGCACCTGGGCCATCCTCCACTGCACTCCCGGGCCACAGCAGAGAGCTGGACTGGAAGAGGAACAGCCGGGACTAGAACCCGGCGCCCATATGGGATGCCGGCACTGCAGGCGGAGGATTAACCTAGTGAGCCACAGCGCCGGCCTCTACAACTACTTTCATATCAAACACTCAATGGTTAATGTTTATACAACTGCAAGTATTTAGAAAAATATAAAATATCTGTATGATACTGTGATAAGGGGAAATTTTATAAAGATATTTATAAAATTGACTAATTCCAATCTAAAATTTATCTTCTTAAAAGACACAAAAAAGAGCAAGAAAAGGAAATGGCACAAATGGTGAGATGTCTGTAACACATATAGTTAAGGAAGGAAATCTAGGAAACACTTACTACAATTCAATCAGGAAAAGAGAAACAACCCAATAAAAATGGCACAATACTAAACAGCGATTTCACATAAGAGCGAAAATGAATGACCAAGAAACATGTCAGAAATGCTTAACCTTGCTTTCATGCGAAGTATTACAGATGGAAAACCACGCTGAGATGCATGTCACAGCCAACAGAGCAGAGACTGAGAGGCCTTTGGGAAAGTCTGGGGAGCAGCGGAGACACCTGCACCCAGCCGAGAAGTCAGCGGAGGACTTTTCCCAGGTAAGCAATTTGCATGGAGATCCACCCCACTCCTGGGGTGGATAGCTCAGTGGACCTACACATTCACACCAGGAGAAGGAGTCCTTTGACAGGCCTTCGGAAGTAGATTACGTTAAACTCCCAGAGACGTCAGAAAGGGACAGCCTGCAGAACTTGGGGAGTGGGGCAGCGTAGCACCCTGCAGGACCTGCAGAGCCAGCCATGCCGGGGCTGGACCTGCTGCCCCAGCTCCAGAGCCCACGCAAATGGGCCCCAAGGGAAGGGCTACTGCCATGTCACAGAAGCAAGGCTTCCCCCGCCTCTGAGCCTTTGTGACGTCACTTCATGGTGGAAGGCTGCAGGGAGATCTGCCTGCTGGAATCCAAGGCTGCAGCCTGCCCTGTGGCTGAGAGGTGCAGCGTGAGAAATGTCCAACATACAGATGAGGAAGAATGTTATTAACTACACAGACAGAATGAGGAAACGTCATAGTGAATGCAAACAAAACACTCGACCCAATCCAATGCCCATTCGTGGTAAAATTCCCAGCAGGCTAAGGACAGAAGGGGGCTGTCTCAACCTAAAATTCTCAAAGTTACAATCAATAGAAAAAGAGTGATGCCTTCCTTTGGAGAATAAGACAGGGATATCGGCTACCATTGCTTTTATTCAACAAGGTGCTGGAAGTCCTAGCCACTGCAATAAGGCAAGAAAAGCAACAGGCAGAGAGGTTGTAAAGGAAACAGTACAAATGTTTCCATTTGCAGCTGGCATAATTGATTATATAGGAAATTCTAGGAAATGTCCAAGACAGTTGCTAAAATGAATAAACAAACTTGCCAAGATTGTAGGAGTCAAAATCTATATACAAATCATGATATTTCCACTTCCTAGCAAAATGATTGTTTGAAATTTCAAGAAATATAATTCCTGATAGCAACAATGCCCTATGCATCATGTTCACACTAAAGTGGCAACTATAAAAACATTGTTCAAAGAAATTAAAGATGAATAAGTTGAAATATATATCATGCTTCTATTTTTGGAAGATGCAACATCATTAAGATTTCAGTTTCCCCGAATTAATCTATGGTCCACTCTTTTTGGATGTAGGAACTTAAAAAGAGATATAAGAGCTTGTATTAAAATGACCTAGGGGGCCGGTGCTGTGGCCCAGTGGGTTAACGCCCCAGCCTGCAGCACCGGCATCCCATGTAGGTGCTGGTTCGAGCCCCGGCTGCTCCACTTCCCATCCAGCTCTCTGCTATGGCCTGGGAAAGCAGTGGAGGATGGCCCAGGTCCTTGGGCCCATACATCCACACGGGAGACCTGGAAGAGGCCCCTGGCTCCTGGCTCCAAATAAGCTCAGTTCTGGCCATTGTGGTCATTTGGGGAGTGAACCAGGGGAATGGAAAACCTCTCCCTCTCTGTCTCTACCTCTCTCTGTAACTCTATATTTCAAATAAATAAAATAACAAAAAAAGGAAGAAAAAAAAGAAAATGACCTAGAATAGGCAAGATAGTCTTGAAGGACAGGAATGAAGTTTGAGAATGTACACTGTCTTTTGCAATGACACAATAATGTGCATTACTACAATGATGAAACAATCACACTGGGGCAGCATTCGTGGCAGCAGAGGCAAGCAGGTCAACAGAACAGAATAGAAACTAAGACATATGTGGTGGGCAGCAGGTCTTGGAAACATAGGCAAACATCATAGATGATGATTGTTACTGTTTAACTCCACATGATGAGATAATTGTCTGCCTCCAGGCTCTATGGACCATCTGTAAGTCGACACATACATGAGTATTAGGTTGTCAACAGCTATGCCGAGATAACTCAATAAGGAGAAGATTTTCAGTAATTGGAGCTGTAAAAATTGGAAATCCCCAAGAAACAATGGAAACTTGAACTACAGATGCAAGTTAACCACAGATCCTTAGCTCAATACTACCTTCTTGAAACACTCACCTCTTCCAACTATTTCCTAAGTAGCGGGGTCATCCAATCCTTCACAACCTCTAAATAGTGCTGAGTCCCCGAGCTCGGTTGTTGAGCCTCTTCTGCCTTTATTCCTGCTTTCTAAACACCAATAGCCTTGCACCATACACAAACATTTCTCTCTCCTGATTTTTCCCTCTGAGAAGTCTCTGGGATGGCTTATGCCTTCTATCACTTTCTATTCTCCAAGACATATATAGGAGATGACTTCTTGGATAAGACCCCCAAACTACAGGCAACAAAAGCAAAAATAAATAAATGAGACTATATAAACTCAGAGGTTTTGGCACAGCAAAGAAATGATCAGTAGAGTGAAGAGAAATCTAATAAATTGGGAAAAATATTTGCTAACCACCTATTTGATAAAGGATTGATATCCCAAATATATCAGCAACTTTAAAAACTCAGCAACAAAAAAAAAAAAACAATCCAGCTGAGAAATGGGCAAAATATTTCAACAGACAATTCTCAAAAGAGAATTACAAATGGCTAACAAATATATGCTGCAAGACATTGGGACAGGAGAGAGTTTTTGGAAAAGACCCCAAAGACACAGGCCATCAAGGCCAAAATTAACAAATGGGATTACACCAAATTGAGAAGCTTCTGTACAGTAAAAGAAACACTCAGGAAAGTGAAAAGGTAATCAACAGAACGGGAGAAATTATTTGCAAACTATGCAACTGATAAAGGGTTAATAACCAGAATGTATAAAGAGTTCAAGAAATTCTACAACAACAAGCAACCCGGTTAAGAAATTGGCAAAGGACTTAAACAGAAATTTTCCAAAAGAGGAAATCCAAATGGCCAACAGATACATTAAAAAATGCTTAGGATCACTAGCCATCAGGGAAATGCAAACCAAAACTACAATGAAGTTTCACCTCACCCCAGTTAGAATGGCTTTTGTACAGAAATCAACAAAAAATCAATGCTGGAGAGTATCTGGGGGAAAAGGCACCCTAATCCACTGTGGGAACATAAACTGATAAAAAACCACTATGGAAGACAGTATATAAATACCTCAGAAATCTGAATATATACCTACCATATGACCCAGCCAACGCACTCCTACGAATTTATGCAAGGGAAATGAAATCAGCAAGTAAAATAGTTATCTGCACCTCCATGTTTATTTCAGCTCAATTCACAATAGCTAAGACATGGAATCAACCTAAATGCCCATCAACTGAAGACTGGATAAAGAAATTATGGGTAGGGGGAGTCAGCGCTGTGGCATAGCGGGTAAAACCACTGCCTGCAGTGCCAGCATCCCATATAAGCACTGGTTCTAGTCCTGGCTGCTCCTTTTCCAATCCAGCTCTCTGCCTTGGCATGGGAAAGCAGTAGAGGATGACCCATGTCCTTGGGCCCCTGCACCTGTGTGGGAGACTTGGAAAAATCTTCTGGCTCCTGGTTTGAATTGGCCCATTTCCAGCTATTGCAGCCATTTGGGGAGTGAACCAGCAGATGGAAGACCTCTTTCATGCTCTCTCTCTGCTGCTGTCTCTCTGTAACTCTGCCTTTCAAATAAATAAAAAGATAAGTGTTTTTTAAAAAGATGTGGGATACATACACTATGGAATACTACACAGCAATAAAAAATGAAATCTGGTCATTTGCAACAAAATGGATGAGTCTGGAAAATATCATACTTAGTGAAATAAGCCAGCCCCAAAAGAACAAATACCATATCTTCTCTCTGATCTGGGATAGCTAACAGAGCACCTAATGAAAGCTGTAAAAGTGAAAATGACACTTTGAGAAGCAATGGTTTGAACAGCCCTTGCCTTGAATGTCAAGGTACAGTTTTTTTTTCTCTCTCTCTCTCTTCTTCATACTATTTGTTGAACTCTTTATTTAACATAGAATTAATCACATGTACATAAAGTTAATTGGAAATGGATCTCAGTAAAAAATAAGTTTGGTAATAAGAGAAGGAGAAGGAAGTTTCTAATTATAAATCTGCATAGTTCTGTGTACATTCCTTCAGACTTAATTCTAAGGGTACAGTTTAAAAACTTGCCATGAGACCCCAAATTCCATTTAACTGGGTTGCAAAAATGTCATCTTAAGTGTTAAAGTGATCATATTAAGTGTTAAAGTGAACATATAGATAGGATTAAGTGTTAAAGTGATCATGTAAATAGGGTCAAGTGTCTGGTGATAATAATAGAGAGAATCATAAAGGAGAGAATGGTCCGACATGGGAAGCAGTCCACACTCATAGAATGACAATCACTTTAAGTAGCACTCCAACCTCAGAATCAGCCTTCAAGGCATTCTGGTTTGGCTGAAAATCCCACAAGAGCATTTCAGGCATGGAAAGCCAAGATATTGTGGTAAAATGTGTCCTATGTGAAGGACCTCTGTGGGTGAGACCCCAGTGAAAGAAGTGGCCATCAAAGAAGGATGTACTTTTCTCTGAAGGGAGACGAGAACTTCACTTTGCTTATGGCCATGTCTAAATATTGATGGAGTTTATGGATTCATAAGATTTGCATAGCCTAGACAGCTCATGTCAAGAGCCTTGGGTGGTCACTGATGTCATACATAAGAGGTTTAATTGCTAAATTAACAGCAGGAGTCACTGTGCATTAACTCCCCATGCAGGACCTCTGTCCTCAATGAGTTGTATTATGAGAGTTAACTGTAAAGCTTGTTCTCAAACAGGTGTGTGTGTGTGTGTGTGTGTGTGTGTGTGTGTGTGTGTGTTTGCAAGTTATTGAAATCTTTACTTAGTATAGAGTTGGTTCTCTGTGTATAAAGTTATTTGAAAATGAATCTTAATGGGGAATGGGACTGGGGATGGGAGAATGAGGAGGAGGGGTGGAAGTGTGGGTGGGAGGGTGGGTACGGTGGGAAGAATCATTATTTTCCTAAAGTTGTACTTATGAAATTTGTATTCATGAAATAAAATTTTGTTTGGGGGAAAAAAGAATACCCTCAATGAAGGAAATCTAAGTCTTCATAGACAATGAACTTGGATCTACTCAGCTGTGGGGATGTTGGGAATAAACACACAAAATTAAACATTTAGATGCAATATCTTCTTGAGGACTGTACTCATCAGGAGATTCTTTGTAGATATTGAGTTGAGCTCTTTCTCAGGTTTACATACTATACACTGAAAAAGTGTGTGATAGTGACAGTGTGGATTTGGACTTAGGGTAAGATGTAGCACACTTGAGCGTCTTGAGACAGGGATGCATTCTAGAGTATAGAAGCACTTTTAATGTGAGTCCCAGTGCTGTGATGGCCACAACACCTTCTCAGCATCAACCATGAGGCTTCCCTAATCTCTGTCTCTGTATGGCCCACAGCCAGTTGGTGAGAGAGGCACCGTCAATATCTTCACACTGATCAAATGAAAGATCAATGTCCTAGGTTTATTAGATTATGTGTTGCTAGTCACAGCGAAGGAGTCAAGAAAAAAATGCCTGGGAAAGTCAACCTAGTGACAGTGCTTGCCATGCAGCCCTGGGTATGTACCAAGGCTCAGGTCCACTTAGCCAGCTGCAGGAGTGTGCCTGCAACCGCTCACCTCTCTGAATGCCTGAAGGTCAAGAGTGGCCAGAGTTGTCTTGATGATGCCCTGATGAGTGAGCACTCTCACATAGAATCGGAGCCCTGTGCGGGCCACCAGGGAAGAGATCAGTGGACCCTCAGACACCACCTACAAGTCAAAGTGCTGTTCCTTAAAGAGGTTGTGTGTGTGTGTGTGTGTGTGCGGTACACCTATTAGTCCTCACTCATCCATCTGTATTCTTTCTTTTAGTGACTTTTAGGGATATATCAGCCCTCCTTATTCATGGATTCTGCCCACATGGATTCAACCAACTATGGATCAGAAATGTCCCAGAAAAAAAAATTGTACCTGTACCATACAGACTTTTTCCCCTTGCCATTATTCTCCAAACAAACACGGCAGAACAACAATTTACTTAGCATTCATATGGTATTGCGTGTTGCAGGTCACCTAGAGATGACAAAGTACACATGAGGACCAGCACAGGTGACATGTGAACGCATTCCATTTTACAACAGGGACATGAGTGCGTGGGAATTTTAGTATCTGCGAGGGGGTCCCAGCACCAATTCCCCCACAGACATCAAGGGGTGACTGTAGCTCCTCTAGAGGGCCAACAGGGGCTGTGATTAGTCCCCGTTCTGCTTCAGAGCTCACTGCATCGGACACAGCTTGTCCAATCCAGGTGGGTTTCACCACCTTCCACAAACTGGACCAGGCTCACTCAGTTTCCCACAGAACAGGGAGTTGGTAGAGTTTTTGCTAAAGTGAGAGTTAAATATAGAGACATTATGGAAAAATATAGTTAACATGCCTCCCCACCCCAAAAAGAAAACAAAACCCTCTTGAACGTCTCCTCTGCTACATTTCTCAGGACTGGCTCTTGCATCCCTGAGATACTTAATAGTGACGGAAGTGGTCTGCCTGGCCGGCTGATTGCTGTGATTGTATTATGTCCACATTATGATTGCATTATGCTTGCTCTTCTCTAAGTGGAAGAAATGAATGTCTAATTCTTATCCACACTTTCTCAAACTCAGAGAGGGAGTTGAAATCCTTTCAAGTTCACTGCCAACAGAAATTACTCTTCATGCTTCTTCTTAGTGGAGATCTCAGGCTACCAAGGGAGGAAAGGCCTGAACACGAATCAAAGGAAGATCATTAGGAAAAAATGTTCCTTCAAAAGACTGAACATCACTTTGAGAGATGAAAGAAAAAGAGGATATATAGGGCACAGACAGAAAAGAAAGATAAAAGACATGCAGGCATTTGAAACCCTATTAAAAGAGATGGGGTATGGGTGTGAATGTGTGCACACTCGGGCACACACACACAACCTTCTCACTTCTCAGCTGCCAGACTCAGAGATGATGCTGGAAACCTCCGGCTGGGAGCATCCAGGGTTCTGTGTTGGCTACACCTGCAGGGTTTGGTTGCTCCAAAGGGCAAACATTCTTTAATGACGGTGTGTCTGAACCCCAACAGACAGGAGTCACAGGTGAGCCCTCAGAAGGTGTGGAGGATGAGACCCTAAGAGCAGGCTTAGACGCTCAGTGATGTGGGGAGATCGTCAATGGAGACGAGTCTGAGACGATGACACTGACATTACAGGACCCGCCCAGGAACACAGGCACGGGGGACACAGCAGATGTAGACATGGGCTTGACAGCGAGACAGAAATGAAATTCCCAGGAAGGACCTCCAAGCCCCTGTTTTATACACAGCTGTAACCTGCACCTTGAGGTTCTCCTTAGCAGATGCCACTCTAATGCTGCCGGAGGTCTATTTCTATGACAATCACCATCTGTCCTGAATGCAATTATGCCGGGGACTTGCAGCATTAGCAGACGTTGGAAATAACAATTCTAGGTTGACTTCCCTACAAACGCAACAAGAAATGCAGTGAAGTCTAGCAGCAAACGACTCAACTTTTGGTTGTTTTCCTACTTAGAGGTTACAGATTTTCTGTACTTGTGCAATCTTGGACGTACCCATCTGTCTAGGAATACAGCAATGGTGGAAGCTGGCACCCATCCTTGGCTTCAGTGTCAGTCCTGTTTACCCTGTCTGCCTGTGAGGTAAGCATGGCCGGGGTGTGCACCCATGGCAGACTCTGAGATTCCTCAGATGCCACAGGGCTGGGACCTGCCCTGGCCATGTGTCTCCTCAGACACTCTACCCCTGGGTCATGCCAAGAGTCTCTATGGAATAGTTGATATTGGCTTCCTTAAAGTTTCTGGTACATGAGATATGTCTAGAATGGCCCTAAATTTTTCTGATGTATTACAAGGCCCAAAGTACACATTACTCTAGCATAAGGATATTTCTCTGTACTGCCTAACTCTGCTTAAACATGAGAAATAGTGTGAGAAGTTTCCCTCATTTTTCAAATCCTTCAGGCAAAAAAAAAAAAAAAAACTTATTGCCACCACAGAGAATAAACACTTTGATAGATTTTTCTGACGAATGACTATCCTGGTAGTTATTCCTCTCTGAAGTTCCTCTCCCCCATCACTCAACCCTGTTTCTAGGTCAGGTTTATGATCTGTAAAGAAAGTTTGATCCACCACCCCCTCTGGCCAAGAAACCAACCTCTTGTTCTTTATTCTAATTAAACTCCTCTTTCTAGCCTCAGCAATGGGTTTAAATCAAATGGTATACATCCCGTGTGTGTGTGTGTGTGTGTGTGTGTATATATATATATATAAAACCCACTTTCAATCCCTTTGTGTTAGAAAAACATTTCTTATTATCTACATTTCTAGGATAATATTTAGCAAGGATTCTATTTTATCAGAGATTCCTCAACTCAACCCATTTTATGTATTGAGTTACCATATTGAATTTACTTTATTACCACATACTCCTCCATACAGAGGCATTTAAGAATCACATTCTTATTGTTCTACCGACGGCTGCTGACAAGCTGGGTGAGACTTATAGAGAAAAGAACTGATAACTTTGAGTGATGGAATTTTCTTTTTGTTCATTCTCACAAATGCCCTTGGACGGTTCCAGAATGAAAGCGATCATCCCATGACAGCGTGTTCCTCCAGGGTTTTGTGAAGGCCTGGCCTCCCCCCTGGCAGCCTGTACTTCAGAAGGGGAGACCCTCTTCTAGACAACCCGGTAGCTGTGCAATTGCGGGGAGATAGATGGATTAGCAGGCAATCAGGTCGGTCCCGGTCTGGTCAGAATGAGGAAAGGGGAATTCTGTCTGAAAGGGTGCAAAATGCACGCTTCCCACAAGAGCTGCCTTCAGCAAGACCAAAGTGCCGATCCTTTGGGGCTTCCAGTTTTACCATGAGGACAGCAATGAAAATGACTCGTAATGGAGAATGGGACTGGGAATGAGAGAGGGAGGAAGAGGAGAGGAGGGAATGGGGGTGGGAGGGTGGGTATGTTGGAAAGAATCACTATATTCCTAAAGTTGTGCTTATGAAATTTGTACTCACTAAATAAAAGGCTTCTTTGGGGAATAAAAAGCCGTTTCAAAATCAAGGTCCCTCCAGGCTGGTCTTGCTTCTGCCCACCCACGCACAGGGAGAGACTCTGGAATCCCTTATCTGCATTGTGACCAGACTGCATAGGTGAGTACAATTTCTTCCACAACCCCCTCCCAAACCTCATTACCTATCACAGAGAAGGAGACTGAGAAACCTGGCCAGACTAATTACAAGATAAGCATCTGTCTTTTGAGTTCATTCAAATCCCAAACAGAATCTTATTACAAGTTCATTCCCACCTACAGGACCACGCATGCACCCTCTGTCTCGTAACTATTCACAACCCACAAAATTGTCTGCCTTCCCCCGTTCCTCACCCCTCCCCTTCCCTCCAGAGAAGGGCCTATTAGCTCCTGACTCTGCTGGACTGGGAGGTAAGGCCTCTGTGCATGTGTTAAATGTATATGCCTTTTCTCCTATTCACTCTTTGTCAAGTTCATGCCACTGAACCTTCAGAGGGAGGAGGGGAACTTCCCCTTCACCCCTGCACTGTCTAACCTTCCTCTAAAATATCTATGATGGTGCGGCACTACCCACTGTCCCCAGGAAGTCAGCTGCTGCCCCACCTTGGTGGCACCCACCTTTCTGCTCTCCTGTCACTACCAACACAATGCTCTCAATCATTATATGGAAGCAGTGTCACGCAGAGCCTAGACAGGCAGCAGGTGATGACGTCTGCTGCAGTGAGTGTGCCCTAGGAGCTGCGGTCTGCACGTGGAGCTCCCCAGGAATAGGGTGCTGGGAAGAAGCGAATCGATGATGCCTCAAAAGCAGCTGCAATATTCCATGCAGCCGATCTCAGCTCGCCAGGGAGCAGCACAATGCTATTATTTTTTTTTTCCAGAAGGGCGGCTGTAGATGGATGCCAGCTAGACACTAGGAAATGGGCAATAGTGTAAGTGTGGCATGGGCTATGCAGCGAGGGGAGTCGAGATGAGGCTGACGGTGCCAGGTGACAAAAACAGTGCCTTTGCTGACAACATTTCACTTTAAATGAAAAGCCGAAGGGCACAAGGCAGGTGCAACAGTGGTGCAGATGAACACATTACCAAGCATTCTCTGCAGGAATCAGAGGACAGTCGTAGAAAGCAGAAATGACATAGTCAAGAGTAAAACTTTTAAAAAAACAGAACCCTAAAGTCCGAATTGGTGGACGATGAGTGAGTTGGCAAATCGTGCAGGACTATAAAAAGTACAATAACACAATTAAGAATCTCCAGGTGACTGGAGCTGGAACTGGCAGCACCAGATACTGCGGCAGTAAGTTGTAGATAAAGGGACACACTCTCTCCCGGTGCATGTCACTGACTGGTGCCCCACGCAGCTCAAAACTCTTCACTGGGCTGCGTTTCGGCTTCAAGACCCTAGAGCTTCCAAAGCACCTGGTGTTTTTTCAGGTTCCAACCACATTCCAAGGAGAGATTTAATGACCAGCCACTCTGGACTGATCCAGCCCCTGCTGCAAGGGCCAACCCTGTGACTGCTGTGCAAAACATTCGTGGAATGAGAAGAATACAGAAATGGAGAACACGTCAGTAGTTTCGAGGGTTAAGAGACGGTGGGGAAGGACAGACAGGAAGTCACTGGGGCAATGACATGGCAATCTGAGGGATTCTCATGGAGACGGAATCTTCAGCAGTTTCTGTCCCCACGCCAGTTCTGATTGGATGCAATGCCATATTGCTTTCCAAGATGCTACCACTGGAAGGAATTGGTTAAGGAATACACACGGAGCTGTTGTAATATTTCTTACAAGCGGGGCCAATGCTGTGATGTAGAGGGTAAAGCCATCGCCTGCAGCGCCGGCATCCCATATGGGCACTGGTTCGAGTCCCGTTTGCTCCACTTCTGATCCAGCTCTCTGCTGTGGTCTGGGAAAGCAGTAGAAGATGGCCTAAGTCCTTGGGCCCCTGCACCCACATGGGAGACCTGGAAGAAGCCTCTGGCTCTTGGCTTCAGATTGGCACAGCTCAGGCCATTGCGGCCATTTGAGGAGTAAACCAGTGGATGGAAGACCTCTCTCTCTCTGTCTCTGCCTCTGCCTCTCTGTAACTCTGCTTTTCAAATAAATAAATTAATCTTTAAAAAATATATATTTCTTACAAGCAAGTGGATCTACAATCTTTCAAAATAAAATGGAAAAAAAAGAAAAACTGATTGTATTAATAAGAATAACATGTGTTATACTAGCACCCTTACGTTAGCCCTCTGGTCTGTGTTACATTTTGGTAAACCCACATTTCCATCTCATATCATCTCCGTCTGTCTGAAAGATTCCCTTAACTATTTCTGGCATCACAGATCTGCAGCCGCTGGGTTCTTTCTTTCATGTACCTTTGCTTTCCTTTGTTTTTGTAAAGCGAATTCTAGAATATTCTAGATTCTGGTAGATTTTTTTTTCCTTTTCAGTGCTTTAGGGATGTTGCTTCTTCATCTTGTCACTTTTATTGATTTCTGGAAGAAATCCACTGTCATGTTTGTTGTGCCGTATGTAATATTTCTCTCTGGCTGACTTTAAGAATTTCATCCCACTGTTAGCTTGAAAAACTGGATTATGTTGTGTTAAGTTCTTTTAAAATACTTAATCTTTATTGCCTTTTGCTTTTAAGATCTGGTAGGCAGGCTAGGACAAGGCGAGCTCCTTGGAGTCCTCCAGCCAGGGCTGTTTGGATAGCAAAGCTCTCGCTTTGGGAGGTGCTAACAGATGCCGTCCTCAGTTCTGTGCGGATGTAGCCACTTCCAGCCCTCCAGCCTCCGAGTTTCCCAGCATGTGCACTGAGCAGCCTACAGCCCACTGCTCATCAACAAGCGCTGGCATGCTTACGGAGACCGCTCCATCAGTGTTCTCTCTACTCGAGCTCCAGAGCCTTGGTTTTCTCGGATCCTCAGCTCCTTCTGCAGCCTGCCAACCTCACAGTCTCTGCTGGAGAACACTCCCGGGTGGTGGCAACTGCAAGGTGACCCCATGAGTCTCCCTTCACAAGGAGACTGTTGTTGGCTGGTTTCTCTCCCCTTGCACATTTGTTTCATATATATAACTCGTGTTTGGGTGGCCAGGCAGGAAGGTACATCTTGCCCCCACTACTCCGGCTTGGCTAGAAGGTAACACAAAATGGGATAAAAGACAACATCCCTTCTGCCAACAAGAAACACCCCTGGGGTATGAAAAACACACATAGGTTCAAAGTCAATAGACCGGGAAGCATCCACCGTGCTAACAAGTGTTGAACGAAAGCTGGAGTGGTTGCATTTGTACCATGGTGGATTTCAGAGCCAAGCATATGGCCAGAAACAAGCTACATCATTGCAAAGGCGTCGATCCGTCCAGGAGATACAGCACTTCATACTGAAGTTTCCAAACAGCCAAGGGAAAAGCCAACAGATTTGCAAAGAGAAGTGAAAAAAACTCATACAAGTTGAGATTTTTCAATCCCCATCCTTGATCATTTATAGGCTAGAGGAACTAGAATATAAGCAATTTATGGAAACCTAGGAGACAGAAAAATCAATATGGATCCAGAAAACCTGGTGGTACCATCAACTCACTCGAGCTAATTGACATTGATGAAAGACTAGCTGGCAGCAGCAAGCGCTGATTCTTTTCTATTGCACATTGAAAATTGACCAAGATAGTCCATCTTCCAAAACGTGACACTAGTTTTGATAAGTTTGCAAAGAATTTGAAGTCATGTAAAGCACATTTTCAGCCATCATGAAAATGCATTGGAAATGAACAACAGAAAAATCCCTGGAAATCTGCAAATATTTGGACACTAATTAGCCTACTCTTAAATAAGAGATAAGTCAAAAAGGAAATAAAAAGGATGATCCTATCTAGTGTAATACACCAAGAAAAAGAAAGAAAGTGGGCTGATTTGGGTGGATGGCATGATTATCTCCATCTATGATGAAAATCTGATGGACTCTGAACTTGGCTTCCAGAACTAATGAATGACTTTTGTGCCACCACAGGATAACAGCCAAATATGCAAAAAACCATTTTATTTTTATGAACTGATGATAAACCATTAAATTCATATGGAGAAACAGGAGACCGAGAATAGCTAAAGCAATCCTTTACAATAAAAACAAGGCCGGAGGCATCACAATTCCAGACTTCAAGACATACTACAGGGCAGTTGTAATCAAAACAGCCTGATACTGGTACAAAAACAGATGGATAGACCAATGGAACAGAATAGAAACACCGGAGATCAATCCAAACATCTATAACCAACTCATATTCGACAAAGGACCTAAAACCAACCCCTAGAACAAGGACAGCCTCTTCAACAAATGGTGCTGGGAAAACTGGATGTCCACATGCCGAAATAAGAAGCAAGACCCCTACCTTACACCTTATACAAAAATCCACTCAACATGGATCAAAGATCTAGAGATGCGCCACAACACCATGAAACTAATTGAGAGCATAGGGGAAACCCTTCAAGATATTGGAACAGGCGAAGAATTCCTGGAGAAGACCCCAGAGGCATGGGTAATCAGAGATAAAATAAACAAATGGGATTACCTGAAATTGAAGAGTTTCTTTACAACAAAGGAAACAGTCAGGAAAGTGAAGAGGCAACCAACAGAATGGGAGACGCTATTCCCAAATTACACAACAGATAAAGGATTAACAACTAGAATCTATAAAATGATCAAAAAAACACCACAGAATCAAAACAAACAACCCAATAAAAAATGGGCCAAGGACCTTAACAGACATTTTTCAAAAGAGGAAATCCAAATGGCCAACAGACTCATGAAAAAATGCTCAGGATCCCTAGCCATCAGGGAAATGCAGATCAAAACCACAATGAGGTTTCACCTCACCCCAGTTAGATTGGCTTACATACAGAAATCAACCAACAACAGATGCTGGCGAGGATGTGGGAGAATAGATACTAAAATATTTTTTAAAGATTTTATTTATTTATTTGAGAGGCATAGTTGCAGAGAGAGGGAGAGACAGAGAGAGAAATGTCTTACATCTGCTGGTTCACTCTCCAGTAGATTGCAGCAGCCAGAGCTGAGCTGTTCCAAAGCAGGGAGCCGGGAGCTTCTTCCAGGTCTCCCACGCAGGTGCAGGGGTCCAAGGACTTGGGCCATCTTCCACTGCTTTCCCAGGCTATAGCCAAGAGCTGGATCGTAAGTGGAGCAGCAGGAATGGGATGTGGGTGCTGTGTGAGAAGGTTTAACCTACTACCCACATAGCTGCCCATACTGAAATATTTTTAAAAGAGGCAGTATCATTTATAATAGTATCCACAAACTAAAATACCTACGTAGACATTGGACAAAGAAGGAAAAGGCTCATCATACCAAAAACTATAATAACTGATAGGAGATTAAAGATGACAAAGAAATGGAGAGATACTCAGTTTCATGGGCTGAAATATTCAATATACTTAATATGTTGACTTTCTCCAATTATAACTATATATTTAACCCAATCCTGATCAAAATCCCAGTGGGATTTCCTATAGAGAAAAATCACCAGACTCCAGAATCCATATGAAAATGGAAAGGACATAGAATAGTCAAAAAACATTTTGGAAAGCAGAACACAGTTGGAGGAGGGCACATCAGCTGGCCACAGGCAAGGTGTGCTCATGGGCAGAGAAAGGCTTTGACCAGGCATGGAAGCAGGGCTCCTGCCAACAGAGGATCGGGGAGGCTCCCCAGTGGAGACCGGGCGGGCAGGGCCTTTCGTGGTGTACACATGGGGAGGCATTCTGGGGTGGTGCAGGTGTGCACAGGCCTTGTGGTGGCAAGGTACCGATGGGCGTTCCCACCACCACAAGGTTCTGCTTGTCTGCTGTAGAAAGTGTAGAAGCCCTGCTAAATTGAAATTACTTTTTCACACATAGAAATGGAAGCATACATTTGTTGAGAGCAGCCTTTGAAGAAAGTTGAGCACACCACATACATGGATAATGCATGAACGTTTCACCTTTGATAATAGCTTAGTTTACTAAACCAAAATAAATATTTATTTTTTTAGGTGGGTAAACACTCAGAGAAGTTACCTGCTCTGAGGTTTTGCACCTGAGTGGCCATGTTGCATGGTACCAAACACAGGAACAGGGGAGTCATTCCTGGGTGTGTCCCTAGTCCGGCCCTCAGGGCACCCAACCCGTCCACAGCCGAACGCAGGTTCGCCACACGTAACAGGCAACTGTGCTGGCAGTCGAGCAGCCAGCCATGGCACAGCAGGCCAGAGTTCATAAGTGGGACAAGACTTCCTCGCTTCTCCCCTCCAAGCACACCCAGCCTAAACTCCACCCTAGGGCAGACGGCTGAAGAAAGGGTGAGGGCCAGTCGGCGAAGGTTCCATTCAATAACCAATGCAAAGCTGGAGAAACTTTGCTACCCAGCTGTCATAGCCTTTCTTCAGAAGCCACAGGGCACAGGAAACACTTAGCGCTGAAGAGTGGTCACAGCCAAGGTCAACAGGAGTGGGAACAGCAGGAAACAGGAAGGAGCTTGCAGGGGGGGAGGGTTGCCAGCCCTAATGGATGAGCCTGGGAACCCCAGTTGGTCTTGTCAATGACAGAGCGAGGAGGAAGGCGGCGTTGCGCTTTGAGCCCATGGGGGAGGCTGAAGAGGGGCATCCGGGCAAAGAGCAAGGGCACGCTGGGGGGAAGCCACTGTGCAGGCTGGCATCAGGCTCCAGCTCCATCGGGATCCATTCCAAAGGTACTTACAGCAGAAAACGATTTACCTGGCGCCGTCTGAGGTACACTGGGAGCGTTCTCTGTGATGTACCTTGGCATCCCGCTTCCTGACTGAGACTGCTATCTAGTCTGGGGTAAGCACCTTCCCTTGAGTGACACAGGAGCAGGTGTTCTGCCCACATAGAAGACCGTTATTTACAACTGGGATCTTGAGCACACAGCTCATCAATAACATTAGCTAACGTCAAATATTTTGTTGAATAACTTCTAAGACACTGTGTTTTCTCAGCAGTCGTGTGCAGCCTGAAGCTACTTCGGTGAGTGGAATAAGGAAAATGCACCCTGAGGAATGGTTTGCAAAACAAGCATTGGGCACAGAGCAGGACCTAGGGGCTGAGTATAGTCGCCAAAGAAAGAAAGGCAGGAGTTCTCCCGTGTCTCTGGTTTTGCTACCTGAGGTCAGTCATGGTCTGGAAATTTTAGGTGGAAAATGCCAGAACCAGACAACTCCATTGATTTGGCTCGTCCCTTGCCTGGTGGCATGACGCCCTGCAGTCCTGCCCAGGAGGTGAATCGAGGCTTTGTCCAGCGCCCCCTGCGCGTGCTGAGGTGGGGTGCTGCACACCACAGCTGTCTCACCGTCTCACAGAGGAGCTGGCTCTTCCTCCACCAGAAGTACTCAAGGGACCCAGGAGGAAGCTGCAAGCTTCTTAAGACCTGGCCCTAGCAGTCCCAGAATGCCACTTCTAGCACCTTCTTTGGTGAAAGACTATCCTGATCCAGGAAGAGGATGTTGTTGAAGCGAGATGCCTGAGAGACTTGGCTCACTGCCGCCATCTTGGCCAACCAACTCCGACATCAGCCAAAGGAAGTGAACGATGTATGCCCAAGAAAATGCAGGGTTGAATGTAAACATGGTCGATTACATGAGGATAACACTTGCATGTAATTACATCAACACAAAATATTGATTTAGCTAAAAAAAAATACAACAGACGATGCTGAGAGAGTGCGGTTAGGGTTATCCATGTAGAAAAGGGGACTAGCACAGTAAGTAGAGCTAGGAACAGGCGAAACAAGAGGGACCATGAAGACAGCACGTTGAAAGGGGTCTCCTTTCTCAGTTCCATACAGGTGCAGGCCGGCACCCGGGAGTGGGAGCTGTATCCTTAAATCATGTGCTCTCAGCATACTGCTAGCCTGCTGGCTCCTGCTTAAGAGCAAAGGGGGAGTCTATTTCTTGTTTTGAGCTTCCATGTAAAAAATTAGTCATGATTAAAAGGTTTGTTTTTAATAGCTTTTTTTTTTTTTGGACAGGCAGGGTAAGACTGAGAAATCTCTTTTTTTTTTTTCCATTGGTTCACCCCCAAAATGGCCGCTACAGCTGGCGTGCTGCACCGATCTGAAGCCAGGAGCCAGGTGCTTCCTCCTGGTCTCCCTTGCAGGTGCAGAGCCCAAAGACCTGGGCCGTCCTCCACTGCACTCCTGGGCCACAGCAGAGAGCTGGACTGGAAGACGAGCAACCGGGACAGAACCGGCGCCCTGACTGGGACTAGAACCCGGGGTGCCGGCACCACAGGTGGAGGATTAGCCTAGTGAGCTGCAGCACTGGCCACAATTAAAAGGTTAAGGAACATGAACAGAGAATTCCACCTTTAAGAGAAGAAGAAAGTTCTGAAGATGGAGAGTGGTGATGGGCGCACAGCAATGCGTGTACTTAATGTCACTGGCCTGTGCGCTGATAATAATTAAAATGTATGCATACTATGTTATGCGTATTTTACTATACATAGTTATATATAATACTTAATTTAAATAAAAATATATTTAAATGTGATATCTATATGCCTTTTTTTAAAGATTTATTTATTTATTTGAAAGTCAGAGTTACACAGAGAGAGAAGGAGAGGCAGAGAGAGAGAGAGGTCTTCCATCTGTTGGTTCACTCCCCAGTTGGCTGCAATGGTCAGAGCTGAGCCATTCTGAAGCCAGGAGCCAGGAGCTTCTTCCGTGTCTCCCGTGTGTGTGCAGGGGCTGAAGGACCTGAACCATTTTCTACTGCTTTCCCAGGCCATAGCAGAGAAATGGATTGGACATGAAGCAGCCAGGACTCAAACCAGCACCCATATGGGATGCTGGCACTGCAGGTAGCGGCTTTACCTGCTATACCACAGTGCTGGCCCCTATATCTATATGGTTTTAAGAGCTATTTACAGAAATAAAGATGCAATGAAAGGGGAAAAAATCAAGGAATAATTAATAAGTGTTACACAGAAGCAAAACTAATTAATAAACAGGTTCAAAAGTTGAAATGATTTTCTCTTGAAAGAGGACTTCAGACATGAGGCAGGAGACTGCTGGCCACTGTTTTAAAACTTGTACTGTTTAACTTTTAAAAACCATGTTCACAAATCACTTTGACAACAATAAGAACTTACTCTGAATGCTGAAAACATTTGAATAGGCAGAGAAGCAAGCCTGGCATACACACTTTATCTGCAGGAGAGGCATTTCTGGACATTCCGTCCTAGAAAGGACTAATTCCAAATACTTGCTCCCATTCTCTCCAGAAACACTTACTCATAATGGATGCAGCTTTGAGGACCTGCCCCGAAGAGTGACCCACACTCCCAGGAGGTCTCACCCTGGTCGCAGGAAAGTCTTCTACAAAAACAAGCGACTGTGTGAGCCTAATACACAATTCATGAGCACAATAGGTCGCACTTAGCCAAAGAATAAATCCTTCGTGGCAAAATAAGATGATTGTTGACATGAATTCCAATTACATCTGTTCCTTAAAAAAAATTACAGCCATAGTGTACATTGCATTTTCCCCAGAAAAGGAGCTGGCTCTTCATAGACCTGCTGAAGGAGACACCCATCATCGTGATCAGTAGCAGCCCATGAATCAAGTCCTAGTATATTGTAAATCCACCCAATAAAAGAGAAGTTTGCTCCAATCTACTCAGCTTTTACAGCACTTTCTCGGCTTGGTGAATTATGCTCCAGAGACTTTTAGAGACTTTTATTGCCAACAGTGTTTTGAAAAGTATCACACTGGGGCAAGAGGAAATTCTTTCCAGTGTTAGTTTACCTCCTAAAAATGTATCACCTGGAGGAAGATTTTCAATGGTAAGTTGCACTCTGTTAATAATTAAGCCAAACAAACTTCCCCCATTCATTAAACATAGTCACAAAAGCACGTTCCTACCTGAAATCCGAGCAACTTAAAAAAATCCCAGCATCCCGAAGTAGGTATATTTTATAATAAACTGTCTCTATTTGTTCCTGTTGTCAAAATGGCACATCTCCAGAGAGCTAAGTCTAGACAAAGAGTACCTAGACTTGACAGCAAAAACATCATCTGTAACTTGAACAACTGCGAAGTTGGACCTCAACCAAGTTCAAAACTTTTTCTCTGTGAAAACCCAGGTAAGAATGAAAGCCCAGGAATGAAATGTCAGACCGCCATTTGCAATCCACATATCTGACAAAGGACTGGTAGCTAGAACACACACACACACACACACACACCACACACACATTATTCTCAAAACTCTGCAGTAAGAGACAATCAGTGCAACTTGCCCATGGACGTAAGACACGAACAGACACAGTACTGCACAGGACAGCCAGCCAACAAATAAGCACATAAAAAGATGTTCTACACCATGCACCTGCTTTATAAACCTCTGGGGAAATGACAACTAGAACCACAATGGCATTCCACCGTGTATCTGGTATTACAAATGGCGAAAACACCACATGCTGGAGAGGGTGCAGGAAACTGGACTGGTAGCCCGTCGCTGGTGGAAACGTAAAATGATGCAGCTACGCTGGAAAGCACTTGTGCAGTTTCATAAAAACGAAACATACCACAGGCGCCCACAATTGCACCTGCGAGCGTTTATCCCAGGGTCATGAAAACCACCTGTCACTGAACCCAGTTTTATTTGCAATAACCCAGAACAGGAAACAGCTCAGAGATTCTTCAGCACTAGAATGGTGAAGCACTCTGTGGTATATCCAAGACATGGACCACTATTGTTCAGCAAAAGGGAAACAAACCTTTGGATAAATCTACAGAGGATTATGCTGTCAGTCTTGCTGAAGAGAGCCTAAGTCAGTGGGAAATACTGGAAGTGGGTGCATGGGGTGCGGGCGAGGTCATGGCTGCCGAGGGCACTGTGCAAGGTCTTTCTCTTGGTAGCTAGGGCAGGAATGATGGGAGACACAGTGTGGTGTGCGTATGGGTGCCTGTGCATGTGTGGTAGTGTGTGTGTATCCATAGGAGCGGCGGGTGGGCTGTGGGTGGCATAGCATGTGTGTCTGCATGCTCAGTGTGTGTGTGTGGTGAGTGTGTCTGTGTGTGTAGGATGTGTGTCGTGTGTGCATACTGTGCTCCTGTGAAGGAGGGCTTGAGCCCAGGAACTCTGGGAACACCCGGACCTCAGGGCAGCATTGCTGTCATGCTTTGCATTCTAGTCCTTTCTGCCCATCCCAAACTTCCACTAATGCATTGACAGGAATGCCAGCCAGGCATTAGCTGTATGGTGGAGAATTCAGGAAGGCCTCTGTCCACGATGGGAGCGTGAAAGCTGCTAAGTGTCAGGCCCTCTTCTCTGTAGCCAGCGTAGGGCAGAAGTCACTGCAAGGGAAAGACTAGCCACAGAGGGACGATGACACGTTCAAAGTGTCTCAAGGTCAGCATTAGGACTGGAGTGACAGCCAGCATGCACAGTGCGGCACAGACAGCTGTGGGAGCAAATGCATGGCTCCTCCATGGACACCCCAGATAGGGGAAGGCAGAAGCAACACGCAAGCCTGGGGCAGGCTGCAAGTGTCCATTCACAGCCCATGGGCTGTCTACGCGTGGAGAGCAGCGCTGTAGGGAATGGCTAGTCGTGCCCCCAGTTCTATTTCTTGTCTTTGCTACCGACTAGATGAAAGACCTTGGCCAGGTCAACCTCTCTGTGCTTAAACACGCTCATCTGTATGCAGAGATGATAATAATAAAAGCACATTACTGTGTCAGTCCACTTCCCATTGCTGTGATCAAATACTTGTAATTTAAAAAGCAAAGAGTCTTATGAAGCTCATCATTTTGGAAGCTGAAAGTCCAAGAGCCAATGGCCTCATGGTGATGGTGTCCTGGCTGGAGCATGCGTGAAAAACACCAATGGTGAGACAGGAAGCCAGGGATGGGGGGAGGCTGGTCTTGTTCTATCTGGGGATAGCCACTTAATCCTTTCCAAGGGAACTGCCCAGTAACTTGACCACCTCTCACCAGAACCCACGTTGGGAAGCTCCTCCCAGAAGTGCCACAGTGGGGAGGAACGTCCAAGGTGTCAACCACAGGGGAAACGTGCACACGGTATCCAAGCCGCGGCAGCCACCTTACCCCGTACCTGTGGGGAAGGAGGGGGTTAACACCCAGCAAGTGACTCAGAACAGTCCTGGAGCACCGCGTGGAGTGTTGTTTAGCAATGATCTCTCTGATTTGAATTACTTATTTACAAATCAGCCTCCTCTCACTAATCTGTGAGCTCCTCAAATGAAGAGACAATTTTTGTTTTATTTACTTCTGCATCTGCACACTCCCGTTTGTTGCCAGCACTGGGAAACTATCCATAGAAATGGACTAATCATTGATGGCATTGTCAGGTGGGTGGTGGGTGTGTATGCAGGCAAAGTAATGTGTGATGTGTGCAAATAGCAAAGACGCAATATGAACTGACTGGAATGTTTCAAGAGGGCTCATTACCATGATTACATGGATTCATTCCGGATCTGTCTGATTCCTTCCTCGTAAGCAATAGGCTGTCAGTGAGCCCACACTGTCGAAACACACCCCACCCTCATGATCCTGCCCTCATCCCCTCCGTGAGTTCACCTTCTGAGACAGCATTGCTGAAATGAGCCGCCAGCCTCCCATGAATAATGGAAGCTGTGAATCTTTTGTTGACATTTTTCTATATTCCAGCCTGACTAAGATTGATAGCCCTTGAGCAGTGCGGCGTATACCTCCTTTATGGGAACAGCAATAACAAAACCAGGAGAAAGCCAAGACAGTGAGTCAGCCAGTTATCTTCATGGTTGAGATAATGCTAGAGCGTTAGGTACAGGTGCACCTGTGTTAATACCTAAGGATCTGCAGGTGCACGGGTGATAACGCCTCACGTGAAAGCAAGCAAGATGTAGGGCTTGTCCCTGAGTATGGCTGTCCCTGCTGCACCCTTAGCTCTTGTAAACGCCCATGTTTGAATCCTTCTGGGCTCTTCTTTGCCCAGAACCTGGGAAAAATATCTTCAGGAGGTGTTCACATCCGTAATTGTACTGTGTTGGCAATTAATCTGGTTGGGTCATTTAGCAACTCTCAGAGAATAAAGGTGGACAATAATTTTTTTAAATACCGAATTAGATGATACTTAGAGGATGAACATACAGTTCTTAAAATTTATTTGAAAGGCAGAGTTACAGAGAGAGGTAGAGACAGAGAGAGGTCAGTCTTCCATCCGCTGGTTCACTCCCCAGATGGCTGCAACGGCTGGAGCCGAGCCGAAACCTCAGTGACTCAGTGCGTCTAGCACAGGATTTCTAGACTTAATAAGCAAACTTTCTCTGAGCACTTAAGCTTGTAAATCTAAAAGCTACAAAAACGTATGAAGCAATTTCTTAATTTACAGACTTAACTGGTTTTTTGAGGTCTGCCATCTCTTTGGGTATCTGCTTGAAATTTGTACTTCTTGTGTGTGTTTTGTGATAATCACTTTAAATATCAAATGTCCTTCTTTATTGAGCCAATGGCCCATGACTTACCTCTTGGGATCTAAGGGTTTCCTGCTGCACTTGGGTTTCAGCACAGTGATTGTGTAATGTAGGACCTGCCCGTTGTTCTTCTAAGGCACCACACTACCTTCCCACTGCATCTCAAACTCTTCTTCCTGCAGCTGCTTACAGGGGGCTGGTGTGCTGTGAGCTGGCCCCTTTGTTTCCAGGCAATGGTTCCTGCAGACTGGGAGCTGGCAGGAGGCAGCGCTTGCCTCCCATGACTGCTCAGCAGGTGGGAAGTGGAGGAGTCCCAGTCCCACTCCGCTGCCAGCAGGGCCTGACGGGCACAGCACTGGTCCTTCTCTACCAGGACACCCTCCCAGGGGCAGCCTATGCTCTTTTTGGCCTGGCCAGGGGTATACACCTCCAGCCCCTTTTCCTAGCAGGCTATCCCATCTGCGTAGTCAACTGAGTAGAAGTGAACTGCTGAGCTTCTCCTGCACTCCATAGTGGCTTGACGGGACTGGAATAGGGGGAAGGACACCCCCATGTTCTGACCTGACAGATATCTCATCTTCCTTCAGCACCGCCTGGACCCTGGGGCTACCCCGACCTGCAGCCATCTTGAGAAGGGAATTGGGAGCAGCTGTTACATTTGCATAGACCACCTCTAAGCCAAGCTCCGGGGGACCTGTGACACAGGGGCCGCAGCACCACGTTACTCTGCCAGGCACCACCGTGCACTTAGAGACTGGTGAGCCAGCAAGCACCCAGCTAAGGATGGAGTGTCAGTCCCTGCTCTCTGAAGGACACTGTAGCATTAGCAGGTGACTCTCAGTGTTCTGATTTGGGCACAGAGAAAGGGACTCTCCCTTTCTGCAAAGCAGACAGGGGCTCGAATGCTCTTCAAAGGGGAGTGTTGCCCTCCCCTCACTGCAACCCACCTCCACGTCCGCCCTTGATTTTGTCTGGAAGTCAGGGATTAAGTTCTGAACTGGGATTGTTCAATAAACTGAGCTGATTCTACAGACCGGCTGTTCTAGGAAAGCACGGAGTAGCTGCGCCGTCTGCCTCAGCTCTGCCTATCATTTCAAAACAACATCCGCCAGACATCATGCTAGCATATTGAATCAAATTCCCTTACAGCTTTCAAACCAATATCACAAATCTAATATCAATTACGTAGTTTCAATTTAGGTAGTGATTGTAATTTTCCAGACTCTCCAATTCATCAAAAGGATATAGCGATCCTATGTATTCATGCATACACAGCACTTCACAATTCTTAAAGCAGAAATGGATAGAAATGCAAGGAAAATCCACAGTTACAGCAACTTCTCTCAATTATTGATAGGAGAGAAAAATCAATGTGGACACAGAATTTTTGAGCTACACTGCCCTGCCTTGCCCCAGCTGCACTGTATAGAATACTCCTGAGAGTAATAGAGTAGGTATCATTCTAGAAGCACACGGTAACAAAACATTTACCAAGATAAGCCATGGTCCGTGCCATTAAACGAGTCTCAATCAATCTGAATAATATACAAACTCTACAATTATGGTTTCTGACCAGTAGAAATCTGTAGGAGAAATATTTCTTGAAAATCCCCAAATATTTGGAAATTAATCAGCATACTCATAAATCAAAGGCAAATATCAAAAGAGAAAACTTTAAAGTATTCTGAACTGAATGAGAATGAAATTTCAACATATCAAAATGTGTGGGATGCCATGAAAACATTCTTTAGGGGAACAATACAGTGGTAGATGCTAATATGAGAAAAGAAATAGGTCTCCAATAATTGACCTCAGATTTTCCCTCAAGAAAGCAAAAAGAGGAGGCAGCTCGTGTCAAGAGCCTTGGGTGATCACTGATGTCATACACGAGAATGGTATTTGTTAAATAAACAACAGGAGTCACTGTGCACTCACATCCCATGCAGGACCTCTGTCCCCAAAGAGTTGGATTGTGAGACATAATGGTAAAACTTGTTCCCAAGAATCACTTCCATTTAGTGTACTAAATGGAGGATAATACTATGTCTCATAAGTTAAAGTTATGTCTGAGAGCTCACAAGAGATGTACCGTCCTTGGGCTCTTCTTTAAAGACAATTAAGTTTCTAAAAGGAAAGAAGGGGAGGGAGGAAGGAAGGGAAAAGAGGAAGGGAAAATAAAAGCAAAATCACCTTCGAGAAACAACAGCATAGAACAGCCCTTGTCTAGACCGCTGGGGAACAGTTCTCTTAGTTTTTTATTCCATTCTTTCTTTTTCTTTCTCTCTTTCTGCTTCTTTATCTTTCTCAGACTAAACAGCAGAGGGAGGAGGAAGGCAGGGTAGCAGGTGGGAGGGAGGGTACAGTGGGAAGAATTACTATGTTCCTCATGTTGTACTTATGAGATACATACAAAAAATAAAAAAATAAAGTAGAAAAAGAACATAAAATGAAAGTTAAATAACTGGATACTAAGAAATAATAAGGATCAGAATAGAAATCAATAAAGTAGAATGCAGAAAAATAATACAGAATATCAATGAAATAAAAAGACCTTTCTTAGGAGAGATCAATAAAACAGATAAAACAAAGCCAACTTGATCAGTAAATAAGGAGAAATGACAGAAATGGCCAGTATCAGATATGAGGGACATGATATCATAGCAGATTTGGTAGCTGATGATAAAAGAATATCATGAACAAATTCATGTCAATAAGTTAAACATCTTGGATGAAATGAACAGATTGCACGAAAGACACAAATTCCCAAGCTCACTCGAGATAAAGTAGTCATTTGAAGGGTACTATAACTATTTTAAAGATTAATTTTATAGTTGAAACATTTTCCAAAATGAAAAATCTAGGCCCAGATGGCATACTTTTAAATTGTCCCAAACTTTCATGGCAAAAATGAGAAGAACTCTACACAAAGTCTTGTACCTCATCACATGAGGCCCACACCACCCTGACACAAAAACAGGAGAAGGAAAAAAGACTGCAGATCAACACCACTTGTGAACATAGATTTTTAAGATTTCAAAACAAGATTTTAACAAGCTAATTCCCAAAATATATGAATATAATACACTATGATCAAGAAGAGTCTATCTCAGTAGAGTAATTTTGATTTAATACCTTAAAATCAATGAATAAGATTCATCATAAACTAAAAAATAAAAACCTTGTAATCATTTTAACACATGCAGAAAACTGATAGTGATATCACTAAGTCAGTTCAACATCCATTGCTATTAAAAAGCATTCAACAAACTAAGAGTAGAAGATAACCTTCTTGACCTAGTCAGTGACAAGTACAAAAAAGAACACCGCTAACAACACACTTCATGGTGAACGACTTCCAACTTCAGGAACAAGACACACGACAGCCAAGTCCACACCCATGACCTCTACTGAACATCTTAGTTGAGGTTCTAGCCAGTGCAGTAAGACAAGAAAAATAAACAAAATGCATTTAGATTGGAAAGAAAGAAAATGAATCTACCCTCATTCACAGACAACATGATTGTCTATGTAAGAGATAAACCATACAAAAGAGGGAGCAGAAGCAGTAAGTGATTTTAACAAGTCAGTCATTTGGAAACACAGAGAATCCAGAAGAACAAAACATCCTGAAAAAGAATGTTGATAAAGAACTCACACTACTTACTTTAAAGGATTATTATAAAACTACAGTAACCCAGGTGGAATCAAGAGTGGGATTTGGCCAAGAGGGAGCCACAGGAGCAGAGGCCGAGAAACTGAACAATTCACTCGTCAGAGCTTGCTTTTCAGAGAATGTTCCAGGAGATCTCAGCTCGCACCATTGTTCTCAGAGGGGTCTAGAACAACAGTCAGCCAAGGAAAGCTGCAGGGAACCGGTAGGAGTCGGAGTTAGCAACACGCCTTGTATGAAGACGCTTGGGCACGAAGGACCCTCCTGCGTTCCCTTTCCTACCTCCTGCCTGTCCCCCAACCTTGGCTATAGAGCTCTGGCAATCTGCTCCTTGGAGAGGCAATTTCTTTAGAGAACGCCCCCTGAACTCCTCGAATTACTCAGAGGACTGTCTGCCGACAAAGGCAGTGTGGTGTTGGGCTGATGCTACACAGACAGATTGAAGGCATTTAGAGCACAGAAACACACCAAGGCATACACGGGCATTGAATCATTGACAGAGGTAAGCACAAAGACAATTCAGTGAAAAATGGCGCATTCTTGTTGGACTCATTTTATAGTCATGTACAAGGAAAGAAATCCTGTGGTTTGAACATGACCACACACTTCATGTGTTGGAAAGTTACTTCCTGGTACAACAGGGCTGAGAGGTGGGACCTGGAAGAGGTCCCGGGGTTGATGGGGTTGTTGTGGGACTGGGTTCCTGATCACAGCAGTAGCATCTTTCCCGAGGAGGAGCCTGTCCAGTCGCCTCTCTGGCCATGAGCTGATGCAGCAAGAAGGCCCCCAGGGGTGCAGCCCTCAGTCTTTGACTTTCACACACCCACTAGAGCTTTGAGCAAACCAACTTCTACTATTTGGGACTCATTCTGTGGTATTCTGGCAAGGGTGGTATACCTTTCTCCTGCCAAGGGCCATTGGATATTTATATCATTCACGGGCCACACATAGTCATCAACTTAAAAGTGAGCCTGCTCTAGGTTCATTTGATTTTGAGTCTTGCCTGCATTTGCCTTGACAGAGCCAGACCAAATGATTTCACAGGTCTTCTATGGCCCTCACCACTGTAAGCGGGACAATGTCCCCACCCCTGTAAGTGGGACAATGCAGAACAGATTACGACATGTGCCTCCTTCCTTGCAAAAGTGAATTCGAATGGATAATAGACCAAATTTTTCTATTTAAAACTATGAAACATCTAGAAGAGAAATAGATAAAAAAAAACTTTGTGATCTTGGCTTAAAGCTTTCTTCTGTATGACATCAAAAATGAGATCCATGAAAGAACAGTAAATTAGACTTCATTATACTAAAAATGTCTCCACTTCAAAAGACACTGTTAAAAGAATGAAAAGCCACAGTGTGGAAGAATGTACTTCCAAGACATATACACCATAAATTTATTCCAAATATACAAAAATACTCAAAATTCATTACCCTTTCCCACCCAAACCTCTTTTTTTTTTAAATGAGCACAAGATTTGAACAAATAATTCAGCAAAGAAGATCTATGGCTGGCATTTAAAGATATGAAATGTCATCAATCATTAAAAAATGCAAATCAAAACCGTACTGAGATACTCCTATATACCCAATGACAAATTAAAAATACTGACTGCACCGACTTTTGGCAATGACACAAAGCAACTGAAACTCTTGTGGAGCTATATTCTTACTGGCAGTGGGAACTGTTACAGCCACTCTCAAAAGTTTTCAGTTGAATTCCTTTTTTTTTAAAAAAAAAGTTTATTTATTTTCATCTATTGAAAGGCAGAGTTACAGACACAGAAAGAGATAGAGATAGAGACAGAAACAAAGAGGAGAGAGAGAGAGAGCACTTCCATTCACTGGTTTGTTCCTCTATGTCAGCAACAGCCTGGGTTGGACCAGGTTTCCCACGTGGGAGCCATCACTTTCTGCCTCCCAGGTACACTAGCAGAAAGCTTACCAGAGCAGAGTTGCTGGGACTCGAACAGGCACTCCCTTGTAGGATGCAGGCATCACACACAGTGGCTCATCCTGCTGTGCCACAGTGTCAACCCCTGGCTGATTCAAGTGTTAAGCATATATTTAACATGATTCCATGCCAAAGTATTTCCCCCAAGAGAGAAAACACCACAGGTCTGTGCGAAGACTTGAGCTCAACTGTGTACAGCAGCTTCTTATGAAAGTAAAAAAATGGAAACCATCTAAATGTCCGTGAAAGTGAATAGATAACCAAATTGCAGTCTATCACATAATGATAAATTACTTAACAATGAAAAGTACACACTATTAACACTTGCACAAACATGAACCAATCTCAAAATAGTGAAGCCAGGAGAAAGAAGCCAGACATAAAAAGTACACTCATGAGATTCCATTTATGTAAAATTCTGGAAAAGTCATCTTAATCCATATCGACAACAGATCAGTGTTTGCCTGGTCATGGGAGTAGGAGGGATGAGGGCTAAGAGGGAAGATGAGGACAGCATGAGGACAGCACTTTGCCCCTGAGACAGAAACCCGAGGCCAAGGAGGCCGGGCAGCAGAGACGGCCTGGACTCGGTGCTACTCCCATGGCCCCATGAGCAAGGTGCCATCGCTCCCAAGTACACCGGCCACCCCCAGCACGACACAGCCCACATCTGCATTGAGAACATCTTCGACCTAGATTCGCAGAGTGCCTGTTAACCCGCTAGTTGTTGAGTTTTCTTAGGTTTGGGCTTTTTTCATGCTTAATAACTTCCTTTGTGGAATATTTTTGTCAAAACCAATCACTGTTTAGAGAGAAATCCTGGCAAGGAAGAAGTCTCACTGTTTTTCTACCTGCTTTCATCTTAATTCTAAGGGCGCCCTCTGCTGTTACTTTCTCTCGCTCTCTAGCTCTCTCTCTTTTTCCCCCTGGAATTGCTCAGGTTGATTGGAAAATCAGGAAACATCAACCTAGTGATGGCTCCCAGACATTTTATCATGACACCTTTGGGAGTAAAATTACCCACTATGCGGGTAAAGCCGCTGCCTGCAGTGCTGGTATCCCATATGAACACTGGTTCGAGTCACAGCAGCTCCACTTCCTATCCAGCTCTCTGCTATGCCCTGGGAAAGCAGTAGAGAATGGCCCAAGTCCTTGGGTCCCTGTACCCACGTGGGAGACCTGGAAGAATCTCCTGGCTCCTGACTTTGGATGGCGGAGTTCTGGCTGTTGCGGCCAGCTGGGAAGTGAACCAGTGGATGGAAGACCTCTCTCTCCTCTCTCTGCCTCTTCTCTCTCTGTGTAACTCTGACTTTCAAATAAATAAATAAAATATTTTTTAAAAAATCGCAAGCGTCAGACTTCTCTAATAACAAAAGATCACTGATCTGGATTTCGCAGGGGATGCCGGGAGGGGCCGACCCAGAAGCAGGTGTGACGAGCAGGGATGCCATCAGCCGTCAGAGGGCTTTGCAAGCAACTGCGTTAGGCCAGGAACACCTCTGGACCCCTGGTAAGTCTGAGGACACCACTCTTCCCAGGACCAGACAGCTGGGCGGCGCTCCTGTGTGTCCACCTACCTGAGCTTGGTTATAAACGTCTCCTCTGTGCCCACAGAGACATGGATGGGTAAGTCATATACAGGCATTAAAATTAGAATTTTAATGTAGGAAATCAAACACAATTTATTATGTGTTTTATAAAAAAAAAAAGACTAGACATTCAACTGTTGCCAGCTCAAAGAGATGACACGTTTCCAACAGACATGCTAATTTCCCTGACTCCATCATTACATACAGAATATTTTGTAGACAATTCCATACATTTTTATATGAGGGGAGTTCAAATAATTTGTGGAATAGAGAGTGAAACGAGAAGTTGATTTTTGAGCAAGCAAATTTTGAAATTTATGCATAGGAGTAGTCTTCAAACCATTCATGGAAAATACCTGTTATGAAAAAACTGTGTGTGAATTTCAGAATATTGTTGTCCCAAGATAAACGTATCTTTTCATTGCATTTTCTGCAAATTTCTGGAAATACTCTCTTACAATTAGGTGTAAAGTTTTAACCAAAAATTTTTTTTTTGACAGGCAGAGTGGACAGTGAGAGAGAGAGACAGAGAGAAAGGTCTTCCTTTGCCGTTGGTTCACCCTCCAATGGCTGCCGCGAATGGCGCACCGCGCTCATCTGATGGCAGGAGCCAGGTGCTAGGTGCTTTTTCCTGGTCTCCCATGGGGTACAGGACCCAAGCACTTGGGCCATCCTCCACTGCACTCCCTGGCCACAGCAGAGAGCTGGCCTGGAAGAGGGGCAACCGGGACAGAATCCGGCGCCCCAACCGGGACTAGAACCCGGTGTGCCAGCGCCGCAAGGCGGAGGATTAGCCTGTTGAGCCACGGCGCCGGCCTTTAACCAAAATTGTTAAAACGGAAAATGTTGGTAGTACAATGGGACATACAATAAAGAGACACTAAGCAGCACTTTCAGCATGATTCCAGTCAAAAGATAAGCATCGGGCTGGCACCGTGGCTTTCTTGGCTAATCCTCCGCCTATGGCGGCACCGTGGTTCACTAGGCTAATCCTCCACCTTGCGATGCCGGCACACAGGGTTCTAGTCCCAGTTGGGGTGCTGGATTCTTTCCCGATTGTCCCTCTTCCAGGCCAGCTCTCTGCTGTGGCCCAGGAGTGCAGTGGAGGATGGCCCAAGTGCGTGGGCCCTGCACCCGCATGGGAGACCAGGAGAAAGCATCTGGCTCCTGGCTTCGGATGGGCATAGCTCCAGCCGTAGCGACCATTTTGGGGTGAACCAACGGAAAAAAGAAGATCTTTCTCTCTGTCTCTCCCTCTCACTGTCTGTAACTCTACCTGTCAAATAAATAAATAAATAATCTTTAAAAAAAAGAACATAAGCATCTATACATGAATGTAAAATAAACCAGGGAGAAAAACAGCTGTGGATGTCATGTCAGCCTTATGGAACAATTTGATTGCTTTATTTAGGCCTTTGATATTCATATATATATATATATATATATAAATATCTTTCTGTAATCAGCCATATGTTTAATGTAAACACAAATTTTTAAAATTTTTTTAATTTCAATTTTTAATTATTTTTAAGAGAGTGAGTGAAGTTTCTAGACACAATTCTAAGACATACGATATCCCCTTCAAGGATCAATCGGCTGTGTGGATGAGGATTAATTTCTGGGCCCTCTGTTCTGTTCCAGTGATCTAGGTATCAGTTTTCATCCCAGCACCAGGCTGTTTTAATTACTGGAGCTTTGTAGTATGCTTTGAAGTCAGGTGTTTTAATGCCTCCAGCTTGATTTTCCTTGTTCAGGATCGCTCTGACAATCTGGGGGTCTTTTGTGATTCCATATGGCTCCCCTTTCTACCCTCCTTCCTACTCTCTTTTTTTCAGTTTTTGAGATAACATATTTTAAATCTCCATTACAGTAAAAAGGCCTAACACTTCACCAAATAATAAGTGTAACAAGTAAAATGCAAAAAATAAAAAATTAAAAACAAAACAATAAAACACTAGTTTAATGGGAATATTGACAATGGCTATAAACAAAAATTGAATGGCAAAATGACTATTTCACCCATATACAATAAATTTTAAAGTAACAACAGATCATTAAAACTATAGTAGTGTAATATCCGTAACCATTGGTTTGACAAAGATATAAAACAAAGTTTTAAAATGATTTTTGCAACAATGCCGATACAGACAGATAGTTCTTTGTTTCTTTTGTTTGTTTTTTAACTTTCAGCTCCCACGTACAAGGCAGAACACAGTGTTTGTCTTTCTGCGACTGGCTTAATTTCACTCAGCATGTTGTGCTCCAGTGGAGTCCATGTTGCTGCAAATACTGGAAATCCATTCCTCTGTATAGCTGAATAATATTCCATTGTGAATATGCACCACATTTTCTTCATCCATTCATCTGATGAAGGACACCTTGGTTGGTTCCGGATTTTGGCTACTGTGATAAGTGTTGCTATAAAGATGGTGGTGCAGGTGTCTCTTTGATACACTGTGTTCAAGTCTTCTGGGTAAATACCCATTAGTGGGACTGCTGGATCCTTTGGCACGTCTGTTTCTAGTTTTTGTAGGAAATCTCCACAGTGTTTTCCACAGTGGCTGCACTAATTTACATTCCCACCAACAGCGTCCAAGTGTTCCCCTTTGTCCACAGCCTCGCCAGCGTTTGTTACTCTCCGTGTTCCGGGCTTTAGACATTCTGACAGGGGTGCGGTGATACCTCATTGTGGTTTTTGATTTACATTTCCCTGATGACTAGTGATCTTGACCATTCTTTTTTTCATATATTTACTGGCCATTTGTATTTCTTCTTTTGAGAACTATCTATTGCTGTCCTTTGCCCATTTCTCAACTGGAAATATCTCTACAGTGAAAAATACCAAACATTGGCCGGCGCCGTGGCTCAACAGGCTAATCCTCCACCTTGCGGCGCCGGCACACCGGGTTCTAGTCCCGGTCGGGGCTCCGGATTCTGTCCCGGTTGCCCCTCTTCCAGGCCGGCCCTCTGCTGTGGCCCGGGAGTGCAGTGGAGGATGGCCCGGGTGCTTGGGCCCTGCACCCCATGGGGAGACCAGGAAAAGCACCTAGCTCCTGGCTCCTGCCATCGGACGAGCGCGGTGCGCGGGCCGCAGCGCGCCGACCGCGGCGGTCATTGGAGGGTGAACCAACGGCAAAGGAAGACCTTTCTCTCTGTCTCTCTCTCTCACTGTCCACTCTGCCTGTTAAAAAAAAAAAAAAAGAAAAGAAAAATACCAAACATTGAAACAAATCTTCAGAGACATAAAAAAGGGAAGATATCCATTGCTCATGGATAGGAAAATCAGTATTATTACTGATTTTTTAAATCAACCTAGAGATTCAATGCAATCTCTATCAAATTATCAGTGGCATTCTTTACAGAATCAGGAAAAGTAATCCTAAAATTCATAAGGAATCACAAAAGACCCCCAGATTGTCAGAGCAATCCTGAACAAGGAAAATCAAGCTGGAGGCATTAAACACCTGACTTCAAAGCATACTACAAAGCTCTAGTAATTAAAACAGCCTGGTGCTGGGATAAAAACTGATACCTAGATCACTGGTACAGAATAGAGAGCCCATAAATTAATCCTCATCCATACAGCCAGTTATCTTTGTCAAAGTGCTCAGACCATACAGTGGAGTAAGGATGATCAACAAATGGTGCTGGCGAAGCTGGATGTGTATATGCAGAAGAATGAAATTAGTTCTGTACCTCTCACCAAATACAAAAATGAACTCAAGATGAGGCAAAGACCTTAAATTTAAGGTCTGAGACTATGGAATTGTTGGAAGAAAACATAGAAGAAACACTCCCAGGCATCAGTGTAGGGGACGACTTCTTGGATAAGACCCCCTAATTATGGGCAACAAACCCAGAACTAAACAAATGGGGCCATATCAAACTCGGAAACTTGTGCACACAAAGGAAATGATCGACAGAGTGAAGAGACATCCAAGAGAAGGGGAAAAACACTCGCAGACCTCCTACCTGACAAGGGATTCATGTCCCCAACACATCAGCAACTTAAAAATCTCAGTAAGTGCGCATTTTAATTTCCAACATGCCATGATGGTTTGGAAAAATAATATTGCATACTTGACTTCCACCTAGTGGGTTTAGGAAAAATTGCAATTGCAATCTAAATGTTTTGCTTAAAAAATAAAATAATTGAGACCTAGCAGAAGAGGAGGAGAGGAGCAGTGAACACAAGAGGGCCATGTGGGCTGTGGCTGTGCAATCTAACACCTAGCAGGTGCTGAGCACAAAGCCGTCTCTGTCAGAACAGAGAGCCTGCATATGGCCCCTTTCCCCAAGACGTTCCTCCCCTGGACCACCAGCCTCTGCTGCCGCATCTGCCCCAGTTGCTCCCCACGGGCTGCACCTGTCTGCCCAGACCTGAGCAACGGGAGCTGGACTTGCAGGGCCCTGCTACCCTGCCCATGGCTGTCACCTCCTCTGGGTGGCCTGGGCCTCCTGGCATCTTTTTCGGATACATTCCCCTTTCTGCAACCTACACGAGCATTCTCAGCGCCCCCTTACAAGGGCAAATCTATATCCGTCATGAAACTTTCAAGTCATTCCCCAGTTTAAAACCCTTCTAATGGTTCTTGTCATTGACAGGACAACCTCAATTTCCTACAGGGCCTTGGGGGGCCTGGAGGACCAGGGCCTCGCTCTCCTCACCCCCGACACCCCACCACTCCACACTCCTGGGCTCCCAGGCTTACTCGTGCTGTTCCAATTGCCTGCAAAACTTTGCACTTGATCAGTCTGGAGTAGTCTGATGGCTGCCTTCTCTTCTGTTAAACTAGAGATGCTGGTGATTCGTAGATGCTTTTAAAATGACAAAACCCCAGGGCCAGGGTTGTGGTGCAGCGGGTTCAGCCACCACCTGCAATCACATCTCATGTGAGTGCCCCTTTAAGTCCTGGCTGCTCTCTGCTAATCTGCCTGGGAAAGCAGGGGAAGACAGGCCCTGGCCATCCACATGGGAGACCAGGATGGAGGGCTTGGTTTCAGCTCGGCCCAGCCCCAGCCGTTGAGGCCATCTGGGGAGTGAACCAGCAGATGGAAGACCTCTCTCTCCCTCTATCTCTCTTTTACTCTGCCTTTCAAATAAATAAAATGACGAAACCCTAGAAAACGATCTTGAACCCTATCGACATGCAGCTGTTGATTGATTTCACCCAGTTGGGATGGGAAGTTCAGCTTGAAATGTACATGAGTAGATATTTTTGTAAAATTATTTTCTGATTAGTGCCTATTATGATCTTAAAAATCTATGGCCAAAAAATAAAGGTTTTTATTTGTTTGCTTATTTTGTTATGCTGTTTGCAGGATTTTGTAGGTGGATGTTAGGAATGCAAGCCATGGCAGACACTTGAGTGCTAAGTTTTGGGTTGGGGAGAACAAGGATGGGGAGGAGGAGGAAGGGGATGGCCGAGAAACTGGAGATCAAGGACTAGAGAACCAGGAGACGATGAGATTCAGGAAGGAGGGAGGAAGCGGGGCTGAGCTGCGTGGGCCGGCTGGGAGCATTGACGGGGGAGGGAGCAGTGGAGAGAGGAGGCTGGCAGAGACAGAGGCAGGAGCCAGATCTGGCAGGGTTAGAAAGCGGAAGCTGAGGGAGCAGCAAATGAGCCCCTGGCTCAGGAGCGTGGTGGAACGCACATATGGCTGGAAAGATCAGAGGGAAGGCAAGGCTCTCTGGCCCCGAGCTCCACGCCACCAGCAGGTGCAGGTCCTCGGGGGCTGAAGGCCTCCAGCAGCGGCTGTGCCAATGCTGGTCTGGTGAGCTGCAGCCCTGGCAGCCAGGGACCTGGGGCCTCTGCCCACGATCTGCAATTTAATGCAACCGAAGGCCTTTCAGCAGTGCAGGGTCTGAGAGATACTGTCGCTGCTAACATTCGGACGTCTCACTTCTGTGAGGTCAGCTCACCCATTGCACAGGAGACAGATTCAACCCTCACTCCTCAGCCCCAGTGGAACCCGATCTCTGTGTTCACAGGCATCCGGACAGGAGCAGACTTGTGTGTGGCGAGTGGAGGGAGCCGGGCACACCTGAGACAGAACCATTTCTTCTGTTTTCATCTTGTCGTACCCAGCCCTCTGCCCTGTGCCACCCACAGTGGAGGCAGCTGCCTGTATCTGTGCAGCCACACACAGTCCCAGGCCCAGAAAGGCCCACTGCCGGGTTGAATGCTCTGTGATCACCATTCTGAATTTTTTTTCAGGCCAGCGGTCCCATATTGGATTGTCTGGATTTGACTCCCGACTCCTCTTCGGATTCCAGCTTCCTGCCCAGGCACGCCATGGGAGGCAGCAGGTGACAGCTCAAGTCATCCATCCCTTGCTACCCATGTGGATCCGTTCCTGACTCCTGGCCTTGGCCTGGCCCAGCTCTTGTTTGTCTCTGCTTCCCTCTGTACCTTTCAAACACACTTAAAATAAATACTCAATCATTCTGTCTTTGAATTGGTGTTTTGGGAATGAAAGCCATGGAGCATACACGTGAGTGCAAGAGATAGGCTCAGTGTACACATCCACTATCTGTTGCCCCATCTTCAGGGTCCACAATGCCCACCCTGGGCACAGGACTGGTGGGCACAGGAAGTGAGGGGCTCCGGGGCACTCAGAGTGAGTAGGCAATGTCTACCCCGGAGAAGAGGGACACGGACGTCTCCAAGAGGCCACCTGCGATCCCTTTAGACCCGAACGTGTGTCAAGTGCAGACAGAAGGTCATGACCTTCCAAGAAGCAGAAACAACAGGGCAGCTGTCATGTCCCCCTTTCCTGTATTTCTTCACACACTCTGTCAGGCACACCCTCTGAGAAGGACGCCACTGAGGGACAGGGGAGGGTGAGCCTGGCCACCACCTAGTCCTCTGGAGTCCCCTTTCCCTCGGCCATCACTTAGCCCAAAGAGTGCTGGTGCAATGAATATGATGGAGAAGCGAAATAGGGCCAGACACTGTGGCACAAAGGCATGGAATGCGCGCATCCCACATCACACTGCCAGTTTGGGTCCCAGCTGCTCTGTCCCCGACCCAGCTTCCAGCTAGTGCTTCTAGAAGGTAGCAGGTGATGCCTCCAGTACTTGGGTTCTGGCAACTCATGTGGGAGACCCTCAGGGAGTTCCAGGCTGCTGGCTTCGACCTGCCCAGGCCTAAGTGTTGCCGACATTGTGGAGTGAATTAACGGATGGAAGAGGTCTCTCTCTTTCTCTCTCTCTCTCTCTCTCTCTCTCTATATATATATATATATACACATATATATGTATATATGTATATATGATATATATGATATATGTATATATGTATATGACATATACATATATATATATCATTATGCCTTTTAAGTAGGTGAAATAGAGATAAACTAAAGAATCAAACAAAAATGAAGAAGCAAATTCACTTATGTAGCATTTTTGCTGTTCTGCTAAAAATGAACCACACATTCATGTACAAATGCCAACATGCCACAGCCCATTTTATATACAAATGAATGGCAAAAATTCATATTAATAGTCCATCATTTTAATTTTTCTTTATGTACATGAACTTTAAACAGCAAGCCAAAAACCATACCATGATAAGTCAAGAGAAAAAGAGTGTAGAAAAAATGAAAGAACCGTTAGGCACATTGAATGCGCCTTTTATTCATGCATTTCAGGAAATTTTCATTTGTCCTGGGCAAACGTCCAAGCTTGTCTACAATCTGCTTCCTACCAAAACTACCAACGGACACACCAGGTTCTTTTTAGAATACACACAGCGAACATTACAGACAAATCCTCACTCTTCCTACGTGAAACGCTGGCCACAAACCCCTGCTGGAACCTTTGGCTGTGAATGCAGCGGGACCATGGGTGAGCCTCAAAAGCTCTTTTAGATTATTAATTTTATTTTTGTATAGATAGCACACGAACATAGCAACCTTAGAAGAAATTTTCTCTGACCACTGTAAAATTAAACTAGAAATATTTGCAAAAAAAAAAAAAAAAGGCTGTATGACTAGAATGTAAATGATACATTAGTTCTATTTTGGATTCCCCCAGGAAGCATAGATGCAGACATGAGCATGACATAGATGGTGTAGCTGGGAAGATTCCATCAGAGAGCAGCGAGAGAACGGGAAAATTCAGCCAGGGGAATGGGAAAAGTCAGTCAATGTCTGTTTTGTCCAGTGATGGCTCTATTACTCAGACACCTGCTGTGAATGCAAGACCCCTCAAGACGTCCCCCAAAGGAAGCTGAAGATTTGTACACTAGCGCCAACTCGCCAGGGACTGAGCGACCTAGAGGTGTTAGGTTCCTAGGGAACTGGTTTGTGCACAAGTCAGTGGTCTCACAAAGAATGGAAGCCCTGGAGGAGAAAGTAGAAAGCTCTGCGGCTCACCCTGGAGTTGGGGACCTGTCAGAACCACGAGGTCCACTGCGGCTGTGGCTGCAATCACAGCAGATTGAAGATGAAAGGTGGGGGCCGGCGCTGTGGCATAGTGGGTAAGGCTGCCGCCTGCAGTGCCGGCATCCCATATGGGCGCCGGTTCAAGTCCTGACTACTCCACTTCCGATCCAGCTCTCTGCTGTGGCCTGGGAAAGCAGTAGAAGATGGCCCAAGTCCTTGGGCCCCTGCACCCACGTGGGAGACCTGGAGCAAGCTCCTGGCTCCTGGTTTTGGATTGGCACAGCTCCAGCTGTTGGGGAGTGAACCAGCGGATGGAAGACCTCTCTCTCTCTCTCTCTCTCTCTCTCTCTTTCTGTGTAACTCCGACTTTCAAATAAATAGATAAATATTTAAAGAAAGAAGATGAAAGGTGACATTGGATGCTTCAGGTACAGCTTTTCAAGCAGCCATTGTTCACAGGAAGTCGCCCCAAAGGAAGCTGGGGCACTCTCAACAGCACAGGGCCAATGCAGCCACCAAATCCTGCGGGATACAGCTGAGGTGCGCTCACAGGCAATGCTTAAAAAACTAGGAGAAGGCTGGCACCGCAGCTCACTAGGCTAATCCTCTGCCTGCGGCGCTGGCACCCCAGGTTCTAGCCCCGGTTGGGGCATCAGGTTCTAGTCCTGGTTGCTCCTCTCCTGATCCAGCTCTCTACTGTGGCCCGGGAAGGCAGTAGAGGATGGCCCAAGTGCTTGGGCCCTGCACCCACATGGGAGACCAGGAGGAAGCACCTGGCTCCTGGCTTCGGATCAGTGCAACGTGCTGGCCGTAGCGGCCATATGGGGGGTAAACCAACAAAGGAAGACCTTTCTCTCTCTCTCACTAAGTCTGTCAAAAAAAAAAAAAGGTAAAAAACTAGACACAAATAGAATCAACAAAGACACCAGTATGTCAAGATTGATCAGGAGTTAAGAATACACAAGATGGCAATATGAAATATAAAACATGGGATACTACTACAGAATCTCCATGTGACTGAATGATAAAAAAAAATCTTGTACAAACTTTTATATCAATGAGTTTGAAAAGGTCAATAGAAATCAACAGATTTCTAGAAAACATGTTACTCAAATTTATGTTAAAAATAGCTATTCTAAATAATCCTACATCAACAAAAGAAATTTGATCAATAATCAAAAATTTTCCATAGGAAAAATGAAATTTCCATTCAAGATGTCTTCACTACTGAATCTAAAAAAAATTTCAGTAGAAATTGTACCAAATTTCTGCAACATCCACTAGAGGGTAGAAAATGAGAACACAAAATCTGATACCAAGCCTGAAAATTATGTTGCAAGAAAGAAAAATCACAGAACAGTCCTCCTCATCAACACAAGTGCAAACATCCTTAACAAAATACTGGCAAACCCAATATAGTTCTATTTAAAGTAGCAGACGTAACACGAACGATGAGTTTGTTCTAAGACTGTGATGATGCTGAGCATCGCTAATCAGTCCGTATGATTCATCACTTTAATGGAAGGAAAGATGCTAATCATTGCAAGCAAAAGCAGAAAATGCAGGTGAGAACAAGCAACATCCATTCATCATGTAAAAATTTTATAAACCTAGCAAACTAATAATGGAAACATATTCTAAGAAGGTATCCACAGAAACCTGCTGCAAACATCCAAGTTGATCACAAAAGGTGGATCTCCTTTGAGATCCAGAAGAGGAAACGATCACTTCACCTTGACTTTGTCCTTGAGGCTCTAACCCATGCATTATGGCAAGAGAACTGCCTGAGCAGGGTGTCCCTGGAGAAGTAGTAGAGAGACAACAGTGTCAGCGTGCGTTTGGAAGCGGAGCATTCGGGGCACAGGTGTGCCACTAAGGGAGCAGGGAGTTAGCCACCGAAACAGGAAGTAAAGAGAAGGCAGAGCAGGTGCTGACGGAGCAGGTTGGTGGACTCAGTGGTGCATGGTAGGAGTTCTATCTCATTCAGTCACATTCCTTGCAGGTCAGGAAAGCAAAGCCTAGAACAAGGGGCGGGGTGGGGTGGGGGGAGTAGGGAAAGGAAGGTACTGGCGGGGGACTGAGAAGCAGAGAGGCATGGAAAATTGTTCTGGAGGCTGGCAGGGTGAGCTCCCAGGGTTGTGGGAGCATGCCTTGGCAGTGTGAGAACTCCCTGAGACTGCAAGTGAAAACTCTAGAGTGAAACCGGATCACATTGACACGTCACGTCTCTCCCCATGAGCTCAAGCAGTTGGGTGCATATTCGGAACAGCCGGACAGACACTGCACAAGATAAGAGCAGGGTAGAGGGAGGGAGTGAGAGGTATTTGGGGGAGTGATTTAAGGACAGCACTGTTGACTTCCCTGAGTAAGAACGGGGTGAGTAACTTGGGGGGGGGGGGTCCTACACTTAGTAAAGTGGGCAGGGAGTGGTCGCAACAAAGCAAGTCCCGGAGAGAGCTCAGGCTCTGCGGAGCAGCTCCGTCTCTGACGCAGCCTTCTGGAATGAGGTTGCAGCGAGAGACCTGGATTGTGGAGTGTTACGTAATCATAACAAGAGAGGGGCCGATTTCCAACCAGGCAGAAATAGCAGCTGATCACAGGTGCAGCAGTGCCGACTTCCTGGGAACGGCTCCTCTCTCTCCCCCACTCGCTGGGTGCTTCCAGTGCGCACCCAGGGACGTTCCTTAAGGCCCTGCTTTTCAGCCCTCTGAACACTGAGAGGCTGAATGCACTCTATTTTGGAATCCTCACTCGTATGCAATAGGAAGACACTTATAGGAAGACGCTTTCATGCTAATCAGCGGGAATGTTCCAGATTCCACAAGCAGTTCAGTGACTGTTGTGTGCATTGCTTTTTATAGCGCACAGCTTACTATGTGCTATGTACGTGGGCAGCAAGGACAGCTGGTGGAGGGCAGCAGGGCCCACCTGGGAGAAGAGCAAGTCTGCGTTCCTGCCCCCTCCTCACCCCTGGGGGCGTGGACATAGGGTTCCAGTGCCTTCTCACACTCAACTTCCTGCACCCTCTTGTCCTGGGGACCGAGGCACCACCAGCATTACGCTCTTTATCAGCCCTGAGCGCAGTGGTATTGAGAACCAGCTCTGCAGAAGAGCAGGCTGCAAATTCAATCAACAGAGAGGGGCCAGTATCCACTCAGGATATCACGGCTATGGCTGTATATATATATATATACATATATATATATTTTTATATATGATAATATATTATAATATATTATATATAATCTAATATATATGTTATATAATATACATTATATTATATACATACATATCCTGAAATATTATCGTACTGTGTATATATATAGATGGATGAGTTGATGAAGTGTGATATATATGTGTGTGTATATATACATATTGATAGTATTTCATGGCATATATGTGTACAAATACTATTCAACCATAAAAAGGATGGAATCCCGTCATTTGTGACAATACTGATATAAGTAGAAGACATTTAATATGTTAAATGGAGTAAACCAAGCGTGGAAAGATAAGTGCTGCATGCTCTCACTCGTGTGGAATCGAGAGAAGTTGATCTCATGTCAGAGGGAGCTCAGAGGTTAACGAGGGCTGGGTGGGGAGGGAAGTGGTGGGGCTGTGGACACAAAGCACAGGTAGGAGATCTCCGTTCTGTGTTCTAGTGCACAACGAGAGTGACTACGGTTGGCAAGATTGTACTGAAGGGTCCAGAACAACTAGAACAGAGGATTTGGAATATTCTTAGCACAACACATAAATGTATGAGGTGATGGACATGCTGATTATCTTGATTTGGATATCACACAAGGTATGCATATATCAAAACATCATAGCCTGCACAATAAATATGCACAATAATTACCTGTTAATTAAAAAACAACAAAAGAGTGGTTCAGAAACACAGATGATGTTTGGAGCATTGTGGGATGGCTTTGGGAAGCAGAAGTAGCATTCTGCTGGCCTCACTGCCTGGTTAGGGTTGGATTCTGCCTTGGAGTGAGAACTTTATTTTGTGACTGCATCTTGAATGGAGAGTTTAGTTTTTTCCCCAGATGTTTAACAGTTTTGCCATTGATCTCATTGCCCCATTGCAGGAAGTAAAACATTCTGCAATGGTCCAACTAGAGGACAAGGGTTAGAGCCCTAAGAGGTGACCGGAGAGTGAGAAGCTCATATGTGAAGTTTGTGGAGGAAAGACTGCTGTTAATAATGATAAGGCCTAGGGCTTGACAGCGCCATTGCATTCCTGACATGGAGTGAGAGCAGAGACCAGTGCAGGAGTGGAAGGGTGCAGCGAGGGATGCTTTTGTCCAGGTGAACACAGAGGTCACCAGATATGGCTCATGGTTTTGGAGGATCAAGTCCAAGATCATGTGGGCCCTGTTGCTTTGGCTTCTGTAGGTGATGGCGATGGTGCAGTGAGGGTCACACAGTGAGCCAGGAAGCACAGACAGAGAGAGACCAGATACAATTCTCTCATGAGAACTAGCGTCAGAGGGAAAAGCATGCATTTGTTCTTCGGAGCTTCGTGTAGTGCGAAGGGTCGGGGCACAGGAGACGTGAGTACCCCTGATAGTTTTCTCTTCGGTTCATCACCACAGCCAAGAATCAGGCTCCACCCCAGAATATTCATCTTCACTCCCGTAGATCTCACTCAAGTCATGGCAGATACGATGAATGGCCAGAAGGAATGGGAACCCCAAATAGTTCTGGCTGAGTCAAGAGGTTCAGAATTTCTGTGTTTCTTAAATTCAAGGCTAATAAATGACTGGCTCATAAAATGAAAAGGTGGGGAGGAGGTCTGGCCACACGTCTGGCCCCTGAGTGGTGATAAGCTCATTTAGGAACTATTCCAGACCATGGTTGCACCCCAGGACACATTTTCTGCACCCCTGAGCTGAGCACAAGAAATCGCGTCTAGGTTTATCAGTTCAACACATCACGAAACACATCTTTTCTGATCCAGGAAACTGGTACATCAAGGACTATAGAATACATGGACAGCGTCTTTAATGAGTATGGAGTCAACTGGGGGAGACCAGTTGTCCGGTCTCCTTCTCACCACTACAAAGAAAGCGTGTCAGAGTCTTTACTGATATCTACGACAACAGGCTGCCCGTAATGTCAAGTTTACTGTAGGACATTAATCTACCTTAGCTGTCAGGTTCAGAAGGAGTCAGGTGCTAACTGGACACATCTCAACTATTTGCTGTCTGCATATTGCATCATGTGATGGTCATTTAGGATCTGTGCTCCTGGGGCCTTCCTGGACAGCGACGTGCTCACACCTCCAGAACACTCCAGGCATGCATCCTGGCGGAGCTCAGTTGCTCCTGACTCTCCTCACTGTGCTAAATGAAGCGAGATTTATACTCTGTGATTTCAGCCTGTCAATCTGCTGGCTCCCCAAAGACACTAGGAAGGCACAGCAAACAATGGGGCTCCTTAAGAGGAGCTGATTTATCCTTCTTACGGTTGACATCTCCTTGGAAAAAGACTTCTGTCAGCCTTCTAATTCTTTGTTCTTCCACCAATATATCGCCTTTTAACGTTTTCTTGTCTAATGCTTTCACTGGATTTAGGTGTGTCTTGTTTGGTAAAAATGCTAATAATTGCCTTAGGTGATGTAGATTTCATGATGTCTTAAAATCCCTCTTTGTTCTGCCAGCATCTCTATCTGACTTTGATATCACCCTGGTGGGTGTTGTGCAGGGAATATGTATATAGAACGAATTCACTCACTCTCTCTTTTTCTCCCTTTATTTTTAAAATTTATTTATTTGAAACTCAGTTATAAGTGGGGGGGAAGAAAAAGAAACAGAGATACAGATCTTGCGTTGGTTCACTCCCCAGATGACCACAACAACTAAGGCTGGGCCAGGCCAAAGCCAGGAGCCAGGAGCTTCTTCCTGGTCTCCCACGAGGGTGCAGGGGCCCAAGCACTTGGGCCATTTCCTACTGCTCTCCCAGGCCATTAGCAGGTTGCTGGATCAGAAGTGGAGCAGCTGGGACATGACCAGCTTCCATATGGAATGCCAACATTGCAGGTGGCACCTTTCCCTGCTACATCGCAGTTCTGGCCCCCTCTCTTATTTTTTTTAAGGGTTTGACCTTTTTTTTCTTTATTTTTATTTTATTTGAAAGGCAGGGAGAGAATGACAAACTGAGAATGAGAGAGAGAGAGAGAGAGAGAGAGGGAGGGAGAGAGTTTCCATCCTCTGTTCATTTCTCAAATGCTCACAACAGCCAGAGTGAGGCCAAGCCAAACCATAACTCAATCCAGGTCTCCCACATGGTGGTGGTGACCCAACTACTTGAGCCATCAGCACTGCCTCCTAGAAGCAGGAATCAAAGAGGAACTGGGACTTGTACCTGGCACTCCAATACGGGATGTGGACTCCCCAAGAGCCATTGTAACCAGTCTTAACCAGCCTGCCCCTCTTTCTCTTTGTTCTAACACGCACACATGCATGCCCATATCACGCATCCAGACTCACGAAAGCACAGGTGGTTCATGGCGATGGATGGCTGTAGCAGAAAAGACACAGGACTTTTTTCATACTGGGAGGGTGTCCGAGAAAGGGCGTTTGCCGTCTGGATCTGTTAGGATCTAGGCAGAGAGGATATGACATGCTCACACAATAATCCAAGAACATCTCATCACAGGCATTTTTAACAAATATGGGGGCAGGATTTGGGGAAACTGGTGCAGAGGAGTGGGGGGCCTTGGGACAAAGAGTCAACAGGCACAGGAGCGCCCCCCTCCAGGGAAGGGGTTGGAGGAGGTTGCCCTCTAGGGACTAAGAAACTTCAGGAACAGGAGTGGCCAGCCTGCAGCAAGCAGCAGACAGAGCCGGGCTGCAGGTAGCAGAACTCCTCCGTATAACCCTGTGGCCACACCTGCCTGGGGGCCGAGGGGCGCGGGAGGCCCAGGCACTCAAAGTGGAGAATGATCTGCAGAGAGGAGGGTGTCCGGACTTGTTTTTCAGCTCAGGGGTGGTGTTTTAGGATACCGGTGGGTTATCTGCTGTACACTCTGCTGTGGCTCCCGGAATGTGAGGTGAGCTGACACTGAGTGACTGTCACCTGCAGAAGCATGTCTGGAAAAGAGCTCCCGCCACTCTTGGGCATTCATAAGACCAGCTCTGCCAGTCACCACGGGACATTTGCACAGCATGGGACTCCTGTGCCGAGCCTCTGAGGTGTGCAAACTCAGAGTACAGAGGGGTCTTTCCAACACAGAACTGCTTCACTCCACACTGCCCCACTTAGCACAAAAGCATCCATCCCAGCTGATAGCGCTCTCTCTCTCTCTCTCTCTCTCTCTCACACACACACACACACACACACACACACACCCCTCACTCACTGTCTCAAGGCGTAGATCATTTCCATGGTCACTAAGACCCAGGGTGATGGACATTCTTACAGTGGTTACAAAGACACACGGTAGGAACTCTGTCTCACCTGGATGGGGAAATACGATCTTTGAAAGTACTTGGACCTTAGCCCAAAGCCCAGAAACAAATCCCAAGAGGAACATCTTTTTGTAGCTAAGGCACATGCAATCCTTAGCAACCAACTGTCCTGAACCGGACAATGGCTTAAGCAATGAGAGATACATAGTTTTGTTTGCTTGCTGCTTTTCTTTTCTAAGAATGGAAGCACTCGTTTTTTTTAAAGACATTTAGATCTCACTTTGGCTCTAAAGACACAAGAGACAACCTAAACGACGTCCCGAGGTCCCAATGACAAGACGAAGAATCTCCTTCTGGAACAATCCGTCCACCTAGGAAAGTTTGACTGTGGTCCCTGCTAGACAAAAGGGAGAAGGTAGAGACCTCACGGGGCTCATATTATTTTATTCTGATTATTTTTAATTATTTGAAAGGCAGAGAGACAGAGACAGACATACAAAGATCTTCTATGTGCTGCTTCCCACTCCACAGGCCCGCGACAGCCAGGCCAGAACCAGCAGCCTGCAACTCAGTGTGAGTCGCCCACGTGAGTGACAAGAGCTTGGGTCAGTACCAGCTGTCCCCCAGGGGCTCATGATCAGGAAGCTCTATGGGAAGCAGAGCGGGACCGGCACCCGGGCACCCCGGTGTGAGTGGTGGTGTCCCAAGAAGCTTCTTACCCGCTACACCAAATACCTTCCCTAGATGTGCTATTTATTTTTTTTTTTATGGCGAAACAAACTCTGCTCAAAGCTACAGTGGATATGGACTGGAACAAGGAGAGTCACAAACAGCATGAAAAGCTAATGAAAAATCAGCCTTATATATACAGAACAGCAACAGAAAAGTTAACTGAAGACAAGAAATTATGTTATGCCAGCTTCAGTTAAGATGTAGGTATTTATTCTGTATGTTAAATCTAATCATTCTTAGATTTTTTTTTTTTTTGAACATAGGCAAGGACTACAAAACAAATAATAACCGAATAACCAAATGGGAAGATGATCATTTCATCCAAGTACAGTACATTTTAAAATCATCACAGATCAGGGTCAGCAGTGTAGTGTAGTGCATACAGCTGCCATTTGTGACGCCGGCATCCCCTATGGACGATAACTCAAGTCCCGGCTGTTCCACTTCCGGTCCAGCTCTCTGCTAATGTGCCTAGGAAAGCAGCGGAGGATGACCCAAGTGTTTGGGCCCCTGCCACTCACATCAGAGCCCCAAAAGAAGCTCCTGGCTCCAGGATTCAGTCCTGGCCCAACCCTAGCCATTGTAGCCATCTGGAGAGTGAACCAACAGATGTAAGACCTCTCTCTTCTAGCTCTCCCTCTGTCTTTGTAACTCTTTCAAATAAATAAATCTTTTTTAAAAATCACAGATCATTACAACTATAGCAGGTGTGTGACTTGTTAAAGTAGATTTCCCTGCTCTGAGCGATGTCAGGAACTGTCACTGAGTCGGACAGGTTTGAGAGACAGCAGGGTCCCCGCTGTTCAACACAGATTCTTGCTGAGGACTTCGTGAGCCTCTGATGCCCGGACGTGGTGCACGCGAAATTACATGGGGCCCTTTGTTTCCATTTACCTGAACCACAGCTTGAAAAATCATCATGTGAACTTTTTCAGGGCTCTGAGTCTAACATTTGCCCAGCAAACAGAGTCTAGATAAAGACAGAAGCACATAACGTCTGTGGAAGCGAAAGACGTTTCTATCAGAATTGACTTCTCGGAATAGTCTAGGGGCAACCACTTTAAAAGCCATTGCTCAGGAAATAGGAGAATAAACGTGGACTCTATGCATTGCACCTTAGACTGGAGGGGTTAAATCCTCAGCAGCTAAACACTGCATTCTACAGGGCGCCTGCCCTGGTCTTGCCAGCGTTGTCTGTGTGCCCCAGCAGCACATGAAAGTCTGGGTGTGCCTTCTATGCTGCCACCCAGTTCTCAGGCACAGTGAGACCCCGGTACCTGGCCCCACATGAACAACCTGTAGCCGGGAGAGTGGCTTCTGCACAAGAAAGGGGCAGCCCCCCCCCCCAGAGCCCTGCCTAGCCCCCTCACCCCATAACTGAGTCCTGTGCTAATTCCATCATAGCTAGCAGGCCTCCAGTCTTTGCAGACCCAAGGAGTGAGATAAGGGCTCTGCATATTTAAAATTTTGCTACAGGAGCAAACCGAGAGGGAGCTTTGGTTTTCGTTGCTCATGGGGGTCTGAGGATTGTAGGTGCTTTGGTCTGAGTGTGTCCCCTACAAGTTCACATGCTAGGACCTCAGTGCCCAGTGCCCAGTACTGAGTGCAGGAGTCAGGGCTGTGCATGGTCATGCACGCCTTTCTCCTGGGAGCGGGCTAATTCTCGCAGGAAAGCAAGTTGTTGTAAAGCAGGCCCAGCCCCTGTCTTGTTTTCTCCCACCCCAGCCTCCAGGCCCCTCTGCTTTCCGGCTACCTTAAGATGCAGCACGAGGCCCTTGGGAGGTGCGACCAGCCAGGGGCGTTCTCTGGGGTGGGTCAGAGCCACACTCAAAAGGTGAGCCTGGAAATGCTGAAGGCAGGTGCAGCAGCCAAGTGTGCTTGTTTTGCATTTTATCATCCTTTGATAGCTGGGGACTCCGTGTCGGTGGAGAAACCGCCTGTCCAGGACCAGCTGATTCTCAGAGAGAGAGAGAGAGAGAGAGAGAGAGAGCAACAGGGTCCCCTGGGAGTATACTTCCCATACACAGACCAACCACGCCAGAAGCATGCTCCAGGCCACCTCCTCCTTCTGACACTGACATAATATGATGCAAAACTCTGCTGCCCTCATCACCCCAGGGCCAGGAACCAGACAACTGGAGACATCCCCTGTGCCCTGTGTGAGCACAGCGCGTGGGTAAGACTTCCTTCTGACGTCATACTTCCAGATTCAACTTGTAGGGTCCCGGCCAGGGTTATTCAAACTAGAAAACCCCAAGCTGCTTGCCCAGCTACACCCACTGCTTCCTGTGAAAACCAGGGCAAAGCCTCTTTCCCATGCGTCCCTCTGCCTCCTGGCCAAGGCTGGTGCCTCGCCCTGTGGCCCTGCATCCCCTGCTGTCTCTTGTGTTATAGGGATCTGGGATGAACCCACTTCCTTCATCTCAGCCATACACACGTCTGCAGGGTTAGCTAGCTAACACAAATTTCAGGTACAACTCAGCACAGAGGCAGGGTGCATGGAGTCTGAGGCTCTGGTAAGAGACCTGCAAGGTTCCTCTGGACCCCTGGAGATGTTATGCACGTTGATCACTCCCCTTCCAAGCTAAAAGTCAAGTTCACTCAATGGCAGGCAAGCAGCAATTGTGATTTGCTCGGATGTCTTTCCTGTCTAACAGCCAAAGGGTTCTGCTTTCTTTCTGATATATGCACTGGATATCCAAGCCCCTTTGATGCGGTCGATGCAGTCAGTTTCATCCCACCAGCCTGTGTGGTGCAGTGATGATCTGGGAGACACAGGCATGGGGCCGGCATTTGCTGTGGACTGGAGCCCAGTTCTGCAAGCTCTCACAGGCACAGGGGCTTCCACAGACAGATTTCTCCCCTGTGCCATCACACTCAGCACCATGACTGGGACTGTTTTGTAAACTCAACCATCATCTCGAGTGATGCCAAGGACTGAGATATTGTGAGTAGTTGCTGCAACCAGTGGTGGACAGCTTAGCCAAAAACAGGATGCTGGCCGGGTTAGGGACTGGGTGTCAGATGCCAAAGAGAGGCTGATGTGAAAGAGAGGGACTCATGGGAACCTGGATGGTGAGAATGAGGAAGGGGAAGAGGGAGGAAGTGAGCTTCTGAGAAGTCTGCTGGAGGCTCAGTTTGGAGATATTCCATAGTAGCTGGAGTTCTGGGTGTACTCGAGGGTGTTCAAAAAGTTCAAGGAGGGCCGGCGCTGTGGTGCAGCAGGTTAATGCCCTGGCCTGGGGCACCAGCATCCCATGTGGGCGCTGGTTCGAGACCCAGCTGCTCCACTTCCCATCCAGCTCTCTGCTATGGCCTAGGAGAGCAGGGGAGGATGGCCCAGGTCCTTGGGCCTCTGCACTCATGTGGGAGACCTGGAAGAAGCTCCTAGCTTCCGGCTTCAGATCGGCGCAGCTCCAGCCATTGCAGCCAATTGGGGAATGACCATCAGATGGAAGACCTCTCTCTCTCTCTCTCTCTCTCTCTCATTCTCTGCCTCTCCTCTCTCTGTGTAACTTTGAATTCCAAATAAATACATAAATCTTTAAAAAAAAAGTTCAAGGAAAATGGGAATGTGGATTCCCCATGGTCTTTGTGAAGACCCCTTGCCCTGAAAGTCACAGAGTCTGCAACATTAAACGGAGAAGCAAGTCAATGACATTCACATACACAAGATTCTCGGAATAGCGCTGCAGCTGGTCACAGCCACAGACGCATGGACTCAGGGAAATATCCGAATCATGCCCTTCACCGCCATGGCGTATCCTGGAAACATTTGTCATGCTGGTTGGGGATGAGCTATTCTTACTTTGAGACAAACGGAAATCTGGAGAACACAGACTTTTATGTTTGTTTTCTGGGAGACCCAGGCCATGTTGCTATCAACAGGTTTGTGTTAATAACTCTCATTTCCTATAAATAGAGCTCCTAGGAAGAGTGTCCCATATTTCCAGACTCAAATCCAGATGGAGCAGGTGCATTCATTGGATGAGTCATGCCATTAGCTGCCCAGACTGGGTCAGAGCCCAAGGGCCCTTGACGAAATCAAAGTGAGCTCGGAAGAGGAGCTGGCTTCTAGGATCCCAGTTACTCGGAATCTGATAATTCTGACGAATTTGGCTCTTGTTTTGTATTACAGCTAACACAGTGGTGCTTTCCAGAGTTTCAAGGAGAATTTCTACATTAGTTTGAATGTTTTTTTCAAACCCTAGAACTTTTTAACAAAAAAGATTTATTTTTTATTTTATTTGAAAGACATCATTACAGAGAGAGACAGACACAGAAGTCTTCCATCTGCTGGTTCACTCTCCAAATGGACTCAATGGCCCAGGGCTGGGCCAAGCCAAAGCCAGCTTCTTCCAGGTCTCCCACGTGGGTGCAGGGGCCCAAGGACTTGGGCCATCCTCTGCTGCTTTCTCAGGCACATTAGCAGGGAGCTGGATTAGAAGTGGAGCAGCCGGGACTCAAACCGAGTGTATGGGATGCCAACCTCACTGAGACGGTGTCTTTACCTACTGTGCCACAATGCCAGACCCAAGACAGTTCTTATTTCCTTTGTCCCTCATAAGGTATTAGTTCACTTGCACGAATATGCCTGCTGCTCGTGACAGTTTTCCCGGTCAAAATTCCCAAAGCACAAGAAGCTTCCCCAGGCAGGAGCTCCTTCATGAAGGAGAAACACATTAGGGCCGGTGTTGCGGAGCAGCCGATTAAGCTGCCTGTTTCCAATGCCGGCATCCATATTGGAACAACTGTTCCAATCCCAGCTACTCTCGTTCTGAGCTAGCTCCCTCCTAATGCGCCTGGGAAGGCAGTGGAGCATGAGTGTAGTGCTCGGGCTCCTATCTCCAGTGTGGGAGCCCAGATGGAGTTCCAGCCTCCTGGTTTCAACCTGGCTCAGCCCTGACTGTTGCAGCCATTTAGGGAGCAAACCACAAAATGGAAGATATCTCTCTCTGTTTCTCCTCTCTCTCTGTTGCAAATTAATAAATCAAGCAGCAAATAAATACTTATTTAAATAAAAATGAAGCAGCATATTAGGGTAGGTGTTTGGCCTAGCAGTTAAGATTGGTTAAGACAACTACATCTGGGGCTGGCGCTGTGGCATAGTGGGTCAGGCTGCTGCCTGCAGCACCAGTATCCTACATGTGCACTGGTTCAAGTCCTGGCTGCTCCATTTGCAGCAGGAGGCTGTTATGGGCACTTGGGGAGCAAACCAGCAGATGGGAGTGCATTCTCTCTCTCTCTCTCTATCTCTTTTTCTCTCTCCTTCTAAAATAAAAGAAAAAGAAGTAATATATCAAATATAATCAGATTAAGAACCTTTCACTTCATTCTAAACACGTTCCCAATTGAAGAAGAGGAAGACACCAGTAAGGCACTTCCCTGGGAGGCGTCCTACAATGACGATGTCGGGAGTCTCCAGAGGGCTTTGGGGATGGCGGCGGATCCCGGGCCTGAGTTCACGGACAGGAAGAGCGATCCTGTGCTTCGTAACTGCAGGAGTGTCAACCATCGGCGGATGATTCAACCCAAAGAGCTGCAGTGGCTGGCCCCAGAACAGAAAGGGGGATTGGCGTCCTTCCCTAAACTGTGCTATATCGTGCACGAGAGCAGACTCACGCGGCGGGAGAAGAGGGTGCACACTGGTGGCTGCCGACTCTGATAGAATTGCTCTTGTAGTCAGCAGTTGCCATGGGCTGTGATTCCTGACGCTCTGACTAAAGCGCTCTTCAAAATAGGGGACTGTTCCCTTAGCTACCACGGGGGGAGAAGTAACCCCAAATTAGAAGCTATGCACCGTGGAAGAGCTGCATCTAAGTCACTTTTGCAGGAAGTGCGAACGTGGGTGCGGATTTACAGGGGTGTATACATCATCGCCCCTCCCGCCTCGCTCCCACCCCCATTAGGCAACCCGTCGTCCCAGGATCCCACCGTCTTTGACCTGCTTTACCTGCGGGGTCCTGGCCCAAGCACGTGGCAGAGCGAGGCTGCTGGGCTGCTGGGTCCCCCAGGGCAGCAGCGGCTGCAGGGCTGCAAGTCACTCTTCCTGTGAGAGAGCTGAGCTGACAGCATCCGTCCAGGAATCCTACAGAGGAGCCACCCAGGCGCAGGGAGATGCCAGTTGCTTCCTGGAGCCTGGGTGACAGACGCTCCCCTAGACAGCACGTTCCTGTTGTAAACCTGAACGCAACCTTGCTCCTCCAGATGAGCTCAGGTTGCAGCACCGGGCGACCACCTGCCTCATCGCTCCCCAGCTCTTCTCTCTGTATGGCTGTCGCCTTCTTCCTCTTGCATTTCCACCTATGGAGAACTCCTGAGAACAAATGGAGCATGGCAAAGCTTGTGGACAGCAATGTAAGATTCTCATACTGTCGTGATTGGTAAGTGAGAGTTACAGTAATGTATCCTGTATGACAACCAAGCTATTCACGAAGGACTAGGACCTCAACGGCTCTGTGGCTTTGATGGGGGAGTCTATGATATTTCAAGGAATATTTATTCCCTGGGCCACATCCACAATCCTGCCCAGGATGGAGGGTCGTCTTTCTGGACACTCTAGGACCTCCGTGACTTGCTCTGGCTTGTTGGGATTTGAGCAAGATGTGGATTTGCCTGTTCAAATAACCAAGTAAACATGTGCTTGTCTGGGGGCTTACTACAGGTGCTTGTATCTCTTAGGAGCCATGTGTCCTAGCTCATGGTTCTCCTCTCTGCCTGGAAATGCAGGAGAATTGAGCTGTGCTCTGCAGCCAGCAGCAGACCTGCACAACCACCTGCAGTCCCAGAGTGAGAACCAGCACAGCGCTGCTCAGGGGTGACTGCACTGAGAAAGGGGGGAACTGTTTGTTCCCACAGCGGGAGCTGATGAATGTACTTGCCTTCGTCGCTCACCGACTCCCTACATCTTTTCAGAGTTTGGTTTTATTGTACTGATCTCCAGGTGGCAGTCCTACCAGTGAGCAGTGGCCACAGAAACGCTGTGTAACAAAGAGGTGCAGAACTTCAGTGCTGGGCACTGGTGCTTACCGTTGCCTCCTGCATTGGGGCTGAGCTGGGCGCATTGACTGCCAATGACTCTGCCCCGCATGTCCGGCAGCCAAAGCCTCGGTCAGCAGGTCACGCCCAACGTGTTTCCCTCACAGCAAGTCCAGCAGCACAGAAGCCCATGGTACAAGCCCCTGCCTGTGCTGTGGATGCCAACATCCCAAGCCCCTGGACCAGGCTCAGCATCACACACCAGAGACATCCATTCCACACTTAGAAATGAAGGGGCCAAAGCGAAGTGTTTTATTGTTTTGTTTTGTTTTGACAGGCAGAGTGGACAGTGAGAGAGAGAGAGACAGAGAGAAAGGTCTTCCTTTGCCATTGGTTTACCCTCCAATAGCCGCTGCGGCCGGCGCACTGTGCCGATCCAAAGCCAGGAGCCAGGTGCTTCTCCTGGTCTCCCATGGGGTGCAGGGCCCAAGCACTTGGGCCATCCTCCACTGCACTCCCGGGCCACAGCAGAGAGCTGGCCTGGAAGATGAGCAACCAGGACAGAATCCAGTGCTCAGACCAGGACTAGAACCTGGGGTGCCGGCACCGCAGGCAGAGGATTAGCCTAGTGAGCTGTGGCGCCGGCGAGTTGTTTTTTGTTTTGTTTTGTTTTGTTTTAAAGTCTAACCTACCACACCAATTATTCCCAACATTTTACTGGAAGGGGTGGTGTTTTTTTCCTTTTTCTTTCCATTTCCAGGTCAAAGGAATCCTACTCAGAAGTCACCCCTCATAGCCTAGCTATAGGCTACTTTGCAAGGACTTCTGCCGCTGAGCACTTGTGTGATGCAGTCACATGTGAACCAGGTAGCTGATCGCTTTCTGTATTATGTCTTTAATAGCCACCGAGCAGAGTGGAACGTGTTGAGTAGCACATTTATGATCGGGATACCAATGTAGATTGCACCAGGAGGGTCCCATGGGCCACATATGGCTGCTGAGCCTTGAAATGCAGCCAAATTATGCTGTAAAATCTATGCAAAATGCACACTGACTTCATACAAAAATGTAAAGTGTATCATTAAAAATTTTATATTGATTATATACATGCTAATCTAAAAATATTTGTGATGCAGTGGGTTAAGCTGTGCCTGCAATGCTGGTATTTCATTTATTTTATTTTATTTTTTTAGATTTTATTTATTTGAGAGGTAGAGTTACAGACTGAGAGAGGGAGAGACAGTGAGAGAGAGGTTCACTCCCCAAATGGCCACAATGCCTGGATATGGGCTGGTCTGAAGCCAGGAGCTTCTTCTGAGTTTAAAAAAAAAAAAAAAAAAAAACACAGAGAGAGAGAGAGAGACAGGATGAGATTCTTCCCGCTGGTTCAGTCCCGCAAATGACCTCAACAGCCAGGGCAAGGCTAAGCTGAAGCCAGGAGTCCGGAATTCCATTCGAGCTCCCATCTGGGTCCCAGGGACCCAAGTCCTCCTTAGACCGTCGTATACTGCCTTCTCAGGTGCACGGGCAGGGAGCTGGATTGGAAGCCGAGCAGCGAGAGCTCAAAGCAGCGCTCCCATGTGAGCTGTGAGCATCGCATGCAGACAGCTTGGCCCACTGCAGCGCTCAGCGGTCCCCCAGCAGCAGCAGCTGTTTTGGAAACACCAGAGGCACTTGCTGAATGTCCCGTTGCCTCAGGCAGTGGAACGCAGTTGATGCAAGCACTGAGGTGACCAAAAGGCTTTGAAAACAAAATCCGGAGAAGGAGACATCTGGAGGAGGACTGTCAAAGTTCTGAGATACTTCTGGGTGCCTGGCGAAGAGCTCTCGCCTTGGACGGCGTCTTCTCCCTGCGTGCTCACCTCTGGGCCTCTTTATGGGAGCACTGGTCCCGTTCTCCAGGGCACAGCCCTCCAGACACTACCACCTTGATGATCCAGTTTCCAGCCTATGGATCGTGTGGGGACACAAGCATTCAGACGACACCTGCGACGTACTCACAGGTGGGGACGTGGACATCTCTAGGGGCCATCGCTGAGCTGCCCACACAAGGCAGGGGTGGTTTGCAGGTCTCTCTGCAGGATACTGGAGTACAGTGAGACTTGCAAGCAACCCAGGCAGGGTGCAGGGCACAGTGCTAGCAAAGACCTCTGGTCCTCGGGGACCATGTCGTCACGGGTGCCCTGACTACCCCACATCGCACTTCCTCCTTGGGGGAATTCTGGTCTGCATAAAGGACCCTGTTGCCCTGGTTGGGGGGGGGGGGGAGACAGTGCTGCAGAACAGAGCAGGGTTTGTGTGTGGATACATGGACAGCGGCCACTGTTGCGGCTCAGACAAAGCTCGAGGGACATCGCTCTGCAACTCCAACGCTAGGCAAGCTTGCGCACATCCCCTTGCTCCCTTCTGTGAACCCCGCTAAGCCTTATTCCACTTTACCTGCAGGCACAGGGCAACTGACAAATGGCTCCCCCGCATTCTTCACCTGTGACTCTTCAAAGCAGCAATGCCCCACTACAAAAGGGAAGAAGAACATAATGGAAGAAGACCACAAAGAACCCATCTGCCAATTGCCCTCTAATCCCTCTCTGAGCGTCAGATTAAAGCATGGGGCCGTCAGGAGGGTAGACGGTTTCCAGCCATGGATGAGATCATCCAGAAAGTTCGCAGGGGGAAATGTCACTTCATGCCTCCCTCATCCTCCTCGGTGCAAAACTAAGTATCTGGCTGCTAAGTTCACTGCCAGGAATAAGAATGGTTCCTTTGTGAACGTAAAATACGGATACTGTGATATCAGCACTGTTGCTGATGACATTACACCTGGGAGTGGTTAAAAAGCCACCACGGGGCCGGCGCCATGGCTCAACAGGCTAATCCTCCGCCTTGTGGCGCCAGCACACTGGGTTCTAGTCCCGGTCGGGGCGCTGGATTCTGTCCCGGTTGCCCCTCTTCCAGGCCAGCCCTCTGCTGTGGCCCGGGAGTGCAGTGGAGGATGGCCCAAGTGCTTGGGCCCTGCACCCCATGGGAGACCAGGAAAAGCACCTGGCTCCTGGCTCCTGCCATCAGACGAGCGCGGTGCGCCGGCCGCAGCGCGCCGTCTGCGGCGGCCATTGGAGGGTGAACCAACGGCAAAGGAAGACCTTTCTCTCTGTCTCTCTCTCTCACTGTCCACTCTGCCTGTCAAAAATAAATAAATAAATAAAAAAGCCACCACGCCCTCCAGGAGCTCTGGCTCCTCACCCCAGAGGAAAGAGTTCCCCAACGGATTGGTCTGGAAGCTCCAGCCAAATTTTCCTAAGTGTGACTTGAAGTTACCCCACCAGAACCCTTCTGTTGGTCCATCTGGAACCCTCTTCCAGGCTGCCTGGCCCTCTCCTTGGCTGGGATTCTTACAGCACTACCTTCCCCAGAATGAGGCCCACATGCTCACACACAGACACGGACACGTGTGCAGAGCACAATGCATGCTTCTCTCAAACACGCACAGGCACGTGCGCCTGCACAACTGCCCCCCACACACACACACACACAGGCACACACAGGTACACACAGTGATCTCCGGAGCTCAAGCAAGTGCAAAGACCGCACCAAATAAAGGGTGTGGAGTCCTTACCCCAGAGCGTGCCTCCCTCCCTAAGGAAACCTTCCTGGCCTTTGATCTTCAAAAACACATAGTTGCTCTTTGGCCCAGTCATGTTATACAATCTCCAGGATTTCGTTCTTTGAGCTGCGTGTCCACATTTGAACCTCCAGGTGGCAGCAGAGGCCCATGGTTGAAGAGCTTCTGGGTGCATGTGGTCTACACTGGGAGTGTGGTGTGTGAGCACAGCATGTGTGAGCCGTGTGTGTGGTGTGTAGTGTGTTGTGTTGTGATGTGTGTGGTTTGTGTAGGGTGTCTGTGCATGTGGCATGCGTATACACATGAGTGGGTACAGCGTTGTATGGTGTGCTTACGTGGTGTGTACAGGCACTGCATAGTACATGCGTGTACACATGTGTGGTGTATGTATTATGTGTTCCTGGTGTTTGTGTACATGTATGTGCAGTGTTTACCCGCGTGCATGTTGCCGGCTCTGGGTATCCACGTATATTGCGTGTGGTGTATTGAATGTAGAGTGATTTGTGTGCATGATATGTATACACATGCATGTACTGTGGTGTGTCTGGTGTACCTGTGTATGTGTGTGTTGTGTGTACACTTGTGCATGTGTGCATACACATGTGAGAAGCACAGGTGTGTGAGGCGGCAGGGCAGCCCCATGGCAACCTAAGGAGAGGCTGGGTGCGGGAGGAGCTGCCCAGGTAAGAGCAGGGGGATCCGTAGTAGCATCGAGTGCCCCTCCCGCACCAAGGCAGGTGCTCTCCTGCAGCACAGAGGAGCCATCCCCAGGGGCGGCAGCTGCCAGGCCCACCTCCCCCTTCCTCATCCCCACTTCCCTTTCTGGCGAACGCCAGGGGCTGTGCCTTCTGTTCACAGGCATTGCCCTCTGGGGGTTGGGCTACTCCTTTTCTCCTTCCCAGCACCTGTGCTTTCTGTCATGGCCTGTGAGGGAGCCCTGCGTCTTGCCTCAAAATCTCAGTGCAGAAAGGGGCTACTGATTGCACACCAGAAGTCTGTGGCTGGGGGGTGGGGGCAGGGAAGAGGGCCAGTGGCAGGAGCTACCAACAGCAGTCTCTCTCTCTCTCTCTCTCTCTCTCTCTCTCTCTCTCTCTCTCTCTCCCCACCCCCCCATTGGGGGCCAGGAAGGCCATTGTTCCTTTGTTGATCTTCTTTGGAAGACAATGGAAGATCTTGCCTAATCTGTTTGCCTGGAGCATCTGATAAGAAAGTTCTGGGAGGAGCTGATAATGGAGTTCTTGCAGATTAAAGCTCCCAGACTTGCAGGCACACCCCACGTCCATGCCCATGCCCATAGCAGAGTGGCGAGGGCACGGTGTTCCTGGGAGCACCCCGATTGCTGCTGTGTGGGCCTCCCTGAGTACCCTTCTTCTCATTGTCCCGCCTACCCCAGACCATTAGGAGAATGCAGTGAGACAGGGCGTCTGGGCAAGCTTCCTTAGGGGGAGCGCAGTAGAAGGGCTGGACAGCGGGTTTCCAGCCGCGTTTCCCGGGAGCAGAGGCACTCCTTCATGCCCGTGACACCTGCTCTTCCCATGCCCCTCCAGCAGCCTGGACCAAGGAAGGAAAGCCAAGAGTGCAAGCCCCCGCCCCCAGCCGGCTCCCCTGCCAAGAGCCTCCCTCTCCTGTTTCCAGCCTGCCCAGGGCTCCTCTGCAGGTGCCTGTCTGCCGCTATCCCCCCGGGGCTTGGGGACCGTGAGACAGTGTGCAACGCAGACTCCCTGCCCGCGCTGGGTGTCAGCACCTGCCAGTTCTGCTGGGAACACGGAGAAACTTGCCCTGGGGTGACCTCGCTGTCCCATCCCTGGCCTCGGGTGTGCAATTGTTTATTTCACAGCCTGGGAGACGGCCCTGAGCTCACTCACCCGCATTCTGGGCTGGGGCACACTGTACCTACGGTGCCCTTTTCCCTTAGAACAAGCCTGCTGCTGCCAAAGTTCTTTCAGCGACGTGCCCCACTGTCCACAGGCTGTGCAAAGCCAGGGCTGGAGGGAGGAGGTGACCTGTGACCTTGGCTCTGCAAGGCCGCTTGGCTGCAGCCGGTGCACTTAACCTTCGTCCTTAATTATTTACGTCATGGGCAGTGTCTATCTGATTTTCTCTTCCCTCCCCAGGTTCAGACTACAGGTGAGATCCTCTCACTTGGACACCTCTGAATTCGCCCAGCCACTGATACTATTTTTAGCAGAAGGCGAGCTGGTCCTCCCAGAAAGGTAGCTCCTTCCTTCCCTCCGGCAGCCTCCCAGGGCTGCCCAGGGTCCACTGACATGGATGCAGATCGGCTGTGAGGGTCTCTCAGAGTTAGACACCTGTCTCCAAAAAGTGTATTTACCTGCGATCAAAGACCAGCCAGGTCTGCTGAACTCCAAGTTCAGGCGAGCAGCACCGGATGCAGGCTTGCTACCTGGTCACGCATTGCTGGAGGGATTCGCACCTCCTCCACCACGTTCTATCTTCAGTGTTCAACCACAGAGCAGGGGCCACAGAGCAGGGGCCGGCGCTGTGGTGTGGCAGGTGAAGACCGCCTGCAGAGCCAGCATCCCATATGGGCACCTGTTCGAATCTCAGCTGCTCCAGTTCCCATCCAGCTCTCTGCTATGGCCTGGGAAAGCAGTAGAAGATGGCCCAAGTCCTTGGGCCCCTGTACCCACGTGGGAGACCAGGAAGAAGCTCCTGGCTCCTGGCTTCAGATCAGCACAGCTCCAGTTGTTGAGGTCATCTTGAAAATGAACCAGCGGGTGGAGGACCTCTCTCTCTCTCTCTCTCTCTCTCTCTCTCTCTCTCTCTCTGTCTTTCAAATAAATAAATCTTTAAAAAAAAAAAACACAGAGCAGAGCCCATTCAAACTTCTGTCTGCCATCCAAGCAAAGGAATCCCAGAGAGGCAGTGGACTTGCAAGGCGATGGAGTATTGATTGGTTTTGAACGAGATCGGCAGTTTTCTCCCTCTGAGATGTCTTGCCTCTGGTGTAGGTGACTGTATACGCTGAATGGACCCAGGGCAGTGTAGGAAACATACAAGGCTTCTTTCAGACGAACCACACATAATGAACATAAAAAGATACTGTCTCCTTCCCTTCTTGTGTAGGTTTGTTTCTGCCCATACAAAACAATGATAATGTGTTAATAAATAATAATAGTATTCATGTGACCTAACTGTGAGTAACAGAGAGAAAGGGTGGGCAGATATGCCCCCAGCACACCAGGGCTTTGCTGGCCCAGCGAGGCTATAGTACCCTGTGTCTCTCACAGACAGGGCCCCAGCCTGCACATAACCAGAGGCTCGGTGGGGCATGTGCAGATCTGCCTTGATATGAAGACATTGCTGTTCAACGTTAAATACAAGATCTAAGAGACAGTGACTATTCAGGGTGTATTCTTACTGGAAGGAATAATCACCATGAAAGCAGAGGCAGGAGGCAGTGACAGATTCCCCAAGAGTTTACTAAATGTCTTTTTGCACCGCTCCTCTGCGCATGTCCACAGACGATGGGAGGAGCAGGTCCTGGGGCAGGTGCAGGGAGCACCTATCAAGCCTGCGTCTCCACGGACCACGGGGCATCGGTTGGGCTCACTGGCCACAGGCGGAGAGGAGCCGGTCAGCACTGCTCTCTGAGCTGTGGCTAATGAGCTCCTGGTGGAGGGACTGTGGGTTTCAGAGCACGCGCCCTGACAGGTGGGGTGGCCTCAGCAAGGCGGGGGTGCACTTGGACCTGCCAATCAATGGCTCCAGGCTTTGGGGAGGGAAAGAGAAGTTGAGGGAGAGCAAGCGAAAGCACTTTTCAGCACAAGCTGGTCTTGACCCACAACGAGAGACCCTCTCCAGGCCTCCTATCGGCTCTCGGATGCCTCCAGCAGGGGGGGGGGGACCTCTTCCCCTCAAGCTGTGGTTATCTCGTGGGGCCCTGGGGCCAGCAGCTGAGCCGGAGACTTGCTAGGAGTGTGAAGTGCGGAGGGTTCGCTGGACAGGCGAGGCTTTGAGAATCACTGAGCAAACTCATTCTCCATGTCAGGACCCTCCTTCTCAGCTCTTCCCTAGGGCCTACGGTGTGGTATCACTGGGCACATCTGTGACCAGATCGACTTTTCTCGAAGCACCATGGAAAGAAGCAATGGCTCTGTGATTTAACTTATATTTCACCTAGTGATATAGAAATATATTGAGATAATTGAGATAGAAAAGCTGCATGAAATCCTTTAAACACTCCCCAGGAGCCAGCTAAAGACCATGAGAGCGGCACCTGCTCCTAGGAGACCCTTTGAAGAACAAACTCTATGGAGAAACTGAGTTTTCAGCTTCGGCTTGAATATATCCCATTTGTAGCAGCAAGGTCAGGCCTGAAGTGGTGTGGACTCTGCCAAGTAAAATGCAGAAGCCATTAAAATGCAGATCCCCAGGTCAGTCGGAGTGCCAGGGTTCAATGCCCAGCTCTAGCTCCAGCCCCTGACTCCTGCATTCCTGCTAATACGAAGTGCGGGAGGCCATGGCGATGGCTCCAGCGGCTGAGTCCCTGCCACGCACGTGGGAGACTTGGATTGGGTTCCTGGCTTCAGCACTCCTCCGCTGTTGCAGGTCTTTGAGGAGTGAACGAGTGTATGGAAGTTTTCTCTTTCGTTCTCTCTGCCGTGCAAATACATTTTTTAAACATAGTTTAAAGAAGCACAAGCCTAGATTCTGCAGAGGATGAGCTTCCCATTGCATTGGTGGGGCTTCCATGGACGGGACTCCAGCACCCTCCGTCCAGGGCACAGTGTTGAAAGACACTCCCAGGCACTGTCGCTCATGCAGACCCCGGGCCGACCCAGCTGCAGGCAGCATCTACCACCTCCCAACATGGGCAACGTTCATACCTGCCGTGGAAAGCCAGAGAGGGGAACGTGAAACACAGCTCTCTCCGGAACCCTGGGATGTCTCCACATCCGTTCTGCTGACCAAGCTTTTGGTTCCCCTATCTGAGCAATGCAGCCTCAGTATGCTTCCCCCCACTACATTCTGTGGGAGTCAAGCAAGAGCTGACTGCATCGAGCGTGGACTCAGGGTAACATCAGTGGTTTGGAGACCGTGGCTCGATGCCCATTCGCACAAAGGCAAATCAGCTCTGTGACCCCCGCTTCTGAACAGCTTCGTGTTGCTATAGATTTTAAGTGATTGGTTGGGAGTGGAAGTGCAACTATTCTGAGCCATATTGTGATGTGTCTCGGTCACACATAGTGAGGGCTAGCATTTCATAAAATCTTGGTTTCAATTATGACTCTCACACACATATATTTCTTACTTGGAAATATAGAATAAAACAATCCGAAAACATCTTATTAGGTGATCGACGGATGTTTGAGTCTCTCTCCTTTCCTCCTGCATTCTTTCTTTTGTCCCCTGGAGGAGCAAGTGGGCACCTGTACCTCTCTGATATCAGCGTGGATGCTGCACACTAAGGGGTTTGAGTGAGGGTTCATCTGTGCTGGGTAGGAGTGCAGAGCATAGACTTTAATACACAGTGTGGCCACCACTGTGCTCCCTGGATGGGAAATCCTGGCTTGGCGGAGCCTTCATGGACATCGCATGAACCTGCTGGCCACCGCAGGGGCAGTGGGACCACAGTGGGTCCTGGAGGTGATCACAGGGGGCAGCTTGCACATAAAGAGGGGAGAATAAGGTCCCCTCCTTACTTGTCTTTCATGAACCATCTCTACCCAGAAGAGGAGCCCCAAACTCAAGGAGTGTCAGGAGGTGTGTGTGTGTGTGTGTGTGTGTGAGAGAGAGAGAGAGAGAGAGAGAGAGAGAGAGAGGTGAGTACACATGAGAAAGAATGGGAATTCCCCACCAGGGTTGTCCCTGTCTTTGAGGTTGAAGGGAAAGTAAACTTGAGTATCCTGAACAGATGGGAATGGAATGAATGGCATGACAACCCAAAATAGATGGTTACTAGGCTTCGGGGACGAGATCCCGTCCAATTAACAGGAGACCCTGTGTTGCCATCACTCTCGGGAGTCATAATTCCCCCTGGGTGGCCCTGCGCAGCTGGGCTGTGTTGGGGACACGTGCACGCATGGGCAACACAGCCAGCCATTGTGGCACGGTGACCACCACTCCACTGAGCAATGACCTTGGCCTCCGGAGCAGGAGCTGTGCAGCTGCAGCGTGTGGCTAGCCCTCCTCTCAGTGGGCAGCCAGCATCCAGCCTGGATGTGCCGCCCGAAGCCGGCCTCTCTGTGGTCTTCCTCCCTCTGGCCCCAGGACAGCTGTCCCTCTCCTGTTGGGGCAGCTGAGCTCAGAGCCACAAGACAGGCTGAGAGCAGGTGACCCCTTCTCTGTGCCATCTCCTACCCCAGTGCCACTCCCCAGGGCTGGGAGGTTCTGGCCTTAGGTGCTGCCCCCCACAGGCCGCCTGGCCTTTGCCAGCTTCCCTGGGCCCTGCTAAGGGCAGGACAGAGAGCAGCTGAGCCGCTGAGCAGGGGCTGCAGGGCTCTTTGCTGCAGTCCAGGGCAATCCGTGCTTTAGCCCTGCTGCTGCCCCCCACCGCCTTCCTCTCTCAAGTGGCGGGGTGGGGGAACATTCAGGATTCTGAGTCCCTCCCTCAGTTTCCCTGCAGCCCTGGGGGAAGGCACTGTGTTTAGGGCAGATGGGAAAAGTACACGTCTTTTTTCCTTCTCTCTCCCTCCCCACCCCCTTTTCCTTTTTCCATTTGCCAGTTGGAATGAAACAGAAATGCACTGTCGTTCATCTGCAAAGAAAAGGACTTTCTCCATACATTTTCATTGCTAAGGCATTCTGAGAAATATTTTTTGGAGGGAAAATCCACCCACCATAATGGACTTACATGGGGGAATTTTTTTAAATGTTCTGAGTAAGTCGGCTTCATGTTTTACAACTTGCATTTTCCCTTGTGTTGTGCCGTTGAAGTGTGTGTTGGCTAACTTGGTAGCAAAAAGGCTCGGGCTTTGGGAGGGAGACACAGTTTTGAAGGAAACCCCGCCTTCAGGGTAGCAAGTGGCACACTGATATTATGACCACCGCCTAGTACTCCGGTCAAAATCTCTTCAGCTTTCACATCCGAGTCCAGTTTTTCTGGAAACATCTATCTGCAAGCTTTGCTTCGTTGCAACAAACACCCAAGAGAACCACAGAAAGAGGCAAGAGGCTGACTTGGCTCACAGTTCTGGTGGTTCCGAGTGCAGAACCAGGCAGCCCCGTGGGTTTGGACTTGGGTGATGGTTCCCTTGCTGACAGGGTCCTAGGGTGACACAGAGCAGCCCACAACAAGAGAGAACTCAAATGTCTGTCCAAGTCTACGTGGGCTCTTACGAAGCCCCAGCATCCTTCCTAACGACCTAATCCAATCACCTCCCAAGGGCCCCATTGCCAAGCACCATAACTGGATTAAGTTTCCAACTTCCTAGTGTTATTAACATAAGACTTGGGGGTCCAGATTCCTGAGTTTGGGAAGAAAATATTCAGGCAATATCAGAACATGAGTAGATGGTAACCACTCATATTGTAAATGCATTTTTAACCCTTGGCTTTGGTGTTCCAGCAGCCTGTCCTGTTAGAAGTGAGATGAAACCATTGGGATAGACAACAACAATAAGCAAAAGTGGGACCAGCTCGATTGTTCACTTGTGGATGAATGGATAAAAAAATTGTGGTGCGCCCTTGTGCCTACCATGGGAGACTATTTGGCTTTAAAAAGGAAGGAAATTCCAACACATTTAGCAATATAGATGAGCCCTAAGGATGCTCTGCTAAGTAAAAGAAGTCAATCACACCAGGACACATCCCTTGTCACGTTCACAGGGACAGAAAGTACAGAGGAGGCTGCCAGGGGTTGGAGGCAGGGGGAGCAGGGAGTTGCTGGCTAATTGGGATGGATTTTCAGATGGGTGTAGGGTTTCCATCTTGCACGATGGAAAAGTTTTGGAGGGGAAAGGTGGTGTTGATTGCACAACATGAACGCACTCCATGCTCCCAATCTGCACACTTAAGAACAGCCCGCTTTCAGTGGCCGTGTCGAAATACCTGGTGTTGAATAATTTATGGAGCAAAGAGGCTTATTTGGAGACCGACGGTCTGTCCAAGTTGGATGGCCCCATCCATGCAGCCTGTGGTGAGGGCTCCCTCAGCTACGTCAACAGCCCGGTGATGGCGTCATGGCGGAGCTCATCCCAAGGGAGGGCTTGCAGGACAAGACAGGAAGCTGGGGCGATTCAGGGGCCAGGCTTGCTCCTTCTCCTGCCCCCGCAGGGACTAAACTTGGGTCCCTCGAGAACCACATTCATCCCTTCCTAGGGCAATGATCCCAGTGACCTGAGTGCCTGCCACTAGGTCCTACCTCCCACTATTTCCATACTGGAGACCAACCTTTCCATTCAAACAGCATGCAAACCATAGCAAAAAGTGACTTTTGTGTTGTGTACACTTTACTCCCATTATAAACACTCCCAGTGGTGGGGGCATACCCCAGAGCAGGGTGAACAATATTTTCAGAGGCAGATCTCAGAAACCAGGCTCCCATGCACAGCTCAGATTAGGAGCTGCTATTGGTGTTCGCAAGCTGTGACATGTCAGCAGGGTGAGGCTTCAGCAACTGGCCAATGCTTACAGAAAATAGAGAAATCGTACTGGTTCCCCAGATGACCTGAGAAGTGTTAAGATCCTCTTTGAGGCTCCACTTACATTAAACAGCATCTGAATGTGTGTGGATATTCAACCTCCATTGCCTGCTCGCTTCATTTAGTGAATGCCAGGGTACTTCAAGCATTTCAGAATAAAAGAGAATTATAATAGAATGCACTGTTTCCATGAATGTTTCAAAGATGACTCTTGTGTTGAGAACCATGAGATGACAGGAACTCTTCAAGGTGACAGCAAACAAGAGCAGCCAAGTCTCCTGCCTGTGTGGAGTCCTCATCCCGGTCAGGGGCTGGAGAAAAGCTAACATGTGTGTGAAATGTATGTCATGCTCTGCTTCACTCGGGCCAGGGGAGGGGAGGAGGAGTGAGGGCGTGGGGTGGTAGATGTTGGGGGGGGGTGATGAGTGTTATTATTTTAAAAGCTTATCTGCTGGACACTATGAGGCCAGAGACCAAAAAGATACACAGGGGAACCAAACCCCAGTGGGTGAAGCTGTTATGACTACCCTCGCAGGGGTAGAAGTCAGTAGGGTTGGCTGTAGCTTGCCTGTGTGCTGGGACCAAACAGCTCATCAACTGCACTGTAGAAAACGAGATCCAGAGAAAGAAGGCAGTCGGAGAGAGACTAGGGGGAGAGATTCTAGAATGGACTTGTCCTGGGTTACATTCAGAGATACCAATATCAAAGCCTATTTATTTTAATTTGCATGCAAAGGGAATACACAGAAATAAATAAATAGTATGTACATGCATGGGGCACTATGCACGCACTTTTTTTTATATATATTTTGGCCTGCTGGGAGGGTCTAGGAACTGTGACATCCCAACAACAATAAGCACACCCAGCACCGACTGTGGTTTCTAACTCCACTCTCCAAGAGTGGCAACCGGGGCTCCATGCAGAAGGTTCTGAGTCCAGGCTGGGGAAGGGAAAATGTAAAGTGAGCTTGGAGCACCTTGTTGGGGCCCAAAGTGAGAAAGGGAATTACGGACATGGAAGGAGGGGGTGGGCATTTGTTGCACCTGTAGTTAGGAAGCCACTTGGGCTGCCCCCATCCCAAACAACAGCAACGGAGCTCAAGCCCAGCCCTGGCTATTGCTAGTGTCTGGGGAGTGAGTCAACAGATGTGAGAAATATCTCTCTCACTCTCTCTCGCTCCCTCTTTCCTCCTCTCCCTCCTGCAAGTAAAATAAAATAAATAGATGAGAAATTAACCTGAAAGAGCTAGGCTGGAACAATTTTAGCACCACAGATAAATAACGGTAATATTTGATTACATCCCCTAAAATAAAATCAATGTGCCCATGATGACATGGATGATTAAACACATCATTAAAACTGGAGAGAAGGGGCACATCTTTCTGAGAGAAATTTCTATGAATAAGCACAGGAAGACCGTGGGACTTGGAAACCGCTGTGAGAACTTCTCAGCAGTAATGGCTACAGGCAAAATCCAGTGACCAGTGCCAAAACCAGTGGTCAAACTCTGACAGCAAACAGGATATTGGCGTAGACTCAAAGGATCTATCAAAAATATTTCCTAATTACCAGGGCAGTTTTAAAATCCTCTAACATGCCTGCTTCTGGGAAACAAAGCTTGGTTTCTCATTCCCTAAGAAGCACTCCCCGGAAGGGAGAGTGAGTGACCTCACCATGGAGAAAATCAACAGAGGCCACCTTCGCCCAGGGTGAAGTTTGGCAACACGGGTGAGAAGGTCCCCTTGGCACGAAGCAATGAAACAGATTCTTCACCGTCATGGTTGTCTTCCCCCAGATTCACAACTTTGGTGCCCTAGGAAGAGAACACTGGACAAACCCAACACAGCGGGGTTCCACAAGATACCTGATGAGTGCTATTCAAAAGAGTCAAGGTCGTGAAAAATGCTAGGGGGATGTCACAGACTGGAGAGTAAAGTGATGTGACAGCTCAATGCAGTAGAATGCATTTGGAAGAGAAAAGAGAGAAAAGATTAGTAGAAAACCTGGGGCAATCTGAATAGTCTTTAGTTTAGCTAATAGGATTGTAGTTTTTTTAATGGTTAACAGTTGTTGTACCAACCATAAATGCACTATGAGTTTGTAAAATGTTGGCGTTAGGGGAAAGTGTGTGAAGAACATGGAATCCTCAGCACTCTATTTGCGACTTTTCTATAAATTTAAATTTATTTCAAAACAAACCAGTGAGCAAGGAGGAGCTATTGGCTTTGTAGGTTGTTAGACACTAACAAGTAACGACAAGTAATGGCCTTGATGGATTCCAGCTGTCCAAATACAAAGCCCAGAGTTGACTCTGGACGCTCCTCAGGGAGGCCCAGGCCAGCTGGCCACTTCTTTGTGTCTCTTGGTGACAAGGGCTGACCACTCTCCACCTCCATCATAGATGCAGAATGGTGGCTGAGGAAGATTTCTTTCAACCTCAAAGCTGATTCACAGGGGCTGGCATTGTGCTGGAGTGGGTTAACCCACCACGTGGGGCTCCCATGCTCCCTATCAGAATGGCTGGGATCAAGCCCCACCTCTCCTTCCCAATCTGCCTTCTTGCTAATGCACACGCAAGCAGGCAGCAGATGAGGGCCCAAGTTCTTGGTCCCCTGCTACTCACACGGGAGACCTGGATGGAGTTCTGGGCTCCTGGCTTTGGTCTGGACTGGCTTAGCCCTGGCTGTTATGGGTATTTGGAGAGTGAACTAGTGTGTGTATGACCTCTCTCTCTCTCTCTCTCTCTCTCTCTCTCTCTCTCTCTCTCTCTCATTCTGCCTTTCAAACAAACAAAAATAATAATTTTAAAAAGTTGAATCATGGCTCAATCCTGGCCTGCCCCACAGTGCTGAGTTCCAGTAGATCAAACACCATGCATGGAGTTTGCCTGGCTGGAGAAGAATCAGCTCAGATGGTATTCAACCGAGAACTTGAGCCAATCACAATTATGGGCTGGTTCTGGGCTCAGGAAACTGCTGCTATGGTCTTCAATTTGGTCTTGGCATCTTTATTCTCATTTCCCTCTGTTTTATTCTTCAGTGTCAGCCACGGTCATCGGGTACCCAGTCAAGGGCAGTACAAGGCTGCAGGTTGAGAGACACCCTCACTTGCCAAGGTCAAGGTGAAGCTCCAAGGGAGGATGTCTGTCATCTTACTCAAGCACGGTCCACAGGCTTGTTCTTTTGACTGTGGGGCTCATCAATCTACATTCCAAGTAGAAACGATTCTGTAGGAGACGGTCAGGGCAGGGGGAGGGTAGCTTTTATGATCTAGACAGAGACCCACTGGGGTTTCTAGGACTTATTAAGATTCTCTCTTCCTCTTACCTCCCACAAGAGTATTGCATGTTCCTGTGTGAGTGTGTGCATATGTGTGTGTGTGTTTGTGTATTTACTGCAAGGATAGATAATGTCACAGGTATCAGCCCCCCGGGATGGAAGAACCCAGCAGCAAGGCCACCTGTCTCTGCTCTGAGCTTTCCCACAGTTTGTGTCTCTGGATGAACACCTTGTTTTAGGCCTCGTTCCCTCACCAAGGGGGTTGAGCCATGGGGACCTCTCGGGGTGTCATCTGTGTATCTTAGCAGCTAGTAGTGGGACTCTGTGGATTCAGGACTAGAACATCAGTGGGTAAAGCTGCCACCTGCTATGCCAGCATCCCGTATGGATGCCAGTTCCAGTCCCAGCTGCTCCACTTCCTATCCAGCTCCCTGTTAATGCACCTGGGAAAGCAGCAGAGGATGGCCCCTGCATCACATGGGAGACCCAGGAGAAGCTCTTGGTCCCTGGCTTCTGTCTGGCCCAGCGCTGGCTGTGTGACCAGTTAGGGAGTGAACAGCAGATGGAAGATCTCTCTGTGTGTCCCTCCCTCTCTCTCTGCAATCCTGACTTTCAAATAAATTTTTTAAAAAACCTTTTAAAAAAGAAAATTAGTATGAATCTGAAGTGAGAGTTGACTGAGTGTTGATCCAATTTCTCTAGATAGTGTCAGCAGCCATCCCTCTGATAGCTTGAGAGTGTGTGTATGTGTATGTGTTTTGATCAAGTAGGCAAGTTTATTGCCATCTGGGACTGACCCCTCAATGAGAAATGTCAATGTTTCTGATTTCAAGGAATGTGTGTCTCAACATCACTGATCAGCCTTGGCCTCCTTTCTCGTCCAAGACAAGAGACAGCGGTGTAATGACAGCACATCACAATAAGAAAAGCTGCATGGTTAGCTCATTTGAAACCGAATCTTCCAGCGCAGGTTGCTCCATGGGAATCATCCCTTAGCCTGGATGGGGAGGTGCACACCTGCTGGGCCATGCTGCACCCCATCACTGAGCAGGCTGCCATGACACCCATGGGGAGCACAGGAGCCCGGCTCAGACTGCTCGGTGCGCTTGCTGCACACAGAGCAACCAGGCCACAGGGAACGCCGGAATTGGTGCACACTCAAAAACCACTTCCTTAGTCCCCTGGTCTGCCCTCATCACAATGGGCATTCTTGCTGTTAGCGAATGGCTCAAGGGCATTCTCAGACTTCAAACGTTGCAAAACCGCACTCGGACACATAAAAGGATAAACCAACAGAAGCCATGCGGAGAATGAATGGCTCATGAAACCCAGATGGCTCGTGAAACCCAGAAGAAGCTCCTGGTCCCTGGCTCCTGGGTGGAAAAGATGAAGAGGGGCAAACATGAGTGAGCACACCAGGGGTGAGTTAACACAGCGCAGGAGAAACTGAGGCATAGACAGCAGAACTCCAAGGTCGGGTCACCCCAATCTGTTGCTGTACCTTTCATCTCAGCCACGGACAGCCCACAGCTGCGTGAGGCCTGTGAGGGCAAGAGACGTTGTCACTAGAAAGGGGAGCACGCAGGACCCGGGCCATCGGGAGGCAGGGAACCCTTGAGGAGCCCGCCTGCACGTGGAGAGCACTCTCCAGTACTGTGAAGTCTCAGTGACTTCCCTCACATTGTCCGGGGTTCCCAACGTTTGCATTTCAAGTTGAAGACTCACTTGTTGGGGCATACTTACCTTCATCAACATTTTAGCCATTCTGAAAATAGAATGTGGAGGCTCTGTGGCTCAAGCGGCTAAACCAAATCTTGTGACCCTGCTGGCATTCCGTAGGAGAGTGCTTGTTCAAATGTCGTTGGAGTTCTGGCTACTCTGCTTTCTGTCCATCTTCCTTCTAATACACCTGGGAAAGCCCAAGTACTGAGCCCCTGCCACCCACGTGGAAGACCTCAATGAGTTCATGGATCCTGGCGTTTGCTTGGCTCAGTCTTGGCTGTTGTGGTCATCTAGGGAGTGAATCAGCAGATGGAAGATTGATCCTCTCTCTCTCTCTCTCTCTCTCTCTCTCTCTCTTTCTCATCTGCTGCTCTGCCTTAATACAATAAATGAATCATTTTTAATGTGCTCAATATATAATGAACAAGTGAGGGAGTATTTCATGTCAGGCTGTATTTAGGAGCCATTATTTTCTTTTTTATTTATTTGAAAGGCAGAGTTACAGAGAGAGGGGGAAAGAAAGAGAAGGAGGTTTTCCATCCACTGGTTCACTTTTCAAAAGGCTGCAATGGCCAGGGCTGGGCCAATCCAAAGCCAGGAGCCAGGAGCTTCCTCCAGTCTCCCTCATGGGTGCAGGAGCCCAAATACTTCTACCATTCTCCACTGCTTTCCCAGACACATTAGCAGGTGGCTGGATCAGAAGTGGAGCAGCCAGGACTCGAACTGGCTCCCATATGGGATGCAGGTGGCCCCTTAACCGAATAAGCCATCACTCCGGCCCCAAATAAATCTTTTTAAAGGACATTTTCTCAAAGATTTTTGAGACGTTCTTTTATCACTGATGTCACCCAGAGGAGTTACACCGAGAAATCAGTGCCCACCATGAGCTCTACCCAGGTGAACAGCAACTGCACAGATTCACTTTGGAAAGACGTCTCAGGTTTCATAGTGAGCTAAACCAAGCTCGCTGTCACCTAGGCGCCACCACTAACTCTCAGCAAACCCTTTGCCACTCAGATTGACTAAAGCTATACAGTGGCTCCAGCTGGATGATAATTTGATTATTTTGACTGTTTTCCTGCAACAAAAATAAACCTAAGTAAAATATATTTTTTCAATGACAGTCCAAAATCTACTTAAAAAGTGAGTTAAGTCCAAATCACTGCACTTGCTATAAACAATCTCCCCTCTCCTGCTTGTTATGCAATTTGAGCTGCCCTTGGTGTCTGTCCAGCAAGGAGGTTGAGATCAGACCAGAGCAGGAAGACAGGGCAAGTGTTTGAGATCCCCAGGAACCCCTGGCACCCTACTCCCAACACACACTGCACTCCTTTTCTATTCTATCTAGTAAATCTCAGATATTTAATTCTAGCACCTGGTTTCATGTTGTTTGCATTCATAATTGCCTTACCTTCCAAAAGAAATGTGACAATAAATCGGGGTTCTGATTGGAATTCCATTTGATCCTGAAAAAAATCCCATTTAGAAATGGATACCAAAATCCAATGTTCAGGTTAATGTTGTTGACTGTATCTCTGTGTGCAACTGCTGTCTTCCAACACATCAGGGTCCCCCCACCTGGGCAGCAGGGGCCCAAGCCCTTAGAGCCTCATTTGCTGCAGGAAGCTGCATGGGAAGTGGAGCAGCTGGGACTCGAAAACAAATTGGTCCAGGCGAGTCACCTTATAAAGTGAATCTCACAGTATCCGTGAAGGTCTCACAACATTTCCAATTTTTATAGTTCAGTTTTCAGTTATTTGCACAAGACTTAGTAAGCAGCCTGGTTGTCCTTCCAAAGGGGACTCGTCAAACAGATTAAGCCGGGGACACTCACAATGTGGAATAACTGACATGCAATTATCAAAGGGATCCCAACCTCCCCGAGTATTGCAATAAGTAGGACTCCAAGACAAGTCTATTTAACTGAAAGGCAGCTTTGTTTCATGTATTTATGCAAAAAAGATGGAAGATGGAGAAAGACAGGCACAGTAAGTACACAACTGGGGGAAACGTGATCGAGAAAAACATAGATCCATTTCTTGTCCTGGACCTTGAATATCTGGAAAGATGCACATGAAACCGACAGTGATCACCGATTTTGCTCTTTGAATTTGCTTGCTTGGGAGGGACCTCGTTTAGCTGGACAGTGGTGGGAGATGGAATTTTAAGGATGTGATTTTGACTGTTTTGGTCTCTGAATTATGTGAATGTGTTGCCTGTTTAAAACATAAATTTTAAAAAGAAAATACCCAAGTGGTGATCCTCCTGACAGGGTGAAAACTGAAGCACTGTTATTCAGAATGTGTGCCCCCCTGCAAACCAATTATTCCCATGAAGTTCAAACTTCACTGGACATGGACAAGACGTGGACGTCGCTTTATGACTCTCATGATTAGAGAGTTCATAGGCACCAGATTCTTGCTCCATCTCATTAAAAATCTGGGATATGCAAACCAACACCAGTGAGAGCCCATTTCATGCCCATACTGTTAAAATCCATTTCAAATATGGAACTTTGGAAGTTTAATTATTTAAAAGGTGTGGTAGCAGGGAGAGAGAGAGAGAGAGAGAGAGAGAGAGAGAGAGAGAGAGAGAGATCTTCCATATACTGGCTCATTTCCCAAAAACCCACAACAAAGAAGACAGAAGCCTAGGGGCTGGTGCTGTGGAGCAGTGAGTTAAAGCCCCAGCCTGCAGTGCTGGCATCCTCTGTGGGCTCCAAGTTCAAGACCCAGCTGCTCCTCTTCCCATCCAGCTCTCTGCTATGGCCTGGGAAAGCAGTAGAAGATGGCCCAAGTCCTTGGGCCCCTGCATCCACTTGGGAGACCCGGAAGAAGCTCCTGGCTCCTGGCTTCAGATCCTTGTAGCTCCTGCCATTGCAGCCAATTTGGGGGTGAAACTGGATGGAAAACCTCTCTCTCTCTCTCTCTCTCTCTCTCTCTCTCTCTCTCTCTCTCTGCCTCTCCTTCCATCTGTGTAACTCTGACTTGCAAGTAAATAACTAAATCTTTAAAAAAAATTTTATTGAATAAAGTGAACAAATTTCATGTATTTTCCTTAATGTTAAGGCTTGTTTCAGATAAAGCCTAGATTGCCTTGAGAAGACTGGGTGATGGTCTGTGATGAAACTTTCAACTTTTTAGTTGAATGTTAAAGATACACTGTTTCTTAAATTTTTTTTGTATTCCTGTTTATTTGAGAGAGAGAGAAGCCCACAACCGTGTGCTGATTCACTCACTCTCACACTCTCCCACTGGGGCTGGGCCACACTGAAGCTGGGAGGCGAGCACATGGCAACTCCATCCTGGTCTCTCACGTGGGCCACACGAGCTGTCAGTGCTGCCTCCCAGTGTGCACATCAGCAGGAAGCTGGAATCAGGAGCAGAACCAGGACCCAGCCCCAACCACTCTGACAAACGGCGTGCAGGCGTCCTAAACAGGGTCTGTGTTACTCTGTCAAAGGCCCACCTGATTTCCTGTCTGCCGTCCTGGGAGATGGTTCCTTCTACTCGTCGGCATTGAGAAAGCTGAGGGAGCTTGTTGGAAGGATATAAAACTGAATCTATTTAGTACCTTGGAGCCAGAGCGCTAACAGTCTTCTAGAAATAACAGATAGTAGCTTGCTGGGGTACGTGAGGGCGTAATGGGGGCTGGTGCAGGAGAGCTGTGGCTGCTTCCTGCAGTCAGTGCAGGGGACACACTGCAGCAAGAGTGGCTAACGTGCACTATGGGGATCTTCACAAAGTTCACGGAAAACGCATAAGGTGAAGCCAATCTGGCTGACTTCCGAATTTTTTGGTTTTTTCGGCATCCAAATAAATTTGTCCTTAACTCCATCTTCTGTGACCTTTTTGAAGCTCTCCTATCCGGAGCCTGAGCCACACCCCGCCCACAGCAAGCACATCACAGTGTGGTGCTGAGCGCCCACTGGCTGAGACTGTGGCCCTGGCCCCAGTCCCCGAGCTTGGAGGCGCTCACACAGACCCACAGGCCAAGTCTGGCTTCTTCTTCTCCTCTTTTTTTTTTTTTTTTTTGACAGGCAGAGTTAGACAGTGAGAGAGAGAGACAGAGAGAAAGGTCTTCCTTTCGTTGGTTCACCCTCCAAATGGCCGCCACAGCCGGCGCTGTGCCGATCTGAAGCCAGGAACTAGGTGACTCCTAATGGTCTCCCATGGGGTGCAGGGCCCAAGCACTTGGGCCATCCTCCACTGCACTCCTGGGCCACAGCAGAGAGCTGGACTGGAAGAGGGGCAACCGGGACAGAATCTGGTGCCCCGACCCGGGGTGCTGGCACCGCAGGTGGAGGATTAGCCTAGTGAGCCATGGCACCGGCCTCTCCTCTTCATTGCCTGATGGAGGTCAGGGTGAGCTCGAACACGACGCCAAGACTATGAAAATGTGGAAAGAGGCAGGCTGATGGCTTCGCCTTAGCCTACTTTCATGACCAAAACTCTGCTTTCAAATTGGCACGATGGCTTATCCTCATTGGCAGTCCCACAAATCACTTGTGTCTCTTGCACAGCTCAATGAGAGCGCTCCTGGCACCGAGGACAAGGGGGTTCACAAAGCAGCAGCAGCCTTGGGGCATCTGGGACCCTTCAAATGGGTGGGAGTCACTGCCTCCGTCCCCTCCCTCCCCACACACACAGGACAGGCCCGCCAGCCCTGTTGGCAGCAACATATAAGACACAGGACCTCCATCAGGTAAGATAAGCGCTTCAGTGTCTCCGAAGTTGCTCCTCTTCTGCAATAAATCTGATCTTTGCACCTTAAGAGCGGATTATGCCTTCTGCCGGCCATCTGCTAAGAATAAAACCGCTCTCCCTCTAATGCGGTGCTCAGAATCAGGTCTGCTGCTTCCATTAAGGCTGGGAGCTTGGTATTTATTGCCTTTTAAAGTTGCTTGTCATTTTAACTCCGCTGTTTTATACATCGGCGTCACGTCTGTAAAATCCAAGGTTATTGCCACTGAGCTGTCGCCACAAGCCCCTGAACGGCTCCCCGGCTGTAAGGACAACACAGAGCTGGGAAAGACAGGGCCAGACCCCCTGGAGGTGGCAGGCTCTGTGGTCAGCTGCTTGTGCGGGGCTGGCTGGTGATGCGGGCCTCCAGGCCCTGTCTTAGGAAGGCGGCTTATTAAAGGGAGCTTGGAGGTCACTTCCAGTCTCTGCCTGTGGGACCCCACATCCCTCTGATAACGGGGCTGCGGAGGAGGGGAGGGGAGGAGCGGGTTGGGGAGAGCAGAGGCAGTGACCCCGGCAATGTTTCGGGGGGGGGATTCAGAGCAGGGCCCGCTGGGAGGGTGGGAAGCTGTTGGGAATGTCTCCCCCAGTCTCTCTTCCTTTCCATCTGTGCATGCGCAGGCCACTGAGCCAGACTCCACCTGTCGAAAGAAGCGGAGTCGAGAGCTACCAACTATTTTAAAAATAAATACCCCAAAACTGATAAAAATAGATTTGTTATAGAAAAACTGACAGGGCCGGCGCCGTGGCTCACTTGGTTAATCCTCCGCCTATGGCACCGGCATCCCATATGGGCACCAGGCTCTAGTCCCTGTTGCTCCTCTTCCAGTCCAACTCTCTGCTGTAGCCCGGGAGTGCAGTGGAGGATGGCCCAAGTGCTTGGGCCCCTGCACCCGCATGGGAGACCAGGAGGAGGTACCTGGCTCCTGCCTTCAGATCAGCATAGTTCTGTCCATTGCGGCCATTTGGGGAGTGAACCAGTGGATGGAAGACCTTTCTCTCTCTCTCTCTCTCTCTCCCTCCCTCTCTCTCTGTCTATAACTTTACCTGTCAAATAAATAAATTTTAAAAAATATGCAAAAATGCAAACATAATGAAACAATAACAATAACAAAAACAACAGTAAAAACCAGAAACCTAATAAAACAAGCATAGCTCATACCCACGGAGCTTATACTGTGGTAGAAAACAGCTCACTGTGAAAAGTGTTATTAATAAAATTCAATATATGAGGAGTCTGACAAATATTAATAAACCGTTAAAAAAGAAGGCAATGGATGCAATTTAACTTCCATTCTCCCTAGCGAAACAAAAGCATCCAAGACAAAATAAAACATCTGATTTCAATAAAATTACATTAATTACTTAAAAATCTGCAGCAGACATGCAATTTAATGGAATGTTTAAAAACATTTCACTAAAGACAGTCCTATGACAATTGCTAAAACTAGAATGAAAATCATATATGTAAAATAAACAGTTACTTCCATTAGAAAAATGAAATAGAACATTTTGATTTGCAGTCAAGATTATACTTTAAAAGCTTAAGAGAATCCGTTGAATACTTCTTAGGATAATTTGCTAAGGAAGCTAGATAGATGATGGACATAGAAGGGTGAACAGGTAGGGTAGGTGGTGTGACACAGCAGGTTAAGCCGCGGCTTACGGCAACAGCATCCCATATTAAAGTGCTGGTTCAAGTCCCCGCTGTTCCACTTCCAATACAACTCTCTACTAGTGCTCCTGGGAAGGCAGCAGAGGATGGTCCAAGGGGCTGAGACCCTGCTGCCCATGTGGGAGACGAGGATGGAGTTCCTGACTCCCGGCATTGGCCTGGCCATTGTGGCCATTTGAGGAGAGAACCCCAGCGGATAGGAGATCTCTTTCTCTCTGTCTCTCCCTCCCTCTATGTCACTCCGCCTTTCAAATAAATATTTTTTTAAATCAATAGCTTTCTGGTATACAAAAATATACAACTAGAGCATGAAAAGAGTAGGGAACATCTCACTGATATAGCACAAACCCTATTAACCATTTAGTGAAAATGCATAGTCAATGCGAAGGACATAGTATGAGGAAAATGATATTTTCTAGGCAGAACGGAGGAGAAGCAGCAGCATCATGTGAGACTATCTGAAGTCAGAGTTCCCAGGGAGAAGAAATCTCCAGCAGTGACTTCACTTTCTGACAAGATGGACAACAAGAAAATCTCCATCCCGCGTCAGCAGCTCTCACTTTGGCTTAATGTAATTGCTGTTAAGTCCACCGGAAGAACTCTCAAACACTGTATTTTTTACTTCCAGTATGTCTGTCCTATGCTTACCAAGGCTGTACTCTCCTGAAGCATTCAGTCATATAGCTTAAAGCCTCAAACATAGTGGTCACTTTCCTTTAACATCCAACACTTGATGATTTCATTATCTGGAGGTTCTACAGAGCCCCCCCCATTGGTTTTCTGCCTTGAATATCTGATTATTTGTGGTTGAGTGACAGACATTGTGCTGGAACACTGTAGAGCTAATTGGGATGATGTAGTCTTCCTCCAGAGATGACTACTTCCGTCTGGAACCTGAAGCCTACACTCTGAGCTCACTCCAATTCAAGTAGACAACTAGGGCTGGAGGACACTTGAATCTTGTGGGATTTCTTCCCAGTGCATCTCTGCGTGAAGACCTCTGCATCCTGCTCCTGCTTGGAAAGTCCTGGCACGTGGCACTGTTGATGCACTCAGTCTGGTGCCAGCCCATCACCTGCCAGCTCAGAGAGTCATCTGGAAATGACTGACACAGCTTCTCAGCAGAAGGGTGAACAAGTCCTCTGATGCCTCATAATCTTTGCATGATAAAATCTCCCATGAAAGCCAGACTCTGGGCCCGCCACCTGCAGTGCCTGCATCCCACATGGGCGCCGGCTCGAGTCCGTCTGTTCCACTTCTGATCCAGCTCTCTGCTGTGGCCTGGGAAAGCAGTGGAAGATGGCCCAAGTCCTTGGGCCCCTGCACCCATGTGGGAGACCTGGAAGAAGCTCCTGGTTCTTGACTTTGGATTGACACAGCTCCAGCCATTGCAGCCAATTGGGATTTGAACCAGCAGATGGAAGATCTCTCTCTCTCTCTCTCTCTCTGTCTCTCTCTCTCTGTCTCTCTCTCTCTCTCTGCCTCTCCTTCTCTCTGCTTGTACTTCTGACTTTCAAATAAATAAATAAATCTTAAAAAAAAAAAACACTCTGTCTTGATGTGGTCTAGGTGATGTAGCACCCAATAAAAGGATAAAGCAACCCTACGGTAGTTTTAAATTTCCTAGTAGCCACCTTTTTAAACTTTAGAAATAAATATGTGGAATTAATGACATATTCTATTTCATTCAATATGCTAAAATGTAATCATTTCAAGATATAATCAATATAAAACTCATTGATAAGTTTCACTTCCTTTATTGTTCTTTGCAAAGCTTCACCATTGGTGTGTGTTTTAAAATCACAGCACATCTCCATGAGGATTGACCCCATTTAAGGACTGACTGGCTCTCTGTGGATAATGGTGCTATGAGCGTGCAGAACACTGACATAGATGTCAAACACGCAGACACCAACCCAGCAGAGCCAGCTAAGAGTCTGAGAGGGAGATGGTCCTCCACCCCCTAGAGGATTTGAAGGTGAAACGGGTGGCAGGGAGTAAAGACCCCTTCGTCCAAAAGGCCATTGCCGGGCCACCTTCCATGCTCTATGGAGTGAGGTGGGTGTGTCTGATCACTCTTCCCACCAAGCAAGGGAGGAGCGCCTCGGGAGGCCACTGAGACTGACATGCGCCTCCTGGAACTTGAGACTTATTCTGATCCTAGAAGTTCAGAGCCTGTGGCCGCAGCTGCCTCATCTCACGAGAGCATCCGGCAGCAACCTTAGGAGCTGGCTGCTCCTTCAGCGATTGGGAGAGTCCTGAGTGGGGCGTTGGGAGGGAAAAGACAAAAGGACTCACCCACACTCGTCCCTGTTCCACGTTTCCTAGTGCCCAGACAAGCCCAGCATGGCAAGAACAGCCACTGTTTAATGTGATGGTAGCTGGAGGTGGATTATTACATCAGACTGACATAAAATTGCTGATATGGAACTGATCTTAAAACTAATAGGGACCAGAAAGCCGTGGCACCTGAGAAGTATGCAAAGGAGGAGTGGGTTAGACATTTTCCCCAAAGACTGCTGCCGTACGAAAGCGTGGAGATTGATCTTTGTGGCAGAGAAATGGGAGGAAGCAGAGAATTAGAAGGAAAACTAGTGTGGCTGGGAAAGAAGTCAGCATGCTGGAGGCGGAACCAAACAACCCACAATTTTGGACAAGTCGGGGTCTTGATGATTGACATCTTTTCTTTTGTATTCAAGAAGCCAGTGCCGTGGCTCACTTAGCTAATCCTCCGCCTGCGGCACCAGCACCCTGGGTTCTAGTCCCGGTCGGGGCACTGGATTCTGTCCCGGTTGCTCCTCTTCCAGGCCAGCTCTCTGCTGTGGCCAGGGAGTGCAGTGGAGGATGGCCCAAGTGCTTGGGCCCTGCACCCGCATGGGAGACCAGGAGGAAGCGCCTGGCTCCTGGCTTTGGATCGGTGCAGCGCACCAGCCGTAGCGGCCATTTGGGGAATGAACCAATAGAAGGAAGACCTGTCTCTCTCTCTCTCTCACTGTCTAACTCTGCCTGTCAAAAAAGGAAGGAAGGAAGGAAGGAAGGAAGGAAGGAAGGAAGGAAGGAAGGAAGGAAGGAAGGAAGAAAGTAAGTCAGTCCCTGGTTCACTCTCCAAAAGCCTCCGATGGTCAGAACTGGGCCAAACCCAGGGGCTGTGGACTCAATGCACGCCTCCCACTGCAGGTGGCAGGGAGCCAACTACGGAGCTACCACTGCAGCAGAATGCACATCACAGGCAGCTGGCATGGAGGGTTGCAAACCGGAATGGAACCCAGGCACCCCCACGCGGAACGCAGGCGTCCCGGTCCCTCGGCCAAACGTCCTCCCCAGAGCTTTTATTTTCTGAACGGGAATTCGGATAATTGCAGAGTTCCTCACAGTCACCTGGCCGTGGTGGCAGCGCAGCCCAGTGACTTGACTTCTAATGCAGGGCTTTTCTTTTCCCTGTCGGCACAAGTGTTACAGACTCTGTGCAATTCGGGGGCCTCTTCCCTTCCTTTCACTTCCCTGGCTGGAGTAGAGTGTATTTTTCCAATACAGAATCAACAACATCCGCCTGTGAGCAGAATGCCTTTGACCCCCCAGTTTCTGATGTTGGAACGCCCACTTCTAGCCTGACTGCATTAGGGTACGGCGGGGCCTCTAAGGACATATGTAATTCAAATCGAATGAGCCCATAGGGGTGGGGCTACAATCTGAAAGTACTGTGTTCCTACGAGGAGGGGAGTCTCTCTGTGATTCTGTCCCTGTCTCTCCCACCGCGTGAGGGCACACTGAGAACGTGACCACCTGCAGACCAGGAAGAGGGCCCTCACCAGAAACCACACTGGCCAGCACTTTGATCTTAAACTTGCAGCCTGCAGGGCCATGAGAAAGACATGTCTGCATTTCAGCCACCCACGTTGAAGCAGATGGATACGCAGCCCATCCTACACACTCTTCTTCAGTGTGACTCCTACATTGAAGTTGGCTGGGATGGCCTCCCTTTGAAGTCGGGCTGGCCTCAGGATCTTGGTCAGAGAGGCGTGCTCCTCAGCCTGGCTCCCTCGGAACACTCACTCCGCAGATGCTTCCCCTTGAAATGTCCCCTTTTGGAGCCCAGCCTTCAGGCTCTGGGAAGCTGAAGCCACGTGGAGAGGCCGTGTGTAGGCACAAAACCCCAGCTGAGTCCAGCCTCCTAGTGATTCCATTCTGAGCACCAGACATGGACTGAGAATGCTTCCAGATGTTTCTAGCACCCAGCCAGAGGATCCACCCTCAGTGTGTTAGAAGCCCAGGACAGCATGGAGCAGTGACAAGCCAACTCTGCCACACGTGTCCAACTCCTAGCCGCAGGCTCTGCGAGTCTAGTGAAATGGCGGTTTATGCCACTACACAGGCGCTGTTCTCTGAGTACATCAACAATACCATGAGATGCCTTCCAGCAAAGTTTCTTCAGTGGGGGCTCCCTGGTGACCCTCTAATCTCCACCCTCTCCAACTTGCAAGTTGGAGGGAGAGACAAGATGAGCACGGGCCAGCAATCTTCCCATGGGTGAGCGACGGCAACTTCTGGGTTGCTTCTCCCAACTCCATTCCTGATGCTAAAAGCTTCCCAATTGTTGGCTTTAAACCCAGTGTCTCTGGGGTTCTGACTTCTGTTATTTCCAAGATTTTGTTTAATCACCACGGCCACATTGGAAGTTGAAGCTGTCTAAATGTCCAGAGTCTTTCAAGCTGGCCGTGTGGTTCAAATCGGGGCAGCCCAAGTGCTCCTGTTCTGCAGAGGAAGCTGGGAGACTGCCACCCGCAGGAAGGGGGGAAGCCACGGTCAGTTTAGTCTCCTGGTCGAAGAAGGCAGCCAGGGGTTAAGAACAGGCTAGCAGCCAGCTCCTCGCCTGTTAGGATGTTGGTTACGGGATGATTTATCGCCCAGACGGAAGGGATGCTCTTCACGATGACACCAGAAAAGCAGACATCCGCTCTGTGTGTTTCCACTTATGTAAATTGCTGGGAAATGCAAACTAATCACAGTGACAGAAAGCATAGCAGGGTGGGTCTGGGCTGCAGAGGAGGGTCAGGTCCCAGGGCAGGCATTACACAGAGGCGGGAGACTGGGAATAAGAGACATCTTCTCTCCCTCTCTCTCTCTCTCTCTCTTAAAAAATTTATTTATATATTTATTTGACAGGCAGAGTGACTGAGTGAGACAGAGACTCCTTCCACTGGTTCACTCCGCAGTCTGCTGCAACAGCCAGGGCTGGACCATCAGGAGCCAGGAATTCTATCCAGGTCTCCCACGTGGGAGGCAGGGACCCAAGCCCTTGGGCCATCCTCCATTGCTTTCCCAGGCACATTAGCAGGGAGCTGGATTGGAAGTGGAGCAGCCAGGATTCGAACTGTTGCTCCCCAAGTGGTGACTTAGCCCACTGCAATGACCCTGCAATGCTGGCCCCTGGATAATTTCCTTATCTTAATTGTGGCAATCATTTCACAGGATGCATGTGTGTCAAAACGTTTCGAGTTGCACACTTTAAATACAAAGGTGTGTCCAAAAGTTCATAGAAAGTGGAATGAAAAGAAAAGATATTTTGGTGCAAAAAAAAGTTATGAAATCCATGTGTACGAAGGGTCTTCATAAAGGTCGTGGAGAAAGCATATTTTGAAAGGATTATGCATGAATTTCAAAAATAAACATCTTTTAATTCTGTCTTCCAAGAACTTTCTCAAGTACTCTTGTATGTGCAAGTCACGGGTTCCCAGTGACATGCCCACAAAACTATTTTTAAAAGTCGCAGCCCCTCCAAGGCTGTGCTTCTCAATGTTCCGCTCGTCTCTCTTTGTGGAAGAACAGAAACTACCGCAGAAAAACCTCTGCCTCCCCAGCTCTGCCCCGCGTCCTCCTCTCCCTCTGCCGTTCCCGGAACTAAGCTCAGTCGGGAGCTGGTGTGCTCTCCCCGCTTGGCGTTGTACCTGCCTGCAGGCGCATCGTTCCATCTGTTCTCGCCGGTGAGTTTGGTATCCGCGTCCATGTTACCGCGTTGGAGACCCTTCTCTGGTTCGTGATCTTTGCAAAGGGAAAGGAAGCACTTGCTGTCGGCCTTTCTTCTTCCCGGGCCTCGTGGGAGCTGCTGTCCTTGGCCTGCTTATCACACAAGTGTGGGTTCTGACCACTCTCGGTGCCTGGTGCTCTCCTCCGGGGACCCCCTTTTTTGGTTTTTGCTGCATTTTAGAAACGATTTCTTGGCACCTTCAGAAAGGTACATGGCTGGGAAGTAAATGCACCAATCCTCCATTGAATGCCTGGAAAAAACTTTTTTCTTTTCACTCCATTTGATCACTGGCTTGCCTGGGACTAGCATTTCAATCTCAAATCCATTTCCTTAGAACGTTTGATCACCATGACATGGTCTCGGGAAAAGCAAGCATTGCTGCTGAAAACTCATCTTCCTGTCCTGTCCCTCCTCCCCTGGAAGGAACACGAGTTTTTCTTGTAAAAGTTTCAGTGTCTTTGTTTTCTGTTTTGTTTGTCTGGGATTGCTTTAGGATGTGTTTAGGTGTAAATCTAGCTTATTAAAGATTTAGTTTAGGGGCCGGCCTCTGCCTGCAGTGCTGGCATCCCATAAGGATGCTGGTTCCAGAACCTGCTGCTCCTCTTCCGATCCAGCCCTCTGCTGAGGCCTGGGAAAGCAGTAGAAGATGCCCCAAGTCCTTGGGCTCCTGCACCCACATGGGAGACCTGGAAGAAGCTCCTGGCTTCGGATCGGCCCAGCTCCGAAGTTTGAGGAGTGAACCAGCAGATGGGAGAAACTTTCTCTGGGTCTCTCCCTCTCTCTATAAGTCTACCTCTCAAATAAATAAATAATCCGTTTTTAAAAGAAGACATGATTTTTTAAAATGTATTACTCCTGAAATGTTGGGGATAAAGAAAGTCAAAAACCAGGGAGGAAAGATAGAATTTTGGCCTGGAGGCAAAAGTCCCTTTTGCCTAAAAATGTTGCCATCTTTGAAGGTGCACAGACGTATAATGTTTATATCCAAGTGGCGTGTAAAACAGCCTCGTTGAGGCAGCGGAGGGTGGAATCTGCCTGTGTGGCTCACCACAGCCACTTGTTAAACTGTCAGGAATTTTACAAGCTAGTTAAACCTAGTCGGATTAAATGACAGAAACGTGCAATTAAAATAAGCCGTAATAAACACAAAGGTTACCAATTCCCTGAGCTTATCAGGTCATTCTTGCCTTGCTACACCATATGTCTATGCTCTTGCGTTCACCGAAATCCACAGTACAAGAGTGGTGGGAATTCCGACCTATAGTGTAAGAAGGTGTTACGCAGTAGCGTCGTGCACGCTAATCTCTTCCCAGCTCTGTTCAGTGATGTCATGTGGCTAGCTGGAGTGTTTGCACCACAGGACTTGGCCCAGGCTGCAAACCAGGGCATGTTGTTTAGAGAGCAGGTCAACAAGCCTCCACCAGCACACCAGTGGGTCAAGGGCATGGCGCCTGGTGAGAGCCACTTGGACTTCAGCGGAGTCAGTTGCTGGCTGTGCGACCTGAGCCAGCCACTTAATCCCCTTCTTAGAACTCTGCCTGGCACACAGTGCCTCTACTGTCATCCTCCCTTGGGTACAACTCTGTTTTCAATGGTTTTAGTTCTCTGTGGTCAACCACAGCCTGAACATACTAGATAGAAAATTCCAGAAAGAAGAAATCCACAACTTTTAAATTGCACACCATTCTGAGTGACTTGGTGAGAGCTCGTGGGTACCACCTGTACTGTATAAACTGCCCCCGCCCTGTTAGTCGCCGGCATCCCGTATAGGCGCCGGTTCTAGTCCTGGTTGCTCCACTTCCCATCCAGCTCTCTGCTATGGCCTGGGAGGGCAGTGGAAGATGACCCAAGTGCTTGGGCCCTGCACCCATGTAGGAGACCAGGAAGAAGCTCCTGACTCCTGGCTTCGGTATGGCCCAGCCCTGGCCATCTGGGAAGTGAAACAGCAGATGGCAGATTCTCTCTCTCTCTCTCTCTCTCTCTCTCTCTCTCTCTCTCTCTCTCTCCTTCTCTTTCTTCTTCTTTTTTTAAAGATTATTTTACTTGAAAGTCAGAGTTACACAGAGAGAAGGAGAGGCAGAGAGATAGAGAGAGAGAGAGAAATCTTCCATCTGCTGGTTCACTGCCCAGATGGCTGCAATAGCTGGAGCTGTGCCAACCCAAAGCCAGGAGCTTCTTCCAGCTCTCCCACATGGGTGCGGGGCCCAAGCACTTGGGCCATCTTCTACTGCTTTCCCAGGCCATAGCAGAGAGCTGGATCGGAAGTAGAGCAGCTGGGACTCAAACCGGTGCCCGTATGGGATGCCGGCACTGCAGGAAGCAGCTTTACCCACTACGCCACAGCACCGGCCCCTCTCCTCTTTCTTTCTCTCTAACTCTGACTCTCAAATAAAAGTAATTTTTTTAAAGGTAATTGCTAGCAGCCTTGCCCCTGCATCTTTGCCCTTTCTTCCTCTCTGCTGGCTGGATGCAGACACAATGGTGAGATCTGCAGCAGCCACTTTGGAGATGCAGGCTGAACTGTACAGCAAATTGCTTGGGTCCCCTTCCTGGGAAGGAGAGCTGTCTGTGTGGATGCGCTTCCAGGGTGTCTTAGGTCGCAGAACCTCAATCCTCCCCAGATACTCTGGCCCGCACGGTAAGAAATCTGCAGTGAGCATCATCACGGGGCTCTTCCTATGCACGGTGCTGCGTGAGAAGCAGGTGGAAGCTGTTGGAAGTTTGACCCTTTTTCTTCTCAACTGAGCTGCCCTGACTGCTCCACCCTGTGCGTGGTGGCTGGTGGGGTGGGTAGTGTGCAGATGTGGGCCCCGGGGGAGAACACACGGCAGAGGCAAGAGATGGGGCCTGTGCCACAGCAGAATCCACGGGCCTTACTGGCTCTTGCCCCAATCCAGAAATGCGAGATTACATACATCGTCCCCACCTGTCAGTCTGGCCCCCGCGATGTCGGGGTCCTGGATTTGCACAGGTGGAGCCATTGCTTCTGGTCCCACATTCGGGGATCATCAGGTCAGATAAAGTTCCCGGCTCATTGTCTCCTCCCTCTCTGGAGACGGTTCTGTGGCTTTTCCAGAGAGCCAATCGTGGCCATTGATAACCTCCAAATTGCAACTCTGGTTTCTATGGAGAAACGAATATGGCCCCATGACTATCCTTCCATCTCCCCAAGCCTCCCTCAGAAACAGTGCTGCCACCATCTTGAGCTTCCGTCCTGCCCTCCCTTGCAGTCCCTTGCCTCCCGCGGCCAGGCTGTGTTCTGGGAAGGGCTGCACAGATGTGAGCTTGACAAGGTGACTCTCTGATGCACCAGCTCAGTGCCTTGCAGACTGCTACGAGGGTCATATATGAGAGCACAGGGCTGGGTTTTCATAGGATGTGGTTGTGGACTGGTCAGACCAAGCAAAAGTGTTAGGTAGGAAGTTAAAAATTGGCCTACGTGTGTGTGAGAGGGGCTAAAGAAACCAGCCCCTGCTGTGGAAGCCCCAGAAGCCCAGGATCTTGCACTTCAGAGTCCTGCCCTGATGACCTCCCAGGTGGTCCCAGCCCTTCCCCAAGGAGAGCTCCCGGGAGAATTCTCCCTCCTCAGGACCAAATGGATTACCTGATAACATGGAGCGGTAAAACCTCCTCAGACACTCTACTCTGCCCAGGCACCAGAAAATCTGGGGAGGAATTTGCTAATTTTCACCTAACAAACCCTTCCACCAGGACTCTCCATCCTTTGTCCTGGGGGAGAAGAGGAGGTGGGTAAACAAACAGACTCTCTTAAAACCTAGGGAGTCCAAATGCAATGTGCGCTCAGCCCTCTGCTCTGAGCTTTGGTTAGAAATATTTGTGCCCGCTTGGCCTGCCCAGGTGTACTCTCTCCACTCAACCACGTAACCCCGCTCTCCCCTGGTCCGACCACCTGGGCACTCTCTCTCTGTCCTTCCGTCCTGACAGATGCCCTGTCCCCAATAAAGCCTTATCACACCACTCTGTCTCACACCTGAATTCTTTCTTGCATGAAGACAAAAACCCCATGGCTCCCACGGCTCTTTTCTCTGGTAACAGAAGGATGGAGAGAAGACCTGTGAGAGATTGGTGCAGCAACAATGCCCGAGAAAGCCTAGAAAGGAAACGAAATGAATTAAAAACATGAATGAGAAAACAAGTGAACTCACTAAGGAGGGAGGATCCTGACAATAAACACAAGAAAGAAGAGGGAAGTCCAAGGGCGTCTCATAGAATGGCCCCTGAACTTGGCGACCTTGGATGCAGCAACAGGAAGGTTTTAAGAAGGATTCAACTATTTTGGGCCTCTCTGTCCAGGACTGTGCTGGTGCGGTTGCAGGACAGCTGTCCATCAAGTAGGTGAGAGAGAGCACTCCCCCACCCAGCCAGCAAATGCAGCTCACGGCTGAGGTCCTCGGGCAGGTCGCCAAGCTGGTCGGCGTTTGCACACGGATGTCTGGGTGTTGCATGCCATCCAAGGTCATGCAAGCTTTTGACTCCAGCCCACTACTGCATGGACGTGCGAAGGAAATGAACTCCAGCAGCCGAGGACACATCCGCACTCCCACGTTCACAGGATGGAACCAGCCCGAGGGTCCCTCGGTCCTCGGTGGGTGAGCAGATAAAGAAAGCACAATCCACACGGAGCACACAGCTCTGTGCAGCCAGAAGAAACTTTGCAGCTCTGCGAAGTGAGGTAAGCCAGGCCCGGGGAGGCAAATACCGCGTGATCTCACTCACCTGTGGAAGCCAGAACAGTTTATCTCATAGGAGTAGAGGGTAGATTGGGGTGACCAGAGGCCAGCGAAGGAAGGAGGTTGAGTGATGACTCCAAGAGGAGCAGGTTCTGCTATGCCATGCCGCAGTAGGGTTACCATGGTCCACCAAGCTCTCCTGTATATTTCAAAGCAGCTTCCAGAGGTTTTTGAAAAAAACGAGAGATGTTTGAGGTGAAAGATACGCTAGGTATCCTGACCTGGTCATTTTACGAAGCATGCGTAGTCAGGCCTCCGGACAGCACCCTGTGCGCCATCAAATGGTACAACCACCTGGGCTCAGTTAAAATTAAAAGCAAGAAGGGGTGACTTATTCCTGAGGCTGGACCCTAAGCGTGTCCTTGAGCTGATGGCAGGCAGGGCCAATGATCCGATTCCCACAGCTGTGGTGCTGCAACCTCACTGTTTTCTTATGGTGGTAGCCACGTTCAATTATTGTTCACAATTCAATTTTGCAGATAAAGAGACTCAAAAGGTTGTGATCCCTCGGCTGTACACGATGGAGCTGGTAGCCACACACACACACACACACACACACACACACACATACCATCATGACCCATGGGCAAGAGGTAGTATTTTCAAGGGATCTGAAAGTCTTTTTTTAATCTGACCTCAAAATCTTTACCAACTGTTTAAATGATCTTCAAACGTCCTCCCGAATTAGCCAGAGACTCATTTTATTCCAGTGCTTATAAATAGAACTGGCCATTTTGAACAGAGTGGAATAGAGAACAGAACAGATAATCTCTATAAACACGAGCATTAACTTTTTAAAAAAGATTTATTTATTTTATTTGAAAGGCAGAGTTACAGAGAGGCAGAAGCATAGAGAGAAAAATAATCTTCCATCCGCTGGTTCACTCCACAAATGCCTGCAACCATCGGAGCTGGGTCGATCCTAAGCCAGGAACCAGGAGCTTCTTCTGGGTCTCCCACATAGGTGCAGGGTCCCAAGGACTTGGGCCATTTTCTAATGCTTTCTCAGGCCATTGCAGAGAGCTGGGTCAGAAGGCAAGCAGCCAGGACCAGCAGCCATAGGGGATGCCAGCATTGCAGGCGGCAGCTTCACCCGCTACAACACAGCATTGGCCCCATTAACTTTTTTTCTAAACAAGAAATCTTTACAGAATCAAAAGTTTTCATGATTTTCAGGTTCTGCTCTGCAGAAGAGAGCTGAAGAGAGGTGCAGGTCAGATTCCAGGGAGGCTGCCAGGGAGTCATTGACGGACAGGAACAGAGCATCGATTTTGTCACTTCTAGCTTGAAACCGCCCAGACTGGACGTGAACCAACGCACACCAGGGTCAAGCTGGTGCATCCGGTAAACAACCGGCCGCAGCACGGGTTTTCTACATATGCACCTGCACCCACAGAGGAGAAGGCAGATGTCTCCTGCTCCGTGAAGACCCTGAGCTGTGTTCTCTACTCTGCACGGGGCTTTCTGCCCAGACAGAGAGGATGAGAGTTTCCACTGTGCACTGTGCAGGAGCCTGGGGAAAACACAAAGGAGCACCGTGATCCACCTTCTCTGAGCTTCAGGCAATTATCTGCCAACCAGACATGCAGACCACTTGACCCCAGGAGCGGCAAAGGCATCAGCATAGATGGATCAAGTGCCCTTTGCGAGATGAACTGGGTGAAGTTGGCATGCGCACTTCTGGCCGTGGAACACACGGCTCTGCATGCAGATTGGGAAGCTGCCAGCCGTCCTGCCCGTAGCTTTGCAAGGTGGTCTCCCTTCAGCCCTGCCTGGCCCCCTGATTGTGCCAAGGTCTTGTTCCCCAAGCCGCCCTGTGGCAGCACTCACTGGCTTCCATGGCACTGACCCAAACAGCTTTGCCCAGGCTGCCTGATACCGCCCTTGATGGGCTCCTGTGGTGTGGTTCCCCCAAGGACCCCAGTCATGCCCCAACCCCTGACCCTGCCTGTTCCTGTCCTCAGCAAGTCACCCATGAGTTCTCTGGGACCACCCAGGACTCTGCATTTTTTTTCCCTGCACCCAGAAGTGTTTTCTGTCCTATGATGCAAACAGTCCCTCACACACACACACACACACACACACACACACACTCGCCTGTGTGTCGGTCAGATCCCGGCTGGCTTAATGTGTCTAAACAGGAGCTTGGTTCCCAGGTGCCTGTTATCAGATTTGCCAATTTTAGCCTGTATTATCTGGGTCAGCTGGATAATGGCCCTCACTCGGTGGGTGATTGCTGCTGCTTTTTTGGTTCCTGGTTTTTTTTTTTTTTTTTTTTTTTACAAAACCCCATGAACTGTAGACAACAGAAACAAATTCTGTTTGGTTCTGCAGCCGAACCTGTGAATGCTCCCTGTCCTCGGAGTTCGGCTGCCTGTGACAGCTTTAGGGTAGGGTCTACCTCTGCTTTTCCAGCCCCTGGTGGCAGCATCTCCCCCTCCTCGCTCTGTGTCTCAGTCTCTTGGGGGAGGGCCACCCAGCACGACCTCAGCTCAACTTGGATCACACCTGCAAAGACCCTGCTTCTAAATAAGGTCACGGTGACAGGTATGGGAGGTTAGGACTTGAACAATAGGCCACGTCCCCCAGCCTAGCCTAGGGGGTTGGAACTACTCACTGTTGGTCACGTGTTGAACAAAGCTGAGCCTGGAACTGTTGAGGGGCAGCCGGTCTTTCATCAAAGCAGTAGGAGGGGGCAGCATGGACAGGGCAGACTTTGGATCTGGCTTTTCTGTTTCTTTCAGCCCACTTCCTGTTTGTGATTTTCCAAGGTGGTGATGGAGGGAGGAGAGGGAAGGGAGGAGAGGGGAGCGAGGAGGGAGGAGATGGCCGCTCTCTGCTGACGCAGGTCGGGCACTTGTCACCTGGCTGCAGGTGGCCAACGCCAGCATCCCTGACAGCTGCAGCCTGGGCAGAGCAGGGCTGTCTCCCCCAGGCCCTCTCTGCCACCTCCCCCACCAGAGAGACAGGAATGGGGCCAGTTCCCACTGGGACATCCCCAGGAGGCTGTGAGTGCCCTGGGGGGACAGACGTTCCCTGGGGCGTTTACAAGGAAACAGAACAGAGCCTCAGATTCTGTGACTGTGAGCCCTCAGGCCTACCCGAGGCTCCCCAAGGCGCTGATGCTGTTTAGCTGGGCCTTTTTTTAAAAAAAAAAAGATTTATTTATTTATTTATTTGAAAGAGTTACACAGAAAGAGGAGAGGCAGAGAGAGAGGTCTTCCATCTGCTGATTTACTCTCCAGTTGGCCGCAATGGCTGGAGCTGCGCCGATCTGAAGCCAGGAGCCAGGAGCCAGGAGCTTCTTCTGGGTCTCCCATGCAGGTGCAGGGGCCCAAGGACTTGGGCCATCTTCTACTGCTTTCCCAGGCCATAGCAGAGAGCTGGATCCCAAATGGAGCAGCTGGGACTTGAACCATCTCTCCTCGTGGTTCCCCAGGGCCTCCACATGGGATGGTGTCACACAGGCAGCTGGAGGCATCACAGAGGAGCCAGGGCCCGCCCTAGATGCTCTTCCTGATGGCAGGGAGCAGGTGCACCTCATCCTGGCGTTATGTGAGGTGGAGTGGCGTCTGGCTCCATGACGCATGCGCCAACTACGCCAACTACTGGGTGGGTGGCGCACAGGCAGCCATAAGCCATAAGCCGTGTCCTTTGGGGCTGTGCAGAGCAGCGTGCACAGCAGGGTCTGGCGAGAGAGGAGCTGCAGGTGAGGCAGGTTCTGGGCCTGACATGGGACCACTGCTGGGGTTAGGGACCGAAGCCAAAGCCACATTGCGTCTGTATTTAAGATCCTGCTCACAACAGGGACAGTGTATGGATCTTGGGGGGAGAAATAAACATAAGACATTTCTCAGCTGGCGAAGGGCAGGCCTGAGCATGCCAATGGGAACGGTGCCGGTTAAGCCACTGCCTACAGTGCCGGCATCCCTTCCAGGTGCAGGTTCAAGTCCCGGCTGCTCAACTTCTTGTCCAGCTGCCTGGGAAAGAAGCAGAGGATGGATGGCCCCTGCACCCATGTGGGAGACCCAAATGAAGCTCCTGTCTCCTGGCTTCAGTTTGGCCCAGCCCTGGACATTAGGGCCATCTGGAGAGTGAACCAACGGATGGAAGATCTGTCTGTCTCCCCCTCTACCTCTGTAACGCTGACTTTCAAATGAATAAGTAAGTCTTTTAAAAAAAATTGATGGTTTAAGTGTATTTACAATATTGACTTATACTTTTTCTCTAAGAAGAAAAATTAAGGCCACTTATTTGAAAACAAAGATGAAGTTGCACTTTCCAATTTGCTTTCTCATCAATAGCTTCAGAGCAAGTTAAGAAAGCTGTGACTGACATTTTTCTCTAATGAGTGCTCTCTGGACATTGCATAGCCTTTGGCAAGCACAAAGGCAGAGGAATGCATTTTGAACTTTAATGGCTTTGGTACCAGTGTAACCCTCCTGAGTTGAATGTTAATGTCTTCTTGTAGAATTAAGTCAAAATACAAACCAGCACAGATAGTTGATTTCCAATACTTTAAAATATAACATTGCATATGAAAAGTATTTTTGCATAAGTTTGTGTATGTATTGTGTGTACACCTCAAGTCAAGTTATTGGCTTTGTTTTCTGTGCTAAAGAAAAGCAAGTAACAGAAAAATTAATAATACCCTTAGTTAGAACCATGACGAGATGAGCACTGGTGCTGGTGGTAAGTGCCACTCGGTGTGTTTCCTTTTTGCTCTCTGTTCTGAACTAACCAGCCCCTGAATTGTGGAGCTGCTCTTACAAAAAGGAACAGGAAAAGTCAAAGCTTGATACTGTGTAACTCCTTCTCCCAGCTCCATCCCATATTTGAAAACATAGACCCCAACTAAGTGCAATCTGTATCAAATTCTTGGCTCAGTATTCCTAATGGACAGAATTGTGCAATGAACAATTTCCAGATTATTCCTTTGGTTGGTCATTACGCCATATAAATTGCTTAACAAATTGTTTATTCATGAATCAGTCGATCATAATTTGTGAGAAAAGCCATCAAGTGATTGCTTTTTAGAATTAATTGGGGACTGGTAGGAAACAGGCCTACCCAGAGAAGTAATACTCTCTAAAATAGCATTAAATAATTCAGCTATGGTCTTCTTTAAGTAGTAAATTGTATGTCAAGTAGTTCAATAAATTTGTGAGTTAGAGTAAAGTATATTCATACAAAAGCATGAATTACTTAACTTGCAAATTTTTTATTTCTTAGTGTAGGAGTTGGAATAATTTGAGATTTTTTTTGGTAAGTTTTCTTGTATCTTCTTCAGCCACATAAATATGTTGACAATGACAAAATGTGAATGTTTTTAAGAATTGGTTAAAAAGTCAATTGACATGATGTGTTGTTTGTATTAGAAAGTAAATTGACCCCAAATACCTTCTGTGTTTGCTTGGGATATTTTGATATGTAAAAGTTGAGGTATTTCTATCATAACTGTAAACAAACATCATAAATGTGTTAAAACGTATTATTAGACACACTCTATGGATCTTTCATGTCCTGCAAATCTGAAAATTAATCCAAATGGTCACTTTTTTTTTTATTTTTGGACAGGCAGAGTGGACAGTGAGAGAGAGAGACAGAGAGAAAGGTCTTCCTTTTGCCGTTGGTTCACCCTTCAATGGCCGCCAGGCCGGTGCGCTGCGGCCGGCGCACCGCGCTAATCCGATGGCAGGAGCCAGGTGCTTCTCCTGGTCTCCCATGGGGTGCAAGGCCCAAGCACTTGGGTCATCCTCCACTGCACTCCCTGGCCACAACAGAGAGCTGGCCTGGAAGAGGGGCAACCGGGACAGAATCCGGCGCCCCGACCAGGACTAGAACCCAGTGTGCCGGTGCTGCAAGGTGGAGGATTAGCCTATTGAGCCGTGGCATGGCCCCAAATGGTCACATTTTAGATTTAGAATATTCAAGGAAAAATAACAGCTTTTAGACCAATGTTTTAAATATCATAAATGTCTTAGGAATAATACTACATACAAAAAACTTTTGAAGTTCTTTTCTATCAGATGTAAAATACTCAGTATCTAAATCCAAAAAACGAAGTTTCTGATCCTGGAGCATTTCAGATTTGTGATTCAGGTCACTCTACCTGTGATGAGGATAAAGTAATCAGGGAACAGAAGGGCCCCACAGCACAGCCAAAGGCCCAGAGGAGAGCATGTGTGCACTGGAAGATGGAGCAACGGAAACGATCCCATCTGGGGTGATGGCAAGGGCCCCAGAACACACTGCATACAGGGACCTTGGCAGGGGTGCGTCTGGTAAGTCCTCGAAGGAGAAGTGACTCCACACGAGCAACAGTGAGAGCAACAGTAGTGAATGAGCCCAAGATCACAGCCCCTCCTAATGAAGACAGAGAGCTGCACCTGCTCCCAGCAGACAGGACCCGACCCACTCAGGGCTACCCTAAGAGGACCACTCTGACTGACAGCAATCCAACCTCTCCTCTCCTCTTCCCGGCACCCACCAGAGAGCGATGGCACCAGTGCTTCCCCCGGGGGAGAGGTTGGGAAAGACCCTGCATGCTGGCTGCCTCGCTCTTGCCTTGCCTCCCTCATGTACTTCTGCTGCAGGGAGCCAGCGTGGATGCACACGCCCCAGCGTCTGCATAGGGCACAGCCTTGTGGATGACTCGGAGGAGATGGGTTCTCCTTGCTCGAGTCTTCCTTCGTTCCGGCTGACTCAGCACCCTCATCAGCAGAAGTCAAGAGATCATGGGAATGGCATGGAGGTCCTGACATGGAAGCAAGGACGTCGGCCCTCTGTTATGAACCTGTGAGGTCCCGCCGTTCACTCTCAGCCCACGAGGCTCCCTACTGCTCCGTATCTACTTTTGATCTCTTTTTTTTAAATTTGGGCCAGCCAGGCTCAGCCCCTGGGTGAGTCACTCCCTTCCCGCCCTCTGCATCCCTGGGGGACATTGGCTGGCAGCGGTTGGTGGCGGCTGAGTGGACTGTCATCGGGCACAAGGAGGTCCTTGTCTCCCCACGGCGGAAGTCAGGGTTTCTCCTTCATTGTGTCCGCAGTCTTCATGCTCCAATTTACCTCTGAGTTTTTTGTTCCGTGGCTGACTGTCCTTGCTGCCACTTCCTCTTTGTTGTCACAGCACAAATGGAAATGCAAGGTCACCCAGCTCTCCTTTTGTGTGCCCTGCCACCTGGGGGTCCACCCCTACCAGCCTTCCGATGACGGGCTTTCTGTTTGCTGTTACAAAGGATGCAGAGGGAGCGCTTACTCACCTGCTAAACCACTTGCAAGGGCTGATTTTCCCAGACGTTTTCTGTGTTTTCCTTTGTAAGGTTGTCATCAAATACACAGACCATAGAATGGACCTTCTTACTGGTTTTCCAGTGTACAGTCCTGCAGGATTAAGTACATTCTCATCTGTTGCCCCACCATTGCCATCATCCGACGAAGATCCGACGAAGCGTCTCTTTTCATCTTAAAAACATAAAACTCTGTCCCCATTAAATACTAGCTCCCCACTCCCCTCGGCCCCCAGGCCCTGGCAACCACCATTGTTCTACCTGTCTCAGTGATTCAGTAGTCAAACAGGTGGGATCCTGCAGCGTTTGTCCTTTTGTGCCTGAATGCTTTGGTGAGCCCGGGGCCCTGGAGGTCCATGTGCACTGTAGCAGGTGTCAGATCCCCCCCTCCTTTCTAAAGCTGCATAATATCTCATGGTACATGTGCCATGGTTTGCTTACCCATGTATCTGTCAATGGGCACTTGTCTTGCTCTCACAAATAATATTGCATCGAATAGTGATCATTTTCATAGATATCTTGATCAGAAATAAAATACGCTTCCGCTCCAGCCAGCATTCCAAGGATATAAGGCCCACCTATACCCCCAGCTCTCCTTGCTGACTGAGGACTAGCAGCAAGACTGACATCAAAGGTGGGATGCACTGCATTTGATTTAGCTCTTCCTCGTCCTCGTCCTCCTGTTCTTCCCTTCCTTTCCATCACTGTCCAGTTCACAACACTGAGCAGGTGCTGGGGGCTCAGGGACAAGCACACGTAAGCTGGGCTGTGTGCTCCCTGGGAAGCAGAGGATCCTCCCTCCCACAGGCTGGGGTGCTGGCTGGGTACCACGAATGAGGTGTGGGCCACAGCAGGGTGAGGGGAGCAACCTGCCACCACAAGCGAGTCTGGGAGGCGCAGCCCAGGGCCTCGACAGAAAAGAGGCTAAGGCGGTGAGAAGGATTTGGAGTCAACGTGGGGACAGCAGGAGATGAGATCGGGGCATCCACTCGAAGCGTCTTGTCCCAGGTGGAGAGAGGAGAGAAGACAGGTCCCGGTGGGAAAGGAGACGCGGGCTCACCAAGCAGGACCTCAGCACCTTGCAAAGACATCCCGCCACATGCACATCAGGAAAAACCAGTGTTAACCACAAACTGACATTGAAATAAAAACCCAAGCCCTCAAGACAATGGAGAAGCGGGTGGGCATTCAAAGCCACTCTGGAAACAACAGAACCCCCAGTGCAATGCAAGTGAACTCCCCAGTAGGCGGAACACAGCTCTGTCCCTGTGTGTGGCGAGCTTTGAGGGTGGTTTGGCCACTCTGGAAGTCAAGTTCAATTAGGATTCTCTGTGGGGAAGTGGGGCGAGGCCAGTGGGTTATTATACGGGATTAATGGATTAGTTACCAAGAGAGGGGTTGTTACCAAGTGAGGCCAGCCCTGGTGCTCTGCCTCGTTCACCCTGCTGCCTTCCTGCCCTGAGACGATGCAGTACGGGGCCCTGGCCAGGTGTGGCGAGCTCCCCAGCCTCCAAGTAAACCATTTTCCTTTATAAGGAAAACTAAGACAAATGTCTTCCTTCTGACAAACGCATTGCGAGAACATAAGAGGTTCTTGATGGGGGTCCCAGGGAGGGCACAGGAGAACATTCTGTAACGTCTTTGTGACTTGGCTGTTAGATCTAACAGTATTCCTAAATAAATTTTATTGTAAAAAATCTTGAAATCCCGGGAGTTCATAATCCTGTTCTTTAATCAGTCATTGCATTTTCCAGTTTCCTATGTTTTACCTTGATTTCCATGCCTGTTCATTTTATATGTGTAAAGAGAGATTTTAATTGGACATCTTAATGGAAAGTTGTACTTACTATCATCCATGCTCAATTTTTAGTGTTCTGTCTCTCCCCACCTCTGTCACAGAGCCAGTGCCAATGGCCTGGTGCGAACCATCCATGGCTTGGGTCCAGCCAGTCCCTCAGATACAAGTGTGGACACACATTTAAAGCCATGTGCTTGTCTTTGTGGGGTCCTGTAAAACAGAGATCATGATACAAGAGCACTCCAAAAAGTTCATGGAAAACAGAATTAGAAACGGAGTGTGTGTTTGTGCAAAAATATTTGAAATGCATGCCTACAAGGGGTCTTCAAAAAGTTCATGGCAAGTATGTATTATGTATGCACTTCGCATTTTTTTCACTGAAATAAACGGAACTCTCAATTCCATTTTCCATGGACTTTTAAAATATTCTTGTACACATGTGTGTACAACTTCTTTCCTTCTTGTGCAGAGTGGACATTCCTGTAACTCAGCGGGTGTGGGTTTAGTGCAGCATGTTTTGTACGTGAACAGTGTTTCGTATTGAATGGGTAGCCAGGTCATTCAAGCGTTTCCCTACAGGTGAACCTGCCGTTTTGTGTTTGAATACGTGTCACTGTACCCACGTCATGTGTGAGTGATTTTACTTTGATGGGCTAGGGGAGTAGAAACAAACAGCCGTGTGGCATGTGTGAGCGTGTGTGTGTGCATGTGTGTGCAAAAACACAACACAACAAGCAACACCGGACCTTCCAGCCTCACCGTCAGTGGATATTTGTCATGGGACTTTTCTCCCAGGATGGGTGTGCCAACACTCACATGATTTTCTTACTTTACTTGGCTTCCTCACGCCTTCACGGCAGAGTCTGTCTGTGTTTTTCTTTTTCTTTTTTTTTTTCTTTTTGTAAGATTTACTTATTTGAGAGGCAGAGTTACAATCAGAGAGAAGTCTTCTGGTCCAGTCCCCAAATGGCCATGACAACCAGAGCTGAGCTGATTGGAAGTCAGGAGCCAGGAGCTTCTTCTGCTTCTCCCACATGGGTGCAGGGGCCCAAGGACTTGGGCCATCTTCTACTGCTTTCCCAGGCCATAGCAGAGAGCTGGACTGGAAGAGGAGCAGCCGGGACTCGAACCGGTGCCCATATGGGATACTGGTGCCATAGGCGGAGGCTTAACCTACTGTGCCACAGTGCTGGCCTAATGGGTCTGCCTTTTCAATTTGTCCGTCATTTGCATGTACAACTCTGTGAATTGCCTGTGGATGCTCTCTACCTGTCCAATAGACACGGAATAACAATAACAACAGGATACACGTGAAAGTTGCTTCACTCTCATTGTAGATTTGTAAAAGCCTTTGATACAGGGTCCATATTAACCCTTTCATACAACCACAGTGATGTTTCTCCAAGTTCACCCTTGCTCTTGCCTTTGTTCTGCTATCTTTTTAAATTAATTAGCTTATTCTAATTTTATTTGAAAGTCAAAGACACACACACACACACACACACACACACACACTGGTTTGCTCCCCAAGTGCTCACAACAATCAGAGATGGGCCAGGCCAGACCCAGGAGCCTGGAACTCCATCCAGGTCTCCCAAGTGAGTGGCAGGGGCCCAAGTACTTGAGCCATCATCTGCTACCTCCCAGGGTGTGCATTAGCAGGAAGTGGAGTCAGAAGCCAAGTGAGGACTCAAACCCAGGCGCTCCAATACCAGACGTGAGTGGATCAAGCAGCATGTTCATTGCCTTGCCAAATGCCCACCCTATATAGAACATCTTTCATTGGGTACTCCAGGGTCTCATCCTGGCTGGTCTGTCCCGGTTGCCCCTCTTCCAGTCCAGCTCTCTGCTGTGGCCCAGGCGTGCAGTGGAGGATGGCCCAAGTGCTTGGGCCCTGCACCCCAAGGGAGACCAGGAGAAGCACCTGGCTCCTGCCTTCGGATTGGCGCAGCGCAGATGGTAGCAGCCATTTGGGAGTGAACCAATGGAGGAAAGACCTTTCTCTCTCTCTCTCTCTCTTTCTCTCTCTCTCTCTCTCTCTCACTGTCTGTGACTCTACCCGTCAAATGAAAAAAAAAAAAAAAAAAGAAGGAAAAAAAAGAAACCCTATAGTTCTGTAACTCCCGTGGATGAGCAGGACTTGGACTTGGAGGGCAGAGTTCTGAGGCAGACTCGTCTCCCTGTACTGCATACGTCAGGCCTGTCTCCATTTCCAGAAGCATCCCGGGCGCAGGTGCTGCTGGGACCGCACGTGGTCACCTGCAGGTGCCCACCCCTGCCCAATGCTCAGGCACTGACTGTCCAGGCCACTCTCACCTCAGCCCCCACCTCTAACCCGAGTGGCAGGGCTCCTGGGTGCACGCTCAGCCCCAGGACCGGGTGAGTGCTGCGCTTTCTCCCCTCCCTGGGTGTTCAGGTCTTCCGGGGTGGCCAGGATGGGGGAGGCTGGGGACAGTGTGATGCCCTATCTCAGGGGTGACACTGTAGTTGGACATGGGTGCCTGCTGGGTGAAAACACCCACACTTGGATTCTTTCTTTATGGTGATGAAATACACACAAGATAAAATGGACCATCTATGCCGCATTTCGGGGTACAATTCAGCGCCATGAGTGTATTCGTGTTTGTACAGCTGTCACCACCTTCGTCTCTACAATGCCCTCTGATTTTGTACTGCTCTCTGGAAGAAAGCAAACCCCTGCAAAACGAGCCTTTGAAAACGTGGTCACCTTTTGCTGATTCAGGTTAAAGGCAGTCCATGCCACTCAAGAACGGGGCCCCTTCTGAGAACGGCGTCATCAGGGTTTCGGCCTCGTGTGAGCACCACACAGGACCTGGACATGCTGGGAGGCTGTGAGGTCCCGGGCTGCTCACGGAACCTGTGGTCGCCGTGTGCCGCGTGACTGCACACAGACGCAGTCCAGGGGAGCTGGCCCAGCCGTCAATTGCGTCCATCAAGCATCACTAAAACAAAAGAAAACAAGGAAGAGACAGGGCTTGTGAACGGCACGGCTCCCACCCCTGTCCCTTTTACGTACTCGGACAAGGGCCTGAGAGGCACTGCCGTGCCCTGCACCCCCAGGCAAGCCCTGGCTCTGGGCGAAGCCCGCTCTCAGTGTCCCCAGACCCCGGCCATGAACCCATCCCTGCCATCAGCTGGGTGCAGGACACTTCTGACACCAGGAAATCCCTGTGAGCACCCAGTGCGGCTGCCTTTTCTGGTTGTGCTGCTGGGATGTTTGCTGAGCGCACCTGCGATGTCATCTCCAGGGCCACTCTTCTTAGTCCCGGAATGACTGCAACACAACAGCAGCTGGGCTGTGATGGCGGGGTTTCCAGGGGAGACCCGCAGATACGGGAAGAATGAAGCTGGCCCAAGACTCCCGGGCTGCCCTCTTAGGCGCGGAGATCTCGGGGCAGGGGGCTGAGAGCCAGACACCACCAGGAAGGGAGAAAATGCTTGCAGATCTGGCCCAGGAACACCCAAGCAACCCGAGCCGTTCCGCCCCGGCAGCTGCAAGCAGTGATGCGATGAGATCCCGCGATATTCTGAATTCAGAGTCACCCACCTTCCTGAGCGAGGAGCAGATCTCTGGGTCCCTGTGGCTCCAGGCAGACAGGCAAATACACAAATCTGTCTCTTGCAAAACTCCCAGAAGGGGCCGGGAAGCTCTTGGCACGCTGTTGCTTCGTGCAAAGTGGCTGTGAATTTTTAATGTCCCGGAGACTCAGCTGTGTGGGCAGCCCGAGGTCTCAGCGCACTTAGGATAATTGCAAAGCACCGCAGCTGGGGGTGCCAAGAACTCGGCTGCGGGTTGTTCTCAGCTCCCCATGGGCAGCCCCGGCAGGAGCGGCAGCAGGCAGAAGTGCCGGTGCCACAGCTGCAGCGTGGTGGAGGTGGCGTCAGGTGGGGCTGGCCATGAGCCAGGGGGAGCAGGGACCAGATGGTGCTGACTGCAACAGGGAGGTCTTGGAGGGCTGGGGGCCAGTGCTCATAGATAATGCATGTTTCTCATAGCCTCAGCCTTGTGTCGGAGGCAACCGCTTTTCATGAAATTCAGTTGTTGGCGATGGATTCATGTCCAGTCTCGAGTTGTCCCCACGCGGAACCTCGGCCGTTTTTCCCAGGGCACATACAATTGTCAGAGGATGACCTGTTTGTTCAGTGCTGTGTCACAGCAGGCTAACCTGCCACCTGCAATGCCTGCATCCCACACGAGCGCTGGCTCAAGTCCCGGCTGCTGCTCTTCCAGTCCAGCTCCCTGCTAACGGCACCTGGGAAAGCAGTGCTTGGGCCCCTGCCCCCATGCGGGAGACCCAGAGGGAGTTCCAAGCTCCTGATTTTGACCTGGCCCAGCCCAAACTAGCAGATGGAAGATGTCTCTCTCTCTGTCTCTCTCTCCTCCTGCCCCCTTAATTCTGCCTTTCAAATAAATAAATAAATCATCAGAAAGTTTGTAGAAAAATGGAATTAAAATTATGAGTTAACTTTGGTACAGAAAAATTGGGGGGAGAAATATTTTAAGGGTGGACAATACATTATAAAACATTATATATGGATTTCAAAAAATCTTTTGTCCTAAAAATAAACCCATACTTTTAATACTATGTTCCATGAACTTTCTGAAGGACTCTTGTTTACAGCTTCATATTCAGAAATAGATCTGATTGCACCCAAGATGTGGAGCAACCCCTACAGGTATAAGCTGTACCCACAGAAAAGAACAAACTAACAAACATCCGGTTTGTATAAGGATGAGAAGGGCAGAGCCCCCGGGGCCCAGCCTTGTGGCTCGCGGCCGGCTGGCTTACTCCGGATCTCCGCTTCTTTCTGGGAAAGCGGGAATCGTAGCGTCTGATTCCTCCCGGGGAGAGCAACCTGAGATACCATGCACACGGTGCTGGACGCCCTTCAGAAGAGCAGCGCTTCAGATTACACGGTGCCACCCGGGTCTTCTCTCTGGCCCTTACAGATCAACACACCCGCATTCGGAGACGAAAACGTCAGCCCGACCTCAAGCGCCGCAGATGAACTTCTGATGCACGCTGAGCAAACCCCTTCCTTGTCTTGATCCTGAACTTTAATGAAAGTGATTGTGCGTTTGTATAGCATGTGTGTGTGTTTGCACGGGTGAGTGTGCACCTGTGTGTCTATGAATGGTGTATCTCTGTGAGTGTGTGTAGGTGCATGTGTCCATGAGGGTGTTGTGTGTCTGTGTGTACATGTGCACATGCTGCCTTTATGGAGGTATGTGTCAGGGTACGGGGACACTCCTGTACCTGTGCAAACGTGCATATCTGTGGGCATGATAGTGCATATGTGTGTGTGTGTGTGTGTACACACTAATCATTTCCAGTCCTGTTTCTCTACCATCCACCACACCCACCGCACACCTGGGCATCTGAGTGGCAACTGCCCCTGGTGGATCTCTTTTACTTTCAGGTTAAGCCTCTTGTGCCCCTTAAGAAAACTCTACTGCTAAACTCAGTTTACTGTGTTCTATGAAAGAATACCCTTTCCCGCTGGGAACGCAGGTACAGTGCAGCACAGTGCCTTGCGTCCTGCCCCTCCCTGCCGGTCACGCAGGTCCAGCGTCCTGTGGCCTGCATGCTGGAAGTTTCAGTGTGTTCCCTCTGTCCCCGGATGCAGCCAGCCCACTGGGCCTGCCCTGCGTCCTGCCAATTTCCCCTGGGGCCTGGGGGCGCCCTTGTTGGCAGCAGGTGCCCAGTGGAGGAGATCTTCCTCACTGCCCTTCAGCCCTTCTCTGAAACCCCCTGAGAACATCATCATGGAGGCCGCTGGATGACAGGGCTCCTCCCATGATCCCATCTCCAGGCGTGGGGAAGCTTTGCAGGACGGTAATGAGGGGAACGCAATGTGTCCCCCAGAACCGCGTGTGCTGTGTGTTTCAGCCAGACATGCCAGGGTAAGTGACGGCACGGAGCCGCGCAGATGCATAGACCTTCGCAGACTCAGGTTTGGAACAGGAAACGGTTTAGCTGAATTTCACATCAGCCGTTAGGGATTTTTCTATAGAGAAAAGACATGTGAAGGGTGGATCCAGGAAAATGTGATCTCTGTAATTAATTAAACAGGGATTAAATATTTTAAATGATATTAAATAATGACATAGTTACTAAATATATTAGTTAATTAAAATCATGTCAATACACATTGCTGACTCTTAGAAGGAATTTGTTTAAAATGTAAAGGTTGCTCTTAAATGAATGAATCGATAGAGCTGATCTATAGTAATCCAAAAAAATATTCGCTAGGACTGACAAAGTGCGTGGAACAACGTTAGCAAACTTTTTAGGACAAAGAAAGAAAGAGAAGGGGGGGGGGTAGAGGAAGAGATGGAGAGAGAGAGAGATGGGACTCCCATCAGCTGGTTAGTGAACCACCTATATGCCAGCCACAGCCGGGGGCCTGAAGCCAGGAGCTTGGAGCTCAGTCCAGGTCTCCCCATGCATGGCAGGGACCCAGCTGCCTGAGCCATCGCTGGGGCCTCCCCAGATGTACATTATCAGGAATCTGGAGCAGAGCTGCGACTTGAACCCAGGCCTCCAGTATGGGGTGAGGGCATCTTAACTCATACCTTAATCACTAGGCCAGGGGCTAGAGCTGTGGCCTAGTGGGTAAAGCCGCCGCCTGCAGTGCCAGCATCCCATATTGGCGCCGGTTTGAGTTCCGGCTGCTCCACTTCCGATCCAGCTCTCTGCTATGACCTAGGAAAGCAGTGGAAGATGGCCCAAATCCTTGGGCCCCTGCACCCGCATGGGAGACCCAGAAGCTCCTGGTTCTTGGCTTCAGATCGGTGCAGCTCTGGCCATTGTGGTCACTAGGGGAGTGAACCAGCGGATGAAAGACCTCTCTCTCTCTCTCTCTCTCTCTCTCTCTCTCCCTCTCCTTCTCTTTGTGAGTAACTCTTTCAAATAAATAAATAAATCTTAAAAAAAATCACTAGGCCAAACACCTGTCCCAAGTTAATAATCTTTATTCAAATAATATCTTTTTTTAAAAGAAAAATTTACTTATTTTATTTGAAAGGCAGAACTACAGAGAGAGGACACACACACACACACACACACACACACACAGGGAGAAGGAGTCTTTCATCCACTTGTTCACTCTCCACATGGCCACAACAGCCTGGGCTGGGCCAGGCTGGAGCCAGGAGCCTGGAACTCCATCCTGGTTTCCCATGTGGGTGGCAGGGGCCTGGGCCATCTTCCTCTGCTTTCCCAGGTTCATCAGCAGGGAGCTGGAGTGGAAGTGGAGCAGCCAGGACTTGGACCCGCACTCATACGAGATATTGGCATCACAGGCATCAAATACAGTGCTGTAACATAACATGTTTCCCTTCACCCCAAACTGCCGTCAGAAATGGTGGTAGCAGACTCGCTGAAGTATCTGAAGTTTGCTGGGTCTGAACCCAAAGCACAAAACACAGCCTCCTTCTAGCTCCAAGGTTAGCGTCTTTTCCTGGAGCATTGACACACGAGGAGCTGTCATTCAATTATGGGAGAAGCCAGTAGGATCTTCAGGGTTCCCAGAGAAAAAAGGAGGACATGTCTCTGTCCTGGGCGCTGACTACGGGATATCTTGATGTCACAAGACCCAAGTCTGCCAAGTGTCTTCCTGTTTAAATTGCAGCTTCCCAAGCAGGCGGAACTCCCCAGACCTGGCTAACCACGAAGCCCCAGCTCAGGACCGGTCTCACTGGCTGGGGACGAATGGGACATGGAGGAGGGAGGGTTCTCTGCTCAGTGGCCTGTTTGCATGCACAGAGCTGACAGAGGGCACGGATAGCAGATGTAGGACTCCAGATGTACCTTAGTGGTCCCGTTTGTTCCAGGATGTTACCTACTGCCAGGGTGCCAGAGCTACACAGCCTGTGCAGGGCCACGTGCTCATATCTGGGGCAAGCCACTGAGTACCAGCGGGTCAAGGAGGGGCCCGCCTCCATCCACCAACTTGGAGCCCTGAGCCCGACTGCAGCCCGTGAGCGCACTGTGTCTCTGATTAGGCTGTCAACAGTCAGTCAATACAAAGTCAGTACTTCTCCAAAAATGCTTGGAGCCAGGAATATTTCAGATTCGAGATTTTTTTTTTTTTTGAGTTTAGAATACTTGCCTCTATATAATGAGATATCTAGGGATGAGACCCAAGTCTAAACGCAAAACTTACTGTTTCATATACATCTTATATACATAGCCTGAAGGTAATTTTATACACTATATTTTTTAAAAATTTGTGCATGAAACACAATTTCAAGCTGTGAAATTTTCTACCTGTGGCATCTTGTTAAAAAAAAAAAACAGTGGGATTTTGCACTATTTTGGGTTTTTGAATTAGGGACACTCAAGCTGCATTTAAAGTCTGAAATAGAACAAAGGGAACAGAGACGTGAAAACTGTGGAAGACCTGAGCCCTACAAACTCCGAAAGGCCGTGGCAAGTGTGTCCAGGGTCAGCCTTCCTGGAGAAGAATGGAGAATGCAGTTGAACCTCATCGGAAGAAGCCACAGGGGAGACCTGGAGCCTGGTTGTTGGGCCTGGCAGGCCAGAGCTGCAGGAGCATGCTGGCACTGTACCTCAGGTCACAGGGGGCCACTGGGGCTGGAACTTGGAACTGTCACCAAACAGCCTAACCGGTAGGGTCACAGCACCGATGTGCCGCAGAAGAAAATAACACACACTGCCAAGTCCCAAATCTGGGTCTAAGGGAGCCCAAAGCAACCTCCAGTTGGTCCTGGGGCAGGGAGGCACTGTGACAGAGAAATGCGGCATGGCGCTGGGAACCATCACAGTGATGTGAGAAGACCCAGCCAAGGAGGAAAGCGCCGGTGGGCAACCCCGGCCTGCCAGGGTGAGGCTGAAGCAGGTGCAGAGCCCCATCACTCTCCTGTGCAGCTCTCACTGGATTCTTGGAGGTTTTGTGGATGGAAGATTTAACGGATTTCTTGATGTGAGTTTTCGTTTTTGTTTGTGTCTTTTGGACGGGAAAGTTGGGTTTCCAGCTTTCAGAAGGCGGATTTCTGCTGGTAGGTGTTTGACCTAATGGTTAAAATGCTGGTGAAGACTCCCGTGTCCCACATGGCACTGCCAGGGTTCAGCTCCTGGCTCTGCTCCAGACTCCAGATCCCTGATAATGCACAGTGGTGACAGCTTAAGCAGCCGGGTCCCTGCCTCCTGTGTGGGAGAGCTGGATTGAATTCCTGGCTACTGGCTTCCGCTTTGCCCTGGCTATTGAAGGCATTTGTGGGAATCTGCCAGCAGATAGGCGTGAGCTCTCTCTATCTTTCTGCCTCTGAAATAAAGAAATAAATGTAAGTTTTAAAAGATGTATTTCTGTAAAACCAAAAGTCAATTAAATCATAAATGCAAATAGGGGTATTGAAATGTCACAATGCATCCTATATGTAGGTGAAATTGCTATGGGTCAATAAAAATAAAATATAATAAACAAATAAAAATTAAGTATAAATAAAAATAAAGCAAGGAATTGAGCAAAAATGAAATATAGAACAAAGATGTTTTTAAGCTTGTGGTAGGAGGAGTCTTCTAACAGTTCATAGAAAATGCAAATTACAGAAAAACTATGTGTAAATTTTCAAAATGTTTTTGCACCAAAATAAACTTGCCTTTCAGTCCCATTCTTTAGTGAGCTTTGTGAACTTCCTGAAGGACTCCTGTGTTGAGCAACACCTTATCAGAGCTCGGAGTGAATGCCCCCGGAAGCTCCTGGCTCAGGGAGATCATCACTGCCCATCAGCCCATGGCGCTGGGAGGGAGCTTCTGTGTCCGTCCTGACTTCCCTCCGTGCAAAACACCTGTGGAGTCCTGCGCACTGTGGCGGGGAGGTGGGGCGTGCAGGTCCAGCAAAGGTCCAGCAGACAGAGGGCAAATCTAGCCCAAGCCAACCCACCCCTCCCTGGGGGCGGTGTGTGTCGGGGCAGGTACTGTGTGAAGCAACATGGCCTCACCAACCCCAGCAGCCTCACAATCTACAGGGACACAAACATGCACTGCCCCATAGAAGGAAGGAGATTCCTATCGCCTGTGCAAACAGCCAGGCAGCCATGGCCCTCCATGTTTCGTCCCAGCAGGTGGCTGATTGACATGTTGTGGCTCCTCCATGTGAATGCCCCCTGGCCAGGGCTGTGTGAGACTCAGGGGGGTACTGGCCGCCTGCAGGGGAGAGTGCACCTCGGATTCCTTCTCTCTGCAGTGAGAACATACAGGCTTGACTCCCTACAGGGTTTCTCATTGTTCCTTAAGATAACAATAATAAACAACAGAGCTCCACGGCCATTGCTGCAGCCATGGTGGCGCAATGTTGACAACCTGGAGCTGTTTACCCTCCAACTCTTTTATTTCTAGGTACTTTTCACAAATATTTACCAAGTGCCATGGATACACAGATGGAAAGATAGGATCTCCTACCCTCCAGGAGCACACAGTCTAATGAGGAGATGGATGCATAAACAGACACAGTCTCATCATTGCCTAATTTCAACACAAGGTCAACGAGTGTAGGAAACACAGACGAGCAAGGAGGCGAGGAGGGCTACCTTCACCCCATCTCTGGGCAGGGTTTTCAGGGGAGGATGCTCAGGAGGAGGGGGAAGGGACACGGGTACGGTCTGGGGAGAGGGACAGGAGGTATCTTGCCATGGAACAGCTCACACAATGACGTAGGGCCACCAAGGACCTGCAGTAGGGATTTGGGTACAGGCGCATAACCATGGCTGCAGATAGGAAGCAATGAGCCAGACAGCGAGGAGTTACACAGGCACTTGGCAGCGGATGCCAGTGCCATGCACCCCAGGGCCTCTTGTCCATGGGTTGCAGACATTGGAAGAGGAGTGTCAGAAGCGAAGTGCACAAACAGGAGGTGATTCTGCTGCACGCGTGGAGTGTATGAAGGTCCCTCCAGACTCTTGTCTTGCACCAAGGCGAGCATTCCAAGTGCAGACAGGTTTAAGGTAAAAAAGTGATAACAGGTTTTATCCAAAAGGTGAGAAAGGGAGCACACACACACACAGACATGCCTGTCATGAGTGGGCAGTGGGCCAGCAGATCTCCTGGAATAAGGAGGGGTGGGGGTGGAGGAGAGGGAGAAAGGGCACTTGCGCAGTACCACCTGGGAACTCTACGGCACCTCCCCCAGCTCCACGTGGAGCTCGCTCTCCATATTTTCATGGTACCCCCCTTAGGTTCCAGGTGAAGCAGATGCATCCTGGGAAAGGAGGTACTTTGATTGACAAGAAGGAGAATAATATCACATAGTTCCAGCTCCGCTGATCTGAACTACCCACCTGCCTATCCCACATCAATTCAAGCGTGAGGGCAGAGCTGGGAACCAGGGCCCCCACTCCATCAAAGCAGCCATGGTTTTCAGCCCATGGAACACAGACATATCTGTAGCATACATTTCCCACAAGACATGGTAAAAAAAAAAAAAAAAAAAGAAGCAGCAGCAAGAGAAATTAAATTTTATTGAAAAAGTGATGCCATCTACGATGGAGCCAGAAGAGTATGAATGAGGTATTTTTCAGCCTCTTTTTCCATCCTGCCTTCGAAACTCAGTGTGCATTTTACACACACAGCGCATCTCAAGCAGGAGCACCACATTTCAGGTGCTCAGGGCCACATGTGACTGCTGGTGGCAGCCATGTGGGCCATAAGAGGCGTCGAGTCGCTAGCAAGTGTCAGAGATAGCTACTCCCCTCTGCCAGCCACGCAGGAATTCAGTTGCTGATGTTTCTTTCCCCTGAAGATGATCAAGACTACTTCTACTCTCAAAAGGCGTCTATCTGGTCCCCCGGGACGTCAGCTGCAAGCCCTAGGAGTTGGCTGGTGGGAAAAAGTGTCTTAAAAGATACATGTACTGCTCTGTAATTCTCTTTGATTTCCAAAGCTTGAAGCAGAGACGGTGGCCGGGGCAATTTGCATGTTAACAAACAGAGCCTCTTGCAAAAGGAACCTCAACATTTTCCATGTCTGCCTCCCCAATAACAGTAATTATGGTCCCAAGGTGCTGCGCCAGCATTCGCTAATGACGGTGCTCCCAGGCAGCTTCTGTTTTGACTGACTTCAAGCAGTTAAGTAACTCACTCCAGTGGGGGGCCTGCGCAGGGAGCTGGGATTATGCAATGTGTTTCCCAGGAGGAGAGCAGTTGAAGTCCCTTGCACCAGGGCCCAGGGGGGCTGGTGTTAGAAGCAGGACGGCAGCATGGGAAAGTGTAGATAGGTTGTAAGACGTCAGAAGGGGCCCTGCGTGTCCGTCCTAGGGCCAGAGCAGGCAGTGGACACGTGAGCAGGCTCACATGATGCGCAGGCTCTCCCACGGGCTCCCGTCCCATGAGGAGTCGCTGCACTCCCCAGCCCAGGGTGTGTGAGGTTTTTCTGAAGATCTTGCACTCCCCAAGGGTCCACAGCATGGCGTATGCAGTCCGGAGTTTGCCCCTCCGGCCCAGCTTGCACCTGGCTTGCAAGAATTCCCACCCCAAGCACTTGATGGCCTCTGGATCCTCTCCAGTGCTTGGTTTTGGCAACAGCCAGGTGGTGTTTGCGGACACAAGACACCCAAGCCGGGCCGCTGTGGCCCTGCAGCAGCTCAGGAGCGAGGCTCGTACTTGCAGGCACCCTGGGAAAAGCTCCAGACCAAACACTCTTCGTGGATGAGCCCCATCCGTCTCCTGCACAACCCCATGCAGTGCAGGTGGTGATGAACTGCCCTGCGCAGAGGGAGACTGTGCGGCTCAGTGACATGGCAGAGGCGGGTAGATGCTGCACCGAAACCCGAGGTGCTAGCGCACGCTGCTCCTCTGTCTGCCTGTGCTTAGTGCCCGAGTGGTTACCAGGAAGAGAGGCCTTGGTAGGCAAACTCTAAACTCCAACCTCCTCACAGATATGCCCTGTACAATCCCCTCCCCCTAAGGAGCTGTGACTACAACAGGACACCATTGTCACCACAGGGTTAGCGACCAGTTGACTTCAAGTTCATCACAAGGGAGATATCCAGGTGGGCCTGAGAAAATGCGGAAGAGCCATAAAGGAACAGGCCTTGTCTGAAGAATAGGACCCCCACGTGTGCAGGGACTCGTGGATGGGGCCAAGTGGCGAGGACCTAGAGACAGGGGCTGAGAGCAGAAAGCAACATCCAGCAGGCACCTGCAAGAGGATGGGGTCGGGGCTAGCGCTGTGGCGCAGCAGGTTAAAGCCCTGGCCTGAAGTGCCAGCATCCCATGGGGCTCCGGTTCTAGTCCCGGCTGCTCCACTTCCTATCCAGCTCTCTGGGAAAGCAGTAGAAGATGGCCCGAGTCCTTGGGCCCCTGTACCCACGTGGAAGACCTGGAAGAAGCTCCTGGCTCCAGATTGGCACAGCTCCGGCCATTGCGGCCATCTGGGGAGTGAACCAACGGATGGAAGACCTCCCTCTCTGTCTCTACCTCTCTCTGTAACTGTCTTTCAAATAAATTAAATAAATCTTAAAAAATAGAGGATGGGGTCCTCAGTGCCGCAGCTTCCAGGTCTTCTGCCCAAGACCCTATGAGTACAAAACAGGACCTTGAACTCCAGAAAGGATCAAGGTCAGCTGACACCTTGAGTGACCTCCAGGGACACAGAACAGGGGGATCCACCCTGCGTTCCAGACCATTGCAAACTGGGAGATAATAAACGGACATGGTTTTACGCCATTGAGCCTAGCATAATTTTTTTAAATTTATTTGAGAAGTAGAGAGAGAGAGAGAGAGTGAGAGAGAGAGAAAGCACCTACAATTTACTCCCCAAATGCTTGCATCAGCCAGAACTTGGCAAGGCCAAAGCTGGGAAGCAGAAACTCAGTCCAGATTTGCCACATGGACGGCAGGACCCAATGCCTTGAGCCGTCCCCATGCCTCCCAGGGTCTGCACTGGCAGGAAGCTGGAGTCAGGAGCTGGAGCTGGTTATCAAACTCAGGCACCCCAGTGTGGGATGTGGGCCTCTGAAGCGACATCTGAAATGCTAAGCTAAATGCAGTTCCTCCGGGGTGAATTTTTTTTAACGCAACAAAAGAAAATTCATATTCAGACTTTTGCATCTGCAGGTTGGATTTACCTGTGATCAGTTCTTGCAAGTGGGTTATTAGAAATGCCTTCCTCCAAGATTATTCTGTTTCTGTAGATTCTTCCACACTGGTGATATTATTGCTGACTTAATAACTGATGAACGTTATTTGTTTAAAATGGTTTTAGGTTCACAGCAACATTGAGCCACAGATACACAGACTGATTTCCCATATATCCTCTGCTCCTACACCTGCACAAGCTCTCTCCCATTATGAATGAACCCCCTTCCCCCCACAGAGATGCCTTTGCCACACTTGTTAAACTTGCATTGACCTGTCACTATCAGCCAAAGTCCACAGTTCACATGCAAGGTCACTCTGGGTGCTGTACCTTCTATGCTGTGGACAGATGTACAATGACATGTGCCATTCTAGTATCTTGTAGTAGCATAGTTTTGCTGCCCTTAAAATCCTCCAGGCTCTATTTATCCCTCCCTCCTGCCAACCATAGCTTCTTACCACCTACATAGCATTCCTTGTCCAGAACACATGTAGTTGCAATCATACAGTAATTTCAGGGTTTCTTTTTTTTTCACTTAGTAGTATGTATTTAAGTTTCCTCGATGTCTTTTCAAGGCTTGAAGCTCGTGTCTGCAAGTGCAGAGTAACACTGCATCAACTGTACGTCCAGCATTTTATTTATCTATTCAGTTCCTGAAGGACACAGGAGCTGCTTCCGAGTTTGGCAATTATGAACACAGCTCCCACAAACAGCCTTGGGTAAGCTTTGGTGCGGACGTAAGTCTTCGACTCCCTTGAGATGTCAAGGAGCATGAGCGCTGGATGACACTGGGTCTGTGAGAAAATGCCAAACAGGCTTCCCGAGGGGCTGTACCATTCCCACTGGTTTCTAGCAGCAGTGAATGAGCATTCCCGTTGCTCTGTGTCCTCGTCAGCACCCAGTGTTCTCAGTGTGATGGACTTGAGCCATTCTAACAGGTGCACAGCACTACGGCATCGGGTCCATTTGCAGTTCCCCAGTGACAATCGATATGGAGCAGCTTTTCGTATGCTTCTTTGCTATCTGCATGTCTTTCCAGTGAAGTTTCTGTTCAAACCCTTTGTCCATGTCTAAACTAGATGCTACTTTTCTTATTGTTGACCTATAAGCATTCTTTGCTGGGGCCGGTACTGTGGTGTAGCGGGTAAAGCCGCTGCCTGCAGTGCCGGCATCCCTTATGGGCATTGGTTAGAGTCTGGCTGCTCTGCTTCCAATCCAGCTCTCTGCTGTGGCCTGGAAAGCAGTAGAAGATGGCCCAAATGCTTGGGCCCCTGCACCCATGTGGGAGACCTGGAAGAAGCTCCTAGCTCCTGGCTTCGGATTAGTGCAGCTCCGGCTGTTGCAGCCATCTAGGGAGTGAACCAATGGGTGGAAGACCTCTCTCTCTCTCTCTCTCTCTCTCTCTCTCTCTCTCTCTCTCTGCCTCTGCCTCTCCATAACTGGCTTTCAAGCAAATAAATAAATCTTTTTCTTTTTTTAAAAAAAGAAGAACTTGCCAAAAGAAAAAAAGAATTCTTTGCATATCTATGCCACTCTTTTCTCAGATGTGTAAATGCAAAGATTTGTCTCTCAGTGTTCCAGGCTCGTCTCCTCTTAACATTGTCTTTTTCTGTGCAGAGTGGTTTTATTCTCACGAAGCCCAGTTATCAGTTATTTCTTTCATGGGTTGTACCTTGGGTGCTGTGTCTAAGAAGACGCTGCCACGTCCAAGGCCATGCAGCTTTGCTCCTATGCTATTCTCTAGGACTTGTGTGTTTTGCACTTTAGATTCAGGTCTGTGATCCTCTTCAGCCCGTTGTTGCATGCCCGGTTATTTCATTGCCATTTGGGCAAAACCTACCTTCCCTCCTTTCCGGCCTTTGTCCTGGCCAGATGCACTGGGCTGTGTCTGCTGCGGGACGGCCTCCGTTCTGCCCCACTGATGCACTTGTCTGCTCTTTGGCCAAGACCACACTGGCTTGGTCACTACGTGCTGTGGACAGAGTAGTTGTGACCCTCCAAACTCCAGATGTTGCAACCCTAAGCCCCAGTGTTTTAACATTCGAGATGAGTAGGTCCTAGGGTGGGAGGTTCACGGTGGGATTAGTGTGCCCTTCAACGACATGACAGAGCCTGCTTTTCTCCCTCAGATCTCCGCCCTGTGAGGATGCAACAAGGAAATGACCATCTGTGAACCAGGAAGAAGTGGACCTCAGCAAGAACCCCACAATCCTGGACCCTGATCCTAGAAGTCAAGCCCCCAGAGCTCTAAGAATGTCTTAGCTGTGGCAGCCTGAACTAAGCCACTGTGGCTTTATATTAATCGTGAGGTCTGTAGTGTCAGCCTTCCTATTTTGTTCTCCTTAAATATGAGATTGGCTCTTCAAAGTCATAGCAGAGCAATGTGTTTTGTTATGCACGCATATGCACACACACCCATCTATGCACTTCTCCACGTAAAGGTTAAAATGAGCTTGTCAATGCCATTCATCAGGGATTTTTATAATTTTCCTTATACAGATTTTATTCATATTTTATTAGGTTTATACCTAAGTATTTAAGTTTTCTGAGCACTGATGTCAGTGGTAATGCATTTTTAATTTCAAATTCCAATGTTCTTTGCTGATGTTCAAAACAGCAAATGACTTTTGCATGCTAACCTTGGGTTATTTTTTTAAAAAGTTAATTTATGTATTTGAAAGGTAGAGTTACAGAGAGAAGGAGAGACAGAAAGGGATCTTCCATCTGCTGGTTCTCTCCCCAGATGGCTGCAACAGTCAGGGCTGGGCTAGTCTGAAGCCAGGAGCCAGGAGCTTCTTCCAGGTCTCCCACAGTGTTGGGCCATTTTCTGCTGCTTTCCCAGGTGCATCAGCAGGGAGCTGGATTGGAAGTGGGGCAGCCAGGACTCGAACGGGCATCCATATGGGATGCTGGCATGAAGGCCACAGCTTAACCCACTGTGCTACAGCGCAGGCCCCAACCATGTGTCTTGAAAGCTTTCTCTAATAAGTTTTTAAATTCAGGGCAGGGCTGGTTCTTAGCAGTTCTTTCAGATTTTCTGCATGGATTATCATGTCATTCCCCCTTTTCTGGTCCTCTTGCATTCGCTGGGACTTCCGGTGTGATATCTGTATATAGAAATACATGAAATTTGGCCGGCGCCGTGGCTCAACAGGCTAATCCTCCGCCTTGCGGCGCCGGCACACCGGGTTCTAGTCCCGGTCGGGGCGCCGGATTCTGTCCCGGTTGCCCCTCTTCCAGGCCAGCCCTCTGCTGTGGCCCAGGAGTGCAGTGGAGGATGGCCCAGGTGCTTGGGCCCTGCACCCCATGGGGAGACCAGGAAAAGCTCCTGGCTCCTGCCATCGGACGAGCGCGGTGCGCCGGCCGCAGCGCGCCGGCCGCGGCGGCCATTGGAGGGTGAACCAACGGCAAAAGGAAGACCTTTCTCGCTGTCTCTCTCTCTCTCACTGTCCACTCTGCCTGTCAAAAATAAAAAAAAAAGAAAAAAAAAGAAATACATGAAATTTATATACTTAAATAAAATTTTTATAAAAAGCAGTGGTGAGAAGGGACATCCTGGCCTTGTGTCTGATCTCGGCAAGGTGGTTTCAAGTATATCGCCATGAAGGACGGTGGTGGCTGTAGGTTTTTGATAAATGCTCTTTAGCACGTTGAGGAAGATTCCCCTCTTTTCCCTGTTCCGTGGCAGGTTTCATCAGGAAGAGGTTCTAGATCTTACTGACTCATCTGTACCTGCTCAGATGAGCACGTGGCTCCTCCTCTCTGCCCTGCCGCTGTCAGAGGTCACAGCAATCGAAGCTTGCGTGTTCCACCAGCCTTGCATACCTGCGTCCATCCCACCTGTGTGTGATACATACTGATTTTTGTTGCATTCCTATCTGCCGTATTCATTGCTGCTTTCTACTCGTTGCCTATGTCCTTGGTTCCTATTTTTGTCTTGCACGCTTTCTCTGCCTTTCTTAGTTTTAATTGAGCGTTTTATACAATTCCATTTTTTCTCCTTTCATAGCCTATTGGTTATACTTAAAGTGATTACTCTAGTTATAATATAGATTTACAACTAATTAAAGACTATTTTCAGATAATGCTATACCACTTCCAAGTTAATGGAAGAGCCTAATGGTGACAGCATATTAGTAATTCTGCCCTCTTCTTGTATCACTGCTGTTATTCAGTTCACTATTATCTAAGCAAACAAATACGTGTGTATATATACACATGCATTATAAAAGCACTGCTTTGTTAGTATTTTAACAGTCTACTATGTATGGGTTACTTAAAATTAATACAAATCATTTTAAAGTTTTACCTCCAGGGCCAGCACTGTGGCATAGCAGGATAAGCTGCTGTCTACAGTACCAGCATAGCTCTCTGCTGCAGCCTGGGAAAGCAGTAGAGGATGGCCCAGGTACTTGGGACCCTGTACCCCTGTGGGAGACCCAGAAGAAACTTCTGGCTCCTGGCTTTTCATCAGCGCAGCTCCGGCCATTGCGACCATCAAGGGAGTGAATCAGTAGATGAAAGGCCTTTGTTGCTCTCTCTCTCTCTCTCTCTCTCTCTCTCTGCCTCTGTGACTCTGCCTTTTAAATGAATAGATAATTCTTTAAAAAAATTTTCCTCCATGTATTTTTCCCCAGTGTTCTTTCTTGCTTTATGTAGATCCTGGCTTTGACCTACATCCTTTTACTCCTCTCTGAAGAGCTTTAACTTTTTAAAAAGTGTGTATTTGAAAGGCGGAGGCAGGGGGAGAGAGAGAGACAGACAGATCTTCCAACCACTCCTTCACTCCCCAAATGGTTGCAACATCTAGGTCTGGTCTAGACCAAAGCCAGGAGCCAGAAACTTCTTCCAGGTCTCCCACATGGGTGGCGGGGCTGAAGCACTTGGACCATCTTCCACTGACTTCCCAGGCACATTGGCAGGGAGCTGGATCAGAAGTGGAGCAGCTGGGAGTGGCAGCAGCACTTGGATGTGGGATGTGCCAGTGTCGCAAGGGGTGACTTACCCAGCTGTGCCACAACACTGCCCCTTGGGAGTTTCTAGCTCAGATTTGTTCCCACTGAACCCCAGCTGCTCGTCCACTGTTGCTCAGCTCCTCCTCCCCCAGCACCGGTCCCCACAGAGGCTGCTACTTGTGGGTTTCCCATTAGTAAGCTGTGACCCCATTTGTCTGAGGGCTCTAAGGGCGAGGGAAGCATGTCTGAGGGTTTATGGGGTGCACATTCCTGGTTCTCATCAGGCCTCATGGCGGTGTGCAGACTGGGTGGTTTTCTGGGCTTGGGTTCACCACATGTCTGCACGGGTGGTGTCTCTGGGGGGTCTCACATCTTGTACGTTTCTCCCACCCTAGAGAGCCCTGGGAAGGGTGTGTAGACCATGGCCTCCCCAGGCACCATTCCCCTGCACCTCCCAGAAGCCTCTGCTTCAGCTTGCTGCTCTCGGCAGCACGAACCAACAAGTTTTGACCGCTCAGATCTGAAACACTGATGCTGGTACTCGGGACGCTGCAGGAGCCTAAGAGCCTAACACCCTTCAGTCTACAGGGAGCTTGGTGGATTCCACCTATAAAACAACCTCCCATCCATGCAGAACGGCCAAGGTCACCAAGCAGGCTACTCCCCAGACTTGGAACACTCAGCCCTTCCCTGCTGTTCCCCATCCAACTCCTCTCCAGCCTTCAAGGGAGCCTCGAGCCACTCTGCCCCGCCCCCCGACCTGGGTCTTCTGTTGGAAAACCCTCATCCAGTCTCCACGAGCAGCTCCAGGGACAGATTGCTACCCCACTGCGATTCTCCAGTAAGACAAAGTGTTCTACGAGGAGAGAAAACGTGAGCTTCCCTCTGTGTACAACATTGGCACCTGCAGTGGAGGGGTGAAGTAAAGAGTAGAGGGGAAAAAGGAAGGGAAGGGAGAAGAAAGAGGGGAAGGAGGGGGAGAGGGAATGGAGGGAGGTAGAGAGAGGGAGATGGAGGGATGGGGGGACAGTGTATGGTGTGCAGGTAGAGGAAAGGTAGCTCATTTGAGCCTAAAGTATCTGTTGATAAATTTCTAGTAACCAAGAGTGGGTTTGGGTGCCATTCCCCTCTAGATCCTACGTTTGAGGCCCATTGCGATAAAAATCAAGAAAAAAAAAATTGGTGCCAGTTCAAGGATGGGTCAAACTCATCAGACAAATCAGTTACCCAAGCTGAATCTCATCTTGTGTTGGAATCGCATCCGGTTGGGAAGTTGACTGTTAAACTCGGCTCCTTAAATGAGGTGATGCTGGCCGGCTTGTGCAGATCCCTGCCGAATAATTGCGGCTTCCCCCAAACTGTTCCGAAAAGAAATGGGAAATGAGCACTTCATGTGGGAAGACGAAGGGCTTCATCCTGCAACCTGACTCTTCCTTGAAGAAGAGCCCGCTCTCGGGGAAACTGGTGGTGGTGTCAGTCCACCCAAGAGAATCATCCCCTGCTGACTATAGATTTCCATTCCATGTAGAGATGTGACTGCTGGAGCCATGGCACCTGCACAGAGTGCCCGAGAGTAGGGGCCAGCTACCTGGCACTGAAAACAGTGCCCATCTGTGACCAAGGGGTGGGGAGAAGAAATACACAGTGAGAACCGTGTGTACTCGGCTCAGTGTTTGAACAGAAAATTAAGCCTTGCATTCAAAATGCCAGAGTGGGAACTGTGACCTTTCGTCTTGGCCATCGGCAAGGCTGGTTTGGCAACTTCCATAGACAAGACACCAGATGGGTCAGAATGGCAGTTCTGGCTCCCTCCTCTGCCCCCAGGCCAGGAGCCACACATACAGGCTGCACAGTGCCTAAGTGCCGACCTGAGCTGGCCAAGGAGGATGAGGAAGAGGGAGGGAAGGAAGGTTTCAGGTGGGGAGAAAGGCAGGGCTGTGGGACGCCATTGGCTGGCTGATGAGGCTGTCACATGACACGTGTAGGGAAGGGTCCTGTCTACAAATAGGACTGAATCCTGAGCCACCCAACAGGCTCCCCTCTCTTCCTCCCTCACCCCTTCCCAGTTCCTGGAGCCACCACTTCTGTTTGACCACTTATCTCGGAGCCCATGTGGCCATCAACTCTACATTGGGATGGAAATGGGTAGTGAGTCAGCCAAGGATTAACCGTCTAGGATCTTCTAGAATCTTCTAGACTAAATTGAATGCAGTGATTAAGCAGAGAAGAGGAATCCCTAGGAGCAAGGTTTCTGTAGAGGGCTTTCTTCCTCCTGTCCTCACAATTCCTGCAGTTTGAGAGCCCACACAACTGAACTTCTGCTGGATTGTCTTTCTCCAAAGACAATGTGGCCAGACTCATGAACCCAGGAGATGTATGGAGTTAGCTTCTCCACAAAGCATGGTTGCATGCCTCCAAATACTGGAAACCAAAGTATAATCTGTCAAATCTGTACAAATCCAAGGGAAAATGAAATCTATGAAACTGAGGCTGCCGCTCAACCCTCCATCACAGCTTCAGCAAAGTGGTGCCATGTTGGCGCCTCTGAGTCACATGTGCAGTCCTCAGGGTCACTCAAGGATGCCCGGACTCACACGAGCACAGAGGGAAAAGCACCCACAACAAAGGAGAAATGAACAAGGTAGAGGTGATCGCCAGTGCTGGCACATAGCATGGCAGGTCATCACTCAATGCTGAGTGTATTGGGAGTTATTACTGCAATCATTAGTGCTGTGGGTACCAAATGGAGAGGTATTCTTGTCCATGCAGTGCATTAGCCTTCTGGGGCTGCCATAACAGAAGACCACAGACTGGGTAGGTTTGAACAACAAATTTATTTCCCACAGTTCTGGAGGCTGCAAGTCCAACATCAAGGTGCTGGCTGAGCACGTGTTGCTCTGAGTTCTCTTCTCTTGATGCAAAGGGAGCAATAACGTAAGTGTGTGCTCACATGGGCTCCTCTTTGTGCGGGCGGGGACACAGAGAGATGGTAGACAGGCAGGCAGTAAGAGAGGTAGATGATTTACAGATAGATAGACAGACAGACAGACACAGAGGGGAAGCTCTCTGGTATTTCCAAATGTACTTGCATTGACATTTAGGTCTTCAACATAGGCCTTCTAGGGGACACGACATTTGTCCTGGAGCACACAATCCAAGAGCACTGCTCTGAAGTTATCTGATTCTGGATGTCTGTGTCTGTGTGGTGATGCTTAACTCACAATCTATCTCTAGGACTCAAGGGCAACCAGGCAGACATCATTCAAGATGATCTGTCTAGCTTAGTAAGACCTTAGGATAGAGTGGGATTCTGTGAAAACTGTCTATCAGACTTTAATTCCAGAACCATCTTCAAAACTTGTAAAAGACGATAGGCAGCAACATTTAAATGAAACCATGACCTGCTCTGGAAATCCAAGGTACAGGATATGGTTTATGGACATGGATACAAATAGGGATCTGTCTTCAGATGCCCTGAGTGGGGACTGGGGAGCCCAGTGGTGGCAGGTGCTCTGGACCTGTCAGTTCATCTCAGAATGGAGCCCTTGCTGACCCCCAGCACCTGAGCACCAGGTACCATGTCCCTGACTCGGTCACTTCCCCAGCAAGGCAGGACTGTGCCTGCTGGGAAAGAGTTGGCCTTGCTTCTTGGCTGTTTCCCACAATATGTTTTTCGGAGTAAATGCTCAGAGAGATATTCTGTACATTGATTCTTTCTTTCCTCCTTCCCCTCCTCTCCCCTTCTCTTCCCCCCTCCCCTCCCCTCCTCAGAGAAATATTCTATACATTGATTCTTTCTTTCCTCCCTCCCCTCCCCTCCCCTGTCCTTCCCTCCCCTTCCCTTCCTTCCCCTCCCCCCCTCCCCTTCCCTTCCCTCCCCTCCTCCCTTTCCCTTCCCTCCCCTCCCCTTCCCTCCCCTCCCCTCCCCTGCCATCCCCTCCCCTTCCCTCCCCTCCCCTTCCCTCCCCTCCCCTCCCCTGCCATCCCCTCCCCTCCCCTCCCCTCCCCTTTCCTCCTCTCCCTTTCCCTTCTCCTTTCTCTCTTCCTCCTTCCCTTCCTTCCTGTTTTTGCTCTACCGTGCTTGGCACAGTGAAACCTTGAACGTGTTCTGCCCCACTTGGTACAAGCTGCTATACCACGAGGAAGGAAGCAAGCGGCTCAATTTCCATCCCATGGAAATCCCTGGGTGCGGGCTTAGATCCGCACCAGCTCCCAGTGGGACACATGGCATGTGGGAGTCTTGCCAGAAGAGTAACAAGACCCTCCAGGAGGTTTTCCTGACACAGGATCCTAGGGCGCCAGCTGAGAAGGATCCTGAATTCTACAACACAGCACATTCGTGGGTCATGGGATGTTGCAGTGATCACATAGCCTTGAGTGTTTGGGGGCTATTTCCGTGACCTAGTTTGGGGCTCAATGAGCAGCTTCGGTAGGAAACTGGATTCCTTCTTCCTCCAGGGCAGTCTTTTTCCCCAGATTCCTCTGGCTCTTGCTTAGATTGCGACCCCGCCCCCCTCACTGTGGTCAACTGCTTTTCTGCTCCCCTTGAGAGTCCTAAAATCCCACTGCTGGTGGCACCTCTGTCCCCATTTGTAGAAAATATGCAAAAACTCCCACAAACACAGAAGGGAACAGAAAGCATCATAAGAGGTGCACATAGTGTTGCATTTAATTGCAACAAGGTCCCCAGTCAACATTGCACGGCTCTTGCTGTTGAGCAAACACATTCTAACCAGATCCTTCAGAATGTTTGCAGTAACCTGTTGTTGATTTTCCTAGGACCTCACCAGATTGCTGTGAATATTCCTGATTTGATGTGCTGCCAAGAAGCAGAAACAGGACAAACCCAAAATAGAGAGCCTGGTAAACACGCCGGGCAAAGGGCAAAGGATACCCCTGGCCTGGGGGCGATCAGCTTTCAGAAAGGAATCAAACCCAGCGGACCTGACCCAGCAGTCCTGACTGACAACTCCTATGACTCAGTCATTTCTCCGTCCCCTGGGAGAAAATACAGCGGGGACACAATGTCATAAAAACGGGCCTCATTCTGATGTCTGACTCCCGAAGAGAAACAAGCCCACGGAGCAGAAAACTTGTTCTGGTACGGGAAGTACTTGGTGTGTGTTTATGTAACCCCGGGATGTTTGTAATCACATGGGAACCTTGACGGCTGCAAAGAGCAGCAGCTGCGCAGTTTGCACCATGCACCTGCAAACGAGGGGAGCACACAGCCCTTACTGAGAGGCGCTCTTAGGCCACGTGGGTGGTGTCTTGCAGGGACGGTCCTCTCAGGAGAACCCTGGCCGAGAAACCTATGATGCAGCATGGCTGAATGGATCTACTTCCCTACAACACCCGAACAGTTTTCTGCACCAACTCCCAGGGACTATACAACGGGACTGGCTGCTCACCTTCTCCTTCCAGCCCTGTACTCTTCAATACCTGACTTGGAAGATGGCATAGAACAGGAAGCCCTGTCCCTGAAGTCTCCCTTATTAAAAAAGTTTTTAAGAGAAAGCATTAACCATTCTGATTTATGTTTATAGAGCATGGCGGTAGCATTTAGAAGTGCAAATATGCATACATATAGATGTAGTGTGCACGCATGAGGGCCTGCTGGGTATCTGACCGCCGGAGCAGCTGCTCTGTTGTGCTGGGAGGCAGGTGCACTGGGCAGCAGGCGGCACGCCCTCCTGCTGGGTGCCAGACGTGGTCAGCATGACAGGTGCAGTCCACGCCGGCTGTGATGATGCAGCTCCACAGGCGTTTCTGGAGAGGTGGACGTGCTGATCACTGACTTCCCGACATGCCCCAAAAGCGTTGGTCTTTTCGGCTTCCTTTCTAACTTCTGTACCCCTGCTGCATGATCAGGTTAGGACCAAGCGTGGAAACTCAGTCCTCTCCTGGGTCATCAGCTGAGGAAGAGGCAAGTGTGAGTCTCCCATGAGAGGGGGAGAAGTGGCCTTGGGGATGTTCCTGGTGGGGCTTAGGGATCCAGTTGAAGTTCATGTGCAAGCGGTGTCCTGGGAACAGCGACAGCGAGAAGGTGAGAGAAGTATAAGTGAGCAGAGACGTCCAAGTGAGATGCGGTGTTCACAGAGACTTCAGCTGACCCAAAGACACAGACCGACCCCAGGTGGCCCTTCAGGGGCTGTCACAGTGGAAACCAGGCAGGGGACATTTGCTCCTGCGTCTGCTCACGCTGGGGACCAGGCATCACCCCACCTTAGAGGGCTCGCCTGTGCCACCAGCAGCCCGGGGAGGCGAAGCTTGGTCCTGATGGGGTGCTCCGGGCACTGCCATGCTGTGCCCTGGGCTGCCCGTCTACACTGCCAGCATTTGCTTGCCTTTCATGTCTGGTTCACTCCACCTGGGGACAGCTCCCTCAGTGCTCTTGTTGGTCTTCCCGGGAACAAACCCAGAGTGAACTTAGTGGCTGCTGTCTCCTGTCTCAGTCAGGCTTCTCACTCCCCTGCCCCACTGTGCGTCCTGTCCCCTCTACACTCCAGGCCAGCGCCTCTAGCAGTGACCCATACGCTTGCTCGAGCGGCCCAAGCTCCCGCTCACCATGTGTTTCTTGGACTCTGCCCGCAGCACTGGCCCATTCCCCACCACGGTTAGACAAAGCAGTGCTAAGGGAGGCCAGGGTGGGTCTCCTGAGCACCAAGGAGCCGCCTCCGGATCGGGAGGTGGGAAGCAGCCCTTCCTCTTCTGAGTCAGAGACAAGCGCCCCCTCTGGGGCTTGGGACTCCTCCTCTTGCCTCTTCTGTTGGCATGAAAAATGCAAATGGGCCAGGCAGCAACCAAAGTCCAAGTTTAATGGGACTCCTGCTACAATTGCTGGTAGAAGCAGTGCTCAAGTTGCTGGAAGGGGAGACACACATGTTACCACAGTGGGTCATGGAAAGGATGGTAAGCAGGTACACACCTTCTTCTGCTTCTTGGTCCCCACCTGTTGGGACCCAGGACCATAAAGAGATCATGGACTTAGGGTGTCTGCTGACTCTGGGAGGCGGTGCCCCACCCTGGCCAAGCGCTGACTCCACTGGGAGCCTTATGGAGCCTGTACAGCTATTCTGTTAGGCCACCAGCTTCCAGGTGACATGAGGACAAAGCCCAGAGGTAGCCCAATCACATGTCCAGTGCCAAACTTCTTTGATGTAAAGTACGTCCTCTGGCCTAACGGGATATTGCAGAATATTTGCTGGAAGTTATCTGATTGTCTTGCTGGGTGAGGCTTTGCAGGTTGGGAAGTCAAACCATAGGTAGAATGTAAGTGAACTCCCTCCAAGGAAAGGGACCCAATGCAATCAAAGAGGCTTGCTGGTCTACCTGAGGGTTGGTGCTATACACTTTGCATCAGGTTGGCTCTGGGCAAGGATATAAGTAAATCCCATCCCTGCAACCATGGCTACTCCATTTGTGCACCCAGAGTGCCTACACAAGGATGGTCCATGTCAGAGGACAGCTGCTGCCAACCGGCGCTTCCTGCTACCTAACAGGCTGTTTACTTCCTGTGGTGTGGTGAACACCCAGCAGTTGGTGTTACCAGATGAGAGAGATATAACTCTGCGTGTCCGTTCCCTAGACCCACCCAGCTGTCTCCTCGCCTCCTTCCTTCTACCCAGTCTTCCAATCCGTCTGCTTGAGACTCCTGATCAACAAGCCAGCCACCCGACGTTGCCCACAGAGACCTGCATATTCTTACATGGAGCTGCTTCTTTCTCCACACCAGGTAGTTGTCCAAGGAAACTACTTAGAACTCAGGCCACTGGAGCACTACTGCTCCTCCCCAGCTTAGGGGCCACCCGGAGATGCTGCAGTGTGGCCATCCATTTTGGGCCTGAATCCACATGCCACATGAGTCTGGTCAGCAACCCAACCTTTTCCCCCTCCATCTGCTGATTGCAGGAACCCCCTCTTGGGCAGGGCTGGGAACGGATGGGGAGCTGTGGGGGGGCACATGGCTGGTGGGGGACGCAGGGGTTTGTCACCACCTTAATCTTGCAAATGGCTTATTGTTTGGCCCACTCAGCCTTTTGGCTTGGCAGGTCTGAGAAAGCCAAGCTTCTAACAGGCAGTGGTGGACACATGGTCCAGAATCCCACCTGCACCGGGGCCACCTAGTGTCTAGGGAGCTGGATTTTGGCTGAGATACAGTTCTCTGCTGTAGATAGCAAGGCTGTGTCCCAGAACCCTAGGACTTCTATGTCAGGATTCTTTACCTACAGCATGCCGTAAATGCCACAGGATGTCTCTCCCCCTTGCCAACAGATGTATCCAGTGCCATCTGCATGGAGGGCTATGTGGCACAGGCCCAGGCCATTTGTGTCTCATCCTGGGCCAACCACAAACATTTTTCTGCTTTGGAATTCACTCAGAGCAGGTAACTATTTTGTTATTCAGTATGCGGTCAGAAAAAAATCATTCCTAGATGATCATTCCTAGATGTGGTATGGGCTACCACTAAATGCCACAGAAGACCCTCAGACCCTGTGCTGGAGACAACAATCAGTCATTTAAGGGAATTGTTAAATGTTTAAAGTTAATTATACACTTTATTTGAAAGGCAGAGAGACAGAAACAGATAGACAGCCAGAACGCTCCTCAACTGCCCACAACAGCTGGGGCCGGGCCAGGTTAAAGCCAGGAGCCAGAAACTCAATCCAGGTCTCCCTCCTGGGTGGCAGGGGTCCCACCACGGAGCCCTTGCTTGCCACCTTCCGGAGTGTGCACCAGCAGGAAGCTGGAATCAAAGGCAGAGCTAGGACTCAGACCCAGACACTCCAAGACGGCATGTGGGCGTCCCGAGAGCGCCCTAACCACTACCCCAGTATCAGATCTCCACCCTGAAGATATCGTCACATTGCTCAGCCACACGGAGCCTTGGATCTTCACTGGGTCTCTCAAGTCCTCTGCAGCACAAGTCTTGCAGGTTCTCCGACATAGCTCGCTTCTTGCTCAGCCAGTCCGGCCAGCTCAATGCCAGCCGTGCCGTGGCCAGCCTGCGGCTCTGCACAGGGTTCACCTGGGCTGGCCCCTTTGTTCTGGACTACGTTCTGACAGAGGGAGAGAGAGTCAGCCCAGCCTTGGAGCAACATCACTTACGTGTCTGTTCTCCATCCTGAGTGAGTGGAAACTGCTCCTGACTTTCCTTCTTCGCTGGAATCGAGACAAAAAGCACTTCTAGAACAATGGCTACGAACAGCGTGCCTGGTGCCAATTTAATCCGTTCTTGGAAAGATGCTACGTCTAGTGTTGCGGTTTTGATGGGGCCTACGATTTGGTGGAATTGGGGATATTTTTCTTTCATCCACCAGAAACTACCTGATTTTTGTAGAGGACAGGCTGGTGAGTTAAATGGAAATCCGGGGCCATCACCTTTAGGTTTCTAAGGATACTAGTAGCCTGTCTTCTCACCAGGCCTGTGACACTCGCTGTCTTAACCAAAACAGGGGGCTTGATTGCAGGGCTCCAGGCTTGAAGAGACCTCCAACTTGAAGGCTCTCTCACCACGGACCAGAGACCTGCTGCTAGAATCCTGCCGAGCACCTACTCTGGTCCTACCCTGGTCCTACCTTGGGGCCTGTGAGTGCCCTCCGATGAATCTGCAGCCCCGAATAGACTGATTCAGGCCAGATCCCATGCACTGGCCATACTGTGTCTGCTCTAATGGGAGGGGTATACAGAAACTCAGATTTGGGTTATCAGTGTCCGGTGGTCCTTGAAATAGACAAGTATGTGACTTCCCCAGGTTGGAGTCTCCTGTGTCACGTGCCACTGATCTTTCTGAGAAAAGACTAGCGCAGGGATCAGCCGGTACTTTCTGTAAAGATCTGGGTAATGGATACTTCCGGCCTTGCAAGCCATCCCACGTCTGCTGGAACTGTTCAACTCTGCAGTGACAGCTCCTAAGCAGCCCCAGACAACACACAGATGATTGGTGTGGGCTGTTTCTTGTGTTATGGATGAAAGGGGGCAGTAGCCTGGGCTTGGCCTGTTGGCTCTAGCCTGCCAACTCCTGAACTAAGGGAACTATTGTTCCATCTACACTGGGAGATGTGGCGTTTCCCTCCATCGATGGATCTAAGGCAAGATGTGGTTCAGATCCTGAAGCTCAGCAGAAATCATGACTTTATTGGCCGGCTGTCCTCAGTCAAGTCCATCTGATCCTTGGTTGCTTTGGGCTTTTGAAATGAAGCCTCTGCCTCTACTCTGCCTCTTGGTGCCCCGTTTATCCGTCCCTGGGGACGTGGTGTTTTATGCATTTGCTCTATGGCTCTCTGCAGGTTGGGTCTCCAGCAGCTGCCAGCCCAGCCTTGTCATTCAGTATGACAATGGCACCCACCTTGCATTGGCCACTTAAGCACCACCACTCCCCGATCTAGATTATTCCTGAATCCGTCACTCCCACTGCTCTCAGGGGGTGCAGCGCCTCCTCTGCTGATCCTTGGGTGACCTTGGATGGCCCCTCGCATCTCCTCAATGATGCCTTCCACCTGGGGGGGGGGGCATGTCTTACTGCTGCTGACAAAGGAGTTCCTTCCAGGCTCTTCTGTGGAGTGTCTTTAGCTAGAGACTTTTCCAGGCTTCCTTCACACACCCACTTCTCAGAGCTGACTGCTCCCTTCTTCTCCGGCCATGGCAGCTCCAGCGCGGTCACGTCACCCAGCGTGGACCACCGTGTTTGCCAAGTTTCCAGCAGACATCCTACAGAGGGTCCAGGCCATGTGCTAGGGTCCTTCGTCGGGCTGATAGGCCTTGGATGGGGCGGATGACATTTCTAGGTCAGCAAACTCTTTGTCACCCGACTTCGGGAGCTCCCTACTTGAACAGACGCCCGTAGGCTCCACATGTTGCTTGTGCTCCTCCGTTTCTTGATGGTACCCACAGGCTGGAAGCCCACACGCTGCAGCCCTCAGTCTGTTGCCTCCCCTCGCAGCCCAGGACTTCCCTAGACACCGTGGGCTGTGACTTGACCGGGCAGCCAGGACAGGGAGGTGTGTGTGTGCGTTTTCTCTCTCTCTTATCTCCTTTCGCTCTGGCACTGGCCAGGGATTTAACAACCGCACTCACAGCTTGGCAAGAACAGCCCATAATCTAGCCGGTATAATCACAGCAGCCTTCCTGGCTGGTGTGTGTGTGTGTGTGTGTGTGTGTGTGTGTGTGTGTCTATCCAACACGCCACTTTGCATATTAGGGTCGCCCCTAAGATGAGCTATATTTTAAAGCGTTCCTGGAGATAAAGACTCTGGAGTAGAGTTTCACACACAAGAGAGTCATGGGGGAGTGCCCCAGAGGACGCGGTGTGGTAGAGGGAGAGGGAGCAGGCTGGGGGCACAGGGGCACGCTGAGCTCCGTACAGGTGCACCATGGCCACAGCCTGTCTGGTGGTGTTGCTCGGACCTTGCTGAGCATGCAAAGCGCGGCCTTTGCACACTCGTGTGGAGTAGGCACTGGCTGTGGTCCACCCCAGGGCTTGGATCGCGGAGGGAGCATTGCCAGATAAGAGCTACTCCTGTGAGGGACCCTGTGGTGAGCCGCCAGCCCTCAGTCCTGCCAGCTGCGAGATGAAGGCTCCCACCAGGGAGCAGCACCCGGTGTTCCCCTGTGCCTGCTGCCCTCCCTCAGTGCCCAGAGGAAGGGGCAGCAGGACGAGGCCCCTCCCTTCCTCTGGGAGCTGCTGCCTGTAGATATGACCTGGGCCTGGCTGCCCTCCCCGCCCCCCCCACACACACAGAAGCTCTGAGGGCAGCGAGATGGGGCAACCCCTCCCCCAGCCATCCTCTCGCTGTTCAGTCCACACTGCTGAGGCTGGAAGGCCCCGTCTGAGTCTGTCTGAATTGGTTTTCTCTTCTTACAGAGGAGAGCATTGTGACTGATACATGCCCTTTCGCAATTGAATTTACAGAAAATACAAGTGATACACGGAGGAAACGGAAGAGAGAATAACCAAGATTGATTGGATTTTTTTTCCGACCACAGTCCTGCTCTTCAAAGAAAAATATAGGCTATCATGAATTGAGGACAATATTGTTGAAATCTATTAAGGTCCTTCCCACTTCTGCATGCGTTTGTTCTGACCCCCGCCTCCAGGCTGCCAGAGGCATTCAATTACTCAAGGATATTTAGGTTGCTACCCTATGAAAGGAGAAAAGATTCAATGTTGCACTCCGACATTGAGAGTAGAATTTTCCAATCTGCAGCAAGCCATTCGTTTTGTGAGCCAAGGATGCCATTTTTTTTAAAGTTTACATCAATAGCTATGCCTGGAAAATGCAACATTGAAGTTTCCCATTAGATAAGGCTGGAGAGAGAAGGATATGATATAAAGTGAAATCAGTCCTCCTGGGACTCTGTGACATATGAGAGAGAGAGAGAGAGAGAGAGAGAGAGAGAGAGAGAGAGAAGATAGATGCTGAGTTGACAGAGGTGCCCAGAGAGGGAGACACATGGGCAAGGAGACAGATGTAGAGGGAGAGGATGGGCAAGGAATGGAGCAGAGTCACAGGTGCGCTGCTGCCCCTCTAGGAGGTGAGGTTGGGGCTGCTGGGAGGGGCCAGCCCAGCAGGCATTGAGGTGGACACTCACGGAGAGCTCAACACAAAGAAACACTCTGCTTTCTGCATTTGAAATCTGGGTGTGGCTCACACAGCTGTTGGGGGAATATAGGCGGAGGAATGAACCCCTAAAATGCCCCCTGCTCCCCCCCCACCGGGGCTTCTATGTGTCCTAGAAGGGATCCAGAAATATCCCCAAGGGCTCTGGAGAGAACCCCAGGAGGCGAGGAGGGAGGTCGTGATGTGCAGATGCCGGCAATAAGGCAGCAATGTTAAGGACACAGGGGCCTTGGGACTACTGGCAAGAGTCTGGAAGCTAGGGCCTCAGCGGGAGGTGTAGACACAAGGACGAGGAAGGAGGCCCACCCGTTTCAGCACAGACAAGCTGCGTGAGAAGGAGAGCCAGGTGGGCTTTCCAGGACGTCCATCTGCTGACATCCAGGAGGCCTTGAAAGCCCACCCTGCCCCACCCTCGCTGTTCTGTCGGCCAGGGAGCAGCAGAAGAAGGGACGTGGAACACGGAGCACTTGCACGCCAGAAACCATGTCACCAAAACACTGAGACGTACCTCTGGGCAGTGAGCGACAATTTAAACGTGCAGGGCTGTGTCTTGGTGCCCAGACCCCACTGCGCCCTGGGAACTCAACCCCACTTCTGCCACCTGTGGAACAGGTTGCCCATGCCAGAAAAATCAATGCAGCTAGGGACAGGTGGGCCTGGGTTATGAGCACCCTAGCTGCTCCTACTCAGGGCAGTAATTCTGGAACAGGTTCTACAGTGTGGTTCCCTGAGACCCCCAGAGGGTTTGGTCCCCAGGGGCCCGTGTGCCTACATTGTTCAATTACACACATTCACTACCTGTCTTCCTGTCTCGGCTTCCTGGGATCCCCTGGCAGAGACGCTGTTTGTCTGCATCCTTGTTTCCTGGGGAAGCACCTGAAAATGGTTGATCCCTCTTCCCCTGCCCCCAGTAAGGTGGGAAGCCTCTAGAAGGCTCGGTTCCACTTTCTAAAAATTCTTAATTTATTTTCATCTGCAAGAAAGAGAGATTTCTATCCTCTGGTTCACTCCCCAAATGCCCGCAATAAGCCAAGCTGGGCCAGGCTGAATCTGGGAGCCCAGAACTGAATCTGAGTCTCCCACAATGGGTGGCAGGGGCCCAAGCATTTGAACCATCATCCATGGCCTCTCGGGGTGCACATTAGCAGGAAGCTGGATCAGAAGCTGAAGCGCCAGGACTTGAATCCACACTCCCTATTTTAGAAAAGAAACTCTATTTTTTTGGCACAAGCTAATGACAGCAAATGTTCGCACTATTTTAATGCTAACCACATGTTACGCAAATTCTTGAATTCTGAAAGCATCATTCACTTAGGCAACAAATATTTAGCCACTTAAAATTATGTGCAAGGAATGACATGGGCCGATTTGGAATGCTCTGCAGGAACGTGGGAAGCGAAGGACACGGATCGTCTCAGAGCCGCATTCCACTGGTGGCATCCATCTTCCTCCCTATCAGCTGTCTCCACTGGAGCTCACCTCCTTCTGCTAGCCTGGTTCACCTCTGATAAAGACAGCCACAAGACGTTCAATCTCAAAGACCAAAGCAAAGGACGCAAAGTGCACAAATGGAGATCCAAATGACACAGAGCAGCCACTTGGCTCACAGATGTCGGGGAGGTGGGGAGGTGGGCTGCGGGCGCCCCCTCCCCTGGCCAGAGGAGCAGTTTCTACAGTTTCAAACTCCGCAGGAACTGTTTGATCCAAGGCAGACTCTTCGGGGGAGCTCCCAGCTCCACTCTTCTGGCACGAGGGCATCTGCGTGTGTTTTGCTGGGGCCGAGCTTCTGCAGGCTGGGCTCAGAGCACGCTCCCCTACACCAGCTGGCCTGGCTGTCTTCCGTGACCCCACAGCTCCCAGGCTGCGAGCTTGTGTTCCCAAGCCCCTCCTGGATCACGCATCAGCCCCCGTGGGAAGAAAAGGGCTGGTACTCCACGGGGCGCTTTCCAAATCCATTTGCCATCTGTCTGCCCCTAAAGTCAACAGCGGATCCCGAGGAAGGGCTGGCTCCTGTAGGATGAATTGGCTCGGGACAGAAACTATGCACAGTCTGTGGCTGGGTTGATGCAGGTTATACGAGAGAAACGTCCCTAGAGAATGCCTCTGAGGGCAGTTTAAGCATTTCCCTCCTAGATGAAGACAGCAGAGACTCAGGGCAGGGGCAGTATGGGGACAGAGAGAACAGGGGAGCCAGCTGCCCTATTTCAAGAGAGGCACTCCCCACCACCACCCCCACTTCCACCTCCAGATTGAAAGGGGCTGGGAATAAAGTAAGAACCAGCCCAGAAAGCTGAGGGGACACCAGACCGACCAGGAATGCGTACAGAAGACGACAATAAGGCCAGAGCCACATCCAGTCTCAAATACCAAACTGGATATGTATTCAATTAGTACTTGGTGTGCCAGACAAGGAGAGTCATTCAAGGTTTTTGAGCCACAGAGAATCCAAGCTGTGCTTCAAGAGCCTAGAGGGAGAAGTCAGTTAGGAGGTGTGGTGGTTAACGACTCGGGTCAACTCGGCAGGATCACAGGATGCCTGCATAGTTGGCTAAAGATTATTCTGGATGTGTCTGGAAGGGCATAGCACCTGAATCGGTGCACTGGGTTAAGCAGGTGGCCCTCCCTTGCGTGGCTGGGCATCTCCAATCCACTAAGGGCTCACATAGAACAAAAAAGCAGGGGAGGTAGGAATCCTGTCTGCCTACTTTCTCTGGGACATTGTTCTTCTCCCTTAGATTGGGACTCACACTAATGGCTTCCTGGTGCTCAGGCCTTTGGACTCAGGTGAACTATACCTCCAGCTCTCCTGGGTCTCCAGCAAACAGAGGGCAGATCAGCGGACTGCTCAGCCTCCTCAACCATGCAAACCAGCCCCTCAGAATAAGCCTCTCTCTCTCTCTCTCTCTCTCTCTCTCTCTCCTTCCAGAACCCCACTTGGATACCAGAATCAGTGGACACTCAAGTCCCACATATAATGTTGCTGCTGTATTTGCATATACCCTCAAATACATACACCCTCAAATACTTTAAATCAACCTTTGGGTACTTATAATACCTCCTGAAATGTAAATGATATGCATATAGTTGTTAGATTGCAGTGGGCATTGTGGTACCATGGTTAAGCCACCATGGGTGCAAGTCCTCGCTCTGTTTCCCATCTGGCTTCCTGCAGAGTACACTCGGGGAGGTGGTAAAAAGTGGCTCAAGTACCTGGATCCCTGCCACCCATGTGAGACACCTACAGTGAGTTCTGGGCTTTGGACTTTGGCAGAACCCAGCCCCTGCTTTTGTGAGCATTTGGGGAATGAACCAGTAGATTGCCAGATCTCTGTCTCTCTCTATGTATTGCTCTATCTTGCAAATAAATAAATAAAAACAAAATTAGTTTTTAGACTGTATTGTGTACAGAATAATGACAAGCATAGTCTATATATAGTCAGTATAAATGGAATTCTTTTTGTTAATATTTTTGATCTTTGACAGATTAAATTTGAAAATGTGGAAAACCAACAGGACAAGATATACATATGTCCTATTGAGATATATATGTATATATATAATATACACATATGCTATACCTCTAATATATATAATATATATGGCGCACCCTTATATATATATACATCCTTTTGATGTGTATATATATACGGAACACCTATTCCCTGCTGGTGCTATTTCTGTGAAGAGCCTTACCTGAAATCTAAGGACTGACGGGCTTGGATTCTCTATCCCCAGAAAACACCACAGCCCACGTGGGTCTCCCTCCTGGCTTGACTGGTGAACACTGATCATAGGACACAAGTCCTTGACAGGTGGAAGAACCAGAAACTGGTGTAGAGGTGAGCCAGCAGGTGCTGGGCTCTGAAGGGATTGGGGCACAAATCCCACATCCAACATGAGAGGCAAACAGGCAGCAGAGAACCCATGGTGGCTCCTGTCCATTGGGCTCAAGTGAAGCCGTCAGCGGGGTGGGCAGGAGGAGGAGCTCCAGAGCCTGGATGTAATGGGAACAGCTGTGGGCCCCACCTGGCTTACTGGCAGATGTGCGGGCTGTGTGAGCGCTTTGTTTAATGTTTCCCGTAGTGGCTCTCTGTCCCCACAGGGATTTAAGCTAGCTTACCAACAAGGCAGTGAGAATAAAACAAAAAGTAGGCAGCATAAACAAAGCAGAGGGGAAATCGGGCAGGGGCGTAAGGAGATGTGAGGTGTGCAGTTAGCAGCCAGAGCAGCTGCATTAAACTGCATGGGATCCCATGCTATATTGGTTGCAAATTTGACCCCCCCGGAAGTGGCGTCCCAGCAGCCCACTCATTCTGCAATCTGAGACCACTTCTCTGGATGCAGGCACGCGAGGGGCAGCCGTGGGTTCCCCTCAGCACCGGTTCTTAACGCAGAATTTGAATTTGCTAAATGGATTTGGAAGCCTGTGTTCACACACGCTTGTATTCCCCTAGGCAGAGAGAGCAAATGCCCATCAAATCATCACAGGACTCCAGGACCTCAAACCTGCTCCTCACCTGGGAGACCCTGCTAACCTTGCCAGAGCTCCTGGGACAAGGGGAGGTGCGATCTGCTAAGCGTCCTTAGCAGTATTCATCGCACGCCAAGACTCAGCCGGGCTGTCTCAGTCTGGCCCAGAGGCAGGTGCCATCTCCACTGCTATTCTGTGGAAGAGCCTTGGAAGTGGCTTTCCCTGGGGTTACGCAGTGGGTCAATTCCAAGATGAATCCCCAGGCGAGCAGGTGTACATGGCATCCATCCAGCCCGCCGCATCCCGGGAGAGACAGTTCCCCGGTGTGGACACAGGCAAAGGTTCAGGGGAAGTGCCCCCCGTGCCTTCCTCTGAAACGAGAAAGACAGGGCAGGCCATTGTCCGGGAGAGTGCGTCTCCTTCATTCTGCTCTGCGCTGTTCTTCACAGTTCTGTGAATGGAATGGGTTTTATTCTGCAAATGTGTGCCGGTTGGCATATGTCTGGCCTTTCTTAAAACTCATCTTCAAGGAATAGCTCATTCCCAGAAGAGCTCCTTCAAGGAAGCATCCAATCCTGCCTCTGCTCCATATGCGCGGTCTGGCTCTGGGCCGCTCCTCAGCTTTGCTGCTCTTTTTCTTATTCTTTGTATTATTATTATCACTCCAGTGCCATCTGTGTGGTAAAGTAAACCAGTTCATTCATTGTAAAAAGTGTAAGACCCAGAAACCACAGCATTTGAAAAGAGGAGATAAATGTCAGCCCCTTTTCATAAAGACATGAAGGTGCAAGTCCTCCCAGAAGAGGGGGAATGCAAACCACGTATTTCATAAGAGTAACTCCTGGGCTGGTGCTGTGGCACAGTGGGTAAAGCCGCCGCCTGCAGTGCTGGCATCCCACATGGGTGCCGGTTCTTGTCCCGGCTGCTCCACTTCTGCTCCAGCTCTCTGTTATGGCCTGGGAAAGCAGTAGAAGATGGCCCAATTCCTTGGGCCCCTGCACCCACATGGGAGACTTGGAAGAAGCTCCTGGCTCCGGGCTTTGGTCTGGCCCAGCTCTGGCTGTTGCAGCCATCTGGGGAGTGAACCAGCGGATGGAAGACCTCTCTCTCTCTCTCTCTCTCTCTCTCTTCTGCCTTTCAAATAAAATAAATAAATCTCCAAAAAATAAAAACAAAAACTCCTAAGATTAAGTTGAACATAAACTAGAAATACAAGATTAGAAAACACATTAATATAATACTACATGTCAATAAGTAAAATAGCACATTGATATAATAAATTCTGAAAAATAATGGTATTCAACCCTATTTCAAAAAAATGGAGTGAAGGGGGCTGGCACTGTGGCATAGTAGACTAAGCCTCTGCCTGGGCGTTGTCATCCCATATGGGCACTGGTTTGCTTCCTGGCTGCTCCACTTCCCACCCAGCTCTCTGCTGTGGCCTGGGAAAGCAGTAGAAGATGGCCCAAGTCCTTGGGCTCCTGCACCCATGTGGGAGACCCGGAAGAAGCTCCTGGCTCCTGGCTTTGGATTGGTCCAGTTCCAGCCATTGCAGCCATCTGGGGAGTGAAGCAGCAGATGGAAGACCTCTCTCTCTGTCTCTCCCTCTCTCTGTATGCCCCTCTTTCCATAACTATCTCTCAAAGAAAAAAATAAAATCTTTTTTTAAAAAAATGGAATGAATTATAACTTTGGGGACTGTCCCTTAAAATAACAAGCAACAATAAATAACTCCAACTAGCGTTGATCCATTAATTTCATAAAATGTGTTGAACTCAGGTACTACTCTGAGTCTCAGGGTACATCAAGAAGCAGGTGAGATGCAGGGGTGCAGAGAGCACATTCTAATCAGGGTGGGGAGGTCATGGGGTCACGGGGAGCAGAGTAAACCTAACACTGGCAGAGTTGGGGTATCAGTTACCCATTGATGCCTACCGAACACCCTCCAACAAAAGCCATTCATGAGTCTGTGGGCCAGCTGGGCTCAGCTGGGCGGTTCTTCTACCCCACGTTGCATCCGCTGACACTGCAGGTGTGTGGGCTGGCTGGGATGGGGATGTCTGCATGAGTGAATCATAGACCTGACAGTTGATGCTTGCAATCTCCTGGGCGTTCAGCTGGGGACAGGAAAGGGAGCACACACACGTGCAGGAGTACTAGGGTGCCCGGGATGTTCTCATGACTGGAAGCCCCCAGACCCTCTGCTCTGCCCAAGAATGGAAGGCAGCACATGCAGAGACATCCAGTACTGGCTGACTGTGTCTCAGATCTAGGACACGCATGTCCTTCAGAAGTGAAAACGGCCACAGGAGACTGCTTGCACCTTCACCTGTGTGGGTGATAGACCTGTCCTGTCAGTGGCCCAGTGTGGTGCTCCTCTTGTGTGAGTGCGGGAATCTCTGACGGCTGCAGGCAAAGAGGGGTCCTGAGCCGGTAGCCCTGCCTGCCTGCTGCCCTTGGGGTAGACACGGCCATTTCTGTCCCTTCTCCAGTTCTCTGCCTTTCCTGCCTTCCGTCTTCATCTGTCAGCACACACACCCTTCTGTGTCTCTCTGGCTGCATGGTTTTGGGGAACTCTGGAAGCTTTGATTTCCAAAGGGGAGGTGGTCTCTGGGGAGACAGAGACCCTGAGATTCCAGCCCCAGCTCCTGAGAGATCAGATCTACCTACTCAGGCAAGTTCTACTTTATGCTTAGTCATTTAATTTTTTTTAAGCTGAGAGGCAGAGACAGAGGAGACAGAGGGAGAGAGAAGGAGATCTTGCATCTAATGGTTTACTATCCAAATTTCCGCAACACCTGGAGCCGGGCCAGGCTGAAGCCAGGAATAGAGAACTCCATCTGGGTCTCCCACATAGGTGGTGGGGACCCAAGGACTTGAGTCATTACCTGTTGCCTCCCAGGGTGCTGAAATCAGAAGCAAAGACAAGACCAGAGCCCAGACACCCTGATATGGTGGGGGCTTCCCAAGCAGTGTCTTAACCTCTGCACCAAATGCCCACCTCCAAGTGCTCCTTATAGCTTTTCCCGGGCTCCTTTGATAAACACAGGCTCTTCCACCAACGGCTGCTTGTGCAATGTGCAGCTGAGTCATGCTGGCTCCTCCTGACCTTGACTGTCTCCCCAGCTCAGATGGGACCCCAGCTTCTTGGGTGTACCCCTTGCTCCCTGAGTCTCTCTTCTGAGAGGAGCCAACATCCCAAAATAAGTAGAGACATTATTTTCAGATTGGGAGGTTAGGTATCAGGCATGGGTGTTGTCTAATCCCTTTCTGAGCTTTCTTGGATTTCTATGAATATAGGTCATTTTTATATCTGCAGAAGAAAAATGCATAACTTGAGATGCACAGCCACTCTGTTGTCAAGGAGCCTAAGAGCCAGTCACAGTGGCACCAAGCCCTTGCGCGAGAATGCAGACTTTGAGCTGGTGGAAAAGTTACAAACCACCTCCTCTGTGCCATCAAAACGATCTCCCCGCCCCCATCTCCCCAACGCGCTGATGCATAGCTCCCAAATGACGGTTTTGTTCACCAAAAGTCTCTCCCAGAATAGAAACTGCCCACAGTATTTTTCTTGGGAGAACATTTGTCTGGCAACTTCCCTGTTGACGGGTTTGGGCTGCTACACTCCTATGCCAAGCACGACACAAAAAGCCATCCCCTATTTGCCATTTCGTGTTTTGTTACGCAAACTCTGCCAACTGGGATGAAGACACGTTTTTCTAGTCAAAGGCCTCCGACACTTGGACTGTCAGCGTGGAAATTCCTGGAATGCCAGCCGTGCACGCGCTGGCCGGGGTGGTTTGGCATTTGGGACTTAAAGCTGGGGCAAATGGCCCCAATCCTCTTCTGATCTCTCTCTCTTTCACTCTCGCTCTCTCTGGCATTTGCAGCCTTCAGCAAAAGGAAAATTATGACTGTCTTTTTTGGGGGGAGGATAGGGTTTCTAAGGCGCCGTGTCTCCCCGAGGGACACCCGTGTGCAGGCTCAAAACCCGGCAGCTAAAGACCACGGCACAGCTGGACCCCCTGTCAGTCCAGGTTCTGGGGGCGGGGCCTTCAAACAGCGCACCTGTTGCAAGCAGGCGTTTGCGAAGGGCCTGCAGCTGCGAGGTGCGGTTTGCAGGAGCTTGCAACACACACACACACACACACACACACACACAAACACACACGCACACACGGTGCTTTGTCAGGCCGCAGGGTGAAGCTCGTGATGAATGCGTGTTTTTTTTTGTTTGTTTTTTGACAGGCAGCGTGGACAGCGTGGACAGTGAGAGAGAGAGACAGAGAGAAAGGTCTTCCGTTTGCTCTTGGTTTACCCTCCAATGGCTGCTGCGGCCAGCCCACCACACCAATCCAAAGGCAGGTGCCAGGTGCTTCTCCTGGTCTCCCATGGGGTGCAGGGCCCAAGCACTTGGGCCATCCTCCACTGCACTCCCGGGCCACAGCAGAGAGCTGGACTGGAAGAGGGGCAACCGGGACAGAATCCGGCGCCCCGACCCGACCGGGACTAGAACCCGGTGTGCTGGCGCCGCAAGGCGGAGGATTAGCCTATTGAGCCAGGGCGCAGGCCGATGAATGCGTTTTGTTACTGCTCCTGCTGCTGCAGCAGAGAGAAACCCCCGCAAGATTTGACAGGGTCCCTGAGCCAAGCGTTCATTCTGAGTGGGCCCCAGTGACCCAGGCCTTTGCCCAGGTGCCCATGGTTACCATGTCCCTAGCACGTGGGGAATAAACACCAGGTCCCAGCCTCCCAATCATGACCTCCAGCCCCCTCGGCGCGCGCTCTGGCCTCCGTGATCCAGATGCTGGGAATGGGGCCTGGGACAAAATCGCTGAGCATTTAAGCACTTCGCATTCTCCGCACGCCTGCTAGGAGCGCATGCGCATCTGGAGCCAGGCAGGGGGCCAAGGGGCGCAAGCCGCCAGGGTGTGGCTCAGGGACCTGAGTCTGGACCCAAATCACTAGGGGGAACCGCAGTTCCGCCTGTCTTGGGATCCCGGCGGTATTTTTGTCTTTCCCACCACCGCCAGCGTTTGGGCTACATTACGGTTCCTGATGGAGAAGTTTTATTACAGAAAAAGAATGTGTGAGCTGTTTCTGCGTAGGCGTTGAGCGAACGCAGGGCAGTGCAGCCAAGAGGCAGCACACGGATTCTCAGCCGTGGCGTCTGCCGCTCGAAGACGGACAGGGAAAAGCCTAGGGCGGCAGCGTTTTTGGCAGCTAGAACCAGACGGCCTGGCCCCGCTGGAGACATCCGGGCAGCAGCCCCACGTGCTCACAGCATAGGCTAAACACCCAGTGAGTGACTCCCAGCACCCCGGTGTCAGCCAGGCAGCTCAGCACATGCCCAGCGCCCCCGCCACCAGGGGGCTTCTGTTCCGTTAGAGACCTGTACCCAGGCCAGTCAAGGCCAGAGCTGCCTGACCTTCCCCTGTAACCCTACCCGTGTTATCGTCACTGGTACTGCATTAATATCAACACCAACGGCAGCTTGTTTGTTTTTGAAAGAATTATTATTTTACAGAGTGGGGGAGAGAGAATGACAGCTCCCACCTGCTGGTTCACTCCCCTAGATGGTCATTGGGCCAGGCCGAAGCTGGGAGCCAGAAGCTGCATCCGGGTCTCCCACGTGGGTGGCAGGGGCCCAAGCACTTGGGCCATCTTCCGCTGCTCTTCCCCAGGTCATAAGCGGGGAGCTGGATCAGAAGTGGCTCAGCCGGGATGTGAACCAGCACCCATTTGGGACGCCTGTGTCACTGGCAGCAGTTTTACCCCCTGCACCACAACACCGGCTCCAGAGCCTTGGTTTGGAAATTAAGTGGCTCCGTCTCACCATGAATCTTGAGTCCTGTACAGAAAAAGGAGCTGTTTTGTCATTTTGTTATTTCTTTAACTCTCTGTCTCGGTTTACTTTGGCAGAGCCGTTGCTCAGAGCGAAACTCAGCAGGTCTCCAGGCAGAACGAGCAGTCCGCGTCCCCGCGCGGCCCAGGCAACAAGAGCCAGGCATTGCGCCCAGCCCTCTCTGGCTGGCCCAGGCGAGACTATGACAAGAGGGAGGGGCTGAGGTTCGCTGTTTGAAGGTCAGCTTTCCTGCGTACAAGGCAGAGGTCAAGCTGACGTCTCTCCCTGTTTTTGAGCAAGCGTGTTCCAGGAAGCTGCTCTGGCCCGTGGCCAAGTGGCTGTTGTAGCATGATGTGTTTTGGGGGTCAAGTTTCCTGCGGCAGGCAATTCTTTGAGTTCCTGATATTGACATCAACAAACCTTCACAGAGTAACTCGAAGTGTAATGTGGGGCGGTGGATTCCAACCTAAAAGATAAAGTAGTGTTCATAGGAAAAAACCGCGGACAATTCGCTGATTCCATGCATAGGAATTTGCTGTCTGCATTTTTCTTCCACGCAGGACAATCAAAGTTTCCAAAGCCAGACGTGATGCCGGCTAAAAGGTTTGGAGCTTGCCCATAAATTACATTGCCCCATAACTGTCCTGATTGAACCACAAATCAAGCAAGAAATTACCTTTTATCTGCAGAGATACATGAAGACCCACCATCCAGCCCTCTTCATTTTGCAAACACCCTCCCTCGTGTCGAGTGATTAAATAAGATGGTGCAAGCACCGTGGCCGAAGTAGAAGGCATCTCAGGGAAGCCAGCTCCTTTCTCTTGCTTCTGAACACCAAAGCAAACAAACATCTGGCTGCGAATTATTCACCTTCAGAACTGCAGACAAAATAAACCAGTCCCTCCACCAAAGAATTCAAGGGAACGAACTGGTAAATATTGTGACTGATTACAACAACAAGTGTGTCATTCACTTCTTTGGAAACGAATCCAAACAGGCCTCTGTGCGCCGCCAGTGCCTGGCAGTGGCCTTGGCAGATCTGTTGGTAGAGGATCCGGCAGGGAGAGAGGAGAGCCTGGGTCCCTGCTGCTGGCCAGGCCCCGGGGGTGGCTTTCAGCTGTGCAGTGGGGAATCCTGACACCTCCAGGTGCACCACGCATGCCCCCCTGTCTTCCCCCGGGGGACCTGACACCTGGCTCTGATCGCTGTGCGACGGCGCGACCAGCAGGGACTTCCACTTGCAGAAGACCAGGTGGCTATCTCTCTGCCCCCAACACACACAGCTGCTCCCCCCCACACTGGCCACCAGGCCCAGAAAGTGAAACTGTGCTTCTGAGAACCATGGATACCGACCTACAGGAAGGCGCCGTGTGGTTTCCGTGACCCAGGCCTTGACTGGAAGTGGCTGCAGAGCCGTGTGTGGGCCCTGCGCCTGCCCTGCAGGGTGCCTCCCCAGCGAGGAGTGCCTTCTGCCCAGAGGGAGGCCTGGGGAGGCTGTCCCTCTGCCAGCTCCTGTGCGCCTCCCAGGAATCAGCCGCTGGCAGCAGGACAGTGCACAACCGCTGCTCACCCTGATTTTCTGGGTCAGCTTTTCAGAGCTGCCTCCCGCGGGGAGCTGCTCCGTAGCTCACAGAGCTCCTGAGTGAGGGCCAGGGAGGGCAGCTCGGGCCCTGGGCCAGCGTCACCCCAGTTCCCTTTGCAACTCAGGCACAGGCACCAGTTCCAGCCCCTGCGGCACCAGCCGAGCATCAAAGAGCAAGCAGGGCACAGCCTGGAAGCCGCTGGACAGACCGGTTATCCCTGCAGGCCCCAGCAGCGCCAGCTTCCGCCCACGCAGCTGGAAGAGACCCTGTGTGCCTGGAACGTCTCTGCGTGTGTAGACGTACACACGTGCCCTCGCACACTCACACACAAGGCCACTGCAAGGGGCCAGCGGGAAATGGCCTTCAAAGAGAAGTGGATTTGGGTGCAAAAAAAAAAAAAAAAAAACCTGGAAATCCACACATCCCCTCATATGCATGTATACTTCATGGAAATGCATATTATAAAAAAACTATGAATTTCAGCAGTTTTTACACCAAAATACCCCCCCTTTGAAGTCCATTTTCCTTGTTCTCTTTGACGTGCTTACAAATGTCTTTAACTTCAACAAGCAAGCACACGAAGCCAAATCGAGCAGGCGTGACACTCGTCGCAGACATGTAAACAAAGGTGCCGTCACCTCCGAACCCACGAGAGAACCCTGCCACCCCCCCAGCCCAGCCCCACGTCCCCTCCTCCAGCTAACCACAGGGCTGAGTGTGTGGTGCCCCTTCTCCCTTTCCTTGTCACCCCACCAGGCACCCAAGCGTTTGCACACCAGGGGGCCTAGTTGTGCTTTGGTGGGGGCTGGGCGAGGAGTGATACGCTTTGTAAGCTCCCTCATCAGACAGACACGGCGCACGATGAACATCCGTTTTGATTGACACATGTGTGTACCCCGGAGTGCGTACCCCGGAGCCTGCACGGGGTACCTCAAGCCTCTGCCTCCGGTACCGATTCCCCGAAAAAGGCCCACGTCGCACCCAGAGCCAGGCCATCCCTGCACATGGCCCTGTCCGGCACTCCCTAGCAATTGCCTGACACCCTCGCCACCCACCTCAGCTCAGCTTCTCCAGGAAGGGACGTGGCGAGGGCCCTCCATGCCACTGTGCGCAGCCAGCAGGGGGACCCCAGGGTTGTGTGGGCAGACTTGTGGCTGCGCATTGGAGCAAAATGCAAATACAAATATGGGGACCCGATGTTAGAGGCAGCCATGACTAAAAGTGAACATGCACAAACTTGAAATCAGATCAGTTTTGCTAAAATCCAAGGAAATAAATTCTACACTCATCTCCTCCTACCCGACCGCACTGGGCTGTGACCGGTGATCCCGTGCTGGTGTGTGCTGTGCCCGTGTCACAGGAGCATGGCAGGACGGGGGCTCCCATGCTCTGCCAGGACGGGCACTGAGCTGCACATCAGCTGAGACCGTTTTAGGATGCACAGCAAGGAAACTCACACTCACTACCGGCCAGGTGCACACACACACACACGTACATGAGACACGCACCCACATGTGTACACACACCACACACACATACTCACCACACACACATACACACAACATACAAATGCATACCACATATACATGCACCACAAACACAGACTGCACACACCCCATATATGCACACACAAATATACACACATGTAACACACACCCAGGAATATAATGTACCTACCACACACCACACAAATAAACATATATATACCACACATGCAAATACATACTCCACACACATACACACCACAAACACACCCAATATATACACACACTTTGTACACACCACACATATATACAAAGACCACACACACGTACACATATGCTCCACACATGCAAACATACCTCACACCCCACTCACCACAAAAATAAACATATATGTACATATCTCATATATACAAATACGCCTAGCACAAACACACAGGCACCACACACATTACATACACACCGTGCACACACACACACTCCAGACATCCCATACACACTACGCACACATGGGATGCATGGGATACACACCTCATACTACATGCCTGTACTTGTAGACATGCACGGCACATGCACATAGGGTATACACACCACACATGCATGCACACATGTGTTCACTCACCCCAGCTTCCCAGCCTGGTGCTGGGGTGGAGCAGGAATTGCTGCCTGCTCATTCGCTTCCCCGGGCGCCTTTGGACCCCGTGCCAGGGCGTAATTCATTAAGATGCAGTTGATCTCTGTCCTGGCCTCCTGGCGCAGAACCCCGAAACCTGGGCAGCTGCCATGTCCTGTGTGCTAATGAGATGCCTAACTGCTGGCTGGGCCGCAGGTGATCTTTGGAGGGTGCTGGGGGCCAACCATGGGGTTAGCAAGGTGGGAGTCTCAGCCACACCCCGAGCATGGGAGAGGGGCAGGAGATGGAGCTGGTCACCAGCGGCCAAGGACGGAAGCCACCATGCCAGTGGGCTGGAACCCCCATTAAAACCCTGGATGATGGGGTTTGGGGAGCTTCCAGGTAGGACCTGCCTCTGCACGTGAGGGGCAGTGCACGCGGAAGGGTGAGGTGTCCTTGTCCATTTTCTGTTGCCTTAATAAATTATCCACGGCTGGATACTTTCTAGAGAAGAGAACTCTGCTTATCTCACAGTTCTGGAGGTTTAAGGGCATGGTGCTGGCTTGGGCTCTGTCCAGGGCCTTGTGGCAGATGGCATCGCATCCTAGGAGTGAGTGTGAGGGGGCCAGCAGTGGGGGAGGACAGAGTGGGGAGGGATCACACAGGGCAGCAAGCCAAAGAAATCAAACTCACTTAAAAAAAAAGGATTTATTTGCCTTTAGATTAAAGGCAAGGTGACAGAGAGAGAGAGAGAAAGAATCTTCCCATCTGCCCATCTGCTGGTTCACGCTCCAAATGCTTGCAATAGCCAGGGCTAAGCCCTGCTGCAGCCAGGACCAGAAACTCGGGCCTCCAGTCAAAGGCACCACTGCTTTCCTGTGCAAGGCTGATTACCCCACCCGAGCTCCACCAGCAGCACCGACATCCATATGAATGTCGGTTCGAGTCCCGGCTGCTCCACTTGTGATCCAGCTCCCTGCTAGTGAACCTGGGAAAGCAGCAGAGGCTGGCCCAAGTGCTTGGGTTCCACGTGAGAGAGACACAGATACAGTTAGTTCCAGGCTCCTCACTTCAGCCTGGCCCAGCCCTGGCCATTGCGGTCATTTGGGAAATGAACCAGTAGATGGAAGATCTGTGTGTGTGTGTGTGTGTGTGTGTCTCCTTCTCTCTGTCACTCTGCCTTTCAAATAAATAAATATATCTCTTTAAAAATAATAAATAAAATAGAGATAACGCAAACTCCTTCTTGTGAGGTTAACACAGGAGACCTCTGTGTGATGGACACGCCTGAGACAGGGTGAGACCTCCTGGGGACGTGGGCTGTCCTCACAGCCGGGGCCACCTTGAGAGACCCCTGTAGCATCCAGAGATGCTGGTCGGAAGCAGTGGCCAGTGGAAAAGCAGAAATGAAATAGAGGCGACGAGCATTGTGGTGTAATGGGTGAAGCTGCCTCCTGTGACACTAGTATCCCGTATGGGAGCCGGTTCGAGTCCCGGCTGCTCCACTTCCAATTCTGCTCCCTGCTAATGCACCTGGGAAAGCAGCAGGAGATGGCTCAAGTGCTTGGACCCCTGCCCCTACCTGGGAGAGCCAGATGGAACTCCTGGCTCCTGACTGACCTGGCCCAGCCCTGGTCATTGTGGCCATTTAGGGAGTAAACCAACAGGTGGAAAATCTCTCGCTCTGTAACTCTGCCTTTCAAATAAATAAATAAATCTTTTAAAAAAAGAAATAAGAAGAGATGAAACAGGACCCCAAATAATTGAGACCCAGCAGACAGGAGAGGACCTGGCTCACAGAGGGCCGTGTGGGTCCGCTTTGCGTCACTCAAACCAAGCCCTCGAGGCGGCCCTGCTTACAAACAACAGTGTTTGGTTCTGGCTCAGGGCTTTGGGGGCGCCAAGTCTAAGGTCAGGTGACCCCAACAGTTGGCCTGTGGTGAGGGCCGAGGACAGCAGCCCTGTCCTGAGAACAACCCTTCATGGCTACACCTTGGGGACCTTGGGGCTCCCTCCAGGCCCCCTCCTCAACACAGTTGGAGCAAGCTTCTGCCCTCTCGGCACCACCAGCTATGCCCCTGGCCTTCGAACACCTGCCCGAGTTCAGGGGCCGAGTGAGCCCCTTGCTGAAAGGGAGGTAGTTGGAAGCACACCACAGAGTCCTCAATGACCATGCCTTTGTTTTACCATACGTGAAATGGGCACAAAACCTGCACATGTGTTTTCTCCCCGTGAGCGATTTTGCTGGCCAAGGACCGGTCAGGCATGCAGATGGCTTCTGGACAGTGGGGACATTTGCAGACAGGGAGAGGGCCACACCGTCTCTGGAAGTCACAGCCATCCTGTGTCTGAGGGCTCCGGAAACAGCCTGTTTGGGTCTGGAATGACATCGCTGTCCCTGCCAGATCCGTCCATCCCGTCCTGTTCCTTTCCGTCGGGAAGCAAAACACATGGCGTACACAGGGGCCGACGCTCCTCTGACGAGTGTCCTCTGTGCCAACAGAGTGGCTCTCGCAGGGGACACAGGTTCATCCTCATTGATTCTGGACGGGGCCCAGTGCACGAGGATCCCAGGGAGGCTTCCACAGGCAGGCGGCCCACATGAGCCCCTGGAGGCAGAGGAGGCTGAGGACATCCAGCCCTGCCCCCTCAGGGCTGCCAATCAGGCAGGGGGAGCCCCTGCCAGGCCTCCCCTGGTCCACAAGGCCGGGAAGCTCCCCGGAGTCTTCTTAGGTTTCTTATTATTCCACACGCATGTCCTAGACACCAGATGCGGAACACACACAGAAACAAACCCTTGTGTTACAGCACCAGGACTGGACTCGCTGCATACAGCAGGGCTTCCGTGCCCCTGCGGTGGCCTGAGTTAGGGGTGTCATCTGGGCCGTGGGACACCCCGGGCCTTTTCCATCAGCTCAGCACGCCTCGCCTGCTTGATGGGACGTGGTACCGCGGGCTTTGCAGATTCTGTGGATCTTGGATCGCATGTGTGTACCGTCTCCGGCGCTGCCCTGGCTGTGGCGCTGGCCCCATATGCAGATCTGGGTGGAGGGGAGTCTGGCTGAGCCGCGCCTTTGCTCTTTCTGTCTCTTAGCAACAAGCCCCCAGTGACTCCACCCCATCTGCCCCCACACGGCCTGCAGCTGCCAGCAGCCCACCCCTCCCTGGCTGACTGCAGCAGGAAACGCATTTACACAATGAGTTTAGGAAGCTGCTGGCTCCGGAAGGGCCTGAGAACCCAAGGAGGAAGCTCTGGGCCCAGGTTATGGGGGCCGCAGGTGGCCCAGGGGCAGGAATCCCCACTCCCACCTCCTCCAGTGCTGCCCAGGGCGGGGGTGGGGGGAGGGGCTCCTGCTTCTCCCCGGGGACCAGGCCATCTTCCCTGGCATCTCCACATCTCCACAGCGACTGTGGCTGGTGTGTGAGACAGGAGGGAGAGGTGCCAGGACCACACACACACACACACTCACACACACCTCTGCACATACCCTAAGTCACAGCCCTCACACTCATATACAATCACACACACACACCACTGTGACACAAGTCACAGCCCTCACATACACGCATGCACTCACATATACACAATCACACACTCACACACACACACACTATACACACCCTATACACAGTCATAGCCCTCACACTCACTTATATACAATCACACACACACACCCCACTGTGACAAGTCACAGCCCTCATATACACGCATGCACTTACATATACACAATCACACACTCACACACTCACACACACACACACACACTACACACACCCTATACACAGTCATAGCCCTCACACACACACGCACACACACACACACTGCTGGTGTGGGTTGAGGGTCCGGGTGTTGAAATTTCATCCCCATTACACAATACGAAGAAGGTGCGAAGTTAATCCAACTGTGCTATTTGGGGGAGGCGTTCTCGGTGGCGGCCAGGAGGTCACCAGGAGGACCCCGGGATTGGCTCCTGGCTACAAGAAGGAACGACTAGCAGAGACCCAGACACAGCTCTCTGTACCGCTGCTCAGTGCCTGCTCTGCCCTGGCACTCTGCCAGCAAGAAAGCCTGCACCGGATGTTGGCCTTGACCTTGGGTCAGAACCTTGAGCCCAAATAAGCCTCTGTTCTTGATAGCTTGCCCTGCCTGGGGTACTGTGCTATCAACACCTGCAAACAGACCAAAACCTAAGTTCAGGGAGACATTCATTTATACACACACACACACACACACACACACCCCACTACCACAAACCCCCCCCAGCCCCAACCTTGCCTGCCGTGGGCACGGTCAGGAGCAGGTCTGAGCACAGTGCCTTGTGGAGCATGGCCCGGCCTGCAGGGGGCACTACTTGTTTCCAGGAGAGGAGAGTGGCTGGAGGCAGGGGGCCTGCACAAGTAGCCGCGGGGAGTCCCCGGGTGCAGGCAGCAGAAGCTGGCCATGGCAGCTGGACATTGAGACCTCTGCCGGGAGGCTACTCTCTGCAGCAACACTGTCTGGGCCTCACTTGCCCTGTGTCCAACCCTGAGACAGGTGTGCCCTGAAGAACCCCCTTAGCGCCGGGAGGAGTGGGGAAGATGCTGAAAGGGCCGGATACAGACAGCCCCTTTGTCACATTGTTGGGGTTTTTGTGAGCTGATTAGAATCCTTGGTTGTTAAATCACAACACACAGGGCTGGCACTGTGACACACACAGTGAAGCCACTACCTGCAGTGCCGGCATCCCACGTGGGCAGCGGTTCAAATCCCGGCTGCTCCCTTTCCCATCCAGCTCCCTGCTGATGCGCCTGGGAAAGCAGTGGAAGATGGCCCAAGTGCTTGGGCCCCCGCACACCCACACTGCATGACCCAGATGGAGTTCAGGCTGCGGGATTCCTTGTGGCCATTGGGGAGTGAACCCAGGAATAGACGGTAACTCCCTGTCTCTCTAACTCTGCTTTTCAAATAATAAATGAATATGTTACTTAAAAAATAAGTCACAGCCACTTCCCATACATAAGCTATATTAACCAGAGGTGATGGCCATGCTCCTCACTCCCTAACGCCTCTGCCCACCTTGCTGTGCACCTGCTCCCTAGGGGGCGGCCTCCAGCGTGGGTGGAGGCAGTGCTGTTCGGCCTCAACTCCCCTCCCAGCTCCATGGCCAGTGGGTGGATTTGCATCCCGAGGTCATCAAAGGCCCCAGAACAGGGCTTCTGTGCATGTGCATTTCTGGAGAGCCAGGCCTTGGTTAACTCAGGCTGGCTGGACAGCGCATGGCAGGGCAGGGTGGGGGGAGAGGGGCAGGGGTGGTGGTGCAGGCTCAGCCAGGCCAGCTCAGCCTCGACTTACCCATGTGCTCCCACTTACCCTTTCTGCAGACATCCCGCCCTGCCCTCGCGAGCCTGGACCATGCGCGCACTCAGGGGACCACCACACCTGCTCGTCTCTACCCCACACGTGCTGTCCCAGCTTCCTTCTGGGCATGGAGGCCTCAGCACAGCCCCCGTCAGGCAGGGCGGGGTGGGGGAAGCATGGGCTGCAGCTAAGCAGGCTCTGAACTTGGCTTTCAGAAGACAGCACATGGCAGGTCTGCAGAGGATCGGGAGCAGGTGGTGTTTCCTGACAACTCTGGGTGCAGCACAGCCCCACCAAGCCTCCTGTCTCATTGGCCCGGAGCCCAGGACCCAGGCTGTCTGGGTCTGCAGAGATCAAGTGAGTTCCCTTTGAATCTCTCTCTCTCTCTCTCACATCTAAAACACACATTGGAGATGGCTGTCTGATCATCTGTGCCCCTTCTGGGAACCCCACAGTGTACCGTGTTAGGGAGCACATTCCATCGACTTGTTTCTTTTTTCACCAAGAAAAAGAAAAGGAGGAAACGGTTGACTCAGAAATCGCTCCTCTCACCGTCTCTCCACAAGGTCTCCACCGTCTCCACCGCAGGGCATAGCCACAGGCAGCACCTTGGGAAAATAAGGCCCTGGGATGGACTGGCCTGCCGCGAGCGAGTCCCCTTGCTCAGGTTGCACACTGGGTTCTTGGCTCTCCAGGCAGGCGAGTGAGTCAGAGGAGCACATGAATCAGAGGGTGCACGCCCAAGATCCAGCTCTGAGTTCAACACCGCCAGCTGCCGTGACACTGTCATTACCTGCTGCAGACCCAAACAGGCCTGAACCCGGTAACCTGCTCCCCGGGCAGGCACAAGAACCTGGCGGAAAGTTTCGGAGAACCAGCCTGCCCGAGGGTGACCTGCCTGCACTGTCACACACCCAGACACCCAGACACCATCACCGGTATTACAGGAGCAGCAACAGCACAGGCAGACTCTGCAGGCTGCTCCTCTGCCCAGCACGGATGTTGATGAACTTGGCAGTGCTAACAAGGCCTCCCATTTTGTAGATGGGAAAATAGAGGTGGGGTTTTCTGAAAAGCAGGTTGTTGATTGCATGACAATGATTATAAATTCGAAGTGGGTAAATTCCTAGCAGGTAAAGTCACCTCCTGGGGTTGAGTCCCAGCTGCTCCACTTTGGATCCAGCTCCTTACTAACACGCCTGGGAAAGCAGTGGAGGACGGCCCAAGTGCTGGGGCTCCTGCAACCATGTGGGAGATGCTGAAGGAGCTCTTGACTCCTGGCTTCAGATCAGCCCAGCTCCAGCTGTTGCAGCCATTTGGGAAGTGAACCAGCAGATGGAGACACATACACTCTCTCTCTCTCTTTCTCTCTCTCTCTGTCTTTCAAATAAAATACATAATTAATTTAAAAACAAAAAACAAATACATTCAAGGTGATAAACCCAAGACTAAATTCAGCAGTGACTTAAAATACTTGGAAAGGAAAGTACCTTTATTTCAAATTGGTGGCTGGAGCTAGAATTTCATCAGGACTAACGTGAGTGTATGAGAGGATTCCGAAAAGTTTAAGGGAAATTGAAATTAGAAGACAAGTTCAGGGTTAGACGCTGGTGACCATGCCCATGTCCTGAGTCCAAGTTTCTGGGCTCTATTTCCAGTTCCAGCTCCCAAGTCTAGCTTCCTCCCAATTCCAAGTGGTTGGGTCCCTGCCTACCACACAGGAGAGCCAGATTGAGCTCTGGGTGCCAGTCTGCTACTTCCAGCCTAGGTCCAGCACCCCCACCCCAATGATTGTGGGCATCTGGGGACCAAACTAGCAAAGAGGCTCTCTCTCTCACTCTTGCTCCTCTCTCTCTCTCTTTCTCTCTCACACACACACACAATTTTTTTTTGACAGGCAGAGTGGACAGTGAGAGAGAGAGAGAGAGAGAGAGAGACAGGTCTTCCTTTGCCGTTAGTTCACCCCCCAATGGCTGCTGTGGCCGGCACACCGCGCTGATCCGATGGTAGGAGCCAGGTGCTTCTCCTGGTCTCCCATGGGGTGCAGGGCCCAAGCACTTGGGCCATCCTCCACTGCACTCCCGGGCCACAGCAGAGAGCTGGCCTGGAAGAGGAGCAACCAGGACACACACACACAATTTTTAAACAAAGTTTATTCTGTTGCAAAAATTGTTTCAAATGCATACATAGCTTTTCCATGATACTCATTTTCCATGAGTTTTTTTAGAAAGCTTATTTTTTGTTATTGGAAAGGCATAAGGACACACACACACACACACACACATACACACACATGCACGGGGAGGGGCTGGAGGGAGAGAGATCTTCTATCTGTTGGTTCACAGCCCAGTTACTCAAAATGGCCAGGGCTGAGCCAGGCCAAAGCCAGGAGCCAGGAACTCCATCCAGGTGTCTCATGTGGGTGGCAGGGACCCAAGGCCATGGCCCATCGCTGCTGCCGCCCAGGGTGTGCCTTGGCAGGAAGCTGGAGAGACGTGGAGGTGGGACTCTCTCCTAGGCACTGTGCTGATGGATGCAGGCGTCCAAGCAGCAGCTTAACCCACTGCACCACAGCGCCCACCCCTCTGGGGACACTTTAAAGACCCTTTTTTGTACCAAAAGCAATTTATCTTTTCATTTCCGCTATCTTTTGAAGCTCCCTTGTACTACCATCAATCTCTACGTGGTCCCTGATTTCGGTTGGTAAGAGATCTGACCTGCTTATATGGCCTGGCTATTTTTATATACAGCTATAACAGGGAAAAACCTATACCGATTACTGTTGTAAACAGAGCACAGTCGTGGTTCAACCAGACGAGTACTTTGGAGTCAGGCTCTTGTGCCACGTCTATCAAGGAACTGGACCTATCCATTCTGTCTGGCTGCCATTTGTTGGCCACATGAAGATCGCAGCCTCCCACTGTGGCGCCTCTCAGCTTCCAGCTTGGCCTCCCTGCGTCCATGGAGTCTTCACCACCTTGGAAGATTTTAGCTTTTAGGCCCCTCCCACTTTCTGTCCAAACAAGAACAGGCATGTCCAAAAGCCGGTGGAGATTCTGGAAAAGACTTGGCCGCTGGCCCTGTGGTCTTTACCTTCCCTGTTCAGAGAGACCTGTGTGGATCTGGGAGAGGGGATAGGGCTCCCCCAGGGCACGTGCCTGCCCCGTGCCCACTCACCCCAAGCAGAGACCACCTATGGACAAGAGCCACTGCTCTCAGATAGTGCTCAGAGGGGGCGGGGGAGAGGTAGAGGCAGAGGGGCTGCCTGGAGGCAGGGGGCTGTCCCCTGATTGTAGGGGGAGGTGAGCATGATGGGTCAGGGGTTAGTAGGGGGTCATTGTTGGAGCCCTCAGAACCCCACAGGGAGAGACTTGGCTGCCTGTGGTCCCGGGGACTTGGTAGCTGTCGCCTGCCCCTCTCTGCGTATCTGGCTGGGGACCCCAGTGTCAGCCAAGCCCAGCCTCTCTGGAGCGTGTCTGCCTCCCTGTGTTGGGCGTCTTTGCAACCATCCTGGTGAGACAAGTATCAGAGGCCCTCGCTGCACACTCTGGACACCACGTGAGTCCCGGGAGCGTGCACAGGATCCCTGGTGTGTGGCAGAGGTCAGATTCGTCACCACTTGGCTCAGTGGGACTTGAAACTCACGTTTAGTTGACTGAGAAAGAGAATGCGGTGTTTCTTGCTCTGAGTACAGCGGAATTTGTGAGCTCAGATTCTGCAGAAAACAGAAGACCGGGGTTATCTGTATCTCACATCCAGAAGTCCCCAGAAGTCTCTGCATTTCTGTTTCACCATCCTTAGTGTCTTTTAAGGACAAGGCCACCTCGGGGCTCAGGATGACTGCTGGAGCCCAGCCTTCATGCCTGCATTCCAGGCAGGAAGAAGGATATGGGTGAAAGAGTAAAAGGCAGCGTGCCAAATGTCATCCTTCTCTTAAGGTACCTTCCAGGAAGCCCCAGCCAGCATTACCTGTGGGACAGACTTAGCAACTGGGCTTTTATAGCTGGATTCATTGCTGTGTCTAACGAAGCAAGGGTCCTGTGGCTAAGGAAGAAAAGGAGAGGAGTCCTAGGTGTGCCAATTACGATCTCCTTGGGACACGGAGTAAAACGAATTGCAATACTATGAGCTGACCCTGGAACGTTCGCGTCCAATGTCAGACACCCCAAGGTCAATGCCTTGGCTTAGAGGCTCCCGACTCCGCCCACGATCGATAGTTCTGCATCACCTTACTCGATTTCTATTTCAAAACCTTGTACACGAAGGTAGTATTTAGGACAAAAAAAAAGAATCATAACTTTTGCTTAGCTAATGACTGGGAAAACGATTAAACTGTCGTCTCAAAGCTGTCCTGGACTCCGTGTCCCTGTCAGTTAACTTGCCATTTAAGCAGCACAGAGCCAGCCTGGCGATCATGGTCAAGACACAGTTTGTACCCAACAGATAAAAGAAGGTACACTCCAGCCCTGACAGTCCTCGCCCCCCTGCTCCCACTTCTACCAGGAGAGCAGTGATAGTTTGATTCCTGGATGCAACGGAGAGAGAAGCAGCAGACAGGTTTTGCTGCAGCATTTGCATGTGGTTTCAACGGGGACCAAAGGGGAGGAGACAAGGATTAAAAGGGGTATTTTTGGAAATGAAGCTAATCACAGGGAGACAGGGACTCATTCATTGTGTCCCAGAGAGGGGAGGGAGAAAGGGGGGGAGCCCCCAGCCAGAGCCCCCCCCCCGCTGCGCTGCCGGCACCAGGATGTGGTGTGGGCCACCAGGAAGCTTCCCGGGCTCCCACGTGAGAAAGCAGCCGCACAGCAGGAAGAAGGAACAGCCGGGCTGTCTTCCCACGGACCGAAAGGAAAAATCCAGATGTGCTTCTGTCTGCCAGCTACGCTCTTTGCGTTAACTTGCAGGGACTGGAGCTACCTGTGAAAATTTCCAAATAGATTCAAGGCAAATAGAAATCTCTCCCCTTCTACTCACTCAAAGACAGCCAGAGCTGGGGGCCCCTTCTTTGCCACTGAGAACTCTGCAAGGCTTGCCCACCCCCCCATGACCACCAGATCAGCAGGTGGCTGAATGTCACCTGCTCAGGGAAGCAGTGTCCACTCACCCTGAGTGAGTATCCTCCAACCCCAAGGCTACCTCCTGGTCCACACTGATTGCTGGATCCCAGCCATCATATTTGCATTCTGTGTGGAAAAGGGGCTACAAGAGAAAGGGCAGGGCATGAAACCAGTGAGGAGGAATTGAAAATGAGTCCCACAAGGGTGTGCCGGCTGGGGCCAGAGCCCTTATCTCGTCGTATCTTCCCATCCTCCTCTTCCCTTGGAGGGCATCATGGTAACCTGAAGGTGGGTTTTGCTGATCCCCCATCCCTACCCCACTGCTTCATTCGAGGTCTTTTCTTAGGAAGACGGTGCACTCCCAAGGGGGCTTATTCCCACTTCAGAAATGGAGAGGAGAGAATAATGAAAGCCAGCCCCAAAAGGAACAGCTAACAATACTACTGCAGGGTCAGGACGGACCAGCTCAGTGTCCACTCACCTTCTAAAGAGCCCACGCTGGAATAGACAAGTGGAGACCGGGGGGAAGGGATTGTGGTCAGTAAGCCTGACTCCTGTCTGGTCGTGGCAAGAGTCAAATGGTAGCTCATGCACAACTGGTCTTCACAGCTGGGAATCAGGCTTACACACTGCTAAACAGGATGTGTCCTAGCCTTCCACCTTTTCCAGTATCTCCACCCCCCCCATCATGACTGGGAAGGCCAGGGAAGAATCTAGAATGTTCTAGAATGCCCCTTCCCCTGGAAATGTCAACATGGAAAAAGCCAAGCCCCAACTCTGGAGAGTCCATGCCCCTCTTGTCTCCACTGCTGGCTCTGTGTTGTGTTATCAAGGGAGCCCATGCAAATCTGTACCTGTCCACCCCTCCAGCCTTGGGTAGAGACCCTCTGGGCGAGGTCATTCCTGGGGAGGATGGGCTAAGTGGGTCTTGGAAGTGGCTGAGAGCCACTGGGCTAGGGAGAGTAGCCTAGAACGTGACTACAGTCTTCACAGCTCTGTTCCCTTGCCTTGTGGATGCTTCATCCCATGGGGACTCTGAGGCCTTTGGTGTCTGCTAACCAGGACTAGGGTTGGCACTACCCTACAAGATGGAATAATAACAAAAATTTCACATATGTAAAAAAATGGTTTTGATATTTGCACATACATCACACAGGCTGGCACTCTCCAGGAAAACCCCCATAAAAGTGATTCAGCATGGCCTTAAATGTCTTAGGTTTATTTATTTGCATTTTATCCAAAAGGCAAAGAGACACAGGGAGAACTTCTGTCTGCTGGTTCACTTCCCAAAGGCCTACAGCAGCCAGAAAACTAGGACAGGCTGAAGCCAAGAGCCTGGAACTCACTGTGGGTCTCCCACGTGGGTGGTAGGGACCTAAGGACTGGAGTCATCACCCGCTGCTCCCACAGTACACACTAGCAGGAAGCTGAGATCAGAAGGAAGAGCCAGGACTTGGCCCAGCCCTGCAGCATGTGGGCATCCCATGCAGCATCTTAACTGTGGGGCCAAACCCCTGCCCCTATCCTGGTCATTAAGGCTGGAGAGACGTGAGAAGGCAGGCTGCGCTTCCCAGGCAAGTTAGGAATGGAACAGTCTGGTCGGAGTAGGCATGAGAGGAATGAGAACTGGAATTTGGAATGTGCAATGGAGCCGAGAGGTTGGGCAAGATGGTGGAGAGCTTTGACTGCTCAGTTGTGGGAGTGCTGTGGGTTAAAGTGTATGTTCTCTAAGAAACTTATGTTGAAGTCTGAATTCCCAGAACCTGAGACTACGACCTCATTTGGAAATAGGGTCTTTGTCAATATAGTCCATTGGGAATGAAATCTGCAACGCAGCTGGGGAGGAGGCCGATTCAATACGATTGGCGTCTTTATAAAGAGGGGTGAGGTTTTTTTTTTAATTTTTTTTGACAGATAGACAGTGAGAGAGACAGAGAGAAAGGTCTTCCTTCTGTTGGTTCACCCCCCAAATGGCCGCTACGGCCGACATGCTGCACCAATCCGAAGCCAGGAGCCAGGTGCTTCCTCCTGGTCTCCCATGCAGGTGCAGGGGCCCAAGCACCTGGGCCATCCTCCACTGCCCTCCTGGGCCACAGCAGAGAGCTGGACTGGAAGAGGAGCAACTGGGACTAGAACCTGGCACCAATATGGGATGCTGCTGCTGCAGGTGGATTAACCAAGTGAGCCATGGTGCCGGCCCCGAGGGGTGAGTTTTGACATTGAGATGGACACTCACACAGGACAAGGGCTATGTGAAATCAAAAGGCAGACATGAGCATGATGGATCCATCAGCAAAGAAATTACTAGAAACCACCAGAAGCAAGGAGAGCCACCTGGAGCAGCCCCTCCGTCCCAGCCTCAGAAGGAACCCACCCTGCCAACATCTTGATCTCAGACCTCCAGGCTCCAGGGCTCCAAGACAATAAATGTCTGTTGACACCCCCCACGTGTCGTTGCGGCGTCCTTAGCAAACCAATCCCGGGAGGTTGTCTGTGGTTTGCAGAGGGTGGAGGAGCCTGGGAGATTTTAGAGCGGGGAGGAAACACGACGAAAGCTCTGTTCTGGAAAGATGAGGGTGGCAGGTGTGAACCAGCAGGAGGGGGTATGGTGGGCATTGGCCATGGTGGAGGGGCTGATCTCTCTGCAATTCACCCAAGCAGCTCCTTGGATCTCTGGATGCTGCTGTGCGTGAAAGCAGGCAACGGCAGTGAGAATTCTGCCTGAGTGTGCTTTTCCTCCTAGCTCGTGGCCACCCTCAAAAATAGCAGAGCTAGCCATGGTGAGATTCACCGCCAACGGGAGACGACTAGAAGGTGGCATCAGTGACACGACAGCCATCAGCTCCCGGGCTCCAGTTGCCCCCCCTGTGGATCTGGTCCCCCAGAGACTTCAGGAAGAGGAAGGAGGATGTTGGGACAGGCAGTGGTATGAGGAGAGAGCTTGCCATCTTCCCCTACAGGCAGAAGAACCAGAGAGAATCGCTCTCACCTGTGGCTTCTGCCCCAGTGAGCCCCTGAGCTCTAGAAGGCCCTTGATGGGGCTGGTACTTGGCTGTGCCATGGGGACACACAACTGAACCCTAGCAACAACCACAATATGTTTCCAGCCCCGAGAACTCAGGATCTCCGCAGCTCGGAGGCCAGCCAGTGGGACAGGCACCTGCTTGGACACCACCAGCTGCCATGGAGAAGGGAAGAAACTCAAACGTTGAGCCTGGAGGTGACTTGAGTCCGTTTGGTCCTCATGTCCAACCACACCTGTCACACGACATGCCCAAGACTCAAAGGAGAGGAAAGATCTAGAACCAGTCTTTGATTCTTCAATACGGAGAGCAGAGGGCAACACGATGCAGCGATGGTGGCATGCCATGATCCTGCAAGACTGACATTGGTCTCCTAGTTCAAGCAGGAGGCTCAGAGAGCTCACCAGGCATACCCGGGAGAAGACCCAAACTCAGTACCCGATTCTAAAGGGTGTGTTTTGTCACCCTCATTCACTTCCCACCATCTTCTCTCTCTGCCACTCCTCCCCCCTCACACCTGCACCCTCCTTTTCTGCCCCCCTTTCTCTCTCTCTCTCCACTCTCCCTCTGCTTTCCCCTCTCCCCGCCTCTTCTCTTTTGTACTTGCGCACACACACACACACACACACACACTTCATGCATATACCACTTTCCCAATCCTTGGGCTCCTGCACCTGAGTGGGAGACTTGGAAGAAACTCCTGGCTCTGGATTGGCACAGTTCCGGCTGTTGCAGCCATTTGGGGAGTGAACCAATGGATGGGAGTGTCTCTCTCTCTCTCTTTCTCTCTTTCTCTCCCTCCCTCTACCCCTCTCCCTCTCCCTCTTCCTTTCCCTCTCCCTGTCTCTTCCTCTCCTCTCTCTCTCTCTCTCTCTGTAACTCTGTCTTAGGAAGGAAGGAAGGAAGGAAGGAAGGAAGGAAGGAAGGAAGGAAGGAAGGAAGGAAGGAAGGAAGGAAGGAAGGAAGGAAGGAAGGAAAGAAGGAAGAGGAGTGTGTGAGCAAAATGGGATTCCTGCATGTAGGCAGTGTTCTTTTCTCTGGGGATGGTTCTCTGCTGAGCCACGCCGTCACACAGTGACACAGAGAAGACTCAAAACACTGAAGTCAAGCAGTTCAGTCCCGAGCACTCTCTGCAGAAAGAACAACGCGAAACCAGAGTGTGCGCTGTGTTTGGCACGGCCGAGCCAGACTGCAAGTCGGGCAGTGCTTGCCTCCTGTTAAGTGCTCACTGCGTGTTCGGTAAGACATGCGTGGGTGAGTGCTTTGCTTTAGGAACGGCGGCGGGCAGCGCTGTCACTCCCCCAGCAGGAGCGGTGTGTCAACGCTGAGACATCAGGAGGGGTGCGCGGACAGCCAGAGGATGACTCCCCCCCACCCGCCCCGCCCCCGGTGTGCGGCATGTTGAAGATTTGTGCTTTAATGTACTCAGCTCTGTTGTCAAGAGGGGGAAAGAAAAAGGCATGAGAGGGGGTGACTCAGAAACCAAATCGCGTGAGCAATGCCGACAGCAGAGAAAGCTGACGGAAGACGCCTGTGATTCCTCGGAGACACCTGGGACCGGAGCCGCGGTCTGCTCTTGCCAAAACTGCAAATGACTTTGAGCACATCAGTTGTGATGGACTTGTGTCAGGGAAGCCAATGGGCTGGGTTGATGAGGGCAGGTGTCTTAAGAAGTGTAGCTGTGAGATGACAGTGCAATGGCAAAGTGACAAAGGGGGAAGGTGTGTGTGTGTGTATGTTGGGGGGGGGGGTTCTTCAGTGAGTGACACCTGACCTTGCAGGTGCCAACTTCAAGGGGGATGGGATCCCGGCTGCCGTGGAGGTCTCTTCCCATTACGCCATCTTCAGTCCCTTTGTCTCGGGTATCAGAGAGCGTTCTAATGCTTGCTTCATTTAAAAACTCACAGGCGAAAAAGAGGGCTTCGGATCCACACGGGAAAATGAGGTGGAGGAAGCAGATTTTCCAAGCAGGTTTTTTTTTTTAAGATTTATTTATTTATTTGAAAGTCAGAGTTACACAGAGAGAGGAGAGGCAGAGAGAGAGAGAGAGAGAGAGAGAGAGAGAGAGAGAGAGAGAGAGAGGTCTTCCCTCCAATGGTTCACTCCCCAATTGGCAACAGCCGGAGCTGCACCGATCCGAAGCCAGGAGCCAGGAGCTTCTTCTGGGTCTCCTACGTGGGTGCAGGGGCCCAAGGACTTGAGCCATCTTCTCCTGCTTTCCCAGGCCAAGCAGAGAGCTGAATCAGAAGTGGAGCAGCTGGGACTCGAACCTGTGCCCATATGGGATGCGAGCATGGCAGGTGGCTGCTTTACCCGCTACGCCACAACAGCCGCCCCCCAGCAGTTTTTGAGACCCCATGTCCAGTCCAGTTTTTGTGGCCACAGTTCTGCTGTTGTCATTCCCCGGTCCTCCTTCCTGATGCTCCGAGAGTGCTCCCTGCAGCTTTCCCTCACTCTCTGGAGAGCTGCAGCTAAGTCTTTAATTCTGTTCATTCACCATTATTTAAAAAAAATCGTTGCTTTCTGAATGATAATTTCACTGGGTTTAGACTTCACAGTAGCTGACTATCACTTGACAACACTGGAAAAATGTTGTGTCATTTCCATGTGGCCCCCACGGTTTCTTGCAAAAAAAAAAAAAAAAAGCTGCTGTCATGTGGATCGGTGTTCCCTTGTAACTAATGTGTCACACCTCTCTTTTTGCTCTCAAGATTTTTTTTTTTGTCTGTATAGTTCAAAAGTTTAACGACAGCATGTCTTGGCGTGAATTTCTTTGGGTGTCTCCTATGTTCCTATGTGAGACTGATCAGCTTCCTGCACCTATAGCCTAGCAGTGTCTTTTGCCAGACAGCGGCGATTTCCAGCCATTGTTTTTTGCACTCTTTCTCAGCCCCATGCCTCTTCCCCTTGGCACCCTAATCATGCCAGTGTTGGATCGTCTGCTACAGCCCCGCAGGTTCTAAGGCTGCCCATTGTTTTTCTAACCTGTTCCTTTCTGTTGCTGGGGAGAGGTAAGTGTGATTGGTCTGAGTTTAGGTCCGGTGCACTGGAAAGCTGCAGAAGACGGAAAGCAAACAGGGTTGGCCCAAAGAATTCACAGCCGTTTCGGATTTGTGGTCATGATGGAGACGGCAACCTGTCAGTCCAGTTGGGTGATACTTTTGTGGCTGAGGTCTGCTTGAACGCAGGCAGAAAGAGGAAGAGCAGTTAAGTGGAAGCAGGGTAGGGTTTTGACAGACAACAGTAACAGGGGGAAAGTAGCAGGGAGTTGGTTGTCGTGAGAGCCCCTGGACAACATGAAGAGATCGGTGAGTGGAGGGTTTCCATGGAGATTCAATTGTCTTGCACCTGCAAGAAGAAGAGGCAGCATTCATGGTTTGGGACGCTCACAGCTGAAACCTTATAAATAGGCCTCACCTTATGATGGGCAGAGGCAGCGAGAGGAGAATGTAGATAAAGATGAAGGCCCGACAGAGGAGGGATATGCAGGCCAGCTACAAGATGACCACCGTGAAGCATCATGCAAACGCCGTGGCACTACCCCAGAGCGCCCTGGTCATCCCAGAGGGCATCAGCGATGCCTTGAATGATGGGAAGAGGTGGGCTCCAAGCTGTTGTCCACGACTACAGGGGACTGAGTCAAAAAAAACCTGGCACGATCCAAGTGGAAGATGACAGAGGCGAATTCTCGGGGACCAAGGACTTGGGTCAGGAGAGAGGGAAGAGGAAGGCTTGGGTGAGGAACAGGAAGAAGGAGGCGCCAGCTGCCACTTCCTGGTCCTGGCTAGGCAGCGGGTAAATCAAAAACCACCTGGAGAACAGCCAGGTGGCAGTGGTGAGAGCAAGGGAGGCAAGCCGGAGGGCGCAGGGCCCAGCAAAGTGGGGCAGGAGTGGAAGGGTGCATTGTGGGCCAGATGCCAGCTGATGAGAGAGTTCAGAGCAGGAGCCTGTGGGGACGGACGGAAGCAGAGGGAGGGGTATTGAGGGACAGATGGGGTCCACGTGTTTGCATACAGGGCGCATCTGTGAGGCTTCTCCCTGAAACACATGACCCTGCAGGGGTGCCCAGGTTGAAGCAGACTGTGGGGTATGACCCTGCCTCTGTCCTCAGGAGCCCGTGGTGAAGCGAAGCTTTGACTGCCTTTCTTACACCTGTTCTCTCTACGCTTACCTTTAGTTTAATGTATTTGTTTTCATTTCACTTAAAAAGTAGAGAGAGAGAGAGACAAACATGCAAAAAGAGGTTTTCCATCCACTGGTTCACCCTCAGCCGCCAGATGTCCACAGCAGCCAAAACTGCGCCAGGCTGGAGCCAGGAGCTGGAAACTCCCTGCAGGTCTCCCGTGTGGGTGGCAGGGGCCCAGGTGTCTGAGCCACCACCTGCTGCCTCCCAGGGCGCACATCAGCAGGAAGCTGGATGGGAAGCAGAGTGGCCTGGACTTGAATCAGGCCGTCTAAGATGGGAAGCAGATGTCCCAAGCCGCTCCCCACCAGTGAGCCAGACTCCTGCCCCAGCACCGGCTTCCCACCTGGCCACTTCCTGTCACTTCAAAAGGAGCTGCTGATATGCCCTCCAGGTGTAGCCTTCTCTGCCTTTAGGTGAGCTTTTGTGTGAAACCTGGCCTTCTTTCCCTCACACCTGATTTTCTTAGAACTTGGCAATTTAGGGACTGGCGCTGTGCCATAGTGGGTGGGTAAAGCTGCAGCCTGCAGTGCTGGCATCCCATATGAATGCCTGATCTAGTCTCCGGCTGCTCCACTTCTGATCCAGCTCTCTACTACGATCTGGGAAAGCAGTAGAAGATGGCCCGAGTGCTTGGGCTCCTGCACCCACATGGGAGACCTGGAAGGAGCGCCTGGCTCCTGGCTTCGGATCAGTGCAGCTCCAGCCATTGCGGCCATTTAGGGAATGAACCAGCAGATGGAAGTCTCTCTCTCTGTCTCTCTCTGCCTCTGCCTCTCTGTAACTCTGCCTTTCACGTAAATAAATAAATATTTAAAAGCAAAAGACCTTGGCAATTTAAGAATAATGCTATAGCAATAGAACCAGAAAGCAAAAGTTGAAGAAGCTGCGAGTAAGATGGCAATCGTCTGGCTCACTCCATACATGGTCGGTGTTCTGAGCAACTCTACGCAATGCTAAGGCATCGGACTCTGGTGGTGAAGCTGGAAAACAGGGAAGCGTTGATGAGCAGGAGTCTCTCATGGCTGCTGCACAACGAGGGTCACAGCCTGCGCTGCTCGTCTCACAGTTCTGTGTGCAGTGGGGGATTCCACCTACCACGGGCTGAATACATTTGGAAAAAAAAAAATCTGCACATGAGCTGAACGTGTATAGACATTTTTTTTTTTGTTCTTGTCATTATTCCCTAAACAACATAGCATGAAAACTGTGTACACAGCTTACATGTCAGGTATTTAAAGCCATCTAGAGATGACTTAAAACACAAAGGAGCGTGTGTGGAGGTCGCTGCAGAGACCACACTGTTTTCCACAAGGGATGTGAGCTTCCACCAATGTGAGGTTCTGGAGGGGCTCTCGGAACTGACTCCCCCAGCCCTGTGCTGCAGAGGGTCTGGGGTGTTGCTGTCTTCCACCCCAGCACACTCTCTCAAAAGAAATCATACCAAAGGGGCCAGCGCTGTGGCTCACTTGGTTACTTCTCCGCTTGTGGTGCCGGCATCCCATTTGGGCGCTGGTTCTAGTCCCGGCTGCTCCTCTTCCAGTCCAGCTCTCTGCTATGGCCCGGGAAGGTAGTAGAAGATGGCCCAAGTCGTTGGGCCCCTGCACCTGCATGGGAGACCAGGAGGAAACACCTGGCTCCTGGCTTTGCATCGGCACAGCTCTGGCTGTAGTGGCCATTTGGGGAGTGAACCAGTGGATGGAAGACCTTTCTTGCCACCTCTCCCTCTAACTCTAACTCCCTTTAACTCTAACTCTCAAAATAAATAAAATCTTTTTTAAAAAAAATCATACCAAAGCCTCTTACTGGCATAAAGTAAAAAGTCCCTGATTTTTTGAAGCAAGTTGATAAGGGGGAGTAAGCGGCAACGCAAACTCTGCTGGTCTGTGCTGCACAATGAGCAGTGACTATGATTCACACCGTGGAAGAGACTCGGAAATCTGGGCCCGTCTGTTCTAAAAGCTAAGTGACTATCGTCTGCAGCAGGGCCAGCCCAGGGCCTTCTGTACTGCAGCACTGCGCTTCCCCTAGCAAGGGAAGGTTACCTTGCTGGTTTCCACGTGCTGTGCAGGGTCAGCCCCCCATAGCCACAGACTCCTCATCCACAGCTGGAATCCATCGCAGATGGAAAATAGTTATATTCCAAAAAAAATGTTGTGCCAAACATGTACATAGCCTGTTTGTCAAATGTTTATTTTATTTATTTGCAAAGGCAGTTACAAGGAGAACAAGGGAGAGACAGAGATCATCCATCTGCTGGTTCATTCCCCAAGTGACCGCAACGGCCCAGGCTGGGCCAAAAGGAAGCCAGGATTGGGCCGTGTTTTGCTGCTTTCCCAGGTGCATCAGCAGGGAGCTGGATCCAAAGTGGAGGAGCCGGGACTCGAACAAACACCTATATGGGATGCTGGCATTATAGGTGGTGGCATCACAATGCCAGCCCCTGTACATGTCTTTTTCGTGCAAGGCAGGATAACAAGTATTTACACAGCATTTCTATTGCATTTGGTATTGTCAGTCACCTGGAGGTGATTTAGAGCATATAGGGAAATGTGCGTAAGTTCTCCGGAAATCCCACACCATGTGGTTTGAAGGACGCTGGCATTTGTGGATTTTAGTGTCCTCGGGGGTCCTGGGGCCAAGCCCCCAGGGATATTGAGAGCCAGCTCTATATTGGTTCTGTGCTAATCTCTAGGGTGTTACATTTCACAATTACTGTAAGTGACTGCTACATTGTGCGTGGAAAGAAACAGGGAACCTGTGCAGAGAGAGCAAGCGTGAGATACTCAGAGCCAGACCTGGCAGAGCTAGTGAGCTACAGGGCTGGGGAGCCAGCAGCAGCCTCACAGTCCCTGGGGGAAGAAGGGTGTGAGTTACTGGATGGCAGTGACCTGGTGGCTCTGCTCACCACCAGTGGGCCACAGGGCGACAGGCCTAGTGGGCAGGAAGCCACAGAGAGCGTGAGCTAAGGGTAAAGTTGTTGAAATCCGTGTGTCTGAGTCCATTAAAAGACTGGATCCTAGCCTAGGGCCCAAGTAAAAGTAGGGTTTGGTGGTCCAGATTTACAAGTCAAATGCATCTACAATGAATGGACGCACAGTAATGGAAATGTGTGTGTCTGTGTGTGTCTCTCCTCTTTCTCTCTCTCTCTCTCTCTCTCTCTCTCTCTCTCTCTCTCTGTTGCTCTACCTGTCGAATAAATAAATATATACATAAATTTAAAAAAAATTCAGACTGATTCAGCTCTGCAAAAAAAACTAGTTTGGTCAGAAAATAAATATAAGAAACATTTAAGAAAGTAATAAACTGGGGCTGGTGCTGTGGTGCAGTGGGTAAAGCCACCACCTGCAGTGCCGGCATCCCATATGGGCACCAGTTCAAGTCGGCTGCTTCACCTGATCCAGCTCTCTACTGTGGCCTGGGAAAGTAGTAGAGGATGGCTCAAGTCCTTGGGCCCCTGCACCCGCGTGGGAGACCTGGAAGAAGCTCCTGGCTCCTGGCTTTGGCTCAACTCCAGCCGTTGCAACCAACTGGGGATTGAACCAGTGGATGGAAGACTTCTCTCTCTCTCTCTCTCTGCCTCTCCTCTCTGTGTGCAACTCTGCCTTTCAAATAAATAAATAAATCTTTAAAAATAAAGTCTATCCTCAGATTTCTAGCTGACACATATGGAAAAGGGAGTGGAAAACCTCATGAGGAAGTAGAGAAAGGGGACAGATGCTTCCTGCTGGCCCCAAATCAATTAGACCAGGAAACTTGCTGTGTGCTGGGGTATTGCAGTTCAATTCTGTGTAGGTAGACAGAAATGTCCCTACCTCCACAAGAGACAGCTGGAACACGCAACCCATGGAGTGTATGGTGGGAATCTGCAGAGGTAGCACTCCCTAAACCACTTTGTGAATTTCCAGTTAGTCTCCGGGGAGGTGTATTGCAGACAAGACACATCAACTTAAGAACTGGAGTTTGAGACAGGACTGGATTTTCCTTCCTGCATCTGCTCTGATTTGAAGACACACAAAAAATTCCTACTTCCAAATACAAAAACCAAAATGGATCCCATTTTCAAAGAGGCATACCCACCCGGAGGTCAGGATTTAAGGTAACTGTAGCCTCCTTCTCTCTGTTGTTTATTATTACTTGGTTTTCTTCTTCAGCAAGCGTGTGTTACTTGCACAATGCAAAGAGAGAAAAAGGAAACAGCTACAGCGGCCAGTGGCCCCATTCTGAATTGCCTTCTACTCAACCAACCTGTCTGGTAACAGCGCCCTTTCTCCAAGATGCCTGCACACTTGTGCTGCAACCCAGAGGGTGGCTGCCGTGATGGCTCCCAGAGGTCCAGGGTGTTGACGTGCACCTGCTTTCGGGGTGCACCTCACATGCACATGAACGTGAGCACCAATGGCCTGGAAGGATGCTAACACAGAAGTGCATGTGTGTGTCGGGGGCTGAGCATGGCCAAAGCCCCAGGCATCAGACACACTGGCATTGCAGCCCGAGTCACATCGAAAGCCCCAGTGGCCCCTGGACTGTTTTCTCCAGGACTTATCACCTGCCTTTTATACCCACCTGGCTGGGACAGATCCCAGCTATGGAGGCCTTGGAGGACTATTCAAACCGAGTTCAGAGCCTGGGACTCTTTCCCTATCAACCCCCAATAAGCCCCGAGTTTAGGATTACTGACAGTCGGTTGTGTTTGTTTGTACCAAAGCCGTCTCTGGTAGTTCAGCTTGATATGTTTGTCCTTGAGATAAGCCATTAATAATGGTGAACAGTGACTGCTCAGTGCGTGCAAGGCAGAGCAAAACTCAACACTCACAGCGCTTCTATTATGCAAGGGCTGTCACGGTTTGATGTGTCTGCAGACGCAGCGCAGAGAGAGGGAAGCCCACCTGAATTCGCAGCCTGCCAGCCCGAGGACCCCAAGCGGCCTGGCTCTGAGTTTTCCCCAGACACAGCAGGAATCACAGATTTAAAGCAAGAGGCCTGTCCTGCACTTTTTTTTCAATGACCTGGGTTGGAAGGTGCAAGGGATGGTCTTAGAGGAAAGAAAATAAGACCTACCATGGGAATTCTTCCCCTCCTGCTCTCTGCAGATCCTGGCTTTCCTCACAGTCCTCATGTCCAAAATCTTCAGGTGGGTGAGGTGTTTTTTTTTTGTTTGTTTGTTTTTTTTTTTTTGAGGAAGAAAAAGGGAGGTCTCCCATCCATTGGCTCATCCTGCAACGTGCCTACATTCCACCCACATCTTCACGAGTTTCTGACACAAGGGGCCAGCCTGTGTGAGTCCCTTGTGCCACGGGGTTCGCTGAGCCTGAATCACAAATGACTGGCTCCTCTGCCTGCGCCCGGATCTTTGAGATGTCAGGAGGGTGGCTGGTGTCCCCCATGCAGAGTTTCCCCTTGGGTGTATTTAAAGGATGGAGAGGAAAGTAAAAAAGCAAAACACACGTGTGAGGGTGTGTGCATGATGTCTGCAGGCGTGTGTGTGTCTGAGTGTACCTGTGGGGTGCGATTGAGTATGAATGTGAGGTATGCTTGTATGATGCAGTGTGTTTATGAGTGGCTGTAGCATGAGTATGTAGGTGTGATTCTGTTTGTGTGTGGTGTGTGTGGTGTGAGTAGAGTATGTGTGTGTGTGGTGTGTGTAAGTGTGCATCCAAGAAGAACTGTAGTGCTATGATAACAAATTAACAAAATTCAGGCCGGCGCCGTGGCTCACTAGGCTAATCCTCCACTTTCGGCACCAGCACCCTGGGTTCTAGTCCTGGTTGGGGCACTGGTTCTGTCCTGGTTGCTCCTCTTCCAGTCCAGTTCTCTGCTGTGGCCCGGGAGTGCAGTGGAGGATGGCCCAAGTGCTTGGGCCCTGCACCCCATGGGAGACCAGGAGGAAGTACCTGGCTCCTGGCTTCGGATCGGTGCAGCGCGCCAGCCATAGTGGCCATTTGAGGGGTGAACCAACGGAAGGAAGACCTTTCTCTCTGTCTCTCTCTCTCACTGTCTAATTCTGCCTGTCAAAAACAAATTCAACTCTCTCTCTCCAGTTTTATTGATTTATCATTGACAAACCATAAAGTCTGCTCACTTAAAGTGTACAGTTCAGTGGGTGGCAGTGTATTTACAAAGCTGTGCCGTGCCACCAGAATCTAATCTTAGAACATTGGCATCACCCCCACAGAAACCCCTGGGCCATGAAGCAGCCCGCCCTCCCCCTGCTTGTAGCACCCACGCCCCAGCCCAGGCACCCCCAGCCCCTCTGCCCCAGTGTGGAATCACACCCCATCTAACCTCCGGGGCTTGCCTCTCCCTTTCCCAGCTACTATGGACAATGCTTCTGTTGATGTTCATTTTCAGGTTTTCCTGTGAATGCATGTTTTCGTTGCTTTTGCATAAATACCTAGAAGTGCAAATGCTGAGTCATGTTTAACCTGCTGAGGACCTGCCCTGCTGTTTCTCAAAGTGGCTTTTAGCATGAGGTGGAATCCTCACACCCTGCCAGCGCACATGCCAGTTGGTGCAGCAAGTATGGAAAACCTTGGCTGTCTCTCGGGTAGGTGCAGAGTGATCACGGGACTAAGCAACTCCACTCCCAGAGAGACGACAGCGCATGTCCATGAAAACTGTACACAAATGCTCATAGTTGCATAGTTCAGAAGGTGATAAGTCCAATGGGATTGATCCATGCAGTGGGAAAATGGTTGGCGATAAAAAGCAATGAAGCGCTGATGCCTGCAACAGCCCGGATGAACCTGGAAGGCCTTATGCTAAGGAAAGAAGCCAATCACCAACCACCGCGTACTACTGTCTGACTCCATACATGTGTCATCTCCTGAGGGAACATAATGATGACCTGGGGCACAGATGGGGGATGTGACAAGGTGGGTGTTAAAGGGGGTTTTGTTTGAAGGTAATGAGCATCTTCTAAAATCAATTGTAATGGCAGATGGACCACCTTGTGAATATACTAAGAGCCATTGAATTGAACCCTCCAGATGGGTGAATTGCATGGGCCTGGGAATTACATCTCAAAAACATGCTTAGGGGTTGGCTTCTGGCCTCGTGGTTCAGACGCTTGTGAAGACGTCAGTATGCGGCAGAGGAGTGCCTGGGTTTAATGCCAGCTCTGCCTCGTGTCCCCAGCTTCCTGCTAATGCACACGCTGGGAGGCAGCAGGGGGTGGCCCAAGTCACTGGGTCTCTGCCACCCACATGGGAGACCTGGATTGAGTTTCTGCTTTGCAGCCTGAGTCTGGCCCAGTCCCAGCCAGCCATCGAAGGCATGTGGGCAGTGGACCAATGCATGGGATCTCGATTTCTCTCTCTCTGCCTCTCAAACTTAAAAAAAAACAATCTAGCTGTCACAGGGCTGCCTCAGCTTCCCTCACCGTGCAGGGCAGTGTGCACCTGTTTGTGTGCGTGTGCGTGGAGTGTGCCGCTCCCTCCTAAGAGCCCTGGCTCGGGCGGGCACACCAGGTGCTTCTTCTGGGAGATCCACGTTGTGGGAAGAGCCAGCGGGCTCACTCACTGCCCAAGGTGATCGCCCCTGAGTGCCTGTCACTGGAAGGGAAAGAGGGAAAGCCGACTCGAGGAGCCAAGGAGAAGTTGCTGGAGGCTGGGAGCCTGGGTCCCCTGTGTTCTGCTGCAACATGAAACCATGGAGGCACAGAGATCCTGCTCCCAGCCGATGACCCTGCGATGATGGGACTGAGGCCCTGGAAGCTGACCTGGAGTCCAAGGCACCAACAGAACCCACACACCGACCTCTGCACCCCAAAGCCCCATTGCAAGTGCCAGGGAGGCTGCCTGAGGTTTTGTTTATCCCTGAGCACGAGCTCTCTCTCTGCTTGTTTTCAAAAGATCATTGTTTTTGCTAAATATCTCTGCAAGGAAGTTAAGACAGCTAAAATGGTGGAGAGCTAGCGGTCAGCCAGACCAACAGTTTTTTGTTTATTTTTTTAAACAGTATTGTTGAGATACGACCCACATGTCATAACGGTCCCCCCTGTAAAGTATAAATCAGAGACTTGGGTATATTACCTTATTACTTTCACAAATGTCTGTAAAAACTTTCCACTTTAACCCTTTTTAATTATACAATTCAGTGGCGTTAAGTTCATTCTCAGTGTTGTGTAACCTTCACCACTGTCTATTTACAAAACATCTCCATTGCCCCAAACAGAAACTCTGTACCCATTAGGCAATCAGCCCGTCCCCTCCTCCTCCCAGCCCCTGGCAACCTTTGGCCTACTTTCTGGCTCTATGAATTTGCTTATTCTAGATATTTCTTACTCATGGAGTTGCACAAAACTGTTTCATTTGCATCTGGCTTGTTCCACGCAATGTTTCAAGGTTCATCCATGTTGCTGACTATATCACAATCTAATTTCTTTTGTGGCTGAATAATATCCCTGTGCAATTGTGAGTGTGTGTGTGTGTGTGTGTGTGTGTGTGACAGAGAGAGAGAGAGAGAGAGAGAGAGAGAGAGAGAGAGAGAGAGAGAGATCATTTTGTTTATCCATTTTTCATGGACACTTAGCTTGCTCCCGCCTTTCAGCTATGATAAATCTCTTATAAATAATGATACAATAACCACTGATATGCACGTCCCTACTCCAGACTCTGGTTTCAATCCCATGGGTCTATATCCAGATGAAGAATTGCTGGTTGGTATATAATTCTATTTAATGTTATGAAGAACTGTCAAACAGTTTTTTCACAGCCCTCATGGTCCTCCATCCACTGGTTCACTCCCCAACTGGCCGCAACGGCCGGAGCTGCACTAATCTGAAGCCAGGAGCCAGGAGCTTCCCCCAGGTCTCCCATGTGGGTACAGGGGCCCAAGGACTTGGGCCATCCTCTACTGTTTTCCCAGGCCATAGCAGAGAGCTGGATCAGAAGTGGAGAAGCCAGGACTCAAACCAGTACCCACATGGGATGCCAGCACTGCATGAGGCGGCTCTACCCACTGCACCATAGTGCCAGCCCCGTTTTAACTCTTATAATTAGTTTGTTGATATTTTCTTTGTTCTTTTTTTTTTACATGATGTGAGGGAGGGAGTGCTAACTTCAGTGTTTTGCATGTAGAAATCCAATTTTCCTAGCACTGTCCATTTTTTTTAAAAAAAAGGTTTGTTGTGTTTATTTGAAAGGTAGAATTAAAAAGAGAGACAGAGAGAGGTCAAAGTGTGTGTGTGTGGGGGGGGGTTGGGGAGAGACCTTCCATTTGCTGATTCATTCCCCAAATGGCCACAAACAGGTAGAACTGGGCCAGGTGGAAGCCAGGAGCCTGGACCTCCATCTGGGTTTCCCACAGGAGTGTAGGGCCCCAAGCACCTGGACCATCTTCAACTGCTTTCCCAGGCATATTGACAGGAATCAGGATCAAAAGCGGAGCTGCCAGGGCTCCAGTCAACACTGGGATGGGATGCCAGCATCACAGGCTGCGGCCCCAGTGCTGCCTTTTGGAGAGTGCACCGATGCCCTGGCTCCCTTGTTGAACACCAGCTGACTGTGGATATCTGAGTGTGTTTCCCAACCCCCCATTCCGTCCCATTCATCTGTGCAGCTCACTGTAGCTCTGTACTCACTTTTGCTAGTCGGAAGCGTGAAGCCTCTAATTTTTGTTTTTTTCTTTTAAAGATTGTCTGGCTGTTCAGGGGGACGTTTGCAATTCTGTGTGAATTTGAAATCAGCTTTTCCGTTTCTGCAGAAGAGGTCATTGGCATGTTGACAGGGGCTGTGCTGAGTGCGTGGGGTGGATGGGTGGGCACCATCGTCCTGCTAGCCAGGCACGGTGGCTTTTGCTTATTTAGGTCTTCTTGGACTTCTAACAATGATTTTTAAACACCTTTACATGATCAGGTGGAATCAGAGAAAAATAGAAGAAACAGCCCCTGTCTCCTAGGATGCGTCTGTAAACCAGATCAAGTGTGTTCTGTCACCCAGAGGGTTGCGGATTGTCCGTCCCCTGCTTTTCGGTGAGTCTCTGACGTCGGCATCGGAGACATCCCATCTCAGCTCCACTTCTGATTCCAGTTTCCTGCTAATGTGCCCCTTGGGAGGAAGCCAGTAAAAGCCTAAGTACCTGGATCCTACTCCTTATGTGGAAGACCCACAATGAATTCTGGTCTCTCGGCTTTGGCCTGGCCCAATCCTGGCTGTTATGGACTTTATGGGAGTGAACTAGTAGATGGAAGATCTTTCTGAAGCTTGCTGCTTTGCACAATCTTTCCCTGCTGCTGTTTCTCCGCTGGAGGTCCCTACAAAGATCTGCACAGACAGCACTAAGGACCAGCTACTGACCTAACGGCACTGCGTAGTATTGCACAGAGAGAGGAGAAGCAGAGAGGCCAGGGCTTAACCCGCTGCGCCACAGCACCAGCCCCTGAATATATCATCGGAGAGGAAGTCGTCCGCTCTGCACTTCCAGATGGCTTTGCTGGCATCAAGGGCACATTCATTGCGCGCAGCAAATTCTCCCACTCTTAAAAGTCATATCCTCAAAATGATGTGGGAAATATAAAAACACTGGGCTAGGGGCCGGCACTGTGGCCCAGCAAGGTTAGCCTCCACTTGCGACCCTGGCATCCCACATCACAGCCCCAGGTGGACTTCTGAATGCCCTATTCCCATCAACCTCCCTGCTAATGTGCCTGGGAAGGCAGCGGATACCACCCTCATGGGGAACCCAGGAGGAGTCCCTGGCTCCTGGCTTCGGCTTGGCCTAGGCCTGGCTGTTGCAGCCATTTGGGGAGTGAACCAGCAGACGGACGACCTCACTTCTCTCTCCCTCTCCCCCTTCCCCCGTGTCACTCTTTCAAATAAAGAAATACATCTTTTTTAAAAAAAAAAAAAAAAAAAGATGACCATGTGAAAAAAATTAATTTTATATAGGCAAAGTTTCAAAAAAAAATGACAGTGATCTGACACATTGGACAAGTGACTACTTTTTCCCCAAGATGATTACACAAATCCCTAAGATAAAGATGAGCAATCATAAGGAAAACTGAGCAGAGGATGTTTGCAAAAGACACGTGAAATTGGCCAGCAGACAGACTCTCAACCTCATTCCTAATTCAAGACAAGCACATTGTAACAGCAAGCTGTCCTGTCTTACCTATCAGATGGGCTGTGACCGAGTGTTGAATAACACCCAACACGTGGGTGATGCTATAGGAAATTACACACGTTACCTGCTTGTGGGAATAGAAATGGGTGCAGTTGTCTGGAGAGTGATTTGGCAACCCTTATTAAAATTGTTCAAGAAATTCGCCTTTGACTCAAATATCTGTTGGGAGTTTAACCCACACACAGAGTCACAAAAGTATTCCATATTGGGCATGGAGAAAAGCTCTTTCTTGTCTTGTAGCCAATGGCCAAAGCAAAGCAAAGTAAGAAACACCTAGACAGCCATCAGTTAAGACCTGTTAAATGTGATATATTCAGGGGCCGGCGCTGTGGCGCAGCGGGTTAATGCCCTGGCCTGAAACTCTGGCATCCCATATGGGTACTGGTTCTGATCCAGCTCTCTGCTATGGCCTGGGAAAGCAGTAGAAGATGGTCCAGGTCCTTGGGCCCCTGCACCTGCATGGGGGACCTGGAGGAAGCTCCTGGCTCCTGGCTTTGGATCGGTGCAGCTCTGGCCATTGTGGCCAATTGGGGTGAACCATCCAATGGAAGACCTCTCTCTCCTTCTCGCTCTCTCTCTCTCTCTCTGCCGCTCCTCTCTCTGTGTAACTCTGACTTTAAAATAAATAAATAAATTTTTATAAAAAATGTGACATAATCAATCCTATATCTATTCAAGGAAATATTACAAATTCGCAAATGTGATAATTCAGCCATTTATTAACTTACTTATTGAATTTTCTTATAGTTTAGTGAGCATTTTGTTTGATCCATTCGTGTGTGTGCAGATGGAACCCAAAGATACCAGGGAGATCCAAAATGTTCGTGGAAAATAGAATTAAAAGACAATGTACATTTTTCCTGAAGACCCCTAATCTAGTACTAAGTGAAAAAAGGAAAAGAATGAGCAGTATAAACCTGCTTATAAAATAGACAATACATAGATGAAGAAAGCAGTATCCCATGACTGCTGAGTGCAGTTTAGAGCACCCACCCACACTGACATCGGCCCAATAGTTCTCTGAACGTTTGCACAGGAGCCTGCTCTGGGGCGGCTGTCTGTCTGCAGGCCAAGACCTGAGGGCGGAGGGAGGTTTCTGGGAAGGACTTCCACATGTTGTTTGATTTCTGTCCGTGCACTCTGTATGTTTGCCACGGAAGCTCATGATGCTTGAATGTGGGTACTTCAAAAAGTTCATGGAAAAATCAAATTAAGAGATATGTTTATTTTGTACCAAAAGCGTTTTTTAGGGGCCAGCACTGGGGCATAGGGGGTAAAGCTGCTGCCTGCAGTGCCGGCATCCCATATGGGCGCTGGTTCAAGTCCCGGCTGCTCCACTTCCAATCCAGCTCGCTGCTGTAGCCAGGGAAAGCCGTAGAAGATGGCCCAAGTCCTTGGGCCCCTGCACTCACGTGGGAGACCTAGAGAAACTCCTGGCTCCTGGATTCGGATCAGCACAGTTCTGGCTGTTGCGGCTATTTGAGGAATGAACCAGTGGATGGAAGACTTTTCTTCCTCCCTCTTTCTGGCTCTGCTTCTCTGTGACTCTGTCTTTCAAATACATAAATAAATATTTTTTTAAAAAAAGCATTTCTTAAATCCATGCATACTTTTTCATAATATGTTTCCATGAACATTGGAATACCCCTCTAAGCATGTATTTCAAATTTTTTGGTACCAAGATAAACTTATCTTTTGATTCAACTGTGTACAAACATTTTAAGTACTCTTATATTAAATAACATGCTATAAAACAAAGTTTTAAAGAAACTAACTTAAAATGAGTACTTTCTAATTTGTTGAATCTTTGGGCTAATTAGGTCACTCCTTAGATGCAGTTCACTGAAATGGTGAAACCCTTTTCATGAGAATAGTGTCAGTCATTAAAAGACACACATGCCCAAACATTGGTACACACACACCTGCATCTCCATTGTTCCCTGGATTTGTTTTTCCTTTGGTGGAAAGAAGAAAGCTGTGTGCATGTATGTATGTGTATGTGTGACATCTGGCACGTATGATGTGTTTGTGTATAGTAGGTGTGTGTCGTGTACACTGATGTGTGTAGTGTGCATGGGTGTGTAAGGTGTGTGGATGGTGTATGTGTGTTGTGCACATATGTGTGTATGTGTGTATGCTGTGTGTGATGTGGAAGGGTGTGTGTGTGAGTGGTATGTGTGCACATTCACATGTGTGTGAACATGTTGCTGTGCAGATGGGTGTAACCAAGTCCTATCCCCCAGGTAGGGTCTTAAAGCACCAGGTAAAATCTTGCCACGCAGAGTCCATCCAGAGCGGGTGGGCACCGGGGAAAGAGCCCCCAGCTGCAGCTGAGCCTGGGGACGCTGGCACAGCCACCACTGTGCGCTCCGCTGGCAGTGAGCCCAGCGTCCTCATCTGCCCGTGGTGTGGACACCAGGTCCACGGGCTCAGCCCCAGGAGCAGGGATGCGCCGGGAGGAACGAGGGTCACCTCCCACCCATCTGTTCTCTCCGGGGCTAATCAGAGCAGCGCAGCCTGAGCAGAGGCCCTCATGGACCACGTGCCGCTCAGGGCCCAGGAGCTCCTCCATGGTTTTCAATCCTCTCCTGAGCTGCGAGACTGGGCAGGCTGGTTTGTGGGGTCCCTTTGGACTCAGAGGATGAATACACACTGCCACTAGGACTCCCAGTGCGCTGTGCTTGCCCGAGGCCAATCCAAAGCAAGCACAGGCTGGGCCCACGGCATGGGCTTCCTCCCCTGGGTGGCTTCAGAGTTCCAGCAGAGCTGGCTCCCCTCAGCTCTAGGACAGCGCAGGGATCTATTTTTTCCCCATCTTCCAGGATACAGAAGAAGGGACCATGGCATCCACGGCCACGCAGCAACAGGGGCGGGTCCTCGTGTCTGGGCTCCAGACTCTGGCCCAGGGAGGTCAAGAGAAGGAGAGAAAGGAGACTGGGGCATGGGCCACGCTCTAAGCCATGGATGTCAGCTTCACCTGGTGCAAGGTGCAGTTGTCCCCAAACACGACCTCAGCCTTGCATCCCTGGCAGCACCAAGGCATTTGCCTCGGTCTTGGGATCCTCAAACTTCCAGGGAACCCCACAGCTAGCGAGGGCTGCTGCAAACGATGGCATGCCCAGGCTGCGTCCAGGATCAGGACCGGACCCATGGATCGAACGCCGGGTGTGCCAGCGCCTCCTGTTGGGAGTCTGTGGGAACACCTCCCAGTGATGACAGGTAAAGGGCCAGCCCACACTGTGAACTGAGGGAGTCCCTGGATGAGATGGCGAGGACAGTATCCAGGGCAGCCGCTTCCGGGGAGGGCTGGAAGACGGCACGGTGAATCCCAAATAGCCGTGTTTTTCGGTCGCCCAGCTGAATTACGAACACGAGGCACGATGACACAGAAACCACGTAATTCTCTTCAAGATAAGCCACAGTCAGAGTTCTGCAACAGGTTCAGTGACCATTCACACAGAGAATCCTTCTCGCAAGCCCCTATTGAAAATGTAAATGTTGAATGGGAAAACATGCAAAGGGCTGGAATGAGAAGTTTGTCGAAGAAGGCTGAGCACTCAGTATTCTAAATCGTTCAAGAGACTTGCCTACACCCTGGCCACGCCCCCCCAGTACACACCCTAGGAGGACACCCTTGACACCTGACGCTCGGACAAGGGTCCAGCATGGGTACTGGTAAAGTTCCCAGCCACAGGTGAGAACCACTCAGGTCCCCTTTCTAAGGAGATCCAGTCACAGTGCCGGTTACAATGAGGACTTGGGAAGCCTTGTAAGCATCTATCAGTCCAGGCAGTGAGGGACAAAGCTTTTCTCATTGCGTAACACTCTTTGCATCAGCAATCATCAACAACCTGGAGAAGCCTCTACAACGCTGCGCTCAGTGGGAAAACACGAGGAGCAATGACACGCACAGTTCGATGTCATTTGTGTGACATTTGCTGGACATGAGGTGACACTGTTCTACAGATGCACCGATTTCAAAAACGTGTGTGGCAACACTGTTGTATCCATGCTTCTGCAGGGACATGAACTTACCTTTTACCCGCATTTTGATACATTATCTGAAGTGCCCTCCTCTGCAGGGAAAGTATCAAGCCCTTGTGTGCGGGGGTGGGGGCGGCACCTGCTCCTTATGGAGGAGCAAAGAGCTCATGAACCCGGCCGTCCACAGGAGCACCAGGGCTGCCTGTCCGGTTTCGTTTCTCAAAGCATCTGAGAGTAAACAGGGCAAAACGGGAGTTCCTGTGAATCCAGGTGCTGGCCATGGGGGTGGTGTTTATCTTCTCTCTATGTGGTCATGACAAACTTTTAAAGGGCCGCTGGCCGCTGATGGCTTGCAGGCATTCATCAACCTGCAATGCAGATGTGGGAACAGCTGCAGGCTTCCAGACGCCCTGGAGCAGGGAGGCCCCTGCCTGAGCACAAACTGTGCCTTCTTTGCAGAGGCTCCTACCCAAGACCCCAGGGATTCGGCCCCTCGCATCACCATGTCTCCTGAGGCCTGTGGTTTCACTGGGGATTAGAATAAACTCAGCACACACTCACACACACTCACACACACACACATTTGATGCTACAGCATCCTGAACTTTCAGTAATACGCACATCCCATTCTGACCCTGTGCTTTTGACCCAGGGGCTCCCCTGCCAGGCACAGTCTCCTCCCTGTCCCTCTGAGCCCCTCTCACCTGACCCCAGCTCATTCTTAGAATGGTTGGAGCGCAAGCAGATCTCACCTCCTCTGGGAAGCCTGCCAGAGCTGGGCTTGTTGCAGGACAGTTTTCCCTTGTTGACAAAGACCTACTCCTGTGTCTGTCACCTTGAAGGTGGGTGTTCCTGAAGACAGATCTTAGTCACGTTGTGTCTGATTGTGGTGCCAACGATTTTTGAAATCCATGCATAGAGATTTGTAATATGCATCTTCTTTGAAACTTTCCGAGGATGTCTGATATATATATATATATATATATATATATATATATATATATGATCTTATTTTATATAAACCGGTACAAAAGGCAAACTAATCTGCCATGGCTGAAAGCAGAGCAGGGGCTGCCTGGGGGTGGTTGTGTTCATTACATTGAGCAGAGTGATGGTTTCACGGGTGGGCACAGGTATCAAAACTCACCAAATTCTATGCCTCAGATATGTGTGATGATTTGTACGTGAGTCTATTTCTTCAAAGCCCCCAAAAAACGCCAGCAGAGAAAGATGTAAGTGGATGATGGGGGTGCAGGGGCAGGGGCACCTGGTCAAACACAGCCCTGCCCTGCAGTTTAGGTCCAGATAATGGATACTCCACACAGTACAGGGCGCTAAAGCATTTCATTTTCTTAAAAACCAGGGAGAGTTTTTTTTTATAATAGTATACGGGGGGCTGGCACAGTGGCACAGCAGGTTAAAGCCCTGGCCTGAAGCGCCAGCATCCCATATGGGTGCCAGTTCCAGTCCCAGCTGCTCCTCTTTGATCCAGCTCTCTGCTATGGCCTGGGAAAACAGTAGAAGATGGCCCAAGTCCTTGGGCCCCTGCACCCACGTGGGAGACTCAGAAGAAGCTCCTGGCTCCTGGCTTCGGATCAGCTTAGCTCCTAATATTGCAGCCAACTGGGGAGTGAACCATCGGTGGAAGATTTCTCTCTCTCTCTCTCTCTCTCTCTCTCTCTCTCCCTCTCCTTCTCTCTGTGTGTAACTCTGACTTTCAAATAAATAAAATAAATATTTAAAAAATAGTATACGGGCCAGTGTACAGGGGCAGCAGGTTAAGTAACCTCTAGGGCCACAGCATTCTCTATCAGAGCACTGGTTCAGGTCTCAGTTGCTCTGTTTCCAATCAAGCTTCTTGCTAATTCACCTGGGAAAGCAGTGGATTATGGCACAAGAGCTTGGGCACCCATGTGGGAGACCAGGTTGGAGTTCCTGGCTCCTGACTTTGGTCTGGCCTAGACCTAGCTTGCAGGCATTTGGGGGAGGAAACCAGTAAATAGACGAGCTCCCTCCCCATTCTTCCCTGTGTATGTGTGTGTGTGCATGTGTGTGTGTATCTCTGTCACTCTGCCTTTCAAATAAATAAATAGGTCTTTTTCATGTGATATACACCTCTTTTAAATGATTGTTGCTTTTCCCCCCAAATGCTGCAAGGCTATTTTTTTTTTAAAAAATAAAGTAAGGAGCCAGCATTCTGCTGTCTGTGACGTCTGGTGGAGATATTAAGGCAGGGGAAGATACTGACACACACGCCGCTCGCGCCTCAGCATCGGTCCCCACCGCAGATTCTCAGAGGCAGGAGACTAAGTCGCAGGCTGGAGAGTAGAGTGGACGAGCAGAAGCCCAATGCCTGGGTTCAAATTCCTGTGCTGTTTCTCAGGAGCTGTGTGACCTGGAGCAAGCGCCCCACCCTCTCTGTGTCAGCTTCCTCCCCTAAACGCAGATCATCATCCTACCTGTCCCGTGGGGTCACTGTCAGTTCACAGTTCCGAACCCGTTCATGCCTGCCTCTTGGACACCTGCCAGACCCCTGTCACAGGTGCACTGTTGTGACCCGACTTTGCTCTATTATGATTGTTATTAATTTCTTCATGCAGGCTTTACCCCTGTCCCCCTACCCCACCCCCCAAGAAAGTGCTACGTTGTCCTTTCTCTCTGCTCTGATATCCAGAATATGAATCACTGCACTAAAAAAGCAACATTAAATGAGGCGGAAAATGCCCTTCTGAGATGGTTAAGCCCTGGCTCTTGGTGAGTATGCATTGGCTGAGTGTGGGCTGGCTTTCTGATGCTTGCTTTATGTTTTGGCTCAGCACGGCTATAACCCCCGTGGCAGGCTGAATCCCGAGGGCTGGAGAGAACACTGGAGCCGAGTGCCATACACAAATGAGCCTCTTTGGCAAGTCTTATCCTAGGCTCATATTGTTCATCCGTTAGCCAAAGCCACGAGGCCATCAGCTGGGTCCCCGGCGCACCCCCCAGGAATCAGACAATAACAAGGGCACTCCCCTGGTGGCCCAATGATTTGTCGGTGTTTTCAGGGCCCCGCCTCATCTGTGCCCGAGTGATAGAGACAGCTGGGCACCTGGTCCCCACTCGATCTGGAAGGACTCTCACCTGCCTGGGGCCCACAGGCAGGACAGCCGGCACTTCCCACGCACTGGCTTCTGTCTGGAACAGCTGTCTGCAACAGAGCTGTCCGTGAGGGCAGAGCTGTCTGCGAGGGCGGACGGTGCTCTGCCAGCCTCATTCCGAAATCCTTGCGACCAGAAGGGTTGTGAATTTTGGATTCTTCGGACATTGCAATATTTGCAACTCCATGATGACGTATATCGGAAATGAGACCAAAGTCTGAAGATAAAATTCACTTATGTTTCATATACATCTTCTTCCACAGCCTGGAGATAATTTTATACCATTTAAAATAATAACTTTGTGCATGAAATAGACTCTTCTGGTCTGGAACTTTCTGCTTGTGCTGTCATGCCCGAGCTCAGAATGACTCGGGTTTTGGATTTGCAGATAGTGGATGCTCAACGAGCAGCAAGTGGCCTCCTGTGTCTTGAGTTTCAAGAACCTCAGTTTTTGAGCTTATTTTGTTCTAACGAATTTGAATGCAAATGCGCATGGCCCATGTGGCTCATGACCACCACGCTGGGCAGCACAAGGCCCCGGGTCCCGCGTGTGCACTTTGCCTCGCCACGCAGGGGTGCGCTGAGCGTCGGGGTGCGCACCCAGGGGCTCCTGGGTTGAGGTTTCTCCCAATGACAAGGAGCAGCCGTGTCATCCTGGAGCACCCACTCCAGGTAAGGTCTGCTCCAGGTGTCTCACACAACTCGCATGGTTGTCAGAGCCATCCTGAGAGTTGGCACGCCCTTCCCCTGGACAAGGGCACTGAGGCAGTCCGGTCGCTTTCGCTGGCAGCACACAGCGGCGACGCTGGGGCATGTGTCCCTTTCCCGGCTTCTGCCCTGTATGCAAAGCCGCCCCTGTGCCAGCCTTGCCCTGAGCACGGCCCAGGCGTATCTCGCAGCATCTGCACTCTCCTTGTGGGGGCTGCTTGTCTCCTGGGAGACCATAGCTTCCACCCAGAAGGCCCAGGCTGCACTCTTGGAAGGTACGCATTTTGGCTCCCAATTTGGCCCCAGGGGTATCCAAGGCCCTCAGAAGGGGCCTTGGCAGCCACGGGCCTGTGGGAGTATCCTTTCTTCTATTGTTGGGGGGGGGGGGGCTGGGCTGTGGGCCTAACCCAGAGCACATGCAGAAAGAGCAGCTGTCCAATCTGGGATCCCCCCCCCACTTTGGCGTGCACCTGTGCCCTGCAGGAGGGACTGTGCCCATGGCAGGGCTGCCGAGCAGATGGGCGGGATGGGGGTGGCCAGCAGCCATGCGCGGTGACTGGATGCACTTGCCATGGGCACCACTCCCAGCTGGCAGCACTGGACACCTGCCCACCCTCCCCTGGGCTGTCCACGGGCTTTGGATCGCATCACGGCAGAGTCTGTCAGAAATAGAGGAGCTTGGAAATCACTTTTGAAGCTGTGTTTGCTGTCCCCCAACGGCGCTGTCCTCAAGCTGTTTGTGCGCGTTTCATCATCACGCACTGACGTGATTGACAGCTAAACAGGCGGTGCTTTCTCAAGGTCAGAGCTCAGGCTGCTGCGTGAGAAGTGGCCAGTCCTCACCCATACCTGTGCAGGCCTTTCCTCCCAGCGCACACCTTTACGCACTCACCAGCCTCCCTCCGGGCCACGTGAAGCCGTGTGGCTAAACTCTGCCCATTGAGTGCGAATAGAAATTGTAGCTCCAGCCCCAGACCTGTCCATAACCCTCCGCCAAGCATCTCTGCCCATCTGCAGTGGGGGTGAAGAGAGCTCCTAGAACCAAGAGGAGCTCCTAGAACCTTCTCTAAGGAGGAGCCTGGGTTCCAGAATGATCCTGTAGAGCTGAGAACGCCTCCACCCACTGCACAGTGCTCTGAGTGGCAGCTACATTTTTATTTCAGCAATGCCCTGCAGCGTGGGGGTGTCGGTCAAAGCCATTAGCCCACTCTGAATACTCCTAAAATCCCATCTTGTCATGTGTCCTTCACTGATTTTCCTCTTAGAGAAAAGCCTGTTACAGATAACAACATCCGCCTTGGAACGATGCTGGCTAATTTTGCTTCTCTTGCACAAAGCGAATTCGCCCCTGATCTGCACAGCAGCCAGAAGCTGAGCGGGCTGGAGAGCACCTCCGTGGGCGCTGGTGAAGGGGCCGATGCTGTACACAGCCCCCACGCAGGCTCTGCAAGAAGTCCAGCCTGGATCTGTGGGCATGGTTTGGGTGAACACGTGCAGGAAGATGTTGTGAATGAGTTTGGGCTGGCCCGCCCCTTTGCAAGGGTGTCTTAGCTCAAATAGCCATACTTTTCTGAGCGCGTATGGGCGAGGTTTCTAAGGTAGAATTAACAGGGGCCTCAAGCCATCCCAAAGAATCAGGGGCTGCAGTACGGTGGACACAGGGCAGAGGGTCCAGGGGATGGGCTGCAGATGTGGCCAGAGGGTGTCCGGGAGGAAGGGATGCGGCCAGCCAGTGAGAGCCCAGGAGATCTGGCTCGAGCAGGTGACTCAGGAGAAATGGCCCGGTGTTGGCAGGACCACGGTGACCCCCGCTTTCATCAGCATCTGAGTGTCTCTGCCGGAGAGCTGCCCACAGGAGCCCATGCCTGCTCCTGGATGCTGGAAGCGCCCGAGGGATTTGCTGTCTTCCTGCCGGGCCTCCTGGTCTCTGCTGGGGAGGGACCCCAGGCAGCAAGACCGTGCGGGTCTTTCTGGAGTCGTCTCACTCAGCTTACCCTTCTCACCTGCCCACTTTCCTCACGGGGGAGCCTGTAGCAGGAACAAAAGGACATCAAGGTCAAAGCTTCTGCTCTCCCTTTCCTAGAAAGCACGTGTGAGTTCCCAGCTGACTACAGGAAAGCATCCAGCCCGCGAAGTTCTGAGTTCACCAGGGCACTCCTCCAGCGTCAGGGGAAACGAAACTCAGCTTCAGGAAATAAGGTCTCCAGATCACTGCACACTCCCAGCCGCACAGGGGGAGCCAGAAGCCATGCGGGGCCCCTCGTCACACTGCGGCGATGCAGAATCATTTTCTTGAACAGTCTCTCACATGCACAGCACAGGGCCATTCCCCAGGAGAAAGGACCGCCACTCCAAGCACCTGACATCTGGGACTCCGCCCTCAGCAGAGCTCCACAGAACAAGGGCAGCCTGGCTCCAGCTCCTTAAAACTGAAAGCAAAAGGCTTTTTTTTTCACGTCTCTCTTTTATATATCAGTGGCATTGCACACTCAGAGAGCACATGACCTTCTACACCCATTTTACAGATGTGCAAGGTAGAGGGAGTTCCCTCAAGTCAAGGCAGGCCTCAGGACAATATGCATGTGCATACCACTGCAGGTTGTGTGTCCACTGCCTCAGCTCGCCTATGACCATCCTGGGACAGGGACCAGATCTACCCATCTCGCATGCCTAGCACCTGATCCGAAAGTCAGGAAGGACTCCCAAGAAACCCAAGGGATGGTGCACCTGCTCACAGGTGCCTTTGTCACAGGCCTTCCTCAATGTTCCACCCCCACTCCGGATTCTATGGGAATAAGTTTACACGTAACTACCAAGTGTCTTTGGGGAAGGTATAGTGCACCACCTGGGACACCTGCATCTCATATTGGAGTGCCTGGTTCGAGTCCCAGCTCCTCTGCTTCTGATCCAGCTTCCTGCTAACACTCACCCTGACAGGCAGCAGGCGATGGCTGGGTTGTGCAGGGGTTCCTGTCCCCGTGCGGAAGACCTAGGTGGAATTTCAGGCTCCTGGCTTCAACCTGGCCTTGCTCTGGCTGTTGTGGGCATTTGGGGAGTGAACCAGTAGATGTAGGCTATCTCTCTCTCTTTCTCTCTCAAGTAAAATGAAAATAAAATAAAGTATTAAAAAAAACTAAAGAGAAAAGCTATCAAGTGTCTCAGCCCAGGCTTCTTTGGATCTATCCCATTTGTCAGACTTGAGAGGCTTAACGCCATGATTTCTCCCAATATGTTTTCAGTCTCACTCTTTCTCTTCTCTCCTTTTGCAGCCCTATTGATTGCCACGTCCCCCCTTTCATCCTACAGGTCCCCGAGATCATTTGTGTCTCTCCGCTGCACACCAGGCTGTTTTCTCCCTGTTGCTTAGGCTGTGTACATCTGTTACTGTGTCCTCAAGCTTGCCCACCCCCACCCCGCCATCCCCCCAGCACTCAGCCCCTTCAGCAACTTTCAAGTTTGCGTCGTTGCTGTTGTGTGTTTACTGGGGTCTTTTATAATTTTCATACATTTCTGATGCCGTCTAATTCTTTGCTGATATTGTCATTGTTTGTTTCAAGGGAATTTGTCATTGCTGGATGAAGCATGGTTACACTGGCTGCTCAGAGACTCTAATATCTGACTCCCCCTAGGACTTAGCTTCTCATTTGAGTTGTTTCCCTTGTTCTTGGTGCAATGAGTTATTTCTCATTGGATCCTGCATGCTCATGATCTGATGTGACTACAGATCCTTCTAAATCTTGTTTTATGAGCCAGGAGCCCCTTGTTGAGACATAGCATAAGGTCCAGGTGTGAGTGTCCAGGTTCCCTCTGGGCCTCTGCTGATACAAGAGTTGGGGGAATCACCACTGGCCCCTCATCCGTCCTGCTGATCCCTCTCCTATGAATGCCGGGAGCAGCTTATGCTGTCTGAGTCAGCTCAGCTACCCACTGGTCACTGCTACCACCAGGGGAGGGGACAGGGAAACAGAACATCAACCAGCCTCATATCCCACCAACCTCTTCTGCCTCACTACTATGCTCAAGATACTACCTCCACACCCCACCCGCCTCGCCACCACCTCCAAAGCTCAGTTGGCGATGATTCCCCACTGTGAAGTATTAGCTGAGTGGAAACTTAGGACACGTCATCTGGCCTTGGAGTTTCCAGGTGGCACCTTTGGGAGCTGATTAGGATTAGGGAAGTTGATCAGGGTGACACCCCATGACTGCATCCCAATGATTTCATATAAGATGAGACTGTGTGGAGTCAGTGTTGTAGAGTAGCGGGTTAAGCCACAACCCCTGTGGGTGCCAGTTCAAGTTCTGGTTGCTCTACTTCTAATCCAGCTCCCTGCTAATGGCCTGGGAAAAGCCATGGAAGATGGTCAAGTTCTTGGGCCGCTGCCACCCACGTGGTAGACCCGGATGAAGTCCTTGGCTCCTGGTTTTAGCCTGGCTATTGCAGCCACTTGGGTAGTGAACCAGTGGGTGGGAAATCTCGATGTGTGTGTGTGTGTGTGTGTGTGTCTCCCTCTCTCTCTGTAACTCTGATATTCAAATAAATAAATAATTTAAAGAAAAGAAGAAGAAAGGGCAGGCATTGTGGCACATTGGGGAAAGCTGCTGCCTATGATGCAGGCATCCCGTACGGACACCAGCTCATGTCCCGGCTGCTCCACTTCCTGTCTAGCTCCCGGTTAATGGCCTGGGAAAAGCAGCAGATGACCCAAGTGCTTGGGCCCCTGCTACGCACATGGGAGACCTGGAAGAAGCTCCTGGCTCCTGACCCAGCCCTGGCCTCTGTGGCCATCTGGGGAGCAAACCAGCAGATGAAAGCGCTCTCTCTCTCTCTCTCTCTCCCCTGTGGGAGGGTTGGGGAGGGAGAAGAAGGAGAGAGCGCGAGAGATCCAGGAGGATGCACATATGCTGCCTGCCTCTCAGCACGTGGTGCCCTGTGCTGCCTCGGCTCTGCCAGCAGGAAGGCCATCACATCACAGCCCCCTTGACCCTGGACTCGAACTGTGAGACTGAATAAACTTCCTTTCTTCTCAACGCACCCAGTCTGCGGTCTGACGTCAGCAGCAACAGAAGACAGACTAAGACAGCCGCTGACGCTAGCGGGAGCGGAAGGTCAGCTGCCCGGAGCTCAGCAGAGGGCACCGCTGAGGGTACATCCTGGGCCCTTGCTAGAGGTGCCAGGGACCACCCCAGACCAGGGAAGCAGGACTCTGCCCCGACGTGTGACGGGCGTGATTAGTTGGACAGCGCTGATTTCAAATCCTCACCACGACCCAGGAAGACCAAGTGCCTCTCTGAAGTGCCTCCGACTCGTTCTTTCCAAAGAGACCTTGGTCACCAGCTGAAGCCACCGACGAGGCTGGTGACCTCGACGTGCTGCCCGCTAGGTGAGTCACCACCGTTTCAATCGCTGACAGCCTTATTGAAGGAGGACCGTGCGCCAGGACACTTTCTCGTCTCTAAACTCCAATCCTGCAACAAACGAAGCCAGAGCGCATCAGACCATGGGGCTCAGATTGATGTGCGCATCCCCGTGAATCCTCCCTTGGCGTCTCGTGGGCAGGGGGTCGTCCACACCCCCAGTGCGTCCTCGGTCCCTTCCCAGGGCCGCGGCAATGTTCTCATGCACGCTTACAGAGTTCCAGAATCCCAGCCCTAACTGTGGCCCTGTGGAAAATGTAAGAGCTGGGCACACGCCCAGACATCCCCCGGATGTCCTCCCAGGGGAGGATGTGGACACACTGGGGTCACAGCCGCTCCCTCTGGGCTGCCCAGAATGCCCTAGTGGTGTTGGCTCACTGCCAGCCACATCCATGTGCAATTAATAGATTAATAGAATTAATTATTAATTAATTAAATGCAAATAATTATTTCTAAACATGCAAATCAATTCTGCCCAGTGGCCCATGCTTCTCCCTGCCTCCCTGTCTGCTCCTGATGTGTCCCCCGACACACACACACACTGAAGTCTGCTTCACCGACCCACCACCGTGGCTCTTCCTGGAGTACCTGGCTATTTCGCTTCTATGGCTTAGAAGCTTCTGAGGCTTCCACATTGGTAGAGGCACAGCCTAGCTCCTGGTCTGCACAGAGCAGTGCAGCTGCTGAGCCAGGCAGGCCGACGATGTCCACTCTTCGTGACCCCCCTGCCTGATTTCCCACTCTCCACTGGGTCTTGGCTGCCTGCCCTGTCCCCACCCCACCCCAGCAGTCTGACGCCCACTCTCTCCTGCTTCATCTCCCTCAGGACCCCTCACTCTGCTGGGGTGCAGCTCAGGGTGGCTTGGTGTCTGTCGTTCATTGCCAGGGAGGACTGGGGCTTCCTTTGCAGCCAGGAGTATCCTGTGTGCTGTTATCTTCGACTCCTCGGTCACCCCCGTATCCACATCGTGCTTTGCAGGGAGCCGAGTGCTTTTCCTTCTTTTCCCTGCATTTCCCACTTTCTGGACGCTGCCCTGCTCTGAACCCCTGGGTTTGCTGGAAAGCTGACTTCCAGATGGCCGGGGTGATGATAATGATATCTTAAATGTATCTGGTTTCTCTCCCTGAAGAAGCTCACATACATTCCACACGTGTGATCTCATTAGCCCAGGCATCTCTGCGAACCAGACAGGCGGCAGGTGTTTACAGAAAGGGCACGGGCCCTCAGCCGTCTCTTCAAGATCAGAGGGTGAGTCATCAATACGGCCCAAGTAGAAATGACTTGGGTGCGACGCAGATCCGTTTCCCACTCAGCTGATTTGCAAAGAGTTGTTTATTCCCCCCAATCAACAAACGGACCGACACTTGTACCACCCCAGATAAACTGCTCTAAAGTCTCCAGCAGTTCACCCCCAGGACCAGGCCAGGCGCCCATCACAGGGAGTATCAGGGCTGCCTGTGGCCTGGCCTCGCTCTCCAGCCCCTCACCCACCCCGAGGCCTCTCCCCTGCAGCTGAATTGCTCCGAGTTCTTAGAACCCTGCCACATCTTAGGAGTGGGACAAGCTCCGCTCTGTCTCCAACCTCAGCGCAAGGCTACAGTCTGCTCTTTCTCTCTTTTTTCTTTTTCCTTTCAAAAAGTTTATGGAGAATGGAATTAAACAGTAAGTTTATTTTGATGCAAAAATATTTAAATCTATACATATAAGTGCCTTCAAAATGTTCATGGAAAATGTGTTATGAAAAACTATACCCCCCTTCCTAAAACAGAAAGATTTCCCATGTTCATGGATTGGAAGAACTAAAGTATTCAAACTTCCCAAGGTGATGTACAGATTCAATTCAATCCCCATCAAAGTATCAATGACATTCTTCACAGCATTTTTAAAAATTACTAAAATTCCAGTGGAAACATCAAAGACCCCAAATAGCCAAAGCAAACTTGAATAGTAAGTGCAGAACTGGAGGCATCATGAGATTTACTATGGAGCCATTATCACCACGACATCATAGCACTGGCATGAAAACAGATGCATAGACTAGCAGCAGAACACAATACAAACCTTGGAAATAAATTCAGGCATTTACAACCAACTTGTCTTTCACAAAGCTGTTAACAGCACTCTTTGGAGAAAGGACTGTCTTCAATACATGGTTCTGGGAAGCTGGATTCCCACCTACAGAAGTCTGCAAGAAGACCTCTACCTGTCACCCTACACAACAATCGACTGCAGGATCCTTCTCCTCTGTGCCTCAGAACTTTGTGCGTGCTACCATGAAAGTCACGGTCATTTTCTCCTTCCATTGTAATGTTTTCCGCAAGGCTCGGTCATTAAGCCAAGAGCAGAGAACACAGCCTTCATCTGTGGCGTTCTGCTTATGGCTGTGGGACAAAGGACTTAAAACACTGGTTTGTGTTGCTCCTGACCGGAGAGTCAGGAATTCTGGGAGGGCCAGGGAGAGGAAGCTCTCACTCACAGACTTTCTTTTTTTCCTTTTTTTTCCAAAGATTTATTTATTTATTTGAAAGTCAGAGTTACACAGAGAGGAGAGGCAGAGAGAGAGGTCTTCCATCCACTGGTTCACTCCCCAATTGGCCGCAATGGCTGGAGCTGCGCCAATCCAAAGCCAGGAGCCAGGAGCTTCTTCCAGGTCTCCCACGTGGGTGCAGGGACCCAAGGACTTAGGACATCTTCCGTTCATTTCCTAGGCCATAGCACAGCTGGATTGGAAGTGGAGCAGCCGGCACCCATATGGGATGCAAGTGTCACAGGCTGCAGCTTAATTCATTACACCACAGTGCTGCCCCTCCCTAAATATCCGTTTCCGTCACATGCTGAAATTGCCCCTATTGGTAGCTTACTGTTATGCAGTAGTAAAAGGAAGTCAAACACAAATCTGGCCTGACCTCCTACGCCAACACAATGAAAACCAAGAAGCTTCAGAGAGAAAATAGAGGGAGACAGAGACAGAGATGGGGATAGGGAGCAAACGTGATGAGGTTTCCAGTGTCTGTCGGCTTTGATGTGTGTTCAGCAAAACTCTACTCTGTGAACCAACAGCATCATGAACAATATGACTATAACCCACGATGGGAGAGAAGTGGGGCCTCAGGCCATGCATGCAAAATTTCTGCAGCAAAGGATAGGTCAAGAGCACGAGGAAGGGCGGGGAGGAGAAGAAAAGCACCCAGAACCCAAACGACTCCTCGGGAGGAAAGTGCACATCGTGCAGGCGGGGCCTTCCAGTGCTCTGGACCGCAGAAGAAGAAGGTTCAAGAATGCCAAAAAGAAGCTCCAAAGACAAGATTTCTTATTTTTCCTATTTATATATTTGAAATTCAAAGTATAACACACACACACAGAGAGAGAGAGAAAGAGAGAGAGAGAGAGAGAGAGAGAGAGAGAGAGAAAGCAAGCTTCCGTTCACTGGTCCACTCCCCAAGTGGCCACAATAGCCAGGACTGGGCCAGGCTGAAGCCAGGAGTCAGGAGCTTCCTCCAGGTCTCACATGTGGATACAGGACCCAAGCACTTGGGCCATCTTCTGCTGCTTTCCCAGGTGCATTAGTAGGGAGCTGGATCTGAAGGGGAGAACCACGGACACGCACCAGCGCCCATCTGGGATGCCGGCATTGCAGGCAACGGCTTAACCTACTATGCCACAACGCTGGCCCCAAGTCTCCTTTTTAAAGGATGGGAGAAGTTGGAAATTGATGATGAAACCACAGCCATAAACAGAAGTAGTAAAGAAACAGTGTACATACGACTTCAGGAATGATGGGATTTCCATTTGGGAGTAATGGAAGACCAGGTAAGATGGGTCAATGCTTCTGCCTCAAATAACCAAAAAAAAAAGGCCAAATTATGTGTTTTTTTGACAGGCAGAGTGGACAGTGAGAGAGAGAGAGACAGAGAGAAAGGTCTTCCTTTGCCTTTGGTTCACCCTCCAATGGCCGCCGCGGCTGGCATGCTGCGGCCAGCGCACCGCGCTCATCCGATGGCAGGAGCCAGGAGCCAGGTACTTCTCCTGGTCTCCCATGGGGTGCAGGGCCCAAGCACTTGGGCCATCCTCCACTGCACTCCCTGGCCACAGCAGAGAGCTGGCCTGGAAGAGGGGCAACCAGGACAGAATCCGGCGGCCCTGACCGGGACTAGAACCCGGTGTGCCTGTGCCGCAAGGCAGAGGATTAGCCTAGTGAGCCGCTGCACCAGCCTAAATTATGTTTTATCTGTGCATCTCTATACAGAGATATACACAAGAGATCTTCTAGAAGTCCATGGAAATGTGTGTTAAGAAAAGACCGTGTGTGTATTTCAGAGTTTGTGCAATAAAATAAGCTCAGCATTTAACTCCATTTGTCCATGAACTTCTTTTAGAACCTGCATATGTCTACGTCTACATCCATAAATGCCTATCTGTAACAATATCTGTCTCTCATAAAGACATAAAGGCATCGAAGATCTAAGAATGTGGTGAGGAATCATTTGACCGAAATTCAGAGTCTGGAATCCAGAAAGCAGAGCCAAGCACTGTGAGCTAACTTCTGTTCTTGGGAAGATTTAAATTCTGGCGCTGAGGGCGAGAGGCTTGCTGAGCTCACAGCATTAGGAGCCCAGGACCTGGAAGAGCAACTCCCAATGGCAAGGAAGGGCACCAACAAAGGGTAAAGAGGCTCCTGCACTGTGGCCTAGTGGGCTAAGCCTTCACCTGCAGCGCCAGCATCCCATATGGGTGCCGGTTCAGGTCCTGGCTGCTCCACTTCCGATGCAGCTCTCTGCTATGGCCTGGGAAAGCAGTGAAGGATGGCCCAGGTGCTTGGGCCCTTGCATTTATGGGAGACCCAGAAGAAGCTCCTGGCTTTGGATTGGCCCAGCTCTGGCCATTGCAGCCATTTGGGGAGTGAATCAGCGAATAGAAGATCTCTCTCTCTCTCTCTCTGTTTCTGCCCCTGTCTATAACTCTACCTCTCAGATAAATAAATAAATCTTAAAAGAAAAAAAAAATCAAGAGGTAAAGAAAGACACGAGGGCCTGGAGGAGTGAATGTCACATGTCAGGACACAAGCGGAGGCTCCTCTAACCCAGGAGTCCCTGTGCGCGGCCGGGTCACAGCAGAGAAAACAGAACAGCACCGGGAAAACGGAGAGAAACTGAGTGGCTCTTAGGCAACCTTCTGGCGCAGATCTGCAAGTACGAGGTCTGCTCTTACTTTCAAAGAAATGATTCTGTCCCATTAAGTGCACCAGGATTGTATCTAACACAACACACATCCAGTGAACACACAACCCTGTGTCAGGGAGGGGCAGGGAGGTAAATAAGAACTCGTGTGACAGGGACCGGTGATCACGTGAGCACAGCCCACTGGACCTGCCACAGGGGACAGAGAGGACAAAGCCTTGATGCATGCCGATCACTGCCTGTTCAAGCTCGCACAAGGGCACTGGGGAGGAAGAGATGGGCTCCGTGAGCGTCCCTTTGGAGCCCGAGCGATAGAGAGGAGACTGTGGGAACACTTCACACCCGATCACTTTCAGAGGCTTGCGGCTTCTGGTCTCTGCTGGGGCTTGTACGTGGTTTGAGAGCATCCTCCAAAGGTGTGTGTGCTGGAAGCGTGGGCCCCAGTGTGGGTGGTGCTGGGGCGAAGGAGGGGCCCTGTGAGAGGTCATAGGTCATGGAGAGGGGACACCGCCTTGGACAGGATTAATGTTGGGGTCTCATAGGAGTGGATTAGCTCCCAAGAAAGCAAAGTGCCATGAAACAGCAGACTTGGCTGCTTGCCGGTCTCTTGCACCCTGACCAGACCACAGACCCTCCTTGTGCGCGCATCCGCTCCCTTCCTCAGCCAGGGAGCCCCCAGGGCGGTGCTGATGGGACCTGCCAGTCACCAACCTGGAGCCAAATAACCTCTTCACTTGTGAATTATTCAGCCGTGGGTATTTTGTGACAGCGACACAAATGGATTGAGACAGTGCCATGGTTATGCACCTGGACCATAGTAAGAACTGGTGAGAAAACATGAGGCAAAGTCATTGATCTTACTACGCTTTCTTTTTTTTTTAAAGATTTATTTATTTATTTGAAAAGAAGAGTTACAGAGAGGAGAGGCAGAGAGAGAGAGGTCTTCCATCTGCTGGTTCATTCCCTAGATGGCCACAACTGCCGGAGCTGCACCAATCCAAAGCCAGGAGCCAAGAGCTTCCTCCAGGTCTCCCATGCAGGTGCAGGGGTCCAAGGACTTGGGCCATCTTCTACTGCTTTCACAGGCCATAGCAGAGAGCTGGATGAGAAGTGGCGTAGCCAGGACTCAAATCAGTGCCCATATGGAATGCTGGCATTGCAGGCGGCAGCTTTACCCGCTATACCGCAACACCAGCCCCAAAGTCATCCATGCAAGAGCACACATCTTCCCTCAATCTGCAGGCTCCAGTGAGGCTCCCACTTTTCCAGGAGATGTATGTGTCCTGCGTTGTGAACTTCTTAGCGATTCTCAACAGACATCCAACATTCGTATATTCAGGTTCCCAGGGAGTTCTGATGTGTGCCTTCCTCCCAGCAGGCGAGTCCCCCAGGACATTGGATCTTCCCATGGTCCAGGGCACTGGTACTTTTTCTGAGCAGCCAGCAGGCTCTCGGCCCCCTCCTCCTGCCACACTCCTTTGTCCCCTGGATCCAGACCAGCCGCTCTCCTAAAAGCCTGAAGGCATCCTTCCACAGCTTTATCTGCTTTGTAACAGATTGTGCCCAATTTCCACTTCTTCTGTTCTTCGGGGTACTTGCCGTCCTCCAAATAGGAACCCTAGGGTCATTCCAGTTTTAAGTTGCTGAAAAATTAATTCCACATGTGCACTGTACTTTGTCCAACAAGAAACAGCCGAAGATTCCGGAGTGAGCATTCCATCTGCAGTGGAAGTGGGTCATCTGAGGACCAGTCCCTGGCTCTCGGACAGCGCCGGTTTACGGCAGAGGTGCCTTGCTGCTCGTTACAAGGAGAGGGAACTTGACCGTGTGAGATGCCCAATGCCCAGGATGGCGAGTGCCTGTCTCCTGCTACCCTGTCTAGTCCCAGTTCACACATGTTTGCAGAGTCCAAAGAGACACTGGCATCACAGCACTGAGCCACTCACTTGGGCCACGAGAAAAGCAAGCTTTAAGGTGACGCACGCTTCCGCCATCACCCCCAGTATGGAGCGGAGCCATTGCCCACCACCCCCAGTCACTCTGAAGACAAGTCCAGGGAAGAAATCAGCGTGCAGGCGGCAGGTAGGAATATCCATGCCTGCAGTTGGTCAGCTTCTGTCATTCTGATTGGTTCAACTCGGAAAGTACCTGGGAAATGAACACGCACCCGGAAATAGGAGCTAGAATGGGAAGGCGGCGACCAGGTTCCAGAGGCGCTGGGGCCAGAGGCCCAGTCCTGCAGCCTCCGGGGATGTGAGGCTTCTCTGCGCTTGATTCTCTCGGCTCCACGATACCTCCCATGATTCGTCTCTCTCAAGTGGGCTCTCCACTCCTCTTGGCTTTGGCTCTCGAGTTCTGAGCCATTGCCCGTGTTCCAGGCTCCATCCAGACAAGTGGTGCTCATCAGAGAGGCTGTCAGAGTGCCAGGGATGGCAGGGCACGGTGCGCCCGGGTGGGTGTGGCTCCGTTCCCAGTGTCCTTGGCCGTCTCCACAAGGGGCAAGACAGGAAGCGGTATCAAAGGGAAGAGTCATTCAAAGACTGTTTCTGTTGATTGCAGCTGTTCGTTTGGTCTGGAAGCAGGCGTTGAGTGGGCGCTCTTGTCCCATCCAGGCCTCCCGTTAGTGCACAACTCACCCAGGCTCCATAGGTCTCTTATCTCCTACAACTCATCCTTTTACCAAATAGGGCAGCTACCGACCCTCAAAGCACACAACTTCCTGCCACATGTGGCAACATACAGCCCACATATATATCGATGACGTAGAGAAGGGGAAAAATCAACCTCCATGGGAATTCTAGCCAACGTGACAGAGCCCCTGGGGGGAACAAAGGCCTTGCTGTCTAAAGGTCAGGGTTCAGATGCGTGGGACCTAAAACCTGGAGCACAGATGGCCTCAAGTCTGGATTGGAGAATGGCATCTCCAAGACACCACGTGGAAATCCGTACCAGCAGCCAGCCTGCGTGAGGGCTGCTCGCCACCCTCTCCCTCGTCCTCCCTCCCTTCAAATGCTGTTTATTTCATTGTGCCCCGGGACTGGGAGCTTCTTCCTTTCAATGGAGCAAAGCACCCATAGGCATCTCAAGTCAAACAGCCAGTGGCTGGGAGACAGAGTGGGATGTGTGATGTGGCAGGTTTTGCAGATCTGTTACCAGTCAAAGGTTTGTGTAACCACAGTGTTTCCCGGAGTGCAGACGTTCCTGTACCTAGCAAAGGCTGGACCCAGTCCCCTCATAGTGTAGCACAAGAACAGGATTCTGTCTCTGCTGTTTGGACAGGAAAAGTACCAATGACATCGTCCCTCTTGACACAGCCTTCTCAGAAATGTGTCCCCACGCCCGGCCACTTGTCGGCAGTCAGAAAGTGAGTTTTGATCGCAAGCAAGAATGCCCTGTGAATTTTTTTTTATTGTGGCAATAACAAGAAAAGCGGGAACAAGCTCACGAGTGCATGTGTGCCAGTTTGACAAGGGCAAGCATCTGTGGTCAGTGACCCGTGCTGTGAGCACAGAAACATGCTGTACCAGCACGTGCTGAGGTCGGGGCAGCCCACCGCCCTGTTGTGGGGACAATTTGATCAGAGAGCAAATTCCTGGCTTCTGTGGATACCGCATCACTAGAAATGTGCCACGGCTGGGAACCCAGGAGGAGCTCTGGGCTACACCGTCTGTCTCAGGTCCATGCCCGCTGCAGCGCTACAAAGCACCAGAGAGCAGAGACATCCTTGCTGCCACTCAGCTTCCCTCCCCTCCTTCCAAACCCTCCGTGTTCTCGTCCTCACCACCACGCTTCTCGCCTCTGTGCGCTTGTTCCCCTCTGCACTGCTGTTCCCTGGGGACCCACTTGCCCTGTCCCCACCTGCAGTTGGCTGTGCTGCTCTGCTTCCCCACCCCTTACCTCCGAGCCTGACCCGACATTGGTGTCCAGGCGGCTCCTGCAGGTGCTGAGCCTCTGCCTCTCTCAAGAGCCTTGACCTCCAACCATCCACCCTTTGACATCCAGCACATCCTTCTCTACCACCCTCCCTGCCCCCCCCCGGGGGGGAGGGGGCAGGCACCACCCCCTGATTGCATCAACAAACATTGATGGCAGTGACTTGTTCTTTCTGTGTCTGGCTTAGATCCCACTGGGTGCAGTCATGTTCCCCTCTGTTGGACAGGTATCCCACTCCCACCCCAGAGCTCCTCCCACCCCAGAGCTCCTCCCACCCCAGGAATCCCTCAGAAAGAGTTGACTTCACTAACCACCCAATCAAAGGCAATGAAGGCAAAAGGCGTAACCAACTATGGCACGTGCACAAAATGCCCAGTCGATAAACATGCTGCCATGGACATGGATGCAAGGATAAGGCACGGGATTCACCTTGCAAGTCACTGCTGACCAACAGGCAGTGGCTGCCCAGGGCCTGTGTTAAGGTGGCTGGAGTCACAGTGGCCATCGGTGGATCCAGAAGGTGAGGCTTTCCTTGGGTGAGTTCAGGGCAGTGGCATACATGGGTCTGTGCTTTCTCTTGCTGGTTTACAGCCAGACTGAAGGGGCCTCAAGCCCATGCCCCCGCCACCCCCTCCCTTAATTTCCACATTCACCCCATCTGAGGCCAGGCATGCTGCTCAGGTCAGCTCTGCACTGTGCCTAAAAGATATCTCCCACCATGACTTCAGCTTGTGTGGAAGAGTGGAGGGTTTTATGGCGATGGCAAAACTATGCTGTTGCCAGAAGCCACATCTGTCTGGAGAGTAGACACTACTGCCCCATTTGTTCCCAGTTGATCTGGTCAGCATGATTCCACAAAGCAGGACAAAGGTAGGGATGTTCAGGAGCAGCCCTAGGCCACCTCTGTGCCCAGAGACACAAGCCAGTATTTGTAGAACAGCCCACACCCATGGCGGAGCAGCCAGCGCTGGTCTTCTGGCCAATTCCTGTTTCCAAAAGGAAAAAATTGAGTACAGGGCTCTCCCTTCCCATAGGATGAACCAAGATCCGTAGCCTGGCAAGCTCTGATGCATGTGTTCTGACCTTGAATTACCTTTCATGTACACTGCCGCCTCCCTCCACCTGCCATGCCCTTGATGCCTCCGGGCCTCTGTGATGTCGTCCCTTTGCACGGAGTCCTCTTCCCATTCTCTGTGTTGTCTGAGAGACGTGGCTTCTCCTCTACACTCCCTTTGTCCTTTTATGCAGCTGCACCATGCAGCATTTCCTCGTCTCCTTCCCTTTGGTTGTGTCCCCTCTCACCGCTGATGGCAGCTATATGGATTCTTTATCCTCTTTACATGGCCAGAGTGCCTAACAACCATCACATGTCCAGGGAATGCATCATGGGGCAAAATACCAATAGTCTTTTCAGATCAGCGCATGGTTTGGTATTAGTCTCCTTGGAGGCTTCTCCTGGATGCACACACTCTGGGAGGGAACGGCTTTGTAATAGCTCCACCCAAAGGTGCACCTTGCACCTGAGCCTACCCTGGTTGCAGGGAAAGGCCAGACCTCCTCTTTGAAAGGAATGACAGAGGGTTGAATTCCAGACCATGAAGCATGTGGGGTTGTCAGTCCTTCCTGGAACACTTCAAAGAATGCAGAACTTGGCTTTGGGTCTAAGTCTCCATCAGTAGGAAAACGAATTCCTTTTTTCACTAAGGTTTGAGTCCTGGAAGGTGAGAGTACCGTGCTAGGTCCCGGAGACATAATTGCGAATGAGAGGAGGTAAGGTTTCATGGGCGATTTCTAACCAGGAGGAAAGGCCAGCATTAAGAACAAACACTGCATCCGGGAGCAGGAGAAGCGTGAGAAGACAGCAGTCCTGGAGCAGAGGCAGTGGGGACGGGAGAAGTTTAAGTGAGAGAGACATTTACCAGAACAAGGGGTTGATTAAGAAGCGTGAAGGAGAGGAGCTAACAAGCAGGGGGTCCTGACTGTCTCCAGCCAGGAACCCTTCGCTGCCCCTGCTGTCCACGCCAGGGAGCTCTGTGGGAGTGGGGACAGGAGGAGACTTTACCCAAGAGCCCTGTTGTTTAAGAAGGACTGCAACTTCTGTCTCCTGTTTGGAAACAGTGATGAGGCCCTTTGAACATCTCTTTATGAGGCTTGAACCTGTAATCTCTGGATGCTGAGTCAACAGGGACTGCTCAGTGAGCATCCCGGGGATGGGGCTGGGGGGGCAGGGGAAGAACAGGGAAGCAGGCTCTCTAAGCCCAGAGCGGGCCACCTGCACCTGCGGTCTCCCGGAGCCCGGGCCCTGCCACCACCTCAGTGGTGTCCACAGACCCATGGGACACACACTGACATCCTCTGTCAGGCCTGGTCCCCAACCCGTGCAGGCAGAGTGCAAGGTGAGCGTTTCAGAGAAATGCTCATGTGGTCTTGTGACAAAGCCATCTTACAGAAATTGTGTTTGTGTGGTGGGGGGAGGGGTTCGCCCTCTGAAATCCACAGCACCCACAGAGTCAACTTGCTATGGATCAACAATAGTCAAAACATTGATGACAATTTATCATCTTAGCAATTAGAAAGTTCAGTGGGGCTGGTGTTGCGGTATAGCGGGTAAAGCTGCCGCCTGCAATGCCAGCATTCCATATGGGCACTGGTTCCAGTCCTGGCTACTCCACTTCCCATCCAGCTCTCTGCTATGGCCTGGGAGAGCAGTGGAAGATGGCCCACGTCCTTGGGCCCCTGCATCCACATGGGAGACCTGGAAGAAGCTTCTGGCTCCTGATTTCGAATTGGCTCAGCTCCAGCTATTGTGACCATTTAGGGAGTGAACCAGCAGATAGAAGACCTCTCTCTACCTCTCTCTGTAACTCTGTCTTTCAAACAAATAAAAATAAATCTAAAAAAAAAGGGCTAGCTTCTGGACTGAAGGAGCCTGGAGCATTCTTGGGGTCAGGATTCCCTAAGCGATATCATACTGTGTGTGTATAATAACTCTTTATGTAGTGTCCATATTGATTTACGTATTGGTCATCATCTAGCAAGTTACGGTACAGAGGAAGGTGTTTGTAGGCTCTATGCGAGTGCTACCCTGTTTTATGTGAGGGACTCGATCAGGAATCCTAGAATCAAGTCCCCACGGATACGAAGGGAGACTGACCATGGCAGGGTCTGGCTCTGACTATTCACAAAGGGAGTGCATGAGAGCAGCCAGCACCAGAGCAGGGCGCACGAGAACCAGAGCTCCCAGTAGCCTTCTGTGGCCCTCCAGCCACCAAGCCCAAGGGTCAAACAGCAGGACGAGCTGTGCTGTCCTGCGCTTTACATAAGCACGATCTATCCATCCATCGTATGGGCTGTGCTCTGTCACGGCTGGCTCCCTACATCGCCTCTCAGCCCCTCTTAAAGCAGCCCGAATTCTAATCCCGGAGTGGTCACAAGGAAAGCCATCCTGCAGGGGCTCTGCTGGCTGGGGGGCGCCATCCTTTGTGGGCAAAGGATTGTGGTCCATCCCAGCCTTGGAGGAGGGTCACGTGGACAGAAAAGCTGTCACTCAAAAACAAATCAGGACAGACACAGAGCTTGGCGGGCTTCGCTGCTGACCCCATCCCCAGGTGAGACTGCAACACCTGGAGAGGAAACGCACCAGACTCCAAGGCCCCTGAAATAAGAGGTCCAGCCGAGACATGGCCTCCCTTCCTTCCACCCCCCTCCCCACTCACCCCACCCAACCTTGAGTCCAAGCTGCCAACCGCTGCGTGACTCTGTCCACTTTCCCATCAGCCTCTGTGTCCTGCTGCTCTTCTCCCTGCTGCAGGCCTGTCCCCTGTCCCATTCCCCATAGTTGGGACCTCAGAGAATTTTCTAAGCAGAACTTCATTGCATTAACCAACTGCAAAATATCTTAATCACCCCACCATCACCACCATTTTAGTGACATGGGCGTGACTCTTATGGCTCGGCGGACCTGGCCTCAGTTTCCCACGCTTACTCCCACACTCTCTGGACTCTGGGGCCCTCACCTGGGACCGTGGCGAGACCACCTACTCTGCCCAGCATGGCTCCCCAGCAGCTCCCAGTCCACATCCAGCCTCCCAGGAGGGTCTCTGCCTCCTCCAGGCCCCTCTCCCACCCACGTGGTGCAGCCTAAGAACTGTGTGTTCTGTGAGGGCTGGGACTGGGTTTCTGAGGTTTGCCGCCTTCTCCTCTGAGAACATCCCTAAGGCACAGCAGACGTGCAAGAAACAGTGTATGACGGAATGGCCAACGACCCACTGGAATAGCTCAGGTCAAGTCTTTTCTCGGCCTGCAGGACTTCCTCAGTCAGACCTTATGCCCAGGGATCTCCACCTAAAGAAATCAGTGACTGTGGCATGGCATGTTAAACCGTCAGCTGCATGTGACACCAGCATCCCACAGTGGAGCACCAGTCCGAGTCCCGGATGCTCTGCTTCCAATCCAGCTCCCCACTAATGCACCTGGGAGCCCAGCAAGAAGTGGCCCAACTACCTGGGGCCTGCCACCCACGTAGTAGACCCGGACAGAGCTCTGGGCTCCTGGCTTCAGCCTGGCCTGCTTCTGGCCCTTGCAACCACTTGGGAAGTGAACCAGTAATTGGAAGACCTCTCTCTCTCTCTCTCTCTCTCTCTCTCTCTCTCTCTCTCTCTCCCTCCTTCCTTGTTATTCTGCCTTTCAAATAAATAAAATAAAATCTTAAACACAAAAGAACATTTTTAAAAAAACAAAGGAAAGAGAAGAAAGAGGCACCTGATTGTACCAGGAGCCAGCAGGGCCCTTGTTAACTGTGCAGAAGGGTGGAGGAGGAGCCAGCGGGTCTCTAAAGGCAGGCCTGGGGCAGAGACAGCTGGAGTAGTGTCTGTGTTCAGTGTTATGACGGCAGGGTCCCCGCTGCCCTCTGGGCCGGACACTTTATGGACTCAGGCACCACAAACAGACAAAAAGGAAATCACAAAGGAAGATGGCAGGAACAGGAAGTGAGTCTAAAAATAGCTTCCATGGGCCGCAGCTGCCAGTCCTGTGCAGCAGCAGGGGTGGACCCACTGAAGGCTGGGGGATGGAAGGGCCAGCAGACAGAGAGTGTGTGTGTGTGCATGTGTGCACATTTGTATGCATGTGTGTGCATGTGTGTCCTGTGTGTGTGACTGACCTATGAGCCTGGCACTCTCCCTTCCTTAGATGGTCCATTTTCTCTGACCCAGGAAGCCGGCCCGGTGGCCAGAGGGGCGCGCACCCTCAAGGATGACATCAAGGTGTTACTATTTCAGCACATGAACTCACGTCATCATGAATCAAGCAAATGTTGCCAATTCATGACTGAATTCACAGATCCGGTATCTCCAAGCGGACGTCTCGGGGGCAAGGGCACCCCAGGCCGTGGGAAAACTGAGCAGTGGCTGGAGCAGCCCTTCTCCCCTCCCAGCCCCTGTTCTGGCGCTGGAGACCTGGAGGAAATAAATCAGTTTCTTGTGCAGGCAGCAGCCTGGGAGCCTTTGCCTGGGATCAAAGTAGGAGCTGGAACACGGACCTCCCCCCCCCCCCCCCCACTATAACAACATGTCCCTGAGGCCGGGCCGGGGTGGGAAGGTGGAGTTGACAGCAAATTGTTCCTCACTCCCCTGAGACTGAGTTTAACCAATGGCCAAGATCCCCGACCCCTTTGCCGGCCCCTATGCTACCATCTCACTGCTGAGCGGACCAGGGTGATTCCTTAATGTATTTTCTGTAGCCACAACAAAAACCTGGGATTGGGCACCTGACGTGGGAAACTGGCTTAGCTCATGGTTTTGGAGGCTCAAAATCCAGGGTTGAGCAACTGCATTGGTTCAGCCTCCGGCGGGGGCCCTCTGGCTACATCACAGCACAGCAGATGGCATCACGTGGGAACATGTGCTAGAGGGAGCCGTCACGTGGCGAGAGGGTGAGCCACAGGCACACAGGGGCCAGACTCGCTCTTTTGGGACAACTCGCTCTCTTGAGGACTAACTCACTTCATGAGTCCTCAATCTATAAGGGTGGGGCACCAAGGACCCAAGCCTCTCTGGCCAGGCCCCGCCTCTTAAAAGCCCCCCACCTCCCAGTACTGCCACACTGGGCTTCCAACACACGAGGGACAAACTGTGTCCAAACTGGAGCATGTGGGAACTGCTCTGATGGGCCAGGCCCTCAGTGCCAGGGCACCTTGCTCTCTGTGGTTGGGTTTGCATCGTGAGGACTTGGCGACCCTCTGCTGTTGGGTTAAGCTGGAAACGGGTCTTCCATGATCCATTTTCCCACATAACACAGGCTTGAGGTGTGAAGACAGAAGGACGTAGGGTGTGCCTGGGGCAGAACCTGGGAGAAGGCTGGGGTCCAGCTGGGCCTCGCTCTCCTCCCACAGCCCCAGGTCCCCACAGACATCTGTCTCCCCACGGTGACAGCTGCACAGAGGCACCTGCTCTCCATGGACTCCCCACCCACTGCCCGCTGTGGGCTCGCACTGCCCAGGTTTCTCTGCAAGCTGTCACTCAGCCACCAGCACCAGTGTGAGAGGCCTGATTGGAGAGAATCCTAATTTCCCATCATGCCCTCTATGCCTGGAGAACTCACAAAAACACAGCAAAGCTAGAAATGTGTGCGCGTGTGGTTCCAGAGGTGAGAATTCAAGGACTCGGTGCTGGCATCTGGCAAGGGTGTCACTGTGTCAGCCAGCGGCAGGCCGGGGAAGAGCCAGATGGATACCTCTCCTAGCTTCCATGATAACGGCACTAATCCACGCTTGAGCGTGAGGCCACGTCCCAACACCGCTGCACTAGGGATTAAATGTCTGTCCCACTAACTTTGGGGGCCACAGTGAGACCAAAGACCATCAAAGGAGCTGGGGGAGAGGAGGCTTTGTAGGATTGTCAGGTTTTCCCAAACCAGTACTCCAGTGTGGGGAGGCCTCCTGTTCCCAAGAGGCTCCCTCCAGGCCTGGCCCCTTTGGCTGTGTCCTCACTGGGAGGCCACGTGCAGGATGTCACGACAGCAGACACCCAGCAGGAGGACTTCCGGGGGGACTGATGGTGATGAAAATGTGGCATGTGGCTGGCACCGCGGCTCAGTAGGCTAATCCTCCGCCTTGCGGCACAGGCGCACCAGGTTCTAGTCCTGGTCGGGGTGCCGGATTCTGTCCTGGTTGCCCCTCTTCCTGTCCAGCTCTCTGCTGTGGCCTGGGAGTGCAGTGGAGGATGGCCCAAGTGTCTGGGCCCTGCACCCCATGGGAGACCAGGAGAAGCACCTGGCTCCTGCCATCAGATCAGCGCAGTGCGCCAGCCGCAGCGCACCTGCCCTGGCGGCCATTGGAGGGTGAACCAACGGCAAAGGAAGACCTTTCTCTCTGTCTCTCTCTCTCTCACTGTCCACTCTGCCTGTAAAAAAGAAAAGAAAAGAAAAGAAAAGAAAATGTGGCATGCAGACAGGCAGAGGAGCAAAGGAGAGGAGAGGGAGGAGCAGGGGTGGAGCCACGAGGTCTCTATCGATGGGGAAGCGAATGGGCCCATTGTGGGTCACCCTCCAAACTCAGGTTTTCGCACAGCTGCTGTCCTTCAAGTGCCTTTGTGGTGAGTGGCCGTTTCCTCTAAACCAACAGAGACCGCTGTGCCTGCCACCCAGGCACAGAGGTGCCCCCAGGGCCACAGGAGCCTCCCTGCTCTGCGGGGGGTAGCACAGTCATCCTGTCCATCAAGGTGTCGACACCATGGGCTCCGCATCTCAGAGGCCTGTTCAGAGAGATGGCCACGGCTGCCTAGAACAGCTCCACGCAGTGAGAAGGAAGCGCTTCCTCCCAGCCTGAGAGCATGAACAAAACCCGCCACGGGCCGGCCCGCTAATCAAAAGTCAACACACACCCTGCCAGGAAACCTGCCGCTGTCCACAGCCCCCGGGAGCTGTGCGCCCGCTCCCCGCCTGGGCCTTTCTACCCTAAGACGCTGTTGCTATTTTTAGCAAGGCACATCCACACAGTGGCTTATGTTTAAAAAAAAAATGTTGGCCCCAATGCCCAAAGCTTGCTTACTCCAGAGAGGGAAGTCTTGTCTAAGGACTGCTGTGCGACCTTGACTTCTGTGTATGATGCATGGCTCTGTGACCTCTACCTCGTGTGAGCTGGAGCAGCTCCCTGCTGAGACTTGCCGCTAAGGCCGCTGAGAAGTCGGCCCCCTTACGTCGCCCCCGCCCAGCTCCCTGCCTGCCCTGCCCCCAGCCCCGCCAGAGCTGGTGAGAATGGTCCCTACAGCCTGCCCTGAACACACCTCCTTTCTCACACAATTCTCTGTTTGTTTTTCCAGGAGTAAAAGGTTGCCTGGGACTTTGATTTGCTCAGTTTGTGCTAACATCTCTGAAAGTGTTAACACATTTGCTAAATGCCATGAAATGTTTCCAAGTATTCAAATGGTTCTGTTTTCTTAGCGACTTCTGAGCCATCTTCACTTCCTCTGCTAGGTCCTCTGTTTCCAGAATTGCACACAATCGAGTTTTCTCTCCTATTCCATGGAAGTGCATTGTGCAGCAGTTTATAGAGAAGGGGTATAGGGGAAAGATGGAAGAGAAGGATAATACATGATAGACAGATAGATAAGCAGAAAGATGGAGAGATAGATGACTGATGGGTGGATGATGGATGGAGAGGGAGAGAGATGACACATGATAGGTAAACAGACAGACAGATGGACAGATCAACAATGAATGGATGAATGAGATGGATAGAGCTTGCCTGAAAATGTATTCTCTTTCATCTCTTGACCACTATTTAGTAACCCATTTTTAATTGCACATTGTTATTTTTCTATGGGTATAGAAGCATCTTTGACCTCTGAGAAGACGGGCTGCTGTGTGTGTTTTGTCATTCCCTGATTGTTTCTATTTCTTCTGTATACCTGGACTAAACCGCTGCTTGGGACCCCTGCATCCCATACTGAAGTGACAGGTATCAGTTCCCACCTCTGCTTCCCACCCAGCTCCATGCCAATGCACTTGGGAAGCAGCAGATGGTGTAAGTTTAAGACCTTGAGTCCCTGCCACTCTCATGGGAAACCCAGACGGAGATCCAGGCTCCTAGCTTCAGACCAGCCTAGTCCAACTGTTGTGGGCATGTGAAGAGCAAACCAACAAATGGAAACCCGCCCTGCTCTCTCTCCCTCCCTCCTCCCTTCCTCCCTTCTCTCATCTGCCTTCCAAATAAAGAACTAAACCAAACTGCCATCCCGGTGGGGCCCAAGGAGAGAGAGGAGGTCTGTATGCAGAGTCGGCCTCCTCTCCCAGCAGGAAGATCTCCTCTAGTCTTTTCTGAATGAAGCACCTCAAGGGAAGAGGCCTCCCTCATTCTGCATCAGGACAGAGACAACTTCTCTGAGTGCTGGAGGCGCTAGGGATCATTCCTGCAGGACACCAGGGTAATCATCAAAAGCATGGTTTGAGCAACTTTTGTAATCCGCAATCGCTTGGGTGGCTCAAACCCGCTTAGACGCTCTGCTCCCGCAGGTGCAGTTCCGTCGCCCCCCACCCCCACCCCGAGGGTGGACAGGACCCAGCGACTTCCTTCCAACCAATGTGTGGGGAGACACTTGACTGTAGAGAAAGCTGGCAGACCAAGCGATGGGGGTCAGCGTCCCCAAGATGAGTCAGGTCAGCATCGCGCCTGCCCTGGGGTGAAGCCGGGAGAAGTGCCCTCCATTTCTGCATGGTTCTCTCCCAAATCCACAACACAGCCAAGCAGAAGAAGGCCAGCCCAGCAGACTCAGCTGGAGGGAACCAACCACACAGTAGCCAAAGCGTCAAGGTCATCAACCAGGAGGGAGGAGCGGGAAACTCCCTGCCACTGGGTAGAGGAGACCAAGGGGTCGTGGCAGCTCCGTGCAGTGCGGGATCTGGGAGGGACCCAGAGTTCATGGGAGAACAGGGAACTGCAGGCCAAGTTTGCACTTCAGGTAAGAGGGGGGCATTAGGAAAGCTTCATGGGAAATGGAATTAAAAAGTTTATTTGGCCGGAGTCTGTCCTGGTTGGGGCGCTGGATTCTGTCCCGGTTGCCCCTCTTCCAGTCCAGCTCTCTGCTGTGGCCCGGGAGTGCAGTGGAGGATGGCCCAATGACCAGGAGAAGCACCTGGCTCCTGCCATCGGATGAGCACGGTACACTGGCCGCAGCACGCCTGCCCAGGCGGCCATTGGAGGGTGAACCAACGGCAAAGGAAGACCTTTCTCTCTGTCTCTCTCTCACTGTCCATTCTGCCTGTCAAAAAAAAAAAAAAAGTTTATTAGGGTTTGAAAGGATTCTGAAATCCATGCATAGCTTTTCCATAACACCCATTTTACACCGAAATTTTTCATCTGCATGAATTTCAAGTTTTTTTCTGCCGAGATGCACTCCTCTCTTCATCCTACTTCCCGGAGCTTTCTGAAGCGCTCTCGTATTTTCTCAGAGCCGGTTTCTCAGTTCTGACAACCACAGCAGGGTCACACAAGGCCTTAACAGCAAGGCCAGGACAGCCAAGCCTTCAAGCAAACTCCAACCTGGCAACTCTTCCATAAATCCCAAATTATTCCAGAGCGTCGGTTAGAAAGGCTAGGCTGGGCTCCAGCTCTCAACACTGCTTTAGCCTGAGGAGCTGGTACCTCTGCAAGCCAGCGCCGATCCATCAGCCGCACCCCTGACGCCTCCCCGCCCACAGGGAACCACTTATCTTCCCGTGCTTGGAACTTCCGGGAGCCCCTACTCCCCTGGTGGCCCATCTCCAAGTCAGAGGAGCCACATGTCCAGGCAAGATCTTTAGGTCTTCCTCCCGCCACAGGGACCACCATCCCATCACAGGGCATGGCCCAGCCTGCAACTCCAGAGTGATGGGCACCCTGGGTCTTCCCTGGGCTCCATACACCGCTCCATCTCCCTGCAGGTGGGGGCGTGAGGGACACGTAGAGGCAGGTGGGGGGCGGTGCACCCCTCATTGCGTGGGTTCCCCAGGTGCCACAGATGAACTCACACAAGTCTCTGATTCTCAAAGAAGAGGACCTGGAAGTGGAGGAGGCTGTGGCTCCCCCAGGCACCTTAAGGGGCCGCCAGGGTGGCTCGCTGGGTGAGCAGACATGGGACGAGCCCCAGCAAGGCAAACCTTTGTGTCCCCCACTTCCAACTGGACTGGAGATGGCTCCGGCACGGGCCGGCACAAGGGCGGGGGAGGAGGAGCAGAGGGGCCATCTGCGCAGCCTGCGGGAGCCCTCCCAGTACATCCTGCTTGAGGAGAAAGAGCTGGAGACATCCTGGTAGGATGGCTTTTCTCAGACACACTGATAAGTCGCGTCCTGCTCGTTAACTGCCAATTGCCTCTGTGGAATTATCTGGATGGTGGACACTCAGGGTAGTGCAAAGATAACGCAGCTACTGAACGTGCTGGCCGCTTTTGCAAAGCACAGTGAAATTCAGTGGCATTTACAGCGCAGTATCTTGATGCTATTCAGCCTTCTTATCGCTCAGAAGCATCCTCACGCCTTGTCACAGCAGAAGTGCATGACCATGGGCACCAGGCACAAAGACAGAAATTCCCGGACACACGGAGTGCGTGGTAATGACATGGTTACCACAAGGTGCTCGGAGCAGCCATGCATTTGCAAAAGAGGCCGAAAGTGTTTTATCTCTTGCAAATAAAATATTGCTGTGATAATGCCCCTTGAAAACAGAAAACTTAGTTCTTAAGGAAGGTTTTATTTTTTATTTTCAAAAGCAGAAAGCGAAAAAAAAAGCAGATGATTTGGTATTTGAAAGCTCTTGTGTATGATTGGAAATTAATATATCTTGCACTTTCTGTTTTGACTAAAATGCATTTTTTAAAAGAAAAATAGTATGAAGAAGGCAAATGTAGTCAAATCTGTAAATGAATCCGTTCATTTTTTTAAAGGCTTATTTATTTATTTATTTGAAAGTCAGAGTTACAGAGAGAGAGAGAGAGAGAGAGAGAGAGAGAGAGAGAGAGGTCTTCCATCTGCTGGTTCAATCCCCAAATGGCCGCAACGGCTGGAGCTGTGCTGATCCGAAGCCAAGAGCCAGGAGCTTCTTCTGGGTCTCCCACATGGGTGCAGGGGCCCAGGGACTTAGGTCATCTTCTATTGCTTTCCCAGGCCATAGCAGAGAGCTGGATTGGAAGTGGAGCAGCCAGGACTGGGATGGGATGCTGGCACTGCAGGTAGCGGCTTTACCCACTACACCACAGCACCGCCCCCTGCATTCATTTTTATTTCAGAAGAGTCCCAGAGACCGTTGGCATGTCTGCCCCATGTACCTGTGCTGCCCTGGGCTGTGTGTGATTAGCTGCAGGGTCGGGAGCAGGGAGGAGGACAAAGCAGACCCAGGGAGCTTGCAAACAACCGTGAGCACGAGTGAGCAGAGGGGGACGGGAGGCGCAGGATCCTCAGAAGGCTCTCTGAGCAGGAATGTGTGACAGGAGGCCAGAGGAGGGAAAAAGGCAGCCACTGAAGATGCTGTAGGGAGGGCATTCCACGTGTTTTTCTCCTCCCTCTGCAAAGGCCCTGAGCAGGCACCATCTCACAGAGCCCACAGAGGTGGGGGCACAGAGAGAGCAGCAGAGCCCGGGCTCGGGTGCCGAGAGAAAGCAGGAGGCAGGCTGCAGGGCCGGGCCGGGGGGGGGGGGGGGGGTGGGCGGGCAGCAGGGCTTGCAGCTGGATTCTGCTGCCTGGTTGATAGGAAGCCCTGGGAAGGTGTAACCCACAGGCAGATCTGATCGGACAGAAGCCAGCAAGAGACTGGTTAGGAGCTGACCGACATCCCAGGCGAACAGCGGTTAATTGCTGAAACGAAACGAGTGGCATTCAAGATGGGAACCAGGACAGGCTGGGAGAGGTTGCAGAGGCTGGCGGGGGTGGGGAGGGGTGGTGGTGAAGACTTGCAGCCCAGGAGGAGGGGACAGGGCAGAGGGGATTCGTGTTTGGGTCCTGGCATATTCCTGGGGTTGGTCTCACTGCCATTTCTCTGAGCTCCACAACCATAGAATAAGCTGTCTCTGAATATTACTTTCACACATGCATCCACCTGATACAGATTCCTTGGAGTGTATTAAGTATATCACAATTAAATTCTTACGGGATTTAGAGCATGACAAGAATAAGCAGCAAAGCATTGGTGGTGCTCGTCTCTGGGGGAAGTCTGGGGAGACCTATGGGGGAATTGCACCCCCGGAAAATAGTTCTCATGCTCCACATTGCTGTTTCTACCGTGGTTACACTGGGTGCAGCTTGGGGCCTAAAAGAGTACGCTGGGGGCGGGGGACATGTGAATGCCAAGTGACAAGTGACGTGAGTGGTGACAGAGGTGAAGGATATGGGTGAAGCTGTTGCTGAGCCCAGCTGTGACAATGCCCGTCCTGCCACAGGCCCTTTGTAGGAGAACCCCAAACAGGCCAGCGTGGGACTGCTGACCACATGACAGCAAGGGATGCGGTATTGAAACAGAAAGTCTGAGCTGCTGACAACTTGGTTCCAAGACCCAGCTGGGGGAGCATGGTGCCGCTGTCCTCTGTCAGTGCTTGGTCCCAGGACACAGCCTCCCTCGCTGTCACCCTGACCTGTGCTCTGGGGAGCAGGACCAGGAGGGGCCTGCGGCAGTACATTCCTTGCACTGCAGGGGAGCAGAGGTAGGCGGGACCTCGCCTTGTCCCATCCAACCCCGGTGTCAAGGAAAACCCATCGCTGAGCAGGGAACGCTTCTGGAAGAATCCATAAGGAATCCAGGCTTGGTTTCGTGTTGTCACCAACTCCACACTGCTACAACCACAAGGGAAACTGGCAAGAATCGATTCACAGATGACGGGACTCCTCTCCTGGATTAATCATTCTGTCATTTTTCTCCTTATTTAGATAAAAACCAGGATGTTTCCCACCCCCATCCCCCGAAAAAAGTCTGAATGTTTCCAAACAGCCCTAGGGCAGGAATCTGCTGCAGGAGTTCTTTGACTTTTGCAAACTCTGGGAAACTCAATCCTGGAACAGAGCAGCCACACCCAGGGACTTGTTCCCATGGAAAGACAGGAAGGAGGGAGGCAGGCGCTGTGAGCAGTCCCGGATGTGGGGGCTGCTGGGCGACCAGCCATGCAGGTGCATGCCCTGGGGACCTGCCATCCCAGTGAGGATGCTTGCGGATCCCACTGGGCGCTGGATCTCCACTGCACAGCCACGCACAGCACAGACGTGGAGAGGAGCCTTGGCTGTCCCTCAGGTGTCTGGGCCACCACATTGTGGGGGCCAGTGTTGGACCCAGCCAGTGAGACACCTGCAGTGGCTGGTTTAACTCCTTGTTCCATTTCTTGACTCCGACTTCCTGTTAATGCAGACCCCAGGAGGCAGCAGGGATGGCTCAAGTAGATGGGGGAGATGAACGGACTTCCTGGAACCTGGCTTGGACACCCTGACCTGTTGCAGGCTAGGATTTACAGAGTGAACCAGAGAAGGTGGGCTGACTCTCTCTATGCCTCTAAAATGAGTAAATTAAAATGTATGAGAGTCAGTGCTGTGGCCCAGCAGGTTAAGCTACAACCTGCAGGGCCTGCACCCCACATGGGCTCCATTCAAGTCCCAGCTGCTCCACTTCCGATCCAGCTTCCTGCTAATGCACCTGGGAAAGCAGTGGAGGATGGCCCAGGCACCCATGTGGGAGACCTGAATTAAGCTCTTGGCTCCTGTCTTCAGCCCCGCCCAGCCCCAGATGTTGTGGCCACTGGGGGAGTGAACCAGAGGATGGAAGATCTCTCTCCCTGTCTTCCTCTCTCCTTTCTCTCTCTCTCTCTCTCTGCCTTTCAAATAAATAAAATAAATCTTTACAAATGTATAAATAAAACTTAGAAAATATCTCTCAGACAAAAGCAACCACTGATACACATGCACAGGAAAACTAGATGTTGGATGTTATTCTTTCTTTTTTTTTTTTTCTTTTTCCATCTATGTGGATTTACCATTGAACTTCAAAAAAGTTTGTAGAATAATGGAATTACAAGATAAGTTTGTTTTGGTGCTCAACGTTTTGGAAGGCATGCATCAGTGGTTCATAACACACATATCCCATGGGCTTTGTGCGAACCCCTTATGCAAACATTTCTGCAGCGAAGCTACATTGCTGTTGGACAAAGAAGGTGATGTGGGTTCATCCACTCCGTTCTGCACTGGAAGGCGGCATGGCGGCCGCTTCCTGGTGCTGGTGAGTGGAGCACATCATTGTCGCCGGGCTACCTGCTGCCCCCAGCCTTTCCCGTCCATCAGGATGAAGTGGAGCGAGGGCGGGCGACCTCACTCGGGACTCACCCTGGGCATTTCTAGGGCTGCAAAGGGGCACGCACAGCCCTGCCATGGGCAGCTGAGCTCCCAGACTCCTCCACATCTCTTCCCCATCAGGCACAGGCACCTGCGCTTCTGGTGGCTGCCCCACGGCTCGCTCCGGCCGGCTCAAGTCTGCACCGGATTAGGGAGCCTCCTCTCTGCCCAGCAAGCTGCAGGCTCGGGGGGAGAGCAATTGCACTGCTGTCCAAGAAGGAGCAGAAGCAGGAATGGCCCTGCGGCTCCCGTCCAGTCCCCCGACAGGGAAGAAGACCTGGGAGTGGGGGAAACACAGCCCAAGCAAAGAGGCTGAGCCAGATGGAGACCCAGCTCTGGTGAGTCCACTGGACAGGGACCTGGAAGGAGACGGCCGGTTCTGCAGCCATGGGAGGGGCATTCTTGCCTGGCCCCAGAGCTGGGCCACTTCCCTGCCCCCTTTGCACACCTGAATGTGCATGGTGTTGAGTTCTGCACGGGCAGACACCAGGCCCAGCTTGCTGGGGGAGAGACCAGCTCTGTGGCCTTGACACTGGCCCTGGGGATTGGCTCTTTCCCACCCACAGCAAACGCCAGGCCACTTCCCCTGGACCACACAGACTTCCTCCTAACACAGCATCTGCCTCGAATCGCTGACCGAGAGCATTGTGGGGCCCCACTGGCTCTGTTGAAGCCCAGTGTCACTGGGCATGGGCAGGGCCATGTATCAGGAGTCCCCACGGGTCCAGAGCCTCATGTAAAATGGTGCAGAATTTCATAAAACCCAACACAATCACCCATGCACTTGAAACATCTCTGGGTGACTTGTAGCACCTGGTACCATGGAAATGCTGTGTCAACACTGGTTAGACCATATTGATTAAAGAATAATGACAAGGAAAAATGTCCATACATATGTAGAACAGACATGGTCTTGTTTTATATATATATATATATATATATATATATATATATATATATATTCTATTCAGATTCTGCGGATACAGAGGCCAACTGTGCATTCTTTCCACATGACGCGTTTTGGCCACACGACGTGGGTGGCAGAAGACGCGGCAGTGCGTTTACGGGAGCGGCTCCAACTGCAGAACCAGAGGAGGCTGACTTGGCCATTCCTGGGACAGCAGGGGTCTCAGACGGAAGGGCAAGCCAGCAGCCACCCAGCGAGGGCTCAGGGATGCCATGGCCGAGAGCCCGACCAAGGCCGTGCACACATCATTAAAGGAAGAACTGCGCAGGGGAAATAGGAAATGGAGCAAGAAAAGTCATCCCTGAACAATGCGTAATAAAAAATGAAAATGCAATCATATAAACAAGTACAATACCAACTTCTTAACTATAATATCACAACCGAACAAACAAGACAGGCTGCCCCGTGCAACCACCCAGAGACCAGCTCCCTAGGAAATGCGGGTGGAGAGGTGGGTGGTCCTGCCCTCCCCACCGCACTCCCAGCTCCCTGGCTCCAGGCTCCTCTGAGCCCCAGACAAGACCCTTTCGCTGTCTCCCTTCCAAACAGAACACAAAACGGGTGTCAGTTAACTGCAGTGTCGTCATTTCTAGGATGGCCGGGGCACGGACAGAAGCAGGAGCTCATCAGAGTGTCCAAGTGACCCCAGTGGGCCTGGCAAGAAGCAGGAAGGACTGGTGTGCTACTGCGTGGTGCACACCCTAGGAGGGAAGCCTGGCCTGTGTCCCCTGGGATATCCAGTCCTGCTCACACCGGGTGTCCCGCTGGAGCTACCTAATGCAACCCAGGGTTTGCAGGGCTCCACATGGGGGTCTTTAGCCCCAGGACGCAATCTCTCCACGGTCACACGCCCACAGCAGCAACGCCCAAAGGTCTGTCACTGCAGCAACAGATGGGGGCAGCTGAAGCAAGAGTGATGCTCCCACGGCTGCAGAGCCAGCCTCCTCCTGGGGCCCTGTGCAGTCCACCTGTCCCCACCAACCCACGGGGCAAGAGGATTCTGTGAAAGGCTTCCCTGGTATCAAGCCAACAGCAGTTCCTCCTTTCCCTTCATTCCTGCTCTTCTGAGCTCCTGGAGGGGCCCAGGGGAGAAGAGGAGGTGCCTGTGGTGGGCAGCAGGCAGGGTGTGTCCCATAGCCTCCATGCTCGCCACTCCCCACGGGACCCCACCAGGGCAGAGTGCTCTCACTGAGAGGAATGCAAGCTCCTGGCGTCGTGGGGGGAACCTCAGGTCGACACAGACAGAGACGGGTGTGCTCAGACTGACAGAATGCCAGGTACAGTGTTCTTGGAGGAAACAGCACAGGGAGTATCATCCATGATGGATGGATGGATGGGTGGGTGGATGCATGGGTAGATAGACAGATAATAGCTGATAGATGCAAGGTGGATAGATAGGCAGACAGAGGATAGACAGGTTTAATGTGTAGAAAGAAGAAAGAAACATTCAGCAGACTCTTCATGGAGGGAGCTAGAACAACAGATGGTGTGGGGTGAAAATTTCACTGATTTTAATCATTTCCCTATAACTTACATTTTCCTACGGTTTTTACTGCTTCTGATTTTTTAAAGTTTGAAAACTGGCCGTCAAAAATGTAAAAGGAGCAGCAGACTGTACAATGAAAGATAAAATTCTCCTTTAGTCCTAGGTGAAAGTACCATTAACGCTTCCTTGCCTTTTTGTAAAATACACATTCATCTAAACCTTACTTATGGCCACGCTTGTTATAATTTAAGACGTATGTGCTTACATGCAATCCAGTGTCCAGCCTTCTATTTTAATTAATAATATATCTTGGTCCAGGTGCTGTGGCATAGCTGGTAAAGCCACCACCTGCGGCACTGTCATCCCATATTGGCACTGGTTTAAGTCCTGGCTCCTCCTCTTCCTATCCAGCTCTCTGCTATGACCTGGAAAAGCAGTAGAAGATGGCCCAAGTCCTTGGGGCCCTGCACCCACGTGGGAAACTCAGAAGAAGCTCCTGGCTTTGGATCAGCGCAGCTCCAGCCATTGCAGCCAATCGGGGAGTGAATCAGCAGATGGAAGACCTCTCTCTCTCTCTCTCTCTCTCTCTCTCTTTGTCTAACTCTGACTTTCAAGTTAATAAACGATTTTTTTTAAAAATTAATAATGCATCTTACTATTTTTCCCAATCAATACAAACATATGTACACTTCTCTTTTTTATAATTGCCTAATATTTTGTTTTATGGATATAACAATTTGCTGAATCGGTCGTTTGGAGACAAACATTTAGATTGTTTCTAGAAGTTCAATCTTTCGCACAGTGTTGCAGGAAGGCACTCACACTTAACTGTACGGCTTTGAGGGGAGAGGGATTTGTAGGGGTTAAATATATCTAAATCACAGCTCTGCAAGATTAAGTCGTGTGCATCCTTCAATGTGCTGTTGAAGAATGCTGTTCCGAAAATGTAATGAATTCCATCTTACGCTTCCATATCATGTGTTTTTACTTTAAGAAGCAGCTCTTTAGCTATTTAGTGGCTGCATGCATTTCCTCTTAAATGGCATTTTGGCACCCCCTGAAGAAAATCCGGTGGGATATGGCTCAGCCTTGTAGAATCCATGTGTGTGTGTCTCGCTGTTTCTCCAAGCTTGAGAGACGCACTCTCCCATGACCGCATTTATCACCTCAAGTCAGTCCACAAACTGCTTCTGGTTCCTTACTTTGGTTCCCATCTATCATCTGAACGCGATCAGACCGTCATCAAGTGATCAAGTGACTCAGGTCATCGCTGAGCCCACCTTACCACCTCCATCCACCTGTCTGATCTGGAGTGAGCCAAGCTGGGCCATTTCATGCTGTCCACTGGCAAGGTGCTGGAGCTCTGCTGGGGGCCAGGGAGCGTATCTAGCAGGTGAAAGTGTGTGCCTCAACCTCACCAAGCACCAACCTGCGCCCTCCTCCATTGGCTCAGCCTCCCTGGGCCTCAGGGAGAAACCCACCACACAGATAGCCAACAAATAAATCCGTCTCTGCAGGGTAATTCAAGCATGATCACCATCTCTACCATTTGGATTTGGTTCTCTCTGTGTGAAAGAAATTGCCACCCAGCTCCCCTTCATGCAAACCCTCTCCCTTTGCTGAGTTTGGTTCTTTTTTTTTATTAAGCTATTGATAGGATTTTCCATTCCAGTCATGTATTCATCCGTGTGATTTACATGTTGGAAAATGCTATCATGTACAAGGGGCCTTCAAAAAGTTCAGAGAAAGTGCGCAGTATGAAAAAACAGCACATGGATTTCAAAAAATGTTTTGCACCAAAATAAACTCTTTTTTTTCTAAAGATTTATTGTATCTATTTGAAAGACAGAATTACAGAGAGAGAGAGAGTAGTCTTCCATCTGTTGGTTCACTCACCGGATGGCTGCAATGGCTGGAGCTGTGCCGATTCAAAGCCAGCAGCCAGGAGCTTCTTCCGGGTCTCCCACTTGAATGCAGGGACCCAAGGACCTGAGCCATCTTCCACTGCTTTGCCAGGCCACAGCAGAGAGCTGGATTGGAAGAGGAGCAGCCAGGACTAGAACTGGCACCCATATGGGATGCTGGCACTTCAGGCCAGGGTGATAACCCGCTGCGCCACAGCGCCGGCCCCCTAACTCGTTTTTTAATTCCAGTTTTCCACTAACATTTTGAAGTCCGCTTATATCTGTTGACTTGACACAGAACTCCTGATTCCATTTCTCCTCCCCCTTTAAAAGGTTGTGCAGATTTATTAAATATTTATTTATTTATTTATTGACAGGCAGAGTGGACAGTGAGAGAGAGAGACAGAGAGAAAGGTCTTCCTTTTGCCCTTGGTTCACCCTCCAATGGCCGCCGCGGCTGGTGCGCTGCGGCCAGCGCATCGAGCTGATCCGAAGCCAGGAGTCAGGTGCTTCTCCTGGTCTCCCATGCAGGTGCAGGGCCCAAGCACTTGGGCCATCCTCCACTGCACTCCCTGGCCACAGCAGAGGGCTGGCCTGGAAGAGGGGCAACTGGGACAGAATCTAGTGCCCCAACCAGGACTAGAACTCGTTGTGCCGGCGCCACAAAGCGGAGGATTAGCCTATTGAGCCGTGGCACCAGCCAGATTTATTAAATATTTATTTATTTATTTGAAAATCAGAATTCCAGAGACAGAGATCCATCTGCTGGTTCATTCCCCAGATGGCTGCAAGGGCCAGGGGACCTTCCTCAGGGTCTCCCGTGTGCAAGGCAGGGGCCCACGCACTCCTCTTCCCATGCCTTCCCAGGCACATTCATGGGCAGCTGGGTCAGAAGTGGGGCACTGGGACTTGAACCAGGGCACGTATGGATGCTGGCACTGCAGGCAGCAGCTTAATCCACTGTGCCATAGTGCCAGCCCCTAAAAAGATGGGTTTTTAAGGAATCTCAATTCAGACTTTCACCCACTTGGAAAGGATTTTATTTTTCTGTCTCGCTGTCATGGCGCTTCTGCTGAGGTCGGCCAGAAGGACTCAGTATTGATTGTTCCATAGCCATTCACTCCTACGACATGGTGTTCTTTGAACATGGCTTCCCTTCTTCCTTAATTCAAGAATATCAGTCAACCTGGTCAATATTAATTGATCCTGTATAACGAGGCAAATCATCTCTGTAAACAGCCTCACTCACCAACTCTCTTTTCTTGGTAATATTCAACACCATCTCCCATCACCGTCTCCCAGATGCAATCACAGTAAGTAGCACACAATGAGCACGGACTAAGCATCTTCCACCTGCCAGGGTTCTCAAAGTTCGAGGCAATTATTTTATTCAGGGTCTCCATGTTCTCTCTGAGGCACGTTCCTCCATTAAAGGAGGCCGGGGCCACAGCCTGGGCTTCTGAAGGCTGGGCTATGGCCTGGCGGCTCCTCCTGAGTGCGGCAGAAGTCGGGCTGTGGGCCCCTCAAGGTCCTGCCAGTTTGCCTCTTGAGCCCTCTGAGACCCGGGCAGGTCAGCAGGCCAGCGCATGGCGAAGGAGTCCAGCATCTTCTGCAGGTCACCTGTGTCTGGGAGGAGAGGTGTTAAGAGAGAGAGGCACACGTGTGCACCCAGTCCTGGGGACACCAAGTTCATTCTCAGGGTCCCCGAGTTTCCCCTCTTAGGTTTCAAGTTGTCCTTGAGTTGCCAGTGAACCGATGGTGACCTCAGGCCTTCCGCCAGCAACAGGAGAGGCAAGGAGCTCAGACGTCTCCCTGCGGTCCCTGATGTGATTTTCGGAACCTCCAACCAGACCCTCCCCAGCTGTTACTCCCTCAGCTTCTCCCACCATTGTCCAAGGTGCAGGACTCACTCAATGAACACACACACACAGATATAGACCTTATTTCATATCACACCAAGCAACTCTGTTTTCCTCTCCAGAAAACCTAACAGATATATAGCAAAAAAAAAAAAAAAAAAAAAGGCTTTACATTGCGTTCCAAAGCTCTCCTGCCTTCTCCCCAATGGTGCGCCGATGGTGTACAGCACAGGATATCTTCAAAGAGCTCTGGGGAGGACATTTGGCCTCATGGTTGAGATCCTGCTTGAGAGACCCACATCCCGCACTGCTTGGGATCGAATCCCCGCCCTACTCCCAATTCTGGCTTCCTGCTAATGCAGACCCTGGGAGGCAGCTGTGATGGTTCTCAGACTTGGGCTCCAGTCACCTGAGCTCTTGTCTCCTGGCCCAGCCCTGGCTGTTGTGGCCATGTGGGAGTCAATCATCAAAGGTCTCTCTCTCTCTCTCTCTCTCTCTCTCTCTCTCTCTCTCTCTCTCACACACACACACACACACACACAGCACCAATAAAATAACTTTCTAAAAAAATCTTACAATTTCATGAAAACAAATGAAGCTATGTTCGTTTTGGTGCATAAACAATTTGAAGCTCGTGCACGTTGGTTCCTAATGCCCATTAGCCTTGAACTTGTGGAAGACCTGTGAGATTTATAACAGCTGCGAACACAACAATGTCTCTCCCCGCTTGGCGGTAAAGATGGACTACTTCCCACTGCCTAGGGCCCGCCTGGCCCCTGGGGCGGAAGGACCCAGCAGAGGGGTGACTTCGGCATGCGCGCTCCATCCTTTCCCCCCACCCCTCTCCCACCTGGCTCAGCGCCTCCTCTCTGCTCATCCGCATCCCAGGGAACCAGGCTGCAAAAAAAAAAAAAAAGAAAAAAATGTGAGCGAGGAAGGTGAGCGGAGCGAGGGTCCTGTGGAGTGCGCAGCCCGACCCTGCTCTCCTGCGGCTCAGCCCCTTTCCCGAACCCTCGATCCCATTCTCAGTTTCCTTGAAGGTGACTTGGGCCGCCTGACCTGGATACTTGAGAAGAGCCATTTCCTCCCGTGAACCGCGTGTAAGGGGCCAGGAACACACAGCGTGGCCCAGACATGGGAAACCACTTGAGTTGCAGTTTCCCAAGCGTTAAGAAAGATGGTTAGACCGCTGAGCAGGGTTTTGTTGAGGGTGTTTGGTGACACTGGCAATCAGACGCTGTGTATGTCAGTGTAAAATTGTGATGAAAAGTGCTACATTATAAAAATTATAAATGATGGAGGCAGCGCTATGGCATAGCAGGTAAAACCACTGCCTGCAGTGCCAGCATCCCATATGGGGGCTTGTTCAAGTCCTGGTTGCTCCATTTCTGATCCAGCTCTCTGCTGTGGCCTGGGAAAGCAGTAGAAGATGATCCAGGTCCTTGGGTCCCTGCACCCACGTGGGAGACCTGGAGGAAGCTTGTGGCTCCTGGCTTCGGATTAGTGTAGCTCTGGCCATTGCAGCCAACTGGGAAGTGAACCAGTGATTGGAAGACCTCTCTCTCTCTCTGCCTCTCCTTCTCTCTGTGTATAACTCTGACTTTCAAAGAAATAAAATAAATCTTTTTTTAAAAAAATTATAAATGAAAACCTAATGCCTGTATGTATGGGAAGGGGATGAAATACTGCTATTTCTTGTCTCTAGGTGGTCAGATTTTGAGTTTTTTTTTTTTAAATGCTTCAAGTGTAATAGAATAAAATGATTCTGTAATTAGGAGAGGTAATAAATGCCATTTCGTAAAAGACTAAATTAAAATATAAGACCTCCCCTCTAAGTTTGGGCCTAGTGCTGTAATCATATGGAAAACACAAAAAAGAAGAGACAGAGGCAATCTACGCAACTCGTCCAAAGTCGGACTTGACACCCTTCCTCCCAGACTTGGCTGCCTCCCATTCTCCATCTCAGTCATTACCCTTCCACCCACTGAGTTACTCAAGATGAAACGCTTCTCCGCCCTGCAGCCTCACCCAATGCAGCACCCTAAAGTAGCTCTCAGCCCCTCCTCTGCCGTCACCTGCAGTTACCATGCACACTCGCTCCCGTCCCACATCCAACCGTACACCATCTCCTCCATCCCGGACCGCAGCAGGAGGTCAAGACGCGTGTTCTCCACTTTCCTCTGGTCACCTTCTCCCCAGAGTTATCCCACATCCTAGACCGACAGGCAGATCTCCACTTGAGGGTCGAACAGCAACGTCAAGTGAAACATAACTGAAACCCTGTGTTTCCACCCACCACACCTGTTATTCCAAGGCCTTTACCATCTCAGGAAATGCCAGTACCCATCATTTAGCTCATACCCAGACTCTGCAGGCATCCTGCTCACTCCTCTATGGAGAGTCCTGTCAACCACAGCTCCAAATCCTATTTTGGGTTCTTGCATTTCCTTCCACCTACCTTGACTGCCATCATAGCATCCCAGCAAACACCATTCCTTATTTACAAGACTGCAGGAACCTCCTAACTTCCTCTTCTTGCCATCTGCACAGGAGCCAGGAGAAGCTTAAAACCAAAGCAGAACCAAAGCCTGACCAAAACTCTCCAGTGGAGTTTCACTGCACTTGGAAATTGTATGGAATCCTGTTCTCGCATGATTTTCTGCTGTTCATCTCTTGGATCTCAAACTCTTACCTATTGCTTACCTGGTTCCAAACACTGACCCCACAACTGCCACAGCTCATCACAGATTGGAAACCCGGGGCTCACTGTAGGCTCTGCCAGGAATGTTTCTCTCTGGCTTTTTGTGTGGCCTGTCCTTCTTCAGAGAGTACATAACTTTCCAGAGAGACTTTTTGCTGATCTGTGTTGACAGGCACCATGCCCAATCCTGCATCCTTGCTCAGTATCTTTATTTAGGGTATTTTTTAGAGGCACAGCGACAGAGACAGAGACCTCCCATCCACTAGTTCACTTGTCAAATGCCTGCAATTGCTGGAACTGGGCCAGGGCTGAAGCCAGGACCCAGGAACTCAATCCAGGTCTTCCATGTGGTTGGCAAGGACCCAACTGCTTGAGCCATCCCTGCCGCCTTCCAAGACGCACATTAGCAGGAAGCTGGAGTCACGAGCCAGAGCCGGGAATCAAATCCAATCACTTTTGATGTGGGACGTGGCCGTCTTAGCCGTTAGGCTTACCTCCTTCTCCCATGAGAGTCTGACGTCATCATGAGTCTCCCTGCTCTACAATTGAAGTCCCCTATCTGCTTTTCCCCTCAGAGTTTCCCCAGGTCCAACAAGGTCCCTGCGCTTATGAAATTGTTGCTGAACGTGTAAATGAATGAAGAAATTTTCCTACGATACGATCTCACAGTGCAAACATAGCTTCACTCTCCATAAGTCATCTGCTTTACCAAGTTTGCTAGGGCCCACACAGCCTCAGTGCGGTGAGTGTGGGGGAAGACACGGCAGGCGTGCCGGCGCCACTGGGGAAGGCATGTGCAGGCTTCCTGAGAGGACCAGCGTGGAGTCCTGTGTGCCCAGCGGCCTGGGGACAGCGCGTGCTGCTCGCTGGCATCTGTGGAATGTACCAGAGGAAGCAAACAGTTGCCACCTGATAAATCAGAGGAAAGAGGAACGGCTTTGCTTTGTTGCCAGCGTGCTTTGGTCCTAAGCTGGGAGAGCTCCCCTGCCCTTCAGAGGAGAGAGTCAAAGGCATTCCAGAAAACTAGGGGAAGGGTCTGGAGGCGGGAGGCGGGATGAGCCCTGCTGCTTCCTTCCCTTCTGATCCACCCCACACTGCCGTCCTCACAGTGTGGGTGTCAGCGTTGGCATCGCACACCTCCTAGATGGCGCGGAGCACTCCTCCACCCCGACTGGACAAGAGCACTGTGGTCAGGATTCAGGGACCCCACCTTCCTATGTCCTATCCATCCTAGTCCTGGAAGGGCCACTCTCAAACTACAACAGACTGAATCAGTATGGCCAGGGGTGACTAAACAGTCCCCTCAGAGGAACAAAGCCCATTATTCCAATTTTGCTCTTGTCTCTTAAAGTGTGGTTTGGAATGCATACTTGTTCAGGGCCCTGTGCATGGTGTTTGGAGAGACAGCAAGAGATACTAATGCAAAAACTATGAGAAATCCCTGGGGCTCAGAAGGTGTCAGACACCTGGCGTATGAGGACAGAACATCTATGGCAGAGAACCGGGCACTGGGCTCAGAGAATAATCAGTCTGCAGTGAATCACTGTTCGGTTCAAGTCATGAGTCACAAAAATGGCAGCTCCAGATGCATGCCGTGGACAGTGGAGGGTGACATGCAGGCTGCAGCAAGTGCCACAAGGTGAGGAGTTTATGGTGCCAGGAACAGGTAGACCAGGTGACCCCAGGGACTTCCTTGGCCCTGTCCTTCTCAGGACATCTTGAAAGTCACTGGGTAAAAATCAAAACAAAGAAAACCTCTTGGAGAAAGCAGATCCATAGGCGAGGGCAAAAGGGGGTTTCCCTGATGGGCAGGATTACCCTAAACTCAAGTCAGGGTTTGGATGCTAGAGCCTTGCCACTCAGGACAGGCCAACCCTCACTCTTGGGCTTCGGCCCATTCTCTCTCTCTCTCTCTCTCTCTCTCTTTTTTTGATAGGCAGAGTGGACAGTGAGAGAGAGAGACAGAGAGAAAGGTCTTCCTTTGCCGTTGGTTCACCCTCCAATGGCCGCTGGAGCTGGCTCACTGCACTGATCCGAAGCCAGGAGCCAGGTGCTTCTCCTGGTCTCCCATGCAGGTGCAGGGCCCAGGCACTTGGGCCATCCTCCACCGTACTCCCTGGCCACAGCAGAGAGCTGGCCTGGAAGAGGGGCAACCGGGACAGAATCCGGCGCCCCAACTGGGACTAGAACCTGGTGTGCCGGCGCCACAAGGCGGAGGATTAGCCTAGTGAGCTGCTGCGCTGGCCTTCAGCCCATTTTCATTGAAAAAGGTGATTAGCCAGGTTGGCTAGCCCATGACAGTGAAGCTCACAAGATGGGCAGGGGAGACAATGGAAAAGAGCCAGCACCGTGGAAAATACATTGCACACTCGGTGCCAGACAAGGAGCTGATAGACCAAGACACATAAAGGACCGACATACAGTCAATATTCTTGGAAACATGAGAGAGGATACTGATATTAATGACAGGAAACAGGGACAGAAGCATGTCTAAGGAAGAATCAGCTACAAATACTAGGCTTGGAAAGTCCAAGGGAAAACACCTGTAATACTTGGGATTCCTCAATGAACAAATAGAGCTGGAGAGGGAGTGTGTGGCCAGCAACATGAGGAAAACATCCTCAATACAGATCCGTGGTTGAATGGATAACGTTCAAGAGGCCTGAAATACTGGGAGGAGAACTTCTAGAAGGCTTCAGAAAGAAGGAGCAGGATAGGAAACATAAATGACAAGCTTATAACTGTGGCGAGTAGAGCTAGCAATGCCCATATTCACATACTGAGAATCTAATGAGGATAGACCGCACACAGAGAGGAAGAATTATTGGGAGAACTAAAGATGAAATTTCACTAAATTGAGGAAGGATAAGAGTTGAGAGGCCTAACCATGGACCGAAGAAATAGTTAGGGAAAATCCATTCTAGAAACATTATGGTTCTATTTAGCAAAGAAAATCTCCAAAAATATTGGGAGGAGTCAATCACTTCTTGAAGTGGAGTTACAGCGAAGGAGAAGTAAAGGCAGAGGGAGGGAGAGAGAGAGAGATCTTCCATTTGCTGGTTCACTTCCCAAACAGCCGCAATGGCTGCAGCTAAACCAGTCTGAAGCCAGGAGCCAGGAGCTTTTTCTGGGTCTCCCACGTGGGTACAGGGGCCCAAGGACTTGGGCCATCTTCCACCGTTTTCTCAGGCCACAGCAGAGAGCCAGATGGGAAGTGAAGCAGCCGGAACTCAAATGAGAGTCCATATGGAATGCCAGCACTGCAGGTCATGGCTTAACCTGCTATGCTACAATGCCAGTCCCCAAATAAAGACATCTTAAGAAAAAGAATTCTCTCAAAATAAATTATAAAAAAAAAAAACAGTAACAATCAACAAAGTAACAGGTGGTATATATAAAAAATGAATCATCTAGAAATTATAAACCTGAAATTGCAATAGAGTAAATAAAATCAACTTTAAAACTCAATTGGTGAACTCTTCAGTCGAGTGGAATGACAGAGGGTGGAATCAGGGAAGTCGAGTGCAGATCAAAAGAATTTACCCAATCTGAACAACAGGAAAAAAAATAGACTGAAAAAGAAATCAGTGGTGTCTCGAGGCTGGCAGAACAGCAGTGCATGAACCGACAATGATATCATCAGGGTTCCGGAGGAGGGAGAGAGCAAATAGGACGGAAAGGGTGCTTGCGGTAATAGTGACAAAAAATCCCTCAGCTTACTGAAGTCTACATATACGAGAGATCGAGAACAAACCCAGATGGGATAAACCTCGCCTGAAGAAAGCCACAGTCAGACACAGCATAATTCAACTTTGAAAAACTGAAAACAAAGAAAAAAATCGTTAAAGAAGTCTGCGGAAAACAACATTAATCATGGGTAACAGCAATTAACTGACAGAGGATTTCCCATATGAAACCACGGAGACGAGAAAGAATGGGACCACATTTTTCAAGACGTGAAAGAAAATAATTGGTCAACTCCAAATTCTGCATCTGCTGAAATGCCTTAGAGTAATGAGGGGTAGTATCAGGCCCAAGAAAACTAACAGAACACTGCCACATCCCATCCCTGAAAGAATGACTGTAGAGTTTCTCTAGACAGGACAGAATAGTAAAAGAAGGAAGACTGGAACTTCAGAAAAAAGAAAAGAATGTAAGAATGGGCGACAGTACAGTTAAAAATGATAAACCATCTTTCTGGTGAATTTCCTAAACTATGTTTAACAGTTGAAATTGATAAAACACAACTTAATATCACCGATGGCTCTAGGATAGAAGATAATTATGTTTTCTTTTTATTTTTTTCTATTGTTTTTTAAATGGACAGATTATAGGGATTTAACTTAAATTTATACATGTCAGACAAAGTAGTAAAAACAGTACACCTAAGAAATTTGTATGTTGTATATATGTAGTGTGGCACCTATAGTAACCACTAAGAAAACCATGCCCAGAGCCTTACTGAAAAACACCATTAATAAACCAAGAGCATGACCTAAAAATGTGCAGGTAACGCAAAGGAAGGAAACAAAAGAAAGACAGATGAAGGAGAAAGCATGTAATGAAATAAAAATAGAAGCCCCAACAAAGCGACAGCTACTGAAATTACCAACATCATAAAGACAGCCGTAAACAGAGACTGCAGAGAGAATTCACTGCAGATATGAACAAATAGGTTAGGCTGAAAATGAAAAGGTGGAGAAAGCTATCCTATGAAAACAATAAAAAAGCACAAGTGGCTACATCAGCGTCAGAGAAAGTAGCCTCCAGGGAATAGGGACAAATATGGCCAACACAAAACGATAAAAGCATTGGTGCACTGGAGACTCAAACACACAGGCCCCAAAGAGCAGAGCCTCAAAGCATAGGAGGCACAAACACACGGTAGCATTCACCATGAGGGATATCAGTATACACCTATGAGAGTAGGTGAAATTAAGATGATAGATTAGATACATAGATAGATAGATAGATAGATAGATAGATAGATAGACAGACAGACATAGACAGGTGATAGACAGATAGATAGATAGATAGTTAGATAGATAGATAGACATAGATAGGTGATAGATAGATAGATTAGAATGATACAGACAGATGAGAGATAGATAGATAGATAGATAGATAGATAGATAGATAGATTAGATAGACAGACAGACAGACAGACAGATGAGAGATAGATAACACCAAACACCAGTGGAGATGTAGAGAAACTAGATGCTCCATACTTGGCCATTGAGGACATAAATTGCTGCAGCCACTAGAAAGAGCAGGCAGCTTCCTACAAAGCTAAGCAGGCACTTAACATGCTGCACAAACAGGCGGAAACTTACATGCACACTGAAACCTATGCACAAAGGATCCCAGCAGCTCTGGTTGAATAGCCAAAACCTGGGTGAATGAGGCAGCAAACTGTGGTCCATCCATGCTTCGGAACACTAATGAACGATGGCTACATAAAGCTACTTAGATGCAACTCAGCCTAGGCCGTGTGGTTGCACGGTTGCTAAATGCAGTCAGGCATTGCTTAGCAAACCAGGCTTGTTTACGCCCCTGAGCCAGCAGCTGTACTTCTGCCTCACACCTGGAGACACCAGGACAGGGCCGGATGGGTGACTCAGGATTGCCATGGCTGTGTTGTGTGTGCCAGTGAAGGGAATGCATTAGAGATACGTGTAGGACTTGGTCTGCATCTCAAGCAACAGCTGCATATACTGGGAGCTGAGAACAAGGCTCCCACACATAGCAGCCACAGTAGAGCCCTGACATCCAGGGGGCCAGTTCCAAGACCCCCAGGGGATGCCTGAAGACACCATCCTACATGCACCCAGGACCTTGAGAACTTCCACCTTTTCACATAAACATGGCTTCCCTTTGGCGTACCTGAATGACCAGCATCATTGCCCTTCCACTAAGGGACCTTCATTAAGTTAAGAAAAAAACAAAAGTGGGGGACACTGGATCCTAACCACTGCAAAGCTGAGCGACTAACAGGAGGGTAATATACAGAGGGAGGATACGCTGGACAAAGGGTGATCCATGTCCATGGATAAGCAGAGCAGACAGCATCAGATTCTAGCATGCTGCTCTGTGCAGCACACACTTTAAAACATAGAACCTGCTTATTTTCTGGAATTTTCCACGTAACACGTTCAGACCTCTATGGACCAAAGCTACCCAGAAAGTGACATCATGGAAGATACAGAACAAGAAATACCACTCCTAAGCTCCTTTGGTTAAAATAGGCACAATCACACAAAGCAACACTGCAGGGACATTTAAATTTCTAAGATGCAACGTGTGAGATTGCATGCCTCTTGGAAATGGGGTTGAAACAGAAGTAGAAGATTGGAAATACACAGGTTCACCAATGAAATAAAAAAAAGCTTTTGTGCAGATCGATGAAAATGTGGGTGTCTTAGCCTGTAAGTGCTGAGGAGATCACGCATGGCTATTGCGCAGAAGCAGGGTGAGGAGTGAGGTCTTCCTGGAGTTTGTCTCCCTGTACAGGTGGGTGCAGGGAGCAGCCCAGGCATTGCTCATAAGTCCCTTCTTTTCTCTTGCTTTCTTTTCATTCTGTTTCTTTCTTTTAACCATGAGTGTGTGTTACTTTAATATAGCTAGACAAAGAGAGAAGGGACAAACACCTTCAGGGAATGCAGGCCCTGGGAGCTGGTCTGACTCACAAGATTAGGGCCAGCCATGCCTGGACCTGCCCCTGTCCTCAGGACGGGAGTGCTAGCACACGGAGGCCTCACCTGGTCCTTGCCTCCTGCCATCAGGTGGAGAATTGCTACCTGCTGGATGCTGGAACCAGCGGCTTCCCGGATCCGGTCCACGGCTCTGCTTCCCAGCTCTCTGCTGATGCTCCTTCTCCAGGGTTCGGAGGGTTGGCCCTCCCCAGGCAAGGAGCCAGGTGTCAGGGGGCTCATGTGTGGCGTACGCGTGTGTGTGTGTTTGGGGCGGTGGGCAGGACCCGGATGGAGCAGGGAAGCCTGCTGCATGGCGTGCATCTCTTTTCCTTTTCTGGCTGTGTCGGGACGGTGGAGTCGAGGGCATGCAGGGCCGCCAGCCGCCCCGGGGATAGGAGTCACTGCCAAAGCAAAGCCGCTGCTAACCCCATGTTGTTTCCTGGGGAAAATGCAACCATTGTTTTTGCACAAATCTCGCCTCTGTCCCTGGCCGAGGTCTGTCTGCAAAAAGTTATTTCTACAAAACCCTGGAGGAAAAGGCTGCAAAAACGGTGCACAGCTCTCGGCCAAGTGCAGTGAGGCACACAGGGCACCGTGACCGGGGAGGACCCCCAGGAGGAGCTGCAGACCCAGCACCCACACATTGCCCACCCAGCCCCTGAACTTGGCTCCTGGCCTGCCTCAGCCACAGACCCACCCAAGCCTTGACAACTCGCTGCCCCTGGTGTCTTACTTTTCCAGAAGATCATTGTCAAGCAGTTCTGGGCACAGATCCTGTGAGAGCCTTTTCAAAATCACCAGCACTCGCATCCCCACCCACCCCCTTGGCGCCCCGTTCGCCCATGAATTGACCAAACAGACCACACACACAACCCCAAGTCTTGGGAGTGACCAGAGCTGGGTGGGCCCAGGAGCCCAGGCCCCTCCTCCCGGCCAGCCTTCTCCGGCTCCAGCCAGGCCTGAGGACCACACACCTCTCCCCTGTCCTTGCACCCAGCCCAGCCAGCACCATGAGCTGTCAGAGGCTGGGACATGGCTACCACCACCCCACGGAGAAAAGTCAGGTGTTTGTAGTTCTTACTTCAATGATTACATTTTCAATTAGGAAAACGTGTATTTCAATTCTCAGCGAGATAGTTGAGGATGCCCAGTCATGCTTTTTAAAGGACAATGGTGCTTGAAGTCGCCCTTTCCTTTCTACTGTAAACGACATCACCTGCTGTGCAGGTCCCCGCTCAAATAAGCCTCCGGTCTTATGTATGAAGCTGTTTGGAGTGACCGCCCCGCCGTGCCCTTCCTGAGCGTATTGTTTGCAGCTGCTTCTGCAGAGTCATGGAGCTGCAGCAGAAACCCATGGCCTGCACAGCTTAAAACACTGATGGAAAAAATGCTGCCAAGGTTTGAACATCGCCTCCAAATGCACGCTCAAACCTAACCCCCAGTGCAGCGGTGTTGAGAGATGGGACTTTTAAGAGGTGAGGGGGTCACGGGACAACTGCCCTCCCAAGTGCGCTAGGGCAGTTACTGCAGGACTGGGCTCTGCCCCAGCGTCTCCTGCTATCTCCTGCATGCTCCTTGCCCTTCCACCTTCTGCCTTGTTATGGTGCTAGGACAAAGGCCCTCGCCAAATGCCAGTGCCACACTCTCGGGCCTCCCGGCCTCCAGAAGAAGGAACCACGTGAATTCCTGTTCTTCATCAACCGCCCAGTGTGTGACATCTGATTACAGCAGCAGCAGACTAGGGCGCCTGCGCTGCAAGATCAGCTCCCTGCAGGCAGGGATTTGGGTCTACGCACACCTGCAGCTCTGTGTGGCACACACCAGAGGCCCAAGCAATCCTTGTCAGACGGATGGGTGATTATGTGCATTGCGTCTTGGCCATAACAACGACCCGCTGCAGGTCAGTGTTCCCCTACTGTCCCCAGCAAGACCACCACCATCACAAGCTGTCCTTTCTGTCTGGAAACACCTGGCTAGCTCTGTCCTCCCCCAACTTCCTCCAGTGGGCCTCCGGGCTTCTACACACCGAATCAATTGGCTGGGATTCTTTTGTTCATTACTGATAGAGGGCCTTGCGCTGCCCCAGGTCATGGACATACCACAGTGGTCACTGCCTTCCTGGCTGCCGGTATACCGGGGCGCCAACTGTTCTGGTTCACCCTAAGACACCACTTAGCACCTAAATCAAAGGGGAAATTGGCCACACCATCAGCCTGGTTAAGTACTTGCAAGCCAGCAGCCTAAGCAAGCTCCTTCCACTCTGAATCCATGCGTGGGCACTGAGGAGGAAAATCCTCTGTGTTCCTCCGGAGTCATAGCATCCTTAGGACTCTCACCACTCCAGAGAAACGCAGGGCCCGCGAGACACAGCGCTCCCCTCCGTCTGGTCCATACTCGCAAAGTTTGAGTGGTCTTCACCTCCCGATCCCAGATGGGCCCAGCATCCCCGGGGCTGGCCCCATGGCTCCTCAGCCTCCAGGTAGCCAGGGACTCCCCTACAGCACCTGCTAGCCTCCTTGCAGCTTGGCTGTGGGTCACAAGGCACAGACGCAAACCAATTCCCAAGAATGGCCTTGGACATCCCACAACTCCACAAAGTGTAATTGCAAAATATACCTTGGCTCCAGAAGCCTTTGGACATGCTCTTGAATTTGAGCAATGAGAGGAAGAAGCAAGAGGAGACGCAAGAGGCAGTTCCCTGGGGAGTGTCGACACCCAGTGCTGGGGGTGACCTGGATGAGCCCCCAGGACCCTGCAGGGCCTCCCACTCCACTGGGCAGATTTCCCTGAGCTGGGAAATCGGTTCTCATTCGTTCAGGTTGTGGAGTGGGAAGGTCTCGCTTGCTGCTTTTTGTACAACAGACTGCATTCGAAGAACTCTCTGGAACTTCTGAGAGAGTCGTCAGCCATAGGCACAGGTATGCGAGCCCTTAGCGCAGGCGCTAGCACACAGAAGAGACTGCTCACTCCTGAGCATACGAGGGGACTAGCAAAAGTTTGCAGAAAGTGGAATTAAGCGAGAAGTCTCTTTGGGCGCCCAAAATTCTGAAATCCATTTTTACAAGGGGTTTTCAAAAAGTCCTTGAAACGCGCGTATCACAAAAAGACTATGCGCCAACTCCGAAAATGTTTTACATCAGTGAATTGACCTTTTAATTCAATTATGGCACAGACTTTTTGAAGGACTCTTGTATATGATACCTTGGAAATAAAATAGGAATGATAAACAGGGGATACAAACAAATAAAGTGAAAGGGGACAAGTGTGTATTCTAAATGTTCTAGGAATATTTTTTTTAAAAAATTTGGCAAGACAGGGGCAGACATTTGACCTAGCAGTTAAGGATCAGTTAAGTTCCCTGTGTCCTATATCAAGAATACTCGCACTCAAGTCCTGGCTCCACTCTGGATTCCAGCTGCCTTTTACTGTGCATCATGGGAGACAGATAGACATGGGCTCAAGGGATTAGGTCCCTGCCACCCACATGGCAGATCGGGATTGTGTTCCCAGTTCCCAGCTTCAGCCCAGCCCAACCCTGGCTTGGCCCAGCCCCAGCCCCAGCCCCAGCCCCAGCCCCTGTGGGCATCTGGGGAATGAACTAGTAGACTTGGTGGATGGAAGCCCTGTAGCCTAAGAGGCGAACCACTTTCTGTCTGGACCACTCGGGCTGCTTCCACCTTCAGAAAGAGAGCCACGCAGGAAGCTTATCTTAGCACAGGTTGGGGCCTAATGACAAAGGGGACAAATGTTTGCCTCTCCCAAGAGTATGCTGGGACCCCCAAAAGGCATTCTTCGGATGCCTTGGTCTCTGCGCAGCTCCTCTGCAGGTAAAGGAGCCCCTCCTCCAGCCAGTGGTCCAGTTTAGCAGTGTGCTCATGAATGCACACTGGTTCTATTATCAAGCCGACAGGAGGGAGAGAGAGAAATATTTCCCCAATGACATGCAGCCACTCCTGGCATCCCGGACTTCTTTCTCAAAATCCTCTCCAAATAGGGAAGCTCACAGCTCTCTTAAAAAGGAGCTGAGGGCATCCCAAAGAATCTGTGGATTTGAAAGTATTCGGCACATTCTTGAGATACCATTCTCCTGAGGAATTTGGAAAGAAGCCTGGACTGTGAGATAGGACGGTCCTATGACCGCAAAAAAAGTGCTGGCTCCGGCCAGCTCCGGCACTGGCACCTCCCTCAGTCCACCCGGACCCTGGACTCACTGGATTCAGCCTCTCTCACACTGGAGTACTTCCACCTTCACTTTCAGCTTGGAAACTAACAGGGGCAGGGAACCTTTGTCCCGCCCAGGGCCACTTTGATGTTTCATTTCCCATCATTCGCGGGTGGCACAAAATTATCAGCTTAAACCTTAGCCTGCTGTGGACTTGATGAATTTTGGATCCCAGCTGTGGCTGCCTTGGCAGGACCAGACCCAGCGATTTCGTGGGCCTCACGCGACCCATGGACCAGACACTCCCCACTCCCTCACCCCTTCTAGTTCCCCAAGGAACACAGGATATACAAGTATTTCTCTTCCAGGAAGACTCATTTTAAAATTTCAAAAGCAGTAAACGCCCTAAAAGTTTAAACAGTGCACTGCATAGTATTTGCAGAGTTCCTGCTATGTTCTGGTCCCCGGACTCGGATAGTCTAATTCTAGCTAACACACACCAGAGCCGTAGGCCGGGCACCAGCCTCAGTCTGCACCCACTCCTTCCATGGCAGCAAATGCTCACTGCATGCCTACCCTGTGCACCAAGTATGGTTCCAGCTGCTGGACATCTGGCAAAGAACCAGACCATGCCCCTCCCCCAACGGGGCTGATCATCTAAGAAGGAGCCACAGCCAAGGCTGCACCACCATAAAACCGTGCTGGGTAGTGGTGGGCATCTAAGAGAAAACGGAAACAGGGTTCAGGAATCCAGGTGAAGGGGACAAGGTCTGGGAGAGTGGGGGAGGGGGCGGGATATTCAGATGTGGACCTGAGAGATGGAGGGACAGCCAGTCCAGGTTGGGGCAAGCTTTGCACTGCCTGTGCGTCGAGTTAGAGGGAGGAGGATTCTGGGTAGAAGGGCCTGGGCAGGGCAGGTGCACACAGAAGAAGCCTTCAGGGCCACGGTCAGGGCTTAGTGGGGACACAGGGCATCTGGGCCTCCCTTTGCAAGGGTTATAAACCCAGAGGGTACAGTGCATGCTGGTACCTTCAGTCTTGTCCTCTTTCACTTTTCTTGCAAAATGCTGACCACAGACCACGAAAGCAATTTCATAATCTCTGAATGCAATGATCAACATCCAGTTTGAAAGCCACACACTATGGTGTGTAAACCTTGCCTCTGAATTATCCTCATCAAAATGTGGATGTTTGGGGCCGGCGCTGTGGTGTAGTAGGTTAAACCTCTACCTGCAGTGCCGGCATCCCATATGGGCATTGGTCCATGTCTTAGCTGCTCCACTTCCGATCCAGCTCTCTGCTATGGCCTGGGAAGGCAGTAGAAGATGGCCCAAGTGCTTGGGCCCCTGCACCCATGTGGGAGACCTGGAAGAAGCTCCTGGCTCCTGGCTTCAGATCAGTGCAGCTCCAGCCATTGTGGCCACTTGGGGAGTGAACCAGCAAATGGAAGATCTCTCTCTCTCTCTCTCTCTCTCTCTCTCTCTCTCTCTGTAATTCCACCTTTCAAATAAATAAATAAATAATCTTTTTTTTTTAAATGTGGGCCTTAGGCGAGAGACTCAGACCGTTTGTTGTCTCTATGCAGGCAGAAGAACAGACTACAGAGGGATCCAGGTAATGAAACCGAATCGTAACCGAACCCTTACAGGTGTTACCTCTTGGGCTCGTTATCTTGCAGTTGGAAGGCTCAGGGCCCAGGAGGCCCATGTATGGCAACAGCAGGGCCGACCAGCCTTGCCAAGGTGCCGTGAGCTGTCAGCTAGCCCTCACCAGTCACCAGAAGGCAGCTGACTGTGAAAGCCACCACCTCCGGTTCCTGCAATGCAGGGCATGTGTTGGCACCAGCCCCAGAGATGGGACAGAGGGATTTGGATCCCCAGGCACTTTACAGGATATCAGACTCCCGTGAGTCCTACATCTCCAGTTCCGGGTGGCTTGTGGCCACTCTCCTTATCTCAAGTTGGCATTCCTGTCCGTGCCCACCATTCACCAAAGCCCTGGGAACTAGCAATGGTGCGAGGTCGTGGCCTGGGCCCTGAGCTGCCGTGGGGATCACGCCTAAGTGCTCGCTGGAGCAGGCAGACACAGTCTGCAGACAGGACCCCACGGCACCTTTCCCGGGGTTGTCCGGGGTTTGCCACTATCTGCTAGAATTCTCTCTGGAAGTGGAAGCAGGTGCACCACCCCTTCCCCTTTCCAAAACAAATGGCCCTCGTCTCCTATGAGTGACATGGAGTCTTTGGGTCGGGTGCAGAGGAACTGTGGACCCACCCACTGGCTCCTATGGAGTCTGCTCAGCTGGGGTCTCCCCAGAGGCACTTGGTCACATCTGGCCTCACCCTTGTCCAGGGGTGGGAGGGCCAGGGAACAGCCTGGGGACAGACCCGCTCTCCTTCAGGTACATCAGCCATCACTGCCCCCTCAATGCCTCAGTGGGTGGCTCAGGGCCCACAGTGGTCATCGCCCCCACGCTGGGGCTCTAGACAAAACTTCCACTGGGAACTGCCCTCCCTAGAGGGCCTGTTCTACATGCAACACCCTTGCATCCGTCTTGCCCTGCGACTATGGGTGGGCGGCGAGTGACTGGAGCACACTGGGAGAACACCCAGGTGGTGAGTGGCCCCCAGAGAGAAGAGTAGCATGGTCTGGGGGGTGAGCAGAGGGTGTTCCCACCACATCCTGCTCTCCCACAGCCCCAGAAAGCCCAGTGACTGGTCTTCTCCTGACCAATTCCATAGCAAGGCGAGGCAACTGCAAAATGAAGAAGACATCATGGGTCAAGGTGGGAAATGTCCATCAGCTGACAGCTGGATAAAGAAAAGTGTGGTCACTAGACACGAGGGAACGCTATCGGGCCATGGGGAGAGGCGGCAGGCTTATCATTTGCACGCTGCTCAGTGGGAGAAGCCGAGCACAGAGAGACAAGCACCGCACGATGGCTCTCATGTGTGGAATCTGGAAAAGGTGACCTCATCGAAGTTAAGAGTGGATCAGTGATTACCAGAGGCTGGGAGGAGCAGGGGAGAGGGAGGGGTGGGGAAAGGTTGATTCATGGGGACTAAGTTATAGCTAAATCAGAGCAAGCCGTTCTGCATTGCAGGATACGGAGACCAGAGCTGATAATAAGGCACTGCATGTTTCTCTAAAAGTAAGATTGGAAGAAAGGATGTGGGATGTTTTCAGCAGAGAGATAGGTTCAGTGTTCGAACAGAGGGATGCGTTTGCCCGGAGTGGACATTACACTGTGTATACATACAGAAAAAACTCCCACAGTACCCCTTAAAATGTACAGTAGTTGCTGACCCAGTTAAAAATGAAATGGATGGTCAAAAAGCCCCTGAGTGGGGAAGCACAAGCCCACACGGCCCACCCGTCGCAGGGGAGGGTGCCGAGACACAGCAGCAGGTGCACCGTCTCGGGAGCTGACCGCCCTGCCACGCCACCCACGCTGGGGCTGTCGTCCGGCTGCTGCAGGCTCAGCTTCCCTTGCTGTTGGTGATGCTGCGCAGGGCCTACCGAGTTGGCTCGGAAGAATTCCTTTTCTTTCTTCCCCCTACTGATTTAGTAAGTTCATTCATTGCAGGCTCTGTGCCACAAGGGGGTTCTCAGACACCAAATACAGGTGCAACCCACACAATGTGGACTGAATTTCTAGGGGCCTCTGTGCGTGTATGGTACAAATGTGGGCAGGCACGTACACGATCAGGATCCCGCTTGGTTTTGCATAGTTGTACCTGTGCACGCATGTGCAGTGGAAACAGGGAGACCTTGTGTGATGCCTCCAAAGTGTCCAGTGAGGGTACAGAAAGGTGCATCCGTGTGCATATTGATGGTACGTGTGTGTCATGTGTGTGGCATACATATATATGTATATGTATATGTAAATATATATGTATATGTGGGGTGGCGTGCAGTGCGTGTGACGTGCGTATGGTTTGTGTCTTGCGGGTATGTGTTATTTGTATAGTACATGTGGTGTGTGTGCAAGAGCAGTAGGTATCTGTGGTGTATCTGTAGTGTATGTGTGCTTGTATATTATGTGTGTTATGTACAAATGGGGTATGTGTGTTGTATGTGTAGTGTATTGTGGTATGTGTGGGTTTGCATATGTGGTATATATATGTATGGTGTGTGTATGTGGTGTATACATATGTGTATGTGTGGTGTGTATATATGTGGGGGAGTGTCTGTTGTGTGTGGTGTGTATACATACGTGGGGTGTGTGTGTGTGGCTGTGTGCGGTGTGTACACACATATGTGTAGGTGAATAGGTTGCTAAGCCACTTCTCTGGACCCCTGGTGGCCCAAGAAGCCACCAGGTTGAAGCCATCAGTTCAGGGCCGGACACAGATGAGCACAAAGCAGCCTCCATTGTCTATGTGCCCCCCCAGGGCACCATGGTCCAGCCTGCTCCGGCCTCCTCCACAGCCCTGTCCAGTCACACCCTGACTCCCGTGGTCAGGAACACGAAAATCGGTCACAGCCTTGAGAGCAGCTTCTCTTGGACAAAAAACAGCTTCTGTACAAGAGGGCACCCCAGTCCCAAGTCAAATTTTTTTATTTATTAATTTATTTTGTTAATTTAAGAAAGAGAGAGAGAGAGAAAGGGATCTTCTACCTGCTGGTTCACCCATCGGGTGGTTCACTCCCAAAACACCTGCACACGTCAGGGCTGGACCAGACCAAAGCTAGGAACTAGGAACCCAGAAATCAGATGTCCCACGTCAGTGGAGGGGACCCACGTATTTGAGCCACGACCTGCTGCCTCCCAGGGTGTGCATTAGCAGGAAGACAGATCCAAAGTGGAGCGGGGACTGAAATCCCCTGGAATTGCCTGGACGCTCAGCAAATCCCAGAGCTGGCGACAGGGCTGGTTCTCCTTTTCCTTAGACCAGAGCGGGAGTGGCCTCCACCTGGGCCCTGTGCAGGCCACGCCCCTGTGACATGGGACCAACACCCCTCCCTCCAGGGAAGGACTGCCCAGACCTCTGTGGCAGCACCCCAGGGCCGCTTCCTGGCCAGCTCAGGCCTCTGCTGGTTCCTATGTGACGTGGGTGGGTCTTTGCAGGGGTGCGGCTGACCAGCAGGGCGTGGCAGAGGAGGTGAGAACTTGCCGGAGCCCAGGCAGAGTTGTGTCTGTGGCCACAACCCATCGCTGCTCCCACCGGGCCGTTACGGGGGTGGGGGCTTGGCCCGCAGACACCTTGACCCCAGGAACTGCAGGAGAACGCATTTCTACTTTAAGCCACCCACATGCGGTCCTTGGTGACAGCAGCCCTAGCAAATGAAAACAGACACCCATGTGGCAGTGTGTCCTGTTCTGGGCAGCAGCTGTCAGTGCAGCCCCCAGACCAGCCCCGTCCATCCGACCTGGGCTTCTGTCAGCAGAGCCAAGGCCAAGGCTGCACCGGCAGGCTGTGTTTTACCAACCTCTCCGGGTTCTTTCAATCCTGCTCCCTGTCTGAACAGCGGTCAGGAATGGCCCAGTGGGCGCCCACCACCGCTCACCACCGGCATCCCTGCACACCTGGGCTGGGGCCATTGCAGAATGCAAGGTGCAAAAGTCTAAGACCCTCCCCCCCCACCGAGACCACCTGGTGCACACCTGTGTGTGGCCTCTCAGTGCATTCTGCAGAACTGTGTGTCTCTGCAGCTGCGTTGGGGCTGTGTGGAATAGACGAGGCTCTGACTGTGGTGTAGGGAAGCCTGACACGGTGCTGGCCAGTGCTGTCACACACAGGGCTGTTGTGCCTTCCAGCCAGGGCCTGTAGAACAAATCACTGACGTCTGCACAGTCGGCATGACACGGCATGGCAGGCACTGCCCCAGCTGGCTCCCACGGCTGTGTACACCGAGTCCCTGTGCCCCGGACGGTTCCAGTCCCACTGACACACCCTTGGAGCAAAGCTGTGCTCCAAGGTCACCCCTGCCCCGTCCCGTCTACTCTCTGCTCCCCCTCTCATGGCCAGAGCCCCAATCAAGCCGTTTGTACATCCACCACCCACCCAAGGCCTCCTCTGTTCTTGCAGTCCTGAATGAAGCTTCTGCCAGAGGTGTTGTTGAATCCCCATTTCAGGAGCACACTCAGGGTGCACAAAGCTAAGTCCAGTTTCTCAGAATGCCCCACTCGCCTTTCTCAGCGGTGATGACCTCCCGACAGCCCCCCGACTGGCTCCCTTCTCTGCCGGGAAGACAGCCCTGTGCCGAGGGCAGGTCTGCCCTTCTGTGTTTGCTTCAACCACCACTTGGAGAAAAACAGAAGGCAAAAGGGCCCCCATGGGAAGTGGACTTGGGGCCTGGGAGATGCAAGTCTCCCTCCTCCAGTTCCCCCGCCAGGCCCAAAGCCAGGTGTACCCAGGCAGGAAGTAGAACCAGCTTTGATCTCTGGCCCTGTTTCTCTGGTGTGGGACACTCACCAGGCCCCTGCGGGGACCACACACTGGTCTATGGCGAGGTCACAATGCAGAGACGCCCAGGCTCCTGCTGCAAAGCCCACAGCAAGGGCCGGGCAGGACTGGACCCAGAGCAGGTGCACGTCCTTCCTTCCGTATGCATTTGTACCGACATTTGCAACTCTCTCGGGCGCCTTCCAAAAGAATTTACTTTTAATAAAGGAACTGACTGGTCAACAAGCCAGGCCCAAAGCCCAGCTGGGACCTGGGGTTAGGGGCTTGGGCTTGCTTCGATGAGCCTCCTCCCTGAGAGAATGACAAATATTGCAACCTTAAGCCAAGGAGCCCCAGTTCCCCAGCTAAGGTGGCCGCTGGGTGCTCAGGCCTAGGGAGGGGCCTGTCCGCTCTTCTGACAGCCTCACAGCACATGGTGGGGGGCTAGGAGGGACAGTCTCAGCAAGCCAGGGGTCTCTGTAGTCCTCAGCTCCAGCCACCATAGCAAAGCACCCCAGGCTGAGCAGCCAACACAATGGAAAGGCGCTGTCTCTCCAGCTCCACACTCTGCGGGCTGAGGTCACAGCGTGGCTCACAGGGCGTCCTCTCTCCTTGGTTTGCAAATGACGTCTCCTCCCTGCATCCCACTGTGAGTGTGTCTGTGGCCCAAGCCCCTCTTCCTGTGCAGACACCAGTCAGGTGGGATTAGGGCTCCCAATCCCAGCCAAGGACCTCATTCAACCCCATTCTCCTCTTTGAAGGCGCTGTCTCCAGCTAGTCCCATTCTGAGGTCCTGAATGGTTAAGACTTCAATATTGGGATCTGGGGGAGCTGGTTGGGGGGGGATCTCAGCCCAAATCTGCAGATTTGTCAAAACCGTGAATGAAGTCCCTGTGCTTCCTGGTGTGAGCAGCCCAGGCGACTTGGGAGAGGCAGAAGTGCGGATGGAGCAGAATCCAGGAGCGGTGGCCCAAGGCTGGCCCCGTCTTCCACTTTAGAGCAAGTGTAGAGAGACTCAGAGCCACACAGCCTGCAGAGGGAGAGAAAGGACAAAGGAAGCCCTGAGGCGAGACTGGAGGATTGACAGACACACGGGACAGCAGGAGGCTGGGGGCAGGGGTCTGCTGATGCAGCCTCGGGCGTGCACCCATCCTCAGCTCCTGGGAATTAGCCTATCATGCACCACCTTCTAGAATTGTCCGTGTAGTGTCCCCAGCACCCCCCTGTGTCAGGTACTCTGCTCATCTCCATTTGAAAGATGGGGGAGAGTGAGGCTGGCAAGCACCCTGTGGCTGAATGGGAGAGGCACTGGACTGTCCCCAGGTGGTGTGACTGCACCTGGTCCCACTCACAAAGCAAACACCGCCCTGTCGACCACCACATCCACACTGCATGGATGGGACATGGGGCAGAAACCAGGAAAGCTGGAGATTCCTCCTCCAAGGGCAAGGTCACCCTGCACTTTCTCTTGGAGAGAACTTGTGAGTTTTTCTTTCTTTTTTCATGCAAAAGTGGCTTCATTTTTACTTCCCATTGTCACCCTGGTTGCACCTTGTTCTTGCCAACATTCGTCCTTGGCAGGTGAGGAGCCTTGTGCTCCCTGCAAGGCAGACAAAATCCCCTTGACCCCCTACCCTGGGCCCACAAAGGGCTGCTCCACTGGGGTCCTCAGGGCCTGTGGCTCTGTATCCCACCCACACTGTCCCAGCAGCACTGGGACCCCGAAGCCCAAACTAGGACTCATTTCTCTGCTGTCACGGGTCCCCATCCTGGGTCAGACTGGGCAGCGGGTCCCTGCTGGAGTTTTGCTGCCATACAGTCGAGAGGCTCCCCAGCGAACCAGAGAGAGAAAAATCACACACATGCACACACACACACACACACACACACACACACACACCCCGAAGGGCGTTCTGCCTTGGGAGACGCTGAGCTGGCCTTGCTCACCCGCTGTTAGCAGGTCTGGGAAGCCTGGAGGCTGCTGGCCTTAAACTTGCACTTGCGCATCTCTGGATGCAGGAGAGCCCTGTGCACTGCTGATGCCTCGCATAAAAATGAGTAGAAGAGAGGAAAGAAGAGGGCGGGGCCCAGCCAGACACCCGGGCAGAGCCGTGGTTCTCTGTGTTTGCAAAAGTAGGAAAGGAAACTGTTTCCATCAAAGAGCAGGGCTCGGGGCCCAGGGGAGGAATTCTCTGTGGCTGTGGACGCCAACATCAGCTGGGAGCCCCTCAGAGGCACTGCCAGGAGCCAGGGCACAGGGCGACAGGAGACTGCAGGGGCCCTACTGATCCCACGGCTGCTGGACTTCTACGGCAGAGTGAACCCAACCCAGCCTGAGGTCAAGCGAGGTCACATCCAGTCCTCAGGAGCCTGGGCATTGTGAACCCCAACTCGGAGATTGGCACAACACCCAGGGCCTGCCGGAACCTGGCCGGGCAACCGTCTCTGTCGTTTAATCTTCCACCGTGGAGCCAGAGTCTCCCTGTCTGGGATGCTGGGGCACCCAGCCCACGGGGGAGGAGTCTGCTGCACACCCAGGAAAACTGAATTCCAGGGAAACCAGGCTGGCAGCTCCAAAGGGTGACCTGAGCCACCCTCAGTGCCCAGGTGAATGGTGATCCTCCCAAAGTAGGTACCTCTGGCCAGGTCTCAACCCCTTGTGCATAGCATATACCCCGGGAGGTAGACGGGGGGTGCCCCAGGTGCCTCAGCTTGGGCTCAGCTGCACTCACACCTCAGGAGGTGGGGTTCAGCCTCATGACCTTTCATGGGAGTGAGGGGAACTGGGCCCTAAAGAGTTCCCCAAGAACTCGCTCAGCTTCCCCCATCAAGAGTCCTCTGAGCATCAGGAGAATACGGGGAAGGGCTGCTCTCCCATTTTACAGATAGGAAAACCGAGGCACAGCCATCCAGGCACGGCTCAGGGACACCAGAGAGCAGGAAGAGATGAAGGCACGGAGCCCACAGCCGGCACCCGTGCTCAGCCCTGCCCTGAGAAACCAGGACAGAGCTCGGGAGGACACACTGGCCGGGAACTCCTGCCCACTGGCACCGCACCCATAACACGGTCCCGCCAGCCGTGCTGGGAGTGGCAAGGCAGAACACTCATTTACCTGACTACCTTCTGCCCCTGTCTTTATGTGCACCACCTTGCTTGGCCATCCCACCACCCTCAGAAGATGGGTAGTGTCAGCCGTGGGAAACGGGCTTCTAGGAATGGCACAGCCCACGGTCACGGCATGGAAAGTGATGGGTAGGAGACTGGAAGCCAGAACCGCCGGGGAGCACCATCCACCCTGTCTTCACGCTACCTACACTGCTTAGGGCGCCTGGGCACCTGATGCTCCCAGAGGCCAGGCACTTATCCCTAGGAACTCACAGCATCAGGCTGGACCATCAGTCCCACGGAATGGAGACTCTGCAGAGCCAGGGACCCTGCAGCGTGGCCACAGCCCACTGGGGATCCTGACAGATGCAGGTGAGAAGGCCCGGGAGAGGCAGCCCAGCCCAGCCTGCCCTTGGAGGGGGGAGGAATAGTCCTGGTGGAGCAGGCCCCGCCCAAGCCCACCTTCCCCTAGCTGCAGGCCATGGAGAAAGAGAGGAGGGGGGCAGCAGTGACCACCTGCAGGGTCTGCTGACCCAGAAGCGAGGGCAGTGAGGAGAGGTCAGCGCAGGTGAGAGGTGGCACTTGCCTCTGCCTGGCCGCTGGGGCGCCTCCGACGCCCACCTGGAGCCCCTGGAGGAACAATCTTGCAGGTGCCCGGCCCCAGCTGGAGCCATCGGATCACCTCTGTGCTGTACAGTACTCGCGGTGGAATGTGGCACAGATAATTCTAGGGAGGTGCCCTTTCTAATTAGGCACTGAAGTCAGCCAGCAGGAACTTCAAACAGGACAAAAATAGCACCCTAAAAATAGCCCTGGAGAAACTGCCAGGCGGGGCTCGGGGCCCGGCCCGGAAAGTTCTGGGGCCTGGCAGTTGCCAGGCAGAACCCTGGGCTGACCCCAGCCGGCCGCCAGGCACCGTAAGAGCCCCAGAGCCAGGGGTGGGTGGATGACAATAACGGAAGTGTGGGGGCTGCCGGGGATGCCAGCTGCAAGGTGGTTCCCAGGGGCCTCGAGCTGCTCACTCCCTTGGGCTTTTCCAAATGCTGTGTCCTCTGTGTGCCTGCAGGAGCTCCCTGCACGCCTGGATGCTGCATGTGCTGACCATCTTTCAGCAGGGATGCGCCGCTTGGCCCAGGCCCTCCAGTGCGCCCTACTTGAAGCACAGCCTACAGGCTGGGAGCCAGCAGCTCCAGGGCTTTGGAAAAATGCCGCATCCCCGGGCCTCTCTGGACCCCTCTGAAGCAGCACTGCATATCCCTGGCTCAAGGGGTGACCTGGTGTCAAGAAGGAGAAGCCCAGATGCCTGTCCACAAGCCCTGTGGTGGGGCTGAGGTCCCCCCAGGACAAACCCAGAGGCCAAAGCCTCAGCACACAGGCACGGTGGAGTGAGCCAAGAGGTGAGGCTATAGGCTGAACAAGGCCAAGAGGCCACTGCCCCTGGACAAGAAGGCACTGCCAATCCAGTCCTGCTGCAGGTTCGGGGCTCCTGCAGGCACATGGCAGGTGCTGACCGAGCAGCAGGTGCCTGCCGATGCTGGCTGGGACCCCTGAGGTCACGCATGGTGCAGGGGCCACCCTACAGCCTAGCTCCATGCACCCCCCCCCCCCCCCCCGGGAGACAGTCCCAGCTCCATGTCTCTGCAAAGCTTAGAATGAACCTGGGGTCATGGAACTCCCCCTTCCCCCGCCCCCAGCTCTCGGCACCTGCCACCTCCCATAGTCACAGCAGGGTCATTGTTGGGGTCCCAGGTGCATCATTGATGAAGAGACCCCACAGCCTGGGAACAGAAGAGCAGCCCCCAGCCTAGCAGCTGTCAGAAGCTTCAAGGGCCAGTACCGCATCCCTCACAGCCAACCCAGGGTCCACGCAGGGCCCGCTCCCTGGCCGCTATAGCAGGAAATGGCCACTGCAAATGGCTGGACAGAGTCCTCCTGTTGCTGCTCCATGGCCCTGACTGTGCACGGCTTTCTGGGGTGGCTCTGAGCTTGGCAGTGGACACCCACGTGGAGCGCTGGGGAGGGGGAGAAGCGGGCACCGGTCTCCCCACCTGGCAGGCCGTGCCGTAGCCTGAGAGCCACACCCCCACTGTGTGGCCACTGGTTCCCCCACAACCTAAGAGTGCAGCCCTTAGAGTCCCGCCTCCGTGGAAACAGACGCACTTCACAGAGGACGGTGTAGCCCTCCAGGTGTTTTTTGCACGATTTCTTTGGTAGCTCTTAAGCAAATAAATCAGTGTCCTTGGGTGCACTTTCCACTGGGGGAGAAAATCGCTGTGTAAATACAGCACCTGCGTAGGGACGCAAGGACAGGAAGAAGTCAGGAGTGCCCTGGGGCATGGCTTCCTGCCAGACCACAGCCATTTGTCACTGACACCCAAGAAGGCCATGGCCCTGACCAAGTCAAGCGGGCTGTGGCCGCATGTAAAGTCAACAGGACACAGTCTGCCTTCTTCGGGCTCCTCCTTGATACTTGCGTGCCTGTGGGACTGTGCACAGTCAACACTGCACAAAGCCTGCAAAGTCTCAAGCACCTGTAGGAAGGCACGGGGTTAGCTCGGGTGGCAGCGGGCACAGGGAGCTCAGGTTGACACCTGAGGCTCGCTTGGGAAACCGGCCTCCTTCAGGTGCTACACTGAAGCGCCTGAGCTGTACCATAGCCATGGCAACCATGGGAACAGTATGCACACAACAACGGATGCCATGCTGGCTCCACCCGTACAACCTGGTGCCCCGCTGAGCCCTGACCCACAAGAATCCCAAGACTTAGCAAACCGGCCCCTGCCACTGAGTTCTGTGTTGTCCGAGAGACAGCCTGATGCGCCTCCAACGTCCTCGCGACAAAGACGCCATTTCCAGGTCTCTCTGCATTGACCGTGGGGCTCCCCTGGCCCACTTCAGATGAGACAAGGTGTTGCCACGAGCAATGCCTGTGCAGCTGCCTGGATGTCACGCTTGGGGCTAAGTCTTCAGGAGCTGCAGCTATGGGGGAGGCAGCTGGGACCGGTGGCAAGCCCACCGCCTGGGCGGGAGCCTTGGGCTTGAGGCTGGCTGTGTGCAGAGTCCCCAGCACACGAAGCAGAGCAGCCCCCCCTTCTGTGGCCGCAGGACAGGGTTTCCCAACCTCAGTACCATGGACATTTGGGGCTGGTTAAATCTTTGTTGCGGGGGCCATCTCGGGCCAGGCAAGGCATTGAGTAGCTTTCCTGGCTTCTGTCCTCCTTCCCAAAGCATCTCCAGATGTGGCCAGATGTCCCCTGCAGACAAAATCGCCCTAGTTTTTAAGAAGGTCTGCCCTGGTGTGTTTTGGCTTTGCCAAAAAAACAATCCCTGACTCTGCTAACTTACAACACTGGCAGAATTGAGTCCCACAAAACCCGCCCCCTCGCGTTCAGCCCTTGGGAACATTTGTCTTGCTTGGGTTGCCTGGTGATACCCACCCACTCCCCTCCCCTCTCTGTGTGGTCCTCCACACAGAGGAATTCCCAGTGACCTCCCCTAAGGAAGCCGGAAGGACTGGGCCTCCACCCCCTGGGTAGAGCCAGGGTCTGAGATGACTCAGGCTCACCCACTCCAGGCTGCCCCTGCACTCTCTGAGCTGTGAGTGAGGCTGCAGATGCAGCAAGAGGAAAAACTTGCAAACCAGCCCCAGCCTGGATGCTTCCACCTGCCCGGCCCATCTAAGCCTGGGAGCCCCGATGTCCCCAGCCTAGGGGAGGCTGGCTTGGGTCCTCCCGGCTGATGTCAACCACCAATTCATACCCCAGACCCGCTGAGGGAGTGCATCCCACCTCCCAGCACCCAGGAAGAGGCAGGGCCTGCTGGAGGGGAGATCACGGTGGTCCAAACGTGGTGAAGAGATGGGGGGCCCCGGGGTGGGGTAAGTGCTGCAGGTGCCTGTTTGCACGCCAGTGTGAGCTGGGGTGAGAGTAAAGTGCATTCTCTCAAGAAGTCAGAGGGAGAAGGAGCAAGGGATGGGAGAGGCATGGGGCAGGCAGGTGAAGGCAGGGAGCAACCTCCTTTGTGGTTCCTCTTGGGTAGCTGAAACCTCGTCCAAAATATAACATCCATAATCTTTAACTTGCCTGCCGTTCTAAGTGGTGGGATGAGAGCTCATGCTGCCCTGCTGTCCAGCCTGGGCCCTGAATTGGCCCTTACACCAGCGTATCCACACTCTATACACTACCCTCCCATCAGCCTATCACAGTGCCGTGTTCACGTGTCACAGCATAGCATATGATACCAGCGTCATCCATGTCACTTCAGCCCACCACGGAGACACTGCGTCATCTCACACCCTCACAAGGCGGCTGAGGACAGTCCTCAGGGAGGAAAGCTCTGTCTCTCTCCCCACCCCAACAGGGGGGTTTGTCCAGGGTAGGGCTGCTGCAGACACCTCCACGGAGGGCGCTGGGGACAGCTGTGTGCAGTCCACCCCTGCCCCCGAGGCCGCGCGCCATGCCGGCAGCTGTCCCTCCTCCTCCTCCACGTGGCCCCTCGTGCAGCTGGGGACAGATTCCTGGGTAGGAGACACTGGCTCTTCTCCCCAGGGCTCTATGGCCCACACCCCGCCTCTGGAAGCAGCAGAGATGTCGTGTTTGTCTCTCTTCACTTCCAACCCAGCAGGACGAGAAAGCCCCGTTCTCTTACAGGGACAGTAGCTGCTGCAGCCATGCCCTCTCCCAGCCACCTGTCCCAACACAAGAGGCTACTTGCTTCTTGCTAAGCAAGTGAGTGCTGGTTTCTGGTGCCGCCAGGGAACCGGACCCTCCCACAGGAAGCAAAGCCCCCTGCTCCTCTTCAGGGCACCCCCCTCCCAGATCCCCCCACTGTCCAGCGTAAGAACTTCTGGGACTCTCCTGAAAAGCAACAAGGCAGGGGGCCTGCACTGTGGCATAGCGATTAAAGCCACCATCTGCGGCGCTGGCATCCCATATGGGCACCGGTTCCAGTCCTGGCTGCTCTGCTTCTGATTCAGCTCTCTGCTATGGCCTGGGGAAGCAGTAGAAGATGGCCCAAGTCCTTGGGCCCCTGCACCCACATGGGAGACCTGGGAGAAGCTCCTGGCTCCTGGCTTTGGATCAGTGCAGCACCAGCCGTTGTAGTCAAATGGGGAGTGAACCAGCAGATGGAAGACCCTCTCCCCCGCCGCACCTCTCCTCTCTCTGGGTAACTGTGTTTTTCAAATAAATAAAAGAGAGAGCGAAGTGACAAGGCCGTTGTGCTCCTGGGAGCCACAGAGATGTCTCGTAGCCCACGAAGAACCCGTGAGCTCCGTAGGGATTGTGACAGTGACAGTAGATTGTCTCTGGGTGCCAGGCCCTGAGTACACAGCCATGTCTCTCTGCCCCAGCCTGCAGGGCAGGTGCTATTCATATGGGGAGATGATCGCTTTTAGCACTTAGTCTGACTTCCCAGAGCCAAACCCCTCCTGATTGGCCCCCTCTCTGGCACCTGCACCAACAGAGGAGCACACAGAGACATGTCCATGAAGCCAAAGAAGTCATTGTCGGGACGAGGAAGGACATCCCCTGAGCAGTGGCACAGTGCAGAGCAGCCACAGGGAGCTGGAACAGAGCAGGGAGAGCCAGAACCCTGGGGAGGCGGGATCCCAGGCTGACACCACAGCGGCCAGAGCACCCATGGGCCAGAGCCAAGAGGCCCTTGGCACCATTCTCTGGTTGCTGTTCACCCAGCATCCACCCCTGTGAATCTGATCTTGCATGGGGAAAGAGAAGGCAAATCCCCCAGCTCCCCAAAGCTGAGAGCCCAGGAGACCAGTGCTCCCTGGACAGATGCCAGCCAGATAGCTCATCTTCCTGCCCTGTGGATGCTTCTAGGAGAGGCGCGGGCCCGAGGTGCCTGATCACAGCCAGGGCTCTACTGGCCCCAGAACCCCAGTGCGCCCGAGTGCTAGCCAGCATGTGTTCTTTAGGTGGGCGACTGCAGGGCACACACAGCCCGCCCTGCCCCCAGGCTCCCAGGGGCCTTGGCCATCACAGTCAGGAAAGCAGGAAGCCACAGTCACCTGCACCTCCTGGAAACCCCACCGAGGGCCAGATGTCGCGCGGGTTTCCTGGTGCATTCTGCGGAACCGTCCTTCCCCCGGGTGCAATGCCGACTTCTGCCCAAGAGAATGATTAACTCCGGGGTTTCAGAGGCAGCCGCCAGGAATCAAAGGCTTGAGACCCAGAGGGCGCGGACAGCTATGGTGCCAGGTCACGTGACTGGCGGGAAGGCAGCTCCCGAGGTCACAGCCACTATCGCCAGGCCCATAAAAGTGGGTAATAAAGTAGAAGGCAGCCGCTCGGCTGCGGGAGGCCAGGTGGCTACAGTTTTGCAGAATGTGGGTGCACAGGAAGGGGGCTTCCAGGAAGTGGATCGTTGGGAGTTGTTTATGCAGCGATGTTGTCCTTGTGAGTGGGGAATGAATCCACCTCATATGGTTTCTCGTAAACCCTGAAGCTCACCAGTGTAAACAGAGCAGACCAGGTGGCCTGACCCCGGGAAGCATCAGAGGCATCACCCGCTGACTGTGAGCTGGCTGCTCTCTGGGCTCCCGGCACCTCCGGGTGACCCCTGCTTTTTCCCCTATACCAGAGGCTCCCATTGTAGGGTCACTGGAGCAGCAGGGCCAGCAGCCCTGGGAGCATGTGAGGAGCTTGTGAGACGTGCACTGTATCACCACTGCCCGCACCTGCTGGATGAACATCCCTGGTGGCCCACATCTGCGTCCAGCAGTTCCCCAGCCTTCCTGACACAGTTGGGGAACACCTGACCTCTAGGCTGACTCCTGCCTGGTCCCCACTTCCAGAAGGGCCTTCCTCCACCCCATACTCTCCATACTCACAGAATCACCATTTCACATCCCCCATGGCCACACGATACCCACCCCCGCCTTGGGTTTCCTCAGCTCTGGGCTTGATCCAATTGTAGAAAGCATGTAACATAAAAGTACCATAGAGTTAATCATATGTGTATAAAGTCAACTGAAAATAGATTTCAGTGAAAAATAAGAGTGGGAATAAAAGAAGGAAGATGAAGTTTGTAACTGTAAAGCTGTATAGTTCTGCATACATTCCTACTACTTACTTCTAAGGGTATAGTTTAAAAAACCTGTCATGGGACTCCAAATCCCATTAAGCTGGGTGGTAAAAATGCCATCTTAAGTGTTAAAGTGATCATACAGATAGGTTAAGTGTTAAAGTGATCATATAAATAAGATCAAGTGTCTGGTAATAATAATAAATAGAATTAAAAAGGAGAGAATGTTCCAACATGGGAAGCAGACTCATAGAATCACAATCGCTTTAAATTGCACTCCAACCTCAGAATCAGCCCTTTAGGCATTCAGATCTGGCTGAAAAACCCACAAGAGCATTTCAAGCATGAAAAGCCAAGACTATGGCAAAAAAAATCTCCTACATGAAGGATCTCTGTGGGTGAGACCCCAGTGGAAAGAAGTGGCCATCAAAGAAGGATGTACTTTTCACTGAAGGGAGGAGAGAACTTCCACTTTGCTTTATGGACTTGTCTAAATACTGACAGAGACTGGGGATTCAAAAGGCTTCCATAGCCTTGGCAGCTCATGTCAAGAGTCTCTGGTGATCACTGACATCATAATAAGAGTGTCAATTGTTAAATTAACAACAGGAGTCACTGTGTACTTACTTCCCATTCAGGTCCTCTATCCTCAATGAGTTGTATTATGAGAGTTAACTGTAAAACTTGTTCTCAAACAGTTTGTGTGTGTGTGTGTGTGTGTGTGCAAATTATTGAACATTTTACTTAGTATAGAGTTGGTCTTCTGTATATAAAGTTAATTGAAAATTAATCATTTTTTAAGATTTATTTATTTGAAAATCAGTTACACAGAGAAGCAGAAGCAGAAAAAGAGAGAGAGGTCTTCAATCTGCTGGTTCACCCCCCAGATGGCTGCAACAGCCAGAGCTGTGCCAATCCGAAGCCAGGAGCCAGGAACTTCTTCCAGGTCTCCCATGCAGGTGCAGGAGCCCAAGGACTTGGGCCATCTTGTACTGATTTCTCAGGCCATAGCAGAGGGCTGGATCAGAAGTAGAGCAGCTGGGACTTGAACTGGTGCCCGTATGGGATGTCGGCACTGCAGGCAGCAGCTTTACCCACTACACCATAGAGCTGACCCCTTAAAAATGAATCTTAAAGGAGAATGGGACGGGGAATGGGAGAGGGAAGAGGAGGTGGGTGGCAGAGGGGGTGGGATGGCGGGTATGGCAGGAAGAATCACTATATTTTTAAAGTAGTACTTATGAAATGTATACTCATTAAATAACTGGCTTCTTTGGGAAATAAATAAATAAATAAAGTACCATCATATCCAGACTTCGGTGCATGGTTCGGTAGAACCAAGCACATGCATCATGCTGTGTGCAACCATTGGCAGCATCCTCTCCAGCATTCAAAATCTCATAAAAGCCGTTAAACACCAACCCCTACCAACCTCCCCAGTTCCTGGCCCCACCCTCCTTACTTTGAGTCTGCACAAATGTAACTCCTCCAGGGCCGCCCTGCAGTTGGACCCAGCCAGTATTTGCACACTGCGGCCAGCTCCTGTTAGCACAGTGCCCTCCGGGTTCAGCCATGCTGTGCCAGGTGTCAGAACCTCTGTGCTCTCCAAAGCCAAGCAACATTCTAGCCCGTGTGTTGTCAAATCTTGTTCATTATCAGTGGACACTGGCTGGTTATTGTATATAATACTGTGTGATCTCAGTCACAAAAATTTCTCTTCCTCAATGCTCTCCTCTCAGTTCTTGTGGGCATAAAGCCAGAAGCAGAATTGCTGGATCCGATGTTCAGGTCACTTATAATTGTTTGAGGTTCTGCCATGTTGGAGATCACCTATGGAGTCCAGCCCTGCATCCCAGAAATCAGTGCCCCTTGGTCCCGAGGGGCAGTCCCTTCCGTGTGCTACTGAATTCCATTGGCTAGCATGTTGGTGAGGACTTTGGCTCCAGGGTCCCTCTGGGGTGTGGGCTGAGCTCTCCTGAGGGGCGTGCTCTGGCTTTGCTACAGGGTAGCGCTGGTCTCACGTCTTCACTGTGAAAGTGCTGCCTCCTCATCAGTCTTCCAGACAGCTTCCACAGGAGGGCTTCTGTTCTCCACGGACGTTGTAGAGGTCACCAGAGAGACCATCAGACCCTGGGCTTCCTGGGCTGGCAGATTTGGGGTTAGTGATCCAAGTCCCTTCTTAGTCTGCTCAGATGGTGTAGTTCTGCAGGATTCCATGTTGGTAGCTTGCACGCTTCCAGGAACTTATCTGTTCCTCCTAAATCATCCGATGTATTGTCATACAGGTGTTCCTAGCAGCCTCATGACACTTCTTATCTCTGTGGCGTAAGTGGTAGTGTGTCCTCTTTTCATTGCTGGTTTTATTTGCTGGAGATCCAGCTAAAAGTTTTCCCACTCTGTATTTTCACAACACCAATGTTCGTGTCCTTGATCTCTGCTATTATGTTCCTGACATCTGCTTCGTTTATTTGTGCTCTGATGAGTGTTATTTTCTTCCTTCTGCCGACCTGGAGTTTGTCTGTCTAGTTTCTGGGGGTGTCCCGTCATATTGTTGGTTGAGGTTTCTCTTTTTCTTCAACCCATTTGTTTCATTCGGGACAGTGTTGTTTGACCTCTGCACATATGTGCATTTTCTGGATTCCCCCTTTTCTTGACCTCTGGTTTCTTACCATGTGATCGGGGAAGGTACTTGGTGTGATTTCAGTCTTCCTGGACTTGTTGGCACTGTGTGTGTGGAGCGACATGGGCTGTGTCCTGGAGAATGCTCTGTGTGTGCCTGAGAGGAATGTGTACTCCGTGTGTTGGATGGAACATTCCGTAATGTCTGCTGGGGCCATTTGGTCCAGAGTGTGGTCCACGTCCAGGGTTCTCGTTCTGATTTTTCTGTCTGGATGCCCCGTCTGTTGTTGAAAGTGGGGTACTGAAGTCCCCTCATGCTGTAGGATTGCAGCCCGATTTCCCCTTCAGGTCCATAATTGTTTGTTTTATACTTGGGTGCTCCAATGTTGGGAGTGCATATATCTATATATTGCTTTCTGGGAGAGACTTAATTTCTTCCTTCCTTTTGTTTCTTCTCAAGGCCTTAGGTGTTTTGTTGTATTTCTTAAACATATTTATACACACACACACACACACACACACACACACACATCTATATATCTCTATCTATCTATATTTGAAAGCCATGGAGGACAAAGAGAAAGGGATACCTTCCGTCCTTTGGTTCACTCTGCAAATACCTGCAACAGCCAGGGTTGGGCCAAGCTGAAGCCAAGAACCTGAAACTCCATCCAGGTCTCCCATGTGGGTGGCAGGGACCCAAGTCCTTGCGCCACCTCCTGCCTCCCAAGTGTGCGGTAGCAGGAAGCCGGATTGCAGGTGGAGTAACTGGGGCTCTAACCAGGCATCCCAATGTGAGATGCAGGCATACCAAGCAGCAGCTTAACCTGCTGCACCACAGCACCTGCCCTGTATCTCAGCATCGTGAAGCAGGGGCCGTGCAGCCTCTGGAGGGTACGTCTGCGGGAGCTTTGGAGACTGAGTAGGAGTCATCCGGAAGATGAGGGCAAGGCTAGGACGAGGGCTCTGGGAGGCGGGCCGGCCTGCAGGTGTTCTGTGGAGTCACTGCTCAAGGGCAAGACGCGTCTACAGCAGACTTTCGTGAATGAACCATGAGCTTCCTTTGTGCTGGTCACTGAGCGTTTGGGAGAAAAATAAAGTCATGTTGACAGATTACTACTATGAGGGGTCTTCAGAAAGTTCATGGACAATGCACTTCAGGAAAGTACTGTGCATGGACTTCAAATGTATTTGCACCAAAATGAACTTATCGTTTAAGTATCGTTCCACGTATGGGACACTTCTTAGGGTCTGTGGGACCAAGACGAGCTCTCGTGGACTAAGACTGCAAACAGGCCTAGATAATGGGGCAGGAGCTGAAAGAACACAGCTCTGGGGAGGATGATGAGCCCAGCCCCATGCCCCTGAGCTGAGTGTGTCACAGAGCATCCAAGGAGAAACAGGGCGCAGGTGCACAGACCTGCAGTTCAGGAAAAAGGTCCTTGGAGACCTGCAGCTGGGAGCTGGGGGCGTTCCCAGGAGAAGAGCGTTTGGCAGCCAGTGCAGAAGACCCGCATTTCAACCCGGGGCCTGTGTGAAGAACATGTGCAGCTCGAAGTCAGCTGAGAGAAGCCAACAGCAAGGATCAGAGCACAGAGCAGTGGACAGAGGTCAGCAAGCTCATAGTGGAGATCAGAAAAGCTACTTTGTTTTTTTTTTTTTTTTTGACAGGCAGAGTGGACAGTGAGAGAGAGAGAGAGAGAGAGAGAGAACGGTCTTCCTTTGCCGTTGGTTCACCCTCCAATGGCCGCCGCGGCTGGCACACTGCACCTATCCCAAGGCAGGAGCCAGGTGCTTCTCCTGGTCTCCCATGGGGTGCAGGGCCCAAGCACTTGGGCCATCCTCCACTGCACTCCCGGGCCACAGCAGAGAGCTGGCCTGGAAGAGGGGCAACCGGGACAGAATCTGGCGCCCCGACCGGGACTAGAACTCGTTGTGCCGGCGCCGCAAGGTGGAGGATTAGCCTATTGAGCAGCGGCGCTGGCAAGAAAAGCTACTTTGTGAGAATAGAAGTAATGTGAAGAAACCTTTGGCCAGCTCAGCTCTGAAAGAGAAAAGTTGCAAGAAAATAAAATCAGAAATAAAAGAAGGGGCACCCAGAACACGAAATACCATGAGGCTGCTAGGAACACCTGTATGACAATACATCGGATGATTTGGGAGGAACAGATAAGTTCCTGGAAGCGTGCAAGCTACCAACATGGAATCCTGCAGAACTACACCATCTGAGCAGACTAAGAAGGGACTTGGATCACTAACCCCAAATCTGCCAGCCCAGGAAGCCCAGGGTCTGATGGTCTCTCTGGTGACCTCTACAATGTCTGTGGAGAACAGAAGCCCTCCTGTGGAAGCTGTCTGGAAGACTGATGAGGAGGCAGCACCTTCACAGTGAAGACGTGAGACCAGCGCTACCCTGTAGCAAAGCCAGAGCACGCCCCTCAGGAGAGCTCAGCCCACACCCCAGAGGGACCCTGGAGCCAAAGTCCTCACCAACATGCTAGCCAACGGGATTCAGTAGCACACGGAAGGGACTGCCCCTCGGGACCAAGGGGCACTGATTTCTGGGATGCAGGGCTGGACTCCATAGGTGGTCTCCAACATGGCAGAACCTCAAACAATTATAAGTGACCTGAACATCGGATCCAGCAATTCTGCTTCTGGCTTTATGCCCACAAGAACTGAGAGGAGAGCATTGAGGAAGAGAAATTTTTGTGACTGAGATCACACAGTATTATATACAATAACCAGCCAGTGTCCACTGATAATGAACAAGATTTGACAACACACGGGCTAGAATGTTGCTTGGCTTTGGAGAGCACAGAGGTTCTGACACCTGGCGCAGCATGGCTGAACCCGGAGGGCACTGTGCTAAGTGAGAGGAGCTGGCCACAGTGTACAGATACTGGCTGGGTCCAACTGCAGGGCGGCCCTGGAGGAGCTACATTTGTGCAGACTCAAAGTAAGGAGGGTGGTGGCCAGGAACTGGGGGAGAGGACAGTGGAGTCAGCCTAGAGATTAGGGGTTCCCCGACATTCAGCTGTGTCAGGAAGGCTGGGGAACTGCTGGACGCAGATGTGGGCCACCAGGGATGCGCATCCAGCAGGTGCGGGCAGTGGTGATACAGTGCACGTCTCACAAGCTCCTCACATGCCCCCAGGGCTGCTGGCCCTGCTGCTCCAGAGACCACACAATGGGAACCCCTGATATACGGGGGAAAGCAGGGGTCACCCCAAGGTGCTGGGAGCCCAGAGAACAGCCAGCTCACAGTCAGCGGGTGGTGCCTCCGATGATTCCCGGGGTCTGGCCACCTGGTCTGCTCTGTTTACACTCGTGAGTATCAGGGTTTACATGAAGCGGATTTACTCCTTACACAGCTCGCTGTCCCCTGCCTTCCAGTGGCTGCAGGGCTGTGTGGGCAGAGATGCAGACACTCCACATACAGCCCAGCACAGAGCTGCTGCCCCGAGCCTTGTGCTCAAGGGTTGATGGGGAGAGCAGTGTCAGGAACACAGGCCATCCTCTGCCGGTGGTCCCCAGCTCTCCTTGCATCCAGGTGTCCCTGATATCTTGGCTAAACACCAATTTCCTGCTCAATAGGGATCTCGAGACGGCTGCTGCTATTCCCCCCTCCCGTCTTGGCAGGCTCTGCTCTGAGGAGTTCCTGTTCCATGTCCCATGGGACAGACGCTGAAAAGGAGAGGAGAGGATATTAAGAAACCTTGGTAAAAAACACTGTAGCTGGTCTGGCAGGTGCACAGGACCACGTTCTGCCAGCCCACCTCTGCCTTCTGCTGTGGCCACAGTGGCTGCTTCCAGAAAGCTCAGAGCCTCTTTGAGCAGTGCAGGTCCCAACCAAACTGTGCATGTCTTGGCTTCCTGACCCAGGGGCCCCACTGCTGCCAGGGAAGCCACCAGGCCCCACTGCATGCCCAGCAGGGCCCAGGGACTAAATGCCACAGGACAGGAGCAAACCATTCCCACCTGACCTCCAGGAGGGAGAATCTCTGGGGCATGGGCATGAGCAAGACCACGCCACGGAGGCCCTGGCACCCATGGGCCACCCTCTGGCCTCTCCACTCCTGCAGCCATTTCGCAGATGAAATCCTTGCAAACAAACCCCCATCCTGGGCTCACTCCCAGGAGAGCCCACACCAGGGAAGACCCAGGGTTAGGAAGGCCGTGACCTCTGGCCATGACCCCACTCTCCAGCACTGGCTGCTGTCATCAGTGTCCTCTTGGAGGAGGCACCACCACCTGTTCTCACAGTGCTGATGTGGAAGGAGAAAGCAAAACAGAGGCTCCCTGGGGCCAGGAAAGCGTGAGACCCGGGACGGTGCAGCGTCTGACTCACTGACGTTGGCTAAATGCTCGCTGCACGTCCATACTGGCCCGAGGATTAAGGGCTCTAGAGAGAGGCACGTTGGTCTTGAGGGGACACCAGTCCACGAGGGAGGGGCAATGCCAGCACGCATGCTCCAGAGGTCGCCAGGCTGTCGGCGTTAAGGTGTAACAAGACAGAGGAATACGAAAATGATCACTGGGTTCCCCCAAAGAGTTTGGGCAGCGTGGTGGCCAGCCCTGCACAGGAGACCTGGGATGCTGTGATGGCACACCAGCCCTCCACCAGCTCACGGCCCGTGCCGGTGACGCCACACCTGTGAGCTCCGCCAGCTCACAGCCTGCACCACTCCAGCACCATCAGCCTGGCTTCTGGCCCTCAACTGTCCGCCCGTTTTGCCATCGTCCTGGAAGCAGAATTCGTGTCGAGGAACCCACCTGGCTTTGGCATTTATTTTAAATGTCTCTTTGAAAAGCCAGGAAGGGACATTTCCTACTCCCCATCTGTTTTAAAATCCCTCATGGGGTCATCACACCCTTGCTTTTCCTCCGTGAAAACGCACAGAGCAGAGGGAGGCACAGCCTTGCATTTTGCAAGCTTATTGCTAAGGGGCTGCTGACTTCCCTCTGCTGCCTCGGACATGCTGCTGTTCCCGAGGCTCCGTCACCTGCTGGGCCACGGGCTGGGTCGCTTTGCTCTCTTCCCCAGCCTGCTCACCTGGCCTGCTCATTCGTATCACCTGGACAGGTGCATAAACCTTCAATGCCCAGGCCTCACCCAGCCGCTAAATCCGAGCCTCTAGGGTTAGCATCATCAAGACCAGCACCCTGGAAGCTCTCCAAGCAATGACCAAGGGCAGCCAAGGCCAGGAGTTGCTGCTCTTCCACGGGGATGGCGCCTTGCAACGGTGCACGGCTGTTCCCAAGGGGGCGGGACAGGGGGCACACAGCCTTCGGCCACATGCTATGCTCACTACATGTAGACACTAATGAGCCATCTTTGTGAAGCCATAGCGGCAGCTTGCAGCAGCGTTCCTCAAACCTGACAATCCCACGTCCTCTGGAAGAGCGGAAGCCATCCATCGCGGATCTCCATGCTAACCTGATTCTTCTCCCTGTGATGTGACTTCAGTACACAGCATCCTAAAATCAGGCATGAATTCTGGAGTCTTCTGGCTTTTACGCGACCATAAAACCAACGTGATTTTCAAATTAAGTACCATAAAACTGCAAACCCAATGAAATTCAAATAAGCCCCATTAATTTCATGTGACAGGTGACGCTGCTTGGCAGAAACTAATTTGCCAAGATTGGGTTCAGAGCAGGAAGCTGGCGCCCCAGGGCTGGTTTTATAGACAACGATTCTGGATTTTAATTTCAATAAAAGAAATACAAAGAATGCCGGTCCCCTAACTCCGCCACTCCAGGGATGTTAATAACCAGGAGGCTTTGTCTGCTGGCTCGGGATGACCCCGGGTGCATCCCTCATTGGAAACACTTCTCCAGCAACCACGGAGTTCTGACCTGGGCTTTCCTGCATCCCTCATGCAACGTGTGCATCCCCAAGCACTCTCAGTTCTCACCCCACCCCCTCCATCCTCTGCCATCTCCTCCCCACCCTTCTGCCTCGTGCTCCCACCCCAGTCATTTTCCATCTAATTCCTTACAGAGATCAAACCACCCGACTCCATTGCTTCACCTTTCCTGGAATTCCCATTGCATGTTATGCAACCTCCTCTGCCCCTGGTTGCATCCAGTGCCCTCCATATGATCTGACCGCTGCCTGCTCCTCCAGCATGCCCGGGTGCTGCTCCCATGGCCTCCTTCGCAGCTCTCAGGTGCCCAGGCTCTGCACAGCTCAGGTCACCGTGCAACTGCGCCTCCTCCGTTTGATCATCCTCGACTCCCTCCCACTGGCTCATGCATCTCCAGGGGGAAGGGTGATGGACATGGTGTCATGCTGAGACAACAGGGGTCTGAATGAGTTCAACATGTACAAGGTGGAAGATTATACTCCCCAGTTTCTAGCAACCACTCATACACTTGGCCTTCGGTCCCCATTTGGTGGGAACAGCGCCATAAAGTTCCATGCACGCTCGTGTGGGCGTCATGTCAGTGTGTCAGTGTGGGTGTGACAGACACCGTGATCACCTGGTGTGTTAACGCTAGACTTTGATCAAGAGTATGCACGTATCTGCAGTAGCAAGTATAACACACATCCATGAAGCCCACTCAGATGTGCGCAGGGACCATCTGTGCAGAGCTTGCTACAGCCTCCCAGACAGCCCAGGGAGTGGGCAGCTTCTGCGTGGGGAAAGAGGCTGCTGGTCTGGGGAGGCTGGGCTGGCTGGCCAGGAGGGGACGTCCCGTGAGACTGGTCAGGGGAGCATATTTGACTCTCTCTGGCTGGTTCTCCTTCAGAAGCTGGGGCAAAAATTCCTCACTGTTCTGGGTCACTGGCCCCAACTGAAACGTGTGGGCTCAGCAGAGTTATAATGCCATGTGTGGTCTGCATGTTCAGTCTCTCTGCCTTTCTAACCATCCATCCTTCCTTCTACCCGTCATCTTTCTATCTACCTGTCTCTCTATCCATCTACCCATCATCAACGTATCATCCAGCCAGCCATCATTTATTATCTATCTGTCCATTGATCCACCTGTCTACCATTTATTTATTTACTAGAGATTTATTTATTTATTTATTTATTTATTTGAAAAGCAGAATTAGAGAGAGGCAGAGAGAGAGAGAGAGAATATGTATCTATATATTCTGTCTGTTTATCTATCTGTCTGTCTCTCCTGATCCTCCACTAATGGTCCTTCTTTTGAAAAATGAGGTAGAAAAAAGCCATATTGCTGGCTGGTGCTGCGGCTCACTGGGCTAATCCTCTGCCTGTGGCGCCGGCACACCAGGTTCTAGTCCCGGTCGGGGCGCCAGATTCTGTCCCGGTTGCCCCTCTTCCAGGCCAGCCCTCTGCTGTGGCCAGGGAGTGCAGTGGAGGATGGCCCAAGTGCTTGGGCCCTGCACCCCATGGGAGACCAGGAGAAGCACCTGGCTCCTGGCTTCGGATTGGCTCAGTGCGCCAGCCGCAGCAGCCACTGGGGGGTGGACCAACAGAAAAAGGAAGACCTTTCTCTCTGTCTCTCTCTCTCTCTCTCACTGTCTACTCTGCCTGTCAAAAAAATAAAATAAAGCCATATTGCAACAGTATGGATGAATCTGGGTGTTAAGTGAAATTAGCAAAATATTGCATGATCTCACTCATTGAGGAACCCCAAAAATGTCAGATTCAGAGCAACAGAGAGTAGAATGGTAGTTCCTGGTCTCGGCGGTGGGGAGAGACAAGGGGAGGAGTAAGTCAAGAGATCCATCTATACTGAAGGAACCATAGTTAACAACAGCGCTTTGGGTATTTACTAAAAGATTTCAAGTGTTCTTGCCACCAAAAAAATTACATATGAGGGAATATGTATGTTAATTAGCTTCATTTAGCCATTGCATAGTGTATCCAGATATCAAAATACCATGGTGTATGCCATCAGTCTATACAATCCTTATTGTCAATGAACACCAAAAAGAGAAAGCAGTCTTACTTCCCAGCATGTGTGACATCACACTCGTTCAGGAAACACTCACTCATCAAGGATGCAAGGTAGCACCCTGGGGATAGCACCGGGGAAAACACACGCTGTCAACAGGCTCAAGAAGCCACGGTCTGGCGGGCAGGGCCAACAGCTCAGATACCCAGAGAGGACGGCATCGCTGCACAGCGGCCTGGGCTCCTAGAGCTGCGTGCTGCTGACTGTGAGAATGCTCAGGGGGTACACAGATTCCAGACCCCCTCCCGTGGCCTCCCATAGACGAGGCCTGAAGAGGGACGAGAGGGGACAGGTGGATGTGGTTGCCACGTGCAGAGGCTACAGGGACTGTCCAGGGCCCGTGGCAGGGCCACAGAAGTGGAGGGAGGCCTCCTCTTCCTTGGCCTCCCAGTGACCAATGCAGAGAACAAAGCCGAGACCAGGGAGGGCCAGCGGTTCTTGTGGACACCTGAGCGGGGGCTCCTGCCCTGCCAGAGTGGTCGTTCCTGCAGAAGCTGGAGTCCAGGCTGAGGACAGCCACACCAGAGTGGAACCCCAGAGGCCACAGTAGGTCTACTCTGCTGGCGCGAGCAGCCAACGAACAAGCCTACTTAAAATACACACACTTACATGTATGCCCACACTCAACCCACCATACACTCACACTTGCTCACGCACACATTCAACATACAAACACACATGCATGCACACTCACCCACAAACACATGTATACTGACATTTACATGTAAGCACTCCCTCACATCCACGGATGCACATGCGCATATACACGTCCTCACACATTCAAGCATCTGCATTTTCTCACCTACACACGTGTGCTCACACATGTGCTCAGCTGTGCACACGCATGCTGCAGGTGTGCAGGAACATCATGAAGGCAGACACAGGGTCGGTGATGCTTCACACCCTTGCTCTGCTCCGGCCCCAGCTTCTCCTGCCTCCCTCGGGAATGAATGGCCACCCCAGCCTCTATCCCTGGGCTCTTGCTCCTAAGGACAAGAGGACCAGCCAGAGCCTTGAGTCAGCTTAGGAAAACATGTGTTTATTGTAGTTCTGGTGGTCAGAAGGCCTACATTCATTTCACCAGGGCGAAACTCACAGTGGGGCAGCAGGTGCTCCTTCTGATGGTTCCAGGACAGCTGGCTTCCCATCTTTCCCAGCCCGACAGGATCCACTTCCTGGGCTCCTGGTCTGTGCTATCAGCCAGACCTCTGCTTCTGCCCTGGCAACTTGTCTCTCTCAACTCTCACCCAAACTCGACTGCCTGCCTCTTCAAAGGACCCTGGTCTTGCACAGAGACCACCTGGGTGATCCGAGACGATTCCTCTCCATCCCAATCCTGAGATTAATTCCACCTGCCAGGGAACCTTGGCTCCGTAAGGTGATGCTGAGGTTCAGAAGTGGTTTATCCACCATGGTTCATGCGTGGGAAGCTTGGTCCCTGGGAGGTGACGCTGGGAGGCCGTTAAGTCATGGGGACTCCACCCTTGGAAGGGATTAATGCCCATCTCCCAGGGTTAGATCCTACGAGGCTGGCTGAGTTAGTGCAGCAGCAGGCTATTACAAAGCGAGTCAGCTTTCCCAGCGTGCTTTCTTGCTGCCTCTGCTGCCGTGTGCCCTCTCTTAGCAGGTACTCGCACTGCGTGGTGCCCTCTGCTGTGAGGCCTGACCTGCAGAGCCACCAGATCCATAACCACCAAGACTCAGGTGTTTCGTTATAGCAACACCGTAGCAATGAAGGCAAGTAGCGGGGTCACAGGCTCCAGGTATTAGGACACAGGCAAGGGGACTGTAACTTGGCTGATCGCACTTGAGAAATACCAGCACGATTTGGATCGATGTGCACATTCGTTGGAGATCAAAAGTGTCTCCCCGAAAACCCCAAGGGACTCCCGACGGAGTGAAATATCCATATGTTAACCTCAGGGCAGTGAACGGCAGCAAAGGGCTGGGACAAGTCCCCTTGTGGATCCCAGCCGAGCTGGCTGGCTGGGTGCCATGGAAACACTCTCTCCCCGCAGCTGCTCCGCTTGCACCTGCCTGGTGCATAAAGGAGTGACTGGATTTGCGCAGATTTGGAAGCCTCTCCAGTCTTCCTTAAAATAGATATTTCCAGAAGAGGCGAGTGGAAAGAAACGCGAGTCTAATAATATTTTCTAATGGACTCCAGACCTAAGCCACTGTTTGAACCCTGCGGAGCAGCAAGAAGATGAAGTCATAGCGGGAGATACCCTTCTGGAACCTTCCACTTAACCTTCCTCCCACCTCCCAGGGAGTTTAAACGCCTCCTGAACCTCGCAGGCGTTAAATGGCCCTGAAGCAGCAGTGAATGTCTGCGAACATGTGTGGCCACTCACAGGAACAATCACCCTGGGCACCAACTCAGAGCTCCAGTGCCTCGTCCTCCCTGGCCCTGACCGTCTCCTTCTCCACATTCAACGCTGAGCAGCTAAGCCGGCCAATGCCTCCTCCAAACCAGGACCCGCAGCCACACAGCCCTCCCTGGGCAGGCGCCGTGGAACTCCGGCTGCCTTTCCTAAACCCAGGAGGTGCAGCGCCCCCGCCCCCAACCCCAGCCTCCTCTCCTGCCTCCTCCCTGCCATCTCCAGCTGTCTGTCTGCTTCCCTGTGCCGAGGGCCCTGACCTCCAGGCCCCCTTGCGGTGCAGGAAGCCCCCACCCCACCTCCAGGACCTCCTCCACCGCCCTCAGCCTCTGCTCTGGGCTGTGGTCCTCACTGGCCACTGACCTCAATTTCCTGTTTGGCCGGTTCCTCTTCTATTTCCGGAACAAGAAGGGGCCGCTCTCTCCCTCTTCCTCCTAAAACCTTCCAGGAAAAAGGGAGCTCCCTGGGGGACGCTATGACCACTCCCCAGCCCTCCCAGGGGAGAGCGAGGCAGAAGCAGGAAAGCTGAGCCCGCCTGCCTGCAGAGGGCTGGGCTCTGCTCTGTCCCCTCCACCAAGGTTGTTTTCTTAATATGTATCTTATTTATTTGAAAGGCAGAGTGACACACACACACATCCACTGGTTCAGTTCCCAAATAACTCACAGGCCAGGACTGGGACAGGCAGTAGTCAGGATCCAGGCCCCCCATCCTGGTCTCCCATGTGAGTGCCAAGGGCTATCCTCCACCACCCTCCCAGACACCGTGGCAGAGAACTGGGTCAGAAGCAGAGCACCCGGCACTGGAACCAGACGATGCCAGCTCCACAAGAAGGAGTTAAGCCTGGCCCCTCCCACCAGGGTTTTGGGTTGGCTCCTTGCAGCAAGGCTGGGCTTCTTGGTGTGGCCAGGACCCCGGTTGGGTGGGGCTGTCCTCCCAGCATCCATGGCCTCAGACATCGCTGCCAGGGCTGTACCTGGACCGCCCTGTGTGGGGCGTCCTCCCTACCTTCTCTCAACCCAAGCCAGGTGAGGGGAGGCCAGCGAAGGGCACTGGGAAGGCAATAAACTCAGGAACGCAGCCTGCGAGGGACGAGCGCGCTCCCCAGGAAGCAATTACCACACACTCTGAGGACGGCATTTCAGATTTTATTCAAGTTTCCTTGAGGCCCACTTGAACCCAAATTGAAAAGCGGGGCCCAGCTGCTCCTGCCCCGTCTCCCTCTCTACTGGGTCTCATTTCACCGAGCTGTCTTGGATGTCGAGTGGAGCTACACACAACCTCCTCAGACAACCCCACATAAAGTGGGCAGTGCAGCAGGAATGGGAACGGGCTCTGGTGTGTCTACCTTTTTCCACTGATGGCTTTCCTTTGCAACCCATGGCCCTGGTAGGTGAGCCAGGACACAGCCTGCAGGTGCCCATTCCTGCCAAACAGAAGAGGAAGCACGCCTGGTGCCCCAGGTCCCGAGAAGGGGCAGGGGTTCGGGTCAGGGTCGTTGCAATGCAGTTCGGGTGCCTGCAGGACATGCTGCCGCCCACCTGTGCCAGGCTTCCCCATCGAGCTCTCCAAACCTGTCTCCCTAAGCAAACCCGTTCCAGGAAGTGAGAGAAGAAGAAACACTTCCGGCCAGCGCTGTGGCTCAACAGGCTACTCCTCCGCCTTGCTGCGCTGGCACACCGGGTTCTAGTCCCGGTCGGGGCGCCAGATTCTGTCCCGGTTGCCCCTCTTCCAGGCCAGCTCTCTGCTGTGGCCAGGAGTGCAGTGGAGGATGGCCCAAGTGCTTGGGCCCTGCACCCCATGGGAGATCAGGAAAAGCACCTAGCACCTGGCTTCGGATCAGCGCGGTGCGCCGGCCGCGGCAGCCATTGGAGGGTGAACCAACGGTAATACAGGAAGACCTTTCTCTCTGTCTCTCTCTCTCACTGTCCACTCTGCCTGTCAAAAATAAAAAAAGAAGAAGAAGAGCTCCACCTGAGCAGAGCAGGAACCCGCAGATCCTGGATGCTCTCCGCAGAAAAATGCGTTTCAATCTCTTAAACTCTGTTTCAATATTGGGGATATGAAACAACGCGACGTGGCTGAGCCGCTGAGAGCGATAAGGTGCTTCCTCCGCTCTTGCCCAGGAGGCTCGGACGGCTGGCGCTTCCAGCCTTTAGAAAGCACAGGTGCACTGCAGGCAGCAGCCATCTCCATGTACACGCAATGGGCCAGCGCCCTGGGACCCTCACAGCCCACCGCGAGCCACCTCGACCACGATGTGGCGTCTGCAGCAGGATGGCCCCGCCCCCGCCACTGGGCAGGCTCCCCACATCTCTCTGGCCTCAATTCCTTCTGCCCCAGCGACCACACCACAGGGTCCCCGAGAAACGCTGTCTCTCCCACCATCTGAGTGAGTGCCCATCTCATGACCTTGGCCTTGGCTGTGGGCAGTGAAGGACTCCTTCCCTGGAACCCACGAGTCTGTATCAGTCACTGCACCTCCAGCCCTTGCCCTGTCCCTGGCTTAGCTGAGACCAGGACCCTCGGGTCACACTTCCACCTCTTCCCCCCTGTTCTGGAAGCACTCGGCCCTCCCCACTGTGGACTGGGGGGGGGGGCGCTACATCCTACCAGGAAGTCAGACCCCACCCCACAGCTCCTGCTCTCTGCTTGTGAAGACAGCGGCACGCGGCAGGCGCTCAGGAAGCACCCATGATCTTCCCACGCCCTGTGCCCTGAGCTCTTGGAAGAGGCTCCGTCTTCTCCATCGCCAGTCGTTGTCGGGCTGGTGGGCATCGATGCTCACTTGGACTGGACCGAGTGCAGCTCCTAGTCACCGTGCTGTCACCGCACTGTCACCGTGCAGTCACCGGGCTGGGCTCTTGCTCTTGTCACACCTAGAGGCCCGGCTGGCCTTGGCCCTCCACCACCAGCCTCCCAGACAAGGCCCTCAGGGCTGCACACACAGCAAACACTGGAGATTTTGAAAAGACACGGGTATGACGTTCAGGCTTCAGAGTCCGCATCTTCCATCTTTGTTTTCCCACACTTGGCGTTGGGAAGGGCAGTGCTTTGACTGGGGACATAAAAAAAGGCATTTGCCTTATTTTTCTGAAAAACACAATTCGGTGTTCCCTCCGGCGGCTTGTTTGCTGCAATCACAGTCAGCCCTGAATCTCAGGCCCTTAGCACAGCCACAGGTTGTTTTTCATGCATCCCCAGCTGCCCCGGGCCTGGGCATTTCTTTGAGGGCAGGATTCTCTTCTGCATCACGCACGGCGTCTCCAAGTAAACACGCACTGCCTGGACCAGGGAGGTGGAGAAGGCGGGGAGAGGCAGGGCTGGTCATTAAACACTTCCAGGACCAGACGTGGCACTTCCTATTCCAAAGTCCACAGCCACAGGCGGTGGTCCAGTCTGCTCAAGGGGCCTGGCAGCACCAGCCTTTGGGGCAAGTTCACCCCGAGGGCCGTGCTGGGGGGGGGGGGCAGCAGTACCACCAGCCACGGGGTCTTCCCACCCCAGGTGCAGCCGCCTCTGCAGAGGGAGCCCCATGCTTACCTGGAAATACAGCCTTCGGGGCAGCCCCCGCCCCCAGCCAACCTGCCCCGGGCCTGGATGCTCAGGCAACACTCAGCCCCGAGCCTGGGGCAGGTGGTGGGAAGAAGCTGTTGACAGGAGAGAAAGGAGCCAAGGCCACACGTGGAGGGTGCCACACATGGTGAGTGCCACATGTGGCGGGCTCCTGCCATGGAGGTGCATGGGGCGGGAGTCAGGAGTCCAGGGAAGGGCACTGGGAGCAAACAGGCAGCTGGAGAGAATGGGAATACAGGGAGGCACAGACATGTGACCTTGCCACTACCGCATCAGGAGGCTAGCTTTATGTCTCCCTTGACCCAGACCCTGATTCCGTGGGTGGGGGTTAGGGGGAGCCAAGGATTCCTTTGAGCCACAGAACACAACAAAATGAGCCTGCACTGGCTCTCAGTGGGGGCCCCTCTGTGGCCAGACAGTACCTACATCCCTGCTCTCAGAACGCTTCCCCTTGGAATACTCCCTCCCAGAGCCAAATGCCATACCCTGAGCAGCCCAAGTCCCAGGGAGCAGCCGCAGGTGGGTCCCTGATGAGCTCACAGCCACAGGTGTGTATGTCGTCTTCCATGTGGAGTCCCAGCTGCCATCAGCCTGCAGCCACATGAAAACCCTTCCTGGGAACGTGCCCCAGCTCCCCACCCCTGCTGAGCCCCACGCAGCATCACTACACTGCAGGTTACGCACAGCGGCGCCTTGCTGTGAAGCAGTAGGTGGCTGGAGCCAGGGCCGGGGATGGACCATTGGGTTTAGCTATGTCAGGGCCCCTGATGATCTGGGAGGGCTGGATGGGATGGATCCAGGGACAATGGAGAAGGAAAGACAGGGATCCAGAGTCTCTGCACTACAGGGCAGCAGAGAAAGGATGTGGCAGGTGGGCTGGGTGGGCTGTGAGGGCGTGTTTCTATGCTGATGGAAGCGTCACAGGAGTGAGGGAAATGGATGACACAAGAGAGAAGGGAAAATGGCTCCAGAAAATTCTGGAATGAGCAAAGGTGCATGGGAAATGTTGGAAGCTCTGGACACTAATAAGGAAGGTGCTCCTCCCCCCAAGGGAGGGCAGTGCCCACTGCACAGACCAGAGGCTGCTGCACATGGCCAGGGAGCTCACGCTGGCTCCCAGTTCGTGTCTGAATTTTACTTTAAAATAATTAATTGCTTATGTATTTGAAAGGCAGAGTAACAGAGAAAGAGGGAGGGAGGGAGAGAAAGAGAGAGAGAAATATCTTCCCTCCACTAGTTCACACCCCAAATTGCTGCAACAGCTGGATCTGAACCACGCTGAAGCCAGGAGCCAGGAGCTCCATCTGGTCTCCCACATGAGTAGTAGGGGCCCGAGCACTCAGTCCGTCACCTGCTGCCTTCCGGGACGCACATTAGCGGCAAACTGGATCAGAAACGGAACAGCTTTGAGACTTAGATTAGCGCTGCAACGTGGGATGCTGGCGTCGTAAGCAGCAATTTAACCCGCTGTCCCAAAGCCGGTTCTAGGAGCCTGCATTTCCTCCAAGGAAAATAGATGCTATGCCTTCAGAAGAGGGCTCAGAAGCTTGAGGAGAGAGAAGGAGGGATGGGACCCTCAGGGTGGGAGACTGGAAGCAGAGGGGCCGGAAGGCGTGTCCGCCAGCGCTGAGCGCTGAGCGCTGAGCGCGCTGGTTACCTGTAGGAGCAGGAGGCACAGAGCAAGGACTGACTCAGAAGACAGATGCTCAGTGCAGGGCGGTGCAACAACCAACACCTATGGCAGGAGCACAGGGCTAGCAAGGACTTTGTGCCCTGGCGATGTGGGCGAACATCACAGAGAGGGTGACGTTTAAGGGAGACTGGAGAAAAGAGGAGGAACTGACTACGCGGATGCAGGTCTGGGAGGTGAGTGTCACAGGGAAGAGAAGAACGTGGGGAAACAGGAGGAAACTAAAGGGCAATAGCAAGGGAGCTGGCCAGGGCCGTGCCGGCGGGCACTCCCACACAGGGAAGGAACAGCCCATATGGGTGCCAGTTCGAGTCCCGGCTGCTCCACTGCCGATCCAGCTCCCTTCTAATGGCCTGGGAAAGCAGTGAAAGATGGCCCAAGTCCTTGGGCCCCTGCACCCATGTGGGAGACCTGGAAGAAGCTTTTGGCTCCTGGCTTCGGACCGGCCCAGCTCCAGCCATTGCGGCCATTTGGGGAATGAACCAACAGATGGAAGACCTCTGTTTCTCTCTCTCCCTCTCCCTGTCTCCCTCTCTTCCTCTCTCCCTCTCTCCCTCTCTCCCTCTTTCCCTCTCTCTCTTTCCCTCTCTTTGTCTGTGGCTCTGCTCTCAAATAAATGAATAAATCTTTTTTTTTTTTTAGGAGACGAAGATGCACCTGAGCTGGCCCCTTGCTGTGCCTCCCCGCGGGATGCTCTCACCAGGTGAGGCCAAGGCTGTCAGTGTCACGCTCTCGGACGTCCCAGCCTCCAGAAGCGAGGGCTACTCAAATCTCCGCTCCTTACCAATTACTCAGGCGCAGGAGCATGGAGAGCATGGGGGCCCGGAGAAGGCAACCGGCAGGTCAGCCACAGGCGCCTCCAGCCATGAAGGCAGGCACCCAGGGCATTAGAGTGCCTCATCCAGCATTCCGGAAACGCACAGCAGCTGCGGGTCCCTACGGACAGGTGACACCCTGCATCCCCCGGCCTCGCCTTTCCCACTGGTCTCACAAAGTGATGCTGAAACAGATCTTGCTGGCAGCCCGGCTGGTGGATGCCAGAGTGGCCCTGGTGATGTGGGAAGCAAAAGAGAACGGAAGGCTGCACGCAGACAAGCTCCACCTGCTCCTGGGAGCCACACACGTGCAAGGAAGCGGAGGCTCCAGTTGCTCGTGTTTGCAGGCAAATGAGCCTGCACTGTGCTAGGAGTCTCTGCCTTGCAGGAAGAGTCTGGCTGAGAGCTGGGTGGCTCTGTGCCCTGCACCAGTGCACCCTGCTGAGGACCCACCGAGAACCCGGGAGACAGCCAGGGCTCCCAGCAAGGGAGAAAGGGCCTGGGGAAAACACATGTTTAGCTGACACATGTTTAAAAGGAAAGCACATGAGCCACCCTCCGCTGCTTTCCCAGGCACAGCAGCAGGGAGCTGGATCGGAAGTGGAGCAGCTGGGACTTGAACCAGCGCTTATTTAGGATGCCGTTGGTGCAGGCAGTGGCTTTACTGGATACACCACAGCGCCGGCCCCAGGGGATGGGACGTCCAACGGCATGTTCATTGCATCTTTTTTTTTCTCGAGCTCTAGGGTCTGTCTGCCCCGTGTTCCTGACACTTGCCTGAATCTGAGGTGTTGTAAACAGTCACTAAGCAATGGTTACTAGGTCAGAAAACAGCTCATTTCTTGTTTCTTGCAAGTGAACCATTTACATGGACTTGTGACCAGCGTGCTGCCAGCTGACTCCCCGGTGACCATGTACTTGTGTAACCACAGGCGACGTCAGCGTCCTCCACAGCTCACATGCCACTCACTGCTCCCTTACACCTGCTCAGAAGAAACGCTTTATGTTACTAAAACGAAGAGGAACAAGTGTTCCGGAGAGGCCAGGGAAGCAAGCCGTGCTTCCAAGGGAGCAAAACCTGCAGAGGATCCTCTGTGGCTGCTGTCTTGTCTTAGGTCTGGGAGGAAAAGCCTAACACAAAGGTGCAGCACTTGCCCACAGCAGCTTTGAATGAACAAGCGGGAGACACCGGCGGCCCTCTGCCCCATCAAGAGGACCACGTGGCAGAAGAGAGCCCACGGAGAGCGCAGACGCTGGGTTCAGGGCGAGCGTCACTCTTCGTGCACCCAGCTCCCCGCTGGCTGAGACAGCCCCATCTCCGAGCACCCCCAGGCAGTGCTCCGAGCCGGGGGTCTCTGAAGACTTTGCCTGCATTTCCCTCCCAAAAAGCAGAGCTTATTGATAAGGAAGAATGAGTTCATTGGCAGTGAGCTTCCTAAAATCTCTTTTGAAAAAAAGTGTTCTGGTACAGACTGGGAGGATGGCAGCGGGGGTGGGGCCCTGGAGGGAGGGCAGAGAGTGACTGGGAGGGGGCACAGCACCCACAAACCCACACGCTGCACAATCAGATGTGTAAGGGAAGGCACGGCCGGCCACCAGACCCCCGGAGATGGGAGGACACAGGAGCACCTGATGCACCTGTCGCTAATGTCGTCCTCCTCACAGTGTGCAGGGAAGCAGCCGAGGAGAAAGACACGAGCCACACCTCCCACCATCACAGACAAACAGGACGCCACTGGGGATGGAAGAAGCTTCCAGAACACCGCTATGGGGTTGTCTACTCGATAGGAGGGTGGAAGAGAAAACGGATTGGAAGATGCTTTAATGACTGCATTTGCCATTCTCTGGCCAAGCTCAGGAAGAGAAGAGAAGGGTGTCCTATGCCAGAAATGGAGCCCAAACCACCTGTTCCACGATGCAGCTCATGGACAAGGAGACACCGCTCGCTGCTCATTGGGGGCTAGAGACAACCAAGGCCCGCCTCTGGCTGGGAGGACTTCAGGCCAGCCCCAGGTAACAGCACCACCCTGTGACAAAGGAGGACCCGGGAGATTCCAGCTGCCAGCCCCAGGACTCGATGAGCAACATTGTCATCTGCCTGGGGCTCTGAATGGGAGGAACAGGGCTTCCCACGAGAAATCAAAGCCTCAAGCAGTCCCCCACGCGTGTAGAGCTCCGAGTTTGCACTATTGATGTGGTTCAGGAAACTAAGAGCCAAGAAACGAATGTAAAAGCCCGTTCTGAACGAGTGAAGTCCCAGGGCCCCCAGCGACAGGCAAACAAAGCCACTTTGTGGGAACGTTTTCGCAACCCAGGACACACGCCAGCCGGCCTCCAGGACGTCTGAGGCCGCGTCTCCCGCAAGCCACGTCCGCTTCCTGTGACCAGTGTGCTCAGCTCCACAGTTCCCGCTGAGAACAGCAGGGCCCCCCGAGGAAGCACGGGCTCCACGCCTGGGCTGCAGGGCTCCCAGAAACACTGGGAACGGCCGCTCGCTTAGAAGGCAAGGAGGTTTCCACAGTGAGAAATTCAAGATGACACTCAAAGGAGTCAGGAACTACGGAAGAAATGACAAAAGCAACGGCACGAGTGGTATGGGCAGTGGATTAAAATTTGAGATGTTTAAATCCCCAAGGGCACACTGGTTCTCTTTTTCTTTTTCTTTTTCTTTTTTTTTTTAAAAAAACTTATTAGAGGAATTCATTAGAGGAATTAACTCGTTATTTTGAAAACTGGTAAGGGGCCGGCGCTCTGGCGCAGTGGGTTAATGCCCTGGCCTAAAGCACCAGCACCCCAAATGGGCACCAGTTCAGGACCCTGCTGCTCCACTTCTGATCCAGCTCTCTGCTGTGGCCTAGGAAAGCGGTAGAAGATGGCCCAAGTCCTTGGGCCCCTGCACCCACATGGGAGACCCAAAAGAAACTCCTGGCTCCTGGCTTTGGATCCACACAGCTCTGGATGTTGTGGCCAATCGGGGAGTGAACCAGCAGATGGAAGACCTCTCTTTCTCTCTTTCTCTCACTGCCTCTCCTCTCTCTGTGTAACTCTTCCAAACAAATAAATAAATCTTAAAAAAAAAAAAAAGAAAACTGGTAAATCATCAAGTATTTATCCTGTCTCCCTGATTACTTGTTCCACTGGGTATCAAATGACTAGTGACACAAAGTTTTCTCTGTATAGAAATACCGCAGCTACCAAAAGACTCCAGCCGAGCAGCTCTCTCTCTCTGACCACCGTATTCCTTCACGCCCACTGCTTAGCGGCGAGACTGCACATGATGTGAGACTAACGGAGCACTCATTAATGTGAGACTTAACTGTGACCTTCAAACTGCAAGCGGAAATAAACCACTTTCTTCCCAAGAAACACCCCTTGGGCACTTTAGTTAAGGTACTAAAAAGCTGACTAATACAAATGAAGATATGGGGATGACATCAGCAAAATTCTAGACTATGGAGAATTCTAAAGAGAAGATGAAGACACTCGAGGGGGGACCTGTGTGCTAAGACAGCATTATAATACACAGCAAATGTTTCCAGCGCGAGCACCCAATTTGAAGAGTCATTCAAAAAACTGATAAAACAGTGTACTCCATGCCCAAGCAGGATTGGCAAGTTATGCGAGATTGATTGGACATTTCAAAAGCCATTAATGTAATCTACCACATCAACTGGTTCAAGCAGAACATCATGGTCTCTCCACCCAGAAAAAGCAATTTTATAGGCAGAAAACCTACAGATAAAAGTTCTTAGCAAAGCAAGAATAGAAAGGGACTTTCCGAAATGAGTAAGGAACGCTAAAAAAGAATGGTAAAAATCTAACTTCACACCTAACGGTGAGAAAGAGCAGGCGTGTGCCCCAGACGAGGGAAGGAGAGGCAAAGGCAGGGTCTCTCGTCGCTCCCACTCAACACCAGTGGAAGTCCTCACTGGGGCAACAGGAAATAAAAGCTCGACCAACTAGCAAGGAAAGAAACCAAAGTGCCTACATTCACAGATGAAATGTTTGTCTGTGCAGAAATCCCAAATTACTAACAAAAAGCTCTTAGAATTAGAGTAGAACACAGCAAAGTTGCAGGATAGAAGGCAAATATGTAACAGGAAGTCATTTCCCATGTATCAGCAATGAACAACACCATTATGATAGCACAAATACTCTTGCAATCACACCAAAAAGTATTTAAATATAAACCTAATAAAAATGCGTGAGGGCTAAATGCAGAAAACAACAAGCTATTAGGAAGGAAATCAAAGATGATGCTGGAAGTCTCGATATTTTAGATATTAATTCTGCCAAACTTGACTGATAGACTTCATGGAATTTCAACGAAGTCTCAACAAACCATATTTTCAGATTCCATGGGTTATTTGTAAAGGTAAGAGGCCTAGAATAGCCAACATAAGATGGCAGAAAAGGAAGGGCAGGGAGAAATAGGAGGAAGAGAGGGAGACGGAGACAGACAGGGGCAAGGAGGAGGGGGTGGGGGGAGAAGGAGGAAGAAGAAAACAATGATGACGTCAGAAGACGCCCATTTCCTGATTCTAAGGCTATAAAACTCGAGCAATGAAGATACAAGGTACTGGCGACAGGATGGAGACAAGATCAGTGGAACAGAATAAAGGGCCAGAAACAGACCCACACAAACACAGTCACCAGCTCCTTGATAAGAGGCAAAGGTGACCCGCGGAGACGTAACGTCCATGGACAAGCGATGCAGGAAGAGCTGGCTGTTCACCAGTGGAAGCTAACACTGAAAGCTGAACCCGGTAGGGTCCTTACACTGAAGACAGCACAGACCTAAATGTGAGATTCTACCATTTCTAGAAGAAAATTTACCAGAAACTCAAGATGACATTGGGTTTGGCAATGAGTTTTTAGATATACCCAAAGCACAATCCATGAAAGAAAAGGTATATTAGACTACAAAAGACATTGTTAACAGAATAACAGATAAGCCAGACACTGGAGGAAATCGTTGTAAAATGCGTATTTGGTAAAAGGCTCATATGCAGGGGTGGCATTGTGGTGCGGTGGGTTAAGTTGCCACCGTAATGCTGGCATCCCCTGTGAGCACCCATTCGACCACCAGCTGCTCCATTTCTGGTCCAGCTCCCTGCTAATGTGCCTGGCAATGCAGTGGAAGATGGCCCGGGGGCCTGGCCCCTGCACCCATGTGGGAGACTCCAATGTAGCTTCAGGCTCGTGGCTTCAGCCTGGCCCAGCCTTTGTCATTGCAAACATTTGGAGAACAAACCAGTAGATGAGAGATGTTTCTCTCTCTCTCTCTCCTCCTCCTCCTCCTCCTTTCTCTGTCTCTGCTTTCTAAATAAAATAAACCTTTTTATTAAAAAAAAAGACTTGTACGCAAAATATACAAAACATTTAAAATTCAACAATAAATGAGAAGCTCTGAAGAGACACCTCACCAAAGAACATAGGTAGCAAACAAACATTAAAAAAAAAAAAAAATGACCACCACAATTTGTCATTGGGGAATGAGCAGAGCCTATGAAACCAGAGGAAAAGAATGGGCATGATCGTGGTGCGCCAGCTGACCAGGTTTTCACCGTGGGAGTGTGTGATCAGTTCTAGGCCGTATATTCATCATGGAAGTGAGCAGAGCTGGAGCAGGACTCGCACGTAAGCGAGAGGAAGAGGACAGAATGACCCATGTGCGATGGACCAAAGACAAGAGCATCCATGTGATCATTTCAATAACAGGGAGCCAGCAGCTAAGGACCAACAGCAACGGCAGCTGACCCAGCCAACAACCCCCACTTGCCACACCTCTACACACACAGCACCCTAACAGCTTACCATATGTCAGAGAGCTCGGAGAAGCCCTGGAAATCCGGATAACTTGGCTCATCAAACAAGCCAAAGAAAAGAGTCAGTGCTGCGTCTTCTGTCGCCTGGACCACTGGACCACGGCTGCCTCTAGGCGTGGGCTTTGCTCCCACGGCTGCTGTCACGAAGCTCTGCTCTCGCAAAATCTGGGAGAAGGACAGACGTCTGGCACAGCGGTTAGGAGGTCACTTGGAAAACCCACAACCCGTATTGGAGTGCCTGCGGCCCAGTCCCAGCTCCACTCCCAGTCTCAGCTTCCTGCCAGAGCAGACCCTGGGGGACCAAAGGTGATGGCTCAAGTGGTTGGGTTCCTGCCACCCATGTGGGAGGCCTGGATCGAGATCCTGGCTCCTGGCTTCAGCCTGGCCCAGTCCCAGACATCTGGGATGTGAATTAACAGATAGAAGATTTCTCTCTGTGTGTGCCTCCTTCCCCTGTCTGTCTCTCTCTCTCTCTCTCTCCCTCTCTTCCTTTTAAATAAAATTAAAATAAATTGTAAAACTGAGATATCTTCTGGTTAGGCGGAACAAGATGCCTACCCTAGAAGCAATAGAAGCAGGAAGCCTGATCATACTTCCCAGCATTCACATCTGGAGTGTGATCTGCCTCCCTCTAAGGTTGATGCTCTGAGAACTGCTTCAGAGATACAGCAGGGATAACACTCTGGGTAGCACAAAACTGAGTAACGTCAACCACACCAGCAGGGCACCAAACCGAAGCTGGTAGACTCAGCAGACAGCAAAGCAAAGGAGCGATAGCATAGCATAGCTTGGCCGGCGCCCTGGCTCACTAGGCTAATCCTCCACCTGCAGCGCCAGTACACCGGGTTCTAGTCCCAGTCGGGGCACCGGATTCTGTCCCAGTTGCTCCTCTTCCAGTCCAGCTCTCTGTTGTGGCCCGGGAGGGCAGTGGAGGATGGCCCAAGTGCTTGGGTCCTGCACCCGCATGGGAGACCAGGAGGAGGCACCTGGCTCCTGGCTTCAGATCAGTGCGGCACACCAGCCATAGCGGCCATTTGGGGGATGAACCAACGGAAGGAAGACCTTTCTTTCTGTCTCTCTCTCTCTCTCTCTCTCTCTCACTGTCCACTCTGCCTGTCGGAAAAAAAAAACACAGCATAGCTCAAGAGTGGCTAACATGCATGAAAGACGGCCAGGTCCCACATCAGAGTTTCTGGGTTGCAGTCCCAGCTCCCGCTCCTTACTCCAGCTTCCTGCTCATGCAGAGCCTCAGAGCCAACAGTGCTGGCTCAAGCACTCGGGTTCCTGCCACTCAGCTAGGAAACCTGGATTCTGTCCCTGGCTCCCAGCACAGGCCTCAGCCCACTCCCAGCCGTTGCAGGCATTTGCAAAGTGAACAAGTAGATGGGCTCTCCCTCTGTCTGGTTCTCTCTCACCCTCCACCTCAAATAAATAAATATAAATAAATTTGATTTTTTTAAAACAAGTACTGTTTATTAATAAGGTGGAAAGTTTCCCAGGAATTTAGCATAGCTTCCAAAGAGAAAGTGAGAAGCAGACAGTCATACTAAAAAAATTGTACTACTTCTCTCTCTATTCAAGGTAAAGTAAGACAAAAAAGAGTTAGGATTCAGTTTTGAACACTGTAAAATATGCACAGCTCTGCACCTAACAAGAGGAAAATGCAGTCAAGTGTTCATGAGATGTTTCTACCCACTCGACCACAAAAGGAGTCCCAACCCATAGTCCATAGCCAGTATCACGGAGGCCACATTCTCTGCCTGAACAATAATGCCATTAGGAACCATCGACAAGGGGCCTCCATCTGCCATGCTGACGTCACGATGGGAGTGCGCGTTCGAGTCCTGGCTGCTCTGCTTCCCACCCATCTTCATGCTGAAGTTCTTGGGAAGCAGCAGGCAACGACCTACATACTCAAGTTCCCGTCACCCACGACCCGCTTAGGAAATTCGGATGGAGTTCCCAGCTCCTCACTTCAGGCAGGCCCTTTGCTTTGCTTTGCCTGTTTGTTGCAGCCATTTGGGAAATGAACTAGAGGATAAACGATCTCTCTCTCTCTCTCTCTCTCTCTCTCTCTCTCTCTCTCTCTCTCTCTCCAATAACCACGATGTTCTCTTTTATCTGGAAATGTACAAGCATATTTTGAGATAATGCATATGACCAAGTAACCCTGCATTTGCTGTGGCAGTCCATGCAGGGCTTCCCACTCATAGCTTCCCTCTCTGTTCCCAAGTGCAAGCATGGGGAACCTTCTGCAGCCTGGGATGAAGCGGGGACCACGGGCACAGTGCAGGGGGCAGAAGCAGCCTGGGCTGCCTCTCTGGGTATAAACTGACATCTCCCCTAACCCGACACACGCTCTGCACTACCCAAGGCCCTCCTTGGCCAGGCCCCTCCCAGAGACCCTAAAGGAATTGAAGTCCACTCTTCTGGGTAGTCCCCCAAACCCATCCACAACACGCTCAGCCAGACAGAACAGAGCCAGACGAGCCGTGGCCGACACCTGCTCTGCTTCCTGCTTCCTCGGCTGCCTCGGAATCAGCTCTGTCTGCTCCTCCTCGTGGCTCACCGCGGCTTCTCTGTGCCATCACCTCCCTCTCTCCTCCTGACTTTAATGAAGCTACCCTCTCCTTCCCCGGAAAACAAGGCCTATAACTACACTTCAATGTGTAAGGGCTGCAAGAGAGCATGATTAATGGTAGGAATAAAAAGTTCTGGGGGCCGGCGCTATGGCGTAACAGGTAAAGCCACCACCTGCAGTGCTGGCATCCCATATGGGCGCCAGTTCAAGTCCTGGCTGCTCCACTTCCGATCCAGCTTTCTGCTGTGGCCTGGGAAAGCAGTGGAGGATGGCCCAAGTTCTTGGGCCCCTGCACCCACGTGGGAGGCCTAGAAGAAGTTCCTGGCTCCTGGCTTTGGATTGACGCAGCTCCAGCCATTGTGGCTATTTGGGGAGTGAACCAGCAGAGACTTCTCTCTCTCTCCCTCTCTCGGCTTCTCTGTAACTCTGCCTTTCAAATAAATAAAATCTTTTAAAAAAAAAGTTTTCATGCTTTCAAAATCCATGTCTGCTGTGTATGACCACGCTAGACGGGGACAGAAGTCAGCATGTGAGGACAGTGTGTGAAACAGCAGAGGAAGCAAAGACCAGCTAACGGGACGACTCCTTTCAGTGAAGGATCAATAAACACTTGCTGGGGCCACCTGCAACACCAGCATCCTACAGGGGCGCTGGTTTGAGTCCCATCTACTCCACTTCCAATCCAGTTCCCTGCTAATGCACCTGGGAAAGCAGCAGAAGATGGCCCAGGCACTTGGGCCCCTGCACCAAACACCTGAGAGACCCAGCTGGGGTTCCTGGCTCCTGGCTTGGGCCTGGTCCATCTCTGGCTGTTGCAGCCATCTGGAGAGTGAATCAGCAGCAAACAGAAGATCTCTCTGTGTCTCCCTCTCTCTGTCACTCTGTCTTTCAAATAATAAGTAAATCTTTAAGGAAAAAAAAAGAAACACATGAATGCAATGTTAAGAGAAAAATGCATCAGTCCTGAACATTCACATCACAAAACAAAAATTAATATTTTTAAGAATTGGATCTACTCAAGTGTGGAATGGATTATCTAGGTAAGCATATATTTGAAATACTGGCTTCAACAGAAATAAGAAACCCAATAGTTCAATAACCATAGAAGCAATTGCAGTAGCGATTTAAAAACTTCCCAGACCCCCCAAATACCTTCTTCAGAGAGTTTTTATGTGGAAAATCTTGAAACTTTTCAAGAAAACAATAATTGCCACACACACACACACGCACTTTTCTAGAACCCAACAAAGAAAGCAAGCTTGCAGATTCTTTTTTCTCAAGGCCAACAAAAGGCTGAGACCGAAATGGTAACTAATGTGAAACAGAAGTCAGACCATAGGAAAGCAGTGTCAGGATCCTAATAAAGGATTAGCACATGCGGTCCTACAGGGCCTTGGAAAGAGAACACTCCATGACCAAGCTGGGCTCCTTCCAGAAATGCAAAATCAGCTCCGGGTTAAGAAATCTGTTTATGTAACTCACTGTGTGGGTCAGGGTTCAGTTACCAAAGCCCAGTAGTGCACGGCAGAGAGGGGTTACGAACAGGCTGTGCACGGCTCCCGGATGCCGGGGCGGGGATGGGACACAGAGCTGTGGCTCTGAGCCTCTCTGCGCAGGGTCAGCGAGGGGGTGCCCCTCTGTCCCCGCGTTCCCCGGCCAGGGCAAGTCTCTGACTCCCCAGCGCATGGCGCCTGCTGCACAAAGCCCCGCCCCGCGGACGCGCTGTGCGCCAGCGGCAGGGCAGCGTGTCCTTGCTGAGGCCGGTCCCACGGGTGCTCTCCAGCCTGCCCATCGGTAGCCACTGTCTGGAGCCTGCACCCTGGCCCGCTCCACCCTTCTCAGACAAGTCAGGGCGTCCACCGCGCTGCAGAAAGGGTGACGCGCATGTGCGGCCTCCCCAGCACTTCAGGCCAAGGCATGGGATTGCTCAAATCCAAATCAAATCCAGAAGCCTGGCTGCAAAGAGCTCCGAGACGTGCCTGGTGGCTTTCCCATGCCATGCCCAGCAGGGTGGGGTGCGTGCGGGTGCTGAGTTGCCACATCCATCCCACTCCCCTCCAGCTTCCCACCTCCCACTCGCCACTCCCACACCAGGGTGCTTCCACATGGGCCGGCAGCAGCCCACTCCCGCTTCCTGACTGCAGCTCCCCCACATGCAAGAGAAGACTCAGCACCCGTAAGTCTCACTACCTCTGAGCGATGCCCACACCACAGCTACATCTGCAGAAATCCAAGAGGCTGGGTTAGCACAATGACCTACAGCAGCGCCTCCTCAAGAGACAGCAGGATCTCTAGCCGTGTGTCCTCACGAGTGACATCGTGTGGCAATCCCTGATGTCCCTCTGTGATGCCCAGGGAGGACGGGGCAGCCTGGAAGTCCAGCCACCTTCTCAATGGCATCCAGCTGCCGGGAGCTGATCCAGAATGCTCCACTGTGGGAGCGGACGATGCGGGCTCCAAGCAGGTGCAGCAGATGTGCAGGTCCCTGCGAGGGGAGGCTGTGGCCGAGGCCACCTGAAGGCATGGGGAAAGCAGCCTGGCCCTGCAGAGGCTCCTGCCTCATATTCGGGGGAACTTGGGCTTTGGGTTCAGCAAAGAAGACCTGGCTGAGATCAAGGATATGCTGCTGGCCAGCACGGTGCCAGCTGCTGCCCATGCCGGAGCCACTGCCCCCTGTGAGGCCACTGCGCCAGCTCAGAAACTGGGCTGGGGGCTGAGAAGACCTCCTTTTCCCAGGCGTCGGGCATCACCATGAAAATCTCCAGGGCCACCACTGAAGTCCTGAGCAACGTGCAGATAATAAAGGCTGGAGACAGGGGCCGGCGCTGTGGTGTAGCAGTTGAAGCCTCTGCTTGCAACATTGGCATCCCATATGGGCGCTGGTTCAAGTCCCGGCTGCTCCACTTCTGATCCAGCTCTCTGCTGTGGCCTGGGAAAGCAGTGGAGGATGGCCCAAGTCCTTGGGCCCCTGCACCCATGTGGGAGACCCAAGTGGAGTTCCTGGCTCCTGACTTCTGTCTGGCCCAGCTCTGGCCATTGCAGACATTTGGGGAGTGAATCAGAGGATGGAAGACCTCTCTCTCTCTGTCTCTCCTTCTCTCTGTCTGTGTCTCTCCTTCTGTCTGTCTGTGACTCTACCTCTCAAATAAATAATCTTGAAAAACAAAGACTGGAGACAAAGTGGGAGCCCACGAGGCCACCATGCCGCACAGGCTGAACATCTTCCCTCCTCCCCGGGCTCATCGTGCAGCAGGTGCGGCATAGTGGCAGCATCTACAATCCCGAAGTCCTGGACATCCCGGAGGAAGCTCTGCACTCCGGCTTTCTGGAGGGAGACTGCCACATTGCCAGTGTTTGCTTGCAGATTGGTTATCCGACTGCTGCATCTATAGCCCGTTCCTTCAGCAGTGGGTCCAGGCAGGTCGTGGCTTTGTCTGTGGAGACCGAGTACACTCCCTGCTTGCTGTAAAGGTCAAGGCCTTCCCAGCTGATCCGTCTGCATTCGTGGCTGCTGCCACCCCTGCTGCTGCTGCTGCTGGAGCCCCAGCCAAGGTTAAGGCCAAGGAAGCCTTGGGGGAATCGGACGAGGATACAGGATTTATTCTCTCAACGAATCACCAAAAAGCAACCAACACAGCCAGCTGTATTTGCAAAATAAGGAAATAAATTCTTCCTTCCCTTAAAAAGAGCAAAAAAGAGAGACAGCAGGGGAGAGCTGGTTCACTTTTACGGCAACATAAGCCAGATAATAGGGGAATATGTTTGTGAAGCACGCTAAGATTAGCTGGTTTTTTTTTTTTTTTTTTTTGACAGGCAAAGTGGCCAGTGAGAGAGAGACAGAGAGAAAGGTCTTCCTTTGCCATTGGTTCACCCTCCAATGGCCGCCGCGGACGGCACACCGTGCTGATCCGATGGCAGGAGCCAGGTGTTTCTCCTGCTCTCCCATGGGGTGCAGGGCCCAAGCACTTGGGCCATCCTCCACTGCCCTCCCTGGCCACAGCAGAGAGCTGGCCTGGAAGAGGGGCAACCAGGACAGAATCCGGCGCCCCGACCGGGACTAGAACCCGGTGTGCAGGCGCCGCAAGGCGGAGGATTAGCCTGTTGAGCCATGGCGCCGGCTAAGATTAGCTGTTTTCTAGAGACCACTGTTGACATGAGATAGATGACAGACAGTTTCAATGGTTAGGTAGAACTACATGATAGGTAGATAGATAGATACATAGATAGATACATAGTAGATAGATGATAGATAGATAGATAATAAACTCCTATACACCAGCTTGTTGTTATTAATTATTTATATATGTGTGGCTACTTACTGAGACGTAATTCACATACCATATCATTCACACACTTCGAAACAATTCAGTGCATTCTACCCTATTTCTAGTACAGATCTGGGCCAACATAAGCATAAGCCAGATGCGGAACATGTTCACAGCCCAAAAGGCATCCCCACACCCCTCACCAGCAGTTCCCTCTGTACTCCCGCAGTCCCCAGCCCCACCCAAGCATGATTCTATCTCCCATCTCTAGCTTTGCCCATCCGGGGTATTTCCTAGAAATGGAATTTTCTACTATGTGGTCTTCTGGCTTCTCTCACTTAGCATAATGTTTTCAAGGTTCATCAGTGCTGTAGACTAGATCCATGCTCCATTACTTTTTATTGCTCGGTAATATCCCTTTATCGATGCGTGCCATGTTGCATTCAACCATTCACCAGTTGGCGGGCATTCGGGTCATCGCCATGTTCCGAGTCCTCTGAATAATGCTGCCGAGAGCGGTGTGTTTTCATTCCTCTTGGGCATATCCCAGGAGCAGAGTTACTAGGTCCTATGGCAACTCTGTTTCACCTTCTGAGAGCTGCAGGTTTGTTTTCCTAAGCAGCTGCCTTGGGTTCACCCCCCATCCACAGGGGAAGGGATTCCACTTTGTCCTCCCCTTCATCCAGGTTTGCCTCCGCATCTTCTTGATGGTCGTCACTCTGGTTCCGCTTACAGTGGCAGCTCAAGGTGGTTGCCACGCATTTCCCTCTTGGTTCATGGTGGCCACCATCTTCTCGTGCGTTTACTGACCAAGTGGACATCGTCTTTGGAGAAATGTTTGCTCATCTTTCCTTTGGGTTGTCTCACGTCTTCTAAAGAAACCAAGAAGGAGGAAGAGCAGGCATGATATTAATGGAGCTGTTCTGTGAACCTTCGCATTCCCCATTGCTGGTTCTCATCTTTGAGTTTCCATCTGGTGGCATTCCCAGGACGTCTTTGTTCCCATCACCTTCCTTGCGCTTTCATTGTCAAATATATTATAATTCTAAGTGTCATAGACCCGATAATATGTTACAGATGTACTAGTTCATGCTTGTTAAACCACATAAGACAATAAGAGAGAAGAAATACACATTTAAGCGGCCTTTTATGATTGCATCAACACCTTTACCGGTGCTCTCTGTTTTTTGTGGGGAGATTTGAATTGTCACCTGGGGTCCCCCCATCAGCCTGAATAACTTCCTTTGGTCTTTCTTACAAGTCTTATCCCTGAGGAATGAATGCTCTCAATTGTTATCTGATAATCTGTTTGGCCTTCATTTTTTGAAGGATAGTTTTCTTGGTGTGAGATTTTTGGTTGAGGGCCAGGCATTTGGTGTAGTGGTGAAGACACCGCTTGGGGTGTCCACCTCCCCCATATCAGAGTGCCTAGCTAGGTACAAGTCCCACGTCCATTCTCAACTCCAGCTTCCTGCTAGTGCCGACCCCCGGGGGCAACAGTGAAGGCTCAAGAGCCAGGGTCCCTGCCACCCACGAGAGAGACCTGTCCTGAGTTCCCAGGTCCCCATGAGTCCTCAGTGCACCACCTGGCCATGCTTGGGGCCAGATGTAGATCACTGCAGTTTGAACGTGTCCCTCCAAGCTTCACGTGCTGAGACTGGATCTGCCTGCTAAGGTATCGGAGAGTGAAGAAGTAGCCACTGAGCCGAGCGGCTGATATGCCACGTCCCACGCCGGAGCTCCTGCGTTTCACACCTGACTCCTGCTCCTGACTCCAGCTTCCTGCTAATGCAGACCCTGGGACGCAGTGGTCATGGCTCATGTGGTTGAATTCCTGTTGCCCGCAGGGAAGACTTGAGTTCTCAGCTTCTCTCACCGACCCAACCACCCTGGCTGCTGTGGGCCTTTGGGAAATGAGCACACAGATGGGAGAATCCTCTCTCTCTCTCTCTCTCTCTCTCTCTCTCTCTAACTGTGCCTTTCAAATAAATAAAATAAAGTAAAAAGAAGGCAATGTTTCTGCCTCTGGGAGGGACTCCAAGCTCCCGTGATGGATGGGCTCTGACACACTTGACCCCGCTGTTGTCTTGACCTGAGACTGGCAGGTCTCACGGGAGACAGAACCTCCCACTGCCCTTGGGTCTGGCTAGGCCGTGAGGGCTGACTCTGAGCCTCACCCGGGGGGATCTTAGGAGCAGCCGATGCCCAGGTCCCAGCTAAGAGTGGCTGGGAAGGGACCCAGGGGGCGGGGATGTTGGAAGCCTCCCAGGTGGCCCCGTACACAGCCAGGCTCGGGGGGCAAGGGGATAGCTCTGGGCCTGGACAGCATGCACGATGTCCCAAGGGAAGGGCGGAACAGCCCCTCCCCAAGAGAGGCCATTGCAGCTCCTGCAGGTGCAGCGCCTGAGCTTGGGGAATGCACCCACGTGCCCCGCGCCCTCCACGTTCTTGACTGCATTTCAGTCCCAGTTCCTCTCCTGATTCCAGCTTCCTGGGAAGCAGCAGGTGCTGACTCAAGAACTCAGGGGCCTGTGCCGTGGCTCAACAGGCTAATCCTCTGCCTTGCGGCGCCGGCACACCGGGTTCTAGTCCAAGTCGGGGCACCAGATTCTGTCCCGGTTGCCCCTCTTCCAGGCCAGCTCTCTGCTGTGGCCCAGGAGTGCAGTGGACGATGGTCCAAGTGCTTGGGCCCTGCACCCCGTGGGAGACCAGGAGAAGCACCTGGCTCCTGCCTTCGGATCAGTGCAGCGGCCATTGGAGGGTGAACCAACGGCAAAGGAAGACCTTTCTCTCTGCCTCTCTCTCTCTCTCACTGTCCACTCTGCTTGTCAAAAATAAAAATAAATAAATAAATAAAAGAACTCGGGTCCCTGCCACACACGCGTGGGAGACCCAGACTGAGGATCGAGTCCCTGGCTCCAAGCTTTGACCCGGCATTGCCTGACTATTGCAAGCATTTGGGGAACATGAGTACTTGCTCTCTCTCTCTCTCTCTCTCTCTCTCTGCCTTCCAAATAAATTAACAAAGTGTTTTTTAATTAATTTTTAACTAATTATTTTAATTAATAAAGAATACAGTTATAACCAAGAACCAAAATCCAGAACTGAAAAGGGAACAGATTCATAAATTTAATGACACAGAAATAAAAAAAAAAAAAACATTCTGTCTGCTCAACAGTATCGTCATAAACCAAGGAAAATGTATTTTCCCTCCTGTGACAAAGATTTGGTTTCCTCAGGGATGGAATGATCACAGTAAGAATTTAAATGCCTAGAATGTAACAGGGAACTTAGCAAAGGGTTTTGATCAGGGGAAAAGGGAAACCAAGAAACTTATGAACAAATATTCGACGTTAGCCGAGCGAGCACTCCACATCTCACACGTGCGAGCACCGCCGTGCACAGCGACGGCGGCAGACACACACCATGGAGAGCATGTGGCTGGCATAAAGCGTGGCTACTGCGTTGTGATGGTTAACTTTCTGTGCCACTCACCCGGGGCCAGGGGATGCCAGAGAGTTGGTAAGCCTGATTTCTGTGGGGGTCTTTCTGGAAGATGTCAGCGTTGAAGTCAGCAGACTTAAAGCCCACGGCCCTCCCCAGTGTGTCCAGGCACAGCCACGCCCTGGGCTGCTGGCACAGAACAGAACCAGGGAGGAGGGACAAAGTCACCGTCCCTGCCAACGCTGAGACACCTCTCCCCATTTCCTCCTGCACCGGGACACTGGAGCTGCCGGTTCTCCAGTCCTTCGGCCCAGCCTGGGCCCCACGCTGCAGCTGCCCCATTGCTCAGGCCTCCAGGGTGGGACTGGAGCATGATCCCCTGGCTTTGCTGGGCCTCCAGCACCCCATCAGACTTGATCAGATCAGGGGATACTCAGCCTCCATGAGCGCTTGAGCCAAACCTCTCCCAGTGTCAAGTTCCTCCCCAGGGAAGGGGACAGTGACAGCTTCTGTCTCGTGGTGGTTGTGAGAATCACGTGAGATAAGGAACTCCAAGGGCTGGAACCGGGTGTGGCACACATGACAATGCTGATCGGCACTCCACGTGTGGGAGCACGCGGTATTGCTGGAAGTGCCGCCGGCCATCGCTATCCGCAGACAGGGCCCAGGACCCCTCATGGATACTAAAATCCACCTGCTCAGGTCCCTAATGGAAATAGCATAGTGTTTGGTTTCTCCTATGCACATCCTCCTGGGTGCTTTGAGTCACCTTGCAGTACCCAATGCAATGTACGTGCCACATAAATGTCGCAACGTACTGCATGCGGGGATGATGACGTCTGAGATACGTGGTGACGGGCAGCACGTGGGCTGTAGAAGACTGGAGTCCCTCAGAGCCTCCCAGTAGGACCCCTGCTGCTTCTCCCTCCCAGGAACTGCTCACAGCTGTCATCCACAGGAGGACCCGCTGCTTGCTTTCCAAGGAGTGAAAGTGTGTGTGTGAGTATGAGTGGGTATTGCAGGGTGTGTGTGTGTGTGTGTGTGTGTATAGGGGCGTGTGTGTCTGGGTGACTGTGTGATGTGTGTGTTCTGTCATTCGCATTCTCCTAACTGAGGTCCCATTGCCCCAGTGTGACCAGCTGCACCCCTCGTCTCTCTCACCTACAGAACGGGGGACAACGGCACAGAAGCTCCAGGGTCCTGGGTAGCCAGGAGGACAGCACCAGCCTGTGCATGTACGAGCTCCCAAACTTTTGGCATTTCTGGGCCCCTGAAGAAATACTCTGCACCACAGGAGACCATGCCATGTGCCCCGGCTACAGCCAGCCTCATGCTGCGGTGGCCTTTGCCCCTCTCCTGGCCAGTGGGAAGAAGGTGTGTGTGTGCCTCGCGTGGGTGCCCAGTGCCATGGAAGCAGTCACTGGGAAGTGATGCAGTCATTCTTTATTATTTCTTTTTTATTTATGTATCTGAAAGGTGGGAAGACATGAGAGAGAGAGAGATCTTCCATTTTCAATGTCATTCCCCAAGGGGCCATGGTATGTCCCAAGCAGCTTCTTTTTCATTAAAAAAAAAAAAGTTTATTTATTTATTTCAAAGTCAGAGTTAAAGAGAGAGAGAGAGAAGGAGAGGCAGAGAGAGAGAGAGAGAGAGAGAGGTCTTCCATCCGCTGGTTCACTCCCCAAATGTCCACAATGGCCGGAGCTGGGCCGATCTGAAGCCAGGAGCCAGGAGCCAGGAGCTTCTTCTGGGTCTCCCACATGGGTGCAGGGGCCCAAGCCCTTGGGCCATCTTTCACTGCTTTCCCAGGCCATAGCAGAGAGCTGGGGACAGCCACGTCCATGTCAGTCTGCTTTCGGTGCTAGTTTCTCTGCTAATGCACACCCTGGGAGACAGCGGTGACGACTCTCGAGTCCCTGCCACCCATGTGGGAGATGGGGATTGGGCTCTCAGCCCTCGTCATTGCGGCCATCTTGGGGGTGAATCTGCAGATGGAAGATCTCTCTCTCTCTCTCTCTCCCTCTGTCTCTGTACTCTGCCTTTCAAATAAATAAAATAAATCCAAGAAAAAAAAAAAAAGCAAGTGCCCCGCCTCCCACCCTCAGTCACCCAGGTGGCTTTGCCTGTGTCACCCGGGAGGTTTCTGAGTTTCCCTCTCTGTTACAGTCCAACAACTCAAGTAAAGATGGGCCCAATCATTAGTAGGGGGATGGGGTGTTCCTGGATGGGTGAAGACACAGACGGTCCCACACTGACACTGGGCAGGCACACTGCACGCCCTGCCCGTGGTCACAAGTGGCTTCTATCTCCAAATGCCTAGAGTCATTGAGACCTCAGAGTGAAGAAAATCTATTGGCGAATTTATAATCAAAAAGTAGGCACTGACCCTAAATCTGCCCCTGGTGGGCTGAAGACACAACCCTGGGCCCTTGAAGCTGACCATCCTGTAGGGAAGTAATTAACATATGAAGAATTAATATAGGATGAAATTAATATATGAGGCATTTGCAAATTGTGACAAATCCAATCAAGGACGCACAGGGTATGCTGAAAGACCTCCCCGTGGAGAAGAGCTATTCAGATGGCGAAGTCAGAGGAAGCATCTTCCAGAAATCCGTCAGTAGGTGAGGGTGGGGGTGCTGTTCTGGGCCCAGGGAGGGCTGGAAACAGTCAGGCCTCACCCCAAGTCCACGCACGGCAGCACCAGGAGCCCCAGATGTGAGATGAGCTCACCCCTTCCCAGCATCAGGCTCTGCATGCCACGTGTCCCCGCAGAACCCTCGTAGGCAGAGGCTCCACGGCCACAGTGGCGGGCAGCATGGCAATTTCCCAGGGTGCGTGACCGGACAGGGAGGGCGGCCTTGGCTGCCCAGGAACTGGCCTCTTGTGCTGACATAAAAGCAGCCATTTCTCATCAACTACTTAGCACGACCCAGCTGGATCAGGAACCGTCAGCTCGGTGAGGAGCGGCGGATGAAAGGGAACAACCAAGTTCACAGTCACATTTCTCTCTCGTGATAGTTCAAGGCAAGGAGACCTTCTAACCAACCAACCCTGGAGCAGCCACAGAGAACCAGGCGCACAGCAGATAGACGGGAGGATGCGCCCAGGGCAGGGGTGGCCTGGGACCTGCTGTCCTCCAGCAGGTAGGCGGAGGCACAGAGCTCCTTCTGCTGTCCCTGTGAGAGCCCACATTGTAAGTAGCTGGCTCTCTGCTCACTGTGGGCCTGGACCAGTGTCCCAGTGTCACATCCTCTCCCGAAAAGCCCTGTGTGAAAGAACCTTGGGGGTGGGGTGGGGTTGGGGGGGTGGACTTGGAAATAAAAAGGGCTCACTGAGCTGTCGCAGATGGCAGCCAGACCCTGCGACAGGGCCCCAACCCTCCAGCCGCAGGTCTAGATAGTGTTGGCCAGACCTGGAGCTAAGAGCATTTTTACAGCGAAAACTTGGGGCAGGAAGGCGCAGCTGTTTACGCTGAACCTGCCTGGGTCGCAGATAAGAGGGTGTGATAATGGGAAGGAATGGAAGGCTGGGGCTGCTGGGCTGGTGGGGTGGTAAGCAGGAAGCAATGACGCCTGCCAAGGACGGCCTAGGCCTGAGTCAACGTTTCCCGCTGGGCCCCTGACGGCTCCTGTGTTGGTGTGGATCACAGCTGTTAACTGAGTCCCCACCCTTATCTCCTATCCTCAGCTCACAAGGTCTTGTCTTTCAGGGGCTTGTGACCCCAAGGCAGGATTCCACCAAGGAGATGGCCGGGAAATCTGGGCCTGGCCACATCACAGGCCTCCGGATTCCGAATCTTCTTAAGGATTTAGTACCAAGCACGCGTGTGTGCATGTGTGTGTGCCCCCGTGTGTGCGTGTGTGTGTGTGTGCGTGCGTGTGTGTGTGTGTTAACTTTCTACGTGGCCCCTTCTGAGAGATTTTCAAGCATTCTTTCCCAGTGTCTGCTGTGGCTTCACCCCAACATCAGGGTTCAGTAATGAATTCCTACCATTTCATTTGTTTCTTTGGACAGATCTTGTATCTCACTTTCACGCCGTGCGCGAGCATCTCAAGAGGTGATATTGCTAAGATTGTCCAAGGCGGAGCTGGCACTGTGGTATACTGGGTTAAGTCGCCACCTGCGGCACCAGCATCCCATATGGGAGCCAGTTTCAGTCCCGGCTGCTCCACTTCTGATCCAGCTCCCTGCTAATGTGCCTTGGAAGGCAGCAGAAGATGGCCCAACTCCTTGAGCCCCTGCCACCGACATGGGAGACCCAGATGAAGCTCCTGACTCCTGGCTTCAGCCTGGCCCAGCCCCGGCCATTGCAGCTCTAACTCTGACTTTCAAATAAATAAATAAATCTTTAAAAATTAAAAAAAAACAACCCTTCAAGGATGGCAAAGACCACATGGCGGCCCAGTCAAGCCAACACCTAAGACCCACCCTCAGGTTGAGTATGTGAGATGTCACAGGATGTCCCCAGCACTGTGCCCTGTGTGGGGCTGTGCTGGCCACTGGCTGTCACCAGAGCAGCAGGACACTCTGCAAGATGAGGAGGAAGCAGCTTCGCCTGCCTACGGCACCTGGCCCCGACCCCGGCACAGCTCCTTGCTTGACGGGGAGCCCGTACCATAGGACGCTCTGAGACGGGTCTCCATCTGGCCTGGGTGTAGCACATGTCAGCATCAAGCTCCCGGCCTGGGCTGCACCTTGGCAGTCAGTGGTCTGCCCCTGCCTTAGCGGCTGCTTCCCCACATGTGTCAGCCTCCGCGGGACACGAAGCCCCTCCACCTGTCGGCATGACCCCACCCCCAGCAGGCCTGGGAAGGTCTGAGACCCCGGCCCTTTCTCCCCAGGTCTCTCCCAGCCTTAACCTCGCAGGCCCTCCCAGGCATCTGTTTGGATAATGGAGAAGTCAGAGGCCCAGGCACAGGCTGCGGTAAAGGTTTCAACCCTTTTCCCCCAAGGGGTGGAGCCAGCCATGCACGGGCTGTCATGATCAGCAGGTGCCCTGGCGCCTGGCGGGGAAGGCTCATTGCCAGTGAGAATTATGCGGACTGAAGGAGCCCTCCCACAGTTTCCTGTGCGCACAGGGGTGGGACGAGGAACAATGTACCAACAAAACCGGGATACAGCCCCCTGTGTCCCTCCATAGATCAGGTGCAGCCCGGCCCACGTGGAGCCCAGCGTGTGCATGGGGAGCCCAGGGCGTCTGGCTGCTGACCCGGCCTCCACCTCCTGCAGTGCCCAGAGAGGGGACACAGCCGTGTCACAGCATGCCCGTCTTTGTTGTCGTGCCTATTGTCCTGAGGGCTTTACATCAGCCTGCTGGTGGCTGTCTCTCCGCAGCACTGCGCACAGGGGGACAGAGGTGGCTGGCCCAGGACTGGGGGCCCGAGAGGCGCTCCACCCCCAGCTCCCTTCCTTCATCCACCTCCGCTTCCCCACCGCCCTCCTCATCTCCCTCTGCTCGGTCCCACACCAGCCACAGCTCACTGCACCACATCTCACATCCCAGGGTCCCTGCCTGTCCCCAGGTGAGCCTTGCCCGTGCTCCGAGACGGGGCAGTCCAGAACCTTCCCTGTGGCCACCTGGACTTGCCTGCCATCCTGTGTCCACAGCCCTGGCTGTGGCAGGCCGGGGACTTCTGCAGTGGTCGCCGCTGGCTCTCCTCCCTGGGGAGACCACTGCCCTGCCTCGACTGCTGCTCCCCCAAAGCCTGAAGGTGTCTCCTGTCTGTGTTCTCAGCCCTCAGACCCCCACCCAGAAACCTCCAAGGCCCCTTGCTCCCGCCTTGCTCCTGCCACCTCCCCAAGGCACTGGCCATGACCGCCAGGGCCGGGCGCAGGCATTGCCACCCCACACCTCCTCTTGCAGCTCCTAGAAATGGCATCCAGCAAAGGGACCATCTGCCCTTGTAGAGAATTCCAGCCCCTCCCACATAAAGACAGACAGCGGGGAGCTGCCAGTTCCAGTCTTCACTGAGCCCCTGGCGTGCAGGAGTCCAGAGCCAGAAAGCAGCAGAGGTGAGGGCAAGACCACTTGCACAGGAGGGCGGAGCAGCCCACACAGGCATCTCTGAAAACCCCCTACAGAGCCACAGGTCTCCCCAGGGCTCAGCAAGAGTCACTAGTTCCTTCCAGCAGGAGGGGTCGAGTGTGGCTGAATGCCAGACCCCCTGAATGGCCCCTGCACTGCTGGGTTTGGCTTCTGCACCCCTGCACCCCGTCCTCACACCTGGCTAATGCTCTCTTTTAAGCCAGATTTCTTAGTACACTCCACAGTTGTAGCTCTCTCCATGGCCCATGGGACAAGCATCACCCCCAGCAGCTGGGTGGGGAAGAAAGCTTAATCTCTTTGAGCCTGCTTGGCCTCCACACCCTGTGATTACATGGAGGTACCCGGACCAAATGCCAGGAACACATGTGGCTGTGGGGACTGGGAAGTCACCTGCCCCACATGCCTCCTTGAGTTTCCAGGACACACTCCAGGGACACCTCAGAGGGTCATGAGGCCCCATGCTGCCCAGAGGACACGGGCAACAGTGCCCTCCTTGGAATGTCAAAGCACTGTCAGTCTCCATCCTGGGGGAAAAAGCCAGCACTGGAAAACGCAGCGATGCGATCGGTCCCTGCATCCCTGTGTTGAGCCAGGAAGCGTCTAGGAACCAGGAAAAGTGACTCGAGAGATGGAGGGGCCTGTGGATCCTTTTTATTCCTCTGAGTGACCATGAGTGCAGACGTCTACGTTTTCCTCCAAGACTGTCCACCTCTGGGCCCTGTGCTTTTTCTTCCCAGGCTCTACCGAGGCCTTACACCCTCTGACAAAGACGCACCCAGCTGAGGCAAGCCAAAATAGTCAGCCCCAGAGGCAGCCTCTTCCCAGCTTGGCTCTCCTGTTCCTGCTGCTCCCCGGTCCCTGCTGGACACTAGGATCTGGACACGTCCTTTAAAAGCCCACGTGGTGGAGCCCTTTGGGGCGCATGCTCCATCAGCACTCGCAGGATAGGGCAATTGATTTGCTTATCTCATCTGTGTCACACACTCAGTGGCTTAAGACGGCAAATCAGCCCTTACCATCTGCCCCGGTTCCCATGGAGCAGGAACTCAGACAGGACACAGCAGAGGGTCTTGTCTCCGCCCCATGGTGTCTGGGGTCTTTGCTGGCCAACTTGAAGCAATGATAGAAACCATCTGAAGGTTCCCTCTTAGGTCCAGGGGTCCATGCTGGCTGCTGGCTTTCAGGTGGGACGCCCCACACAGCTACTGCTAGTGGCCTGGGTTTCCTTACAGAACTGCAGAGGGGTTTCGAGAGCCAGTGACCACAGGATGACAACCTGGAGACCAAGGCAGAGCGGGTAATGACTTTTACAATCTGACTATGGCAGGCACATTCCATCCCCTCTAATGCTTTGGCTGAGACAGTTACAAGGGGGAGGAACACAGCCCCTCCCCCTTCAGTGGATGATGGGACGCGTATAGATGAGACTGTCTTTGGAAAACACCACCTACCACAAGGACGAGCAGGTCCTCCTGTCTCCATTTCCCGCACTCAAAGTGTACCTGCACTGCCTGCCCACCTTCACTTCTACCCAAAGTCCAGCTGTGTGTCAAGAATGCATTGCAGCTGGCGCCGCGGCTCACTAGGCTAATCCTCCGCCTTGCGGCGCCGGCACCCCAGGTTCTAGTCCCGGTTGGGGCGCCAGATTCTGTCCCAGTTGCCCCTCTTCCAGGCCAGCTCTCTGCTGTGGCCTGGGAAGGCAGTGGAGGATTGCCCATGTGCTTGGGCCCTGCCCCCACATGGGAGACCAGGAGAAGCACCTGGCTCCTGGCTTCGGATCGGCTCTGTGCGCCGGCCGCAGCGGCCATTTAGGGGGTGAACCAACAGAAGGAAGACCTTTCTCTCTCTGTCTCTCTCTCTCATTGTCTAACTCTGACTGTCAAAAAAAAAAAAAAAAAAGCTTGCATTCCTGCTGTGCTTCTGCGTAGTGCAGAATGCGTCACCTGGCCCTCTCCTGCCAGGGCTCAGGTGCTTTCCCTTGGATTCACTTCGAGGATTTTAAAAGGGAGGCAGGCAGACATCCAGTACCTTCCAGGGGGCGCCTCCCTGAAGCGTTACCCAGGCATGTCTCGGCTCCTGACTGCTGAAGGAAAAGGAATTCCTCTGAGCAGACGGCGGGCTCCACTGTGAGTAACCGCTGGCACGCTGCTCCTCCTCCGTGCTCCAGGTCTGCACGCTGCAGACGGCTCATGATGGGTCACCCACGGAGCACAGCCTTAGCATACCGCAGGCTGGCCCGCCCAGGGCAGCCAAACGGGAGAGTCCCCCGGCCACCCTCCGCAGCCCGCCAGACGCTGTGACAGTGGCTGTCCCGGCGGCGGCCGGGCCTCAGGTGGGTGTCCAGCCATGATCTAAGCCCCCAGTCATGCATACCTCTGTGATGTTGCGCGCCTGATGGGCACAGCCCAGTCAATCCCCAAAACACCAGGCCCCGGGTGACGAGGCTCCTGTGTCTACCCACTAATTGCAGTGTGCAGTGAGCTGTGTCTGGCCACAACTGCAGCATTCCATCCAGACAGACTACCCGGTGTCTCCCAGCTCCAACACGGGAGTCATTCTTTACGTCTCACTCACCGGTGCGAGGGATCGGGTAACACAGACACGCAGCTCACGACCCTTTCCCGGGGATCCTGCCTGCTGCCCCTCTGTGGAGATCACACAGGCATGTCCCTCTGGGCACCCAAACACACTGAGTATTTGATTCTCCGCACCCTGCACAAGCAAGTCTGCAAGACCCGAGGCAGACGGCGCAGCGCGAGGGCGGATTTATGCCTTCTTTCCAGCAGATTCTTATTCACCTTGAAGAACCCGCAGGGCCACCGCCCGGAGGAACCCACACGCCGCCAGGCATTCATCAGCCCTGTGGCAGAGCCACCAAGGACAGCTGTGAGCTGCAGCCGCCACAGCTGGGGGGAATATAACAGCCCACAGCCAGAAGGGAGGTGAGCCGGTGTGGGCTACGCATGAGTGTTTCCCAAGAGGCAGTAGCAGGAAAAACATTTCTATCTAATCGTCTCTCTTCCAGAACGCTCAGCTTCTGCACGGAGCTGATAGGAACACGAGTCCGGGAAGTAAGAACTCGATTCAGGGCTGGGCTGAGACACCCTGTTCTGGTGGGCGCTCTGCACAGTGACGCATCAGTCCCCTTGGGCGCTCTGTCCAGAAAGGGATCCATGCATGCAGGCTGCAGACAAAGCCACCCGGGAGCTCCAGATCAGGGGAGAGAGGCCGGTAGGGCTGAGCCACTCCTGTCTCGGGTTCTGAGAAGGGGGCCGACAGCATGCTGGAGCCGCCCCCACAGGTGAAAGTCCCACAAGCTGCATCACACCACTGCTATAGAAGGGACGGATCTTTTCGCTTTGGGGAGGGGCATTGCTTTGGGGGGGGGGTCTTTAGAAAACTACAATTTATTGCTGTGGGGGTGGAGGGGTGTGGGGAGACACAAACATAAACAAGACTTGCCCCCCACCCCGTGCTGTGCACAACAGGAGCCCCTAAGAGGAGCAGGTGACACGTGTATGAGCGAAGTGCAGAAGAAAATAAACTCCACCGGAACAGTCGAGGCTTTGCTAAGTTCTGTCCCAAATGCAACCTGGTCCTTGATGCCACATAGCTGGACACATCAAAGAATTAGAGAGAGATGACTCTTGGTCACAGTGCTTTCTCCTACCGTTAGTTATTTATTGTCACAATCACTCTTTGATTTAAAAAAAAAAAGGTTTATTTATTTATTCAAAAGGCAGAGATCTTGCATCCGCTGGTTCACTCCCCAGATAGCCACAATGGTCAGGACAGGGTCAGGCCAAAGCCAGGAGCCAGGAGCTCCAACCGGGTCTCCCAGGTGAGTGCAGGGACCCAAGCGTCTGGGCCATCCTCTGCTGCTTTCCCAGGCCATAGGAGAGAGCTGGATCGGAAGTGGAACAGCTGGACACCAACTGGCAGCCCATTTGGGACACTGGCGCTGCCGATGGCGGCTTAACCTGCTGCAGTACAGCACCAGCCTCTGCACGATCGCTCCTTTTTAACCTTAGTGGACTTAACAGAACCAGACCATGGGTGCTTGACTCAGGGAAGGCCCCATGCAATCTGATCCAGTGAGGAGCAAGCACCAGGTGAGGACTGAGCCACAGCACCGGGGTGCAGTGTCAGGGCAGGCTCACGGGCAGAGGCAGGGCTGCCCTCATCCCCAGGTCACCAGCGCTTCTGGGCAGCTGGCCACGAAGGCAAGGGCATCTGTGAACTCCCAGGTTCGAGCATTGGCTAGGATAGCTCCCAGCGTCCAGGAAAGCCCCACATTCACAATTAGAGTCCCACAGCCAAGGGCACAGCTCTGGACCAGGCAATGACAAAGCTTCCACATCCTGGGATGAGTCAGTGTCCTGGCTCAATGATGTGTGGCCGACCAGGGAGGCTCGGCAGAGCTTCAGGGGTCCCAAGTTTCTGCTGGGGTCTCACGGGTGGGCATGACTGGTGAACCATGCCCCTGTGTGATTGAGTGTGGCCTCTGGCCTTCCTCTGCTGCTTTGGTTTCTCCATATTAACTTGGATGTTGACTGTCCTGCAGAGGCCCATGTGTTACAGCTTTGGTTCCCAAAGTCTTATGTTAACAAGCTAATCGGGCAGAAATGTAATCCAATTACCCTGTTTGGAGGTGTGGCCCTGGAGAAGTGATTGGATCGTGTCCTTGGGGTGGCCCACCCGCTGATCCCCAGCCCCCATCCTGAGTCTCCTGTGTCGGCATAAATTCAGGTGCGATCAGCACCCCACCCCCAAGACACCCCTATCCCCGTCACCTGGTAGAGTCCAAGGATTTAGAAGATACTTCCCAATAACCCAAGACAAAGGCCACTCAAAGGCTCAGACTCGGAGATTTCTAACATCAAGATCTTCTCTCCCGGCCTCTCCCAGTCTCCACCTTCTGTGACCAATAAGAAGGGTCCCACTAGGGATTTCCTGGACTCCTCTGGGTGCTGGCTCTCATTGGGCTCCCTAGCTCTCCTGCCTCCTTCCTCTGCAGTGTCACACATGGCTCCTAACTCTCCACACAGCCACAGCTGGGCTCCTCTGCCAGCCCCCAGAGCCAGGCCTTCTGCTTCCCAAACAGCTGCACTGGACCCACACTGAATTTCCAAAAATTCAGCCTCCTGAGAGATGACTCCCCTTCTGCTCCTGCTCTGGGGCTGACTCAGAGTCTCTGCCTTAGTCATCTCCATGCGCCGAGGTCAGCCCTGACCACCTCCCCCACACACACCCATGTGTCACTGCTTCCCTCTCTCCTCATTCCTCCTGGAAGGCTTTGCTTGGCCATCAGAGCCCCGCCCACCTCCATGACTTTCACCTCTGCTTTCCTCTCTTGACTGAAGTCACTCCCCACCCCCATGCGGTGGGCATCCTCCTACTCTCTTGGGAGTCTGGACACACCAGGGAGTGCTGAGTTCCTCGTGAAAGCTTCTCATTAGAGCGAGGTTGTATTTTCCCACATGCTGGTAGTCTCGGTTCTTAGCTTGGAAGTCCCTTCTACACTGCCGGTACCCAAGAGTGACTCTCAACAGACAGCTGCTCTTACATCGTAGACAACTTCACTTCTGTATTCCGACACAATTCCAGGTCTTTCCGGGACTTCAGGGATGTTTCCACCTAAAAGTAGGGTCACCTCCAAAAAATAAAATAGAGCAAAACTTGCTTCCATCTCAAAGATGTGATGTGAGATTTGCATTATGGGTCTTGCTCAAGTCATTCAGGGAGCTATTGATTAATCTGCTCTCAGTGGGCTGCAGAAGCGCCGTATGTTGTGGTTAAACATCCCCAAAGGACAGGGAAACAAAATACCAAAATGTTAATGAAACACAAGGGGAATCTGGCTACACAGACCTACGGGTGTGACTGTAAGCTGGGGTGGCATTTTCCCTAGTGGCACTATGTGGCCGTGGGAGTGCCACGTTACTCGGACTAGGATCAAAGGACAGGCATCATTCTGGGGTATGTCAATGAATCATGGGAAATTAACTAAAACATAACATCATTCTGAAACAGAGACACTTTAAAATCCATGCATAGGAGAGGGCTTCGAAAGGATCATGGAAAACGCAAGATGGGAAAACAGTCTGCCTAGGCTTCAACCTTTTTGCAAAAAATAAACATCTTTTAATTCCATTTTTCCATGATCTCATTGAACTGCCCCCATGACAGGAGTGTCAAGTGCCTCTTAGTATTCATTTTGGTGGATATTTAAGCGCCTTTTATTTTTGACATTCATTTTCTTCTAGAAACATCTTTTAAACTTATTCCCTCCAATGAATCTCTGAATGAAATTCAACATTTCAAATCAGATGCCAGAAGTCAGATGTTGTTCTGTAAATTTTCCACCAGTTCTTTTTTATTCCCTCTCCTTTCCTAAATGTTTATTTATTTTTATTTTATCTGACAGGCAGGAGCCAGGCACTCTATCAGATCTCCCATGTGGGTGGCAGGGGAGTTACCATCTGCAGCCTCCCAGGACACATTAGCAAGAAGGTGGACGCTAGAGGAGCTGGGACTCAAACAGGTGCTCCAGTACATAAGGTTGCACTGTGACACCTGCCCCTCCGCCTGATCTTTGCATCTGAACAGCTTCAGCTACCAGGGCACCCACCATGGTGCACTGGTCTGGTGAGCGGGTGGCAGTGCCGCAGAGCAAGTCTGGGGCAACGCCCACGAGCTCTGGCGAGGGTTGGAAAACCCACAGAACTACAGGTCTGCGGAGCACGCTGTAGGAACACAGCAGCTTCAGCCCGTTTTGGAAATGGGGGGCACCCAAACTGTCTGCCCTCATCTCCTGTGCTTGTCACCCAGAACACCTGTGCCCTGAGACCCGATACTGAGCCAACTCTAACTGCAAGCCATCGCTGAACTGGTCAATGCGTTGCCCTTCAAACTGCAAATAAAGGGGTTCGTGGTTACAGTGCTCCCTGACACCCGCAGAGGGCTGCTGCTGGGACCCTCATGAGTAGCAATGGCATTTCCATGGAGCCTACATGTGTCGTCCCATAGACTTTGAATCTCTGTTGTTTATAATAGTTAACCCAATGGAAAGCTCAGGCAAGGAATTGTTGTGCTATGCTGCTTGGGGAATACCAAAAAGATAAAGATCTGCGCATGTTCAGTACTGACGCACTTTTCGTTTCCAAATGCTTTCTATCCACGGTTGAATCCAAGGGCGCAGAGCCCACGGGGGTAGAGGGTCAGCTGTATGCAGAGACACGTTCCATTTCAACCCTGGTTATTGAAAGTAACTCCAAACTCATCAAGGTCATCATCACGGTGCCCTGTGGAAATACTCAGATGTGTAATCGCTCTGTGTCAATAAAAATAGCAAATTAAATATGTGTGCCGCCAGCGGAGTACTCTGGGAATGAACACATGTCCCATGAGTCACCAGAGACCTGGCAGGGGCTCCCGGCATCTTCACTGCCATAGCAAAGCCCCGCTTTGCAACCCCAGCTCCTCTGAGGGGTCAGGGTGGGTGTGCAAGATCTCAGGACGATCCTGGCCCTTCTCCTTAGGGCAACTGCCTTCTTAGCCTCTCACTTCTCTCCCGAAATGGTGGGAGCAGCAGGGGCCACCTCGGTCCACTGGGGATGCCTGGTGATTGACAGCAGATGCTATCTGGGTTGTGGTAGATTGCAGGGTCAGGGAGAAGGCCTTGGGATCACTGCCTAATCAAAGTACCCAACACAACGGGCAGCCCACGAAGCAGTTAAGCTGCCACCTGGGACTCCGGTATCCCTATCCAAGTGCCTGGTTGGAGTCCCAGCTCCTCTGCATTCAACCCAGCTGCCTGTTAATGCATCTGGGAGGCAGTGGATGATAGTGCAAGGATGTGGGTCCCTGCCACCCACACGGGAGACCTGGATGGAGTTCAGGTTTCAGCTTGGCTCAACCCCGGTTGTTGCAGGCACTCGGGGAGTGAACCGATGAGTGGAGATCTTTCTGTGTCTGTCTCTTTGTCTCTCCGCCTTTCAAATACAATGAAAATAAAAAGTGCCCACGGCACAGGGAGGAGGCTTGAGGAGCCCTGCTTTCAGCACTGGGACACGGTTGGAAGGACTGTAGGAGCTTCAGCCTTCCTGTTCTGCCTCCCAGCCTGGGACGCATGGAACACGCTCTGGATTAGAATCCAGATTCTTCCAGAAACTCACAGTGAGGCAGAGCTCAGGAGGGTGGTGCACCTCTCTGCTTCCGTTTCTTCACCATTAAACGGGTTTAAGAAGAACACCTGCCTCATGGGACGGCTGGGTGAAAAGGGAGATAATGATAAAAGCGTTTACCCTCAGCCGGCGCCGCAGCTCAATAGGCTAATCCTCCGCTTTGCGGCGCCGGCACACTGGGTTCTAGTCCCGGTCGGGGTGCCGGATTCTGTCCTGGTTGCTCCTCTTCTAGTCCAGCTCTCTGCTGTGGCCCAGGAGTGCAGTGGAGGATGGCCCAAGTGCCTGGGCCCTGCACCCCATGGGAGGCCAGGAGAAGCACCTGGCTCCTGGCTTCGGATCAGCACGGTGTGCCAGCCGCAGCGGCCACTGGGGGGTGAACCAACGGAAAAGGAAGACCTTCCTCTCTCTCTCTCTCTCTCTCTCTCTCTCTCACTGTCCACTCTGCCTGTCAAAAAAAAAAAAAAGCGTTTACCCAGGGGAAGGGGAAGCAATCGTAACTGCTGATGGAGACATCGTTTATTCTTAAATGCTTGTTTCCAGATGAAAACAGCTGTCATTCATTGGAGAGACTAGCCCTGAACTTCCAAGGTAGATATTGAAAGAGGCAGGTGGAGAGACATGAGACACTGAGCTGTGGGGTCAGAGGTCAGACAGGTCAGAGGTCAGACAGGTGTCCAGCCAGCGAGCCTCGGGAGCTGCCCAGGAGCTACGGGAGCGGGGATGTGATTGCTCTCTCCCCTTGGCATTGTACGTCCTGAGCAGCACCCAGATGCAGGGCTGGGGCTGTGAAAATGAGAACAAGACGGAGCTGTCTCAGGGAAGCATGTTTTTAATGGACGAAAAGGCCCTTCCCTCGCAGAGGTTGGCCCTGTGGCCTTGCTCAACTCAGACCGGCTTTGGCAGGGCCTGTCTCCATTCCGTCCCTCCCAGGACATGTGGTCTGCACCAACAGCTCCCAGGTCGCCCTCATCCCAGGCTCCCTGTTCTGGCACCTAATTTGCCCCCACTTACTCGACATCGGCTATGTTTAGATCGTGGTTTGTCTTCACCAAAATGCGTGTTGAGGCCTCATGCCTCGGGTCACAGCATGGAGGTGATGGGGGCTGTGGCTTCTGGAAGGATCTGCCTGCATAAATGAGTTCATGGTTTACTCCAGACTGGATTAGTTCTCACAGCAGTGGATTAGAGACCACAAGGCAGGTAGCTACAAAGCGAGTTCAAGTCTTGCCTCTCTCACTGTGGATCTCTCTCTCTCTGTCTCTCTCTCTCTCTCTCTCTCTCTCTCTCTCTCTTCCAGGCTCTACTAGTATGGTGCTACCTACCGTGAGGCCCTCATGAGACGCCAACACCAGCACCATGCTCTTGGGCCCCCGCAACCATGAACCAAAATAAACCACTTTCCCCTACAGAGCACCAGCCTCAGATACTTTCTTACAGCACCAGAAAACAGACTAGGACAGCAAGCAGGGAGCAGCCGAGGCTGGTCAGTGTGTGCCACCCTCTGGAGCCAACATTCCCAGAGACACAGCGGTCCCATGACTGCCTTGGGGGTTACGACCTCCTGCACAGAGCGGTGACACATTCCTCCTCTTTGGCATCGCCTATTTTTTCCCTCCTGATGCAAGCTGGGCATGAGCTAAAAAGCGTATTGTCTCAGCAGTGGCTCTGTGTACCTTTCCCTAGGAACCTGCCCCTCTCAGAGCTTCCCAGGCTTACCCTGTGCCCCCAAAACACGATGATGCAACCAGTCACTGGCAGGTCCCCTCGTGCCTCAGCCGGCACAAAGGTCTTTCTTTGTCCGAGGTCTAAGTCAGCCACTGCTTCTGGCTTTCCAGAAGAGGCGAGCGGGAGCAACCCCCGAGAATGGGAACAGGCAGGAGCTTGTCGGGAGTGTTTTCACACGCAGGGAAGACGGGGCCTGGGTGGTTGCGAGGCCAAGGTAAGCAGACACACCAAGCCTGCTCGTGCAAGCACCGGCACCTCAGAGCCCCGGGGGGCGGGAAAGGGAAGCTGGGACCCAAGCCGAGTTTCCACCGCTCTCACACGGACGGAGTCCAATTCGCAGCCCCAGCTGCAGACACCTCCCCAGACGGCCTAGCCTCGGGGCCGTGGAGATGCCAGACTGGGGTTTCTGGTGCCGAAGCAGAGAGGGAGCGAGGAGATGTTAATCAGCTTAAGGCGAGGGATACTCACATCACGGCTCTTCCCAGATCGTGTTCTGCAAAACCTCCAAACAATGCATGCACCACACGCACGACATACACACACACATGCACGACACGCACACACACATGCATGCACGCACAGGGGCTGCCACCATTGCTTGTCTCCTCCCAGGTTTTGAAGCAACATCAAAGTGCTGAAAGTGCCCTTCGCTATTCCTCCCAGAGTAGGAGCTATGCCACACACATTCAGATGCAAAGTCAGGATTAAAAACAGGGTCGCCCGCTGTGCCTGCCCGGCTCCTTTGTGCCAGGCTCAGCGAGAGCCTGTCCCCAGATGGGCAGGCAGGGACACTCTGGTTTCACAGGGCACACCCGCTTGCAGGCACTCGCTCTTCGGGGCAGCGCCTTGGACAAATTGAAAACGGCACATGGAACAGCTCTGTGCCTTTCAGAAGGGGTCGGCGTCTCTAACAGGCTTTTCAGAGGACGCAGGGCATGGCCCAGAGGAAGGAACTGTGCAGTGCCCACCCAGGCTCTGCACTCCAGCCTGGACCTGAGTTTCCACTTCCACCCAGTGTCGCATTAGTTCCAACAGCCGGGCTGCCTGAGGACACTCTGGGTGAGTCCCGAGAGGAAACGTGGCAGCCAGTGGGGAGCACCGGCATCTCACCTGGAAATCCGAACCCTGCTCTGTCCTCCCTCTCTACAGGGGCCAGTGTCCTTGGCTCTGTCATCTGCAGACCCATCCCAGCCCCGCCCATCTCCCCCGCCCCCAGCAGACTGCATGGTAAGTGAGGCTGCCTGCCATGGGAGCCCGTGCACGTGCAAAGCGCAGCACACGATGGCGGGAAGACCACCGGGAACTGCCTCAGGGAGGGGCCAGTCAGCCCTGGCAGAGGGACCTTGGGTTCCACAGCTGGCCCGAAACCTGGCTGAGCGGAGCCAATCTGACTATTTTGAAAGGAAGGTACGGGATGTTATTTTCATAAAATAGTATGTTCCACGGCTGATACCAAATACTATTAAAGGCCAAAGCCAGAAGATTTTAAACCAAAATTAGGGCAGGGGGTTGTCCCAGTTCAAGGGCAAGTGGGAAATTTGTAATCCATGCTGGCAATGCTCACTGGGCTCACGTTGAGGAAGGGAGAGGGGGAGAGCCCAGGGCCAGGAGGCTCTCCCATGGCTGTGAGGAGATCTGGCCCCGGGACGGCTGTGGAGGCTGCGGCACTGGGTGGAGAGACCTGGGGCTGGGGATTGGGGGGGGGGGGGGGCATAGAGTTCTGGATGTTTCCAGATGCTCCTCTACACAGAGTCAGAATCCAAAATGGCCCCACGAGACCTGTATTCTGGGTTCAGCTTTGCAGGTGAGCATACCGGAGGCAATTCACAGGCATGCGGTGGGGCAGGAGGCAGCGGGGGTGCTGTGGGGTGTCAGTGTGCGAGTGTCACCCAGGCTGGGCATGAGCAGGGCGCGGGCGAGGCAGCTGCGCAGGGCCATCCCGCCTGTGCTCCCCCGAGCACGGCCGCGTCTCCATCCGCACACAGCCTGGCCGCACCGTGACGACGCTGTGCAGCCCAGCCCTTTCCTGGCCATGAAGAACAATCACGCAGGATTTGCTGTGAGCAGCCAGAGACTGACAGGTGCTCTGCTCGGAGTGCCCAGGGATGCGGGAAAACATCCTGCAAGCGGGGAGTGTACGGCTCTTGCAAGACCAATGTCTGCTCAAGGAGCGCCATGCTGCAGGCAGGACAGCAGCCAGGATCTGCATATCCCAAAGGCCCAGAGAAGGAAACACCCCAGTGGATGGTGACAAAGCTGACACCTGCAGCTCCCCAACCACACACCACACTTGCTGGCCTGTGTGTGTGCGGTGTGTGTGCAGTGTGTCTATGGTAGATCTCTGCATGCTGTGTGTGTGTATGGTGTGTTTGTGAGGTATGTGATGTGTGTATGGTGTATATGGTATTGTGAGTGTGGTATGTGTGTGTGGTGTGTGTGATGTGTGTATAGTATATGTGGTGTGTATATGTGTGATGTGTGTGGTATGTGTGTTCAGCATATGTATGTGGTATGTATGTGGTGTGTGGTCTGTGTGACATGTGTGTGACAAATGTGTGTGTGGTGTGTGCTATGTGTGTGGTGTGGGAGGGTATGAAGTGGGGGGTTGAGGTGTGTGTGTGATGTGTGTGTGGTGTGTATAATGTGTGTATGTGATGTATGTGTGTGGTGTGTGATGTGTGTGTGATATATGTGTGTGTAGTGTGTAGTGCAGGGGTGTGAGATGTGTGTGTGGTGTGCGATGTGTGTCTGATGTGTGCTGTGTGTGTATGTGTATGGTGTGGGGGGTGTATGGTATGTGTGATATATGTGTGTGGTGTGTGATGTGTGTGTGATGTGTGTGTGGTGTGTATAATGTGTGTATGTGATGTATGTGTGTGGTGTGTGATGTGTGTGTGATGTATGTGTGTGTAGTGTGTAGTGCAGGGGTGTGAGATGTGTGTGTGGTGTGCGATGTGTGTCTGATGTGTGCTGTGTGTGTATGTGTATGGTGTGGGGGGTGTATGGTATGTGTGATATATGTGTGTGGTGTGTGATGTGTGTGTGATGTGTGTGTGGTGTGTATAATGTGTGTATGTGATGTATGTGTGTGGTGTGTGATGTGTGTGTGATGTATGTGTGTGTAGTGTGTAGTGCAGGGGTGTGAGATGTGTGTGTGGTGTGCGATGTGTGTCTGATGTGTGCTGTGTGTGTATGTGTATGGTGTGGGGGGTGTATGGTATGTGTGATATATGTGTGTGGTGTGTGATGTGTGTGTGATGTGTGCTGTGTGTGTATGTGTATGGTGTGGCGGTGTGTGGTGTGTGTGATGTGTCTGTAGTGTGCGATGTGTGTGTGATGTGTACGGTGTGTGTATGCTGTGTGTGTGGTGTGTACGGTGTATGTATGCTATGTGTATGCTGTGTGTGTGCTGTGTATGGTGTGTGTGTGTGGTGTGTACGGTGTGTGTATGCTGTGTGTGTGCGGTGTGTATGGTGTGTGTCCCCTGGCAGGAAGCTGCACTCAGGAGGCAGAACTGAAGCCGGTGGCTCTGACGTGGAGCGTGGGCCTCTGCACTGGTGTCAGCCCTAGGACAACCGCCTCATCCGAGGTTTGTGTCTCCACAGTGAGGCCGCCCCAGCTCGGCTCACACGGGAATCGGCTGGGCAGTGCTGGGCAGTGCTGCACCGTGCTGGGTAGTGGGCTGGAGCTCCAACGGCCGGCCGTTCAGATCTGCGCTGCTCACCAGCAGGAAGGTTTTGGGGACCCCAACGCAGCCTGCAAGTGGACAGGAGCAGGCTGGCTTCCGCTCCAGTTGGACTCCAACTCAGAGAAAACAAACGCTGCGCTTCCGGTCTCCAGCCCCAGGCCCTTCCCTTCTCCAGATGAGTCACTGCTGCCCAGTGAGTGGCACTTCACTGCTGGGGACCTGCAGTCCTCTGGGAATGTGGGCGGCGGTAGGAGTTGGAGAGGCGGCTGGGCTGCTGGAGCTCACGTCTGCCCAGGCCTTGCTCAGATCTGCCTCTCTGGGTCCCTACGCCTCAGACATGCGCAGCTGCACCTGCACAGCACCGAGCCATAGGCAAGACGAGGAGGCTGGGCTCTTGTGTTCAGGAAGCATCCACCGCCCTCTCCATGCCTCTGCCCCCGGCTCTTCAGCGGCCCACGTGCAAACCGCACAACAATGGGTGGTCGTGAACGAGGGTAGGCACCACTGAACAAGCACTTCCTGTGGGCCGGGGACAAAGCAGGGTGCTCGCCTGCCCGGTGACTTCCAGGGGACATGGAGTCCTTGCCCTCTACCCCTGGGGACCAGAGTCACAGGGCAATGAGCCCCAGTGAGAGCGGGAGAGATTCCAAGTCTGCCCTACTGATGCCAACCCCAGCACCCTTTGCACCCGCCCTCCGAGCTACTGCGCTGCTGGTGCTGGGATCCCTGGCCTCTCAGACGGTGTCTTTGGGGGCCTGCACATCACAAGCTTCAGAGACCCCTTATTTAAGTGGGCTGCCTTTCCATATAGCCTTGCGCTTGGGCTGGGCTTTGCAGTCAAGGTCATGCACTCCATGGTCACGACAGCCAGCTGGATCCACATCCTGACTTAGGACATCCTTGCCTCTGGAAGCCTCAGCTTGTGGCTCAGACACAAATGGAGACAGGATCTGCATGTCCCAAAGGCCCAGAGAAGGAAACACCCCAGTGGATGGTGACAAAGCTGACACCTGCAGCTCCCCAACCACACACACACACACACACACACACACACACACACACATCCCTGTGCTGTCTCTCCCAGCTCCTCTCCTGTCCCAAGCCCCTCAGCACCCTCCTGCAGCCTGACCTGTGTTCCCTAAGAGCCCCTGGCCCAAGCAGACCCTGAATGTGGAAACTCCTCCCATCCTTTCTGAGTCCCAGATCTACATGCCCTTAGGTGCTAACGGCTGACACCGGGGGTGAAGGTTGCAGAGGCTGCGGTTGTCAAATGTCACCCCCTCCAGTTACAGCTAAGGAGACTGAGGCCCAAACACCAAGGCACTGGTCCCTGGTCGGATGCCCAGCTGCAGCCTCCATCCCTTGTTCATCACGTCTGCAACATTTCTCCTACCCGCCTGCTTTTACACTTGGCTGCTATCGCATGGTTAGATGCTCCCCATGGGATCACGTGCTGGCAGCTTGGTCCCCAGCATGGTGGTGTTGAGATGGTGTTGCTGAGACCTTCAGGGAACAGGACCTGGTGGGAGGGTCACCAGATTGGCGCTTCCTGCCTCACCTCGTGTTCTCCCTATTGTCTCACTTCCTACTACATGGTGCTATCTGCCCTGGGGCCCTCCCCAGAGCTGAGCCAGAGCAGGTGCCATGCCCTTGACCCTGTAGAACTGTGTGCTCAACAAACCTCTCTTTGTAAAGTTCCAGCCTTGGTATAGGAACAGAAAACGGCCCGACACCCTGGCTGCACCTGTCTTATTAGAAGACAAAGCTCGCTCCTTGATGCATCTGGAATGGGAACTCCCTAGTCTGGGGACCCCTCAAGCCTCAGTTCCCCACCCCACCTAGAGATGAGCCCACCAGGACAGCTTGCTCTCTTTCACCAGCCTCCCACCCAGATGAGGAGCTGTGGTTTCTGAAGCCCCTTGCCCACCCTACAAAAGAGAGATGAGCCACTTCCCCACCCAGGCTCCACAACCTCCAACCTAGGGGCTGAAGCCAGACTCCGACCTCACATCCAGGTTCCTGCTTGCCAAGCAGAATCACTGTGCAGAGCACATGGACAAGTTGGGAAGCCCAGAGGAGCTGGCACTGGCTCCTGGCGGTGCCCCTCGTGGGAAGTGTGCGGGCACGAAGCCCCGGGGGGCCGGTCTGCTGCAGCAGCCTCTGCTCGCTCTCACGCAGAGCTCAGAACCCCACTTTGCAAGCATGTGGCGTGCATGTGTCTACCAGCAGGGCGTCTGTGCAAGGCTGCGGAGCAAACATACCTTAGAACTTTTTTTTTTCCTCCCAACTGGAAACTGTCATGAATAACCCGATTTCTATCTTTATAGGGTTTCGGCCCCAAAGGTCTGAGGCTTCTATATGATCACATTTCAGTGGAGCTGGCTGGGAAGCTTCCACTTGACACGATGTTTAATCTTCACACATCAAAGCGCTCAGCCCTGCTACATTTGTCGCCTTTGTTACCAAGGCCCTCCTTCCAGCTGCACTGGCAAGAGACCCACCGCTCTCCCACACAGGAATTCCCCCCTTCCCACCTCCAGGCTCCCAGACACTTCAAAGCCATTTTGCAAAAGAAATTAATAAATAAAAGGGAGACTGAGTAAGGAGGGAGGGGAGCAAGGGTAAGGGTTTTGTTTGTTCCTTTGCAAAACGTTGCACTTCATTAAAATTGTGGAAGTCCGATCCGTCCTGGCTTCTGGGGAGTCCACACAGGAAGCAACTTTCTTGTTCCACTTTTAATAAAGGCAGAGTCTGTGTGTGATTACCTAAACTCCCTACTCCAAGGAGCTCAGCGGGTCTGGAAACTGTGCAAGGGCAGGAAGGTGTGGTTGGTAGCAGTAGTTCCTTCAGGAAAGGAAAGGCTTAGAATGGGACCAGAGAGGGGCTGGCATTGTGGCATAGTGGGTTAAGCTGCCACCTATAATGCCAGCATCCCTATGGGCGCTGGTTCGAATCCCAGCTGCTCCAGCACCCTGCTAATATGCTCAGAAAAGCAGCAGAACATGGTCCAAGTGTTTGGGGTGCTGTCACCCACATGGGAGACCTGGATAAAACTCCTGACTTCTGGCTTTGGCCTGGCCCAGCCCCAACCATTGTGGTCATTTGGGAAGTGAACCAACAAATGCAAGATATATCTCTCCTCTCTCTCTCTCTCTCTCTCTCTCTCTCTCTCTCTCTCTCTCTCTTCATTCTCTCTCCATCTGTCTCTCTCTCACACTCTGTAAGTCTGGCTTTCAAATAAGTCTTGGGGAAAAAAATGGGAGCAGAGAGACAGACCTGAATCGCACACAATCAGGAAGCCACCAGAATGTGGGAAACATCACCCACTGTTGGCAATGACCACACCAGGAGCCAGCAGGGCCTCAGGGGCCGGCCCTGGTCCTGTGCATGCCCGGGGGGTTCTTTGTCCTCACAGTGCTGCCTTCCGTTCCTTCCACAGACAGCTGCGTGCTGAGGCTGCACCACTGGTGACCAGAGGGAAGGCATCTTGTGTGTCCACGCTGCTCCCTCCAGGCGCTGGCCATTGTCCACCCTGGATTCTGCTCCCTTTCACCCAGCCACATCTCTTTCCACACCCTGATCGAATGCTCAGACCTAAGTGGACGATGCTCCCTGCCCTAGTGTGGACGTGGCTTGAGTCTGGGCTTCCTGAGCTGAAATGCAATCCCTGTTGTGTGGGATGAAGAGAGACATCCCCCAGCTGTGGAGTTGGAGCCGGTCCTTTGGCACATGATGAGGATTAGACAGGGTCAGCAGGGAAAAGCCCCATGATTGAGTACAGGTAGCTTTGTAAGACCAGAGGACGTGTGCACACATGCACACACACACACACACACACACACACTCCCTGCCTCTTCATCAGCAAATCCTGGACCCTCCAGCATTGTGAGCTGAACAAACCTACTTGCTGTATAAAGTAGCCAGTCTCGGGCATTTCCTTATAGTGTTGATAGGCTGGCTAACACTCCCCGTCCTTCCAAGGGAGATGTATAGAGTGAGCCGCGGAAGGGCCTGCACAAAGCTATGGAGAGAACGATCCAAACCAACCCAGATAGAGACCCATCAGCCCCACGCCACTCCGGACGACCAGGCAGTGCTCACAAGCCGGTGTGGCCTGGGCCTAGGACAGTAACTCCGCTCAGGAGAGCCCTGGGTTTCCCATTCACTTCCTCCTCCTCCTCCTCCGGCCACCCCGGAACTCTCCAGGAGACCTCAGGGCTGGGGATGAGGAAGAAGGACAAATAGAAAAGGTGTCCCCTTCCCTCTCCCCGACTCCCCAGGTTCCCATTGCCATCTCCAGCCGGAAAACCAAGACAGATTGTCCTTGTGGCTGGAGCTGGCTGAGGACTAGTTATCTTTTTTTTAAGATTCATTTATTTATTTGAGAGTCAGAGTTACAGAAAAAGATGGAGAGACAGAGAGAGAGGTCTTCCATCCGCTGGTTCACTCCCCAGGTGGCTGCATCGGCCTGAGCTGGGCTGGTCTGAAGCCAGGAGCCAGGAGCCAGGAGCTTCTTCCAGGCCTCCCACGTGAGTGCAGCTGCTGAGGGGCCATCTTGTGCTGCTTTCCCAGGCGCATGAGCAGGAAGCTGGATCTGAAGTGGAGCAACCAGGACTCGAGCTGGTGCCCATAAGGGAAGCCAGTGCTGCAGGTGGAGGCTTCACCTGCTACATCACAGTGCCAGCCCCCTGCCAACTGTTTGTAACCCAAACGGGTACAGCCAGGTGGGGGGTGGCCAGGGTGGTGGGCAGCAGCTGTGGCTTCCTCCCAGCAGGGAAGGACCCTCCACAAGGGCATTTAAACAAGCAGTGGAGAAAAAGGTGTATTTCCATTGCAAACATGCATGTTACACTTATGTGGGGCGTGATGGCAAACACAGGCTTTGCTCAGGAAACATTGGTTGAGGAAGGGAAGAAGTTTATTCTCATAGAAACAAGACATTGGGGGTAAGTCAGGTGCAAAAAGCCATCTCCAGGTACAAATGTCTGGGGACATGTATTAGTCTGTTTTCAGTACTATAATGACATGCTCAAGGCAGGCTACTTTGCAAAGAAAAGAGGTTGATTACAGCACACGGCACAGGTCTGGGGTCACAGAGCCATATCTGGTGGTGGCTTTCTTGTGGCCAAGTGCTGAGGTGGCTGTGGGGGACACACAGGAAGTGTGTGTGTGCACCTATAATTTTCTTCCGGTCTCTCTTCTTACACAGTCACCAGGATTCAGTCACAGGGACTGTGTGGTGCTGACAGTGCATCATCCTGATCCCTTCCCAAAGGCTTCACCTGGGAGCGCCACAGTTGGATGAAGCTTGCTCCCTCCTGATACCTCACAATGGGGGCTGCACACCAGACCCATGGGCACTCAGACCACATCAGAGCCACGGAAAAGGCTGCCCACTGGCCCCGCCCACCAGAGATGGGCACTCCTCCTCCATCTCCACAGTCAGACCCACAGCTCTAGGGCAGACTCGTGAAATCTGTCCAGCATCCTCTTCTCCTCCAGGCGGTGGCAGCAGCCTGCTCTGGGTGTGGCCTCCCTCTGCACGGGCAGGGGACACGGCCACGAGCCACTTTCAAGGGTGAAGGCATGTGGCAGATGTGAGCAGAACACGTTTCGATTCTATCTTCAAGGATAAAAACTGTGGGTAGGAAGTGGGAAAGGACACAGAGCAGTTTCCTGTGTGGTCTGAACTTGGCGCTGACCACACAAAGGTAGGGGTGCACTGTGCACCACCCAGAGGTGCATTAACTTAAGGTCTGTGTCTCTTTAGAGCCACCAAGTTGTCACTGGCTATTTTAAAGCACCTGTTTAAACCCAGGGACAGGCATGGACCTGGACTGGGTCCCAGACCACACTCGACTTGGACAGAGAAGTTCCGGGGCCACTCTGAGCTCTGTCTGGAGACAGCTGGCCGCACACCAGCGAGTTCTCCAGATTCACTTCTGGGCAGAAGACCTCCCTCATCCACGGTGCCAGTCACCAACGATCAGCCACAGTCCCCAAACACTAACATTTGTGAGTTGCATCAGGTGCCAGTTGGAGGCTTACAGCAATCCCACCGTAACCCTTGGAGCCATGGTCTGGGACACAGGTATCTTTTCCGGGGGCAAGGAGAGGGATGTTGTACCGCAGGTACAGCTCAGACCAACAGAAGCACAGTGACAACCGACAGCAGACACCAGGTTGGTGCTGTCCTCTAAATATGACGAGTGCCCTCATCGCCCGTGGGGAGGCAGAGCCCCGCCCCGCCCCGCCACACCCTGGGCATGCACCTCCACCAGTTCACCCCAGGCAGGAGCAGAGCTGGGACTGGGCCCAGCGGCTTAGCCAGCGCTGTGGACATCGCGACGAGGGAAGTGTGGCCTCCCCCCAGGAGCTTCATCCTCTGCCCTACACAGACCCAAGTCGTAACCTCCCTGCGCTCCTGTCACTCTTGGCTCTGCAGATCTGCAGAACCACTCCCAAAAGCCAGCAGGTGCTTTCCAAATGCTCATTTGCTTTCCTCTGAGAGTCGTTTTTAAAGTTTAAAAGCGCCTTGTCATTGTGGCATAATAGGTAAAGCCACCACCTACAGAGCCGGCATCCCATATGGATGCTCATTCGAGTCCCAGCTACTCTACTTCTGATCCAGCTCTCTGCTATGGCCTGGGAAAGCAGTAGAAGATGGCCCAAGTCCTTGGGCCCCTGCACCCACATGGGAGATCCAGAAGAAACTCCTGGCTCCTGGCTTCAGATTGGCGCAGCTTCAGCTGTTGCAGCCAATTGGGGAGTGAACCAGTAGATGAAAGACCTCTCTCTCTCTCTCTCTCTATCTCTCTCTTTCTCTCTGCTTCTCCTTCTCTCTCTGTGTAACTCTGACTTTCAAATAAATAAATAAATCTTTTTAAAAATTTTTTTAAAAAGCACCTTGTGTCACCATACGACCCCCCAATTCTTCTCCCAGGCCTATGCCCAAATGAATCAAAAGGAAGGGTCTCAAAGATATATTTGCACCCCCACCCCGTTCATAGCTGCACAGCCCACAACAGCCAAGATAGGGAAACAACCCAAGTGTGCACCCACAGATGACCGGATAAAGAAAATCTGATACAGGCGATGGTACTTCAAAAAATGTGTGGGAAAATGGAATTAAAAGTATGAACTGACTTTGGTGCAAAAAAATTCGGAAGCCCACTTACAGTTTCTTCACAATGCACATTTCCCACTTGATGAAGAAAATTGCATCAAGAGTCTTTTTTTGGCACCAAAAGAAACTCATACTTTTAATTCCATTCTCCGCAAGCTTTTTCAAATAGGCTCATACAGGCAATGGAACATTATTCATCCTTTAAAAAGGGAAATTCTGGCACACGCCGTGACACAGACGAACGGTGAGAACACTGTGCTGCCCAAGGGAGCCGGTCACAGGACAAGCGCTCCCTGCTCCCACTCACTGGGAAGTCCCAGGAGCTGGCGAAGGGGAGTGGGCGTGGCCAGGGCTGGCGGCAGAGAGTGGGGTGGGGGTGGGCGTGGCCAGGGCTGGTGGCAGGCAGTGGAGCCACTGGCGTTCAGTAGGAACTGGGGCCCCTTCTTCCAGAAGATGAAGAAGTCCTGGAGGTGGATGTTGAGGTGTGTGTGTGTATGTGTGTGTGTGTGCCACTCATCCACACACTGGAAAACAGTTAAGATGGTGCCTCCCATGTTACATGAATTTTATTTTATTTTTATATTTAGGTGCTCCAATGTTGGATACATACATATATATGTACATATATATATATATATATATATTAAAGATTTATTTGTTTATTTGGAAGGCAGACTTATTGGGAGAGGCAGAGAGAGAGAAAGAGAGAGAGGTCTTCCACCTGCTGGTTCACTCCGCAGATGGCCATAATAGCTGGAGCTGGGCCAATCTGAAGCCAGGAGCCAGGAGCTTCTTCCAGGTCTCCCATGTGGGTGCAGGGGCCCAAGGACTTGGACCATCCTCCACTACTTTCCCAGGCCATAGCAGAGAGCTGGATCAGAAGTGGAACAGCCAGGACTTGAACCGGCACCTATGTGGGTTGCTGACACTGCAGGTGGTGGCTTTACCCGCTATGCCATAGCACTGGCCCCCACAGTTTTTAAATTATTAAGCCCCATAGGGAAATTTTTAGAGGCCTATTTCTGATGGGGTCTCAGCGTGCAGCCCTGGGCACTGTGTGAGGGTGTGTTTGTGTTTCTGTCTGATTCACCCTCAGGTGACACAAGCACTCTTGGTCAAGTCAACAGAAACAGAGGCAAAGGTGATAGGTCAATGACCTGTCTGTCATTTACTGCCCGGGCCAAAGGACTCTTGGTCAGTGGCGTGAGCCACCCCTCTAGGGTTCAAAGCCGTAACCTCGTCAGCTCAGGACAGTGGCACACAGAGACACCAGGGCCCTGTGACCACCTGCCACCCTGTGCCAGCAAACCACTCCTCTGCCACCTTTGATGAATGCTGTCGCCTTATGTCTCCTGCTTTCGAAGTCTGTTTGCTATGAGCTCGTGGATGTGCTCGGTGTGGCGACTGCATGCATGCCGCCGGCGCACCACACAGTCCTGCCTTCATGCAGAAGTCTCAGCCTAGGCTGTCCCGACACCCGAGGCGCGGTTCTGGGTGCTGGGGAAATTGACGGGGGCTGGAAAAGCAGCCCTGCACACTGGCTCCTGGCCAGGAAGGAGCCACATGGCTTCCTGGTGCCTCCAGGGGCCTGGCCCTGCCCCTGGTGAGGGGACAGGCGGGAGATCCATGCCCAGCCACTGAGAATACCCCCGGAGATTTTTGGCATGAGCTGTTGGGCTCCCAGCGCCCTGGGACACGTGCTGATGCAGCTGGGGATGAGAGGCGAGGAGGTTGGGACCGCAAACACTTTCCCCAGGACAGCTGCTCCTCCTGTCAGGGCCGGATTAGGGTCCGCTCAAGGCCTCCTGAGAGCACCCCCCCCCAGCCTGGACCCTGATCCCCTGGCCAATCAGCAGACACTAGGTGGGAGCTCAGACAGGTGCCTCCACCTGTGTGCAACACCTGGGCCCTCTCTGGGACCGGGGAAGCCTCACAGGTGGTCTTAGGCACTGAATTAAACAAAAGGCTGTGTGGAAGGATCTCTCCTTGGAGCTGCAGTGTGGAGCGTGGTGCTGACACGGCCCCGGGGGCAGAACAGGAGGCCCCGTGGGGCCAGGAAGTGATGCCGGCCTGGCCCCACCTCCCCCCAGCCCCGGCCGAGACCACTGGCCCCGGCCACCAGTGCTGCATCAGCAGGTGTGCTCCACGCAGGGCAGGCCACATGCTCTCTCTGAGCAAAGATCCACAGTCTCGTCTCCGCAAAGTTCCCAAGCCACCAACCCCCAGTTCCTTTGTAGACACTGTCTCTTTAAATGTCCTTTCCCTCCCCTTTGCCCAGCCCCACTGAGCTGTCCTGCCCGGTGTCAGGGCCGCATCCTGAGCGGCTGTGTCTCAGTCCCAGCAGCCCCGCTACTGTGTCTGGTTAGCCCTGGGTCTTTCTTCTCTCTAGGAGGCCAGTTCTGTCCAAGACGAAACCACTTATTTGGCTTTTATTTTCTCAGTGCCTGCAAATGACAGGAAATCCAGTCATCCCTCCGCACCCAAGGGGACGGGTTCCGGGATCCCCCACAGATGCTAAAATCTGCAGACACTCAAATCCCTTAGATAAAATGGCACAATAGTGGCTGGCACTGTGGCATAGTGGGTAAAGCTGCCCCCTGCAGTGCCGGCACTCCATATGGGCACCAGTTCGAGTCCCAGCTGCTCCACTTCCGAGTTAGCTCTCTCTGTGGCCTGGGAAAGCAGTGGAAGACAGCCCAAGGCTATGGCTGATACACCATTTGGCAAGGTCAGGACAATACCCTGCACGAAGGAACACAGTGTAGAAGGAGAGACCAATCAGTGAACAAGGCCTTTAGGCCCAGACATAAATTGAGTCTGACTCTGCTGTCTCCACTGTGTGACTTTGGAAGCAACCATCAATGTCTCTGAGCCTCAGCTGTTTGCATCCGTGTCAACCTCCCTGGGCTGATGGGACCATTACAAGATATGGTGCCTAATGTCTATTTCAATACATTGTCTAATGTAGCAAGGTGACGTGTAAGAAACAGGACAACCTCATTTAACTAGGGGAGGAAGCTGTCTCCGGGGCCAGTTCCTTGAGAAGCCCATGTGAGTGTGGCCTCTGTCCGGCCCAGGCCCTTGGTCTTGCCAACTGGAGTGCAAAGCTGAAGGCAGGATCTGAGCACTCCTGGATGGCAGGGCAAAGTTGGAGAAAAGGCGCCCGTGTCGGTGGACAGGAAAGAGAGAGAGTTGCTCACAAGAGAGAATTCTCTCCTGAAAAACGGAAGTAGGAGGGTGCTTCAAAAATATGTGGGAAAACGAAACAAAAAGCTAAGTTTATTTTGGTGAAAAAGAAATGGAACTCTGTGTGTAGCTTTTTCATACCATGCACATCATGAGAATTTTCTGAAGATCCCTAGTGAGTGTGGATTTCAAAAAAAATTTTGCACCAAAATAAGCTTATATTTTTATTCCACTTTCCAAGAACTTCTTGCAGTGCACTCATATTTAACAGCTTTAGGAAGTCCTGTGGTGGGTGCTGATATAAACTTTTCCTCCGGCTTTCCCAGAAGTCTCTAGCACACATCTGTTATCCACTTGGGCTGATACACCATTTGGCAAGGTCAGAAGCAGGGGTTGTCACCAGCAATCAGATTCTACTGAGAGCCAGTCCGGCCTGCTCACAGAGGGAGGGGAAGCAGGCCAGCCTGAACATATTCTGTCCTGGCTCAGACCAGGAGCCTGAGGTCCTCCTCCAGTGGCCATCCTGGAGTCCCTCCTCCCCCGGCCTCCTCGCTCCTCTACTTCTCTTTTCTTTAATGTATTTATTCATTCTTTTATTCAGCTGCAAGCAGAGACAGAGACAGCCAGAGGCAGATCTTCCACTAATAATGCCCACAACGACTGAAGCTGGGCCAAACCAAAGCTGGGAGCCTAGAACTCACCGCAGGTCTCCCATGAGGGTGACAGGGACTCAAGTGCTTTGAGCTGTCACCTGCTGCCTCCCAGGGTGTGGTTTAGCGAGGAGCGGGAATCGGGAGCGGAGCTGGGACTTGAATCCAGGTACTCTGCTACGGTGGCCTCCCAAGCCGTGGCTCAACGGCCACACCGAGTGTCCACCCGTCCCCTGCCTTGATGAAACCTCACCTTCCTCCTCCCACCCCCACCTACAATGGGGTCTCTCCTGCAGTGGCCTGTAGGTGGCTGCTTTAGACTCTAGGACACCTCAAAGCAACCAGGCGTCCTCTGGGTGTGGTGCGCTGGCTGCTCTCTGTGGCTGCTCTTTGATGTGTTAACCTGTTACTGTCTTCAGACTCCCAAGAGGAGGAAAGCCCCTTCCCAGCAGCAAAGCCTCTCTTCCCAGGGCTTCCTGGCTTGTGCTCAAGGCGGGGAGTCCCTGGTGGGCGTGGATCTTGCCACGCACTGGGGCCCGCTGCTATCACACCAACCACCCTGGTCCAGGTATCCTAACCCTGCTGGTACCAGTGCAAGAATCTAAAGCATGAGCATGCCCCTTGCCTGTTGGGGGCCGTGGGAAGGTGTCAGGGCCCCTCCCCCAAAATCTCCCACTCAGCAGCTCCTCTCCACCCCCCCACTCCCACTCCCATCTGGCAGGTCTGAAAGCAGCTTTGAGGATCAAAGGTGTTCTGGGCTGATACAAACCTTGGAGATCAAGGAGAACTCTCTTTCAAGGGATGTCAAAGCACGCCCCGCACAGGGAGGCGCCGAGGCTGTGCACCCAGCCAAGGGGAGTTTCGGTTTCTGGATGAATGGGGCGCACGTGGCTACGGAAGCTGCGCTGCATGGGTCAGGGCCGCTTGATGACCACAGATGTTCACCGTGTGCCTGGGAGGCTGCCAAGCAGAGCCCACGGACAGCCCTGCAGGGAGCCAAGGCCGACTGTGGGCAGGTGTTATCAGCAGCGACTGCCCCCGCCCAGAGATTTCCGGGAGCTCACAGGGGAAGGGCATAGAGGTGGAGCTCAAGGCAGAGCATGAATGTACGGAGTACAACAAGTCCTCAGGGAGATGGAAGACAGCGGCTTATCCATCGTGGGTCTTCACGCACTCAGCTCTGGCCCCTGCAGGAAACCCGGCAGACAGCGTGCCCCAAAATAACCACGCCCATTTGCCCTGCACAGTTGCATGCCCTGGGTATAACCCGGATCCACCAGCCATGCCTGGGATCCCCCAAGCCTCAGCCAAGCAGGGACCAAGGTGGAACTCCTGGATGGCAGCTCAGTGATGATCGGTGACCCTCTCTTTAAAGCCAGAATGTGCCCCACCACACAATCGAGGGCGCTGCTGGGTCACCAGGCAGCAGAGGCGTGATCCAATCAGGAAGACAGAGGGAAGAGAAGGGAAAGGTGGAGCCCTCCTCATCGGACTGGCTGGTGGCGAGAGCACCCAGGCCAGACACAGGGAACGACGCAAGCATGGACACAGGCTAAGCCCTTCCCCCTTTTCCAGCCCTGCACCTAGGAAACTTAGGGGCGTCACCAGCCAGCTCCGTAGTTGGGCTGTAGTGCCCATTTATCCAGCGCATGCATTCGCTGAAAATCCAAACAAGTCACTGCATCTGCAGCACGAAGGACAGATTTCTCCTTCCCAAAGTGAATCAGACCTGGCTCCGAGCCCCACCTGTCTACAGGGAGGCTCAGCTTCCATCACGTCCTTGGTGACGTGATATGAGACAAGAAATGAGAAGGGGGAGCCACATCCCGTGCCCTTCAAACAGCGGCACAACCGGCACCCTGCCCGTGAGCCTGTGGGTCTTAGAGGCTCGACCCCTCAGGACTCCTCTAAGCCAATCCCTGAGCAGAGTGCTTTCCCAGAGTCCTGGCAATCTCCCCATCTGTTCAGCCCTAAGGCACTAGCGAAGGGGGCGCAGGATGGGAGTCCAGATCCCTAGAGGTTTCTCCTTTCCATTCTCTTGCCAGGTGAGACCCCGGTGGCAGCAGCGGAGACACTAGCTCGTCCCCAAGCAAGTGGTCAAATGACAGATCCATCCACCTAACTCCAAGGCACTGCTGCGTACAGATTTGGACCCCTGCATATTCAGAATCACTCCTGAGTTTTCCAAAAGCAGTGGCCGGTGGAGGCCTGGGTCAATCACAATGAGCTGTAAGCTTGGGTAGCAGTAGATGGCTCCCAATCACCTCCTCTTTCACGTATCTGAGACCGAGAGAAGCTTCCTGGCTGAGCCTCCAGCCCCATGACGGTGGGCTCGCGTGTGGCCAGCAGACACCCTCTCGAGCCAGTGCTGACATAGCTTGCCATCCTCTGAGACGTTTGCATGTTTAACAGAACACGGGAGCAGCGCTTGGCATGTCACATGCATCAGATTCCATCCTGTGCACGGTACTCATCTGGCAACCGAGTGCATCCGTGTTTTCATGATGAGGAACAGGGTTCTTTCCCTGCACCAACTCTAGCATTGGGCCTGGTGGAAGACTTCCAGGTCCTGCATTCTAGCATCTGACCTCAACACTCAGCTAGGAATCCTGACTCCAACCTCCTGCCTGTGCAGAGCCCGGCAGGTAGCAGGTGATGGTTCTACCACCCACGGAGGAGATCTTGATCGAGCTCCCAGCTCCTGGCTTGGACCACAGCCCAGTTCCAGCCATCATAGGCATTGGGGGAGCCAATAAAAGACAGAAGCTCTCTCTTCTATCTGTCTGTCTGTCTGCTTGTCTCTCTGTCTCTAACTAAAAGAACAAAAAACTGACATTGCTTAAAATATGCAGGGGATACAAAGCAGTTCTGGTAGTTGGTGTACAGATCAGCCCATTCGCAAGGGGAAGCCCACACGACTCGTTCAGGAAAAGCTCTCTAGGTGGAGAGAACGGACACATCTAAGAGTGGAGAGCCATGAAGCTCCTTTCTAAAAAAGTGAGTGAGTTCATGAGGCAATGACATGTTTTCTTTATAAAGTTCAATTGAAGTGTAATTCATTGTTTTCCTCCTGGAGTTCCTTCCCACGGAACACCTTCTAAAGACGTTCTCAACAGAGAACAAAATCAAACAGCCCTTCAAAGCCTGGGGTCGACAGGCAGGAGGCTGGGTCCCACCAGCCAGTCCCCAAGAGGTGCCGTCCTTCCTCCAGGGACCTGCGCAGAAGCAGCCCACCTGGACAAAGTCTCAGGGAAAACCTAGAGAGCTCAGAGTGACCTTTTCCCATGTGTCTCGGGGGAGGGGGGTTCCTGCCCCTCCCAGGAGGAGGGCAGGGGGGAGGCTGGGCTCCCACACAGCAGGAAGGGACCTCCCAAAGCTGCCTCTGCCGGGTCGCCACTGCCAGGCCCCATCAAGCAGTACCAACATCACAGCCGCCTGCTCCCCAAAACCCCAGTACGTGAGCCCCACTTACAGGGCAGATGTCGCTGCCTCACACAGACCTATCTTTTCTGTAATTCCCGTGCCTTCTAAGACTGTGCCTGGGGTTAGTGCGCCTCCAGATCGAATGCCAATTTCAGGGTAAGTGTTTCCCCGTTCCGTGATAGGGATGACATCAGCCGCGAGCGACAAATACACACATGGACCCTCCTCTGCTCACATACACCTGCCAACTGGAGAAGGAAGGGACTCAATTCTCCAGCCTGCCCACACACGGGAGTCCCCCAGCCTGCAGTTTGCCCCACACGGTTCTCAGGCAGGATACAGGCCAGCAGGTGCTCAACGGTAAACACCGTGCCCAGGGACCCAGTAAGGAGCCCGGGCAGCTCCTTCCCACCCCTGTCGTCCCAGAGGCTCCTCATTCCCACCTTCACCCAGAAGCTCTGACAGTCTGCAGCCTGGCGAGTACAGGAAGCAGCAGGACCATAAAGCAGAGTTCAAACGCCATCCAGGCCGGCGGAGAGGCTGGGTGGCACCCGGGTTGAAGGCAGTGGCTGTTTGCCAGCAGCGGGTAAGCTCAAGGAAGCTGCACGATGAATAATGGCAGGAACCCTCTCCCAGGTGCTGGACCCCCTCCCAGGTGGTGGATAGGGGACCTCAGAGCACCGCCTACCCCCCCCCCGCCCTGGCTGGGGCCCCGAGGGCTGGAGCTGGCATTCCCAGAAGCTCCCAGTAAACCCACTGACACTTTGTGGGGGTGGAAACTCAGGGTCTTTTTGCCCACCTGGCAAAACTGCCCCCTCACCTGCAGTGATTGTTTGCTGTCCTGGAGAGTGGACCCACAGTACCCAGTGGCACCTGGTCCCGGGATCAGGAGAAGGGCCCTCCCCCCAAGCAGTATGTGTGACATTTCAGGTTGCCTTAGCACACCAGGAGGGCTTGCAACCTGCCCAGATCAACAGGTGGCGATGTCTCCGCTAAAGCCCTCTGGCTAGGAGGAGCTCCTTAGAGAAAGAGGAGAGACACCGGGCGAGAACACCTGGCAGACAGGGAATGCGGGAAGGTCTCCCTGACATGCACATAAATAAAGTTAATTAATTTTTAAAAGCTTATGAATAACAATACTCTTAACGGCTGTGGTTGCTCCTTCCAGCCGGTTTGAACACTCGTGACATCCAGAAAAGGAAACACAACGGAGGTTAATGAACCATCTGGTCTACCCACCCAGGGCTTCTTCAAATGGAAAATTACAGGCAAAATCGGAATGAAAGCTCTGAAAATAACCAGAGCCGCCCATGTTAGGAAAGAGACAGTGCTGCGAGCGCACCACGCAGGCACCCCCGCCTGGCGTTCCGGCAGTGCCAGCTGGGAATGAGGGAAGCGAGGGCACCACGCTTGGAGGTGATTCGGTGGGGAGCGGCAGAAATGAGCCAGCTACAGAAGCTGGCCGGCGGGAGGCCCTCCCTGCACTCCCAGATGCCCTCCGAGCTGTTGATGCTATGAAAAAAGACGCCTTCAGTACACCAAGCCATTCTGCCCTGGGGAAGCCCCCGTGGGCTCCCCCAAACCAAGGCCAGAGACATTCATTCTAGCGCTTGCTGTGTTAGTGTCACTTCCTTAATGCACCCCGCCACCCACACGGGAGACCGGGAAGAAACTCCTAGCCCCTGGCTTTGGCCTGGCCCAGGCCTGGCCATTGCGACCGTCTGGGGAGTGAACCAGTGGACAGAAGATTGATCTCTCTCTCTCTCTTAAAGAGACTCTGATTTCAAAATAAATAAATATTTAAAAAAGACGAGTTGCAAACTCCCTTGGAAGGCCCTTGGTGTGTAAGAGGTAATATGTGCTGGATGCTGGTATTGGCAATTTGGATACTGTTGCCTCCTCGGGGTGCTCCCAGCGGGTGTGACCGAATCTCACTGTTCTCATTTGTGAGATACAAATAACAGTAACTACAGTGGGCATTGTAGGCTTGAGTCAAAGTGCCCAGCACGGCCCCCAGCGAATAGCATTGCCTCTAACTTGGATCAAACAATGCAGAGAGTCCCCACCTTAAGGCAGTTTGATTTACGATTTTTTAACTCCACAATGACCTGAGAAAAACCCTCAGTAGCAGCTGTCCTCCAAGGCTGGATTTGGAACTTTCTGGCTAGGGCTGTTCGGTCCCATCCTCTCTGGGAATGGCAGTGAGCAGGAGGCAGGGCACAGCACTGTGCCTCTGAGCGCGCATGTGCAGGAGGTCAAGGCCATCCGTGCGTTCTCTGCTTAGCAACCCCCTTGGGTTGACTACTCCCAAGACATTGAGGGAGCAGGTGTCCCATGTCACTGATGCCCGTGCTAAAGGAACTAACGATGCTTCCTCTCGTCAGGCCTGTCCTGCTGTCTCCTGCCTGATGTAGAACAGGGGGCTTGCACACACACCCCAAAGCCCATGGAAGTCGGGCCACCAACAGTTGGACATGGATTCTCTGCATTGTTGTTTCAGTCATCTAGCGTTGTGTAACAAGCGTAACTTAAAAGATCAGCGATTTCTAAACGTGCAAGGCCGTGGCTCAGGGACTCACCCAGGGCTGGGCTCGTCAGCCACCTGCTCCACATGGCTCAGGCGGGCAGCTCAGCTAGGCTGCGGTGGTCCTAGGTGGCCTCACGCACACATCTGGGCTTGGCTTCTGCTTCTTAGGCAACAGGTCTCAATTCCCTGCTGGGTGATCTTTCCCTGCAGGAGGGCAGCACCCCAGAGGCATGGAGGAGAGCCACCAAGACCTAGCCTAGCAGACACACAACCCCGTGTGCCCACACTTAACATGACAGCCCAGATCCATTGGAGGGAAACAGGTGGGGCATCCCAGGAGAGTGGCCGAGTTCCAGGAAGTTGCCGCCATCTTTGGAAGCAAGGTCCCCCCAGGTCCCGTGGTGTGGCCCTGGCTGAGGAGGAGGTGGGAGGTCCTCAAGATGTTTTCTGGCATAGATGTGCTCGAGAAGGGGACAGAACTCATGCAAAAGAGACAGAAGGCAGCTCTGGGGAGCTCAGCGGAGACTCACGGAGCAGAAGGAGACCACGCTGCAAGGAGTGGGGTGAAAGGACTCCTATTTTTTCCAGGAGGAAGGACAAGAACGGGAGAGAGCAGCTGCCTCTGGGCAGGGGTGCCGTGGAGGGGGGCAGGGTCCTGCCTGTCCTGACTGCCCGTCTCAGCTGTCTAACTTACACACAGGTCACATTGCTTCCCACTGCAGTGACCTAAGGGACAATTCTCTTTTCTTAAAAAAGATTTATTTTATTTATTTGAAAGAGTTACAGATAGAGGTTGAGCCAGAGAGAGAGAGAGAGAGGTCTTCCATCTGGTTCACTCCCCAAATGGCCACAATGGACAGAGCTATGCTTATCTGAAGCCAGGAGCCAGGGGCTTCTTCCAGGTCCTCTCACACAGGTACAGGGGCCCAAAGACTTGGCCATCTTCTACTGCTTTCCCAGGCCATAGCACAGAGCTGGATTGGAAGTGGAGCAGCCAGGACTCAAACTGGTGCCCATATGGGATGCTGGTGCTGCAGGCCAGGGATCTAACCTGCTATTCCACAGAGCTGGCCCCAGCAATTCTCCTTTTTAAAATATGAATGGCAGCGCGTCAGAGACTGACACAGTGAGCTTCCATCTGCTGGGCCATTCCCCAAATGCCAACGACAGCCAGGGCTTGGCCGGAGCTGAAGCCAGGAGCTAGGAACTCAATCCAGTTCTCCCACATGCATGGTAGTGACTCAGACATTACCACCACCTCCCACTGTCTGCATTAGCAGGAGCTGGAGTCAGGAGCTGGGATTCAAACCCAGGTACTCTGATGGATGTGGGACAAGGACCAAACACGCACCCCTTCCCCCATCCACACTTCTTTTTATGCCAGGTGAGGATAGACGTGGAGGAACTCCAGGACGGCTTGGCGTCGCTCAGTGTCCCCATTGTTGATCTTGAATGTCATGGCTGCTCAACACAGCTGGGCAGGAACCTCTGACTTCCAAGCACAGGTTGGGATGTAAACAAGGATCCTGCATCTCTGAGGTTGAGAGAACACAGTGACGTCACCTGTGGATGAGTGTGGGGAGGGTCACAGGCTGTTTGCACAACTCTTGAGTCTCCCATGAGCATCCTCACGTAGCTACTGGTTTTGCAGCACAGCCTCTGCGTTGGTGACCCTGGAGGTTGGAGACTTTGCAGCGTCAGTTCCATGTTCCTTGGCCTCAGGTCCTGACTCTCAGGGCAATGCTGGTGAGCAAACTCTGTGGACACAAAACATGCCTCAGGCCTGACACTGATCCCCTGGGCCCTCGGCCCTGCTTCCTCAGCCCCCACTCCACACTGCCCCAGGCCTGACCTTGCACAATAACCTCGTGGGTACACAGCCTGGCCTTCTGCCCCCAGCCTGACCTCCGCGTGTCTGCCCCCACCGCCCCGCCCCTGCCTGGCCTTGACCCCGGCCATCCACTACCAGGACTGAAGCTGCTGTGTCCAGGGACAAGTCCACACCTGCTGCTTGCTCCCTTGCCTCCCCCCAGCCCTGACCAAGACACAAACACACACTGCTTGAATGTGCACTCTACCTCATGCATGCACACTGTTTTCGTTTTAAAGATTTTTAAAAGACTTTATTTACTTATTCAACAAACAGAGTTACAGGAAGAGAAAGTGAGAGACATCGTCTGCCCACTGCTTCACTCCCCAGATGGCCTCAACTGCCAGAGCTGGGCCGAACCGAAGCCAGGAGCCAGGAGCTTCTTCCAGGTCTCCCATGTGGGTGCAGGGGCCCAAGAAGTTGGGCCATCTTCCTCTGCTTTCCCAGGCCATAGCAGAGAGCTGGACTGGAAGAGAAGCAGCCAGGGCATGAACCAGCGCCCATATGGGATGCCAGCGCCACAGGTGGGAGATTAACCTGCTGCGCCACAGTGCCACACAACTACCACCCCTGCAAACGCATGTACACACACACATTCACAGAGACACACACACACACTTGAGTAAGCCACCCTCAGGCCGACTTGCCAGTCACAGGGAGGGGAGGTGGGCCCTGAGCAAAACGGCCCCAGTGCACACCCTTTCCCCATGGCACTGATGCTACTGAGCCATGCTGCAGGTGCCACCATCAGGTGACAGAGGCCAAAGGGCCCCCTGCCAACTCCCTTCCGGCCCCACCCTGCCCAGCTGTCCAGGCACTTGCGTGCACAAGAGAGCTAACCTGCCTGGGACCACAGCTGCAAAGGACGCCTGGCCCAGGCACCCGGCCAGGTTTATACACACCTCACCCCCTTCGTTGTCATAGCAACCCAGGAGAGGGCGTGTCAACCGCATGCAATGCTGCCCACCCCTTGGCGTGGCATAGACGACCTTTGCCCTCCCAGGGACCTGGGCACAGATGGTCTCAAGTGGAAGCCACGCTCCGGCCACACAGGCTGTTCACCTGTGCACATGCAAGCTCCAGATGCTATGGAACCATGAGTGCGTGGGTCACTCCCACCTCAGCACCTGCAGCGCACAGACAGGTGCCCTTTCCCAGGGATGCATCTCTTCCTGGACTCCGCCCCCAACCATCAGAGCAGAAGAGGATGTCCCCACACAGTGTGGCCTCCGTTAACTGGAGCATGTCAAGAAACCCTTGCCATTAGCACACAGTGACTCCTGGAGAGTTAACGACATCTTCCCCTTGTCACGCCCCCTCCCCAGCCTAGGCCCGGGAGGATGCGTGCATTATCAGCGGCCACACGTCCCCCTCTGAGAAGCATGCCATAGCAATTTCCACACTAAAGTAGCCAGGAACGCCGTGGGAAGTTGTCAGAATAGAAATGCTGTCTCTGGGTCAGCCCCTCACATAAAATGTAGGAGAAACAAACCAGGCAGGCTGTGCCGGAGGGGCTCTCACGCCCGCGGGCCTGGTAATAGCTCCTGTCACTAGAGATTCTGCACAGAGGCCTCCATGACCTGGGACAGAGACACTCCATGTCCACCAACTGCCCAGCTAGCCTGGCACCTCTGTTAGTGAACCTATAGCCAACGATAACTGCTCCAAAATGACTTTTTTTCCAAAGATTTATTTATTTACTTATTTATTTGAAAGTTTGAGTTAGAGAGAAGGGCAGAGACAGAGAGATCTTCCATCCACTGGTTCACTCTCTGTGGCCTCGGCTGGGCCAGTTGGATGCTGGGAGCCTGGGGTTCCATCTGGGTCTCTCCCATGTGACACAGTGAGCTTCCATCTGCTGGGCCATTCCCCAAATGCATGGGGCCCAAGCACGGGGGCCATCTTCTGCTGCTTTCCCAGGCGTGTTAGGAGGATCTGGATAGGAGGGAGTGGAACAGCCAGGACTTGAACCGGTGCTCGTATGGATGCCAGTGATGCAGGCAGCTTAATCCACCACACCACAGTGCTGGCCCCTCAGAATGACTTCTCTGATTCTCCTGATTCTGCCTTTAAATACGTCCCCTGCTTATAAGTTCACAGCGTACTGTGGCGGGTATGTTCCTGTTGCTCCCAGATGTTTCGATTATCCCCGGAGAATCTCTCTGGGTGTCATGTATGCCAACGTTGTGGACGCTGTGCGCTGGGCCCAGGACCTAAGGATTTTTCAGAAGCACTGAGGCCAGAGCCAGGCTGTGATCGCTCCCTCACCTGGGCCGTGAAAGGCAGACATCCAGGGGAGCCTGAAAATATGATGTTCTCAACCCCGCAAAAGGGAACTGTCATTTTTAAAATGATTTATTTATTTATTTTCAAAGTCAGAGTTACAGAGAGAGAGGCAGAGAGAGAGAGAGGGAGAGAGAGGGGTCTTCTATCTGCTGACTCACTTTCCAGGTGGCTGCTGTGCCAATCCGAAGCCAGGAGCCAGGAGCTTCTTCCGGATCTCCCATGCGGGTGCAGGGCCCAAGCACTTGGGCCTTCCTCCACTGCCCTCCCGGGCCACAGCAGAGAGCTGGACTGGAAGAGGAGCAACCGGGACTAGAACCCGGCGCCCATATGGAATGCCGGCGCCACGGGTGGTAGTTTTACCCACCACGACACAACGCTGGCTCCAAGAAGGAAATTTCTTAAGGCATTACTACTGTGGAAAAGAGAAGGCAGGTGCCCCATGTTATTTATCACCGCAGTCATTGCCAAAATTTCTACAGAATACAAAGAATGATGAGGGTGTTGTCCCTCTAAGGGTTAAATGTGCAGATGTACGCGACTGAGTATACACCATGGGAAGGAAATGCAGTCAGAAAAAACTATCAGAAATTGAAGCCTCCCCTCAAATCCATCCCAACCTAGTTTCTCAAAAAATTAGCAATAGAATTACTCTATGACCCACTTCTGGGTATATATTCAAGAGAATTAAACTCTGACTCTAGGGGCCTGCGTGCTGTGGCATAGCTGGTAAAGCCACCGCCTGCAGTGCTGGCATCATATATGGGCGCCAGTTCGAATCCCGGCTGCTCCACTTCCGATCCAGCTCTCTGCTATGGATGGTCTCAATGACCATGTTGTCTCTCTGGGTAGGAGCAAAGCCAGGCTCCTACATTACAGAGAGATCACACATGCTCTGCATCCCAACGCAGGTAAATCTCTCCTAACCACCTGCCAACACCAGCATTCCGCTCCTTCCTGCGAGTGCTCGGCCATGCGTGCCGTGAACTAGCGTGGGCCAAGAGATCACCGCAGACCTTGAACACCTGAGAAGGTGGGTGACGAATGAGACGGCTTAATGATCCCTGAACCCAGTACCTGGGTCGGACTGGGTTTCCAGAAAGCCACATCTCTTCCCCGGATAATGACTGCTGCTAACCGCCACCAGCGAGGATGATACAGACAGCAGGAAGCAGGCCGGAAGGAGAGTTCACTTCCCAGCCATGGGATGGAGCAGGAGCACTTCCACGGGTGAGGGGAGGAGGGTGCAATCTGAGACGTGTCCACCCCCACACCCAGATGTCGCGGCCGGCCCTTCCTGCTTCGGAAGTGTAGACTTCGTTACAGGAAGGAAGCCATTCTGCAGGGAGCTATTCCTCTTTAGAAAGCGGAGGGAAGAACAGGATGAAGGCACTCACTCATGAGAGCAATGGGCTGTCAGAGGGGAGGCCCTGGGACCCCGCAGACAGGGTCAAGCAGGTGCCAGCAGGCGGGGGCAGCAGTGGCTGGCCAGCTCCCAGAAGCCCCTGGGAAGACTCCCAGCTCTGTGCCCCGACCTGAGGAGCTAGGCTGGCACTGTCATATCACTGGGCTCTGTCAATCAAAACCAAAAAAAAAAAAAAAAACGACCAATCACTTTGCTGGGAAATAAAGTCATTTTAAATATGTACAACACACCGGGCCCTGTGGCCCAAGCCCTCCCAGGGTCACTGTGGTCAATGCTCAGTCCACCACCACCACCAAGCACCCAGCACTGCAGACGGGGCGAGATTCAAGCCTGTTCCCCTCCTTTCCCTTGGGCCACACTGACAGCACGTGGTCCGCCGATGACCAAGGGGGCAGGGATTTGACATAACAGTCGGGACCCCTGGGTCCTACCTGGGAGTCCCAGGTTCAATACCTGGCTCTGCTTCTTCCTCCAGCTAACGCAGACCCTGGAAGGCAGCCGTGAAGGCTCAAGTAATCAAGCTCCTGCCACCCACGTGGGAAACCCGGATTGAGCTGCCGGCCCCTAGCTTTGGTCACTGCAGGCACTGTGGGGAGGGAACCAGAGGAGAGCAGTGCTCACTCATACTCTCTCTCTCACACACAAATTAATAATTTTTAAAAATAAAGAGCAGCACCAAGAACTCAGCCCCATCTTTGTCTAAATAAATAAGAGTCAAGGTACCGTTCATCAGATGCCAAGAGGCCGCGGAGGATGAACGGGGGGGGGGGGGGGGGGGGGAACCAGAGCACCCGGAAGAAGCACCTGTGTCCTGCAGTGACGGAGGAGTCCTGGGATGCACCATGTCTGGCTCTGGGACTGCTCTTTCTGGAAGATTTGATGGCCCCACTACCTTCCCAGCCTATTTTGTCTTCACCCAGGTCCTTGGGGTGTGCGCACCTGTGTCCACCCAGACCACGGCTGCCCGGGTCCTCCTGAGCTGCTGCACCCCACAGGTCTTCTCTGTCCTCCTCTTACCCCCTCCTCACCCCCCCCCCTGCACTCTGCATGGCCAACTGCAGCCTCCTGGAAGGCTCTCCTCACTCAGCGTTGGCCACGTGTCCCAGGTGGTTCCTTATCCTTTCCGGCCCCTCTGCATCCTTGCAGGGTCTTCAACTCTCCTCCAGACTCCGGTCCTCGAGCCCTCACACCGTGGTGCATGCTGTGGCCTGGCCCTGTGTTGCACACTCTCAGGGGTCACATGGTTTCTATGATCTGCAACATCAAATGCGTGTTTGGTGCCCAGCTGTCTCCCTCCTCGTGTGCACAAACAGCCATCTGACACTTGGAGGCAGCTGTTCACCTGCCAGTATACAAGGCAGACCCCTTAAACCACGCCTGTGGGTGGCTCAGGCCTGCTGTCCTCACCCCTCCTTCATGGTACCTGGACTGGACTTGGATCTGGCTTTGATCAGTTGAATAGGTAGGAGTGAAGGTCGTGGTTCTCACCTTGTCATCTGGGAAGTCCTGAGCAGCCAGGTCAGACATCTACCTGCTGTCCCGGAGATAACTCATGGAGAGGCCCTGAGACTCCACGGCCAGAGGGAGAGGTCCTGCAGCCTGCCCAGTACCCCAGTCACGCTCCACCTCCAGCTGGCTCACCAAGGCATCGGACATGACCAAGGCCATCCTGGACATCCCAGCCCCAGCTGCCAGCAAGCTATAGCCAGACACCCCCAACGGGACGAGCAAACAAGCCACTCGGCTCTGCCAGTCAGTGTGCAGACTTTCTGTTTTAAGCCACTAAGTTGGCAGTAGGGTTTTGTTTTTGTTTTTGTTTGTTTGTTTAGTGCATCAGCAAATGTCCAGAAGCATATCCACACCTGGTCTCCTGATTTTCCCCTGCAAACCCGTTTCAACCCCACATCCTCATCTCAGTAAGTGGAACTGTTCTCCAGTTTCCCGAGGCTCAAGCCTACAACTCCCCATCCCTCAACACACACACAGCCCGGGATCTACCTGCGCAGACGCTGTCTTTGCCTGGTGGCTGTGGTCTCCTTTAAATCCTGCCAGAGCTGACAAATTGTTCTCCCTAACGTTGACTCTCTCCTTTCCCCAGCCCATCCTCCACCCCACAGCTAGTGGTGTTCTTAAAACGCGAATCAGAGCTGACCATTCCTACCTACAGTCCACAGGTGGCTTTTTCTTTTATCTTAAACTCAACCCGTGCTCCTTACCGTGGCCTGCGAGTCCCCAGTGCAGGTCAAGCCTGGCCCCCACCCTCCCATGCTACCTTTGGCCTCCTGCCACCCTGGACTTTTTGGTCCTTGATGATGGCAAGGCCTTTCCACCTCGGGGCTTGTTTCTCTGCTGTTCTTTCTGCTTAGAGTGTCCTTCCTGGCCCGTCATCCTGATTACCATGGCCCCTTCTCAGAGAGATAGCCCCTGATCCATCCAGCGACCACCAGGCCCTGGTCTTGTGTGTCCCTCTTACTGCTCATCAGACGATCATGTTTGGCATCAGTGATGCTGTTTCTTCTAACATAGCTTCTCTGTGCCATCCAAGGCCCACGGGCACGTCAGTGTGTCCACGGAGAGGACCACAGTCGCCTCATTGCGCACAGGGCCTGCGTGCAGTAGGCATTAGCACGTGTAGACTGAATGAATGGAACTGAGACCTTGCTGATGTGCGTTGCAAGTGGATAAAAGCTCAGAAAACTTGGCCAGCCAGATTAGAAATGGCTTTTCAGCATCAGGAAGGACTGGGCCCTGGCTCTCACTCAGGGACGCTATCCTATAAGATTTTAAGAAGTAGAGGATAAGGGACTGCACTGTGGCATAGTGGGTAAAGCCGCCGCCTGCAGTGCCGGCATCTCATATGGGCACCAGTTCTAATCCCAGCTGCTCGTCTTCCCATCCATCTCTCTGCTGTGGCCTGGGATAGCAGTGGAAGATGGCCCAAGTGCTCGGGACCCTGCACCTGCATGGGAGACCTAGAGGAAGCTCCTGGCTTCAGATCCGTGCAGCTCCAGCCGTTGCAGCCAATTGGGGAGAGAACCAGTGGATAGAGGACCTCTCTCTCTCTCTCTTTCTCTCTCCTTCTCTCTCTGTGTAACTGTGACTTTCAAGTAAAATAAATAAATCTTTTTTTAAAAAAAGTAGATTTTCTCTAAAGCTCCTAGAAATAATCAAAAAGGAATTAACTCGGGCTCACATCCAAGTGCATCACACATGGAATCCAAAGAGGTGGGGGCTGGGTCAGCAGGCAAAGCATCTACTTCCTTGCATTTTCAAAAATTTCAAGTCCCACACCTCTAAGACGCCCCGAAAGACTCTTCACAAAGACACCCAGAGAACCTCTTCTCCAAAATTCCTGGGCCAGAAGTGGCTTTGGATTTTGGATTTTTCCAGATTTGGGACTTTTACAATGAGATATCTCGGCTACAAGACCCAAGTCTAAACACAAAGTTTATTTATATTTTATACTCACCTTCTCCGTGCAAGGTGAAAATAACTTTATGCAATATTTTTAGTGCACCTGCTTTTTGATTGAGGTCAGGTGTGAAATTTCTCACTGGTGGTGTCATGTGGGCACTCAACATAGTTCAGATTTTTGAACATTTTAGATTTCAGATTTTTGGGTTAACAGGGCTCAACAAGTGCTTTGGTCAAAGCAGCTGACAATGTGCCAAACCCTGTAGGATCAGTGCTTTGTCCTCTGTTGGATGAATTACGAAAGGAGATAAGAACAAAATCTCATCACGGAGTAGACAGTCTCTTTAAAAAGCTTTATTTACTTGTTTTTCATCTAATCTTCCATCAGCTGCTTCACTCCCTAAATGCCCACAATATCCAGGGCTGGGCAAGGCCAAAACCAAGAGCCTAAAACTCAGTCTGGGTCTTCCACATGGTGGCAAACACCCAAGAACTTGGCATCATCTTCTGCCTCCTAGGGTGCACAATAGCAGGAAGCCCGATCAGAAGCGGAGTAGCTGGGGCTCAAACCAGCACTTTGCTATGGGATGGGATGTAGCTTAACCCGCTGCGCCACAGACTTCCCGTCCATGCAATACATATTTCCCTTACATAAAACGTTTACTTAAGGAGCTACTAGTGGTTGTTTACTAAAAATCCAAAAAAAAAAAAAAAAAAAAAACAAGGTGCATGGGATGCATGCAGACTGCCTCTGGGCGCTATGACCCCCGCTGTGTGCACTTGACTGTGCCTCCCTCCCTGCTTCCAGATTCTCAGCTACGTGTGGTGGAGGTGGTGCTCAGAGCAAAATCAAAACCATCCTCATAGAATGACCGTGATGACGCGATGAGATATCTGTGTTAAAGGATGTCGTTCCAACAGGTTCTCAGCTGAAACCAAACTGGAACTTGCACTCTGGCCAGCGGAGGGGTGGGAAGGGAAGTGTCTGCGTGCGTGATTTTGTCCATCTCCCAATGGGACGGAGAAGGGACTTGGGGACAAAAACCCAGGGAGATGTTGGAGGAGGCTGACAGCCCCCAAGCTCTATGCAAAGAGAAGGGATGGGAGCCACAGATGCAGGAGCTCTCTGGGCCCATATGACAAAGGGCACGAGTGTGATGGAAGAAGGTGCCTCTCGCACACACCACGTCAGCCAGAATTGCTCCCTGGCACAGGAAAGGTTTGCCACTCAGGGACTCAGATGGGGTCTGGAGACACCTTGTGCTTTTCCATCGGTCATTGTCCACTGTCCTGTGCGTTTGTGCAGCCATTGGCTCACGGAGAAGTGGGGGGCAGGCAGGCTGCGCCGTGGAGCCCAGTGGAGCAGGACCACCAGGGAGGGACCACTTCAGAGGTCTCACAGCAGCGGAGAGCCACACTGGACACAGCGGAGCCAGGGGCCCGAGAGCCTGCTCGTGGTGTTCTGGGGTTCATGTCACAGTGACCTCTTTCGACTCAGCATCCGATAGGGCCTGCAGACATGGGAGTTGCACATCATTTTTTTCTTTGCTTTGTCAGCCTTAAGGAAACTGCTTTTGGAAAGAGACAAAGCACTCATTAACCTCGATCTGGGCCGATCCCAAATCGATACATGCTAGACGATTACCCAATCCCCCCGTGACCCATCAGCCTCCGAGGCCTGTTGCTCTCGCCTCAGGGACAACACAGAGCAGAAAAAAGTGGCTGCCACCGCCCTGCTGATAACACGCCCCCTCGTTTCTAAGCCCCTGAGTCACCCAGGGAGCTGGCCGCACCCATGAACCCACAACAGACTCTGCAGTGAGCTCCATGCAGCCCGGGCTCCGCTGCCCTTGTTGGGGCCTGCACAGCCATTTTCATTCCTGAGGTCCTTTCCCCCAGAAAGAGGCTGGCTCGGTAGCTCCAACATAAAAGGAGCGTGTGTCCGTAAAACCTCGTGTGTTTGGGTGTCAATAGGATCTCGTTTCCTGAGGCTGCTCCCTGGCAGTGGAAATCCTCGTGGCTGTCGGCCACGGATTGTCCACGACTGCTCGGCCGCATGCGGCCTTTGTGTTTGGCCACTGGCTCGTGGAGAGATGGTCACGGGAGATGCAGCTCTCGGTCCATGTTCAAGTGTCATCACAGCCCCTGAGCACAGAAGGGATAAATAATAATCACAGTGCCACCAAGTAAACACAACGGGCCTTTGTCCCTGCCGAGCCGGAGGGGAGCGTTCAGGCTGCTGGCCTGTCTTTGTTCTGGGCACATGGAGAAGTGGAGGAAGTAACACAGTGACCATCACCCAGATTGGCACCTGTCATGCTGCTCTAAGAGCCGGACACCCGAGAGACGTCCAGAGTACAGAATCAACAACTGGATTTTTTTTTTTTTGGACTGTGAGCAGACACTCAGTCCCAAATGGAAGCTGACCGGGCTCTTAGCACGACTGACCTCAGCATGAATGTTATAAGGCAAAGGAATTCCAGAAAGTTCTAGAAAGATTCTTGAGGCCAGAAAGCAGCCCAAGGTGTCCAATGCCCTTCCAGGTAAAGGATGTGAATGTCTCCCAAACGCCCTCAATTTCCCTAGACCTGGACTTGCTGGTTAATGACTATTTCTGAGATTTCTCATGAAGCAAGTAGCTTTGGTAATGATTGGCATTTTAATCACCTCTGCTCAAAAAAAAAAAAAAAAAAACCTTCTGTGAGTGAGTTGTCTTCGTCCTGCTCATTTTCCCATCATTCACCTTGTTAAAGGAATTATGGATTTTCCGTGAGCAAAAGCCGCCCTGGAGCCCTCTGCAGGCGTGGGAGGATCCGGGTATAGACGCAGCCGGAGGCCACGTCCCGCAGCGGGAGGGGCGTGGGGCGGAGGGCGCTACTGCTAGGTTTGCTCGTGGCTTGTCCTGTTCCTGCGCTCGAGGCCTGGTCCCGGGTGGGAGGCTGTGAGGTGGGAGTGCGTCCTTTCACGGCAGGGCCTGGCGGGGTCCTTAGGTCATTCGGTAATCCTTAGGGGATTAGGTGGTGCTCAGGGGACCCGTGAGCCAAACCTCTAGAAAGCGATTTTATGGGAAGGGCAGGCCCAGCCCCCTCCTTGCCCCTGCTTCCTGTCTCGCCGTGGGGTCTCTCTCACTTCCCCCACGCGATACCGTCGGCCGTGAGGGCTCACCAGCGCCGTGCCCTTGAACCTGCAAAACCGTGAGCTAAATCAATCTCTTTCCTTCCCAACCTCAGGGTCTTCCTGGTGGCTGCGGAAACACACGGATGCAGGTGTAGGCCCTGTGCCCCTGTGATTTGATTAGAACTCACTGAGGTCTCAGCAGCCCCTAGGCCATACTCCCGTGTGCCCGCTGCTCCTCCTCACCCCCAAGCCCCAGCTCCCCCTTCCTGAGCCAGGCCCGATGGTCCTCTCCCACAGAATGGCCCCCGCCCCCTTCATCCGCTCTTGTACAAAAAGAAACTGCGCATCTCAGGTTTCCAAGAGCAGCTTTGACTTCGTGAAGTTCATTGTTTCATCAAGAATGAATTTTTGACCGTATTTTTTGCAGGCTGACTCGGGCAGGGGGTTGGGGGGGTGCGGGGTACACAGCACAGCAGAGCTTTGTTTGTAGAGTGCTACACAGTCCCCAGCCTGGGGAGACACAGGCCCCGGAGCCCTGGCTGGCGGCTCAGCCCCAGATGGCCCAGATGGACTTCCCCAGGAATCTCTCCAGGCGGGACCCTGGGCTGTGGGACACCACTTTCCAGAAACTATTTTGCATATAGAACCATGTGTGAGTTAATGTGCAAATTTGTAAGTGTTTTTACATTAGAGAAAATTGTGCCCTGACGCAGGGATCGCAGTGTGAGGCTTCTGTGTTAAGGGCAAACACCAAGCCGGCGCCGTGGCTCACTAGGCTAATCCTCCGCCTTGCGGCGCCAGCACACTGGGTTCTAGTCCCGGTCAGGGCACCGGATTCTGTCCCGGTTGCCCCTCTTCCAGGCCAGCTCTCTGCTGTGGCCAGGGAGTGCAGTGGAGGATGGCCCAAGTGCTTGGGCCCTGCACCCCATGGGAGACCAGGAGAAGCACCTGGCTCCTGCCTTCGGATCAGCACGGTGCGCAGGCTGCAGCGGCCATTGGAGGGTGAACCAATGGCAAAGGAAGACCTTTCTCTCTGTCTCTCTCTCTCTCGCACTGTCCACTCTGCCTGTCAAAAAATAAAATAAATAAATAAAATTTTAAAAGGGAGCACACACCATACTGTGAGGACATCGACTCAGCACCCTGAGTCCATAAGCCTGTCCCACATGGGGCTTCCACGGTGATCTCGCCCCCTTGCTCTATCCCGGGTGTGGCCCAGACAATGTCAGCCCCTCAGCACCCCACAGGGCTGCATTTCCCAGCCTCCTGTGTGAACCTTCCAGCAAACCGAATGTGAGCAGAAGCAAAGTGCATCCAGACCAGGCCCAGCCCTGCCCCTCCCCCCGGGATCCTCTACACCTGTCTCTCCTCATGGGTCACTGGACCCAGGGACTCCAGACGTAGTACTCAGCTTTCTGTTGCTATAACAAAGTACCCGAGGCAGCCTAAGTTTACATGAAGGAAAGAGGACGAGCTTGCCTTGCGGTTCTGGGGGCAGCCTCATGGTGCACCTGCTGGTGGTGACTCCTTGGTGACAGGAGTGGCTCACGTGGCCTGAGAGAATGTACATCTGTCACAATGTCACAGCACAGTTAAGGGGGCTGCACCACCCTGATGACCCCATCCAATCCCATCCCCTCCCCAAGCCCCCACCTCCAAAAGCCATCATTGGATCAAGTTTCTGCCCTCTGAGTACCACTGGCATCAGACTTGAGCGGTCTGCATGGGGAGAGTGTGGGGTGGGGGCGGGGGTGCTGTGGAATGGCCAAGGTGAGAGCCGAAGCAGCAGGCAGCTGGGGCCGCATCCTGGAGACCCAGCCACCACACTGTGAGGAAGCCCAGGAGTCCCTGGGGAGAGGACCCGGGGCCCCAGGCTACAGCCTCCACGCCTGAAGACAGGGGTGAGTGAGCAGCCTGATGTCCCAGCTGAAAGGACCTTGGGGGAGCCAGTGGGGAGAAGGCCATCTGGTTTGCCATCTAAATGCCACCCCTCACTGTCTGGGTTCGTGGAACATGGGCTTACCAAACTTCACATCCCTGTGAGTGAACAGCCAGGCTGCTGTCCTATAAGGTGCACCTGCTCCGACCAGCCCAGGGGGCCACCGTAAGACTGAAGGCAAGTGATGTGTGGAGTGCCCAGCTGGCCTGTACACCGGGCCTAGTGTGTGTGTATACACGCGTGTGAGGGTGTGCACATGTGTGTGTGTGTGAGGATGGCCCCATCAGCCCTGCACTGGGCTCTTACACTGCGCCCTCAGCGGGACCCCTCCCAGGAGGACCATCAGTTCTATGGTGGGGCAGGGACTTTGGGTGACACCCCCTTGAAGGTGCTTTCAAAGATGTGGTCCCTTTGTTAAGTCAACAACAGGAGTCACTGTGCACTTACTCCTCATGTAGGATCTCTGTCCTTAATGTGTAGTTCAATGTGAATTAATGATATGACTGGTATTCAAACAGTATTTTGCACTTTGTGTTCTGTGTGGGGGCAAACTGATGAAATCTTTACTTAATATATACTAAATTGATCTTCTGTATATAAAGATAATTGAAAATTAATCTTGATGTGAATGGAATGGGAGAGGGAGCGGGAGATGGGAGGGTTGCGGGTGGGAGGGAAGTTATGGGGGGGAAGAAGCCATTGTAATCCATAAACTGTACTTTGGAAATTTATATCTACTAAATAAAAGTTAAAAAAAAAAAAGAGGTGGTCCCGCCCCAGAACCTTCCAGATGGCCCCGCGTCCCCAGTCAGCTATTCTGTGCACAGCCTGACCATCCATTGCCGGCCTGGGCTAGATGACCCCAGGGACACCTACAGTACAGGCCAAGGGCCGTATGAGCCTCAAAGCACCCTCAGCCCAGGAGGGTCTCCCAGGAGGAGCATCTCTGCCTCTCCTCGCGCTGGGAACACCAGCCGGAGCCTCCTGGGGCAAGCCCAGCCCGACTCAGGTGGCCTGTGTCTCTGGGGGCCAAGGCACTCTGCAGATGGGCGGTGTCAGCCCAAGACGGGGTGATGGGGGAGCTTCTGGGGGGAGCGCAGTGAACCCATCGACAGAGACTCAGGTGTGCCTCTGAGCTTGCTGCTGTTGAGATTGCTGTCTGTCATCTGCTCGCGCAGGCAGGGCAGGCCTGGGGCGAGGGCCTGGAGCTGGAGTCCGTCCCAGCCAGTGGCGCAGGTTCACGTGTGAACAGCTGGAGCTTTCTCCCTGTCCTGTCAGTGAGACGGTCTTGGGCATGTATTTTCTTCCTGCGGTTTCCTTTTCCTTCTTGCAGTTTTCTTGTCACCCACCTGTCCACCTTCCTTTTAGAACAGAGACTTCAAGCCCTAGAGGCTCAGAGAGACCCCTGAGACCACCATCGTGTTCGCCTCTGTGTGTTCTCATGTGCATAGTCATGTGCATGCAGAAGTCTGCACGAGCCGTGTGCGGGCTGTGGGCACGTGGTTGTCCCTGTGCACCTGCACCCATGTACAGCCTTGGGGACAGAGGGAATGGCTTCCCTCACTTTCTCAAAGGGGCCAGCACCTTCAAGAAGGTCCCACCCACAACCTGTGAGCAGTTTGCCTTGGTTTCTTTCCCATGGGAGACAGGCAGCCCCTTCTTAAACAGTAAAATCACGAGGGCATTGGAGATGTGGCTGGATACCTGTGTGTACTGGTAAAAATGCCACTCACCACAGACACGGCCTGAGTCCAGGCTGGACTGGGGGGTCTGGCCTCCAAGGTGACCGGACAGGGTCCTGCAGCTCTGGGACTCGGACCCTGAACAGCCCTGGGAGTCCCTGCAGGCCACTGCCAGAACAGACTTCGGGTGCTCAGCCCACGGCACCCAGACACCCATCTGGCCATGGCCCACGAACCTGGGGCTGCAGGGACAGCAGCCAGAGGCCGGTGCACACTCCCTGCCCCCTCTCCAGCAGAGGCCAGTAGCCCTCCCCTGCCCTAGCCTGCAGAGCCCAGCGAATTCCAGAGTCACGGCCCGTGCGTGGCGCAGAGCCATCAGCCCATCAGCTGGCCAAGGCGGGGCTGGGCCACACGGGTGCTAAAAATGGCTATTTCTCCAGTCCCGGCCAAAAGCACACACGCTGACATTCCTGTCATAGCTGGAGGCCGTGCGGACCCACTGTCCTGGGCAGCTGCTTCCCCTGCGCCCTTTACCCAAATCACAAGCCCTTTCTACTGGAGCCTGGGGAGCCTGGGGGAGAGACAGCCGGTGCTCAGTGCTCCACAAGCCTGCAGGAGGCTTCTTAAAGGGGCAGGACATGCCCACAGTGCTGACAGCCTGGGTTGCCCCACCCCCAATGGCTCCCATGTCCCCAGGGTATGACAGTATGGCCTTAAGTCTCCCGCCATGTGAGCAAGGTGTCATTCCACACCCCCAGTGTCTACCTTGGAGAAATAAAAACAAAATGAATAAAAATGGAGTCAAGGTGGGATCTGCCCCCAGACCCTGTGGCAAGTGGGGTCTACAAGGCTCCTCTGGACTGGGGCGTGTGGACGGCTTCCACCAGGGGTACATGCAGCAAGTGTGTCATGGGGGGTGTGAGTGCTGGGTCCCAGGGGCCATGCAGCTTCTGCCTTTGCTGCCCACATGCACCCCAAAGCGCGAGGCTGCCACAGAAGCAGGTCGGTTACCCTGAGGCCGCCATGCTGGGAGCCTGCAGCCACCCCCGCTGAGCCCAGCCTCTGGACATGCAAGGGAAGCCGTGCTGGGGAGACGGCAGCTGTCCCCAGCATCCCCGCTCAGGATGAGTCTTCCAGAGACCCTGCCTGAACTCCTGAGCCGTAGAACCCACAAGCACAGCGAGACAGACTTGGCTTCCTGCCCCTGCGTGTGCATGGGTGGTGACTCAGTGTCAGGTCCCTGGAACCGTGGGTCTGCACCAGGGAAAATCCACGCCTGGGTTCCACCTGCAGGCATCGCTGCTCTCCCAGGCTCCCAGCCATCGAGTACAAGTTCACCGTCCACAGCCATGACCAGGCAGAGGCCCAGGGCACCTGGGGCTGCTCAGTGAGCCCAGCCAGACCCCACCCTACAGTATATGCCCTGGGCCAAGAGCAGAGGCCTAGGCACCATGAAAGCGGAGCTGGCAGCCTTCTGGGGCGGAGAGGGCTGTGCTGGGGGAGTCCCACAAACCGTGAGGCCCCCGGGGCTGTGAGACAGCAACAGAGGCAGGAGCCCTGCCAGGTCTCCACTGGAGGACACGAGATCACCCAGTGCCTCCTGAGCTGCAGTAAACATTGTGAAACAGTGAGCCCCGCTTTGAAGTTCCAACCTCGCCCGCCCGGTGGAGAGGGGCCCTCCAGCCAGACTGCCCTCCACCAGCAGTTTGGTGTTGTCCTCGGGTATCTGGGCCATTGGCAGGAAGCCTGGGGCTGCAGCCCAGGAAGGCTGGGACCCCAGGGGCCACCAGGGCTGGCTCCCACCTGCCCCGCCCCCCGCTGTCTCGGGCCTGTGCACCTGAGCACTGTGCTTTGATGTCCTGTCCTGTCCTGCAGACAAACCTTAGCTCTCAGCGAAAGCTGTTAGAAGTGATTCTGCACGCCTTTTATCCAGGACCAGAGGAAGGAGTTGAAAGCCAGAGACTGGGGTTTTCAAAAGAACCTGCAATGCTGGGGAGGGGACAAAAGCCCACCGCAAACCCCCCGAGAGGAAGCTCACAGGTGTCTGCCGGCTCCCCTGGCCTGTGATGTGGCGGGGCAGGCTGGGCACGGGCCTGGGGGTTGCATGGGGGAGCGGGGGAGGCTGCGTCCTGGTTTCATCTGGAGCTGCTAGAAATCAAATCTCTCACTCTGCTGCAAATCATCGGGACAGGTGCCCGGCATCCCCAGCCTGTTTGTGTGTGTGTACGTGTGTGTATGTGTGTGTATTTGTGTGTGTGGCCTCCTGGGTCCCACAGCTGAGCCTGGGAAGCCTCCGAGGAGGGCAACTTCAAATGCAGAGTGAGAGCAGCAAGCCAGTGTAGACCTGACCCCCTAACACGCAGGGGCCTGGGTCCCCGTGGGACTGAGTCCTGGAAGCTGCCCTTACCCCCTAGCACCAGTCGCCCTCCCACACTGCCTGCAGAAAGCTGCCTGGTTTGGTGCAAGGGAGACTACCTCAGCAGCCGCAGGGGACCCAGCAAAGCCCTGGGCGCTGGGTCACCGAGGTTCCTGCAGCCATCATGAGGGCCATACTGACTGCTGGGGTCTGGGCGAGCCCTGCTCATGCCTGTCCACAAACAGGGCGCCCACTGTGAGTGTGGGGAGACAGGAAGGCAGCAACACATGCCCTCAGGGAGCCTCGGCCTCGCCTGCAGCCTAGCTGTGCTCCTGTGGGGGTGGTGGCCGCGGCCAAACGCACACGAATGCGTCATCTCCCCCATTTCTGAGGGCGCAGTTGGGCGGCATTGAGAACGGCGACTTTGTTGTGTAACCATCACTGCCCTCCTTCTACACAAAGTTTTCTTCCCAAATAGAAACTCCAGCCCAACAGACACAAACACCCCCATCCCACCCTCCCCCAGCCCCAGTGACTCCCATCGTACTTTCCGTCCCTACGAATTTGACTCTTAGAAATGCAATCGGACAGTATTTTTCACTTCTGGCTAAAAACAAAGTGATTTTGGGGCCGGAGCTATGGCGTAGCTGGTTAAAGCCGCTGCCTGTAGTGCTAGCAGCCCTTATGGGGTTCAAGTCCTGGCTGCTCCACTTCCGATCCAGCTCTCTGCTATGGCCTGGGAAAGCAGTATAAGATGGCCCAAGTGCTTGGGCCCCTGCACCTGTGTAGGAGACCCGGAAGAAGCTCCTGGCTCCTGGCTTTGGATCAGCTCAGCTCTGGCCATTGCAGTCATTTGGGGAGTGAACCAGCCGATGGAAGACCTCACCTCTCTCTGTGTAACTCTTTCAAATAAATAAATAATTTTTTAAAAGTTATTTTAAAGATATCTCAAACAAATTGTTGCAAACATTTTTTACTTTATATATTTCTATTAACTCTAAAGTAAAAATCATTAATTCAGTGTATAATTCTGCAAGGTGCAAGCTATAGATGGATTGGCAGCCCCACCGCTACGACTGGGACAGAGGAAGGCCCCGCCTCCCCAGAACACCCCCTGCACTGTCACTTTGTATTCATTCACACGCTCCCCTTCGCATGACTGGCAGTTCTCGCCCCCACAGTTCACGTCTCCAGGAGCTTCACACAGGTGGAGCTGTGAGCAGGCAGCCCTTTCAGATTGGCCTCTGTCACCCAACACGGTGCCTTTTGAGGATCATTCAAGTTACTGCACGAACCCACAGTTTCTTCTTTCTTACCACGTGATAGTATTGTTGACAGAGTAACACATGTGTATTCACCCGGTACAATGTGACATGTCCATTCAAGGACGCGTGAGTAATTAGCGTGTCCACCACTCCAAACACGTACCGTTTCTTTACAGTCAGAACAGCAGAAATCTGCTCCCAGCTGTCAGGAATACACAATACAGAAGCATTAACTAAACACCCTCCTCTGCTTTAGGACACAGAGCTCTTTCCTCCCATCTTACCGTAAGGCTGTACACAGACTCGGCCCTCTGCATTCCCCCCACTCTGTGGCAATCCCTGCTCTATCTCAACTCCCATGAGATCCACGTTTGGAGAGCCCACACCAGAGTGAGCTCATGCAGTATCCGTTTTTCTGTGCCTGATGTATTTCCCCTAACACAACGTGCATGGTGAGCAAGCAGCAGGACTTCGGTTCCTCTGTGCTGAGCAACACTGCTCTGGGTGAGTATGCCCAACCACCTGGTCTCCATCCATTCCCCAGGTGACGGCTCCCTGGACTGATTCCTTGCTCTGTCTGCGGTGATGGAAGCAGCAACAAACACAGGAGGGCAGGTATGTCTTTGGCAGATTGATTTCATATCTTTTGGATATGAGCCAGGGAGTGGGAGTACTCGATGGTTGGGTAGCTCTATTGTTAATCTTTTTAAGGATGTTGATGAACAATTTTATGCCAGCCATATTTCTTTAAAAAAAAAAAACACAATGCATTATATTCCCAACTGCAGTGTTTGTCTCCTTGAGCCTGGCTTGTTTTGCTGAGCGTAAAGTCCCCAAGTTTCCTCTATGTTGTGGCTTTGTAGCTTTGTTCCTTTTTATGGCTGAATACGATTCCACGGTATGCTGTTTCAAAATGTGCTCAGGGTTTGTTTTACTCAGGTGGGGTGAGACACACAAGAAATGGAGAAAGATCACACAGATTGTTGTTGCTTTTGAAAAACTTTTTGTTGTTTTATTTGAAAGGTAGAGAGACAGAGGCAGAGAAGTTCCTTCATCAGTCTCCAGATAGCTGCAATGACCCTGGGGCCAAAGTCAGGAGCCCTGAACCCATTTGGGTCTTGCACATGGATCACAGGGACACAAGTCCCTGGGCCATGCTCCACTGCTTTCCCGAGTGCATTAGAAGTAGAACCAGAAGCAGAGCAGCCAGGACATGAACCAGCGCTCTAATAGCGAATGCCAGCATCATAAGTGATGGCTTAACCCACAGCACCACAGTGCCAGCCCCAGTGCTCACACAGTTTCGAAGCAGCTGGCAGGCCGTGTCACCTGGAGCCCACGCCGGGAAGCAGTAGGCTCGGAGGCAGAGAGAGTGAGAAAAACACAAGCGCCTGTATTGTTGTGTCCCTGGGATGGAACAGGTACGGCAGGGTAAGCAGGTTTTGGCTCAGGCTCTGGGGCAGTAGGGGCCTTGGATGTCTGTTCCCTGGGGCTGAGGGCATGCGGGCAGGTGGATGGTGGCCTGCAGTTGGGGAGCCTGACCACAGTGGGTTGAGGGTGAGCTAGAGTTGGGTGGTTTGCTACAAAAGGCACACTGGCGGAAGGCCAGCTTTGCAAGAGTGATATCTCCGTGGGCAGCAAGGCCCCAGCTGTCGGATCATCAGAAAATACAGGAACAGCCACCACAGTTCATACGCGTGTGAAGACCCTGTTTTGCCTACACAGTCATGCCCAGACAGGCCCGCCGCTGCTGCCTCTGGTGGATTACAGAAAATGCTGCTACAAACATCGGCATGCAGGGGTCTGTTGAGTCCTTGTCATTTTTAAAATGCAGTTTGAGGGGCTGGCGTTGAGGTGTACTGAATTGAGCTGCTGCCTGCAATGCTGGCATCCTATACGGCACCTGTTCAAGTCCAGGCTGCTCCACTTCCAATCCAGCTCCCTGCTAATGCACCTGGGAAATCAGCAGAGGAGGGCCCAAGTACCTGGGCCCCTATACCCATGTGGGAGACCTGGAAGAAGCTCTTGGCTCCTGGCTTTGGACTGGTCCCACCCTGGCTGTTGTGGCCATTTGGGAAGTGAACCAATGAATGGAAGATTTGGAAGATTTCTCTTTGTCTCTCCCTCTCTCTCTCTCTCTCTGTAATTCTGACTTTCAAGAAAATAAAAAAATTAAAGATTTATTTATTTAATTGAAAAAAATTACAGAGAGCAAAAGCAGAAAGAGAGAGAGAGAAAGAGAGAGAGAGAGAGAATCTTCTATCCGCTGGTTGACTCCCCAGTTGGCTGCAATGGTCGGAGCTGTGCTAATCCAAAGCCAGGAGCCAGGAGCTTCTTCTAGTTCTCCCTCATGGGTGCAGGGGTCCAAGCACTTGGGCCATCTTCCACTGCTTTCCCAGGCCACAGCAGAGAGCTGGATCACAAGAGGAGCAGCCAGGTCTCAACCAGAGCCCATATGGGATGCCGGCACTGCAGGCAGCAGCTTTACCCACTATGCCACAGTGCCGGCCCCAGTAAATTAATCTTTTTTAAAAAGTAAAATAAAATGCCCTTCAAAACCAATTTTTTTTTCTTTCAGAAACAATAAAGGAGGTAGCACAAAAATCAAGAATCGCTACATGAAATCATCTCATTCAGATGAGTGTGTTTAGCACTAAATTCTCACCCTTGGGCCATTTTGTCCTATGTTCCTGGTCACAAGATTTATGAATCTTGTCTCTAGACTGATAGCCACGCCTAGCCGTTTTCTCTTTCCTATAGCAGAAAATGATGAAGATGTGGTGGTGTAGCTCTGATTAGGGGCAGGCAAGGACCCCGAGCAGGGGCCCTCAGCGCTCCAGGCCCACAGGTAAAATCAGTCACAGGCTGAAAATACGGGGCCCTCTGAGGCCTGGGTCCCCAGGCTCCCTGCACCGCAGGCACAGGTGCAGGTCAGCACCAGCTGCCGCCACGGTCCTCCCGCGCCCAGGGAGCATCAGCAAGGCCACCTTGCCAGAACGCGCAGTAGTAAGGACAAGAATGGCCACCAGCGCTTCCACAGAGATGGCCCGCTTTTTCCCATCTTTCTCAGATTATTTGAAAAAAAGAGCCGGCACATAGAAACATGCATGTGATTAGCATATTCTAGAAACGCAGAGGAAAATCATGGCTGACTCAGCGTGGGCCCAGCGACACACGAACACGGCACGGAGGAGCAGGGGCCAGCAGGAGGCCCTTCCTCCCCTTACCCGCACTGCAACCCGCAGCTCCGTGGGACCTCTGAGGAGGCTCAGATAAATGGAGAAAAAGGATGTGGGTGCGCCTGGGAGGGCCAGCAGGAAAACCGGAAGAAGAGGGGGTGTTTGTGAGCAGTCCTGGAGCCTGCACAAGAGTGTCCTAAGCAGGCCAGGCGGCAAGAACCTGCGGTCCCAGTGGGCCGGGGCTGGCCACCGTGGAGCCGTCAGGCCTCTGCTTCCCTCCCGCGTCTGCACCTGCTCCTTAGGCTTGATGGGGACATCCTCCATGCCCAGCAGAAACAGCAGATCTCCCCACCAGAGCTTTCCAGGCGTTCATGGAAAACGCATGCTGTGAGAACGTTGTGCATGGATTCCAAATATTTTTGTACACACACACACGACACCGTTTTTTGCTTATGTATTTGAGAAACAGAAGAGAGAGAGCTCGCATCTTCTAGTTCATTCCAAAGTGTCTGAAATAGCCAGGGCCAGGTCAGGCAGAGATTAAGAGCCAGGGAACTCAGTTCGGGTCTCCCACGTGGGTGGCGGGACCCCAGCTACCTGAGCCACCACCATGGCCTCCCAGGGTGTCCACTGGTAGGAAGCTGCAGACAGGAGCCAGAGACAGACGTGGAACCCGGGCACTCCAGCGTGGTGTGTGAGCAATCTCGGCCACGTGCTCACCATGAGGCCAACACCCGCCCTAAATTTACCTTTGTAAAAAAAATAATTATTTATTTGAAAGTCAGAGTTACACAGAGAGAGAAGGAGAGGCAGAGAGAAAGAGAGAGGTCCTCCATCTGCTGGTTCACACTCCAGATGGCCGAAACTGCCGGAACTACACTGAGCCGAAGCCAGGAGCCAGGAGCTTCTTCCAGGTCTCCCACATGGGTGCAGGGGCCCAAGGACTTGGGCCATCTTGCACTGCTTTCCCAGGCCACAGCAGAGAGCTGGATCAGAAGTAGAGCAGCTGAGACTCGAACCAGCACCCATATGGGATGCCAGCATTGTGTGGTGGCTTTACCCTCTACACCACAGTACTGGCCCCTAAACTTACCTTATAGTTCTATTTTTTCCTTTTTACATATATATACAAATATTATTAAAAAAATTTTATGAGTGACCATCATACGTATTTTTGCGGTGCTTGGTGAGCCTTCATTACATTGCACAGTGGGTGTGGCCAGCTCAGGACCCTCAGCTTTTCCCCTGTTTGTCAGCACTTTCGGACTGGAACTTCCTAACTCCTCTCTTCTATTTGCTGAGAAAATACGTAATAGGTTCTTTTCACTCAAGCTCTTTGAAGCGGTCTCATGTGCACAGAAATGGAGCGACTTCCAGGAGCGGGGACCTCGGCGTGCAGCTCACCTATCCAACGCCCTGGCTTCAGTGGTCGCTGTCCTCGGCGTTTGTGAATAAGACGCACACTTTGCTCGTTCCCCACCAGGGCAGGTGTTCAGTGAGCCACAGCACCGCCAGTCACAGGCACTCATCATTGACCTTACCTGTGACAAGAGCCAAACCACGTGACGGGATTCCAATAAGGAATGTGCATTTCAGAGAGTAACACAGTTAGGGGAATGCGTGTGGGGGAGGAGGGGCCGCCCGGTGGCCGTGCAGGTCACTCGGGCATGCCGTGTTCCAGAGGGCATAGTCCCCATGCCCGTGGCTGGCCATAGAGCTCCCGGGAGCACAGAGAGGCTTGCATGTGGCTCATGCCAGGTGAGAAATGGCTGGGGACAACCTGAGCCAGTAAGGGAGGGGTAGGGGTTGTGGAGTTTTCTGGGAAAGGAACAGCAAGTGCAAGGGTGGGGGAGGGGGGCCGGGAGGGGGATGCTTGTGGATTTGGAGGCTCACACGGAGAGAGAGAGTGAAAGGACCGGAGCCCAGAGCATGGCCAGACCAGACCCGGGAGACACACTGACCAGCTTACAGTGCTGGGGCTCATGCAGGTGCTCTGTGCTTGTCTCATAAAGCTAGCATGCCTGATACACAAATTAATACCCAGTGCACTTGGGGGGGTCCCATCAGCCACAGACTGACAGAGGGAGCATTTGCCAGCACAGACAAGCGGTCACAGAGAAGAGGGGAACCAAAAATATAACCTAAAGGAAAAGCAGGGAGCCCTGGAGACACCGCCCAGCAGGAGATAGGGACCTGATGAAGAAGAGTGGCAGCCACTCCCAGGACTGCCTGTGCGCTGCTGGGGTGCCCCATGGGCAGAGCCCCTAAAGGAGGCCGAGGTAGGGGAGCAATCCCGCAGAGTCCATAAGCGTCAGCCACTGGGGCACAGCAACGGGACAACCTCGGCCTGAAGAGGAAACAGCAAGACCCCAGTGCAATGCACAGGCAAGTCTCGAGCCCAGGAGGTGTCCCTGAACACCTGGAGCCACCCAAGGACCAAGCCCCGGGACAGGCTGCAGCTGCAGAGAGAGCAGCGCAGGCAGCTGCTCCCCGGATGCAGGCCTGCCCCTTCCATGGGCTCCTCCATCTGTCCCCAGCTCTGTCCTCACTGCCCACAAGAACCCGCGTGCAGGCTGCTGCAGGCTGGACACCCCTGGAGGGACAAAGCTGGGAGGGGCAGCAACAGGAGACTTAGACGATCAGAGCGTGGCCAGCGAGGCCCAGCCCTCCCTCCCACTCTGCCCTCGCTCAACGTGGTTCTGCACGGAGAGGACTGAGCTGCAGATACACAGAGATGTGCACTCGTCAAAGAGCCTATACCTTTAAATTCAAAGCAACATTAAAAAAAAAAGTAGTAGAGTTTTTTTTTTCCTTCATGCAAAGTTCAAGTTGAGAAAGACCTCTGGGGATGGAACAGTTGCATAAGCATGGGATTAGCTGTGCTTGATTATAAATACATGAGTGGCAGGGGGAGGAGGGAGATGAGCATCCTTTAGGCTCCCCCTCCCCCGGGCCCCCACTGCCCCCTCCATCCGCATCCTCACCACTTAGCTGGCTTTCAGCTTTGGGTTTTCTTTCCTCCCGTGGGGAATGTGGGCTTCCTGCTGTCCTTGGTCCGTGAATCCCCCGGCCCCACTGCTCAGCCCAACACTGCTAGCACCTGTGTCGCCATCTTCCTTCCTGAGTGTGGCCTCCCCATGGTGCCCGAGCACATAGCCTGGAGTGAGGAGGAGCCCTCAGGACGAGCTGGGGCCTGAACCCCCACCAGGTCCCCTGGAGCAGATGCGCAGTCAGCTTGCCCTTGGCCTGCAGACAGCCGATGGAGGTCAGAGCCACACCTCTGCTGGTGGCACAAACATAACGTAACCCTAGCTCTGACCAAATCCAGAGTCTTTGTGAGGACGGAGCCCTGGGAGTATTTCGTGAAGGGGCCTGCAAGGTCTCTTCCAATTGATAGCACAGGGATTCCATTTGCCACAGCCTCTTAAGCGCAGGCCTGGGGTGGGGGGTCTCTCCCTGAGCTCACAAAGGGTTTTGAAGCCAGCCCACGTGGCCACTCATCCCCCTCGTGAACCTCCTAGCTCCAGCGTCTGCATGCGTGGGGTGGAGCATCAGGAGCAAGCTCCTTCCCTCAGATGGTGAAGCCAGAAGACAGGTGCAGAGCCGGTCCCCGAGACAGGCAGTGATCAGCAGTGACATCGGGCGACAGGGTAGTCTGACGAGGACACAGCCCCAAGCTTGGGCAGCTGAGACCCTGGCCTTGGCCTGCTGACCCAGTGTGCCCAGCATGACACACTCAAAGACAGACAGGCCAAGAGTGGTGCAAAATAAAGGTGACCAGAGACACAGGGCCGGGCGAATCCACCAACCAAGTGGGAGCTGACAGATCCGGGCAAGGCTGTGGCCCCTGCTGCTATGGTAGGGCCTGAGTCACCACAAGCCCACCAGCCAGACATGAGGGAGGAGAGCAAGCCACAGAAGCCCCGAAAGGCCACACACATGGACAGACAGGAACCCACATCCAGCTCCCTCACCTCCAACCTTGATGGTGAGAGGAACCTGCAAGAGGAGCAGGTCACCTTCACCATGAACTTGCACAGCCTCTGAGCCCCAGAGCTCTACGGGAGCTGGCAGGCGACGCACAGCGGCCGCCCTGCAAATCCTGCATAAGCTTCTCTTGGGGACAACTCCAGCCTGGCACCTCCCAGGGAAGGGGCGCCAGACAGGGCAGGAGCCCTCCCTTACTCCTGCCTTCCAGGGTCCAGGCCTTTGTGGGTCCTTCCCCCTGGGACTCACTGCTGGCTAACAGCAGGCAGCAATGACAAAGAAAGCCCTCAGCTGTCATGGAAGTCCCGATTCAGTTGCTTTTGCGTTATCAAGACAGATTATTCTAGAACAGACTGTCCAATCAGATGAAAGCCCTGGGGAGAAGGCCCCTTCCTGATGTGAGAGCCCGCTCTCTGCTGCGTGTTTTGCAGAAGGAGCTGCCTTGGTTGGAGGTGGCCATGGCGAGGAAGCCTCATGAACTGGGGATAGCTCCAGCTGGAAGCCAGCAAAACATGAGGCTGTCAGTCCCACTGCATGGGGCCGTGGACTCTCACAGCCTGAATGAGCCTGGAAGTAGCCTCTCGTCCAGGTGAGGTGCTACTCCCCAGATGAGACCACAGACCAGCCTATACTCGGGTCATGGCCTTGACCCTCCTAAGCCCATCCAGGACTCCGTGCTATTAATTTTGTTCCACAGCAGTAGAAAACTCCTATCCAAGGGCCTTCTGGAAAATTTAGCTCCAGCTTTGCTGAGTTGATATCATCTAGCATTGCACCTGGTTCTTCCTAGCCCAGATAACTACTCAAAGCCTCCAGCTTGCCCTGGAGATTGGGAGCTCTGGGGGTTAGTTCTGGAGTGTGCTGGGCCCCTAGAGGCACCCTCAGACCAGCCTGGGCCTGGTCACTGCTGTTTTATTGCCAATCATCATGTCAGATGCAGCCCATGTTGAATCCAGACTGATCCAAGTGGTTTCCAGTCTCACAGGTCTATGCAGTTGGAAGTGGAGGACCACCATGGGTGCCCCTGCACCCCTAAGCCCAGATGGGTATCCCCACCACATCCTCCCTCCATCCCTGGGGAGTCCAACTTCACTAGGGTTTCTGAGAATCAGACTCAAGCCTTGCCCTTCTGTTCCCTCCCTGCCTTTGATCTGAGGGAACTTTCTGTCCCCTCCATCACAGATAAAACGTAGCATCTCAGATGCACAAAGCAAGGCTGAGCACCCACTAGGTCAAATGAGAGTGCGGTTGGATTTGGAGCAGAAGCACACTAAGCTCTGGGTCAGGTTCAATTTTGCACCCTGCAGAAGCCTAGGACAACCTGCCCTGTCGGGCTCCCAGATACACTCTTGGCCATGGAAGGGGCAGGGGGCAGAGTGCTAATTATCCAGAGATGTCTGAGCAGATCTCCAAAGCCAAGGCCACCTCCAAAAGGACAGGGAAAGCAGATAGACAACTCAGAACCCACCTGTGCCGATTGCCAGCCCAGGGCACTGGACGTGGGGCGGACGGGCCACCACACCATGCTGCCCTTGTATGGGGCCCGTGCAGTGATCAAGACCCCTCCCCATTTCCCCTTCCCGTAGAAGAAGCCGTCAGGCTTGGAAAATAACAAAAAGAGCAGTGCCTGTCAGTATCTGCCCCCTCAACACTGGCTTTTTGCTTCAGCAGAGAGGGTCACATAGCAGGTGAAGCTGCTCTGTGCTTGTTCGCTACATGGAAGTTTCTGATAGGTCAGGTGCATCACATTCTGGCTATGCAATTTGAAACCCGTGGGGCAGGCGTTTGGCAGAGCAGCTCAACACCGGTTGGGATGTCTGCATCCCATATCGGAGTGTCTGGGTTTGAGTCCCAGCTCCACCCCCAGCTCCAGCTTCCTGGAGACACGGTGATGGCTCAAGCGCTGAGTGGACGCCACCCATGTGGTTCCTGGCTACAACCTTTCCAGGTCCTGGCTGTCGCAGGTATCTGGGGAGTGAGCCAGGGCATGAGAGATCCCTCAGTGTGTTGCTCTCTCTTTCCATCTCTTTCTCTCTGGCTCTCTGCCTTTCAAATAAAAACAAGCATAAATATTTTTTAAAGAACATCTATAAAACAGGTTGAGTGTCTCTCATATGAAATGCTTGGGGCCAGAACCACCTTGTTTTGCTGGGGGTGGAGTTAGAATGTGGAATATTTGCATAGAATTTACCAGTTGAGCAGCCCTGATCCGAGAATCTGAAATCCAAAAGGTTCTGAAACATGATATTGTTGAGCCCCCCACTGGTGCTTAACAAGTTTTGGATTTCAGAGTTTGTGATCAGGGATGCTCAGTCTCACGTGCATCTAAAAGGATCGAGATTAGCAGCATCTTTACCCTGGAAACTGGAATTGTGGCTGTTGAGGGAACAGAGGCCCCTGAGGGAGCCGATTCCCCCAGAGCAGACCCTCCCAGGGCACCTGCTGCTCTCACTGCCGGGGACCGCGTGTGCCTGCAGACTACACAAGGCAGCAGCTCCCACAGGAAACTGCCCCTGCTCCTGAGAGGTCAACCAGAGCTTGAACACCAGCCAGGCCACCGAAAAAGGGTCCCATCAACAAGAGCCGCGTGTTCCACTGCCACCCAAACCAGGCAGGTCTTCAGTGAGGGCTTTTGATGCACATTGTGAACTCGGGTTCGCCCCTAACCACCTACGTTATCTCTGTCCTTGCAAAGTGGAGAGCAACCCACTCAGAAATGCCATACTGCTGCAGCCACAAGCCCAGGGACGCTCGGCACCAGCCATGGCGGCAATGTTTTGGTGTAAAGAGACAGAAGCACACGTCTCACTAATTGTGCCTCACGTCCCATAGATGGATGCAATGATAGAACTTCCAGAACCCCCCAAGCCCTGGCACTTTGTCCTGTTCACTGGCACGTCCCGCCCACGGGGTTCCCAGCAGCTTCTGTGCCTTGGATTCTCAGTACAGTCTGGAGAGAGCCAAGAACCCCATCTGAGACTCACGCTTTTAAATAACTGAGATGTGTAGTACTGTGAAAGAATGGAGCAAAAAAAAAATAAAAAATAAAAAATCTGGGAGTGGCATTTGACCTGGTGGTTAAGATAACAGTAAGGACACCCAAGTCCCATGTCAGGGTGCCTGGGGTGGAGCCCCAGCTTCCTACTCGTGCGCACCCTGGGAGTGGTGATGGTGCAGGGAGCTAGGTCCCCACCACACACAAGGGAGACCTGCACTGAGTGCCCTGCTCACTGGGGTCTTTTGGGAGTCTCTCTCTCTTTCCCCTTCTCTCTCTCCCCCTCCCCCTCTTCCCCTCCCTCTTTGCCTCCCTCCCTCCCTCTCTCCCTCCCTCTCTCTCCCCCTCTCTCCCTCCCTCCCTCTCTCTCCCCCTCCCTCCCTCCCTCCCTCTCTCTCCCCCTCTCCCTCCCTCTCTCCCTCCCTCCCTCCCTCTCTCCCTCCCTCTCTCTCTCCCCTCTTCCTCCTTCCCCAATAAATAATTCTTTAAAATATTTTAATCGGAAGCCTTCTTCTTCATTAAGACACTAAGCAATAACTCGTAGCCAGTGTCTTCACCACCATATTGAAGCAGTGCTAAGCATCGATGAGATGTCAAGATGCCTGCAGCAACCATCCCTTTTCAAAGATCATTGATTTATTGGAAAGGCAGAGTTACAGAGAGAGAGGGAGAGACAGAGACAGAGAGAGAGATCTTCCATCCGCTGGTTCACTCATCAAATGACCACAATGGCCCCGGCTGGGCCAGGTCAAAGCCAAGAGCCTGGAACTCCATCCTGGTCTCCCAAGTGGGTACCAGAGGTCCAAGTACTTGAGCATCTCTGTTGCTCTCCCAGGTGCATTAGCAGGGACCTGGATCGGAAGTGGAACAGCCAGGACTCCATTTTGGGGCACCTGAGACCCCATCCTGGGAAGGCACCTCCCCTCCCCCGCACCGTGAGACTCTGGTCTGAAACTATGATCTAAAACCCTCGGACAATAGCAATCCACTACATCACACTTGGCAGAGCACAGAAACCCCCTAGCACAGCTCAAGCTTGGAAGCGGATAGGCTGCCTGGGTTAATGATAAAAATGTGATTTGTCTATGTCCTACATATGATTTAAGCCAATACCTGGATTAATGTCAAGATTATAATTGAAATTGTTAAGATTGTAACTGGTATTGTTAAGATTATAATTGATACTAGTTTTGCATAGGTTTTAGGTCAGCTTGACCCTGGTAACCATGTATTCCCCCGGGATCCCAGCAACCATGTATTCCCCTCCGGATTTTGTGGTTTTTGCCTTTTTAAACCCTGTTGCTTTGGGCTTCGGGGTCGAGAGTTCTTTGGGCCATGAGCCCACTGTCGGCCGCCGGCAATAAAGGACCATCGCATTTTATCAGTGTGCGGTGCTCTGTCTGCACTCGCTCAGGGACACACTTGAGCCAGTGCTTGCAAGGGATTCCAGGGTCACAGGCGGCAGCTTAACCCCCTGAGCCACAACACCAGCCCTTGCAACAACCACCCTTGAAAGGACAAGGGTTAGCCTTGACCCCACCACAGGTCAGAGGTTAGAGGCGTGGTCAGTCCTGGGTAAGAAAATGTGGACCTGCCGGTGGTGGCTAGCAAAAAATGAAGGTGCACACGCCCATCCCCCCCAGACTTGTGCATACAGCCCCTGGGCTTTATCCGAGGTCCTGCTTTGTCTGCACCCCAGGCAGATGGCACTGCTCTGTGGCCAGCTACCTCTGTGCCTGCTTCCCCCAGAGAGGCTGGAGACTGGGAGTCCTACTGTGTGCACGCACCTTTGTACGCATGGCAGAGGAGAGAGGAAGAGGGAAGGAGGGGAGGGGAGAGGAAGACCTTGGAGAGTGTCAGCCCACCCCTCCTCACTTTGTTACCGAGAGATCAGGAAGCAGGAAGGGAGATCCGACTGGTCCAGGACATGCAGAGCCACAGAGACTCCGGGACCAGAAGCCTCCCTGGCGATGCTTCGGGCCCTGGGACTCACCCCTTACCAACCATCAGAGGGAAAGTCTGCAGGGTTCTCCCAGCAACCCCACGTGCCTGCCCAGCCCAGTCCGACTGTCTCTGCCCAGGGCCCTGGGAGAGTTCCCACGCAAAGCCCACAGTGGCTGCCATCCCAGCCTTCCTCCCAGCACCCACCCTTTCTGCACAGAGCCAGAGGAAGCAGCTGCAGACACAACGTGGCCCCGAACGGGGAACAAGAGAGAAGTCTCTGGAAGGCACTAACTTACTCACCCTATTCCCAAAGCCCCAAGGACAGCAGGACTATCTGGGAAACAAATTCCCATGAAATGATTCAGGGAAGAAAAAAAAAAATAGGATGTTGCTCTGATTCTGCCTTCAACCTACAGAGCAGTCACACAACACAGGCCTTTCCCATAAATGATGGCTGTTTTCCTGTTGTTGGCCTGTAACCAGGCTGAGCTGTGTGGTGGTTGGGGCAGAGCCCCCTGACCTCGCTGGGTGCATGGCCTCGGGCCTGCACAGACCAGTCACAGGAAGCAGAGCCCCACCCACTCTGCATCTGGCTCCCGAGAGTGGGCTGGCACACTACCCCTGTCCCAGATCAGCCGTGATCCGGGTCAAAGAAAGTCCCGCCCATCCTCTCCCAAAGGCTGCATGGGAAAGCAGGATAAATGATTAGGAGCTGCTTTTGCAACTTTTCCAGGAGCAAAACGAGATTGGACGGCCTCTGGTTGGCTGCAGCAGGCGGGCCTGGAGCCCCGAGCTATGCCCAAGATGGCTCAGTTACAGACCCAGGCATCCTTGACACCCCAGCCTGCTCCTGGAGCCACCTTCCTCCACCTGCACAGTGAGACTCACTCAGCAAACAGGGCAAGACCATCTCTTTCTCGTCTGCATACCCTGGAAGCACAGGGAGCAGGAAGGGCAAAGACAAAAGAGACTTTAACTACAGGATCGCATCCTCTCCACTTGTGGACAGTGGCTTCCAGAAACCCCAGAGGAGAGCCAGCTCCTGAGCCTCTTCGTCCTGACATCACGCAAGCTGCTGGCCCCGCGGCTCCCAGAGATTCCCATTTTTTTTTTTTTTTTTTGACAGGCAGAGTGGACAGTGAGAGAGAGAGACAGAGAGAAAGGTCTTCCTTTGCCGTTGGTTCACCCTCCAATGGCTGCCGCAGCCGGCGCGCTGTAGCCGGCGCACTGCGCTGATCCGAAGGTAGGAGCCAGGTGTTTCCTCCTGGTCTCCCATGGGGTGCAGGGCCCAAGCACTTGGGCCATCCTCCACTGCACTCCCTGGCCACAGCGGAGAGCTGGCCTGGAAGAGGGGCAACCGGGACAGAATCCAGTGCCCCGACCGGGACTAGAACCCAGTGTGCCGGCGCCACAAGGCGGAGGATTAGCCTAGTGAGCTGCGGCGCTGGCTGGATTCCCTTTTTTAATTTTTCTTTTTGTACAGAGTTATTTGTGTATTTGAAAGGCAAAATGACAGAGAGAAGGGGAGAGACAGAGAGAGAAAGAGCTCTTGCATCTGCTGGTTCACTCCTCAAATGCCCACACCAGCCAGTACTGGGCCAGGGACCAGACACTCCACCCGGGGCTCTCGCCTGGGTGACAAGGGCCCAAACATTTGCACCATCTTCTGCTGCTCTCCCAAGGGAGCTGGATCAGAAGCTGAGTGAGTGCACTCCATATGGGATGTCAGCGTGGCAGCTTTAACCCGTGTGCCACAATGCCACCACCCACAGGGCATTCTCAAAGCTGCCTGGAGGGGTGCTATGTGGGGGCGACGGAGGGGATGTGAGAACTTCCAGAGCCCATCAGAGAGGACCTGCCCCACCACATCCACAGCTGCTCTGCCCTCCTCTGTTGTCCACAGCGCGCACCCAAAGACTGCTTCTGCCGGACACAGGAGCAGGCGAGCACTGCCCGGGGAGGGCGAGGGGGCTCTTGGAGCATCCAGATGAACACAGCATCCGCTCACTCTCTCCGCACCATGCCTGAGTGGGTGTGCGCAGCCATCCGGCCGGCCTGCAGAGTCAGTCCCCGTCTAAGAGACCTGGTCTCCTAGAGAGGCAACCCAGAAGGGGGCCCAATGAGGGAAATACCACGGAGAGGCTGAGCTGTGAGGGAAGCAGCCACGCGAGAAGGACAGGCCAGGTGGCTGCAGGAGGGGACCCCTGGGACCTGCGTGGGCTCCAAGTCACAAGATGGGGAAGCACCAAGGAGTGTTCGGGGGGATCTGGGGTGATCAGACGCTGCAGACGGAAAAACAGAGCTGCAGGAACGGAGCATTGATCGGGGGACGAGAGGGAGGGGTGAGAACGGCTTCACAGCGGAAATGGAGAAGACGCCTTCATGGAGGAGTGAGCTGAGAGCAGGTTATTCAGTTTCTGTCCAGTTGGGTAACCAAGCCTACCTGACACGTCCATCTATGTCTACCTAGGCATGGCTATGGAAAGATAGATGCATAGATGGATAGACAGACAGATAGATAGATAGATAGATAGATAGATATGGATAGATCGATACATAGATGGATAGATAGGTAGGTAGGTAGGTAGGTAGGTAGGTAGACAGAAGACAGCGGATTGATTTGTGATAGCGAGATGGATAGATGATATCAATCAAGGTAGGAAGAGCCAGCATTCAGCCTAACAGAGATGCCTGCGTCCCACATTGGAGTGCCTACGTGTGATGCAAGCTCTGGCACCCGGCTTCAGCTTCCAGCTAATGCAGACCCTGGGAGGCAGCAGGTGATGGCTGCAGTGACTTGGTTCCTGCCGCCCACATGGGAGACCTGGATTGCGTCCCCAGCTCCAGGCTTTGCCCACCTCCCCTGCAGCCATTGTGGGCATGTGGGGAGTGAGCCAGCAAATGAGAGCTCTCTTTCTCTCTGTTTCTCTCTCTCCGCTCTCTCTGCGTCTCAGAATAACAAATAAATATATAAGTCTATATAGCATAACAAAAGAGATCCTCTCTCATGCAAAGATGCTGAACTCAAACCCTAATGCATCAGACTCAGATATTGTGCAATGAAGCTTACGTGAATTTCCAAGCTATCTTAAGCACCAATACTGGAACTTTCTTGGATTAAACTGAGACCATGAGAGAAAATAAGTGAGCTCCTGGTGAGAGCTGCAGACTTGAGCTGCTGGCATGAGGAGCCAGCGCCCAGAGCTGCACACATGCTGGCTACAAGAACTTCCCAGAGCCCCCTGCCCCGCACCCCCAAGGCACTCGCCAGGGGGCCAGCAGCAGACCAGGGTCCCCACACTGACACGGAGCAGGTCAGGGCAAACAGTGTCCCGGCCTCCGCTCCCAGAGCCCAGACCGCAGAGGGGGCCGTAACCACGCCCCCGCTGCTGGACCAAACGGTGCAAACGCGCTCACTGGATAAACACACGCGGGCTGGAACCCTGCGATCCCGAGCTTCTCACGAGATCACAGGAAGCCGGAGCGGCCGCCACTGCCCGAATTCGAAGAAGCCCTGGAAGAGGGGATTGTCGTGTAAACACTGTCCAGGCTGCTTTTGTTCTCCCCGCTGAGAGGCTGCACTGAGGACACAACTGCAAGCAACACACAGCGCACCTGCCCTGACCCGGGCTCCCGGGGCCATGGGAGCTCCGGACATCTGCCGCAGCGGACACGCCTCCTCCCTGCCCGCGCACACCCACACACTCGTGCGCCTCACCATACACACAGCATGCTCACACCCACACACACGTGCGCCTCACTCACCACACACACGTGCACCACACTCACCACACCACACACACAGCACACTCACACCCCACACACACGTGCATCACACTCACCACACTCACACCCCACACACACGTGCACCACACCACACACACACATGTGCACCACACCATACACACACAGCACACTCACACCCCACACACACGTGCACCACACCCCACACACACATGTGCACCACACCATACACACACAGCACACTCACACCCCACACGCACCACACCCCACACACATGCACCACACTCACCACACCACACACACACAGCACACTCACACCCCACACACACGTGCACCACACAGACACATGCTCCTCACTCCCATGCACCACTGACACAACACACAATGCACAACACAGAGAGAGGGGCAGCAGGCAGAGCAAGGACACAGCCAGCAGAGCTGAGGTGGGCACACACACATGTGCATGGAATAGTACATGCACACAAACACACAGAACACATACATGCACACAATACATACATATATACATGCACATATACATGCAACAATACACGCATGTACACAGAATACAGGCACATATACACAGCACACACATACACACAATATACACATGTATACGCAACAATATATGCAATGATACACATATGTACACACAATAAACATACACACATACACGGTACACACAACACATGTATGTACATGCAACAATATATGTACATACATGAAGCGATGTGCGTGTGTACACACAATAACACATGCATGCATACATGCAGTACACACATGCACACAAAACATACATGCGACCATGCTGCATGTATACATAGCACATACACTACACATATGTACATGCAACAATATATATGTACATGCAATGAAACACACATGTATATGCAATGATACAAGCACATATGCACGGTACACGTACAATACACACATGTGCATACAACAGTATGTGCACATACATGCAACAATACACATATGTACACGCAATAATAAATGTACATATACACGCATTACACACCCATACACATAATACACACAATACACATATACATGTGCCATACACATATACATGCAAAAACACACGCATGCACACAATACACACAACACACACACACATTCCCTCCACCTCCCGAGATGCCTTTCAGTCTCACCTCCCAGCTGTACCATGGCGCTGGAGGCTCCGGGTCTGTTCCAGGCCCGAGTGTTGCAAACACACACACCTTGCAAGATTGAGTCAGGAGCTAAAATCTCCTTTACGGGCAATGCCATCGAACTCTTCTCCCTTTCCCACTGGTCTTTGCCTCCTGACACCTCCTAAACTCCAGGATTTACGACCTCTCTCCATCATCTTGCTTGTTTATCGCGGCGGCCACTCTGCCATCGGCCTTTCCTTTGTGTCTTTCTGGAAGGGACTTCTGGGTGGCTATCATGTGTCAACCGTGCAGACTGCCCGGGGAGGTCTGCAGGGTAGCAGGTCACGACCTCTGGCTTCCATTCTCTCACCTTCCCCAGCCCACCCAGCCCATCTGTCCAGCCAGCCCCCTCAGCCCGTCAAATGTTACGACCAACTCTTCCCGGAGGAGCCCGTGTCCCGCTGCTCAACGCTGTCCCAGCCGCGCCACAGGGCCGGGGATGGCGATTGCTTATCTGTCTGCAATAAACTCAGCCTCAGTCACCGTCCTCAGGCAGCTCCGTCTGGGATTTAAATCCACCGGGTCTGGCACGGCAGATGTGGCAGACCCCATGACGGGGGCCCCACGTACCGGGAGGCTGTGATAGATACGCACAGGCTTGACTGGCCAGGGAAACCTGAGACTCCTCTTTGGCGACAGGTGGGCCCCCCGCCTGTGGCTGTCAGGAAACTAGTTAAGGGAATTCATGGGCTGTATCTGGGGGCACCTGGGCCCCTTGCACGTGAGGGAATCCGACAGCTGCCGGAGCTGATTTCTGCCCAGGTGGCTCAGGGTGGCCCCGGGAGGAGGTCAGAGGCCCGGTGCATGCTGACCCTGGCAGGATTCTGTAGGGAGGGCCGGGATTGTCCTCCTAGGGGACCCGGGTGCCTTGAGCCTGCCCAGGCGGAAAGGGACCGTCACCACACCCACCAAGAACAGGGAAAAATGTGCTGCATTTGCATACCCGTGCTCGTGACATTGTAACTCACCAGAGCCAAGTGTTCCCCAGCAGAACAGATAAAGAAGATGTGGTTTACCCTCATGCAAGGAGGAGGTTTCAAAGAGCTGGAATTAAAAGGTGACATGAATGTTAGGTGACAGCTGCGAAGCCACCCAGGGTGTCTGCGCGCGCGCACACACGCACACACACACGGTGCACACAAGTGTATTTCAAAAACCTCATGGAGATTGGACGCAAAGGATATATTTATTTTGGTGAAAAAAAAAGTTTGGAACACCTGCATGGTTTGTTCATGATATCCACTCTCCCTGAATGTTTAGAAGACCCCTCCATGCACACATGCACATGCGCGCACACACACACACACAATGGACTATTATTCAGCCTTCCAATGGAAGGAAATCCTGTAGCATGGGTGAACCTGCAGGGCCTGGTGCCCAGTGAGGTAAGCCAGACCCTAAACAATAATGCACTTGGAGGAGGCCCCCAGACTTGTCACACTCCTAGAAACAGAAAGTCAAGCCGGGACTGCCAGGAAACAGAATGGGGAGTCCCAGAATTGCAAAGTTATCTCTTTCACAGCAGTGCGAGTGTACATGGCAAAACCGCACACCTAAAAACAGATGAGGGGCAAATTTATGTTACATGCTTTCCACCACAATTTAGAAAAATGCAACCGTGTGACACGTGTTACACTTGCCTTCAACAGGGCTTGGGGTCCACTGGTTCTATTGTTTTAAATATTTGTCTGTTTGTTTGTTTGAAAGCATTGCAGAGAGAGAGAGGGAGAGACACACAGAGAGAGAGATCCTTCACCAGCTGGTTCATTCTGCAAATAGCTGCAAAGGCCAGGGCTGGGCCACACTGAAGCCAGGAGCTTCTTCCAGGTCTCCCACATGGATGCAGGGGTCCAAGCACTTGGGCCATCTCCTACTGCTTTCCCAGGCCACTAGCAGGGAGCTGGATTGGAAGTGGAGCAGCCGGCCCTCAAACCAGCATCTATACAGGATGCCAGTACCCCAGATGCCTGCTGTACCACAGTACCAATACCGGTCCACTGGACCTTGGAGTGAAAAGCTGCACACCCCAAGCTGCAGCCCCTGGAAGGTCCAGATGGGATTTGGCCACGCGAAGAACCCCTCAGCTGCTGTGTCAAAGCACCTGTACCTGACTGGTGCCAGAGCAAGCCATGGAGCTTAGGCACATCACCCAGGAAGAGCTGCAACAAACAAAGTTCGCCTGAGCCGCAGCCTGCTCTCCTCCTGCTCCCCGGTGGAGACTAAAATGCTTCTAAGGTGCTGGAGTCCTCTGTTGAGGGGTTCACAGGCAGCCCCCACAGGGTGGCCAGGAGCCTGTAGTCACCTCACAGAGCCAAACAGCTCCCACGCCTGGCCCGGGGGCGTCAGGCCTCAGAGGCACAGCAGCACACCAAGTACAGAAATAACAGCATTCAGCCCTCGCCGGCCCTCACAGCCGCTGGCTTCATGGGGGTAGGCCTCACGGGAGTTAGGCAAGTGCTGTGGTTTTCATGTGGTTTGTCCCATGTGGTTTGCATGCTGGAAGCTGGAGCTGCAGTGTGGCAGTATTAAGGTTGTGGGCCCTTTAAGACAAGAAGCCTGGTGGGCGTGGTTAGGTCCTGGGGAGGATTGCCACTGGGATGAAAATAGCTCCCAGGGGACCCTGCTTAGGTCCCCCAGGAATGGATCCCTCCCTACCCTCTGGCTTCCTGTCTTACCTCTTCTGCCTGGGGTCCCACCACAGTGCCAACTGCTGTGAGGCCCCCACCAGAGCCTGAACCGTGCTATTTGGACTTGAGCCTCCACGCTGGGAGCTAAACCAGCCACTTTTCTTTATAACCTACCCAGCCGCAAGTATTTTGCTGCATCGACTGTAAATGTACTGACATACCCAGCCCTGACTGCGAACTGTGTCCACGGCACCAAAGGTTTGCCACTGACCACACAGCCCTGCAGGCAGAGGGCCTGCTGCATAGTCTCAGTTTACCAAAGAGAACAGCAGAGCCCAGTGGGGTTTCATGAGTCCTTTAAGCCATACACCAAGCTAATGAGAGAAAAGGACAAAATAGAAAATCGGCACTCAACTGAGTTTCAAGAGTTTGCTGAAGTTCATCCACACAACTCCCAGGGTGCGGTCCCGGCTCCCATGCTCAGATGCTTAGAGAACCCAGTCACCATGCTGCGAGGAAGCCCAAGGCTCAGGGAGGCCCAGGCACATGGGGGAGAGTCCTGAGCCACAGCCCCACCTCCCAGGGCGCCATCCTGGAACTAAGGCCTTGCGAAGCCTCTATAGCTGCTGCCCAGGCACAGCGAGGCCTCCATCCCCCCAAGAAGCTTCCTGCTCCCATAAACTCCCATCTAGGGAGGCTCTGGGGATTCTCACCTTCTGGGATTCTCTGTGAATATGGATGAATGTATGTGCAGCCTGCAAAACCTTCGTGGAAAAGGAAACAAAACTAACAAGTTCATTTTGGTGAAGAAAAAAATGAAATCCATGCATATGATGAATCTTCAAAACATTTACTGAAAATTCATGTTCTAGGGGGGGAATGGATTGCAAAAATTTTTACACAGAAACAAGCACTTTTTAATTATATTTCCCATGCTCATTTTGAAGTGTGTTGCGTATGTGTGTGTGCATCTATGCTCACAGCATACTATGTGGTGTGTGTGTGTGTGTCTGTGTGTGCATCTGTGTGCACCGAGCACTATGTGGTGTGTATGTGTATGTGCATCTGTGCACACCGTGTACTACATGGTGTGTGTGTGTGTGTGCACACAGTGCAGTATGTGGTGTGTGTATGTGTGCATCTGTGCACACCGTGTACTGCATGGTGGGTGTGGGTGTGTGTGTGCATCTGTGCACACCATGTGCTATATGCTGTGTAAGTGTATCTGTGTGTGTGCACGAGGGAACCTTTGCCCTGGCCCTGTTTTGAAGAGTAAGTCTGCCCCAGGCAGCTGGGGGCACCGACCTGTATCTGGCAGAGGCAGCAGCTGCTGAAGTTTTTCCACCTGCTCCAGAGCTCCTGAGACACCGCAGGACCCAAAGCCTTTCACTCCCTGGCCTAGAAAATCCCTAGGTTGGAGCCGTTTTCCTATGTGCTTGACA